>CM058239.1:113206012-114453341 GCA_030180135.1 Orychophragmus violaceus | reverse complement strand
GATCTCAAAATAATTCCTCTCAAACTCAGGAGGTACAAGAGCTGACCGGTTAACATGAAACTCATCCGGACGGTTATAGTCAGCTAAAGTCCTCTCATGAATAACCATCTCTCTACCTCGGGCCTGTCCTTGGCCTTGGTTCTGCTCCTGTTGCGGTTGCTCAGGAGGATCGGGGATAACATTCCCTTCAGCATCAACCGGTTCTCCAGCAGCATTGTACGGATTGTTGTGACGGTCCCTCAGGGTACCTTGAGCATCAGGCCTTATGATCACATGTTCAACAACCATTCTTGCTCTTTGAACTCTTCTGTTAGTCCTCTCTAGTCTAGCAAGCTCTTCAAGTTGGAGGTTTACGAGATTAGTGTTCGGATTACTTCTGGTATCACGCGTCTGCATAAACCGTATGTAATCGCCAAGCAACGATCGATGCTAACAGTGCAACGATCGATTCAACTCCAATCGCCTAGTAACGATCGACACAGAAGGTGCAACGGTCGATGCTATGCGATTATGAAACCTGCGACAGAGAGAAAACAGAGAAAATCAGTAACCAAAAATAAAAATAAAAATCCTAGTAAAAACCCTAAGTTCGAATCTATCGAAGACTCAAAAGAGTCCCCGGCAACGGCGCCAAAAACTTGATAGGGTCAGGTTTTAATCCTATTTTAACTGCAAGTGCACAGATATGCAATCGTAGTATATAGGGTATCGAAATCCGCAGAGACTCTGGTCTCGATAGATCAAGAACTAAAAAGATTTAAACTAGGAGAAAGCAAATTGTATTGAATAACTAAAAAGCAGGCAAGAAAGTAAATCAGTAGCAAGCTCGGTTTGTAAGCAATAAACTAAGAGCGCTAAGTCTAGGGCGTTCTCAGGAAATCAGACAAGCAGATAAATCATTCAGTCAGGATCTAACTAAGCTCAGTTCTAGAACTCAAACACAAATATAGAATTAACCAACTGTCGTTGCGAGAATTCTCTAAGTCTAAGTGCAGTAATCCAAATTCCTTTGTAATTCCTAACAGATTATACCAGCTTTAATTCCAAGTTCGATATGTTCACAATCTAATTAAACCAAATTCCTTTGCGAGTAATTAAATTGCTCAACCTAAATAGTTCAGATTCTAAACCACACTGTCATGTCAATTTAGCAACCTAAGATCTAGATTCTAAGTGATCAGGTTAGAACTAGCATTAAACACAATTTAGTTTGAAGAACATCTATTGATATGAATCCTTAACTGAATTAATTATATCTACCAAGTCATGAAATCCCTATGAGAAACCCTAAACCTAACTATGAATCTACTCAGACATGGAATATGAAGACATAATCAATGAAATAATAGATATCATAAAAGAGATTAGAATAAGAAAAGGGGTTCGAAATCTTCTCCAAGAACAAAGTGTAGTACTGGATCAGATCAGCCCCAAAAGCTCTAAAAACTCTCTGCTCTAAGTTATGATAGCGTAACTAAAACAAAACTCAAAAACCTAATTAAATAGCTAAATCACGTCTTGGGGCTTCTGTGTAAATATCTGGAACTTCTGGGAAACTTTGCAATATCATCATTCTTCATTAAACCGCCGAGATCTGGCCCAACACGTTGTGCATCGATCGATGAAGATGTGCGTCGATCGACACACTCCTCTGTTTCGGACAGTGAGCTTAAACTCTCGGGTCAAAACTCCAAAATGCTCCAAATAGCTCCATAATCTCCAAATCCGCTCCAAACGTGTGTGTACCTAATAACACCTGTAAAAGACTCTAAAAGAACACCAAAAGACTCTAAAACATACTTATATCATGGCATAAAACCGGTAAAAACCATGATATATCCCCTATCTTGCGAATCATTTGCCTTTGTTTTTTTGTGTTGTTTTTTTATATATGTATAGGCGCGGGATTATGGCCGGCTTACCATGTGAATAACTTTTAGGGGCGAGTACGTGCTCGGCTTACCCTGTAGTTCGCGTCGAGGTGTGGGATGTTTCCGACTTATCCTGTAACAATCTTTAGGGTCAAATATGTGATCGGCTTATCATGTGGTTGTTTAAGGTGCGGGATGTTGCCGGCTTATCATGTAAATAACTCTTAGGGGCGAGTATGTGTTCGGATTATCATGTGGTCTTTCGAGGTGCAGAAATGTTGCCGGCTTATCCTGTAAATAAACTTTTAGGGGCGATCCTTGCTCATCTTATCATGTGGTCAACTATACATTTTTTTAGGTGCAAGTACGTGTTTGGCTTACCCTGTAGAAGTCTTGTTTGAACTGGACATACGAGGAGATGTTCGGCTTATTATGTATGTTTGATTGGAGAATTTTTGCGGGACTGGGCCCAACTTAGGTCGTTTAGTATTGGTACTTTAATTGTCATGACGCACATTGGTCATTTTTTATGCAGTGCATTGTTATTATCGAGCATTTGGCCAGAATGTCGACAAGCGTAAAAATGCGAGCAGGTACTTTGACGAAAAAATAACTTTTTTGAAAAGATTTTTATTGAAATAGCTGAACTTTGAAAAAGGCTGCCTATGTACCCTCCGAAGAGGGAATAAGCCGATCGTATTTCACTTTTACACACTTCTCTTTTTTGACCATTTTTAATAGTAGTACCGTGTGAGTGTATTCGCGTTCCATGATCTTGGTATCGCTTCGCCTTGCATGGTGACGAGCTCGTACACTCTTGGTTTGACGACCTTAAAAATGATGTAGGGGCCTTCCCAGTTTGCACCGATTTTCCCTGCTCTGTATTCTCGCGTGTTTTCCAACACCTTTGTCAGGACAAGGTCTCCTCGTTGAAGTGCCTTCCTTTGACCTTCTTGTTGTAATAACGTGTGGCTTGTTTTTGATAGTTTTGGAAGCTGATTAGTGATTGGTCGCGCTTTTCTTCTATTTGGTCGAGGTGATCAAGAATCATGTTGTTGTTGAGGTCTTCGTACACTAGAGCGAGTTTGTGTCTGATGGTTGGTATGCAAACTTTGGTCGGTGTCATTGCCTCCATTCTGTGGGATAATGAAAAAGGGGTTTGCCCGGTTGCTCGGCGTAGGGTCGTTCTGTGGGACCATAATACCCCGTCTAACTTGACAGCCCAAACTACTTTTTTGCTATTGAGGCGCTTTTTAAGTCCGCCTATAATTGTCTTATTTGTGGCCTCAGCTTGCCCGTTTCCTTGAGGATAGTGGGGAAATTATTTGCTCAGTCTTATTTTGCATCTTTCACAAAAGCCTTCGAAGAAACTTGATATGAACTGTGACCCGTTATCCGTCACAATTTCGTATGGTAGGCCGTGGTGGCAGATGATGTATTTCCATACAAATTTGTGCACGTCGAGGTCGCGGATATTGGCGTAGGATTCGGCTTCTACCCACTTGGTGAAATAATCCTTCATGATGATGATGAAATTCTTTTGTCTAAAAGCCAGCATGGGGCCTACTATGTCCATCGCCCATCTCATGAACGGGTAAAGGGTGGCGGAGGTTGTCAAGATCTCGGCGGGCTGGTGAGTGTCTGGTGCATGTCTTTGACTTTTTTCGTAACCGACTACGTATTTTTCGCAGTCTGCTACCATTGTTGGCCATAAATGTCCTTGTCTCTTGATCTTTGCGGTGAGTGTTCGGCCGTTGGAGTGGTTGCCGCCTGCTCCTTCGTGTTCTTCTTCCGTTACCCATTTGATTTCTTCGTCGTGGATGCAGCTTAGGAGAGTTTTTGATGCGCTTATTTGGAATAGTTTCCCGTCGTTTACAACGTAATGGGCAGACCTCACTTTTAGGCGCCGGGCCGCCCATCTGTCTTTCGGGACCGTTCCTTCTAGGATATAAGCTTTGATCTCATCTCTCCAACCATTTGTTTGTCCAGGAGAAACTTTCGTAACGGGTTCGTTTCTTTCGTCGGCGTCATCCATCCCGTCTTTGAGCTCAGAGATAGCGAACAAGTTTTTGGTTTGATTGATGCTCGGCTTTTCAATGCATTCGACTCGTATAACTCGTCGAAGGTCAGGATCGGATGTGGACGCGAGAGCTGCAAGTGCATCAGACGGTGAGTGGTCGCTCCATGGGATTTTGGTGAGTGAAAAGATGCTGAATTCTCCTGCTAATTGTTGAACGATTTGTAAGTATGCACCCATCCGATCGTTTTTAGCTTCATATTCATCCGATCGTTTTTAGCTTCATATTCATTGTTATATTCTGCCTCATTGTTGGATGCTGGGAACGCGAGTTGGAAAGACTGCTCCAATATTTCTCTGGTTGGGGAGGTCAACCTGATTCCAATTCCTGACCCGTCGCGGGAGACGATCCGTCAACGAATAGGGTCCATTTTTTCAACTATGGCCTGGTCGCTGCACGGGTTAATTCAGGTGGTAGATCGATTAGAATGTCTGCCATGACTTGTGATTTCGCGCTTGTTCGTGGTTTATACTTGATGTCGTACTCGCTTCATTCCACCGCCCATTTTGCCATCCGTCCTGATTGGTTTGGGCTGTGAAGTATGGTTCTTAATGGCTGGTTAGTGAGGACGGTTACCGAATGGGATTGGAAGTATGGTCGGAGTTTTCTTGTCGAGGTGACAACTGCTAGAGCAAGTTTTTCCAAAGTGGAGTATCGTGTTTCGGCGTCGTCGAGACTTTTGCTGATATATAAGACCATCTTTTAGTCGCCTTTGTCCTCTCTGGCGAGGGCACAACTTACCGCAGAACTTAACACCAATATGTAGAGGTATAGGGTTTCCCCTTCCTCTGGTTTGGACAGGACGGGATGCATTGATAGGTACTCCTTTAGTTGTTGGAAGGCGTCTTCACATCTGGCGTCCCTTTCAAATTGTGTATTCCCTCGGAGAAGTTGGTAGAATGGCAGTCATATGTCCGTAGATTTGGAAATGAATCAACTTAATGCGGCGATTCGTCCCATGATTTTTTGCACTTTGCGCGTATTTCTTGGTGAAGGGAGTTCGGTGAGTGCCGCAATCTTCTGTGGGTTTGCTTATATCCCTCTTTTGGTGACTATGTATCCGAGGAATTCTCCCAAAGTGACTCTGAATGTGCACTTGGATGGGTTAAGCTTTATTCCGTACATGTTCAGGCTGTTGAAGCAGGGGGTGAGGTGGGCGATGTGGTCGTCTGCTGAGGCGGAACTTACCAGCATATCGTCTATATACATTTCCATTGTTTGCCCGAGTTGGTCGGCGAACATTTTGTTAACGAGCCTCTGACACGTTGCTCCGGTGTTTTTGAGGCCGAATGGCATCACCTTATAGCAGTATGTTCCTCGGTCAGTGATGAATGACGTTTTTCGCAGTCGTCTGGATGCATCATTATCTGGTTGTAGCCAGCGAAAGCTTCCATGAACGACAAGATTTCGTTGCCTGTTGTGGCCTCTACGAGTCTGTCAATGTGAGACAATGGGAAACTATCTTTCAGGCAGGCTTTGTTGAGGTCGGTGAAGTCGACGCATACTCTCCACTTCCTCTTTTTCTTTTTGACGACCACCGGATTTGCAAGCCAGTCTGGGTATTTTACTTCGGTTATCCAGCCTGCCTAGGATAGTCTTCCCATTTTGTCATTTACCGCTTTGGATCGTTCTGGCCCGAGTTTCCTTCTTTTCTGCTTGACGGGTTTGAACATTGGATCGACGTGGAGTTCGTGACATGTTACCGTAGGATCAATACCCGTCATGTCGCTGGTCGTCCAAGCGAAGGTCGAAACGTTTCAACAAAGGAACTCGACGAGTCGGTCCTTCAGATCCTTTCTTAGTTCTGCACCTATCCCCACACACCGTTCTGGGTCGCTGACGTTGAAGTTAACTTGTTCGACCACGTCGCGGCTAGGCCCTTCCTGGGGTGTTAATTCTATTTTTGGTTCGACAAATAGGCAAGCCCAAAATTTTCGTCGCAGCTTGTGCTCGACGAGGAAACAAGTGCTTGAGACTTCCTGCTTTCCTCGCAGTGTGAATGTTCCATCCGGGGTTGGGAATTTTACACATTGGTAGTAGGTCGATGGGATTGCTCTCATGGCGTGGATCCATGGTGTTCCTAAAATGGTGTTGTAGATTGTTGGTCGGTTGACTATCACAAATTTGGTTATCACTGTTGTTCTTCCGACGCGGACTGGTAGTTTGATCGTTCTAATGGTCATGGTTGTAACATCCCCGAACCGGCCTAAGGGCCATTCGGGCTGTTCATGGAACCAGAAGTCAGAACTCACGATCTAAAGGATCTATAAGAGTGTTCCATGGGCAGAGAAGGGTTAAGTTCAACTAAACGGGAGCTTAACCTAATGAAAACCAGCTGGACGGCCGAGCTATCAGCTAGAGAAGCTAGTGACCAGCTTAGCTCAGCTAAGCTGAAGTGTAGAAGTGTGGAATCAGCTGGTCAGCTAGTGACACTAGCTGACCAAGGCGCCAATAGCGAATGGATGCCAATGGAAGTCATGACCATTCGCAAGCCAACTTGTATCCCTTCCTCTTTGGCGGTTTGTGGGCGTGCAAAGGCTTATAAATAGAGGCCTTGGGGGCCATTTTCGCACACTACACACACAAGGGAAGAATCCCAATATTTTCTCTAAGGCATAAGCCACATAAACCGAGAGAAAAAAGAGAAAGAAAGAGAGAAGGAGCGGCCGGATTCCAAGGGAAAAGGCCGGGCGAATAAGGAGACGTTGGTGGTTGATCAAGGCGGTTGGAAGTGGTAACCATGGCTGGAGAAACGGCTAAGGACCCAGGCAAATCGACCACAACCTCTAAGGTAACATCCGTAACCACTCTAATCACGGCCGCGGCCAAACCGCTAGGCCAAAGGCCGCTAATAGATGTTGGCCGGATTGTTTCTCCCTTCTTTTAAGTAGGACCGGTATGGGGAAATCCTGTACTTGGCCATCAAACGATTCATGCATGCCACACGACCGGCCAAAGGCCTTGGTCGTGACTGATAATCATGAACGGTTGGGCGCGGTCCAATTCATACTTGGCGCAAAGAGACTTATGGTTCGGACGGTGTAACGGGCTGTCTAGGGGGACGGTTAAACCGAAACCGTGGAACCAAAGTAAGGCCGGACGTGTATGAACCGATCGAGAGGATCGGAGTGAAACCGCGACCAAACCGTGAAGTATGGCTTATAGTGATCGGGACATATACCGCGATCATCTACGGACGTACGTGGGACGCTAAGCGTGACCATGGTCCAACGCGCGAATGCAAGGATCGATCGTAACCGTCCGCGGAACGATCGCATACGTTCGTGCGAACAGTCGCAACCGTTCGCGGACGGTCGGCTGACGCGACCATGGGACAATCAGGACGGGTTATGGCTACCGTGATATCCTTCGGGCAGTCGCGCGTCATCCTTAACCGTACGTACTGATACGCTTACGCGATAGCACGGTCGCGATAGCACAGTCGCGATAGCGATCCGTCAATACATGCGCGTATGCGCCCGAGAACTTGTGCCGACGACATACAGCCCGGCACGGACATAACGGGACGAACGCACGGACGTACGCGGGACGACCATACGGTCGTACGTGAAAGACCATACGGACGCGTGCGGTCCAGTCCACGAGCGTCCGGTTCGGTATGTAGCGGCTGAATGCATGGAACGTTTTGGCTTAGGAAACTTAGTATTAAAATGCAAATTGAATGGGAATTATAAAAGGGAATCATATAGAATAAATGTTAGGTTGTTAAGCCTTAACTTAAATATTATGATTCATGAAATGATTTGGTTTCAGGTAACAAGGATGATCATGGGGATGACTCATCCTAGGCGCGGACAAGGCCGAGACGAGTGGTGTATTTAGATAGACATTGTACTAGGACCGAATACTATTAGCATAATGCGTTTGACTACATTGTATTGGTACCTTTGATTTATTAATAAAATGTCTATTTGCCTTATTGATCTTGCTTAGAAATGTTGGAACGGAATGAATGAACGAATGAATGAATTGAATGTTTTTAAGGAATTTGGCTAAGTATAAAACGATTAGGGTTGAGGTTTCCAAAAGAACCTCAACTTAGAATGGATTAGATAGTGGAACGTCCGTCTAGGCCTATGGCCGGGATGGGGTGTTTCAAGTTGGTATCAGAGCGGAGTTATTTCCTAGGCTATGGGTTATGGGGCTACACCACTCGTCCGGGTTAGATTGTCCGTGTAGGAATTGTTAGACTTGTTTAGGACTTGAAGATTGCTTGTGTTGAATGTCTTAACTTGTTGATCTTCAGGTTGGAAAAAGCAAGTCAAAGCGTACTAAGGACAAGAGTGTGGCTGGAAACGGACAGGGATCCAAGGACCAGACCACGCCTGTCCAACCTGGGATGACCGGTCCTGAGATCACCCAGAAGAGCGCGGGTCCCACAGATCCTAACGTTCTCAACTCGACTAGGGTTAATGAACCAGACATCGAGGTTGAGGGTAGACAGGATGATGTGGGCGAATCCTCGTCTCACGCGGCTCGAGATGAGACCGGCCGTGAGGAGGACGATGCTATGGGCGGCGATGGTGAGCCATTGACCGCGGTCCCGAACATCGGTCAGATGTGGACCATGCTGAAGGATGTCATGGACCAGTTGACGACACTGAACCAGAACATCTCTTCTAATCAGAAATCGTTTTCTGAAGGGCTTAAGGCCAAGGTCGTGGAGACCAAGGACCTTAGTGATGATGAGCCGGACGTAGTAGTGGTAGAGTCACCAGTTCCCAGAAAGAACCGTAAGGTGGACTACCTCAACGTTCTTGGCCATATCACCAAGTTGGGCACCAAGCATTTCAAGGGAGGTGCAGACCCACTTGAGGCCGATGAGTGAAAGTCACGGCTTGTCCGGAACTTCCGATCTACCCGGTGTCCCGAGGACTACCGGAAGGACATTGCGGTTCACTTCCTGGAAGGGGACGCGCATAACTGGTGGCTGTCAGTGGACAGGCGCACCAAGGGTCTCATTGACTCGTTTGCTGACTTTGAGGTTGAGTTCAACCGGAAGTACTTCCCAGCTGAGGCTTGGGATCGTATGGAGGGTAAGTACCTGAGCTTGACCCAAGGCCGCAAGACGGTCCGTGAGTACGAGGCAGAGTTTGATCGTCTCAGACAGTACGTTGGATGTGATGTCGAGGACGAGCCGGCTCAATTGCGCCGTTTCCTTCGCGGCTTGCGAGTGGAACTGCGGACTCACTGCTCGGTTTGTTCCTATGACTCAGTTTCTGAGCTGGTTGAACGAGCTCCTACTGTGGAGGTCAACATGGCCGAGGAGAACCGCGTCGGTACAAAGGCACAGGAAGAAGTGGCCAGCCGACCCGGGAAGAACCTAAAGAGGAAATGGGATCAAGTGGGGGCTGATCGCCAATCCTCTGACCGCACGAGATGTACCACCTGTGGCAAATATCACTTGGGGGAGTGTTGGAAAGCCGGGAAGGTATGTGCGAAGTGTGGCAGCAAAGACCATGAAGTCACAAGCTGTCCACAGAAGGGGCAAGAAAGGGTGACAGAAAGACCATTGACATGTTTCCAATGTGGAAAGACCGGGCATTACATGCGTGATTGCCCGAAGCTGCAAGGTGATAAGCAGAAAGCGCCAGAAGGGAACCGGGGACAAGAAGGTCGCGCGGTTAAGGCCAAGGGCCAAGCCGGGACACCCCGAGTCTACAATCTGGTGAAGGACTCGGCCGAAGCCGGCTCCTACGACTCGATCACTGGTACGTCACTAAGACCTCTACTTCTTCAATTTTTAAATGCATTGCATATATTGGGGAAAAGGGCGGGACACTTAGACATTTGGGGGAATGTGTAGGGACCGTTACAATAGGTGGTGTAGAGGCACTCACTCTATTTGACTATGGGGCTACACATAGTTTTGTGAGTCCCGGAATGATTGGGAAAGGCTTGTTCCAAAAGGAACAAACGGCCGGCCAAGGCATTGTAAATGCGGCCGGTGGGTAGGTGATGCCAATGTTAGGGTTAGTGAAGGCCGTTCCCGTTTCCATTGGAGGCGTGGACATGCCAGCTGACCTAGTAGTAGTCCAACTTAAGAATCATGAAGTGATCTTAGGGATGGATTGGCTTGGACAAAACCGAGCCACCATTGAATGCCACCGAGGAAGGGTGAAGTTGAAACGGCCAGAGGGAAGGGTCGTGTTCCAAGGCGTGAGACCAACCTCGGGAAGTTTGGTCGTATCTGCTATTCAAGCAGAAAGGATGCTGGAAAAAGGATGCGAAGCATACCTAGCCACCATCACGACAAAGGAAGTCGGAACGGAGACTAAGATCGAGGATATTCCTGTGGTCCGAGATTTTGAGGATGTGTTCAAGGCCCTAGAAGGCTTACCGCCTGGCCGGTCTGACCCATTCGTCATTGAACTCGAACCTGGAACTAAACCTCTGTCTAAGGCGCCATACAGAATGGCCCCAGCCAAGATGGCTGAGCTGAAGAAGCAGCTGGAAGAACTGCTTGACAAAGGCTTTATTAGGCCAAGTAGTTCCCCCTGGGGGGCGCCCGTTCTATTCGTCAAGAAGAAGGACGGAAGCCTTCGTTTGTGCATTGACTACCGAGGCATAAACCGGGTCACTGTGAAGAACAGATACCCATTGCCTCGGATAGATGAATTGTTGGATCAATTGAAGGGTTCAACGGTGTTTTCCAAGATCGATCTGGCTTCGGGATACCATCAAATCCCGATAGCACCTGAGGACGTGAGGAAAACAGCCTTTAGAACTCGGTATGGTCACTATGAATTTGTGGTCATGCCATTTGGTCTAACCAATGCACCAGCTGCGTTCATGAAGATGATGAACGGTGTCTTCCGGGAGTGGTTGGATCAGTTTGTTATCATATTCATTGATGACATCCTTGTCTATTCCAAGAACCGGAGAGAACACATGGACCACCTAAGAATCGTAATGGAAACCCTAAAGGCGCAGAAGCTCTATGCCAAGCTCAGCAAGTGTAGCTTCTGGCAAACAAGGATAGGGTTCCTAGGACACATAGTGTCGGATGAAGGTGTCTCAGTTGATCCGGATAAGATCCGATCAATTGAAGAGTGGCCGCGGCCGAGGAACGCAACCGAGGTTAGAAGTTTCCTCGGGCTGGCCGGTTATTATAGGCGGTTTGTCCAAGGTTTTGCAAGCATGGCTAAGGCCATGACTAAGCTGACCGGAAAGAACGTGAAGTTCGAATGGACTGAAGCCGCGGAGAAGAGTTTTAATGACTTGAAGGATATGTTAACCAAGGCACCTGTCCTCACACTGCCAGTAGATAATGTACCATATGTGGTCTACACTGATGCATCCCGGAACGGGTTGGGATGCGTTCTGATGCAGGACGGGAAAGTAATAGCCTATGCCTCAAGGCAATTGAGGAAACACGAGGGTAATTACCCAACTCATGACCTCGAGATGGCCGCTGTGGTATTTGCACTTAAGATCTGGCGATCTTATCTCTACGGAGCCAAAGTGCAACTATTCACCGACCACAAGAGTCTGAAGTATGTGTTCACTCAACCTGACCTGAACCTGAGGCAGAGAAGATAGATGGAACTGGTGGCAGATTACGATCTAGACATCACTTACCATCTAGGAAAGGCTAACTTGGTTGCAGATGCCTTAAGTCGGAAAAGAACGGAAGTGGCCGCAGAAAAGGATGCAGAGACCTTGATCGGTTTGATCCGGTCCTTGCACCTTAATGCACTAACCGTGGACAATGAGCCACTTGGCCTAGGGGTGGCAGATCAGGCGGATTTGTTGACAAGGGTCAGATTGGCTCAAAAGCACGATGAAGAGTTGACGAAATCGGTTAATAACAACAACACGGAGTATCAGTTCACCAACAACGGGACGGTTGTGGTGAATGGTCGCGTGTGTGTTCCCGATGTGGAAGGCCTTAAGGAAGAAATCCTAAGGATGGCTCATCAGTCTAAGTTCTCTATACATCCCGGACAGACCAAGATGTACCAAGATCTCAAACGGTACTATCACTGGGTCGGGATGAAGAAGGACATTGCTGAATGGGTGTCTAAGTGCCAAACGTGTCAATTGGTCAAGATTGAACACCCAAGTCCCGAGCGGCCTGGTACAAAGTTTACCCATCCCGGAGTGGAAATGGGATAACATTACGATGGACTTTGTGACTGGACTGCCGGTGACCCGGTCAAGAAGGGACACGATTTGGGTAGTGGTGGACAGACTGACCAAGTCCGCACACTTCTTAGCCATCAAGAAGACTGATGGAGTGGGTAAACTTGCTGAGAAATACATTGATGAAATCGTGATACTTCATGGTGTACCAGCAAGTATAGTCTCAGACCGAGATGGTCGGTTCACGTCTCATTTCTGGCAAGCTTTCCAGAAAGCCCTAGGAACGAGAGTGAACATGAGTACGGCTTATCATCCACAAACGGATGGTCAGTCTGAAAGGACCATACAAACGTTGGAAGACATGTTGAGATCATGTGTTCTAGATTGGGGAGACTCTTGGGAAAAGTATTTGCCCTTGACCGAGTTTGCTTACAACAACAGTTATCAAGCAAGCATCGGAATGTCCCCCTATGAGGCATTGTATGGGCGGCCCTGCAGGACACCACTGTGCTGGACGCAAGTGGGTGAATCCCGAGTCCTTGGGCCAGAGATAATTGAGGAGACAACGGAGCAAATCCGTTTCCTAAGAGCCAAGATGCAAGAGGCACAAGATCGCCAAAAGAGTTATGCAGACAAAAGAAGGAAAGACATCGAGTTCCAAGTTGGAGATCGAGTCTACCTTAAGATGATCACCTTCAAAGGAAGGGCAAGGGTTTCCAAACGTGGAAAACTTGATCCAAGATACTTAGGACCGTTCACGATCCTAGAACGGGTCGGGATGGTTGCTTATAAGCTAGACTTGCCTAATGAGATGGAAGCGTTCCACAACGTGTTCCATGTCTCACAATTGCGCAAGTGCTTATCGGATCAGGATAAGATTATGCCCGAGATTCCCGAGGATCTAAAGGCAAATCTCACCTTGGAAACAAGGCCCTTGAGAATTCTGGATAGGTTGGAAAAAGCAACCAGAAAGAAGGTTATCCAGATGGTGAAGGTCGAATGGATTTGCAACGGAGTTAAGGAGATAACTTGGGAAACGGAAAACAGAATGAAGGCCGATTATCCAGAATGGTTTGAGGAATTTACAAGAAACGAACACCTTGGATCGGATTCGAGGACGAATCCATTTCAAGGGGGGGAGACTTGTAACATCCCCGAACCGGCCTAAGGGCCATTCGGGCTGTTCATGGAACCAGAAGTCAGAACTCACGATCTAAAGGATCTATAAGAGTGTTCCATGGGCAGAGAAGGGTTAAGTTCAACTAAACGGGAGCTTAACCTAATGAAAACCAGCTGGACGGCCGAGCTATCAGCTAGAGAAGCTAGTGACCAGCTTAGCTCAGCTAAGCTGAAGTGTAGAAGTGTGGAATCAGCTGGTCAGCTAGTGACACTAGCTGACCAAGGCGCCAATAGCGAATGGATGCCAATGGAAGTCATGACCATTCGCAAGCCAACTTGCATCCCTTCCTCCTTGGCGGTTTGTGGGCGTGCAAAGGCTTATAAATAGAGGCCTTGGGGGCCATTTTCGCACACTACACACACAAGGGAAGAATCCCAATATTTTCTCTAAGGCATAAGCCACATAAACCGAGAGAAAAGAGAGAAAGAAAGAGAGAAGGAGCGGCCGGATTCCAAGGGAAAAGGCCGGGCGAATAAGGAGACGTTGGTGGTTGATCAAGGCGGTTGGAAGTGGTAACCATGGCTGGAGAAACGGCTAAGGACCCAGGCAAATCGACCACAACCTCTAAGGTAACATCTGTAACCACTCTAATCACGGCCGCGGCCAAACCGCTAGGCCAAAGGCCGCTAATAGATGTTGGCCGGATTGTTTCTCCCTTCTTTTAAGTAGGACCGGTATGGGGAAATCCTGTACTTGGCCATCAAACGATTCATGCATGCCACACGACCGGCCAAAGGCCTTGGTCGTGACTGATAATCATGAACGGTTGGGCGCGGTCCAATTCATACTTGGCGCAAAGAGACTTATGGTTCGGACGGTGTAACGGGCTGTCTAGGGGGACGGTTAAACCGAAACCGTGGAACCAAAGTAAGGCCGGACGTGTATGAACCGATCGAGAGGATCGGAGTGAAACCGCGACCAAACCGTGAAGTATGGCTTATAGTGATCGGGACATATACCGCGATCATCTACGGACGTACGCGGGACGCTAAGCGTGACCATGGTCCAACACGCGAATGCAAGGATCGATCGTAACCGTCCGCGGAACGATCGCATCCGTTCGTGCGAACAGTCGCAACCGTTCGCGGACGGTCGGCTGACGCGACCATGGGACGATCAGGACGGGTTATGGCTACCGTGATATCCTTCGGGCAGTCGCGCGTCATCCTTAACCGTACGTACTGATACGCTTACGCGATAGCATGGTCGCGATAGCGATCCGTCAGTACATGCGCGTATGCGCCCGAGAACTTGTGCCGACGACATACAGCCCGGCACGGACATAACGGGACGAACGCACGAACGTACGCGGGACGGCCATACGGTCGTACGTGAAAGACCATACGGACGCGTGCGGTCCAGTCCACGAGCGTCCGGTTCGGTATGTAGCGGCTGAATGCATGGAACGTTTTGGCTTAGGAAACTTAGTATTAAAATGCAAATTGAATGGGAATTATAAAAGGGAATCATATAGAATAAATGTTAGGTTGTTAAGCCTTAACTTAAATATTATGATTCATGAAATGATTTGGTTTCAGGTAACAAGGATGATCATGGGGATGACTCATCCTAGGCGCGGACAAGGCCGAGACGAGTGGTGTATTTAGATAGACATTGTACTAGGACCAAATACTATTAGCATAATGCGTTTGACTACATTGTATTGGTACCTTTGATTTATTAATAAAATGTCTATTTGCCTTACTGATCTTGCTTAGAAATGTTAGAACGGAATGAATGAACGAATGAATGAATTGAATGTTTTTAAGGAATTTGGCTAAGTATAAAACGATTTGGGTAGAGGTTTCCAAAAGAACCTCAACTTAGAATGGATTAGATAGTGGAATGTCCGTCTAGGCCTATGGCCGGGATGGGGTGTTTCAATGGTCATTCCTCCGGTGAAATCGGTTAGGTGGCTCTCCGAGCGTTTTATCTCGTAATAATAAAGCTCCATTATTTTTAAGGTTTATTCGTATATGAGGTCGACCTTGCTTCCGGTGTCGATCAAGATTGTGGTTACCTGACAGTCGCCTATTTGCACTTCAACGACGAGCAGGTCGTTGTGCGGTCTGTATAATCCTCTTTCGTCGCTTTCGGTGAATGATATCCGATCCCTGCTCCCGAGCTCATAGCCCGTGCTTTTCTTTCGACGTCAGTATGTGTCTACCCTGTGTCAGTATTTCTTTATCGATCTTACGGAGTCGTTGCAGGTCGTGAGTCCTCCCATGATCATATTGTTTGTTCAGACTCGTCCGGTTGTTTTCGCTGGCTCGGTGATGTCGTCCAGTGATAATGGACTCGAAAGGATTGGGCTCGGAGTAGTTGAACTCGGAGAGAGCGAGCTCGGAGTCTGCTCGGACGATTTTGAGTTGTTACTGGTCGAAAGCGGTCATGTCACTTCGGCTTCGTCTTAGAGTGTAGAAAACTTTCTCAAGTCCCCACAGACGGCGCCAATTATTTTTACGGAATTTTGATATATTCCAAAAGAGTCGGGCTACGATCAAAGAAGTCTGAACTACGAGGTGAGAGATAAACTTTAAGTGAGGTCGGAAACTGTTCTATTAATATTAAGGCTGAAGCCGAACAATGAACAGGATGGTACGAGGTGGGAGTCTGTCGAGGAAAATCAAGGGATTATCCCTGGCCAAAATCCTCTCTTTTCTCATGATTTGGTTGGCCTTTGCTTTAGGAAAATCAAGGGATTATCCCTGGCAGATTGTGCACGAAAATGGCCTCTTGAGGTCTATTTATAGGCTCCATTTCGCCCAGCAACTGCCTTTGGAGAAGGGTTGCCTTGGTTGGCCGAAAGGGTGCAACCTTCCAAGGTGCCCTTTCGCCATTGTGCCCCTTGGTCAGCTAGTGTCACTAGCTGACCAGCTGACCCAACACTCGAACACTCAAGCTAGCTGAGTGGAGCTGCTTGTCAGCTGACCCAGCTGACCAGCTGGACTGTTCAGCTCGTTTCAGCTGAACACTCTTGGTTCAGCTCGTTTCCTCTTAGCTGAGCTGCCTTTCAGTTGAGCTTAGCTTCTTTAAGACCATGGAACACTTCTTCTTAGTCTTTACGACGAGTTGTAAACCCTTTTGGTTCCATGTCTCCTTTCCCCAATCCTCCTAGGGTGGGATACCCGGTTCCAAGATGTTACAAGTTCTACCCCCCCTTAAAAGAGATTCATCCCTGAATCCGACTTAAGGTGTTTGCCCCGTTCAACTCTATGAACCATTGGGCTAGTAACATCCTGAAATATTAGTCGGACATAACCATTCTATGTTCTCTCTATTCGGCCTAAGTTCATTTATGGTTGTCTTTGTCGGAGCCATTCATCTAGGATCAAGTCGCGTATGACCAGACTTCCCCATTTCGTTCCCGCGCATGGACCATCCGTGCCCAGCATGCCGATCTTCGGTTAACCGCCCCAACGGCTACCGTTCGATCGCGCTTAACTGTCCGAACTTCTCTTGCCCATGACTCACGGTTCATTCCGCGCTTAATCCGACTTGTGGCTCACGGTCTTGGCCATGGCCGATCAACAACCGAACCATGGCGGGGATGTTACAAGTCTCCCCCACTAAATTGGGAATTCGTCCCCGAATTCGGTGGTGGTTAACTTTGTGTACACCCTTCCTGTCCCGGCTTGATATGCCTTTTCATTTCCCATTGACCTTAATCCGTCAAGACTTAATCATTTCCCTGATTTTTGTCTTGTCTTAGACTTAGTCAAATCCCGATAACAATCCTTTCGGACTTGACCCAAAAATTGATCCTCGCCTTCCAAGGACTTGATCATAGTTCCCGATCTTAGTAAATCTATTACTAGACCATATTCATGCCTTTGTTCCCCGTAGGACTCGACCTCGGTTAAGGCTCTTAGGCATTCCCAATGCTAAGCAACCTAACCCTTTTCCCCAAATGTAATGCTCAGAAAACATTTGAAGAAGCAGGGTCCCGTGACAGACCAATGATCGCACCGAAGGAGTCAGCCTTTCCTGAGTCCTCCACGAGCTCGTAGATTCGGGGACTAGCAGATGTGCCCTTGGTTGTACCCGTATGGCCCTAATGACCCCGCTCCACTTTCAGAGCCCACGACCGTCCGTCCCGACCATTCGGACAATCCCGGACAAAATGTCTGGACTGCCCACAACGGAAGCATGTGCTTGGTCTTTCAGTCACATTTTTTTGACCTCAGCCTGTGGACAGATCGCGACCTCATGGTCCTTGCTTCCACACTTCACGCATGCCCTCCCTTTCTTCCAACATCTTACGGAGTGTTGCTTTCCACAGGAGGTGCATTCAGGGCGGTCAGAGGATTGGTCTTCGGCAACTTTGCCCCATTTCCTCTTCAGGTCCTTCCCGGGCCAGCTGGACACTCACTCTTATGACCTAGCTCCCACCCGGTTCACCTAGACACCGTCTTTGACAAGGCCTATATCGGCCATAGGGCCGGTACGGATTGCCACTACTTAGCCATTCTACCTTGAGGTTCATTTGCGAACCTCAAGTCCATTTTATTCATACTTAAACAATTTCTAAGCAACATTCATTCATTATATCAATTCCATTCTTAGACTAAGGCAATAACAAGATAAATAAATCTTTATTAATAATCAAAAGGTACCAATACATTGTTGGAATTGTGTCCAGCAATCTCTGTACTGTCTCTATAAAGTAAGAGTATGTCAGTGATCAGACATAAGTCATACAATACTGGGGGTCATGATGGCTTGCTAGAGTCCGCTCATGATCTATAAGTCTTGGACTTATTGCTTTTATTGTATGATCCCATATGGGTCACACGCTTAAGCTAGCAGGAAATAAAGTAGGAACGGCTTAGCAGAAGTACGATAAAAGTGCTAGGCATTTGTCGTACTAAGAGAGAAAGATTAATGGGTCTGATTAAATGGGATTTAATCAGATTGGTGTTTTGGGCCCAAAAGCCCAAAAGGGAAAGAGAAGGCTTTTATAAACTAAAAGCCAAAGTCTCTTTCTTAAAACCCTAATACCCGAGCCGCGTTTTTCCTCTCTCTCTGGCGCCTCTCTCCTCGTGGTCTAGCAGCCAGTTTCCTGTGATTGCGTGTGTGAGCCTTTGGAGGATTCATCCCTTGGTGTATCTCCCTGATCTCTGACCTGTTCTATTCCTTCCGCTGCAACAAACAGGTAAAAGGTGAGATCATAATGTTTCTATTACAAGAGAACCTAGATCTGTATGTTTAGTAGGTTCAACTAATCTGAGAATTGAATCAAGAGACACTAAACAATTCCTACAGTGGTATCAGAGCCATTGGTTCTTAGGATTTCTTGTTTTAGATTCATGTTTAGGTTGTTTAATCTGTTTAGAAGTGTTTTGAATCCATTACTGATAAGAAAAACACTTAAGAATCAGAATTGAACTCTAAACACATTGATTGGATCACAAAACCGAGCTATATGACTCGGGTTTGTGATCGGCCGAAAGGAAGCTCGGGTGGACGGCGGACGGTCGACCGTGAGGCGTCCCGATCGCATGGATCGTGCGATAGCCGATCGCATGGATCGCGTCTCGTCCCGCGTTCGTCATCCCGATCGTCTCGTCCGGATGCTGTCCCGATCGCGTGAGGTTTTGACCGTCCGGATCGCGTCACGCTCTCGGACGTCCCGATCTCTCGACCCGACTGTCCCGTAGCGTCTCGGCGATCGTCCCGGCTGAACCATACCGTCCCGATCACACGCAAGCGTCCCGTCCGGCAATCCGAGCGTCTCGATCTCGGATCGAGCATGCGGCTTGCGGCTGGACGGCTCTTGCTCGACCGGTTAGGGTTTTGGGTGTAATTGGGCCGGTTCGATTTCGGTTAGGTGGTTCGGTTCAAAACTTAATTAAAATCAATCGTTCTGGTTTAATAAACAGATTTTAATAATTTTATTAAATCTGGTTAAACCGGGATAAGAAATCCAATGTCGAAAGAAATATTGGATTTAGTGCCTAAACCAGGAATTTCTAATTTGATTTGGTTGGACCAAATAAATTGAGAAATTCCGGTTTAGTAAATAACCGGTTGACAATTGTGGTCATCGTAGTAATTAAAACTTGGTTAGACCAGTTTTGATGAACCAGACCGGTTATGTCAATTAATTGGACAATTGGGTCATGTCTTGGACATGGACCAATTCTTGGGCCTCGGGCCAAGAAGTTAAAACAATTGGGCCAATTATTTGAGTCTTTCTTCAGATCAAATTTAAAATTTATTTTATAATATTATAAAGTCGATTTTAAATTAAAGTTTCCGAAATTTTGAAATTAGAAAGTTTCATAAAATAGAAGTTTCTGAATTTGCGGGTTTTGGATTTTAAAGAAATTTCTAAAGTTAGAAAGTTTCCGTTTTTAGAAAGTTTCCAATTTTAGAAAGTTTCCAAAAATAGTAGGTTTCCAAAAATGGAAAGTTTCCCGAAATAGTAATCTTCTATTTTGGGAATGATTTTTAAATAAAACCTACGAACCTCAAATAATATCAAGCGTTGGATGTCTTGTCCAGGCTATGTCAGCTGTCGAAGCCCATTCAATTGTATTCATGGCCTTACAGTGTGAGGGTGTCTGCTTTTGCGTGGGTAAGACGGTTTGTGATTCATAAATGTCATTGGGAGTCCCAGACATTAATGATTACATGACTGTATAGTCCGGTTTTCTTGACTGGGCCATCGGGAGTCCCGGGCCTTGAGACATCAGAGTGGATTGGGCCTCGGGCCCAGATTCACAACCAAGAGTTATATCACGGATATAATTAGCCGATATAGGGCTTACCGATATAAGCTAAGGTTGGGTGACGGCCAGTGGCCCACTTTAATCTTAGTTATATGTGGATCTTGGAATCATTATATTCTATTGAGGGTAACTTATGTTATTGAATATAATGCGTGATTAATCATATTATATTTTTAATACGAGATTAATCATTTTGAACATTTAACTAATAACCTTTTATTTATATATTTCAGATATGACTACTACAAGCACACCAAACGCATTCTCGATCCGGTCTGTTCTCGAGAAGGAGAAGCTGACTGGAACGAACTTCCTGACATGGTCAAGGAACTTGAGGCTGGTCCTCAAGCAGGAGAAGAAGGATTACGTCCTTCGTGATCCTCTCCCCGAGAGGCCTCCTGCCAATGCCGCCAGGACTGTGCATAATGCTTGGGAAAAGCATTCGTCAGATGAAAATGATGTCTATTGCCTGATGTTGGTGACGATGACTGCTGAGCTGCAGAAGCAGTTCGAGAGTGTATTGTCACCCATCGAGATAATGGCTAGCCTGAAATCGCTTTTTCAGGAGCAGGCTAGGACTGAGAGGTTCCAAACAGTTAAGAGCCTCTTGGACTGCAAGTTGGCTGCGAATGCGGCAGTGAGTCCTCATGTCTTGAAGATGATGGGTTATCTCGATCATCTTCAGAAACTCGACTGCCCAATCAGCCAGGAACTTGCCTGCGACATCATTCTGCAGTCATTACCTGCAAGCTATGATCAGTTCATTCTGAACTTTAACATGCATGGCTTGAGTAAGACATTACCTGAGCTTCACGGAATGCTCAAGACTGCAGAGCCCAATTTGAGGAAAACTGCCAAGGACCCCAGTGTGCTTATGGTGCAAAAGGGCAAGGGCTTTAAGAAATCCTCTGCTAAGGATAAGGGAAAGGCCAAGGCTGTCCAAGTCGAGGACAAGGACACGCCAAAGCCCAAGCCCAAGTCCAAGGCTGGGCCAACTGACATATGCAGGTTTTGTAAAGAACCAGGGCATTGGAGGAGAGAATGTAAGAAATTCCAAGAAGGTCTAAAGGAATTGAAGAAGAAGACTCTCGAGACTTCTTCGACAGGTATTTTTGTTATAGAAGTTAATACAACTACTTCTGATAATACCTCATGGGTTATGGATACTGGTTGTGGGGCTCATATTTGTACTAATATGCAGGCACTCAGCAACAGTAGAAGACTGAAGCAAGGACAAGTAGAGCTACGAGTTGGGAATGGAGCGAAAGTTCCAGCACTAGCTGTAGGAACATACTTGTTGTCTTTACCTTCGGGATTGATTTTAGAACTCAATAATTGTTATTTTGTACCTGCTATAAGCAGAAATATTATTTCAATTTCTTTGTTGGATTTGGAAGGTTATGATTTTTCAGTTAAGAATAAATTATGTTCCTTCAATCGCAACAATTTGTTCTATGGTTCTGCCCCTCTTTCGAATGGGCTTTACATACTCGATCAATCCGCGCCAATTTATAACATTAATACCAAACGGTTCAAACCTAATGAGGAGAACCAAACGTTTCTATGGCATTGTCGTTTAGGGCACATCAGCGAGAAACGCATCAAGAGGCTCCATTCGAATGGACTTCTTGGCTCATTTGACTTTGAGTCATGTGAGAAATGCGAATCCTGCATGATGGGCAAAATGACACGGGCCCCCTTTAATAAACCTAACGAGAGGGCCGGTGACTTATTGGGCCTGATACACACTGACGTGTGTGGCCCAATGTCCACAAATGCAAGAGGAAACTATCAGTACTTCATTACCTTCACTGATGATTTCAGTAGGTATGGATATGTTTATTTAATGAAACATAAGTCTGAATCTTTTGAAAAGTTCAGAGAATTCCAAAATGAAGTACAGAACCAACTTGGCAAAAGCATTAAGGCTCTTCGGTCCGACCGAGGAGGAGAATACTTAAGCCAAGAATTCAGTGATCATCTGAGAGAGTGTGGGATCGTATCCCAACTCACTCCTCCTGGAACACCTCAATGGAATGGTGTATCTGAGAGGAGAAATCGGACCTTATTGGATATGGTTCGATCTATGATGAGTCACACAGACCTTCCAATATCCCTTTGGGGATATGCTCTGCTAACAGCAGTGTTCACTCTAAATAGAGCGCCATCAAAAGCAGTAGCAAAGACACCATATGAATTATGGACTGGAGTGGCTCCAGTGCTGTCTTATCTCAGAATTTGGGGTTGTGAAGCCTATGTCAAGAGATTAATCTCAGACAAGCTTACACCAAAATCTGACAAATGCTATTTCATTGGTTATCCACGGGAAACCAAGGCTTATTACTTCTATCTACGTTCCGAGAACAAGATCTTTGTTGCCCGGGATTGTAACTTTCTTGAGAGGGAGTTTCTCTCTAAGAAAGACAGTGGGAGTAAGGTACTGCTTGAAGAAATTCAAGATGAACAGGATACTGCTCAACCTAATGAGGAAGAGCAGGAGGAGGCCCTACAAGAAATTGTAGAGCCTGAACCTGTGGTACCTGAAGTTCGAAGATCCGGGAGGATCCGTCACGAACCCGAGAGATATCAAGGATTCCTCGTGACTGACTGTCATGATCTTCTGATCATTGATGGTGATGAACCATCGAACTTCAATCAAGCCATGATGGGCCCAGATTCCTCAAAGTGGCGCCAGGCCACTGATTCCGAAATGGACTCCATGTCGGTCAATCAAGTCTTTTCGTTGGTTGATTTGCCTGCTGGTGTAAAAGCCATCGAGTGCAAATGGATCTTCAAGAAGAAGATTGACGTGGATGGAAATGTCCAGATTTATAAAGCCAGGTTGGTGGCAAAAGGTTTCAGACAAGTTCACGGTGTGGATTACGATGAAACCTATTCACCAGTGGCTATGATGAAATCTATTCGGATTCTACTAGCAACTGCAGCTTTTTATGATTATGAAATTTGGCAGATGGACGTGAAAACCGCCTTCCTGAATGGAATTCTGGAAGAGGATGTGTATATGACACAACCTGACGGTTACATAGATCCAAAGAATGCTGGGAAAGTATGCAAGCTTCATAAATCTATTTATGGATTGAAGCAAGCATCGAGGAGCTGGAATCTTCGTTTTGATGAAGCAATCAAACAATTTGACTTCATCAGAAACGAAGAAGAACAATGCGTGTATAAGAAAACTAGTGGGAGCAAGATTGTATTTCTTATTCTGTATGTCGATGACATACTGCTTCTCGGAAACGACGTTCCAATGCTGAAGTCTGTAAAGGACTGGCTTGGAAGTTGTTTTTCCATGAAAGACATGGGTGAAGCCGCATACGTTCTTGGAATTAGGATCTATCGGGATAGACCTAAGAGGCTGATAGGCTTGTGTCAAGATTCATACATTGACAAAGTCCTACAAAGATTCAGCATGAAAGATTCCAAGAAGGGTTTCACGCCAATGGTACATGGCACAACGCTAAGCAAGAAGCAGAGCCCTACGACGGCTGCTGAGCTCGAGCGCATGAAGAACATTCCCTATGCATCTGCAATAGGATCTGTTATGTATGCCATGATCTGTACTCGTCCTGATGTTGCTTATGCATTGAGCATGACGAGTAGATACCAGTCAAATCCAGGTGAAAACCATTGGATTGCCGTAAAGAATATCTTGAAGTATCTAAGACATACTAAGGATAAGTTCTTGGTGTACGGTGGAAGTGATGTGCTTAAAGTCAGTGGATTCACGGACGCAAGTTTCCAGACAGACACAGATGATTTCCGGTCACAGTCCGGTTATATCTTTTGTCTGAATGGCGGTGCAGTAAGTTGGAGAAGCTCCAAGCAAGACACCGTTGCCGATTCCACTACAGAAGCTGAATATATCGCCGCCTCAGAAGCAGCGAAGGAAGCTGTTTGGATACGAAAGTTCATTATGGAACTAGGTGTGATACCAGATGCGGCTGAGCCTCTGACACTGTATTGTGACAACAATGGTGCTATAGCTCAGGCAAAGGAACCAAGATCACACCAGAAATCCAAGCATGTTCAAAGAAGATTTCACTTGATACGTGACATCGTTAATAGAAAGGAAGTCAAGATCAGCCGAGTTCCGACAGATGATAATGTCGCTGATCCGTTGACAAAGCCACTCCCAAGACCTAAGCTCGAGTTCCTGACTGAAGCTGTAGGCATTAGAAACATTGAAATGTAATCTAAATTTGAGTGGGAGTTTTGTGAGCTTTATTTTAGTTATTTGATATGTTCTTGTAAAACATTATTTTATGTTTTAATGAAATTATTATTTCAAGATTATTTTAACTGTGATGAAATAATCGTTCCAAAATGATATGAACCATTTTATAGGTCATCGAAGTAAATGACTTGATCTTGAGTCATCAAAGTCATTTAGCTTGATCATGAGACCCTATATTTGATAAATGTTTTATATCATCCTGTCCCTAGCCGAAGGTTGTTGAAATTGGAACAACAACAACCGTGAGAGACTAGATTGGTACGTGACTTATGACAAAGTCTTAATGTGTCATAGATGCACGGCATCAAAGTCAGTTCATAGGTGTATGTTGGGAACATACGACCGGACAAGACCCGCTTATAAGAACTCTTCAGGATATTTATATATGTGTCATAAGAGATTCTTACTACGACTATAGAGTATAGTCCTTAGACCTGAGTTCGCATGCATGTGACTGCACATGGACTGATGCACTTTGATCATTGTCTAACGCTATCGTTCTGCGATAGCTATAAGGACCTTGTTTGGGTACATCATGAAATAAGTAGTTTACAGTGATGGAACAAGATGGGATTTGTCCCTCCAATATAAATGGAGTGAATATCTCTAGGCCAATCGGAGATTTGAATACTGGAAAACGCATGGCCATGCTCAAACGGACTTTCCCGAGTCGTTTGGATTGTCAGTATCAAATCAGAGTCCGATGAACAAGATTAGGCTTTATAAGGATGACACTAATCTTGCCTTATGACTAATCGAGATATTGTGACAAAAGGATTATGAATACAGAGATTCCAGTTCAAGTGGGAGATTGTTGGAATTGTGTCCAGCAATCTCTGTACTGTCTCTATAAAGTAAGAGTATGTCAGTGATCAGACATAAGTCATACAATACTGGGGGTCATGATGGCTTGCTAGAGTCCGCTCATGATCTATAAGTCTTGGACTTATTGCTTTTATTGTATGATCCCATATGGGTCACACGCTTAAGCTAGCAGGAAATAAAGTAGGAACGGCTTAGCAGAAGTACGATAAAAGTGCTAGGCATTTGTCGTACTAAGAGAGAAAGATTAATGGGTCTGATTAAATGGGATTTAATCAGATTGGTGTTTTGGGCCCAAAAGCCCAAAAGGGAAAGAGAAGGCTTTTATAAACTAAAAGCCAAAGTCTCTTTCTTAAAACCCTAATACCCGAGCCGCGTTTTTCCTCTCTCTCTGGCGCCTCTCTCCTCGTGGTCTAGCAGCCAGTTTCCTGTGATTGCGTGTGTGAGCCTTTGGAGGATTCATCCCTTGGTGTATCTCCCTGATCTCTGACCTGTTCTATTCCTTCCGCTGCAACAAACAGGTAAAAGGTGAGATCATAATGTTTCTATTACAAGAGAACCTAGATCTGTATGTTTAGTAGGTTCAACTAATCTGAGAATTGAATCAAGAGACACTAAACAATTCCTACATACATGTGGTAATGTCATTATGCTAATAACAAGTATCGGTCCTAATAAGTCTATCTATCATACACACCACTCGCCCCAAGGTCTTTAAGTCCGCGCCTAAGCCAGATCATCCACATAATCACCTGAAAGCCAAACATGTTCATGAGATTTACATATGCAGTTATATTCATTTTTATGCGACCTAGCAATTAAGCAGTTCTATATGATCCCATGAACCCATATAATATAAGAAATCCTAGTTCATTCTAAATTCCAATCATAAGTTGCTTTGGTCCCATACACGTTTATGAATCCGCGTCCACCACTCGGCCCATGGTCGTGGGCGTGCGTTTGCGTTCACAGCCGAACGGTCGTATGCGGGTGTACGTATGATTGTCCGCGGTCGGGCTCATGATCGGCCAAGCGTTCTTGTATGTGTGACCGTATGGTTGTAACGCACGTCCGTGATGGACGTACCGTACGATCGCACGCATGACCTTACGGTCGCGTGGGACGATCGTTATGGACGTATTGTCCGGATGGCGATGATCCTTACGTTCGCATTACACGTCCGCGAGCGGTCGTACCATGCCCGTTACGCGATCGGTCATGGTCGGGTTGCAAATCCGCGAACGGACGCAACTGTTCGTACGAACGGACGCGATCGTTCTGTGGACGATTGCGATCGGTCCTTGCGTCCGTACCAGCGACCACGGCCCTAATTGCATATGCGACCGTCCATAGACGTACCACGATATGCGTACCCCGCATGTATCCGGTTGACGAGCGGTTATGCTTGGTGATCCGACGAACTCTTCCTGGTTCGTTAACGCACTGGCCGATCATGTCTTGGCCTCGCGGTTCTCGGTCCACCGTCCGCTTGACGTGCCGTTAAACCGTTCGAGGCGACCATGATCCTTGGGCCATGTATGCGCTCGGCCTCACTTGCATCCACTTGATAACCGTTTCACGACCAAGGCCTTAAGGCCGGTCGTGTACTAAGGATCAAAGCGCTTACTAGAAAGGTAGAGAGAGAACAATCCGGCCATAGAGCAACCGGCCTTACACCGCTAGGATTTTGGCCAAGGCCGAGAAGAGTATGAACCGGTTCTAACCTTTGATGAGGTCGTGGTCTTGTCATGGGTAGCTGATGCCTCTCCAGCCATCCTTTGCTTCCCTTCTTGCACTTTAAACCACCCCCAAATCTCTTCTTAAACCGCCGGCCTTCTTCTTCAAAATCCGACTTCTCTCTCTCTAAACTCTCACGATTTTGGTCTTGTGCCTTTGGAGAATTTTGTGAATGTTTTCCCTTGTGTGGGCGTGCACAAAATGGCCAAGGAATGGCCTATTTATATTTTCAGTTTTATTATGGAGATATATATAACCTTCGATAAAAAAAAAAGAGATGATAAATATGAAATATTTTTAAAAAAATTTAAATTTTCTTTTAGACATATACATAACTTTGAATAAAAAAAATAAAAAAGTAAAACGAGATGATAAATATAAAAATATTTATGAAGAATTCTAATTTTATTTTAAAGATATACATAACATTCAATAAAAAATAAAAATTAAGATGATAAATATGAAAACGTTTTAAATATTTTTAAATATTGATAGGTATTATTTTTGACTTTATATAGTAAATTTATCTTATTTATATAAATTTGAATTTATATATATATAAAATAAAATATTTTAAATAAGATATTTATGTATTGATTTTTATACATAAAAATATTTAATTATAATTATTCTATTACAATTAATTTTATTTAAAATAAATTATGAAATATCTTATTAAATATAATAATGTATTATTTATTTTATTTATAATAAATTATAAAATATCTTATTAAAATAATAATGTATGTATGTTTAGTTATAAATAATTTCATATAGATTTTTATAATATTAATTTTGTTATTAAATATATTGATAATTTTATCTTTAGAAAATTTATATTTAATAATATTTATGTGGCGAATCATATTTTGGTTTTAAATACATTTAAAACCTAGCATTAAAAATCATACTCTATTTTTGTTTGTCAATGGAGGCAGATTTCATGGGGCATAGGCCAATAAGACAAATGGGCCAAGACGGATACAAGAACGAAATCTAAAACAAGACGATTTTAGAAAATCGGAAGCTGGCGATAAGACTGCCATGTGGCTGCACCCACTGCAATAGAGCATACAACAAACACGCGTCACTCGCGGGAAGTACCGTCGGTCGAGTGCTGGCAAACGCGGAGGAAAGCGGAGCCAAAACCGCGCCGGACCACTGTTCTGTAACTGCTCGGCACCACTTGAGGATCAAAGCTTCCCGAACCGTCGCCTAAATCACCTGCATAAGAAGAAAACAGTAACCGCCACTCCACTGGAGACCACCAAGGCCGAGGAGGCGTCGTCGCCGATTAGACACAAAGGCTAATCTGTATTCACTAGATGCTTGTCCTTTAAAGCTGGTGACACGAAGATGATATGAATCCTGGGAAGTTGGGGAATCGAAAGCAAAGCTGGGAAAGATCAGGGATTGACGACGCAAGAAGAGAGAGGAAGCAAGATCCGATTCGCAGAAGCGAAGAAACTTGGAACAACCAGAAAAATCCGACAGATGCAGAAGAAGATAGGCCAGCCATAGAAACCACTCCGGAAATTATTCGAACAAAACTAAAGCAGACCTTATGTAACAGAGATCCACGGAAAAAGAAAACAGAAAACGAAAAGTCAAAGATGGTTAGATCCAGCCAAAGCTGAAAATTTATTAACCGAACTGAATCAACAAGGAAACGATTCAGACGGAGACACAACAAAAAAGATTTACAAAGTAAATCGGAAAAAATTCCGGTTAACCGGAAATCACCCTCCTCTCTTTGAAAGATTAGAGTGAGAGAAGAGAGAGAGGGGTTTAGTCGTCTTTACTCTGGTTTTTTAGATACATTTAAATACATCTAGTTATTATATAAATCAGTACAATTTATTTAGAGGCCGAGGCACACACTGGTTTTAAATCAAATCTCAGTAGACTCTAAGCAAAATCAAATCACAATCTCATACTATTCGTTCTCATTCATTGCGAGCGAGATCTATCTTTAAGAAACTATGGAGATCTTCTACTTGGTGGTGTTCGGTGGCCTCGCTGCGATCGTCGCCGGATTGGAGCTCAGCAAATCCAACAAAGACCGCATTAACACCTCCTCCGCCTTCAACTCCTTCAAGAACAACTATCTCCTCGTTTACTCTCTCATGATGGGTTCGTTCCTACATCCCTCGTTCGATTATATTTTTATATCCACGTTGTTTCCGACCCCTGTTAAGAAAGGTCTCTGATCGTTAAGTGTCGGTGGAACTAGATCGGTTATATGATTCGAAAATGTTGGTCGTATCGTCTCTTGTTGTTCTGTGTTTTTGATTGAACAAACAATGTCTATCTCTCTCTCGGCGGCTTTAGCTGGGGACTGGTTGCAGGGTCCGTATGTGTACTATCTCTATAGTACTTATGGCTTCGGAAAGGGAGAGATCGGTCAGCTCTTTATTGCTGGTTTTGGATCGTCAATGTTATTTGGGACGATTGTTGGATCTCTTGCCGACAAACAGTGAGGATCTTCTTATGTTCTTTGATTTAGCACTCGTCTTCTTCTTCTTCTTCTTATTTTTTTGTGTAACTCAGGGGTCGGAAGAGAGCTTCTATCACCTACTGCATCACCTACATTCTCAGCTGCATCACCAAACATTCTCCCCAATACAAAGTTTTGATGGTGGGTCGTGTTCTGGGTGGTATCGCAACTTCCCTACTCTTCTCTGCCTTCGAGTCTTGGCTTGTTGCTGAGCACAACAAGGTTGGTCATCAGCCTCCCGTTTGCTCTTCCTCTCTTCAACATGTGTTACAACTTACAATTGTTGTCTGTGCAGAGAGGTTTCGAGCAGCAATGGCTATCAGTGACATTCTCCAAGGCAATATTCCTTGGGAATGGATTAGTGGCCATCATAGCTGGACTCTTTGGCAATTTCCTTGTTGATTCTCTGTCCCTCGGTCCTGTTGCTCCATTTGATGCTGCTGCTTGCTTTCTTGCTATTGGTATGGCCGTTATTATTTCATCATGGTCCGAAAACTATGGAGATCCATCAGAAAACAAAGACCTTCTTACCCAGTTCAAGAACGCTGCCTCTGCCATTGCTTCTGGTGAATCTCTTACCTTAGACATATGGCTTCTAGATTTGTTCCACTAACCCCTTATTGAATCAGATGAGAAGATCGCATTGCTTGGTGCTATACAGTCTCTGTTTGAAGGCTCCATGTACACCTTTGTGTTTCTCTGGACTCCAGCTTTGAGCCCAAATGATGAGGACATCCCACACGGTTTCATATTTGCAACATTCATGCTGGCTTCAATGCTTGGTAGCTCCATTGCATCTCGTTTGCTGGCACAGTCATCTCCAAAAGTGGAGAGCTATATGCAGATTGTATTTGTAATATCTTCTGCAGCTCTAATGCTTCCTGTTGTAACAAGCGTATGCTCTCTATCTTGATTGATATCTCTCATTATTCAAGGAGTATTATATAACTTGCTAGTTTCCAACTGGAACAGTTCTTGGTGGCGCCCTCAGGTGTAAAAGGTGGAAGCATATCATTCGCTGGATGCATTCAGCTAATGGGTTTCTGCACATTTGAAGCGTGCGTAGGAATCTTCTGGCCATCTATAATGAAAATGAGATCGCAATACATTCCAGAGGAAGCCAGAAGCACCATCATGAATTTTTTCCGCATACCACTCAACATCTTTGTCTGCCTTGTGTTGTACAATGTGAGTGATTTTATTTTTTTCAAGACAGTAGTGTACTTGCACTGCTAGTAAGGAACATTTTGTTCTCAAACACACAATTTTGCAAGCTTTTGTAAAACACGTGTCTTGAACTTGCAAGCTTTTTGTGTGTACATATTGCTTAGATAACTGTAAAATTATTAAAGTTACTCATTCAGTATCCGTCATATGGATTCAAGGAGTAGTGTCTAAATGCTAGTCCTGCAGTACAATCTAAGAGTTAACTATTCAATTTCAATCATATGGATTCATTAATTGCGATGCAAAACTAGTAGAGGATAGATTTATTGCCATAACGAGCTTTTTTTGTTCATTGTTTGGTAAAGGTTGATGCGTTTCCAATGACCGTGATGTTTGGGATGTGCTCTGTATTTCTTTTTGTGGCCTCTATATTGCAGAGGAGGTTGATGAATGTAGCCGAGCTCCACAAGTCAAGTAAGTGTCACGAAACAGTTTAATGGGAAGTAAAAGCCATTGGTGAATATTCTATCATATCATGGAAATAAAATATGCTGCCACCGACATGGATAAATGATAGATAGGTTCTATTTCATATTGTTGTCAAAAAAAAAAAAAAAATTATTCACTGATGAAATATAACAAAAGCGGCAGTTCCTACCTCATATTCAATGCATGCTTATAGATTCTTTAATCATACGTTGCATGTATAATCATCATACATTGAAACGTTATCTAGCAAGTGAATGTAGCCGTTGTATGTAAATAGCCAGTCAGTCATGAACAGATCATGTTGAGGACAGACGGGTGATTAAAGTGTATCTTAATTACCATTGCAGGATCACAAGCAGCAAAGGAGATGACCTCGGAAGCTGACCCTCTAAACCCGTAATAACCGATAAACTCATCACCAATCGATGACAGCTCAGATTGATGATTTTGTTTCTACTTGTCTAAATACGCTGGTCCTTTTTTAAGTCATAAATCCTTTCCACTCTAAACCCATAAATATCTTGTTATAGTTGTACTTGGATTTTTGTGCCACTTTACTAGTCGATACTGGCTTAGCTTGGTGTTAAAGAAAAGGAAGTTCAAACTCTTTCTGGGTCCAAGCTGAATTTGATTAAGGCAAAATGTTGCATATGTTTAAATGTGGAAACTGCAACGCGAGCGAGTGGTCATAAACTTAACTTGTGCAATACGAACAAATCAATTTCTGGAATCTAATCCAATCCATGTGAAACAATTCACTATTTTATGTATGTGTGTATTATTGATACGATGCGACATTGCCAACTTGGGGCACAATCGTCATTCCCTCACTCCTTGGCTTCACCAAAATTTATATGAGGAGATCTCATAAAGAAACCTCACCAATAATCAAGAGAAAGATGGGAATGATGAGCATGATGGTGGTGATGATACTGTTAGGACAAGTGTCGTCGACGCTATACAAAGTTGGGGACTTGGACTCATGGGGTATCCCAATTGATTCCAAAGTCTACTCCAAATGGCCCAAATCTCACTCTTTCAAGATCGGTGACTCCCTCTGTAAGTATTGTTCATTCATTTATTTCTCCTTCCTTCAAGATTCAAATCTCTAAATCATTGGTTCAGTGTTCTTGTACCCTCCAAGCGAAGATTCACTGATTCAAGTGACGCCCTCCAATTTCAAGACCTGCAACACCAAAGATCATCCAATCTTGTACATGAACGACGGCAACTCTCTCTTCAACCTCACTCAAAACGGAACCTTTTACTTCACTAGCGGACATCCCGACCACTGTCAAAAGTATCAGAAGCTCCTCATCTCCGTTGGCGCTTACTCCGCTGAAGCAGACGCCTTGTCTCCCTCGTCTTCCGCCGATGCCGACGCTCCCTCATACCAGAACGCCTTCGGCTCGATCCCTCTCTCTCAGAAATCTTCGTCTTCATCGCTGCTATTGTAACACCCGTCCCCTCGATCCCAAGTCAACGACCCTTTGACTCCACGAGTCATAGTTCACAACCGCGAACCAAGTCATAAACCGAGGACCAACATGTAAATAACTGAAAAGTGTTTTACTTTATTAAAATGAAAAGCCGAGTCTTACAAGAAAGCCGATCCAACTGAAATAGCTTAACGAAAACGGAAGAACCGCATAAGTCTCAACGCATAAAAGACAGAAAGAAAGAAGAAGAAGAGAAGGTAAATCCCGCTCCCAAAACGTAACACCACACCGTCCGTCTACCCCTGCAACGCTCCAGGGTTACCTGCAAAACAATCAACGAAGGAGGCCTGAGTAATTGGTTTACACCAATACCCAGTGAGGGCGGATTCAAGGAATACCGCTATCTCTTCTTTACACTAGCACAACATCAAGAAAAGAGTCCAAGATTAATAACATCTTGCACCCACGCCCGAAGGCACAAACAATACTACACCCACTCGTGCATACACACTCATGAGCCCCTCTCTAGCCCGAAGGCTCACACAACCGGCCCACCCGGTAACTTCCACGTCGGCCTGAAGGCACGGTAAACTTGGGGAGGCTCGCCAAGACCTCCCATCCGACGATACAAGGGTCGCGTACCAAAACTCGTTATACGCGAGCCGCCAAGAAACACCCTTTCGGGGGACCTAAACAGTTCTAGCAAGCATAGCCTTCATACACAAGCAACATTTTCGGTTTAAGTGATAACCTATAACTAAGTTCCGTTTTCAGTTTAAGCGACATCCTAGATTCTAGGTTTTCATCCATCACATCAATGCAAATCAACAACTAGATCTACTCTACCCTACGAAGACACTATTAAGCGAGGATTCGAATCTAAATACTGCGACAGAATAAAGGAAGAGATCACGTTAAGTCCTCACCTTAGTCTAGATCTGACGAACGGGAAGTAGATATGGGATTCCTGCACACAGATCTCGGGTTTCAGAAGACATATCTAAAGAAAGAGAACGGATCTAGGGTTTTATCCAACAGATCTGGACAAACGACGAAGATACGGTCCAGATCTACAACTTCTATCCATCAGAAGCATAGATCTGAAGCAGATCTGAGCGAGAGAGAGAGACGGAATGGAAGATACGGTTCAGATCTACGACTTCTACGGATTAGATCTGATCTAGAAGCATAGATCTGAACCAGATCTGGGTTTAGAAAGGGGAAAACGGAACAGATCTGAGAATCCGGGAATCTCACCTTAAGAACGAGTAGATCAGAGGGCTCTACACTCAAACGAATCAAGAAGACGGCGACTCGGGGTGCGGGAATGAAAACGGCAGCGATCCGCGGTCTCCGGCGAAGATTCCGGCGACTCACGGCGGCGGCGGTCGGCGGAGCGGCGGCGGTCACGGCGGCGGTCGGCGGTCGGCGGCTCCGGGCTGGTCGGCGGTCGTCGGCTGGCTCGGGATGCGGGCAGAGCTTCGTTGTCTCGAACTTTGTGCCAAATGAGAGGGGCTGCTACTCCTTTTATAGGGAGTGGAGCTAGGGTTTCCATTTCCCTCGGGTTGGGCCTTGGGCTTCTGGCCCATTCCTCCCTTTCCTTTGGGCTCAAGCAAAGCCTTAAGGCCTTTTCCCCCTTTTCCTTTGGGCTCAAGTAATTCTTCTTGGGCCTTTCCTTTGGGCCCAAGTATGGGTATGTTACAATTCTCTCCCACCAATCTGGAATTCGTCCCCGAATTCTGCTCGGTAAACAACTCTGGATGGCTCAACTTAAATGGCTGCTCGGGTTCCCAGACATCATCCTGGATTCCGTCTCTCTCCCAACGAACCAAAACCACCTTGGTTTTCTTCCCGTTGAACTCTGATTCTCGGCGATCCACCACTTGGACCGGTTTGCTCGTCACCGACCAGTTACGGTTGATATCTGATGGCGGCTTAGGTAGGATTAGTTCCGGCTCACGAACAACCTTCCGCAGAACAGACACATGGAACACGTTGTGAAAATCTGACAGCTCCTGAGGTAACTCTAATCTATACGCCACCGCACCAACTCTCTCGACAATCACAAATGGTCCCATATACCTAGGCCTCAACTTTTTCAGCTTGCGGTTGGGATCGTTGCCCCGGAACGTCCTCATCTTAAGGTACACTGCATCTCCCACTGCGAACTCTAGATCCTTCCGACGCTTATCTGCATAACTCTTCTGACGGTCATGGGCCTGCTTCAACCTTTCCTTGAGTAGTTCCACTTGCTCGACCGTTTCTTGAATCATCTCCGGCTCCAAGTCACGCCTCTCCCCCACCTCGGTCCAACATAGGGGGTTCGGCAAGGTCGACCATATAGAGCCTCATATGGTGACATCCCGATACTTGCGTGGTAGCTGTTGTTGTAGGAAAACTCGACCAAAGGCAGGAACTTAACCCAGTTCCCTTCCCAATCCAACACACATGCCTGAAGCATATCTTCCAGTGTTTGGATGGTCCGCTCAGACTGTCCATCGGTCTGCGGATGGTAAGCCGTACTGAGTAGCACCTTTGTACCCATTGCTTTCTGAAAAGCCTGCCAGAATATAGAAGTAAACTTTGGGTCTCTGTCTGACACAATACTGACTAGCGAACCGTGCTGCTTTACTATGCACTCCACATATTTCTGGGCGAGTGTCTCAGTCCCGTCTGTCTTCTTAATCGCGAGGAAGTGTGCAGACTTGGTGAGTCGGTCCACGATCACCCAAATCGCATCCTTCTTTCCCGTCGTCCTCGGTAATCCGGTAACGAAGTCCATAGTGACCATATCCCATTTCCATTCTGGTATGGGCAGCCCTTGTAGTATCCCGCCGGGGACCTTCCTTTCTGCCTTGACCTGCTGGCAGTTCTGGCACTGGGAGATCCACTTCTCCACATCCCTCTTCATACCTCCCCAATGGTAGTAACGCTTCAGAGTGTAGTACATCTTAACGATTCCCGGGTGAATCGAGAACTGAGACTGGTGTGCTTGCTTCAGGATCTCCTTCCTTAACTCTTCAACTTGAGGTACGCAGATTCGGTTTTTGAACATGATCGTCCCGTTGCTCGCGGTGTGGTACCCGATTACTTGCTTCTCGATCATGGCACGCAAGATTCCATCCTCGGGTTGTGCCTCCCTGATCCTTCCCAACAAATCGGCATGTTCAAATGCTTCAAGCCGGGCGACGCCTTCTTCGACCGTGGTGGCGTACAGCCGTAGCTCTGCCAAGGCCGTGGACAACTCCTGCACTTCCTTATTTTCCGACACAATGATCTTCCTCCTACTGAGCGCATCAGCTACCTGGTTGGCCTTCCCAGGGTGGTACTCGATCTTAAGATCATAATCAGCTAATAGCTCCATCCACCTACGCTGCCTCTGATTCAGCTCTCCTTGGGTGAAGATGTACCTCAAACTCTTATGGTCCGTGAATATCTGCACCTTCTTCCCGTACAGATAAGCACGCCATATCTTCAAGGCAAAGACCACTGCGGCTAGTTCCAAGTCGTGGGTGGGGTAGTTAACCTCGTGCTTCCTCAACTGCCTTGATGCATAGGCAATCACCTTCCCCTCCTGCATCAAGACACACCCAAGTCCAACTCCGGATGCGTCCGTGTAGACTACATACGGTATTCCCGGCCGTGGTAGTACTAACACTGGAGTTTGAGTCAACCGTTCCTTTAGTTGCTCAAAGCTCCGGGCGCACTTGTCCGTCCATTCAAACTTGACGTCCTTACCGGTCAGGATTGTCAGAGGTTTAGCGATGCTGGCGAATCCTTCCACGAACTTCCTGTAGTATCCTGCTAGTCCCAAGAAACTGCGAACGTCGGTTGCATTCTCCGGCTTTGCCCACTTGGTGATGGAGGTGATCTTTTCCGGATCCACTGCTACACCGGATGCCGAGATCACGTGGCCAAGGAATCCAATCTCCCTTTGCCAGAAGCTACACTTACTGAGCTTAGCGAACAACTGCTGTTTCCTGAGAGTATCTAGGACTATCCTGAGGTCCCACTCGTGTTGCTCCTTACTCCTCGAGTAGGCCAGGATATCGTCAATGAAGACAATAACGCACTTGTCCAAGTACTCTCGGAAGACGTCATTCATCATCTTCATGAAGGCTGCTGGCGCGTTGGTTAACCCAAACGGCATTACCACGAACTCGTAGTGTCCATAACGGGTCCGGAATGCCGTCTTCTTGATGTCCTCCTCTGCTATCCGGATTTGGTGGTACCCCGAGGCAAGATCGATCTTCGAGAACCAAGAGGCTCCCTACAGCTGGTCCAATAGCTCATCGATTATTGGCAACGGGTACTTGTTCTTGATGGTCACCTTATTGAGGTCTCGGTAGTCGATTAAAAGTCTGAAACTCCCATCCTTCTTCTTGACAAACAACACTGGCGCTCCCCACGGTGAACTGCTCGGTCGGACGAATCCTTTCTCCACAAGATCCTCTAGTTTCTTCTTCAACTCCGCCATCTCTGCAGGCGCTAAACGATATGGAGCCCTCGACACAGGTGCCGTCCCGGGCTCTAACTCTATCGTGAAGGCCTCATTCCGTTCCGGTGGTGGTCCCTTCAGCGGCGCGAATACGTCCTCGTATTCCGCGGCCACCGGAATGGTCTCCAAACTTGGCGCTTCCCCTTCCTCAGTCATGGAGATGGTCGCCAGATATGCCTCGCTTCCTCTGCTGATCAGCTCCTCTGCTTGGATCATGGATATGACCGATATCCCTGTCCGCATCTTCATTCCCCGGAAGACGATCTCTCCTTCCGCCCGGGGTAGGGTGATGGTCGCCTTGGCGCAATCCATTACCGCCTGGTGACGCACCAACAAGTCAATGCCCAGAATAACCTCGTAGTAACCCAGCTCAAACCGTGCCATGTCTGTAGGTAGATCAACTCCGCCTATCGTCACTGGCACCTGCTCGAAGATCCCCGTGCCCGATACCTTCTCCGATCCGGCGGTCTCCACACTCATGATCCCGTCGATGAAACTGCCTTTAAAGGACCAAATCTTTGCGAACCGAGGACTCACGAAGCTATGGGTAGCTCCCGAGTCAAACAGGGTGTGGGCAGCCTTTCCCCCGACCACAACCGATCCTACACATTTACTAATCTAAGCTACTAGACTTTCGAGAACTACACTACCACAATTCACAGATCGAGTAAGATTTACGTACCCGCGATCGGTTCCACTCCTCTGGGGCGGCTGCGGCGTACACCCTGTGTCCTCCTGCTGGTGGCGGTGATAGAGGCAGCATCCCGACTCCTCCCTGCCCTCCCTGCTGTGGTGGTGGCGGCATCCCAGCTCCTCCTTGCCCTCCTGCTCCCCTCCGATTAGCTGGATTGGTACAATACCTTTCCATATGCCCCACTTGGCCACAGTTGTAACACTGTACCTGTGGGCAATCCCTCCTGTAATGGCCCTCTTGTCCGCACTGGAAGCATCCTCCGGGCGCTATTTGCTGCAACGGCTGCACTGGCAGTGGCTGTGCTCTCGGTGCCGGTGGCGCTGGCTGTGCAGGATGTGCTAGGGCTGCTGGTGCCGCAACATAAGCTGTATCCCAACTTCTCTTGACCCCCGTGTTGTGCCCGTTCTTCTGTTGCTTCTGCTCTTCTTTCCAGTCCGTCTCAGTGTCGGCTGCCTTCTCAATTAGGTCATTTATGTCGTAGTAGTCCCTCTGCTTGCAACGAACCTTTATCTCAATCTTCAAACCCGAGAGGAACTGACGAATCAGCTCTCGCTCCGACAAATACCTCCCTGCAAACCTCCTCAGACGGTTGAACTCCTCCCCGTACTGCCGTACACTCCGGTTCCCCTGACGGAGGTTTCGGAACTCCCCCTCCAACCTGTCCATGGTCATTTCTGGGAAGTACTTCTGGTTGAATGCCTCGCGGAAATCCACCCATGTCAGCTGACGACCCTGAGCGCTCTCCTGCACTCCTTCCCACCAAACCAACGCATCATCCTTGAGATAGGAGGTCGCTATCTCCACACAGAACTCCATCGGGCATCTAGCAGTATCCAGGCTCCGCTCCAGCTTCCTCCTCCAGTTGTCTGCGGCAATGGCGCGGACACCTCCAACAAAGTGGTCCATCTGCATCTCCCTCAGATGCTTCAACATGGTCTAGTAGGTCACTCCTGGCACTTGCGGTGGTGGCGGTGGCGGGTTCACCACTGGCTGCGGCTAAAGGAATCCAAACCCCATTTGAGCGGCTTCTGCTCCCCCAGCCACAAAGCCAACTCCTCATGGGGCGTTCACCGCTCCTCCCGGACCATTCCCAACTCCTCCTGGGGCTCCAGGCGCCCAGTTAACATTCACCGGTATCGCTCCGGGCGCTCCTCCTGCCTCTGCGGCTATGGCAGCTTGTGCCTGCTGAAGCGCAAGCAGCTCTTGCAGAAGAGCGGCATCCACGACTACCTGTCCAGCTACCAATACTGGTCCAGCTTGGTTTCCAACAACCGGTTCATGGGGTCCGTGCACACTGGTGGCACTGTTTGTCGACGAAGCCGACACTGGTGCATCCTGGTTACGACGAGCTGGCGGGGTTCTTCTCTTTGGCGGCATCTGTTGCAAAAGAAGGACGATTTGAGTCAGTTAACGGCTGAACACTGAACTCACTTCCGGAGTGTATGTAAGGAGGAGGTCGGAGTGGTGCCCCTAGTATCTAGCTTTTAGAAATTCCTATTTGAGAAGAGTCGGTAATATCTTAGAAACAGTTTCGAAAAATGGTTTTGAAATCCGAATATAAATACCCCACCTAACCAGGGCAGGACTGGTTAGGTTTTAACCTAGCTCTGATACCAAAATTGTAACACCCGTCCCCTCGATCCCAAGTCAACGACCCTTTGACTCCACAAGTCATAGTTCACAACCGCGAACCAAGTCATAAACCGAGGACCAACATGTAAATAACTGAAAAGTGTTTTACTTTATTAAAATGAAAAGCCGAGTCTTACAAGAAAGCCGATCCAACTGAAATAGCATAACGAAAACGGAAGAACCGCATAAGTCTCAACGCATAAAAGACAGAAAGAAAGAAGAAGAGAAGGTAAATCCCGCTCCCAAAACGTAACACCACACCGTCCGTCTACCCCTGCAACGCTCCAGGGTTACCTGCAAAACAATCAACGAAGGAGGCCTGAGTAATTGGTTTGCACCAATACCCAGTGAGGGCGGATTCAAGGAATACCACTATCTCTTCTTTACACTAGCACAACATCAAGAAAAGAGTCCAAGATTAATAACATCTTGCACCCACGCCCGAAGGCACAAACAATACTCCACCCACTCGTGCATACACACTCATGAGCCCCTCTCTAGCCCGAAGGCTCACACAACCGGCCCACCCGGTAACTTCCACGTCGGCCCGAAGGCACGGTAAACTTGGGGAGGCTCGCCAAGACCTCCCATCCGACGATACAAGGGTCGCGTACCAAAACTCGTTATACGCGAGCCGCCAAGAAACACTCTTTCGGGGGACCTAAACAGTTCTAGCAAGCATAGCCTTCATACACAAGCAACATTTTTGGTTTAAGTGATAACCTATAACTAAGTTCCGTTTTCAGTTTAAGCGACATCCTAGATTCTAGGTTTTCATCCATCACATCAACGCAAATCAACAACTAGATCTACTATACCCTACGAAGACACTATTAAGAGAGGATTCGAATCTAAATACTGCGACAGAATAAAGGAAGAGATCACGTTCAATCCTCACCTTAGTCTAGATCTGACGAACGGGAAGTAGATTTGGGATTCCTGCACACAGATCTCGGGTTTCAGAAGACATATCTAAAGAAAGAGAACGGATCTAGGGTTTTATCCAACAGATCTGGACAAACGACGAAGATACGGTCCAGATCTACAACTTCTATCCATCAGAAGCATAGATCTGAAGCAGATCTGAGCGAGAGAGAGACGGAATGGAAGATACGGTTCAGATCTACGACTTCTACGGATCAGATCTGATCTAGAAGCATAGATCTGAAGCAGATCTGGGTTTAGAGAGGGGAAAACGGAACAGATCTGAGAAACCGGGAATCTCACCTTAAGAACGAGTAGATCGGAGGGCTCTACACTCAAACGAATCAAGAAGACGGAGACTCGGGGTGCGGGAACGAAAACGGCGGCGATCGGCAGTCTCCGGCGAAGATTCCGGCGACTCACGGCGGCGGCGGTCGGAGCTCCGGCGGTCGGCGGTCGTCGGCGGGCGGCGGTCGGCGGCTCCGGGCTGGTCGGCGCTCGTCGGCTGGCTCGGGATGCGGGCAGAGCTTCGTTGTCTCGAACTTTGTGCCAAATGAGAGGGGCTGCTACTCCTTTTATAGGGAGTGGAGCTAAGGTTTTCATTTCCCTCGGGTTGGGCCTTGGGCTTCTGGCCCATTCCTCCCTTTTCTTTGGGCTCAAGCAAAGCCTTAAGGCCTTTTCCCCATTTTCCTTTGGGCTCATGTAATTCTTCTTGCGCCTTTCCTTTGGGCCCAAATATGGGTATGTTACGGCTATTCTCCATCCTAGTTGCTTCGCTGGCCTGCGCTGTCGTCGTCGGTGCTATCATGTGAAATGGCATATTTTTGAATATTTTTATGATTTTCTTCTGTCCAAAAAGCAAAAAATGATTGATTGGTTCTTTCTTTTTCTTTCGATATTTTATCATCTCTTAGTTATTTATTATACAGCGACTGGCTTCGAATCTCCATTTCATCAATTCGAATTATCTTAAATGTGATGTATAATCACACTCCATGTGTTTCTAAGTTTCGAATTTCCAACAAATCTTTTAGCAAAAGTTATTAACCATCAAAGACAAAAGCAGTGTGAGATTTTAAGAGATTGGGCTTAAGAATAAAAATTAACAAAATAAGAACAAAGAGTTTATGTTAAAGGTAGAGATTGATTTGAGTATTGCTTATTTTCAATTTATTACATTTCTACGAATTTACAATAATATTTATAAGCAGAAGTAAACTCATAACTTTAAAATTCAGTTCTTGACTTAAAAAATGGTCCCGAACTCTCTCTGACACGAAAACCGAGGCCACCGTTCTCTCCTGCGTGAAATCCCCTTGCTTCGCCGGCGGCTCGCACTCCTCGCCGTCGCCGGTGGAGCCCCTCCCTCTATCTCCCTCTTCTTCCTCTCGTCGTCCTCTCCGACTTCGGTCTGGTTCGACTGTGATCTTTGTATATTGTGTCGTTTCAGTGAGATGTGGTGGCGGTCCTCCGGCGTGTTGTTCTTCATGGTTGCGCCTCTGGTCGTCTTCTACGGCGGTGGTTGGTGTCAGTCTCTGGTTATCGTGTTGGGTGGCTTTGTTTCTCTCTTGTGCGAGCCTCCTTCCGTGCCGGAGCTCTCCGGAGTCCGTCACCTTCCTCGGTGGATCTGCGTTTGTGGTGTCAGTTGGTTTTGGCTCTTATGCTTGAGCCATGGTCTGGTTTGCCAAGCTTTTGGTTTGGCTCTGTCATATCCTACGGGATGTGCTCATTTCGGATCTAGATTGATTGTATAAATTGTGGTTGATGGTCATATTTTTTGTCTCAAGTTTGCATTAGATCTTAGCAACGGTTTAGTTCGAGGCAGAGCCTAGTTCTCCGGCTTCTCTTCTGCTACTTGCCGTGCTAATTTGGTTTACCCTTTTCTGTTGGCTCGACTTTGCTTCCGCTCTGGTTTGAAGGTCCCGGGTGGAGTGGTTGTTCAGGTTCTGCTGAAGAGTTCGTCTGATGGTTGAGTTATTGTTGCGGGAGCATCTACTCTCTCCACTTTAAAGTTTTTGGGCTTTAAGTTGGGTGCTAAGCGTCGCAATGGTTTCGGTTTTCCGTTCTTCTCTTGCGAGGAGGTGACCTTTCTTTAGTCGGTAGATGGCTGGAATTGGTGAGCGAGTGTCCGCGTGTAAGAGCTGGAAGTCTTGTTTGGCGTCTTTTCTTCTCGGTGTTTCAAGGTCTTGTGTCTTGTGCTTGATCGTCTTTCTTCGTCGGGTTTCCTGTTTCTGTTTGTGGTGGTTGAGTTGTTGTTCCCTTTCCTTGTCACTCTCTTGGTTGTCTCTGTCGGGATCCTAGCTAGTGGAGTTCGGTTTTTCTCTCTCTTAGCATAGTAGCAGAGTGGAGCTCCGGTGCTCTTGTTCTTCAGCCCATGTCTCGCTTTTATCGGTTCTTTTGGAGTGGTTTATAGTGTAGCTTCGGAATGCGTTGCAGCGTGGGTTATCCAGTCCCGGGTCCATCAATCACCAATTTCGATCCTGTTTAGTTTTCGTTTAGCTTGTTTTCTTGTAGTTTCTTTGGTTCCGGCAAATTATGTCTTGGCCGGCTTTGTCTCCCGGTAAAACTTCGGGCTTTGTCTCCCGTAATCCTTTCGGGCTTTGGTTCTAAATAATGTAATCTCATATGTTTAATATATCAATCCTTTAGACGGAAAAAAAAAGAAGTAAACTCATAACTTTAGAAAGAAGAGTTCTATTATTCACACATAATGAACTTGCACACATTATACAATAGCCTCGATAAAACTTTAACACTTATCTAAACATTGTTCATCTTTATCTGATATTTTAAATAATATCTTTATATTAATTGAGAAGTGCTTTTGGCCTTATATTCACTCTCAAAATTATTGATTACTAAATTACCATTAATGAAATTAGGCATTTTACTATGTTAACCTTACTTTATATTTATAATTTTATTATTTATTATATTAGTTTTAAATTTAGTTTTTATTTTATTTTACAGATATATATCATCAGGATAAAAAAAAATATAAAACGATAAATAAGAAAAATATATTTGAATTTTTCTAATATTGATAACTATGACTATTGGGGATAATACAAATTTATAGAATAAATTCGTATTATTTTTATAAATTTTTAGTTTAGATAAATATAAATGATAAAATACTTTAAATAAAAACATTATAATATTTATACATATATAATTATATTATATTTTAATTTTATTTACGATGTATATAGAGAACCTTGAAAAAATAAAAATAAAAATAAAAAGTAAGATGATAAAGATCAAAATATTTATGAAATATTTAAATATTAATAAATTTGGTTGTTATAGATAATTTATTTTAGAATAAACTATAATATGTTATAATAAAAAATTAAGTATAATAATGTTTATATCTATATTTAATTACAAATAGTCTGATAAAGATTTTTTATAATTTTATTATTGTTAAACAAAATTGATGATTTTTTATTTTTAGAAAATTTATGTGTTATAATGTAAATAAAAATAATTTAATAAGAGGTTAAGTATAACAATGTTTATATTTATATTTAGTTACAAATAGATTTTGTTATAATAATATTATTGTTAAAATAAATTGATAATATTTGTAATAATGTTCGTGCTCGCACATGGTGCAAGCGAATCATACTAGTTTTAGATATATCCATCTTTAATTTGTGTGTGGTGTGAATATCTGTGACAGTCATCTTTGATTTATGTGGCAACCATATTTCACTTGTGCGGTAGCCATCTATCTTATATAAGATAAACAAGGTTTTCCTAAAGCCTTTGAGTGGTACATCTGCATTTTCTCTCTCTTTCCAGACGAAAAGATGATTTTTCCAGAGGCTTCTCCGCAGGATTCTCGATCTCCGTCGCCGCTTAAAGAGGCCTCTGACCACTGTGAGATCTGAGATTCACACCAAGAATTTGTAATCGTGGATTTGGACTTTCGGATATAGAAATGGTATAGATTTCCTATGAATCAAAGACTTTATTGAGATTGATCGTCGAGATAGAACAAACACAGTCGAAAAAGAGAGTACAAAGTATGATAATCGAGCTATCTAGTCGAAGTTTTCTTAATTAGTGTTGGAATGTCTTGAATGAATTGCCACTTCTTCTTTAAATACTCTCGACTTTGATCTTCTTGTTCTGATATTTCGGCCTCGTCGTGATAACGATCTCCGAGATTTGCGTGGATCTGTTGAACTGACGAAGACCGGGTTGCTCTATCTCCGCATCGTCTCCTATCGAGCTCGAGCTCGATCGCCTCTCACTTCGGCGTTGCTGGGGCCTTGTCAGGATATCAATCGTATGGGCCCAACAAAGGAATCGGCCGATCTCTCTGTCTTTGATTTTGGGACGGGCTCATGAATATGGGCCTTTGTCTTATTTGTTTATGGTCCGGATTTCCTAGAGGGAAATCCAGTACCAAAAATAGCCCCCCAGCCCATTAATTTCGACAAGTCGAGGTTGATGGGCGGTTGGCGTTCTCGGGAAGAAGCGTACGCCTCAGGCGTGATAAATCTAATGATTACTTTCGCCCCATCCGTAGATCTTGTTTCGATCCAACGGTCAAGGGTGGGCGCGTGGGTCGAACTGACCTGCTTTTTAGCGCGTCGGCAGTCGTGGTGTTTATTTGTTTAGAGAACTTCATCTCCCACCGTGCATCCGATCGCTTGCTGACGGCTGAGATTCAAGGGTCGCGAAGAGTCCTTTCGGGCTCGATCTTTCGCTGATGTGACCTAGCTGTCACGCGTTCGTACCCGTCGATCTTGAATTAACGGTTAAGATAAAGAAAAAGTGAGGAGTCCCGCCTTGATCTCCTCGTAATTATTACGAGTTTTGAATCGTACGGTTGAGATTTTGCACGACTCCCACTACGGATGTTTCCTCATATTGCCGAGGATAACTTCTTTCCTTCTCACTTTTACTTCGCGTTTCTTTCACTACAAGAAAACAAGGGGTAAAGTGACGGAAAAACTGACGGATAGAAATCCGTCGGTTTTTATGACGGAAAAGCGACAGAAAAGCGACGGATAATATTCCGTCGGTTTTCCGTCAGTAAAAACCGACGGATATCTGAGTCCGTCGGTTTTTACTGACGGAAAAGCGACGGAATATTATCCGTTGCTTTTCCGTCACTTTTCCGTCGGTTTTCCGTCATAAAACTGTCATCTCCTACGAACCGTTAACATATCCGTTGTAAGCTGACCGTTACGCTTTAATGGAAACCGACGGAAAACCGACGGAAGGGCCCTTCCGTCGGTTTTCCGTCGGTTTTCCGTCAATTTTTATTTATTTTTTATTTATATCTCCTTCCTCATTCTTCACATTTCACAAATCTCTCACTTATCTCTCTCTTCTTCTTACTCAAAAACGTATTCAAGTAGAGAAAAATGTCTGCGAACTATTTTCGATCATGGATGGACGGACCGATTCACGATCCGTTGACGAAATTATTGGTGCAGCCTTATGCAGAAGGTATTTGTGAATTCATGGAGCTTGCATGTAGTCAACCTTCAACAAAAAAATCAGGTAAGCTACAATGTCCATGTAATGTTTGTCGGAATGCTAGGGATGTTATGATCGATCAAGTATGGATTCACTTGTATAAGGAAGGGTTTATGCCGGGTTATAAGATTTGGTTTCTTCATGGAGAAAGACGTGGTAGTACTATTATGGAACCTTATGGCAGTAGTACTAGAGAACCTTTTGGTAGTACTAGCGAACCATATAATCTAGAAGGACTAGAGGAAAGTAGAGCGGAAGTTGATTATGGTGTAGGTACTGTTCATATGGTTAATGATGCTTATCGAGAGAATGTTGAGGAAGTATGTGAACACCAAAATACTAGTGTAGAAGAGCCTAATGCAGAAGCGAGGAGATTTTTTGACATGTTAGACGCGTCAAAGAGGCCACTGTACGAAGGTTGTAGAGATGGTCATTCGCCGTTATCATCTGCTACTAGATTAATGAACATAAAGACGGATTACAATTTAGCGGAGGAATGTGTGGATGCAATTTGCGATTTTGTGAAAGGCCTTCTTCCCGAAGATAATCTTGCACCTGCTTCATACTACGAGGTTCAGAATCTTGTCAAGGGGCTTGGATTGCCGTATCAGATGATAGATGTGTGCGTCAAAAACTGTATGATATATTGGCGAGAAGATGAAAACCATTCCGAATGTAGATTTTGTAAGCATCCTCGGTATCAGGATACGAGGGGGAGAGTTAAAGTTTCGTTCAAACGGATGTGGTACTTGCCGTTAACCGATAGGTTGAAGCGGTTATACCAATCTCAGCGGACAGCGGGAGAAATGAGATGGCATGCTGAGCATAGTAGAGGAGAAGAGATTTCACATCCTTCGGATGCAGAGGCGTGGCAACATTTTCAGAGAGTATATCCGGATTTTGCTTATGAGCCACGTAACGTATACCTCGGATTATGTACTGATGGTTTCAGCCCATTTGGGAGGCATGGAAGGCAATACTCATTGTGGCCTGTGATTTTGACTCCTTATAACCTACCTCCATCTTTGTGCATGCGTCGAGAGTTTCTTTTCCTCTCCGTACTCGTTCCCGGGCCAGAGCATCCAAGAAGATCACTTGATGTATTCTTGCAACCTTTGATATATGAGCTGCAAATGTTATGGGAGCATGGTGTTCAAGCATATGATGTCTCTTGCAAGCAAAATTTTCAAATGCGTGTTGTACTAATGTGGACCATTAGCGATTTTCCGGCTTATGGTATGTTATCTGGATGGACAACGCATGGGAGGTTAGCATGTCCGTATTGTCAACAACAGACTGATACATTCCAATTGAAGAACGGACGCAAATCATGTTGGTTTGATTGTCACAGAAGATTTCTACCCCGTGACCATCCATATCGCAGAAACACCAAACTTTTTACGAAGAAAAGAAAGGTGTTTGATGATCCACCTCCAGATGAGAGCGGGTCGGTTACTTTGGGGCTATTGTCAAACTATGGTGCACAAAGAACTCCTGACTGTGGTGGAAATGGGCATGAAAATGTTTTTGGAGCTGGTTCATCCCACAACTGGCACAAGCAAAGCATTTTTTGGGATTTGCCATATTGGAAGGACCAACTACTAAGGCATAATCTTGATGTCATGCATATTGAGAAGAACTTTTTTGATAACATCATGAACACGGTTCTAAATGTGCAAGGGAAGACGAAAGACAATTTGAAGTCTAGACTTGATTTGCCAGAAATTTGTTCTCGTCCTGAGCTTCATGTGATGAAAAACGGCAAATGTCCAATTCCATCGTATTGGTTAGACGAGGTTCCGAAGGAAGCGTTCTTTTATTGGATTATGCGAGAAGTGAAATTTCCTGACGGTTACGCTTCTAACTTGCGTAATTGTGTTGACATTAGAGAAGGGAAGTTTATCGGTATGAAGAGCCATGATTGTCATGTTGTGATGCAGCGGCTTCTACCTTTTGCATTTGCTCATCTCCTTCCAAAAGATGTGCATAAAGCAATTGCAGCAATTGGAGCTTTCTTTCGGGATTTATGCACAAGGTCACTTACAGTTGACGGTATAAGAAGTTTGGAGGAAAATGTTCCTAAGATTTTATGCAATTTAGAGAAGATATTTCCACCGTCATTCTTTGATGTTATGGAGCATCTCCCCATTCATCTTCCTCGAGAGGCTAAACTTGGTGGCCCAGTACAATATCGGTGGATGTATCCTTTCGAGCGCTATATGTTTCACCTTAAAAAGAAAGTGAAGAACCCCGCTAAAGTCGAGGGTTCTGTCGTCCAACAGTATAACAACGAAGAGGCCTCCACCTTTGCTAGTTATTACTTTCCGTCCCAAGTACCAACGAAGACTCGCCGCCCACCTCGACACGATGACAGAGGCGAGAAACCAATTTATCCCTTCAATGTGCCAAACATTTTCGAACAAGTTGGACGCTTAAGTGGAAAAGGACTTGATAGGAAATTATCTGAACGAGAGGTTAATCACCGACACACGTATATTCTCACCAACTGCGATGAAGTCCTTGAATACGAAAGGTAAATTCAGTTTTTCCATAAACACATTTCTGCAAAAATATTTTTTATATTTACTAACAAATATTTACCTTAATGTAGGATGTACATGATTTTGCTGGATAACTCTTATCCATATATGACCGAGGGCGACCGCGAAATCCGTAAACAAGATGACTTCTCGAATTGGTTATCATTTTACGTAAGTGTTTCTATAAATAAGTTTTGGGAAACGAATTTATTTTGATTTTTTAAAAAAGTTTCTCCATTGTATTTTCAGGTTCGAGATCAAAAGAAATACACCGGGCGTCAGTTTTCACCGTGGTTAGAAGACATTATACTCGGGCCGAACTTCTTGGCGAAGTCCTACCCAAGATATTGCACTAGGGGTTTTGCTTTTAAAGTTCAAGACAATTCTACAAGGAGAACTGCAGACTACGGAGTATCTTCTACATCGGAAAATGTTGTGTACTATGGTGTACTTAAAGAGATATTGGAAGTCAGATATTTGGGGAAGATCGGCATGAGGTGTGTAGTATTTTTATGCGATTGGTATAATCCTATTCTCGGCCAAGGTGTCTACATTGACGAGTTTGGCGTAACGTCGATACATTCGCGGAAGAAGCTTCAAAAATATGATCCATTTATTCTTGGTTCACAAGCAGACCAGGTATGTCATTAGTATTTAACGGTTAATAAATAGTTTATGCTCTATTTATTTTAAGTAAACTAGTTCTTTTGTTTGACGCAGGTTTGTTATATCAAATATCCTCGAGTGACAAACAAGACCGACCCTTGGATAACAGTTACTAAAATCAATCCCAGAGGAAAGATTTACGGAGTTTATGATCATGATCCATTACAACCAAGTGGAAGTAGCGGCATAGCTCCTGTCGAAGAATCACTAGAAGTTAATCTTGTCATTGACTTCACTGGTTTTACAACGCTTAATTCGGACTCTGAAGAATCAGTTGGAGAATTTGACGACGACAATGACTCTATTTCATCGGATTATTCTACATCGGATTCTGAGTAATTTTAAAAATATAAAACATTATAAGCTATTTATAAAAAATTCTCTTTTATTTTAAAAAGTTTTCAGACATTAAAAATTCAATAAATTGTTTTCGAATGTTTTAAGTTTTTTTTTTAACTTATCTTATGGCGAAGATGCTATGTACAATATCTTGTTATAATATTTTCATTAAAACACAATTGCAACGTGGTTAAGCTCCCAGCATAAAAATATGAACAACCATTGTTCGAACCCCTCCTGTTTTTTTTTTTTTAAACCGACGGAAAAGTGACGGATATATGCGGCCGTCGCTTTTCCGTCAGTAAAAACCGACGGAAGATTGACGGACGTACATATCCGTCACTTTTCCGTCAGTTTTTACTGACGGAAAAGTGACGGCCGCATATATCCGTCAATTTTCCATCGGAAAATACTGACATAAAAGTGACGGATAAATGACGATTCAGGGTTTAGGGGTTCTTTTCCGAAAAACAACCATTTACAAACAAAAAGTTACATATTCTATGCAATTTTTACAATACAACGCATTGCATTATTTAAATAACGACACTTATCCGACAGAATTTTTGAAATTCATTGCTTTCTTTCAAATGTGTTGCTTAAGGTATATTAAATACTAACAAGTATGAATTGATAACTAGAATAACAACATGTAAAATTTTGTGTTATGATGTCCGCGAAGATTTCAAGAATATTAAAACTTATATTAATCTAATTATATGTTATTCCATAATATATATTTCGTAAACCCTAAACCCTAAACCTAAACCCTAAACCCTAAACCCTAACTCGTAATCTTTATATGTTACACAAACACATAATCTGATACTTCCATAATATGAATTCCTTAATTTGGATCTTATTCCGAAATATATATTTCGTAAACCCTAAACCCTAACCCTAAACCTTTTTTTAAGCAAATTAAACATATATAATTCCATGTTACGAATTAACGAATATCTTGCATGGCTCAATGGTTCAGTACTAACGCTAACATATTCCCACCAGAGTTCGATGCTCAGCGAGGTCGTTTTCTTTTTCAACATTTTATCTAAACCGACGGATTTAACCGGTCAATTATCCATCGGTTTTAAAATTTTTGGGTTTAACCTCCATTAAATTCGATTTGCCGCCTGATTTTAAGGGATAACCGCGAAAACAAAAATTCAACCCGCGTATTTAAAAAAAAAAAGAGACGGGAAACCGACGGCTAACTAAACCGACGGGTTAGTCCGTTGGTTTCCAATTAAAACCCTAAAATTATTACACCAACCCACTTCATCTCCCCCATTATCTTTCGTGAAGCTCTCTCTCTCAACGAAGGCTCTCTGCAACTTCTCTCCACGAGTCCCACCCTTTTCTTCTTCAATAATCAAATTCACACCATCTAAAGCCTTAATCCATGTAAGCTCTTCATTAATTTTGTTTTATTTTTATAGAAGCGTAGACTTTTAAGGTATGGATTAAAGATTGGGGTTTGCATGTATAGGATTTATGAGTTTAGATGTTGGATTTTTATTTCTTGCTTGATAGATATGGTGAATATGTTGATAGAAATAATATATCAAATTTTAAAATTTTGATTTATGATTTAAGTGTTTTTTTTTTGTTTTCTCAAAGTTATATTATTATTAATATATAATATAAAAACGTTTTATATTATTAGTAGCTATTTTTTTCATAAATTGTTTAACAAATTCTAGTTTTAGTAAAGATTTTGTTGTATTTGTTAAAATAAAAACTATTTCTATATCTATTTATAAAAACGATTTTCATATAGCTATAATATAGACGTTTTAATTTTTTTTAATATAATATAAGTATTTTTGAAAACGTTTTATATATTTGACCAGTTATAGTAATACATTTATTTTTAAATTTACGACAAAATTTATCAAAATTGTAATACTAAATTAATATATATAAACGTTTTTTTATTTTTATTATTTTTTCCCTTTTTTTATATATTTGATTTTCAATATGTTTATATGTTTATATGATTTTATTTATATTAACTGTTTTTAAAGTAATGTTGACAAATAATTCATTTTATATGATTATATATATATATATATATTACAATTATAATGTTTTTAATTAATAAAACTAATCATATGGTTAATGTTGACTAATGATTTTCTTTTTCCTGTAAGGGATCCATCGTTCATGCGGTATGAGATGTCCCAAGGCCGTCAATTCGTGCAAAATAACCAATCGCCGAGCAGTAGCCAGCGGATACCAACTCAGGTTTCTGAGACTCCTGCACCCCAACAGCTTGACCGATCTACAATCGCTGACGAGATCAAGCTTGTTGTTAGTCAGCCCGGACGAGAGCGGCACGTACGACTTGATCCCGAACTTAGGGGCCATAATGCTTACTGGTATTTGTGTTTTTAAAATAATACTAACTTTTTAAGAATTTAATATTTTAACTGATATTTATTTTGATGTATTTAGGTTTGGCTTTACTGAGGCAAAGATATCTAGATGTATCTTGAAAATGATGCATGGTATGCTCAAACAGTTTTACCCGACATATGAAAGTATGCCTTGGGAAGATAAACATGATTGGTTCCGTCAATTCACGGTACGTTAATCTTAACAAATCCTTATTTTATCATATTTTTTAGAAAATTATTACTAATAATTTTTTTTGTAGCAAGAATATACTTGAGATCCAGAATACACCAGAGAGGTGGAGATACTATTCCACAAGAAATGTGCTCTCAAGTATTCAGACACACTCTACGATTGGAAACAAGTGTGGCGAAAAGAGATGATACCGACTGGACCGTGCCAGACATTTTGGGAAGGTGCAACGGTGCATTGGACCAAACCGAAAACAGTATCAAAATCTTCCACAAACTCCAAAAACCGGAAGAGTGAAAGGAAAGGTGCCGGGATGTCGACCCATAATCTTGGAGCAATGAGTTTGGTTCAAGCCGAGTACAACTTTGTAAGTTTATTTTTTTTTACAATATTATCATTTTTTTAACTAACAATATTATCTTTTTTTGCAGACCAAGAAAAATAGCCGCAAACCCCACTATCTCGAGGTTTTGGATCACCCACACAAACAAGAAAGATGGCACAATCCAAGATCCGGTCGCTCGCGGTGTCATCGAGGCCTCGAAGAAGCGAGCTTCAGAAGTACTTCTCTCTCAACAGTCTGAGGTTGGGTCCACTGCCACTTCCCTCTCGGATGAAGCAATCAATGACATTGTTATTGAGGTAAGATGTGAACTTTTAATACGTATTTTTGGTAGTTTAATTTAATTTATTTCTAAATTATGTTTTCTTGATGGTTTTACAGGAAACACCAAAGAATAAAGGACGTTGGTTCGGTTTAGGAAGTATGAGCCAAAAATTGAAGTCCACTACTTCTTCTCGGTTTATTCCGACACAGGCAGAATATGAAGCGCAATTGAAAGCTAAAGACGATATAATTGATGCCTTGCTTTCAGATCGAACGAAGATGATGAAAAAGTTCGATGAGATTGATGCGAGGTTTAATAACTACGTGCCAAGGTCGGAGACAGGGACGGAGACGGGGACAGAGTCGGAGACAGGGACAAGGATGAGAACAAGGGCGGAGTTTTAGGAAGTAGATTTCTCGAATAATTAATGTTTTATTGGATTTTTATTTTTTAATGCTTTATAAATATTTTATGTTTTTATTATTTTTGGAATATTTTAAATTTTAATAATATTTTCTTTTCAAAATCTATATTTAATATTTTTAATGAAATTTAAAAATAAAATAAAATATAAAACATAAAATAATAATTAAGAAAGCGACAGAAAACCGACGGCCAGAATCATCGGTTAGCTGTCGGTTTTGACGCCGTCGGTTTGCCGTCGGTTTTTATCCCGTCGGTTATTCGTCGGTATTTATTCCGTCGGTTATCCGTCGGTTTACGAATCCGTCGCTTTTCCGTCGGTTTATGATTCCGTCGCTTTTCCGTCGGTTTATGATTCCGTCGGTTATCCGTCGATTTACGAATCCGTCGCTTTTCCGTCGGTTTACGATTCCGTCGCTTTTCCGTCGGTTTATGATTCCGTCGGTTATCCGTCGGTTTACATATCCGTCGGTTATCCGTCGGTTTACAAATCCGTCGGTTTTCAATCGGTATTACCGACGGATATTACTTGTCACAATTTCGTCGGTAATTCCGACGGAAAACCGACGGATTTTGAAATACCGACGAAATAGAACCGACGGATATTTTCCGTCACTTTTCCGTCGGTTTTAGCCAAAACCGACGGAAAAGTGACGGAATATTCCGTCGCTTTTCACCTTGTTTTCTTGTAGTGTTTCTTGCTCTGATTTTTCTCTTGTCGTCGGAAAAGTTCTTCCCTTAAAACCTTTAACTTTCTTTAGTCCGATACACCGCTTTCCATGGCTTTAAGAGATGCGACGGGGGCTAGTACAAGCATGGCGGCGGGATCGTTTGGCCCACATCCGCCGTCTGCCCTAACCATGAACCATATCGAACGGTTGCGGAGGATATGCCGGATTCCACCAGAGGTGGAGATAGTGGGTTAGTTCTATCTATGTGTTTGAGTTCTAGAACCGAGCTTAATTTGATCCTGACTGATATTTTATCTGCTTGTCTGATTTCCTGAGAACTCCCTAGACTTGACGTTTTTAGTACTTGCTTCACAAAACCGAATTTGCTATTGATTTACTTTCTGCTTAGTTTTTATTATTTCTGATTTACATCACCTAACTTAACTTGAAATTCTGTAATCTATCGTAAGATTTCTTGAGTTTCTGTGTTCGACCCCTAGATACTACAATTGTCCTGTGCACTTGCATTGTTAACTTAGGGAATTAAACTCTGAGCATATCACCCGGCCACTATGCTGGATCCTCTGTCATGGCTAGCAGATCCGAACAATCCGTCTCGATTATCGCCGAGTAGATTCCCCCCTCCAGGATGCAGGACATCGCCCAAAGTAATCCGTCCAGCTCGGCTTGTAACGGTGATATGCTTCGTCTATATCCTTGTGCTCATGTGTATTTCCTTTCAGAAGGGTCCTTAAAGAACCATCCTAGACAACTTGTCGCACCATTATCCACCCACGAAGCATCAATTTGACACGTCCGGATCGTAATAGGCACGTTAATGGGCTGACGATTTTCCAATGTTCGCATAAAAACTCCATCCTCCTCATCTACTCCTTTTTCTTTCTTGTTTGCATCCCTCCACTTCTCCGCCTCAATGATTGCTAACCGAAGTGTCTCACTATATGATTGAATAATATATATATATATATATATATATATATATATATATTAAATTATTTTAATATTTTAATTTTATCTGGAAATATATCTACTTAGTTTTTAATAAAATTTTACATTTTATGAATTAAAAATTTATTAAGCTTGCGTCTAAATATTTTTAATGTTTTTAATTTTTTAGTTTAAATATATTGTGTTGACAAAAAAATAGTTTAAATATATTTAAAAAATATTTATTTATGTTATTTTATGTATATATTTACCATTTTTTTTTTAAATTGATGTATTGAATTGTTAAATTATATTTATTATTTGATTTAATAGTTTTATCTACTATATATTATTTGCGAAGTGCGATGAGAATAAATAATGAGTCATTGATGACATTGATGAATCTCAACCAATAACAATTATGACATCATCGATGACATGACTTAACTGAAAAGTTTTGATTGGTCGAGAGCTTTTTTGACATTAAAAATAAATCAAAATTCGTTTAGGAAATTTGTGGATTAAAAAAAAATCAAAATTCGAGAATTAATTTAATTTCGAAAATTAAATGTGGTTTCCTAAACTTACGAAATGTAATCTTAACTTCTTCCCATAATTTTAGATTACAGTTTATATTTTTTTTCAAATGTTATTTCCTTACTTTTCAAATTCAAACTAAATTCGACACTAAAATATAGCAACTAATAAATATCGACATTAAATTTCAAATTTGAAGAAAAAAATATCTAGGGCATATACTAAGCTTTCGAGAGAAGTTTTGAAATCCTATATAAGGTGAGCTTGTGGTGACTTAGAAACACAATTGTCTGCATCTTCCAAAATTTCAAGAAGCTTTCTCTCTTTTTTTTGATCATTTTAATTTTCTTCATTGGTCATGGAAGTTTTATTCCGGATCATCTAAACTTTGGTCAAATGATCCGTTTACATTTCTATTTCTTTCTTCAACTCATCGGTTTTGAAAGGATTTCTATGTTTTTTGGTTTTTTTGTTCTGTTTTGTTCGTTTGGTCCCATGAAAGTAGAAGTTCGGTTATCACAAAGCAAAAATCTAATGATGTGATGTGAACTAACAAACGTTTGAGAATTTATATAAAAAGGAGCGTGAGATCTAAAAGTCCGATTGATGGTTTTTGCTCAGACGTTGTTAGTTTAAATCACATGTCCCGGTTGTCCGAATGAGCATATAGTCCGAATAAGTGATGTCCGTTACTATAGACAAGGATTTGGTGGTAAAGAATGGATTTGGTGAATACTCTTTTGAGTATCATATGAGGTTTTGTCCCAATAGTTAAAATAAGATCCGATCATATAAGAATTTGCTTTGTTTTTTTTTTTAAATAGCATCGTTGAAGCCAGCGATCTATGGGAGGTATACATATCATTTGACGATTGTGAGGTATACATATCATTTGAAGATTTTGATTCACATAGTATTGAAACTAATAAATGATTACAAAGATGCAGCCTCTAATCCTTTGTGTTAACTATTCTACATGACTTAATCTGAATGATGTTTACCATATGATATAACATATAATTACCATTCTTTTTTACATTTTCTATTAGTTTTGGTCTTCTCTTTAGAACATGATTTGAGTATTGAAAACTAAAGAAAAGGCAGAGATGAACGTGGGATGTGGGTTGAGAAAACGTGAGTGATCATGATATGAGCGACTTTGATTGGTTGTTGTGACTGCGATTCGTTTTATAAACCCACTCACGCATGTTGACCAGAGAAAAGTCGTCATAAAAACAAAATCGTTGACCGTTACTTTCATCTTCATTACTATTCTTGGTTAAATTTTTTTTTTTTTTTGAAAATTTATTCTTCGTATTCTTCGTTAATTTCATGAAAACGAAACTTCTAAATTTAAAAAGTATATTCAATCAAGGTTCTTTACCAAGAAATTTAAGATTTTGAATGACGTTTTCGTATTACTGTTTTTTTGCAAGTCGACAAAAAACCCGCAACTTGATTAAAAGCAAGATTGTATTTGATCAAAGCTAATACGAACCGTTGGTTATTAGGTTCAATGTATATGAACGTAATTCATTTTAAGAAAAAATTCATCATCCTGTTACTGCTCTACGATTAAATATTAAATTATTTTATCAATATAATTCAGGTTCATCAAAACTTATCTTAAATTTGTTACTCCCAATGAAAATGCTTTAATTTGGAGCATACTGTAAATGCTTTATGGTTTTTGTATTTACTCTCAGTAAAGGTAAATACTGAATATATTTTATGCAGTAAACCAAGTTGCAGGGAAAGTTTTACTTTTTTAAAATGTGTAATCTTAACTTTTTCCATAATTTTAGACTACAGTATATTTTTTTTTATAAGTTATTTCTTTACTTTTCAAATTCAAACTAAATTCGACACTAAAATGTAGCAACTAATAAATGATTTTATAAATTAAATGTGATTTCCTATATTACGTTTAGGAAGTGAGAATAAACTTAGATTACAGTTTCATGTGTCAACTTAAAATCAAACGTCAACAATCGTTTAGGAAATAAACTTACATTTTGATTAAAAAGATGTAATCTTAACTTCTTCCCATAAATTTAGATTACAGTTTATATTTTTTTTTTCATTTTTTTTCTTACTTTTCAAATTCAAACTAAGAGCCTAAAATGTAGAAACTAATAAATATCGACATTAATTGTCAAATTTGAAGGAAAAAATATCCCAAATAATATACTAGAATTAAACTTGGACTTAGACCATTTATATTAATTCATAAAATTCTTATATATTTGATTTAGGGTTATGACTGACCCAAGTATTCTTAATCTAATATGGTGTGGTTAAGTAAAATTGACTACACATTATCTATGTTTCCAAGTTGTTTTTTTCTTCTAAAGTTTTGTTTATGTTGGTAGCTAGCATTCGTGAGTTCTCCCTCAGTGATTAAATGTCTAAAAAGAAACATCGACTTAGTTTCTTAAATTACTAATTTTGGTTAAGTTCACTTGGGATTAGCAGGATTGAACACAAAGCAATCTCACCAGATTAGTAAATTTAGTTATTATTAATTAATGTTTTAGAAAACTTAAAGGTTCATCAAACAATCACAAACCGAAGAGTCCGTAACAAATCAATTATTTGGGCTTATACGTGGAAAGATGAAAAGTCTTACTGGGAATTCAGTCCATTAAACAAATGTTGGGATCTTAAGTACTTTTATGAAAGAACTTTCATATAAACTTAGTCAATGGATCTAAAGCAGTCTTAGTGGACGTCCACTTTTATAAACCCCCTAACTAACCATGCAGCTATGCGGGATTCTCATTACGAGGAACAAGTTCTATTGATGGAGAGTATCTCAGACACTGACTTACGTGATCAGCTCTAGAATCCCGAAGACACCTTCCTGGCTGATGTCGTTGTTTTCGTCACATATAGTCTACGATTGGTAAACAATTGTTCATTAATCATGTTGGTGTTGCCCATATTGAGAAACCAATTGGGTTTGGTTAGAAAAACCAAACTTGGACTTAAACCGTTTATATTAATTTATAAGATTCTTATATATTTGATTTAGGGTTATGACTGACCCAAGTATTCTTAATATAATATGTCGTGGTTAAGTAAAATTGACTACACATTATCTATGTTTCCAAGTTGTTTTTAGATGAAAAAGAATCTTAGGGTTATGACTGACCCAAGTTGTAACGTGTAGATTTCAAATCCATGAGAAATCTCCCATCATTATAATATAAATATGACTAAGTTGTAAGGGACTAAAAATATTGCTGAAATGTTTGCTTAAGTCTGAGTTGGGGTTTGTGTATTTGAGAGACAAAGAAGACAAAAAATGGCTTCTATTTTTATATATATATATATATATATATATATATATATATATATATATATATATATATATATATATATATATATATATATATATATATATATATATATATATATATATATATATATCTTCGTTCTTTTCTCCCTTTTCACTACATTTAGATCACTCCTCAACACCGAAAATCCTCATCTGATTTTGATTCTTCATGACTCCTTTATATCTTATACTTAATATTTGTTCTTTTAATCTATTTTTCCGTGCAACAAACTAAGAAAGAGACCATATCAATAGCAAGTGTTTTAACTTTGTGCATATTTGATCGTGGAAGAAGCAGAAAAGACATATTGATTGATTATTGTAATTGTCAATGGACTTTAGTCTAATGAGCTTTGAAATGAAGCCGATTTTGGATCATTTTGATCCTCAAGTTAAAAAATTTACGTTTAAGATTGGTAATTACTATAACTAATATTTTGATTAATGATGATTAGTCGAGTGTCCGATTTTTAGTAGTAGAAATATGTAACGTTTTATATAACGTTTATGTTTCGTAAAAAATGTTTGGTTTATATATAGTGGATCTCAAAAATAATAAAATGGTATAATTTTTTTTTACTTATTTTAACAGCTATTTAGTTGTTTTTCTTTATATAAAATCATCCTTCATGTACAATTTCTATAGTTTTAGATACTCGACTACATGCATATTTAATTAAGCAAAAAAATCTTCTAAGTTAAGTCACTCCGCACAATATCGACAAACATCTTATATATTTTGTACCCATAAACTTACATCTTATAATATATTTTAAATTAAAAAATTCCTAAACAAAACATAAACAATCATCACCAAAAAAATATTCACTCCGCACAAGGTGCGGACGAGTCATCTAGTGATTATATATATATATATATATATATATCTGTGTGTGTGTGTGTGTGTAATTAATTAGAGAAGTGATATCCATTATTTTGGATACATATTTAATAATTGCTTTGTTTATGAACATATTAGTAGAGATTAGACATGTGCATTTGGGTATTTAGGTCGGTTCCGGGTCGGATCTGATCAGTTTCACATTTTTTGGGTTGAGGAAATTTATGCCCAATAGATACCTATGCCATTTTGATTTGGCTTTTTGTTCGGGACTAACCGGTTTCAGGTTGGTTCAAGTCTGAAAATTTAAAACCAAATTTTACCTGAAATATTCTGGATTTAAAACGAATATCAGGTATTTTTACACATAATACTGAAATTTGTAAAGAAAAAATCTGAATTAGACTCGAAAATCCGAAAAATATATTTTAAAAACCCTCAAAAGTAACCGTAAACAAAGAAAAATATAAAACTATCTTAAATGTCAAAAATATATCCGAAAATCGAAAATTAAACTTTTTAAAATATCCATAGTACCAAAATTATACCCATAATATCCAAAAATAACTAATATACTTAATATTTATTGGGTCATTTGGGTATCCGATCGGATATCGGTTCGGTTTCGAGTATTACCCTATACACATGTTCTAAAATAAATTACGCATCATGTAAATACTATATAACTGGAACCGATCTGTAACAGTCTATTTTTGTTCGGTTCTGATTCGGATAATCGTTTCTAGTTAAAATGTCCAAACCTAGTATAGATAATGGTATATTATATAATTACCTTTAATGAAATTTAATTAAATTATTAATATACAAGTGACATTTCATATAATATAATACATGAATGCAAGTTAATTATATATATTGCCTTTCTAGTTTAATAGATTAGATGATTCAAACCTCCTAACTGTTGTTAAAACCTGTTCATAATCAAAGTATGACACTCTCTTAATAACCATTGGACCAAAACCAAGAAATATATGAAAATTAAGGAAGCTATACCGAAACGGCAAGAGGCACGTTATACTTGACCCCCAAGAAATTGGTTGGGATAACATTTTGGCTCCTTCTCTCTCTCTCACGCCACCAATAATTCATCTCTTAAAAAGATATCATTTTTATCTGCCCCCGTCTCCTTCTTCCTCCTCCTCCGTTCAAGCAAAACCTTTGAATAATTGAACGAAAACTTGAAAATTTCAGGTTGGAGGAGACAGGCTCAGATGGGTTTTCTGGTGGATACGCAAAATGAAGGAGGCGGACATTCATGGGGTTGCGTCAGGAGTTTGGTCCGAAGGAAACAGGTCGACTCTGCAAATGGAATAGCTGAGCCTCATTCTCATCGTCAACTCGCTAAAGCCCTAACTGTTCCTCACTTGATTGCAATTGGTATGATATATTTCAACTTTCTCTCTACTGGTGGTCAATTAATCAAATGATTTTACATTATGGGTTTACTCAACTCCCAAGATTGAAGCTTTTGGATTCTTCTTGTTTTGATATAGCAATCATTCACTTGATTGTGTTAGGTGTTGGAGCAACAATAGGAGCTGGAGTGTATATTCTTGTGGGAACTGTTGCAAGAGAGCACTCAGGACCATCTCTTGCTTTGTCCTTCCTTATTGCTGGAATTGCCGCTGCCCTTTCTGCCTTTTGTTACGCTGAACTCTCTAGTCGTTGTCCCTCTGCTGGCAGCGCCTACTGTTGGATCGTTTAGTGTCTCCTGATTCAATTCTCAGATTGATTCATCCTACTAAACATGCAGATCTAGGTTCTCTTGATTAGAAACATAATAGATCTCACCTGTTACCTTGTTTTGCAGCGGAATGGAAGGTAAGGGTCAGAGATCAGCAGAACCACCAAGAGATGGATCCTCCAAAGGCTCACACACGCACGCACAAGAAAATGACTGCTAGACCGAGCAAGGAGGGAGGCGCAGAAGAGAGAGTGGGAGGCGCAGATGTACTGAGAAAATTAGAGAGCTAGGTCTGATTTTATTCATTAAAATCCCTTCTAGTTCTCATGGGCTTTTGGGCCCAATTCTCAGTTCTGATTAAATCCCTTGGATTTAATCAGGCCCTTTAGTCTCTCCAAGTACAGTAAATGCCTAGCACTTTTACCGTACTTCTGCTAAACCGTTCCTTCGTATTTTCCCGTTAGCTTAGGCGTGTGACCCATATGGGATCATATAATAAAGGCAATAAGTCCAAGACTTATAGATCATGAGCGGACTCTAGCAAGCCATCATGACCCCCAGTATTATATGACTTATGTCTGATCATTGACATACTCTTACTTTCTAGAGACAGTACAGAGATTACTGGACATAATTCCAACAATCTCCCACTTGTACTGGAATCTCTGTATTCATAATCCTTTTGTCTCAATATCTCGATTAGTCATAAGGCAAGATGAGTGTCATCCTTATAGAGGCTAATCATGTTCATCGGACTCTGATTTGATACTGACAATCCAAACGACTCGGGACAGTCCGTTTGAGCATGGCCATGCATTTTCCAGTATTCAAATCTCCGATTGGCCTAGAGATATTCACTCCATTTATATTGGAGGGACAAATCCCGTCTTGTTCCATCACTGTGAACTACTCATTTCATAATACACCCAAACAAGGTCCTTATAACTATCGCTTAACGACAGAATTAGACAATGATCAAAGTGCATTAGTTCATGTGCAGTCACATGCATGCGAACTCAGGTCTAAGGACTATACTCTATAGTCGTAGTAAGAATCTCTTATGACACAGATATAAATATCCTGAAGAGTTCTTATAATCGGGTCATGTCCGGTCGTATGTACCCAAACATACACCTATGTACTAACTTTGATGCCGCGCATCTATGACACACTGAGACTTTGTCATAAGTCACATACCAATCTAGTCTCACACGGTTGTTGGTGTTCCAATTTCAACAACCTTCGACTAGGGACATTATGATATAAGCCATCTATCAAATATAGGGTCTCATGATCAAGCTAAATGACTTTGATAACTCAAGATCAAGTCACTTACTTCGATGACCTATAAAATGGTTCATATCACTTTGGAACGATTATTTCATCACAGTTAAAATAATCTTGAAATAATAATTTCATTAAACATAAAATGTTTTACAAGAACATATCAAATAACTAAATAAAGCCCCAAAACTCCCACTCAAATTTAGATTACATTTCAATGTTTCTAATGCCTACAGCTTCAGTCAGATACTCGAGCTTAGGCCTTGGGAGTGGCTTTGTCAACGGATCAGCGACATTATCATCTGTCGGGACTCGGCTGATCTTGACTTCCTTTCTATTAACGATGTCACGTATCAAGTGAAATCTTCTTTGAACATGCTTGGATTTCTGATGTGATCTTGGTTCCTTTGCCTGAGCTATAGCACCATTGTTGTCACAAAACAGTGCCAGAGGCTCAGCCGCATTCGGTATCACACCCAGTTCGATCATGAACTTTCGTATCCAAACAGCTTCCTTCGCTGCTTCTGAGGCGGCGACATATTCAGCTTCTGTAGTGGAATCAGCAACGGTGTCCTGCTTGGAGCTTCTCCAACTTACTGCACCGCCATTCAGACAAAAGATATAACCGGACTGTGACCGGAAATCATCTGTGTCTGTCTGGAAACTTGCGTCCGTGAATCCACTGACTTCAAGCACATCACTTCCACCGTACACCAAGAACTTATCCTTAGTATGTCTTAGATACTTCAAGATATTCTTTACGGCAATCCAGTGGCTTTCACCTGGATTTGACTGGTATCTACTCGTCATGCTCAGTGCATAAGCAACATCAGGACGAGTACAAATCATGGCATACATGATAGATCCTATTGCAGATGCATAAGGAATATTCTTCATGCGCTCAAGCTCAGCAGCCGACGTAGGGCTCTGCTTCTTGCTCAGCGTTGTGCCATGTACCATTGGTGTGAAGCCCTTCTTGGAATCTTTCATGCTGAATCTTTGCAGGACTTTGTCAATGTATGAATCTTGACACAAGCCTATCAGCCTTTTAGATCTATCCCGGTAGATCCTAATTCCAAGAACGTATGCGGCTTCACCCATGTCTTTCATGGAAAAACAACTTCCAAGCCAGTCCTTTACCGACTTCAGCATTGGAACGTCGTTTCCGAGAAGTAGTATGTCATCGACATACAAAATAAGAAATACTATCTTGCTCCCACTAGTTTTCTTATACACGCATTGTTCTTCTTCGTTTCTGATGAAGTCAAATTGCTTGATTGCTTCATCAAAACGAAGATTCCAGCTCCTCGATGCTTGCTTTAATCCATAAATGGATTTATGAAGCTTGCATACTTTCCCAGCATTCTTTAGATTTATGTAACCGTCAGGTTGTGTCATATACACATCCTCTTCCAGAATTCCATTCAGGAAGGCGGTTTTCACGTCCATCTGCCAAATTTCATAATCATGAAAAGCCGCAGTTGCTAGTAGAATCCGAATAGATTTCATCATAGCCACTGGTGAATAGGTTTCATCGTAATCCACACCGTGAACTTGTCTGAAACCTTTTGCCACCAACCTGGCTTTATAAATCTGGACATTTCCATCCACGTCAATCTTCTTCTTGAAGATCCATTTGCACTCGATGGCTTTTACACCAGCGGGTAAATCAACCAACGAAAATACTTGGTTGATCGACATGGAGTCCATTTCGGAATCTGTGGCCTTACGCCACTTAGAGGAATCTGGGCCCATCATGGCTTGATTGAAGTTCGATGGTTCATCACCATCAATGATCAGAAGATCATGACAGTTAGTCACGAGGAATCCTTGATATCTCTCGGGTTCGTGACGGATCCTCCCGGATCTTCGAACTTCAGGTACTACAGGTTCAGGCTCTACAATTTCTTGCAGGTCCTCCTGTTGCTCTTCCTCATTAGGTTGAGCAGTATCCTGTTCATCTTGAATTTCTTCAAGCAGTACCTTACTCCCACTGTTTTTCTTAGAGAGAAACTCCCTCTCAAGAAAATTACAATCCCGGGCAACAAAGATCTTGTTCTCGGAACGTAGATAGAAGTAATAAGCCTTGGTTTCCTTCGGATAACCAATGAAGTAGCATTTATCAGACTTTGGTGTAAGCTTGTCTGAGATTAATCTCTTGACATAGGCTTCACAACCCCAAATTCTTAGATAAGACAGCACTGGAGCTACTCCAGTCCATAATTCATATGGTGTCTTTGCTACTGCTTTCGATGGCGCTCTATTTAGAGTGAACACTGCTGTTAGCAGAGCATATCCCCAAAGGGATATTGGAAGGTCTGTGTGACTCATCATAGACCGAACCATATCCAATAAGGTCCGATTTCTCCTCTCAGACACACCATTCCATTGAGGTGTTCCAGGAGGAGTGAGTTGGGACACGATCCCACACTCTCTTAGATGATCACTGAATTCTTGGCTTAAGTATTCTCCTCCTCGGTCGGACCGAAGAGCCTTAATGCTTTTGCCAAGTTAGTTCTGTACTTCATTTTGGAATTCTCTGAACTTCTCAAAAGATTCAGACTTATGTTTCATTAAATAAACATATCCATACCTACAGAAATCATCAGTGAAGGTAATGAAGTACTGATAGTTTCCTCTTGCATTTGTGGACATTGGGCCACACACGTCAGTGTGTATCAGGCCCAATAAGTCACTGGCCCTCTCGTTAGGTTTATTAAAGGGGGCCCGCGTCATTTTGCCCATCATGCAGGATTCGCATTTCTCACATGACTCAAAGTCAAATGAGCCAAGAAGTCCATTTGAATGGAGCCTCTTGATGCGTTTCTCGCTGATGTGCCCTAAACGACAATGCCATAGAAACGTTCGGTTCTCCTCATTAGGTTTGAACCGTTTGGTATTAATGTTATAAATTGGCGCGGATTGATCAAGTATGTAAAGCCCATTCGTAAGAGGGGCACAACCATAGAACAAATTGTTGCGATTGAAGGAACATAATTTATTCTTAACTGAAAAATCATAACCTTCCAAATCCAACAAAGAAATTGAAATAATATTTCTGCTTATCGCAGGTACAAAATAACAATTATTGAGTTCTAAAACCAATCCCGAAGGTAAAGACAACAAGTATGTGCCTACAGCTAGTGCTGGAACTTTCGCTCCATTCCCAACTCGTAGCTCCACTTGTCCTTGCTTCAGCCTTCTACTGTTGCTGAGTGCCTGCATATTAGTACAAATATGAGCCCCACAACCAGTATCCATAATCCATGAGGTATTATCAGAAGTAGTTGTATTAACTTCTATAACAAAAATACCTGATGAAGAAGTCTCGAGAGTCTTCTTCTTCAATTCCTTTAGACCTTCCAGGAATTTCTTACATTCTCTCCTCCAATGCCCTGGTTCTTTACAGAACCTGCAGATGTCAGTAGGCCCAGCCTTAGACTTGGGCTTGGGCTTTGGCGTGTCCTTGTCCGAGACTTGGACAGCCTTAGCCTTTCCCTTATCCTTAGCAGAGGATTTCTTAAAGCCCTTGCCCTTTTGCACCATAAGCACATTGGGGTCCTTGGCGGTTTTCCTCAAGTTGGGCTCTGCAGTCTTGAGCATTCCGTGAAGCTCAGGCAATGTCTTACTCAAGCTATGCATATTAAAGTTCAGGATGAACTGATCATAGCTTGCAGGTAAAGACTGCAGAACGATGTCGCAGGCAAGTTCCTGGCTGATAGGGCAGTCGAGTTTCTGAAGATGATCGAGATAACCCATCATCTTCAAGACATGAGGACTCACTGCCGCATTTGCAGCCAACTTACAGTCTAAGAGGTTCTTAACTGTCTGAAACCTCTCAGTCCTTGCTTGCTCCTGAAAAAGCGATTTCAGGCTTGCCATTATCTCGATGGGTGACAACACACTCTCGAACTGCATTTGCAGCTCAGCAGTCATTGTCGCCAACATCAGGCAATAGACATCATTTTCATCTGACGAATGCTTTTCCCAAGCATTATGCAAAGTCCTGGCGGCATTGGCAGGAGGCCTCTCGGGGATTGGATCACGAAGGACATAATCCTTCTTCTCCTGCTTGAGGACTAGCCTCAAGTTCCTTGACCACGTCAGGAAGTTCATTCCAGTCAGCTTCTCCTTTTCGAGAACAGACCGGATTGAGAATGTGTTTTGTGTGCTTGTAGTAGTCATAGCTGAAATATATAAGATAAAAGGATTTTAGTTAATATGTTCAATATGATTAATCTCGTATTATTCTTAATATGATTAATCTCGCATTATATTCAATAACATCAGTTACCCTCAATAGAATATAATGATTCCAAGATCCACATATAACTAAGATTAAAGTGGGCCACTGGCCGTCACCCAACCTTAGCTTATATCGGTAAGCCCTATATCGGCTAATTATATCCGTGATATAACTCTTGGTTGTGAATCTGGGCCCGAGGCCCAATCCACTCTGATGTCTCAAGGCCCGGGACTCCCGATGGCCTAGTCAAGAAAACCAGACTATACAGTCATGTAATCATTAATGTCTGGGACTCCCAATGACATTTATGAATCACAAACCGTCTTACCCACGCAAAAGTAGACACCCTCACACTGTAAGGCCATGAGTACAATTGAATGGGCTTCGACAGCTGACATAGACTGGACAAGACATCCAACGCTTGATATTATTTGAGGTTCGTAGGTTTATTAAAATTTCATCCCAAAACAGAAGATTACTATTTTTGGAAACTTTCCTTTTTGGGAAACCTACTAATTTTGGAAACTTTCTAAAATTGGAAACTTCCTTTCATTGGAAACTTTCTAAGTATAGAAATTTCCTAAAATCCAAAACATGCAAATTTAGAAACTTCTAATTTAAGAAACTTTCTAATTTCAAAATTTTGGAAATTTATTAATTTTAAAAACGATTTTATAATTTTATAAAAATAAATTTTAAATTAATTCTGAAGAAAAGACTCAAATAATTGGCCCAATTGTTTTAACTTCTTGGCCCGAGGCCCAAGAATTGGTCTATGTCCAAGACATAACCCAATTTCCCAATTAAATGACATAACCGGTCTGGTTCATTAAAATTGGTCTTAACCAAAATTAATTACTACGATGACCACAATCGTCAACCGGTTATTAACTAAACCGGATTTTCTCAATTTATTTGGTCCAACCAAATCAAATTAGAAAATCACTGGTTTAGGCACAAAATCCAATTTTACGACTTTGGATTTCTTATCCTGGTTTAACCAGAACTTAATAAATTTATTAAGTCTATTTATTAAACCAAGACGATTAATTTTAATAAAATTAAACCGAAACGTTAACCAAACCGAAACATTACACGTCAAAACCCTAACCGGTCGGGACAGTCGCAGCCGTAAGCATCACGCGATGCAAGCATCACGCAATCGCACGAACGGCGTGGGACGGGACGATGTTCGGGTCGATGCTCGGCCTCGGTCACGCGGGACAGTGCTGGACGATGCACGACTCTCGGTCACAACGGGACGGGCAGGACGCGACGCAAGCATCGATCCATACCATCGATCCGCGATCGATGTATGCGATCGGCTCGGTCACGCAACCTGCGATCGTCTCAGCCGAGCATCTCGCGGTCCATTGTAGCCGATCGGTCCGACGCATACCGATCCATGATCGGATGACGCGACGTGACTCGATCCGGACGTGTGATCCTTTGGCGATCAACACTCCGACGCATACCAATTCATATAGATTGGATCATGCGATTTCTTGTTTGTTTAGGTTTTAATTCTTTGTTTCTTAAGTGTTTTTCCTTATCAGTAGGTTGATTCAAAAACACTTCTTAAACAATCCTAAGCATGATTCTAAACAAGAAAAAAACCACAGAACCAATGGCTCTGATACCACTGTTGGATCGTTTAGTGTCTCCTGATTCAATTCTCAGATTGATTCATCCTACTAAACATACAGATCTAGGTTCTCTTGATTAGAAACATAATAGATCTCACCTGTTACCTTGTTTTGCAGCGGAATGGGAGGTAAGGGTCAGAGATCAGCAGAACCACCAAGAGATGGATCCTCCAAAGGCTCACACACGCACGCACAAGAAAATGGCTGCTAGACCTAGCAAGGAGGGAGGCGCAGAAGAGAGAGTGGGAGGCGCAGATGTACTGAGAAAATTAGAGAGCTAGGTCTGATTTTATTCATTAAAATCCCTTCTAGTTCTCATGGGCTTTTGGGCCCAATTCTCAGTTCTGATTAAATCCCTAGCCCTTTAGTCTCTCCAAGTACAGTAAATGCCTAGCACTTTTACCGTACTTCTGCTAAACCGTTCCTTCGTATTTTCCCGTTAGCTTAGGCGTGTGACCCATATGGGATCATATAATAAAGGCAATAAGTCCAAAACTTATAGATCATGAGCGGACTCTAGCAAGCCATCATGACCCCCAGTATTATATGACTTATGTCTGATCATTGAAATACTCTTACTTTCTAGAGACAGTACAGAGATTACTGGACATAATTCCAACACCTACCACTATTCTTACATTTGTGTGGGCGAAGGGTATTAAGTCTCTTCTTCTCTATACATTCTTTATCTCTATTCTCATAACTAAATTTTTGTTGTTATCTAGAGTTGCGTGGCTCATCGGTTGGGCCCTCATTCTGGAATACACCATTGGTGGCTCAGCTGTTGCCCGAGGCATTTCCCCAAATCTGGTCTCTAATTAACATTCCATCCTTTTTTTTTTTACTTGAACTTGGTTTCCTCTTTTCATTCAATGGACATGAACGTTGTGCTAGGGAACATCAGATAGATAGCTAGCTTGAATGTTAGTAATGGATTATTAACAAATAAACTCAAGGAAGATTCTTTTTTTTTTTTTTTTAATTTTATACTTCTTTTCACCTTTTGTTTAGCATTAATACGTGTGTGTCGCTAAAGCTTTTATGGGTTTTTAAAAATGATTGCAGGCATTGATTTTTGGTGGTGAAGATGGATTGCCTGCATTGTTAGCGCGTCACCAGATCCCAGGGCTTGATGTTGTTGTGGATCCATGTGCTGCTATTCTAGTCTTCATTGTAACTGGCCTCTTGTGCCTGGGAATAAAGGAAGTAAGTACAAGCTTTGTCTGATTTCAACCTTGACGTCAGGATAAATAATCTCAACTCTGGTTCAAATTGCAGAGCACATTTGCTCAGGGGATTGTAACTGCAGCCAATGTGTGTGTCTTGTTATTTGTCATAGTAGCTGGCAGTTATCTAGGATTCAAGACAGGTTGGGTTGGTTATGAACTCCCCACAGGGTAAGCTGAGCATTCACTATCATCATAGTTTTAAGAAGATAGTTTTGTTAAATACTTGTGGTGTTCTAGGTTCTTTCCGTTCGGAGTGGATGGAATGTTTGCTGGTTCTGCTACAGTCTTCTTTGCATTCATTGGGTTTGATTCGGTTGCAAGTACTGCAGAGGAGGTAGAGTATGGAATCCATGCATGATGCTCTTCTTGCAATTTAGACTTTTAGAGGTGCTAATAAATATATGGGCAGGTGAAAAATCCCCAAAGGGATTTACCAATTGGTATTGGTCTTGCGCTTTTCCTCTGTTGTTCTCTCTACATGATGGTCTCCATTGTAATTGTTGGCTTAGTGCCTTACTATGCCATGGATCCTGACACTCCCATATCCTCTGCGTTCGCTAGTCATGACATGCAATGGGCCGTGTAAGCATATGATCGTTTAAGATCCAGTCTAGACTTTTAAATATGTTTAAGATATTGATTATTTGATGTAGATACGTGATAACTTTTGGAGCTGTCATGGCTCTCTGCTCAGCTTTAATGGGTTCCCTTCTCCCTCAGGTATATGTCAGAAAATTATATGTTTTTTCATTGGTATGTGGTTGTTAATCAATATGACTATTTCCCAGCCGCGTATTCTGATGGCAATGGCAAGGGATGGTCTGCTGCCTTCTCTTTTCTCAGACATTAATAGACGTACTCAGGTTCCGGTTAAAGCGACCGTAGCAACTGGGTTTTGCGCGGCAACCTTGGCCTTCTTTATGGATGTTTCACAGCTTGCGGGCATGGTAAGACTTTTATTCCTCATGGGACCTTTACTTGGTCATTTAGTATTTGAGAGGTCTTGGCGGTGCAGGTGAGTGTCGGGACACTTGTGGCATTTACAATGGTAGCAATATCGGTGTTGATACTCAGATATGTTCCTCCAGATGAGCTACCTCTTCAAGAGAGACTTGATTCTGATTCCTTCATATATGGTGAAACAAAGGCATCCGGCACTTGTAACAGTACCAAACAGCCTTTAATTAGCGAGAAGCAAGAACCTCTTGGGTGCTGTAAGTAGCACTAGCATCCGCTTTTGACACCCCTCGTATCACAGAGTTAATGATCTTGCAGCGAAGAAAACAGAAGGATAGTCTCTGGATGGAGCATAATGTTCACTTGTATTGGGGCCTTCCTTGTAAGTTATGCAGCATCAAGCCTCAACTTGCCAGGGTTAGTTAGTTAGTTAGTTAGAGCATTGAGTTTCGTCAAAAGGCTTTTGTTTGCTTATCATCATCATCTTAAAATGGTTTACAGGCTTGTTAGATATCCAGTGTGTGGTGTTGGTGGAAGTCTCCTCCTTGCTGGTTTGATTGCTCTGAGTTCTATAGATCAGGATGATGCCAGGCACACCTTTGGACATGCTGGAGGTAAGTAAACAATCAATTTCCTAAGCATATGAAATGTAGGCCTGCCTTATAATTCCTTTGGAATAAATAGGTTTCATGTGCCAATCATATGCATCCTCATCAACATGTACCTTTTGGTTAACCTTGGGTAAGTAAAGTACTCTTTACACATCCCCAAAAGGACCATATCTATCTGACTGGCTAACTTGACAGATCTGCGACGTGGGCTCGTGTATCTTTGTGGCTGCTGATTGGAGTGATGGTATATGTTTTTTATGGCCGAAAACACAGCTCCCTGGCCAATGCAGTTTACGTAACTACAGCTTATGCGGAGGAGATATATCGTGAACATGAAGCCTCTTTGGCATAGTCTCTTTGTGTAACAAAAGCTCTACTATTATTTTGATTTGGATGAAACAAGACTGCCATAATCACTTTGTAAATAACAGATATAATATTAGCACCATGTGGTGTTCCTGGTTCAACCAGAATTCATGTAAAGAATTTCGTCGGAATCAAACAAATCAAAATGGACAGTGTAGACAATCTATTTGCAGACAAGTACAAGTTCTTCTAGTGTCATTGAGGAGAATGGAACCATAACAAGAGATCATCTATAAGGTCCCAGAGCTGGTGAGCCATATATAGTAATCCTGTCTTTTAGAGATGGTATCACAACCCCGTTTACACTTTGAATAAAATTAAAGCCCATCAAGAACCCAATATATTAATTTTTGATGTTATCACAAAGGCCACGTACACCCGCAAACACGTAAGAGGTTTGAATGCTTGCCACATTCACATTGGTTGCTCCACGAGACGATACCACATCACCGTCGGACTCTGAAAAGCTTTCGCCGGAATCCTTCATACCAGATGCAATCGATGCAAGACTTGCAGTACTCGATGTTTCCGCTTAAGAAGAAGTACCAGAAACATGCATGTTTCTCATCTCCACTCTCTTCCATATGCGAAAGCTTCATCTTGGACTTAAAAAGATCCGTTGGAATCGATTCCCCGACAAGACGATGAAGAAATTACTCCGTCAGATGAAAGTGAATCAAGCTGCATCTTACATAGAGAACGCAGAGAGTTGCATATTGGGATTTAGCCTTTGATTAACTGGATGAAGGAAAAAAAATCTGGCACACCGCCGGGAAGCCGACTCCAAACAAACTCGGAAAACTAAATCCGACATGGAGAATTACAATCGGAAGATTTACAGAAAGAAAACAAACATACCCAAAAGCATAAGATGAATCGAAACACAATTCAAAGCTAAGCCAAAAAACAAAAGTAATCCGACCGTCCGGCGTGACGCCGAGAACCGATGTTCGGAGCAAAAAGCTATGAACGAAACTGGTTAGAGAGAAGCGAGAGAAAAGTGCATGGGTAGAGAGAGAGTAAAACCAGCTACTCCAAACAAACCGTATTTGGCGTGTGGACCATTCATGCAATCGTCAAAACAGAAGAAATAAACATTTTAAATACAAAATAAGAGTACGAAAATTCTCAATATGATTGTGCTAGATTGATGTAGGGTAGGAATCACATAACAAAGACATAGCTTATTTCTTTGAACAACCAACAAAAACATAGCTCGATTTTACAAAACCCTACAACTACATATAATATACTTACATGGCAAACCACAACCACATATATAATAATATTATAGAGGAAGGCTTATACACACGTACACACACAAACTAACATCTGCATATTCATCTATATTATGTATACCTATATTATATATAAAGCTACGTATAGATGTTATTACAGGGCTTGGGATTTACACATAGCATCGTTGGTTAGGATTTTAAAGGTTTGGTAAACATTGGGAGTGGAAGATGGAGAAGCCAGCAACTCAGAAGCAGTCCAGAGTCTCTGAGCTTTAAGGTTGCATGATCCGTATTTAGATGTTCGAGCTTCGTTGCAGTCGGAGAAGTACTTGCCGCACACGTTCCTCAATCTCGGGCTCGTTGCCACGTAGCATGTCGTTGCTGCCGCCTATATATATAATAATAAAAAAAAATTAATAGCGATGATGATCAGTATCTGTAATATTTATATATGTGTTGTATAGGTATGTAGTAGTTAATATATAATGAAAACGAAGGAAGGAGGTACCTGAGGAACAGACTTCAATAGCTTGGATGTCAAGAAAAACACTAAATCTGTGATGAAGCCTTCTCGGTCTCTTGTGAGACGTGTTCTCACGATTCCAGGATGAACACAGTTTGCCGTTACATTAGCTTCCATTTTCTGCAGTGATTAATTAGTCATAACAATATTATTAAAAAATAAAAATAAAGGTTTTAATATAACTTACATGGAGAATCCGGGAAAGCTCTATGGTGTGGAGAACGTTGGCGAGTTTGGAAAGCGCGTACGCTCGGGTCGGGTCGTAATTTCTACAAAACGCAAGTCAAACTCACGGCCTTAATAAAAAAAGTAAAGAGGAGGCCACGGCGTTTATTTTTGTCGTCGCATATCACCTTTTTTGTTAATAATATATATATAATTAGTTAATTATTGGCAAAATGATGAGTGGTTGGAATATATATGATTACCTATTGTTTCGCGATATATCGGCTAGATATTGCAACATATCGCCAGAGAACCAGCTATGGATCACCGACGTGACGTTGACGATACGGCCTTGAACGCCGGTTTGCGCCGCCGTTTCGATCATCTTCTTTAACAGCAGTTTAGTCAGCAGAAAATGGCCTGCAGCGTTCACATGGTTAAAGTTTAATTCACTGATATGTAAATGAATGATAAAAGTTACCGAGATAATTAGTGGCGAACGTCATCTCCACGCCGTCCTCGGAGATGGCGTGCTTGTGCGCGTACTTTCCGGCATTGTTGCTGAAATAAATAAACAAAAAGATTAATTAGAAAAGAAGTTTTTTCCCGGAGATGGGAAATATATTAATGACTGGGATGATAAGTACATGAGGATGTTGAGAGGGAGATGAAGAGATTCGAAATCTGCTACGAACCGGCGAACAGAAGCAAGGGAGCTGAGGTCGAGATGCATAACGATGATCTCTGAATCTGGAAACTCCGAGAGGATACGTGACTTTGTTTCCTCCGCGGTTTTCACGCTCCGAGCCGGAATCACAAGCCTCGCTCCACGCTTTGCAAGAACACGTGCCGTCTCCGCTCCAATCCCCGACGTCGCTCCTTTAACGGAAGGTTAGTACAATTTTATAGGAAACTTTTTTCCTAGTGATTAAGAAAAATAATACTAACCAGTGATGATGGCGGTTATGGATCGGAGATCAGAATTAAGAGTGACGTGATCGGCGGTGGATCTGGATCCGAATCCGCTGGGACCACCGGAGCCGATCAGGTGCTTAACCGTCTCAATCATTCTTTTCTTTCTTTCTCTCTCAGTTGGATATTTTGAGTGTGTTGGGGAAAAAGGGTTAGAGTACTATTTATACTGCTACGTGTTGGAGGAAACCTAGCAAGAGAGATGCTGATAAAGGAGACAACATTCTTCTTTGTTTCTATAAATTTGAATTTAATTTCTAGTATTCAATAATACTAAAAAAACAAGAGAGAGTAAAAAACCAATAACGTACTATAAAAACGAAGTTATTGATTCGCACCAAAACAATTGATAAACAGAATACTTAATGTGATTAAAATAAATGTTTGGTTAGCCAACTCTAATTGACTAAGAGAAATTATAGAGGATGATGAGTCACCGAGCAAAAATTATACTTCGAAATTGGGTGATTACAAACCATAACCCTCCAAGTTTATACTAGAAAATAAAAACCATTCTAATATACAAATTAAGTGGAAACAGTGCATAGATGGTGCCATGTTTTGGGTAACACTGATCACTAATTATCAATCATGTCCAACTTTCTAATGGTATTATTCTCGGAATCTTTTTACATTTCATGCATATATGGTCCCCCTCCTCTTTAACATACATTTATATATTTCATAAGAGGTAATCTATATAATATTCAGTCTCCATCTCTCATCTAGTCATACTCTATCATACTCTATATAAAAAGTGCAGGTTTATCTACTGGACCTAGGAATTAATAGGAAACGTATGAACCAACCTGTGAGTATAGCTGTTAAAATGGACGGATTGACCATGACCGTCTATGTCGATGCATTATGGACCCGTCTAGTCATGGATGCATTACTGTTGGAACTCGTTTTTACGGAAATGGTTTGAGATCATATTTCTGTCAGGTTTCCGGTGAAGACGTTCATCAGAATGACCAGTTCTTATGCACGATATGATCGTCGCTGCAGACACTACACGGTGGTGTATAAGAACTTTGAAAACAGAGTTCGGTTGAATTGAGAAATTGAGATCCGAAATGGACAACTTGGAGACTAAAGGAGATATGGACTCGGGCTTTAATGCTTGTGGCTTTGTGTAATGGATTATAGATCCAAATATTATTAATTTTTTGTCTTAATATATTATGAATACATTGTTGATTTAGTCAACAAATATCTCTTATAATAAAATCTTTAACGTTAAAAAATCAAGCACACTTTATTGTGTGAATCAATTACACATAATTATGAGAATCAATTCTCATAAGTTGTTTTGATTTTACGTTGAAAGCTTGTGTGGCTATTGAAACAAGCCTTGACCCCTCTTCTTCATCACCTCATTACCATACAATCTCCTCTCTTCTTATTCTCCATGTTTTCTTAGTGTCTAAAAGTACAACACAGATTTTTTTGTTCGTTAGCTTTGTTCTCGAGTGCATCAAAACAGAGAATCGAGTAGTTTTATCATGGGATTCTTGAGCGTATCAAATAGGAGCACTACGGACGTTTAAAGAATTAAGGAAAGAGATCATCGTCTCGACTCTACTCATCTTCATGTTCATCTCCGATCAGCTTCTGGTAGTTTGGATTCATGTTTTGATTATATATCTTCATTTATGCTTTGATAATCACAGTTTGTAATTTCCATTGCTTCTTATATCAGTTCTGCCTACTGTTGAATTTGGTGCTAATAATTACCGGTCATGGACAAGCCCTTTTACATCAGAGAGTTCGCCCTAATGCTCTCTGTCCCTTTTCCCGAGGTCCGCCGCCGCCAACCCAAATGACGTGTGCTCTGCCGTCGATCTGCCGTGTTCTCCCAGCCTCGTCCCCTCCTCTTCCTCGTGTCACCATGCTCGTCCAAAGTCAGCCATCGCCGGATGCTGCAGATCCACCCGATCCGCCCCTCTTGTCGTTGGTCTCTCCGGCTAACTGGCTAGCCGTCACGCGAATCTCGTGTGTTGCTCATCCTCCACTGGTTTTCCCTTGGGTTTCACCGTTACCGACATCTGTGTTAGCCGCTCCTCCACCAATTCATCTCCTGCTCGCTCCTCCATCACTCCAGCTCGTATCCCAGCCGTCGCCGTCACCTCTGCTCGTCACCCAGCCTCAGCGGTTGTCTCAGCAGTCGTCTCTGTCTTCGTGCGCCGCCGCTGCAACTGTCCTTCGTTGGTTCTCGTCGTCCCCGATCTGCGGTTATAACTCCCCATCGATGTACCGCCTCTCAGCTGCAGACCCTAAGAGCCTCTCCTGCTTGCCGCCGCTAATCCTGCATGCTGTCCTGACTCCGATGTCGACTCCTCTGTCAAGTCCTGACCTGATGGCTACAGATCTATCTGCTCCATGGATAATGACGTCGTCTGCTGCTCCAAATTTTCTACCCTCAGATCTGCCTCTCCAGTTAGAGGTATCAAGGTTGTGGTTGAAGGCTTTGCCACTGGTTAGAATTGCTGATTTTTCACCTGTTGTCACACCTTGCTGGCCACTCGAATTTTCTGTGCTACTGTGCTCAGATATGGAACTTGGGATTGAACCACAACAGTGGTGCCATGTGAATCCTCTTTTACGTGTGAACTTTGGTTTTGTGAGGCTAACTGCCTTTGAATCTCCAGCTCTTGATACCATATTTCCCAAAGCTTACTCCGGGTTCATCTTTAAAACCATGGAATATTTATCTGCTGATTATCTCTTGAATTACATCTCTACCGCTTGTATGCGATTGGTTACTGCTCTATGCAGAGATTTGCTCCATTGTCGCCTCTTGAAGCTTCTGAACCTTCGGCCTCCTTTGATCTCCATCTATCCAATTATGGGGTGGTGCTTTTTGTCTCCGACTCTGACGATGGAGACTGTTTTCAGGGCTAATCGGGGTTGGTGGTGTTTCTTGGTGGTTGTTCCTCCGACGCCGCCAATACCTCCCGATCCGCCGGACTCTATCATCGGTTCTTATTATCACTTTGTTCACGGCTCCTCTAATGTTGCAGTTTTGACCCTCTCCAGTTTAGGAGACATGTCTTTTATGACTGCTTTCACCTCTACCGTCGCCAACCCTTCTTCCACTCATGCCAATCATGATCGTCAAGCCTCGTGTCCAGGTTTGATCTTCTTGGTCCATGGGAATGGTTGGTTTTTGACTGGTTTACGTCTTATGGGGAGGATGTTTTCCCTTAGGCCTAAGCTTTTGTCACCCCATTTACCTCTTTATGAGGATCACTTACCTCTTTATGAGGATCGTTTACCTCTTTATGAGGATCACTTGCCTCTTTATGAGGATCTTGTTACTGCTATATGCAGCCACATCCCCCTTACCTCAGTATGAGGATCTTGGACTCTTGTAGTCTGTTTGCCTCCTTTAAGGAGTTTGCTTCTCCATTGAATTCATCATTTGATTTAAATGGTTGTATTGTAAGGGATGTCATCAAAGGCTCATATGTTAGGTGTTTAATCGCCTCTGTAGCCATTCTGGAGTTGGGAAATTGTACACTTGTTGCTGTTCCAATCTCGGGTGTTCGATCCAGTACCCACGGCTTCATCTTACTTAACAACTCAAACGTCGATGAGATTTGAGGACTTCTCCGCGACTTCAGATTGTTTAAGTGCTTTGTAGTCTCTATCTCTATATGCTTTCAAGTTTATCTTGTTGTATTTGCTTATTTTTCCATTCTGTTGTGGAACATTTACTCCGGTTATGGAGCTTAGCTTTAATATAAAAAATTGTTGACAAAAAAAAAGACAAGCCCTTTTTAAAGCAGACTAAAATGAGCTAAGACTAATATTGTTTACAGACAAAATGGACCAGACGCGTTTGGACATAATGTGATACCCCGTATCAAAATACGGTCAACGGGCAGCAGAAAGTCAACCAGGGGTAAAATTGTCATTTTACCAATGTCAGGGGTAAAATGGTAATTTTACCAAAGTTCGAGTTGGAAGCCGAGACGGGCCAAATATTCTTATGTTTTAACATAATGAATGTTTAGAGGACCAGAATTGGAGGAATCGGAGCAGAAATGTGTTTTTCGACTTGTCGGGAATGGAAACCGATAAAACCGAAGAAACTTTGAAAATCCATAACCGGAGCTACGTAAGCCCGAACGGAGTGATTCAAAATGCTAAATTTACCAAATAGCATGAAGAATCTTATTTTGGAGGTTTTGGAATTTATGGGATTACCCGGATCCGTTTTAAAATATTAATCCCGAAAATCCGCTAAACCGAGCAACGAAGGAAGTGGGATTATTGGTTGGTTAATGATGGGTTAATTGGAGAATTGGCAACAAAAAGTGCCCAGAGGGACACTCGTCTCCTCCCCAAATCGCCACTTCTCTCCTCTTGCATGCATGCATGAGATGATTCAATGAATCATTCACTTGTGCAAGTAACCATCATTTCCACATTTAATTAATCTAACTACTTCTCTCTAGTCTCTTAGCTCTCTCTCTCGATCTCTCTCACTCTCTTTTTCCAGAAACATTAAGTTCTTGCTTGCTGTTCTTAGTGTTCTTGAGGATTTACCAAAAATTATCTTGAATGTTCATCATATCTTGATGAACAAGTAAGATCAAACCTTCTTCTTCTCATCACCAAATCTCCTCTCTCTCTCGGCCTCTCTTCTCTCTCTGTCACTCAAGAACATGCTTGCCTTTTTCCAGAAACTCATGCACTTGTTCTTGAAAGCTTGAAGAACACCAAGAACCCTAGGTTGTTCATCAAACCTTCTTGAGCTAGAAAGCTTGTAACTTTCTCTTTATAAGCTCAAATCTAGATCTGTCAAGTGTTATGGCTTTGTATTAACCTCCTCTATATTTTCCAGCTAGCCGCCGCCGTTAGAACCGCCGGAGACCGCCGGAAAACCGCCAAGAAGCAACCACTTCTTTAGGGTTTGTGGGATCTCATCTTTCCTTCAGTGTTTTTAGCTGTTTTGAGGTTGGAATGAGTAGATCTTGTGTTGGTGATCAGTTTGATAGGTGGTTTGCTGTTGAAAACCGCCAGAAAAACTAGCTCCGCCGCCGGTCAACTCTCCTCCGCCGGAGTCAACGCCGGAGTGTCGCCGCCGGTGAAGCTCTCTGCCGCCAAAAGCCAGCCGGTTCTTCAAGGAATCCATTGGTATAATTTGTGTTGAAATTGGAGCTGGTATGTGGTTTGATTGAACCGGTCAAAGGGAGTGAACCGGTTAACGGTTTAACCCTAAACCGGTTTAGTCAAACCGGTTGATTAGGGTAAATTGGATCGGTTCGGTTTGGTTCCGTAATTATTGTCTGTGGTTCTGTGATTCAGGAGTGTTCGGAGGTTCGGGATTGGTATCGGGTATCTCGGGAATTCACATCCGCGTCAACCCGTAGTTTCGCGACTATTCCGTGAGTCGGCTTAAAAACAATTCATAAATCATTTAGACCGGGAAATTACTAAACCCTAGAGTTAGGTTGCATACCGGTAATTAAATTGAATATTAAATAATAATTAATTGGACATTTAATAATAATAAACCGGTTAAGACTATTAAACACGATTAGAGTTTAAAATTAAAAAGGTTAACCGATTGCGTGCCGCTAGGTTGTTAGTAAAGCTTGTTTGATGCATTCATATAGTCCGCTTGAATAGGATCGTATATGCATATATATAAGTATAAAGAACGAATATTAATGAACTATATCTAAGAAATTAAGACAACCTTAAAAATATGAATTGAACCTACACAACGTATAGAGTACTATAACGGGATTGATGTTTAGATTAATTAGCGGGATTTGGGTAACGAATCAATTAGTTAATAATGATATGTCAGGGAGTTAGTAAGTTTACTAACTCTAAACCGACATATCGAGAATGTTGTTAAAAGATACTTAGTATGGATTAATAAAGAAGTGGTGTATGATGTGAGCCGTCTACGGGTTAGCAATCCACTAACCCAAGGTAGCGGACGAGAATGGGTAAAAGACTTAGAAACCCTAATAGGCCTGCTTGTGGTGATTGTGTGATTGATTGTGATTGCTTGGTTGATTGTTATGATTGTGTTGTGTTGAGCTTTGCGTGCAGGCTTGTTAGACTGCTCGGTGTTGGGCCGGGCAGTTGTTGTGGACACTTACTCCGGTCTCGGGACCGGGTAAGTTAGTGGTGCTGACTAGGTATCTTACCTAGTCAGAGCGGTGAGTCGGGTAGTGTAGAGGCTTGCGGAATGGTTGGGATTATTATTGCTGTTATTGATTGCGTGATCTGTGTTAGAGTCCCAGTGAGTCTGCGTGTTTACTTTTCTGCATTAGGACTCTAGGGTGCGTTAGATTCCGCAAGCCAAGGTTTTTTTTTACGTTCCGGTACTTCAGACCCGATTGGATCCTAGGGTTTTACCTAACCGGATCATGGTGATTTCGGTTATGGTGTTAACCTATCGGGTGACGCCGGTAGGTGTGTGATTCGGAGAATACAGGGTCATGTCCTAGGGCCGGATCACATGGAAACTCAGGTTACCGGGGGTAACAGGAGTCACCGCGTATCGATGGACAGAGAACGGTGTCCTATACGTGGGTCCTTATGGGCACGTATAGGAGTCGAGGGTTAGTTACCATATAGGTGACGATGTAAACCCGTGGAAGTTACCGAGATCGTAGGGCCCAGTATTGTTTTATCATTCTTTTATCGCGCGTTAGATAGACCGAGTCTAATCGAGGACATGTGCCGCAGTGCCTTCGATTTCCTTAATTCTTCTTATCTTGGCATTGATTGTGTGTATGGGTTTATCACGACGTGGTAGTGCGTGATCGACCGTTTATTTGTGTTGGTTGTTATTTTGGGTTTTAGGGCGGGATCTGTAGTTTTAGATAGACTAGCGAGCCTTTAGTGGAGAGCCGATTCACTGGGTGATTTAGATCGCTCATTAGACTTTTTTGTGTTTTTCAGGTTTAGCAGCGACGGAAGCAGGAGGTCCTCGGTGTAGTTTCGGGATGGCTTGTGACGGGTTTTCATTTGGTGTTTTGGGTATTTTTATTTCTGTTCGGCAGCTGCGCCTTTTCGTGATTTGTATTTGATTGATTTTATATTTATAACGATGATTGTTTGTAAAACCCGTTAAACGTTGTATTCGACGTTTGATTACTTAAAAATAAAATTGTTTCCCTGATATAAGGTTTAAGTCCGAACCGACACAACTCGTTGAAGTAGTGCAAGTAATACTGCTTGCGCTATGGATATGAGGATAGCGGAGTCGAAGATGGATCGGTGCGAGCCTGTTGTCTCAAACCGAACTAACTTTGGCTTCGTCCTGTGACGAACTTTTCCCGTTCGACTTGCTCGGGTTCGATCGGTCATGTTCTTGTTTGATTGTTGACCGGTCAGCTCGACGGCCAGCGGAGAATGGGAAAGGGGCGTTACAGAAAGGTGGTATCAGAGCATGGTTCTGCATGGGTTTCGAAACATTTCATTTTTGAGTGTTTTCCGTGTTTTATCGAGTCAAATGCGTCACACAAGCATCCATTAGGAAACCGAGCCGCGTCCGTTAAACCCGGGGTTGGGATGGGAAAGTAGAAATTTTTGAATTATTCGTACTAACTTGCCTTTGTGTTTTGATTGCAGTCTTTCAGCAGTGTGTCCCGAGGAGAGTGGAGGGGTGTGTGTGCGTGTGCAGAGTAGATCAGTTGAGCAGTATGAGTCAGGAGGGATCAGCCGGTTCAGAGCAGGGTCAGGTAGAGCAGTTTCAGGGATATCCAGCGTCACCAGGACTCACGCGAGGATCTCGTACAGCGGATCAGCCGCCAGTTCCGTTATGACAGATGCAGGGTGCTAGAGCAGCACAGGTAGACTGGTCGCCTCTTCCAGACCCTCTACCTCCAGCGATGATAGATGATGCAGGCAGCCGAGACCCTTACGCAGGCATGATGGGATTTCTGGGAGGAGCAGACGCAGAGTTACAGTTACCACCACAGTAGCCCAAGCCAGTTGGACCACAGATGCTCGCAGCCTCAGATGCACCACCGATGTATCAGGCACCGTTCATGGAGGCACCCGAGTTTCCCCCACCGCTTTGAGTGGAGGATTATCTGATGAGCCCGTTACCTTTTGGATTTGATTTGGATATGGAGCCTGTAGACCCGGAGCAGCATCAGCAGCGGGAGCAGCGGGTGGATGAGCAGGTCGCGATACTTCAGGATGTGTTGGAGCTGCAGGTTGGGCCCCATCATCAGTTAGACCCACGACCAGGATCACCTCGTACGCCGTTGGATATGGCTATGTCGCCGGCATCTACTGAGTCCGAGTTTGAGTCGGTTTCTCCGCCAGCTGAGGCGATAGAGGCACCACCAGCAGTATCTGAGAGGAGAGCATGCAGTGGATGTGGAGTATGTGACTTCCATTTGCATTGGTGTCCCCGAGCAGTAGACCCGCGCCTTCGAGAGACGTACCGTCCCATACTCGGACCCGAATGTTGTCCGTTATGTGGTCAGGAGGACCATGGAGCGATGACTTGCCCGACCGCCAGAGCAGGTTTGTATATGCCCGATGGAGAGCCGTATCGAGTATCAGTACCCGAGGATTATGGAGTCGGACCAAGCCGCAGAGACCCGAGCCCAGTCCGCCACCAGTTATTCCGATGCCAGTCGTTCCATCACCTCGACCCGAGCCAGTGAGGACTTGTCAGTTATGCATGTTAGATTATGATGTTTAGAATAAGAAAGTAACTCAGATTGAAGAGAGATTTAAGAGAGATTGAAGAGAGAGAGCTCGGCACCCGATTAGGGTTTCCGAGCCGGTTAAGAGAGAGAGTAAGAGAGATAGCTTATTGTGAGAAGTAGAACTCTCAAAATATTAACAAGTGATGTTACAAGGTATATATAGAAGATACAACTAGGTTAAGCAACTAGAGAGAGAGAGACAACCCAAACTTTGTTTGGTGAGATGTAGGTGATTTGTTGGTGAGAGTTAGGTGAGTTGTTGGTGAGACCAAATAGTTCCAAATAGTAGTCTTCGAATAGTAACTCCCCAAATAGTGTAGAACCGAGATTAGTTCCTTCTGATCTCCAATTCAATACTCCCCCTCAAGCTTGAATTCAAGGATGAATCAAGCTTGGAGTGAAAATGGAGATCTACCTCATTAAAAACCTTCATGAAGAAAACCACTTGGGATAAAACTTCATGAAGGGAAAAAGAGTGTAGACTCCATGGCCTTAGAGGATTCTGGGATTTCCATGAGTCCAAGCTTGGTGTGAATGGACTCACACACCTTCAAGCTAGCTGCTTTGGTGAACACATCTGCTAGTTGTTCTTCACTTCTTGTGAAGCAAGGTAACACAACTCCTTGCTCAATCAACTGCCTTACTTTGTGGCAATCTACTTCAATATGTTTAGTCCTTTCATGGAAGACTGAGTTTGAGGCAATGTGGATGGCTGCTTGGTTGTCACAATGCATGGTGATTGGTTTTGTCTTCTCAATCCCCAAATCCACAAGAAGAGCTTCAATCCACACCAATTCTGTTGCTAGCTTCCTCATTGCTCTATATTCAGCTTCAGCACTTGAACATGATACTATCTTCTGCTTCTTGCTTTTCCAAGTGACAAGGTTTCCTCCAATGAATGTGCAATATCCAGTAGTAGATTTTCTGTCCACTCTATCTCCTGCCCAATCAGCATCACAATACCCAACTATCTCTGTACTTTGATTGCAACCCATCCAAATGCCTTGACCAGGAGCACCCCTTAGATATCTGAGTATCCTTTCCACCATATCCCAATGATGTATCTTTGGTGCTTGCATATGTTGGCTTACCTGGTTCACTGCAAAACACAAATCAGGTCTGGTTATTGTTAAGTAAATCAGCTTACCAACCATCCTTCTATATTGGGTAATGTCCTCAAATGGTCTGTCTTCAAGTTCCCCCTCTCTTATGACTTTGTAGCCCTCCTCCAATGGTGTTTTAGCTGGTTTTGATCCAATCTTTCCTGCCTAAGATAATAAATCAAGTGTGTATTTCCTTTGAGATAAGAAGAGTCCATCATTAGATCGACAAACTTCTATCCCAAGGAAGTACTTTAGAGTACCAAGATCTTTAATATCAAAAACAGATTTGAGATAAGCTTTAGTTTCTTGTATACCTGACTTGTTACTCCCTGATATGATAATGTCATCAACATAAACAAGGATAACAATGATACCTTCCTGATCTTGGAGAGTGAACAATGTATGATCTCCTTCAGACCTCTTGAAACCTCTTTGCATAAGTGTTGAACTCAGCTTGTGATACCAAGCTCTAGGTGATTGTTTTAACCCATAGATGGCCTTCTTTAGTCTTAGTACTTTCCCTGTTTTAACAAGGCTTTCAAGACCAGTGGGTGGTGTCATGTATACCTCATCTTCAAGCTCCCCTTGAAGGAATGCATTCTTGACATCCATTTGCCAAAGTTCCCAATCAAGATTTGTTGCCAAAGACAAGATGATCCTAACTGTGTGAAGCTTAGCTACTGGTGCAAATGTGTCCAAGTAATCCTTTCCATAAGTTTGAGTGAAACCTCTTGCAACCATCCTTGCTTTGTATCTCTCCACTTCTCCATTACTTCTGTATTTGATGGTGAAAACCTATTTGGAAGTCACTTCCTTCTTTCCTCTAGGAAGTTCAGCTTCATACCAAGTCCCATTGTTGTCCATTGCTTTTATCTCTTCATCCACAACCTGCATCCACCTCTTATCTCCCTTTGCTTCTTCATAGGTTGTTGGTACATATTCTTGATCCAACTTCCCAATGAACACTTGATGCTCCAATGGTACTTGAGCTAAACTGCAAACAGCTTGAATGGGATGAGCTACTGCATTGCTGTTGAAGAAAACCATTTGCTTTTTCTCCCTTGTACTTCTTCTTAACACTTGAATTTGTTGTTGTTGATTCATAACTGGCTCCTCAACTTGATGATCCAATTCCTTAGCTTCTTCAACATGTCTTCCTCATGTTCCTCATGCTCCTCATTTTCAGCTTGATCATGTGCAGAAGGATCGGCTACTTGCGGTTCTGGAGCTGAAGGATTAGCTTGCGGTTCTGGAGCTGATTCATGATTGTCCCCCTCATGATCAAGATGGGAATGTTGAGGAGTTTCTGAATTTGGAGTAGGGACTGGAGTGATATGGCTTGTCTTGGCCGGTTGTTGAGGCAAACTAATACCCAAGTGTTCCATGATCATCCTTAGGTTAGCTGCTCTGTCTGATTGAGAAGTGGGAAGATCCTTCAAGCTATCCCAATTCTTTTCATCATAGAAACTCCTTGTTTCCATAAACTTCACATCTCTTGAGATTAAGACCTTCCTTGTTTCAGGTACATAACACTTGTATCCTCTTTGTGTTGTGGAGTAACCAATGAACATAGCTTTGGTGCTCTTAGCATCCAGCTTATCCCTTTGTTCTCCTGGTATTAACACAAAGCAAATACACCCAAACACACGTAAGTGATCAACTAATGGATTTGTTTTGTTTAGTACCTGAAATGGAGATTGATCCTTGAGAACTCTTGTGGGAGTTCTATTGATCAAGTAGCAAGCAGTCATGACTGCATCTCCCCAAAACCTCTTAGGAACATTCCTGTAGAACATCATGGACCTTGCTACCTCCATTAAGTGTCTGTTCTTCCTCTCAGCCACTCCATTTTGTTGTGGAGTATAAGGGCAGCTTGTTTGATGGAGAATCCCATGTTTGGACAAGTGTTGTTTGAAAGCATTGCTTGTATACTCACCACCATTGTCTGATCTAAAAATTTTGATCTTACCATTGAAATGATTAGTCACATGATTTTGAAAGTTCATAAACGCTTCTAACACTCTATCCTTAGTTTGCATCAATGTTATCCAAGTATACTTAGATTTTTCATCAATAAAAGTGACAAAATACTTATGGTTTTCTCTAGACAAACAAGGAGCAGTCCACACATCAGAATGAACAAGATCAAAGCAATTTTCATAAGTAGTTTTAGAAGTTGGAAAAACAGACTTGCAATGTTTCCCAAGAATACAAGCCTCACATTCATCATTTTTAAACACAACAGAAGGTAATAGAAGCCCTAAAGCCCTAGAGTGTGGATGTCCTAGTCTAGCATGCCAAATAGAGTTATCTACACCAACACAAGTAGATAAAGCAGTAGATAAAGCAGGGGATAATTCAGAAGAGGGATTAGTGTTTTCAATCATGTAGAGTTCATCCTTGGTCACACCTTTCCCAATCAACTTACTTGTTTTAATATCCTGAAACACAACATCCTTAGGACTGAAAACAACATTGCAATTTAGATCAGTGGCTATTCTTTTAACAGATACTAAGTTGGATGTGAAACTAGGCATAAAGAAAGCTTTGGATTCTTTATCAAATAATTTCAAATTTCCTATGCCTTCAATTGGAATTTTATCACCATTTGCAATCACTACACATCCTAAAGCTGGTTTAACATTTTCTATCAACTTAGGGTCACTGATCATATGGTGAGAAGCTCCTGAATCAATAATCAAAGGTCTGATTTTATTTGATGCAAAGTGTGAAGTACCAAGGACCATACCAGAGTTTTCTTTGAGGGCTTTGATGAGTGCCTCAAGGTCTGACCTTCTTACCACATCATTAGTCATAGCTGGAGCTTGATGAACCACCATTGCTCTCCCTTCATCACATTGCTGCATAGAAGAAGAACCTGGTCCAGCTCCACCATATGAGTAGTTTGCCCTTTGATCCTTGAACCGGTTGTTGTGAGATGATGGTCTGAGGTTTGGGTGAAGGCGCCAGCATCTATCTTTCAAGTGCCCACTCTTCTTGCAAAAATCACATATCAAGACTCTTCTCTTGTCACCTCCATAGTGTGTTCTCCTTGAGTTCTCCATTGCTTAAAAACCGTTTTAATGCAAGGAGTGAGTTTTCAAGGTAAGCAAGTGTGTTCTCAACTCACAGAGAATGCACACAACAATAAACGAGTTTAAAAACAAGTTACAAGAACAAGCGTGTTCAAGAACAAGAGAGAGCCGGTTATAAGAACAAGTTTTATAACCGAGAGTAAAATAGTTTTGAAACTCAAAGGTAAGCTTTTAAGCTTTGAAACTAGTGTGTTCTCAACTCACAGAGATTGCACACAATAGTAAACAAGAAGAAGAAATGCTTGAAATCTTTAGAGTATTCAAGAACAAGAAGATAGCCGGTTATAAGAACAAGTTTTATAACCGAGAGTAAAATGGTTTTGAAACTCAAAGGTAAGCTTTTAAGCTTTGAAATAGTGTGTTCTCAACTAACAGAGAATGCACACAACAATAAACACGAAGTAGAAGTGCTTAAGAGCTTAAGAATATTCAAGAACAAGTTCAAGAACAAGGATGAACAAGCCGGTTACAAGAACAAGTATAAGACCGAGAGTAAATAGGTTTTGAAACAAAGTTTGCGGAAATGAATAGGTCTAGGAGCTTAGTTCTCTGATACCATGTTAGATTATGATGTTTAGAATAAGAAAGTAACTCAGATTGAAGAGAGATTTAAGAGAGATTGAAGAGAGAGAGCTCGGCATCCGATTAGGGTTTCCGAGCCGGTTAAGAGAGAGAGTAAGAGAGATAGCTTATTGTGAGAAGTAGAACTCTCAAAATATTAACAAGTGATGTTACAAGGTATATATAGAAGATACAACTAGGTTAAGCAACTAGAGAGAGAGAGACAACCCAAACTTTGTTTGGTGAGATGTAGGTGATTTGTTGGTGAGAGTTAGGTGAGTTGTTGGTGAGACCAAATAGTTCCAAATAGTAGTCTTCGAATAGTAACTCCCCAAATAGTGTAGAACCGAGATTAGTTCCTTGTGATCTCCAATTCAATAATGCAGAGGTCAGGGACATCTTGCACCGGATTGTTTCATGGATCCCCCGTCAGCACCGACCGAGCCTACTTCTCCCTGCCAGTTGTGTGGAGGTTATGGTCATCAGGCATCCGCATGTTACCGTGGACCGCACGCAGCAGTTACTCCGGTTTGTCAGGTTTGTGGCCGCGCAGGTCACGACGCATATCTATGTCCGATCGCCGAGCCCTAGCATGTCGGAGCGCCATCTCGAGAGGCACACCCACCACACCCTCCCGGCGCACCTTCCAGCGGATACTTCAGTGAGCCGTTTTGCCAGTGGTGTTGGGCATTTCGGTCTTGCTGGAGGCGTTAGGTTAGGATAGGTGTAGTTAGGCCAGGTAAGTTGGGGGCACTAACTCTATTTTTGTCTTGTAGATAGATCGGCGGATAGGCGACTTTGCGTGTCGTCTTTGACTTTCTAATGTACATCGGCGTCGTATGGGTTTTTGGATATGATGACGGCTTTATGTAGGAACTCTGATCGTAACCATGTACTAAAAACTTTATGATGTATGATATATCGTTTTATGTATATGGTGGATGCAGAGTGTTCGGCTGATCATTTATAGTAGCATAGTAACTATTTGCATGATTGAGATGGTTCGGAAAGCAAATGGTATACTGTGTGAAACTAAATGATGAGCGGAACTGACGACCGTTCATCATGACCTGAACCCGGACTGACGACGCATCCGACCGATCATTAGATTGCGTAATTTGTGTGTGGTAATTGCTTGTTTCATTTCTTGCTTGATTGACTGCTTTGTTGTGCGGTAGATTGCGTAGTGTTAGCGTGCATGGTTTTGATAGATTGATCGTTTTGGGTCGTAGCGACCGTTGGATTGTTAGTAGTTCGAAAGTTTGAGTAGTGATTGTTCGCTTTCCTTTGGTTTTGTTAGAAAGATAAGTATTAAGTTTATTTTGGCTGTATTTCAAGTTTCGAGCTGACTTGCGAACGGTTGAGTTCGATTTACGAGAGAACGGACTTATAAGATATTGTTATTTAATCACGAGTGACCGTCGGATACGTGATTAAGTAACCATATTTTATAGGAAAGTGACATCGGGGATAGAGCGGAAATGTGATGTGAATCCGAGACCAAACCCGAACCCGAAACCAAGATGAAGTGTCAAGACGTCATTAGACAAGTAGACCGGATCGTGAAACAGTGGTAGATATCGTCAGTGGGAATGTGTCATCTTATCGGGTGACCGTCAGAAATAGTTGAGAAGTAAGATGAGTTGGCAAAGAGATTTGAGAAAGAAGAATCAGTGAAGTTGTTGGAACCAGTCAGGCGGGAACAGATGATCAGATTCTTGAAGAATGTCCCAGAAAGAAGAAGGAAGGACGCCATCAGAAGGATATGGAGGTCGAAGCGAAGTGGGGAAGCCATATGGAGAGTCAGGACGGAGGAATTGTCAGGAAACACAAGTAATAAGCGAGTTCGAGAGATTTCAGTGGTGATGGGTGTCAGCAGAATGCAGCAGTGACCAAGGATGGAAGCGTGAGAAGGAAGTGTCGGAGCAACTTACAGGGTTTGGAACCGATTTGAAGTCTGTAAGTGACGAAGAATTCGGGGACCGAATTCCTGTAAGTGGGGAATAATGTGATACCCCGTATCAAAATACGGTCAACGGGCAGCAGAAAGTCAGCCAGGGGTAAAATTGTCATTTTACCAATGTAAGGGGTAAAATGGTAATTTTACCAAAGTTCGAGACGGAAGCCGAGACAGGCCAAATATTCTTATGTTTTAACATAATGAATGTTTAGAAGACCAGAATTGGAGGAATCGGAGCAGAAATCTGTTTTTCGGCTTGACGGGAATGGAAACCGACAAAACCGAAGAAACTTTGAAAATCCATAACCGGAGCTACGTAAGCCCGAACGGAGTGATTCAAAATGCTAAATTTACCAAATAGCATGAAGAATCTTATTTTGGAGGTTTTGGAATTTATGGGATTACCCGGAGCCGTTTTAAAATATTAATCCCGAAAATCCGCTAAACCGAGCAATGAAAGAAGTGGGATTATTGGTTGGTTAATGATGGGTTAATTGGAGATTTGGCAACAAAAAGTGCCCAGAGGGACACTTGTCTCCCCCCAAATCGCCACTTCTCTCCTCTTGCATGCATGCATGAGATGATTCAATGAATCATTCACTTGTGCAACTAACCATCATTTCCACATTCAATTAATCTAACTACTTCTCTTCTCTCACTCTCTTTTTCCAGAAACATTAAGTTATTGCTTGCTGTTCTTAGTGTTCTTGAAGATTTACCAAAAATTATCTTGAATGTTCATCATATCTTGATGAACAAGTAAGATCAAACCTTCTTCTTCTCATCACCAAATCTCCTCTCTCTCTCTCGTCCTCTCTTCTCTCTCTGTCACTCAAGAACATGCTTGCCTTTTTCCAGAAACTCATGCACTTGTTCTTGAAAGCTTGAAGAACACCAAGAACCCTAGGTTGTTCATCAAACCTTCTTGAGCAAGAAAGCTTGTAACTTTCTCTTTATAAGCTCAAATCTAGATCTGTCAAGTGCTATGGCTTTGTATTAACCTCCTCTATCTTTTCCAGCTAGCCGCCGCCGTTAGAACCGCCGGAGACCGCCGGAAAACTGCCAAGAAGCAACCGCTTCTTTAGGGTTTGTGGGATCTTATCTTTCCTTTAGTGTTTTTAGCTGTTTTGAGGTTGGAATGAGTAGATCTTGTGTTGGTGATCAGTTTGATAGGTGGTTTGCTGTTGAAAACCGCCGGAAAAACTAGCTCCGCCGCCGGTCAACTCTCCTCCGCCGGAGTCAACGCCGGAGTGTCGCCGCCTGAAGCTCTCCGCCGCCAAAAGCCAGCCGGTTCTTCAAGGAATCCATTGGTATAATTTGTGTTGAAATTGGAGCTGGTATGTGGTTTGATTGAACCGGTCAAAGGGAGTGAACCGGTCAACGGTTTAACCCTAAACCGGTTTAGTCAAACCGGTTGATTAGGGTAAATTGGATCGGTTCGGTTTGGTTCCGTAATTATTGATTCTGTGGTTCTATGATTCAGGAGTGTTCGGAGGTTCGGGATTGGTATCGGGTATCTCGGGAATTCACATCCGCGTCAAACCGTAGTTTCGCGACTATTCCGTGAGTCGGCTTAAAAATAATTCATAAATCATTTAGACCGGGAAATTACTAAACCCTAGAGTTAGGTTGCATAAGGGTAATTAAATTGAATATTAAATAATAATTAATTGGAACTTTAATAATAATAAACCGGTTAAGACTATTAAACACGATTAGAGTTTAAAATTAAAAAGGTTAACCGATTGCGTGCCGCTAGGTTGTTAGTAAAGCTTGTTTGATGCATTCATATAGTCCGCTTGAATAGGATCATATATGCATATATATAAGTATAAAGAACGAATATTAATGAACTATATCTGAGAAATTAAGACAACCTTAAAAATATGAATTGAACCTACACAACGTATAGAGTACTATAACAGGATTGAGGTTTAGATTAATTAGCGGGATTTGGGTAACGAATCAATTAGTTAATAATGATATGTCGCGGAGTTAGTAAGTTTACTAACTCTAAACCGACAGATAGAGAATGTTGTTAAAAGATACTTAGTATGGATTAATAAAGAAGTGGTGTATGATGTGAGCCGTCTACGGGTTAGCAATCCGCTAACCCAAGGTAGCGGACAAGGATGGGTAAAAGACTTAGAAACCCTAATAGGCCTGCTTGTGGTGATTGTGTGATTGATTGTGATTTCTTGGTTGATTGTTATGATTGTGCTGTGTTGAGCTTTGCGTGCAGGCTTGTTAGACTGCTCGGTGTTGGGCCGGGCAGTTGTTGTGGACACTTACTCCGGTCTCGGGATCGGGTAAGTTAGTGGTGCTGACTAGGTATCTTACCTAGTCAGAGCGGTGAGTCGGGTAGTGTAGAGGCTTGCGGAATGGTTGGGATTATTATTGCTGTTATTGATTGCGTGATCTGTGTTAGAGTCCCAGCGAGTCTGCGTGTTTACTTTTCTGCATTAGGACTCTAGGGTGCGTTAGATTCCGCAAGCCTAGGTTTTCTTTTACGTTCCGGTACTTCCGACCCGATTGGATCCTCGGGTTTTACCTAACCGGATCATGGTGATTTCGGTTATGGTGTTAACCTATCGGGTGACGCCGGTAGGTGTGTGATTCGGAGAATACGGGGTCATGTCCTAGGGCCGGATCACATGGAAACTCAGGTTACCGGGGGTAACAGGAGTCACCGCGTATCGATGGACAGAGAACGGTGTCCTATACGTGGGTCCTTGTGGGCACGTATAGGAGTCGAGGGTTAGTTACCATATAGGTGACGATGTAAACCCGTGAAAGTTACCGAGATAGTAGGGTCCAGTATTGTTTTATCGTTCTTTTATCGCGCGTTAGATAGACCGAGTCTAATCGAGGACATGTGCCGCAGTGCCTTCGATTTCCTTAATTCTTGCTATCTTGGCATTGATTGTGTGTATGGGTTTATCACGACGTGGTAGTGCATGATCGACCGTTTATTTGTGTTGGTTGTTATTTTGGGTTTTGGGGCGGGATCTGTAGTTTTAGATAGACTAGCGAGCCTTTAGTGGGGAGCCGATTCACTGGGTGATCTTAGATCGCCCATTAGACTTTTTTGTGTTTTTCAGGTTTAGCAGCGACGGACGCAGGAGGTCCTCGGTGTAGTTTCGGGATGGCTTGTGACGGGTTTTCATTTGGTGTTTTGGGTGTTTTTATTTCGGTTCGGCTGCTGCGCCTTTTCGTGATTTGTATTTGATTGATTTTATATTTATAACGATGATTGTTTGTAAAACCCGTTAAACGTTGTATTCGACGTTTGATTACTTAAAAATGAAATTGTTTCCCTGATATAAGGTTTAAGTCCGAACCGACACAACTCGTTGAAGTAGTGCAAGTAGTACTGCTTGCGCTACGGATATGAGGATAGCGGAGTCGAAGATGGATCGGTGCGAGCCTGTTGTGTGATACCCCGTATCCAAAATACGGTCAACGGGCAGCAGAAAGTCATCCGGGGCAAAATTGTCATTTTACCAAAGTCGGGGGTAAAATGGTAATTTTGCCAAAGTTCAAGACGGAAGCCGAGACGGGCCAAATATTCTTATGTTTCAACATAAAGAATGTTTAGAAGATCAGAATTGGAAGAATCGGAGCGGAAATGTGTTTTTTCGGCTTGTCGGGAATGGAAACCGACAAACCCGAAGAAACTTCAAAAATTCATAACCGGAGCTGCGTAAGTCCGAACGGAGCGATTCGAAATGCTAAATTCATCAAATATCATGGAGAATCGTATTATGGAGGTTTGAGGATTTATGGGATCAGACAGAGACGTTCTAAAATATTAAACATACAACCAGTTTTTCCAAGAAACCGATACAATGTTCGGGCAAGCGAGAAGACCCTTTAAAGTCCACCAAAAATTATGAGATTTTGACCACAGCTCCATTAGAAGATTTAGAAGATAGTGGGGAAAGGATTCATCAGGATTTGACTCCTAGATGAAGTTATAATTTTTAGACCATTAAGGAGTAATTAGTGGCTACAAATCCAAAATAAATTCTTTGGAGCTTGGGCTTGAACCACGGTATTTAGGGCCAATTACTGAGATTATATTGGACCTAAATCCAGCTCAGAATGGAGCATGGGCCACGAAATTTGAGCCCAAGAATTTTAGAAGCTTCTTAGGTGCATGGAGAAGGCTACAAATGGATGGTGGGTGATCAAATGCATTGTTTGTGGATGGTTTTTGGTGGTGAGGTCGTGGCTTAAGATGGAGAGGAAGAGGAGACAAGTGGAAGGTGGAGATCTCTTCACTTTGGCTATAAAAAGAAGCCTCCACCCCTCACTTCTCTTCACACCAAAAACACTTCTCAACAAGAGTAGTAAAGAAGAGAGAAAGAAGAGAGGGAGAAGAGAGGGAGAAGGGAGGAAGAAGAAGAAGAAGGAGGCGGCAAGAAGAAGGAGGAGGAGGAGTAGCCGGGAGAAGAAGAAGAAGCCGGAAGGAGGAGAGAAGAAGGAGGAGCCGGAGGAGAGAGAGAAATGGAGGAGGGAGAGAGAGAAAAATAGAAGAAAGATGGGGAAAGGAATATTACTACGTCAGAATATTCCGAAGAATATTCCTCGAAAAGGAATTTTTCCGACGTAATAATCTTCCCGATAAACCGGATTTCTTTTATTTAGAAATAGGATAGACGGTTGTAGTAGCCATTATATGAGGGTTATCCGGAGGCTCGGAATCACCAAGGTCAAGTGAGGGTTAACGGTCAACGCACGGGTCAACGGTCAACCGCCGGTTAACGCGGTCAACCGTCGGTCAATGCCGGAGACCAAGCCGGTCAACACTTGGTTCATGGCCATTCCGAGATTTCAGGAGTGTTCGGGGTTCGGAGTTCAATATTCGGGAGTTCGGGATTCGAGTCGGGCGTCTCGGGATTCACATTCGCATCGAGCCGTCGTTCCGCGACTACCTCACTGTGAGTCGGCTCACAAACCCTTAGTTACATATAGCCTGGGAATTACTAAACCGTAGTATTAGGTTGCATACCCGTTAATTAAAATGAATAGTAATTAATAAATAATTGGACGTTAATAATAAACCGGTTAGGATCAGATAAGTACGATAGGGTTAAAGAATTAAAAGGTTAATCGACTGTGTGCCTCTAGGTTGTTAGTAACATTTGATTGATGCATTCATATAGACCGTTTGCATAGGACCGTATATGCATATATATGTATTAAGGACGGTAATTAATGAATCTATATACGGGAATTAAAACGACATTAAAATATGGTTAAACCTAAACAGGCGTATAGAATATTGTAACGGAATCGGGGTTTAGGTTAATAGCGGGAATGGGTAATGAATAAAGTTAATTAATAATGAGACGTCGGGGAGTTAGTAAGTTTACTAACTCTAAACCGACGGATCGAGGAGTTAATAAAAGATATCTAGTATGGGTTAATTAAGGAAGTGGTGTGTATTGTAAGCCGTCTACGGGTTAGCAATCCGCTAACCCAAGGTAGCGGATAAGAATGAATTAAAAGACTTAGAAACCCTAATAGGTCTGCTTGTGGTGATCGTGTGTTTGTGTGATTGATTGTGATTGCGTGTTTATTATGTTGCTGTTGTGAGCTTTGTGTGCAGGCTTATTATACTGCTCGGTGTTGGGCCGAGCAGTTGCTGTGGACACTTACTCCGGTCACGGGACCGGGTAAGTTAGTGGTGCTGACTAGGTATCTTACCTAGTCAGAGCGGTGAGATTGGTAGTGTAGAGGCTTGCGGAATGGTTGTGGTTTGCTATTATTATTGATATTGACTGCGTGATCTGTGCTAGAGTCCCAGCGAGTCTGCGTGTTTATATTTCTGCACTAGGACTCTAGGGTGCGTTAGATTCCGCAAGCCTAGGTTTTGTTTACGTTCCGGTACTTCCGACCTGATTGGATCCTCGGGTTTTACCTAACCGGATCACGGTGATTCCGGTTATGGTGTTAACCTATCGGGTGACGCCGATAGGTGTGTGATTCGGAGAATACGGGGTAATGTCCTAGGGCCGAATCACATGGAAACTCAGGTTACCGGGGGTAACAGGAGTCACCGCGTATCGATGGACGGAGAACGGTGTCCTATTCGTGGGACATTGTGTACACGTTTAGGAGTCGTGGGTTAGTTGCCATATAGGTGACGACATAAACCCGTGGAAGTTACCGAGATCGTAGGGCCCAGTGTTGTTTTATTATTTCTTTCATTGCGCGATAGATAGATCGAGTCCAATCGAGGACATGTGCCGCAGTGCCTTCGATTTCCCTTAATTCTCTTTATCTTTGGCATTGATTGTTGTTGTGGGTCTATCACGACGTGGTAGTGCGTGATCGACCGTTTATTCCTGCTGATTGTTATTTTGGGTTTTGGGGCGGGATTCGTAGATTCTAGTTAGATTAGAAGCCTGTAGTGGGGAGCCGATTCACTGGGTGATCTTAGATCGCTCATTAGACTCTTTTTGTGTATTTCAGGTTTAGCAGCGACGGACGCGGGAGGTCCTCGGTGTGGTTTCGGGTTGCTTGTGACGGGATTTGATTCGGGGTTTTGGGTGTTTTACTTCGGTTCGTCAGCTGCACTATTTCGTGTTTTTGATTGGTTTTTGTTGATTGATTATGTGTTTATATTGATGTTTGTTGTAAAACCCGTTAAACGTTGTATTCAACGTTTGATTACTTGAAAATGAAATTGTTTCCCTGATATGAGGTTTTGGTCTGAACCGACACAACTCATTGAAGTAGTGCAAGTAGTACTGCTTGTACTATGGATATGAGGATAGCAGAGTCGAAGATAGATCGGCGCGAGCCTTTTGTCTCAAACCGAACTAACGTTGGCTTTGTCCTGTGACGAACTTTTCCCGATCGACTTACTCGGGCTCGATCGGTCATGTTCTTGTTTGATTGTTGACCGGTCAGCTCGACGGTCACCGGAGAATGGGAAAGGGGCTTGACAGAAAGGTGGTATCAGAGCATGGTTCTGCATGGGTTTCGAAACATTTCAATTTTGAGTGTTTTCCATGTTTTATCGAGTCAAATGTGTCACACAAGCATCCATTAGGAAACCGAGCCGCGTCCGTTAAACCCGGGGTTGGGATGGGAAAGTAGAATTTTCGTATTATTTTTACTAACTTGTCTTATGTTTTTGATTGCAGTCCTACAGCAGTGTGTCCTGGGTGGAGTGGAGGGGTGTGTGTGCGCGTTGAGTAGTGCAGTTGGGTAGTATGAGTCAGCAGGGATCAGCCGGATCAGATCAGGGTCAGTTGGTTCAGTTTCAGGGATACCCAGCTTCGCCAGGTCATTCGCGAGGATCTCATACGGCGGATCATCCGCCAGTTCCAGCACAGGTAGATTGGTCGCCTCTTCCAGACCCTTTACCTCCAGTGATGATGGATGATGCAGGCAGCCGAGACCCTTACGCAGACATGATGGGTTATCTGGGAGGAGCGGATGCAGAGTCTCAGTTGCCGCCACAGTGGCCAGAACTGGATGTGCCACAGATACTTGCAGCATCAGATGCACCACCGATGTATCAGGCACCGTTTATGGAGGCACCCAATTTCCCCCGCCGCTTCGAGTGGAGGATTATCTGATGAGCCCGCTACCATTTGGGTTTGACTTGGATATGGAGCCTGTAGACCCGGAGCAGCGTTAGCAGTGGGAGCAGCAGGTGGATGAGCAGGTAGCGATACTTCAGGATGTGTTAGAGCAGCAGGTCGGGCCTCACCATCAGTTAGACTTACGACCTGGATCGCCTCGTACGCTGTTGGATATGGTTATGTCGCCAGCATCTACCGAGTCAGAGTTCGAGTCAGTTTCGCCGCCAGCTGAGGCGGTAGAGGCACCACCAGCAGTACCAGAGAGGAGACCATGCAGCGGATGTGGAGTATGTGAGTTTCATTTGTATTGGTGTCCCCGAGCAGTAGACTCGCATCTACGAGAGCCGTACCATCCATTGCCCGGACCGGACGGCTGTCCGCTTTGTGGTCACGAGGGCCACGGAGCACTGACTTGCCCTGCCATCAGATCAGGTGAGTATATCCCCGGTGGAGAGCCATACCGAGTACCAGTACCAGAGGACTATCGTGCAGGACCCAGTCGCAGAGACCCCGAGCCCACTCAGCCACCCGTTGATCCGTTGCCGGTCGTTCAGCCGACTAGACCTGAGCCAGTGAGGACGTGCCAGTTGTGCAGAGGTCAGGGACATCTTGCACCTGATTGCTTTATGGATCCCCCGTCAGCGCCGATAGAGCCGACTCCTCCCTGCCAGTTGTGTGGAGGTTATGGTCACCAGGCATCCGCGTGTTACCGTTGACCGCACTCAGCAGTTACTCCGGTTTGTCAGGTTTGTGGCCGTGCGGGTCACGATGCTTATCTCTGTCCGATAGCCGAGCCACAGCATGTCGGAGCGCCATCTCGAGAGGCACACCCACCACACCCTCCCGGCGCACCTGCCAGCGGATACTTCAGCGAGCCGTTTTGCCAGTGGTGTTGGGCATTTCGGTCTTGCTGGAGGCGTTAGGTTAGGATAGGTGTAGTTAGGCCAGGTAAGTTGGGGGCACTAACTCTATTTTTGTCTTGTAGATAGATCGGCGGATAGGCGACTTTGCGTGTCGTCTTTGACTTTCTGATGTACAGCGGCGTCGTATGGGTTTTTGGATATGATGACGGCTTATGTATGGACTCTGATCGTAACCATGTACTAAGAACTTTATTATGTATGATATATCGTTTATGTATATGGTGGATGCAGAGTGTTCAGCTTATCGTTTTGAGTAACATAGTAACTATTTGCATGATTGAGATGGTTCTGAAAGCAAATGGATTACTGTGTGAAATCAAATGATGAGCGGAACTGACGACCGTTCATCATGACCTGAACCCGGACTGACGACGCATCCGACCGATCATTAGATTTCGTGATTTTGTGTGTGGTAATTGCTTATTTCATTTTCATTAATTGACTGTGATTGATTTGTTTGTGCGGTAGTTGCGTAAGTGTTGGCATGCATGGTTTTGATAGATTGATCGTTTTGGGTCTTAGTGACCGTTGGATTATTAGTAGTTCGAAAGTTTGAATAGTGATTGATCGCTTTTATTCGGTTTTGTTAGAAAGGTAAAGTGTGATTTTATTTTGATTTTATTTCGAGTTTTTTAGCTGACTTGCGAACGGTTGAGTTCAACCGTCAATTCACGAGGGAACGGACTTATAGTGTATTATTATTTAATCACAAGTAACCGTCGGGTACGTGATTAAGTAACCATATTTATATGGGAAAGTGATATCGGGAATAAATCGGGATGAAACTAATTGTTTCAGTAAGTTGTTGAGGTTAATGTAGGACGGAATGGCGACGCGATGTAAATCCGAGAACGAACCTGAACCCAAAAGCGAGATGAAGTGTCAAGACACCGCGAGACAGTAGATCGGACCGCGAAGCAGTGGTAGACATCGTCAGTGGAAAATGCATCAGCTTATCGAGTGACCGACAAAGTGAAGCCGAGAAGTATGATGAGTTAGCAAAGAGATTTGGGGAAAGAAGAATTAGTGAAGTTATTGAAATCAGTCAGACGGAAGCGGAAGATCAGATTCTTGAAGAGTGTCCCAGAAAGAAAGAACGAAGTCACCATTCAAAGGATGTGGAGGTCGAGGCAAAGTGGGGAAGCCAGAAGTGAGAATCAGAGCAGAGGAGGCAACCAGAGTTAAGTTAAGGATTGAGACCGATGGAGTCAGTTAAGAGTGAAGCGGATCTGAATGATGTGGAAGCCAGTGGTATACAACAGTGTTCGAGTATAGAAGCGTCGAAGTGGAGTAATGAAGTGACTTACAGGGTCCGGAACCGATTTGAAGTCTGTCAGTGACGGAGAATTCGGGGACCGAATTCCTGTAAGTGGGGAAGAATGTGATACCCCATATCTAAAATACGGTCAACGGGCAGCAGAAAGTCAACTGGGGGCAAAATTGTCCTTTTACCAAAGTCAGGGGTAAAATGGTAATTTTGCCAAAATTCGAGACGGAAGCCGAGACGGGCCAAATATTCTTATGTTTCAACATAAAGAATGTTTAGAAGATCATAATTGGAAGAATCGGAGCAGGAATGTGTTTTTTCGGCTTGTCGGGAATGGAAACCGACAAACCCGAAGAAACTTCAAAAATTCATAACCGGAGCTGCGTAAGTCTGAACGGAGCGATTCAAAATTTTAAATTCATCAAATATCATGGAGAATCTTATTATGGAGGTTTGAGGATTTATGGGATCAGACAGAGACGTTCTAAAATATTAAACATACAACCAGTTTTTTCAAGAAACCGATACAATGTTTGGGCAAGCGAGAAGACCCTTTAAAGTCCAACAAAAATTATGAGATTTTGACCACAGCTCCATTAGAAGATTTAGAAGATATTGGTGAAAGTATTCAGCAAGATTTGACTCCTAGATGAAGTTATAGTTTTTAGACCATTAAGGAGTAATTAGTGGCTAAAAATCCAAAATAAATTCTTTGGAGCTTGGGCTTGAACCAGGGTATTTAGGGCCAATTACTGAGATTATATTGGACCTAAATCCAGCTCAGAATGGAGCATGGGCCACTAAATTTGAGCCCAAAAATTTTAGAAGCTTCTTAGGTGCATGAACCTAAAAGATGTGTTGTCATCAATCTAAGGGTTGCATGGAGAAGGCTACAAATGGATGGTGGGTGTTCAAATGCATTGTTTGTGGATGGTTTTTGGTGTGAAGATTATTCTCAACAAGAGTAGTAAAGAAGAGAGAAAGAAGAGAGGGAGAAGAGAGGGAGAAGGGAGGAAGAAGAAGAAGAAGGAGGCGGCAAGAAGAAGGAGGAGGAGGAGGAGCCGGGAGAAGAAGAAGAAGCCGGAGGGAGGAGAGAAGAAGGAGGAGCCGGAGGAGAGAGAGAAATGGAGGAGGGAGAGAGAGAAAAATAGAATAAAGATGGGGAAAGGAATATTACTACGTCGGAATATTCCGAAGAATATTCCTCGAAAAGGAATTTTTCCGACGTAATAATCTTCCCGATAAACCGGATTTCTTTTATTTAGAAATAGGATAGACGGTTGTAGTAGCCATTATATGAGGGTTATCCGGAGGCTCGGAATCACCAAGGTCAAGTGAGGGTCAACGGTCAATGCACGGGTCAACGGTCAACCGCCGGTCAACGCGGTCAACCGTCGGTCAACGCCGGAGACCAAGACGGTCAACGCTTGGTTCATGGCCCTTCCGAGATTTCAGGAGTGTTCGGGGTTCGGAGTTTGATATTCGGGAGTTCGGGATTCGAGTCGGGCGTCTCGGGATTCACATTCGCATCGAGCCGTCGTTCCGCGACTACCTCACTGTGAGTCGGCTCACAAACCCTTAGTTACATATAGCCCGGGAATTACTAAACCGTAGTATTAGGTTGCATACCCGTTAATTAAAATGAATAGTAATTAATAAATAATTGGACGTTAATGATAAACCGGTTAGGATCAGATAAGTACGATAGGGTTAAAGAATTAAAAGGTTAAGCGACTGTGTGCCGCTAGGTTGTTAGTAACATTTGATTGATGCATTCATATAGACCGTTTGAATAGGACCGTATATGCATATATATGTATTAAGGACGGTAATTAATGAATCTATATACTGGAATTAAGACGACATTAAAATATGGTTAAACCTAAACGGGCGTATAGAATATTGTAACGGAATCGGGGTTTAGGTTAATAGCGGGAATGAGTAATGAATAAAGTTAATTAATAATGAGACGTCGGGGAGTTAGTAAGTTTACTAACTCTAAACCGACGGATCGAGGAGTTAATAAAAGATATCTAGTATGGGTTAATTAAGGAAGTGGTGTGTATTGTAAGCCGTCTACGGGTTAGCAATCCGCTAACCCAAGGTAGCGGATAAGAATGAATTAAAAGACTTAGAAACCCTAATAGATCTGCTTGTGGTGATCGTGTGTTTGTGTGATTGATTGTGATTGCGTGTTTATTATGTTGCTGTTGTGAGCTTTATGTGCAGGCTTATTATACTGCTCGGTGTTGGGCCGAGCAGTTGCTGTGGACACTTACTCCGGTCACGGGACCGGGTAAGTTAGTGGTGCTGACTAGGTATCTTACCTAGTCAGAGCGGTGAGATTGGTAGTGTAGAGGCTTGCGGAATGGTTGGGGTTTGCTATTATTATTGATATTGACTGCGTGATTTGTGCTAGAGTCCCAGCGTGTCTGCATGTTTATATTTCTGCACTAGGACTCTAGGGTGCGTTAGATTCCGTAAGCCTAGGTTTTGTTTACGTTCCGGTACTTCCGACCCGATTGGATCCTCGGGTTTTAACTAACCGGATCACGGTGATTCCGGATATGGTGTTAACCTATTAGGTGACGCCGATAGGTGTGTGATTCGGAGAATACGGGGTCATGTCCTAGGGCCGAATCACATGGAAACTCAGGTTACCGGGGGTAACAGGAGTCACCGCGTATCGATGGACGGAGAACGGTGTCCTATTCGTGGGACCTTGTGTACACGTTTAGGAGTCGTGGGTTAGTTGCCATATAGGTGATGATATCAACCCGTGGAAGTTACCGAGATCGTAAGGCCTGATATACCATGGATTTTAGGGTTTTTAACCATGGTATATGTGTTATTTATCGAGTCTTTTACTATGTTTTAGAGTCTTTTCAGGTATTTATTAGGTACAAGCACATTTGGAGCATATTTGGTGATTATGACACTTTCTGGAGCTAATTAGAGTATTTGGCCGAGAGATAGACCTCACTGATTGATATTCCAGTGAAGCAACGATCGACACACTTGTGGCAACGATCGTTGCATATGCGAGATGGGCCAAACGGCGGTTTAATGAAGAATGATGAAATTGCAATTCTCCCCAGAAGTTCCTGATATTTACAAAGAAGTCCCAAAACGTGTTTTAGGTTTTAAATAGAGTTTTTAAGCCATTGTTTAGACGAACGCTTCATAACTAAGTTTTACTCTCTTAGGAGATTTTAGGGGCTGGTTTTGTTCTCGAAAGAGACTTGATTTTGATCCCCAGTTCTTATTTGATCTTATGATATTTGGTTTTCTACTTATGATATCTTCTGTCTCGATGAACATGTCTGAGTAGATCACCTGTTAGGTTGAAGGATTCTCATCAAAGATTTCAGAGAATTATAGTTTAATTAATTAATAGGGATTCATATCTGCTAGTTCTTTATCTAAGTTGTTTTTAATGCTTAATCTGAAGTAGCTAATCAGAATTATGATATTAGGTTGATTGATTCAGCGGAAGTTGGCTAATTTAACTAGAAAGAACTTAGATAAGCAATTAAACTACTCGCAAACGGAAGTTTGGTTTAGGATGATTGTGAACATATCAAACTTGGAATTAATGCTAGTTTAATCTGTTAGTTCTCGCAAACGAAAGTTTGGTTTGCTGCACTTAGACTTAGAGAATTATCACAAAGGAATTTGGTTAATTCTATATCCGTGTTTTGAGTTCTAGAATGGTAATTGATTAGATCCTGATTGATTGATTGCTTGCGTTCCTGATTTCCTGAGAACTCCTGAAACCTAACGCTTTGCCCTCTTGCTTACAAACTCACTTGATTCGCTTGTTATTTCGCTTACCGCTTTTTCACATCTGCTTCGCTTAATTTAATCTGAATTACTAATAATCTATTGTGTGACTGAGAGTCCTTGTGGGATTCGATACCTTATATACTACGATTGCATTAACTGTGCACTTGCAGTAGAATAGGGAAAACTAGACACCTATCAAGTTTTTGGCGCCGTTGCCGGGGACTCTTTGAGTTCACCGATAGATTTAGTACTAGGATTTAGACTAAGCATTCTTTTTAATTTTCTTGTTTACTCACGTTTTTGATTTTTGGGATTGCAGGGATTCGCACAGCATCGATCGTTGCTCACCTTGCAACGATCGACACTAGGCGAAGACAGCGATGCTGAGATCTGAGACATTCAATAGGTTCCGCGCCATGGAACCTGTGATCTTGATTCGCGGTGAAAACGGCGTTTTACGAGACCAAGAGGGCCACATATGCAACGCAAAAGGTAAAAAAATAGATGGGGAAGGAAACCCCATCTTACCTGATTACCATGTATTGGTTGGGCAAGTAGCTGAGATGCAAAATAAGATAGATGACATCCACGACATCTTACTTAGGGAGAGACAGTTCCGAGCAGAGGCAGAAACTGATAAGTTTGCAGAGGTACGCTACATGGCTGGAGCCGACTCTTATGGACATACCTTGGAACATCAGCAGAGACAGGGTTCTAGGCACACTCAAGGATCAAGAGACCATAATTATACTTCCCATCTGGCATCTCCTACACAAAGGAGCAAACTAGAGATGATGTTAGAGCAATCAATTGAAAGGCAATAGCAGAACACAGCTTCTTTCAGCTCGAAGCTTGAGAACCTGTACACTAATTTGAATGAGAAATTTGAATCCTTGAGCATTCGTATGAAGCAGCTGGACACACAGATGGATCAAGTTCCAAGTTCTACCCCAACAAAGGATTCTCAAGAAGCTCATGACAGCAACATTCTCACTCAGGATAACACACAGATGGATCATGGATCATGTTTAGCAGTTAAGGCTGTGGAATTTGTGGAAGACAGAGGGGGATTTGATGTTGAATTACCTGAGCTCGAAAGCTTCGATGCACCTGACTCAACAGAGATTGACATGGATCTTTTGACTTGGATAGTCCAGATTGAAGCGGGACCAAGCCAAGAAGAGAAATTTGAATCTGAGATAGCTGGAATGGACCGAGAAACAGATAAACCCGAGACTGTAGTTGAAACCCGAGTTGAGACGACAGCATCGATCGTTGCACCACACGCACCGATCGTTGCACCCCGAGAGGAACCAGTTTCACTCATATCTCGGGAACCTGCTAAGGAAAGAGCCTACAAACCTCCGTTACCATTCCCGAAAGCTCCCGTTAAGTCTAAAGATGTGGATCAGTGCACATTGGTGGTTGACAAGAAGATGGTGGTTCAACAAAAGCCTACTCTAACATCTTCAAGGCCTAAAACTACTCATAAACAGAAGGCTCCAAACATCAAATGTCTGCCAAAGGAAAAGAGCAAATCCTCTAAGTTTAAACCTCCTGACTCCACTGTTTTGAATGCAGGAAAGAGCGTTAAAATACCCAAGTGTCAATCCCACCCTACATTCCTCCCCACGTTCCTTGGACGACATCATGCTGCTACTGCTTACACACCACCATGGATGATAAGGCATTCACAGAGACACTCAAAGTCTCTGTTGAAACCTCCATGAGTCTGACCTCTTTCCAAAAGTCAAGCTAATGACTTAAAACAAGCGCTGAGTGGGAGGCAACCCACTGATAGGTTTATTTGTTTTTCTTTTTATCTTTAAGGTTTTTCTTAGGATTTCACGTTTTTATTTGTTTTTACTAAGTTTTTAGATACAGAACCAAGTCTGGAGAGGAGTGACGATCGTTGCACACATGTGCAACGGTCGTTGCTATTGGTCTTAATCGAAAATTAAGGTACATGTGGATAAACCGGAATTAATCTGGTTCGCCCAGCATCGATCATTGCACCTGAAGCAACGATCGTTGCACCCACGACCAGGTAAGTTACCTTAAACCCTATTTTCTCTCTTTCTTCTCCATTTCCTTTGGTCGACACACCGAGAGCCTCCACCCAAAAATCATCATTTCTTCGTCAAATTTCTTGTTTTCAAGTGCTATTTGCTTGTTTTTACGACCCCAATCCATTTCCCCAACCTATATCTCAAGAAATCAAGGTAATGTTCTTCAATTTTCGAATTTTCGGATTGGATTTTTAGGGTTTTAGGGTTGTTGATTTTTGGACCAAATATTGATGATGCATGTGTAATTAGAACGATTTAGGGTGAGGAATGATGATTTTGAACTGATTTGAGACAATGTGGCTTGGATTTGACTGATTTTTGATGATTTGTTTGCGGCAAAATCGCCCTGCAACGGTCGTTGCTCTAGAGCAACGGTCGTTGCATTGCGATTTTGGGAAATGTTCGATACAACGAAATCGCCTTGCAACGATCGCTGCCTTAGTGCAACGGTCGTTGCATGACGATTCCACAGAGAGTTGCCGAGACTAATTTGTTCGAATTTTCTGTTTTGCAGATGACAACTCAGAATCAACCCCGCAAGAAACGAGCACAAGCCGCAAGCGCCTCACGACAATACATTCCGCCACCGGAATGGTTGCACAGGGATTCTGATCCTCCACAGCCGTATCATTTGGTTCATGCAACCATAGGACAACCATGGCCAAGACCAGAGAAACTTCTGATTCAGTCTGATCGCATCTGGAGTGGTTCTATTAAGAGGATGCTCGGTACGGACGATTTCACAGAGAGACCGTTACACGAGTACTGGGACGAGTACGACACGTTGTTGTATAACGGTTGGTGTGGTATGGAGATAGCGCCAACAAAGTTCGCTGATTACTCAACCTGCAAGAGTTTCGGCATAGACAAGCAGGTGATGGAGCTGTGCAGAGGCATTGGTCTAGGGACAATGCCAATGCAGCCTTACGATTTGTACCCAGAGCTTGTGAGGCAGTTGCTTGCCACGTGCAGGGTTGTATACCCAAACCCAGAGAGCAGGAATGCCCAAGGAGGCACCTTCACTTTCATGTGTCTCGGAGCAAGGTATCGAGTGCCCCTTCTCGATATCTGTAGGATCTACGGGTTCAGCACCACGCAGCCACGCACCGATTTGTCCCTTCCATGGGAAGCACCAGAGGCTCGTGATTTCTGGGAGTACATTGGAGGTGGACGATATCACTCACGGCTTACACCGGTGATTCAGGTTAGGCATCCGGTTCTCAGGTATGTCTTGCGTATCTTGGGACGCACTTTATTGTGCAAGCATGAGGCGAACAAGATGCGCAAGAACGAGATGGAGATTCTATTCAGAGGGCTGAGGGAGCAGTTCAGGGGTACTGATGTGAGGAACCCGGCTGAGAAGGTGAACCTAGGAGCTGTATTTGCCCATCACCTTTGCGAGCTGCAGAAGAAGCCTTATGAAGGCGCGCGCAAGGAGACAGTAGGGAGTCTTCTCACTCCTATTTTCAGACACTGCGGGATCCCTATGGGGGATACAGAGTGCGTTACTGAGCGCGAGTTCTTGGATCTCAGTCACTTGCAGAGTGCTACGTGGCTGAAGGAGGGGCGAGTGTGGGTGTACTATGACCCTGAGGATACACAGTATGGCATCGATCTTCCTATTGCCAGGTATACTCGGATCGATACCATTGATGCTTTGAGTTTCCACCCTCCCGCTAGCGCTCGACGTGCAGTGCCTACCATGGCTCATCCGCTGGGAGAGCCTTCCTCACGAGCTTCGACTTCAGCTGCCCCTACTCCTGCGCCGGCGCCTGCCCCAGTCGACGATGTGGGTCCTTTTCCCGAGCCTACGATGCCTTACGGTGCATATTCTGAGGCCGAGTGGAGAGAGAGATCAGATGGCATGTTTCGAGTTGTTTGGAACTTCATGCGCACTTGCAGCTGCAGGAGGCCACCACAGATCCATCAGCCCGTACCCGCTTCTCGACGCAGACGACGATCCCCGACTCCTCCTCCCCCGACTGATACTGATCCCGCAGCTGAGGCAGCCGATGACGATGCACTGTATGGTGGGATAGATGATGTGAGCGAGTGAGAGTGATCTCCATGTTCAGACTTTCGGTTCTGTATTCTGACTTTTTATCTTTTCTTGCACTTTTGTTTTTCTGCTATTTTTAGGATTTGCTATGTTTGGATGATTGGTACTTTGTTCGGTACATCTTTTGCTTCGATTTTACTGTGTTTCTAGTGTTTTCAGCTTGCAGGTTTTTAAACTGACCTAAACCGACGGACTAACCTGCTAACTAGCTGTCTGATCCGATATGCGCATTGCAACGATCGTTGCTGCTTTGAGCAACGATCGACACTCAACGAAAAATCGCCAAGCAACGGTCGGTGCATTTAGTGCAACGATCGATGCATGTGCGACAGAGGTAAAACCCGACAGAACTAAAACATCCATTAACAATTTTTCTTTCTTTTTACCGATCCTTCGCTTGACACTACTGGGGACAGTGTGTCTTAAGTGTGGGGGAGGTTCTACTAATTACTTTCTTTTGTTTTCTTAAGGGTCAGTCCGTTTTTCATAAAAATTTTTGTTTTATTGAGTCAAAATTGTTTAAGTAAGAAACTATGATTTTCTGAGAAGATTTACAAGACTTGCAGGAACTTAAGTAACCATTGGGATGAAGTTGCAGGATCTATCTCTGACTATTAGAAAACCCAGACACGGATCAACCTACTGGGAACACCCACATCACTTCAGGTATCAGAGGATCCTTTACTGACTTTAACCTTAATACTGACTTAGATTTCTCACCTAAGGGCTTGGTATGCTTTATGTCGGATTCCCTGTTAGTTCTGACACAGCCTGTAAATCTGTCCTATTTAGTTCCCTTCTCCCCTTCTATAAAGTAAAAAAAAAAAAAATAATAATAATAAACTGAGGATGAGTTAGTAACTCCGAAGTGGTCATGGGAATGGTAGCAAACACTATTTTCTCTCATGTGATCCATGGAATGTGTCCAAAGTACACCCCATAACGGGAAGAACACTGATAAAAAAAAATAAAATGATACCCAATGGGAAAAATCAGTTGTTAAAGAAGGGAAAGAGAAGAAAGGGACTAGAGAAAGATAGTATGGTGGTCTAGAGCTGATAAGGTAAGAATCCATGTGCCTTTAGATCGATACTCCTTAGGTGACCGCACTTAAATACTTGCAGAAGTCAGTAGGGAGAATTTGAATGCTTGAATGTGATTGTGGAGTTTACCTAGGACAGTTGCTAAGTGTGGGGGAAGTACATGTTGGTCTTGATATCCTGTGATTGATTCTTTCAGTGGTTTACTAAGGGGAATCTGAGTATTGTAGCTTCTAGGACTAAATGAGTTTCTGAAGAGTTTTCAAACCTCTTGACTACATTTAGTTCTTTGTCTTGCTTGAGGACAAGCAAGAGCTAAGTGTGGGGGAGTTGATATACCATGGATTTTAGGGTTTTTAACCATGGTATATGTGTTATTTATCGAGTCTTTTACTATGTTTTAGAGTCTTTTCAGGTATTTATTAGGTACAAGCACATTTGGAGCATATTTGGTGATTATGGCACTTTCTGGAGCTAATTAGAGTATTTGGCCGAGTGATAGACCTCACTGATTGATATTCCAGTGAAGCAACGATCGACACACTTGTGGCAACGATCGTTGCATATGCGAGATGGGCCAAACAGCGGTTTAATGAAGACTGATGAAATTGCAATTCTGCCCAGAAGTTCCTGATATTTACAAAAAAGCCCCAAAACGTGTTTTAGGTTATAAATAGAGTTTTTAAGCCATTGTTTAGACGAACGCTTCATAACTAAGTTTTACTCTCTTAGGAGATTTTAGGGGCTGGTTTTGTTCTCGAAAGAGACTTGATTTTGAACCCCAGTTCTTATTTGATCTTATGATATTTGGTTTTCTACTTATGATATCTTCTGTCTCGATGAACATGTCTGAGTAGATCACCTGTTAGGTTGAAGGATTCTCATCAAGGATTTCAGAGAATTATAGTTTAATTAATTAATAGGGATTCATATCTGCTAGTTCTTTATCTAAGTTGTTCTTAATGCTTAATCTGAAGTAGCTAATCAGAATTATGATATTAGGTTGATTGATTCAGCGGAAGTTGGTTAATTTAACTAGAAAGAACTTAGATAAGCAATTAAACTACTCGCAAACGGAAGTTTGGTTTAGGATGATTGTGAACATATCAAACTTGGAATTAATGCTAGTTTAATCTGTTAGTTCTCGCAAACGAAAGTTTGGTTTGCTGCACTTAGACTTAGAGAATTATCACAAAGGAATTTGGTTAATTCTATATCCGTGTTTTGAGTTCTAGAATGGTAATTGATTAGATCCTGATTGATTGATTGCTTGCGTTCCTGATTTCCTGAGAACTCCTGAAACCTAACGCTTTGCCCTCTTGCTTACAAACTCACTTGATTCGCTTGTTATTTCGCTTACCGCTTTTTCACATCTGCTTCGCTTAATTTAATCTGAATTACTAATAATCTATTGTGTGACTGAGAGTCCTTGTGGGATTCGATACCTTATATACTACGATTGCATTAACTGTGCACTTGCAGTAGAATAGGGAAAACTAGACACCTATCAGGGCCCAGTGTTGTTTTATTATTTCTTTCATTGCGCGATAGATAGATCGAGTCCAATCGAGGACATGTGCCGCAGTGCCTTCGATTTCCCTTAATTCTCTTTATCTTTGGCATTGATTGTTGTTGTGGGTCTATCACGACGTGGTAGTGCGTGATCGACCGTTTATTCCTGCTGATTGTTATTTTGGGTTTTGGGGCGGGATTCGTAGATTCTAGTTAGATTAGAAGCCTGTAGTGGGGAGCCGATTCACTGGGTGATCTTAGATCGCTCATTAGACTCTTTTGTGTATTTCAGGTCTAGCAGCGACGGACGCGGGAGGCCCTCGGTGTGGTTTCGGGTTGCTTGTGACGGGATTTGATTCGGGGTTTTGGGTGTTTTATTTTGGTTCGGCAGCTGCACTATTTCGTATTTTTGATTGGTTTTTGTTGATTGATTATGTGTTTATATTGATGTTTGTTGTAAAACCCGTTAAACGTTGTATTCAACGTTTGATTACTTGAAAATGAAATTGTTTCCCTGATATGAGGTTTTGGTCCGAACCGACACAACTCATTGAAGTAGTGCAAGTAGTACTGCTTGTACTATAGATATGAGGATAGCAGAGTCGAAGATAGATCGGCGCGAACCTTTTGTCTCAAACCGAACTAACTTTGGCTTTGTCCTATGACGAACTTTTCCCATTCGACTTGCTCGGGCTCGATCGGTCATGTTCTTGTTTGATTGTTGACCGGTCAGCTCGACGGTCAGCGGAGAATGGGAAAGGGGCTTGACATGTTGTCTTAAACCGAACTAACTTTGGCTTCGTCCTGTGATGAACTTTTCCCGTTCGACTTGCTCGGGTTCGGTCATGTTCTTGTTTGATTGTTGACCGGTCAGCTCGACGGTCAGCGGAGAATGGAAAAGGGGCGTTACACATGGACAGTCCAATACGTTTATTTTTCAACGTCAAAATTAATTTGGAGTTTCTTGCCAAAATGTAAAATCAAGTTTCCTACCAAAAACATAAAATCTCGTTTTCATAACAAAAACACGAAATGTTGTTTTCTCACCAACGAAAAATTATAATTTTTTCCGCCAAAACCACAAAGTCGAAATCTTCCGCCAAAAAACATAAAATCTAGTTTTCCGCCAAAAACGTTGAATACCATTTCCCGCCAATATTTTATCATTTATTCTTTTCATCTTTCTTAGCATTTGTTTGATATTCTAATATTTCTTTGTTTTCCTTCAAACTTTTTGGTTGTTGTGTAACAATTTTCTTTGTTATATGTATTGTTTTAGGTGGTCAATACTTACTGAGGATTTTTGAATATAAAGGTTTCCCTCCTGCACCAGATTACTTACTCTTAGGAGATTACGTTCACCGTGGAAAGCAGATTTTGGAGTCTATTTGTCTTCTGTTAGCCTTCAAGATCAAATACCCCAATAAATTTTTCCTCTTAAGAGAAAACCACGAATGTGCATCTATTCACGGATTCTATGACGAATGTAAAGGGAGATTCAGCGTGAAGCTCTGAAAAGTGTTTACACACTCTTTTGACTATCTCCCTTTGGCTGATGACATACACACCGAAAAAATGTAAGATTGAGATTTTCGCCAAAAACACAAAATCAATTTTCTTATAAAAGATGCCGAAACACCCCGACCCGATCTTCTTAGACCGCGGTCGATGCGTTCCCGGATCAGGCTACTTTCCGATCTGTACCTCTCTTATATCTGTTACTAATTCAAATTTTCTCTTTAGGGAAAGTATTCCTTCAAATATTTTTAATTAATGGCTTTCCTTAGTCTTTTCCAAGCTTAGATCCATCATACTTAACAATACGCAGCATAAATCATATCGAACCTTGAATCAATTCCAATCAAAGACCTTCTCGGATTGATCATCTACACATTTGGTTAGTTCACTGAACTACTGTTCGGCTTGACTTATCAATCTTATATTGCATTCAAGTCATGTGTTCTTACATGCTCATTGTTCCATTCCCCTAAACCATTCTATCCAGAACTTAGGCTAGATATTATTAATCCTTTGTAATAGCTTGTTCGTACCTTGGCCATGTTCGAATTCTGTCTAGTTATGTCGCGTGTCTCTTTGATCGCGTTTGTCTGACAATTCCTTTCTAAGTCCTTGCGTCAACTCCTGCATTTAACACGCTTCTCTTTGGTACTCAGACATTCAAATAACCATCCCTATAAGGCCAATTATCCGTTCTAGAAACTCTTGGTATCGGTGCGCCAATGCATGTATGGCCATTTTCGGCTCATGCACCATTTCCGCATCCCTCATGCTCCCTCGGCTAGACCACCGAGTCTCCTTTTGAACCAACCATCCCATTGCTACCAAGTCACTCAACGAACCGCCCCACGTGACTTGGACTCGATGAGAGAGTTTGATGTTAGTTCCCATCGCACCCGACTGATCGCACCCCTTCGGGATTGACCACACCCCTTCAGTACCGATCGCACTCCTTCGGAAACAATTGCACACTTTCAGTACCGATCACACCCATTCGGTTCTGATCGCACCTCTTCAGAACCGATCGCACCCTTTTGAACCGATCACACCCTTCTGAACCGATCGCACCTTTTCGGAACCGATCACACCCCTATGGAACTGATCGCACTCCTTTGGTAACGATCGCACCCCTTCGGAACCGATTGCACCCCTTCGGGATTGATCGTACCCCTTTGGTATTGATCGCATCCGTCGTACACGATCGCACCCCCTTTGTGACCGATCACACCGCTTCGTGAACGATCACACCCTTTCACGGTTGGCCGTACCTTTAGAGGATGGCTGCACCCTTTCGTAAGTAGTTGCACCCTTTCGTAAGTGGTTTCACCCTTTCACGAACGGTCACACCTTTTCGAGAATGATCACACCTCATGGTGAATGGTCATGTTTCCTAGCAAACCATCGCTTCCCTTCACGAACAGTCGCATCTCTTGGTGAACAGTCGTAGCTCATTGCGATCGGTCGTCGTACTATCGATCAACCGCATCGTCGATGGTCTATCACGGTTGGTCGGCCCGACCTGTAACTCATCCGACATGGAGTATTGTCTCTTTTCTCTCTGGGACTCTTCCCCTTTCACTATAAGAAAACATTGTTTTAGTGACACCCAAATCAGTCGGTAATAAGTCGCAAAACCAAAATATACGACTGATGTACGACTACACCTTTCAGTCGTTTATTCTTGGTCGCAAAAATATATTGTCGCAATTCAGTCGTTAAAATACGACTGAATTGCGACGAAGATAAGACTAAAAGTAGGCGACACAATTCAGTCGCAATTCCTTCGTATATCCTCCGACTGAATTACGACTGATTGTACGACTACTTTCCGACTTATTGTTTTGTCGTTTAATAGTCATAACATTTTACGACTATATTGCGACCCATTTGAAGTCGTTGTGTGGTCGTGTAACATAGTCGCATTTCAGTTGCAAAATATTACGACTAATGTACGACTGGGTAATGACTCGTGAACGACTGATTAGCGACTGAATATCGACCAAATAACGACTGAATTGCGACTGCTCTAACACGATTTTGACCAACGTTTCGATATTTGGTATGCATTTTACCATTTTGAATCCAGTTACAAATACTCTAAACAGAAACTAAAAGAAAACAAATGTAAAACTAAGAGCTTATAAACATTAACTGTAAACATTAACCATTGGCTTGTTGGGTAGCTGAAACTCGTCTAAGATCTTCCTCACGAGAAGCATTTGCAGCCGCTTGTGCTTCTATCTGCCGCTTATCTTCCTCCAATTGTTGTTGCAGACTGCTGAATGATTCAGAACCTTCCGAGTACTTCCTCTTCCCATTGACATGTCTCTTTGCGAGGCTTCCTACTCCATAGAGAGTTTCTTTTTCATTTGTGAAAGTTGACTGCCAAAACAAAGAAAATAATCATGTAATGAATAAACAAAAAAAATAACATCAAACGGATTGGTTATACTTAACATAAAGTCTAAACATAAAAAGGCAACAAGAAATTGAACTTTACCCGCAAAAATATCTCATTCTCCTCGTCAAAAACTCGGTAAACATTTGACATATCGAATCCACTGCCCTTTCGCTCATATTATGTTCTGTCTTTCTTTGCAAGACTCGAGCAGCTAAAGATAACTGCGAGTGACCTTCATGACAACCATCATATAGTGGATTTTTTGCTCCTTCTAACAAGTCGTCAAACTTTTTTGAATGATTGCGGATATGTTCTTCCAAATTTTGATAACTATAATCCACGTAATTGCTATCAAAATTCTCGTTATCACGAAATGCATCATTCACCATATACACATATTTATCTTCTACTACATGACCAACATCTTCACTCCCACTAATATGTATGATATCAGCATAACTCGTTCCTAAATCCATACCAATTTCCTCTCCATGTTTATACCAAACATAGTAATCAGGCATAAATCCCTTACTATACAGATGACTCCAAAATTTTTTTCAAGAGGTTATCGGTTTTTCGTTCTTGCAAAGATTACAAGGGCAGTGAAACTTACCGCCATTACTCTACGCAAGAGGCTGGTTGTTTGTAAATGCCATGAACTGCTCCATCCCTATTTCAAACTCGTGGGAAAAATTTCTCATTTCTTCATCAATTCTCCTATACATCCACTCCCGAGAATTACTATAATTGTAATTTCCCGACATTTCGTGAGTAAAGAAGAACTCGTTTTTCTTTCGATTTCTCGGTTTAACTCTATGTGTTGAGTGGTTGAGAATGAGGAGGAGATATCTGAGGTCTAAATATAGAACTTTTTACGACTGAATCGCGTCTCCTAAACGACTGATTTGCGACTACTAGCAATGGTCGCAATAATTAGTTACACTTACCTACAAACGAGGAACATGTGGTTCTATAACTACTTTTAACGACTGATTTTGCGACTGAAGTTTCCTCGACTGCCTTGAAGTCGCAAATCAGTCGTAAATTACCGACTAAAGTGCAACTTCTGCTTTTAGTCGTACATCAGTCGTTTTAGTCGTACATCAGTCGTAACAGCGTCGCAACTTAGTCATTAATTATAGCGACTAAAATATCAGTTATAAAACGTAGTCGGCAATTCTCTGTTTTCTTGTAGTGTTTTCTGTGTTGTTGAAAATGAATCCAAAGCCTTCTATTTATAAGCTTGGCCCTGACCACCGAACCATTGCAGCAAAACAGGACTGCAGGCGGTTTTATCAGCTGGGATTGTTTCCCTCCAACTTTGTTCGGATTCGGAAATCCTCATCAACTCCCTAATCTCGGAGAAAGAAGTCATAAAGATTATAAGAATTGTAAGTGATGTTAGATCCCTTGTAACACTCTTTTCTTTTCTATATTTCCATTTTATTCCACAAGTTTCTAATAGCTCTGACAGTTTGGCTAAAGCAGCCTCGTGCCTCCTAAGTCCTCAGACACAAACCTTTAAATCTTTAATGGAAGTTTCAGACCAAAAAAGAAAGAAAAGAGGAGTCAATCCTTTTAGGGCTTTATTTATATAGGAGTCGATTTTTTCTGTTATAGCTTTCTTATCTTTATAGGGTTTTGTTGTCCTGTAAACTACTGGGAGTTTTGACCCCGATATCCTCTTGGCAAACTGATTTTTTGTATATAATCTTTATACCTTTTCGGTGTATTTCATCTTTTTATTTTATACTAAAGGTATACGAAAATAAAAACAGATTCACTATTCAGCAATTAATACTTGTGTCACATAGTTAAGGGATATGTTGAGAATATTCTTAAATTCCACCTTTAAGTAAATTGTCACGTAATTATTTTTGCTAGTGAAATTGTAAGCGGTTTCAAGCAAAAGATAGGGTGAGGATTTTGGAGAATGGCACAATAGAGTAAGCTAATTGGTCTCTTTGCTCTTGGAGGATCCAATCCATCAATGGATGAGAAGGAGATCTTCAATGTCGATTATGAAAATCTTTAAAAAGTAATCGTCTTACCCAAATCCAACTACTACCCACTAACAATTCCACTAATTTTTATTTATAGTATATAATTATTTTATAATATTTCCCAACTCAAAACTATACATGCATGTGTCTTATTTGCAGGTCTAGAACGATCCATCTAATTCATATTAAACAATTGCCTCGTAGCTATAAACTCAATATATATGAAGATTAGTTTTAGATACTCTCAAGCGAGGATCATGTCAGAATATTACTCTGCATAAATGGAATCTAAATAAGTCTCATATTATTTGCATCTCCTCTATAGAAAAGTTGCAAAAATAAATTAGGTTATGGAACCTGAAAGTTTTTTTTGTCTCACATCAAGAAAAAGAGAAAGAAATTGTTATTGTTTCACTATATTCGGTTTTGGATACCGGGTTGCGTCTAGAAAACAGTGATTTTTCGTTTTGTGAATCTATCATAAATATTTTCAATGATTGGTTTAAATTTTGAATATTTTATGGATTACAAATTCAATTTGTTTTTTTTTACTAAAAAAGAAACAAGATGGTCCAACCTCCCAAATATTAACCAAAGGATAAAATATAAGGAAAAGGAAATGATAGAAGGGACGTCGGAGATAAACTTAAATTAGCTGAAATGTTGTGAATAATATATAAACTCCTCCACCTTGGGAAGCATTGTCTGTTTCTAAGGATCCCGCATTATATTAGATATTAAAAATTAGGATTGTGGGTGAGATCAAGACGTTGAATATACAATAAATTTTTTGATTAAATATTGGAATTAAGAAAAGAGACTCCTCCACCTTTGGAATTGGAATGACATTGACAAAGGGGAATCTTTGCTTTATATGTTGAAACGGGTTAGGTTGTGTTATTGGATTATCAACTTAATTGCCACTAGAGAGAGAGAGAGAGAGAGAGAGAGAGAGAGAGAGAGAGAGAGAGAGAGAGAGAGAGAGAGAGAGAGAGAGAGAGAGAGAGAGAGAGAGAGAGAGAGAGAGAGAGAGAGAGATGGTCACATCCTCTTTCTAGTTGGCATGCCACTATTGCTACCATTTCTTTTATATATGTTGTTAGTAACCAACAACATATATATTAGTGGGAGTGAATGTGGTGACCGTAACTCCAAGTTTTTTCATGCTATCACGAGGGGAAGCCGAGCTCTAAATAAATTCTCGGTGCTTGAAAACGAGGATGGTGTGGCTGTTTTTTGAGGAGGAACAAATTGTGAGCACTATATCGAGAACTTATCAAGCCATTTTTTCCTCCCAGTCGACCAGTTCATTGCAAGTAGCCGAGGAGGTTCTATCTCCTTGCATCACTCCAGAAATGAATGTGGCCCTAACCATGATCCCAAGTGAGTCGGAAATTAAAGCCGCAGTCCTCTCTATTCACCCGGATAAGGCGCCAGGAGTTGATGGTTTCTCGGCTGGTTTCTATCACTCCTTCTAGGATATTATCGGACCCGAGGTCTGCAAGGATATACAACACTTCTTCGTGTCCAGCTCCCTAAATAGGAGACAAAACGAGACTCATATCAGACTGATCCCTAAGATAAAAGGACCGAAGAAAGTGTCTGATTATCGGCCGATTGCTTTATGCTCTACCCACTACAAGATCATTGCAAAGCTTCTCACTAAGCGCCTTCAACCGCTCCTACCGACCATCATTTCCCAACACCAATCCGCCTTTGTCCCTGGTAGAGCCATAGCAGATAATGTCCTTATCACTCATGAGGTTCTCCACTACTTGCGCATCTCAGGAGCAAAGAAAAGATGCTCGATGGCCGTTAAAACGGATATGAGTAAAGCGTACGACAGGATTGAATGGGACTTCCTCCAGACGGTGCTAAAGCGATTGGGTTTTTGTGAGGTGTGGATTGGTTGGATTATGGAATGTGTCTCGTCGGTTTCTTACTCTTTTTTGATCAATGGAGGTCCCCAAGGCTCGGTCGTCCCATCCCGAGACCCGCTCTCCCCTTACCTCTTTATCCTCTGTACCGAAGTGCTTTCGGGTCTCTGTCGGCAAGCTCAAGAGAAAGGGACTCTCCGTGGATTGAAAGTGGCGCGGAGCTCCCCTGCCATTAATCACCTCCTCTTTGCGGACGACACTATGTTCTTCTGTAAGACGGACCAAACTAGCTGCTATACCTTGGTTGATATCTTGCATAGGTATGAGCGTGCCTCGAGGCAGAGTATAAACCTTCTAAAGTCGGCCATTACCTTCTCCTCCAAGACCCCAATTGAGGCACGCAAACGGAGGGGGGTATTGGAAAGTACTTAGGTCTACCGGAACATTTCCAAAGGAAGAAAAGGGATATCTTCTCTAGTATTGTGGATCGGATCAGACAGAAAGCAAATAGTTGGACTTCTATGTTTCTGTCCGGGGCGGGTAAACAGGTCCTACTAAAGGCGGTTCTAGCGGCTCTCCCATCTTACGCTATGTCATGCTTCAAGCTTCCCTCTTCTCTTTGTAAGCAAATACAATCCGTTCTTACTAGATTTTGGTGGGATAGTAAACCGGAAGTCAAGAAGATGTGTTGGGTGTCGTGGGACAAATTAACTCTTCCCAAAAGTGCTGGTGGCTTAGGCTTCCGAGAACTAGAGCAGTTCAATGATGCGCTCTTGGCCAAGATTGCATGGCGCATCCTGAAATTCCCGGATTCTCTTCTTGGTCAGGTTTTGCTTGGCAAATATTGCCACTCCGTATCCTTTACGGATTGCGGAGCTCCTGGTAATGGCTCTCATGGCTGGCGGGGAATCTTGGCAGGCCAAGAGGTTCTAAAGAAGGGGTTAGGCTGGTGCGTGGGCTCGGGGCATGCTATTAACCTCTGGTCGGAGCCTTGGCTCTCTCCTACCAATCTACTAGCGCCAATTGGCCCACCCACTGAGTCCAATGCGAATCTTAGAGTCTCTGATCTTCTATCCTTCAGCAACTCGTCTGTGGTTTGGAATGTACCAGCCATTAGACTCCACTTACTTCAGTATGAGGATTTAATTAGACAAATTGTCCCTAGCTCCTTTGGAATGCAGGATTCACTTGTCTGGCTACCGGAGAAAAACGGAATTTACTCAACTCGATCGGGTTATGCCTTGTCTAAGCTTCATACTCACCCGACAAAGTCTGTGGACTTCCCTTGGAAAAGTGCCATTTGGAATCTGAAAACTCCTCCAAAGTTGAAAAACTTCCTGTGGAAAGTGATGAATAAGGCTCTCCCGGTTGGCTATAATCTCTTGTCCCGAGGCTTGGAGGTCAGTTCAACCTGCAAGCGATGTGGAGCAGCAGAGTCGGAGCTGCACGTCTTGGTCTCCTGCCCTTTTGCAGCCCGCGTCTGGGATTTACTGCCGGTTAGCTCTAATCCTCCTCGGGACTCCACCTCTACAGCCAACCTGCTATGCTCCGATCTAAAGATGCTCCCTCTCCCTCCGACAGGCATCTCCGAGGTTGCTCTGCATCCATGGGTGTATTGGCTGTTATGGAAAAACAGAAACTCCTTGATCTTTAAAAACAAAAGCTACTCAGAACAGGAGTTGGTCCTCAAAGCTTTAGTTGAAGCCCGTGACTTTCAGGAAGCTCAGCGACTTCACCAAGTTTCCTCCTCACCTGCGGTCTTGAAACCTCACCATTGCTCTGCCTCCCCTGCTCTGTTCCCGGTCCTTCTGCTTGTTGATGAAGCATGGCAGTGCTCTAAGCGGCTTAGAGGCCTCGGTTGGGTGTTCATAGAACATGACAAGGAAGGTCCAACTTTCAAAGAAAACTCTTCTTCCCACACCTTTGTCTTGTCTGCTATTATGGCTGAGGCGCTTGCGGTTAAGGCTGGTCTGCTTGACGCAGTCTCTTCAGGATTTAAATCGTTGAGTGTTCACTCCGATTGTAAATCACTCATCACACTCCTCAACTCGGGTTGTGTTGAACTTCAAGGGCTGTTGTATGATATCTCTATCCTCTGCAACTCCTTTGATTCTATCCATTTTGCTTTCTTGCCTCGCGATTGTAACGGCTCAGCCGATCTTCTTGCTAAGCAGGCTCTCTCTACGTTTGTAAACAAACCTTAAGTTTTATTGAATGAATGATAATGTCATGGTTTCGTCAAAAAAAAAAAACCAATCACATACTAAGTTTTATTGGTAGCCTTTGTGGAGAACTTACATATATTCAAGCTATATATGGTCCATACAGTCTTGAGATTTTATTAGTAAGTGGCTAGCTGATTCTGTCTTTTGTAGACAGTTTGATATTCCTTTCTAAAATATCTAATGACAAAAAAATATTTCTCTGAAACTTGGTATAATTATTCAATCCGAAGGACTCACGAAAATATTTGTGTGCAAACATGGTTACGTTCTTATTTGCCGACTAAGTTATAGAACGGTTAAATAGGCTGTCCACGTCTATATGGATATGTTGAACATTATCAATTTTAATTGCGGATAAATAATGATCTTGTCCATTGAATATCCATGTCTATTAACGATTATGTCTAATTAGGTTTTCTGTGAATTTTAATAGACAATACTTTGATAATACTTTTTTGGTGAAATAGAAATTCAAGAGCGACAAGAACAAAAAATATTTCAAATCGATTTTAACCTAAAATTTTAAGTATTTTGTGATGTTTGTATCCAAATGCCTCACGTCCATTTTGTTCATTGTGAGAGTCAAAACTCACACGGTCAAAACTTGTAGAGCAAAACTTTTAGAGAACATAAACTTTCAAGAATAACCACGAAACTAGCAAACCCGGAGGACGTTTTATTGATTAGAAGTCGAAAAGAGCACAAAGATCGGAAAAGAGAGTAAAGGAATCGGAAAGAAAGTACAAAAGAACTCTGAAAACGGCTAAGAGAAACTGCAAAGTTCTTAAGTCTAGGTCTAGGGTTTTTCGCTCTGCCTCTCTCGTCTGGCTTCTCCCTCCTTTTATAGCTTCGGTTCGTCGGCTTTTGAGAATATTTCCGCAAGATTTGCGGAAATCTTCATGTTCTTATCTTTTTCTTTTTTTCGCTAAAATGTACATTTCTATCTCGGATTTCCTTTTTCCAATCTCTTTCTTTACTTCTTCGTCTTTCCGTGGCTCGACTCGTTTGCCAGATGGGCCGAGATTTGGACGTTCCGAGTCCGTTAACGTATCAACTCACTTATTTGGTTTAGAGTTTGTCGTATGCTTGGGCCCAAGTTCCCATTTATCTCAATCTCGATCCATCAGCCCAAGTCATTGATCCAGGAAGGTATGGGCTGATGTTTCCGAAGGTGGGTTGCGACAAGTTATGCGTATCGGCAAATGTTTGGTTATCCGTTCGGAAAGTTCAGCTCGGAAAACCAGAAACGGATTAGCTCGGAAATCCGAGATGGTTCAACTCAAAGGTTCAACTCGGGATTTCCGAAAGGGCAACTCATGATCAAGATAGAGACGGGATGGGTTTAGATCCGAGCTGGTTCAGCTCGTCCTTTTCTTTGTTTGGACGTTCCGTCGATCCGTAGTTCCTGTCGGAAGATATGTTTGTCAGATTACGATGTCGTCTGTTTTGCCGAAACCATTTTCCGATAAATCATTTAGGTAACATTGTCGGCGTCTCGTACAACTTTGTCACTTATACCAGACCTTGAACGTCTAATGCAAACACTCGCTCGTACCCGACTACTCAAACCCGTCTTTCAGCTATTTTTTTTGTCGAGGAGGTTTTTGACCTCAACAGTTAGCCCCCAGCTCGTTATATCCGAATGTGGTGATGACGAGGTTGTTTCGTTTATTCGAGGCGAAAAAAATTGTCCGAGAGAATTTCATCCGTCGCTATCGTCTTCGTGATAGCGGGTCGTATAGAGCATTGCCTTTCGGTCGTAGCCACTTCCTCCATGCCAAGAGATTTTGATATCACGCCTACTCATGGGCTGTTTTGTTATGATTTGCTCGGGCACACGCAACATTATGAATGGAAAGTAATCATCTTGAAATTCCATGCCTTGGTGAACTCTATAGATATTCATTCCTCCATTCTTCACTTCTTAATTGCTCGGTGGGTTCAACTCGTCCGACTGCGACTAATCTTGCCGTCCGTGGTTCCGAAAATTCCAAAATTGTTTTTGAGGAACCTTATGAAGTTACGATCCTACCCTTAATTCTTTCTAGAGCGACATCTATAAATATCCTTCTTCTTTCGTCCACTTCTTCATTCACTCACTCTCTGTAGAGCTTGCAAGTTTTATCTCTCCAATCTCTCTCTCTCTAGATTTTGATACAGTTTCGGATGATTTCATTCCAGAGTGCACCCCCTCCGTTGTCTGAGCGTGAACTTGTGAAGGCTAGGAGAAGAGCGGCGGCGGAAGAGAAAAGGCAGAGGAGCGAAGGAAAAGCATCTGAGATAGCTGGAGAAGGCCAGGAGTTCGCGCCCAGTTCGTCTCTCCACCAGGAGGTCCTATGGTTCCCGAGAGACTGGGAGCCGATCAAAACCCTGGTGCTCATTGTCCGCCTAGGCGTCTAGTCGTGGGTTTGGAGGCTCAGAAACCTCTCCCTGAGAAGAAGAAGAAAAGGGCTAGGAAAGCGGGTGAGACCGAAGCTCCTCAGACTATCTCGAAGTCTGTTACCAGCGGCTCAAAGTTCAAGGGCCCTGTTTATGATAATGTTGCTGAAGTTACGGAGTTTTGTTCGGGAGTATGGCATGCAGGAGACGTTCCGATCCGTTATGAGGAAATGTCGTGTGGATCTTCGCTTGCCCATGCGGACCAAGACTTCTTGAATGTAGAAATCTTTCCCTTCCGACCGGCGCGACCTTTTTCTGATATTTTTCTTTTTCTTCTTCCTTTTTTTTATAGGCCTGGGCATCGGTGAACAAGCAGGCTGCCGAATCCGAGAGAGAAATCCGTGGAGCTCAGGAGCTGTTTCGCAAGCATCTGGCCGATAACCAGAAACTGGAGCTTTCTCTACCGGAACTGAAAACTGCACGCGAATTGCAGGCGGCCGAGTTTGAGGCGGCGCGGTGTTCCATTGATGAGGAGAAAGCGAAGGTTTTTGCCGAGGCTGAAGCTTTAAGGTTAAAGCTTGCGGAAGAGGGCTCTTCCCGCGATGCCGCTTTGAAGGAGGCAGCCAAAAAAGGGAGAAAAGGAGTGTTTGACAAATTTTCATCCCGTTTCAAGAAACTTCGTGATATTTTCGTCAAGCTTCCCTCGGCCAAGAAGAAACACTGTGTTTTCGTGGAAACAAACAGTAATCTCAAGATGATCGCTGCGTTGAAGGCCCAAGACCCTCCGGCGTTCGAGGCCGAGGAGGAGCAGTTTGAGGTTACGAAAGCTGCACTTCTTGCGGATGATGTTCCTGAGTATGACCGATTGATGGTCGAGGCAGGGAAATGCTTTCACCTTTCTCCTTTCTCTGGGGATTCCGGAGGGCCGCTTCAGTGGGATTCTTCTTTAGTTGATGACGTGGAGTCCACTGGCGTTTTCAATGCTTATGGCTCTTATCTTTAAAAATCATGTTTGTTCGTGTTATTGCTTCAGTTTGTTGTTGTTTCCGGAATGGTTGGTCATTCCGTCTTGTGATCCTTTGGACTCATTGAAATAAACTGGTTTTGTTTTTAGTTTCTGAGTTTATTTTCAGGCTCGTTTGAGTTTGGTTTGAGTCGGTTTTTTAGCGGGATGGTACGCTCTTGGCATTGTCATGTTTGGTAAGTCTGGAAGCTTTTCGTAGGGTTTTGAGGTTGAGTCTGAGAAAACGACCAATCGTTTTCCTTTTACGGACTTATGATGATTTGACCAGTGTGTTCGGAAACTTCTTACTGGGTTTCAAAATGGGGTTTGAGGAAAGCGTCCTTTTCTCGCGACCTTTCAACGATTAGACCAGCGCGTTTGGGAATGTCTTGCTGGGTTTTGAGCCCAAGATGTTTTTCCTTTATGGGCTTGTACTAAATGATTTAGACCAGTGTGCTTGGAAGCGTCTTACTGGGTTTCGATGGGTTCTACGGTCGACTTTGGTACTAGTACGGGGATCTTCCGTCTTATATTCCCAAGTCGGCCGTGTATTTAGTAATGACGTTGTTAAGACCAGCGTACCGTATTTTACTGGATTTGGATTTTCGACTCTGATTTTCCGCGAGACTCCGGCCTCGCATCTCTCGTTTTCTCAAAATAAACCGGTATCCGCAGGACCACCTTACAAAGATACCGATCCAAGATATACTTGGATAAAACGTCATTTTACCAGCGTGCTGAGTAGCGTCGTACTGGATTTGGGGGTTTATTATCGTCTCTAGTACTTGTGCGGCGGATTTGAAGTCCTGTCAACAACCCGTATCCGGGATCTTACGTCGATCTCTCGATTATGTTCCCTTTGTCGACAATAAACATTTATAGCACGCTTTATGTCCGTTGTTGGACGTAATAGAGCCTCATCCCGTATTGGACATGTTGTCTTATATCCGCGAAGGATGTATGCGTTTGTCCGTTGCGGCCGTCAGCGGACAAGTTAAATCATTCCTAGCTAATATGCATGCGACAAACTAGTAGGTTGGTTCTAAGTTCCGAAAATCGTATCCTAATTTCTATCCGAAAGTGAATTAAACGAAAGTGAAATAAAGAGTTTATTTTGTTACCTGGCGAATGTGAAGAGAGTTTATTTCCGAACTGGTCATACTCAGTTGGATCTGTTTCAGCTCGGTTTTCCGAGCTGGTTGGGCTCGGATCCAAGCTGTTTCAGCTCGGATTTCCGATCTGGACGAGTTCGGGTCTGAGATGTTTCAGCTCGGATTTCCGAGCTGGTTGGACCCAGATCCGAGCTGGACGAGTTTAGGTCCGAGATGTTTTGGTTCGGATTTTTGAGCTGGTTGGGCTCAGATCCGAGCTGGTTTAGCTCGGATTTCCGAAGTGGTTTCTTCAGGACTTCTGGGCGAATTCTGGGAATTGTTTCAAAATTTGCGAGATCTGATATGGATGTATAGGTATAGACGGACCCACTCCCCCCCCCCCCCTTTTGGAGAGGGGGGACAGCTGAACCGATTAAGAAGATCGACTGCCTACGTACCCCTTACGGGGATCAAGCCGTCTCGTAGTTCAAAGTGCGTGAAGTCTTGGTTTAATGATAATACTTCTTCAGATGCATCGCATTCCAGCTTATGGGAACCTTGACGTCGTCCATGTTTGTTAACTCGTATGCTCCTGGTCAGACAACTTTCGTGATTTTGTAAGGTCCTTCCCAGTTGGCTCCTAATTTGCCTGCATTCCGTTCGGCAGTGTTTTGGAAAACCTTCCGCAGGACCAGATCTCCTTCGCGGAATCTTCTACTACGCACGTTCGAGTTATAGTATCTTGCAACTACCTGCTGATAATTTTGTATGCGAATTAATGCTCGGTCCCGTCGCTCGTCAATTAAGTCTAGTTCGTCGAGGAGCAACGAATGGTTTAAACCTTCCTGTCTAGGAAGTAGCTCGCGACGTATCCCTGGGATTTGAACTTCGGCTGGGATTACGCATTCCCATCCGTAAACCAGTGCGAATGGTATTTTGCTCGTTGCTCGTCTAGGAGTTGTTCGGTGCGACCATAGGACTCCTTCTAATTCATCCGCCCATTGTCCCTTCTTTTCGTTGAGTCGTTTTTTCAAACCGTCGAGAACTGTCTTGTTGGCGGCTTCGGCCTGTCCATTCCCTTGGGGATACCGCGGCGTTGATTTCTGTAATCGTATCTTCCACTTTTCGCAAAAAGCTTCAAAACGTGTTGAGATAAACTGTGAACCGTTGTCCGTAACGATCTCGTACGGTACCCCATGCCGGCATATGATATTCTTCCAGACGAAGTTTTCAACTTGGGCGCCTTTGATGAAGAGGTCCTACGATGTCCATCGACCATCGCATGAATGGGTACGGTGCTGAAATAGACGACAACAGCTCGGACGGTTGGCGGATGGTTGGAGCGTGTCTCTGGCATTTCTCACACTTTCGAGAAAACCTTTCGCAGTCTTTTGCCATCGTTGGCCAAAAATAGCCATGATGCTTGATCTTTATTGCTAGCGCTCTTCCTCCAGAGTGATTTCCACACGAACCGCTGTGGACTTCATTCTTAACTCGTCTTGCTTCATCGCCTTCAATGCATGACATTAAGGGACCGGACAATCTCCATTTGTATATTTTCCCATCCATCAGAACATAGCGAGCAGACTGCACTTTGGTTTTGCGTGCTGTCCACTTATCTTCTGGGAGTTCGCCGTTCGTTATGTATGAACAGATCGTTTCTATCCACTTCTTATCGCAGCCATATTCTACGTCGGCTCGTATTCCTGCTTCGGCGTCATCCTCCCTTGGCGGCAAGTTTTCGTTTTCTTCCTCTGGTGGATAAGCCAGATTGACTGTCGCGGAATTTTCGATGCTTGGGTTATCGATAAAATCTACCGGAATGATCCATTTTAAGCCTGGCTCGGATGTTGAAGCCACTGCTGCCAATGTGTCAGCAGGTGCATTTTCTCCTCGAGGGATCCGTTTCAGTTTGAAGTTCTTGAGTGGCTTCACTAGATCCTGGACGATCTTCAGATATGCTTTCATTCTTTCATCCCTTGTCTCGTATTCTCCGCTGTACTGACTTGGGACTAGTTGCGAATCGCAGAATGCTTGTATGTTCTGGGTCTTCAACGCGTGGACTAGTCTAAGCCCGGCTATCAGGGCTTCGTACTCTGCTTCATTGTTTGAAGCAGGGAAAGTTAAGCGGAAGACCGGATCTCTCCGGTTGGCGAGGTCAGGCGGATTCCTACTCCGGAACCTTGTTTTGATGAGGAGCCGTCGACGTGGAGTAGCCAGTCCGAGTCCTCTGCTAGCCCCTCTGCTCCTTCTTGCGGTAACTCGATGAGAAAATCTGCCAGCACTTGCGATTTTGCGCATGTCCTGGATCGATACTCGATGTCGAACTCGCTAAGTTCTATCGCCCATTTGGCTAGTCTCCCGGATTGGCTTGGGCTGTGAAGAATCGTCCGCAGCGGAAAAGTTGTTAGACTATGATTGAATGGGATTGGAAATATGGTCTCAATTTCCGCACGGACATTAGAGTCTGGCTGAGATAAATATGGTCTCAATTTGCGGGTAACGAGTTTCTGCATCCGTTAGAGTCTGGCTGACATAGAAGATTGGCTTTTGTTCACCCCGGTCCTCTCTGATTAGAACTCTGCTCACCGCAGTGGTGGATATAGCCGTGTATAAGAAAAGGGGTTCTCCTTCGATCGGTTTTGCCAATACCGGTGGATTTGCCAAATATTTCTTCAACTGCTGGAAAGCCTCTTCGCATTTTTCAGACCACTTTAAAGTCTTGTTGCCCCTCAAGGTGTCGTAGAAAGGCAGACATTTGTCGGTTGATCGTGAGATGAACCTGTTTAATGCTGCTACGCGCCCAATTAACCGTTGGACTTCGCGTTTCGTCGTTGGCGAGGACATCTGGATCAGTGCGTTAATCTGCTTCGGATTTGCTTTGATACCTCGGTGGGTCACCAGATATCAGAGAAATTCTCCAGATGCCACTCCGAATCTGCATTTGGTCGGATTGAGCTTCATGTTGTGAAGGTTTAATTGTCCGAAGCATTCGCGCAGGTGTTTGACATGGTCTTCTTATTCGAGGGACTTGACCAGCATGTCGTCTATGTATACTTCCATAGTCCTTCCGAGTTGTTCGGCGAATATTTTGTTTACCAAACGCTGGTATGTTGCTCTGGCGTTTTTGAGGCCGAAGGGCATGACCTTGTAGCAATAGATTCCTCTGTCAGTGACGAAGGCCGTTTTATCTCTATCGTCTAGGTTCATCATGATCTGGTTGTATCCTGAGAAAGCGTCCATGAATGTGAGTAGTTTATTTCCGGCTGTCGCCTCTACTAGCCGATCTATATGCAAAAGCGGAAAGCTATCTTTGGGACACGCCTTGTTCAGATCCGTGAAGTCAACGCAAGCCCTCCATTTTCCGTTTTTCTTCTTTACGACTACGGGATTTGCGAGCCAGTCCGGATATTTGACTTCGATGATTGAACCCACTTTAAGTAACCTTTCTACTTTGTCGTTGACTGCTTTAGTTCGTTCAGATCTCAACTTCCTTCTCTTCTGTCGGACGGGTTTGATTGCTGGGTCTACGTTCAGCTCGTGACATGCGATATCCATACTAATGCCCGGCATATCTTCTGCGGACCAGGCGAAACTGTTGACATTTTCTCGGAGGCACAACACTATCCCTTTTTTGATTGAATCGTCCAGATTCGCTCCGATGTCCACACACCGTTCTGGATGCTCGTCGTCTATGAAGACTGATGTCACAGGTTCGCATGGCTCGTTATCTTCTTCTTCTTCCTGTTTTTCTTCGTCTTTTTGGATCTTATTGTAGCTTCTTGATCTGGTTCGATCCGCGATCGCTTAGGCTTCCGAGTTATCTCGATCGTTGGTTTCCTGAGTTTGTGTTCGGCCATGAAACAAGATTGGGATTGCGCTTGACTTCCCCATATTGTAGTAATCCCGCCAGGTGTTGGAAACTTCAGGCAAAGGTGGTATGTCGACGGGACAGCCCTCATGGAATTTATCCATGGAGTTCCCATGATTACGTTGTAGATCGCCAGAGCGTCTACTACCAAAAATTCGACGATTTTGGTTATTTCTCAAGCCCGCACCGGTAGCATGATTGTTCCGAGGGTCATTGTCGTGTCTCCAGTGTATCCTGTCAATGGTTTTGGGATTGGAGATATCTCGGACAAACCGATGTTCATCCTTTTTAGCGTATCTCGGAAAATTACGTCCACGGAACTTCCGGTGTCGATCAGAATCCTGGCGACGTTAAGATCTCCGATGATCAACTCGGTGACGAGCGGATCATTGTGCGGCCTGTCGATGTTCGTGATCTCGCATTCCTCGAATGTTATCGTATTGTTTGGTGATTGATCAGAGGTGGATCGATGAGCGTTTAATTTAGCTCGTCTTTGATAAGCCTTGATCGATGATACCGTGTCTCGGCAGTATTGTGATACTCCAATGATAATATTGTTGGTTGCAGCGTCTGGTGGATCGGTCATATTTTCGTCTGTACCCGTTGCTTCGGATCTGCTATTTGGTGGTCTCTGTTAGATCCGGGATTCACACTAAGAATTTGTATTCGTAGATTTGGACTTTTGGATATAGAAATGGTATAGTTTCCTATGAATCAAAGACTTTATTGAGATTGATCGTCGAGATAGAACAAACACAGTCGAGAAGAGAGTACAAAGTACGGGATCGAGCTATCTAATCGAAGTGTTCTTAGCCTAGGTTGGAATCTCTTTAATGAGTCGCCACTTCTCTTCTTAAATAGTCTTGACTCTGATCTCTTTGTCCCGATATTTCGGCCTCGTCGTCGTAACGATCTCCGAGATTTGTGCGGATCAGTTGAACTGGCGAAGACCGAGTTGCTCTATCTCCACGTCATCCTCTGCCGAGCTCGAGCTCGATTGTCTCCGGCTTCGGCATCGTTTGGGCCTTTCCTGGGCATTTACTTCGCTTGGGCCCATCAAGGGAGTCGGCTCTCTTGTCTATCTTTGATTCTGGAATGGGCTCGTAATTACGGGCCTCTGTCTTGTCTGTTAATGGGCCGGATTTCCTAGAGGGAAATCCAGTACCAACAATAGCCCCCCAGCCCATTGAATTCGAGAAGTCGAGGTTAATGGGCGGTGGACGTCCTTGGGAAGAGGTGCGTGCCTCGGATGTGACAAATCTAATGATTATTTTTTCCCCATCCGTAGATTTTATATCGACGGTTGAGATCGCACGGGACCGAAGGATCACAACTGCCTCGATCTTTTTTCGTGATTATTTACAAATTTCGAATCGAGCGGTTGGGATTGTGGGATACCAAAAATCCCACGGATCTCGAGCACGAGGTAGTTTAAAAGGGGAAATTACCTAGCACGATTCCCATTACTGCTCACACTGCGAATCGTCAAGGTAACTTCTTCTCCTCCATTATATCCTCTTCTTGCCTCTCGCTCATATTTTCTTTTTCGTTGTTTCGAGATTTTCTCTCTTTGGAAATTTCGTTTTCTCTCTTTCCTTGAAAGAAATTATCGATATTCCAAACTACCATGGTTTGAAAGAGTACAGCCAGGGCTAGTCCTACTGTGACGGCTGGTCCGGTTGGTCCTCATCCACCGTTCAGTTTGACTGTTGACCAAATACGGAAGTTGAGGGTGAAGTGCCAGATTTTGTCGGAGGTGGAGATACTTATCCCATCGCCGGACATGTCCCCGGAAACTGTCGTCGAAGGCCATTGTTGCGCTTCTTATACCTATTTCGATAAATGCGGATTGTTTTTTTCCAATCCCTCGCATTATCTCATGGGTTTTAGCTCAGCTCCAACTGGCCTTTCACCAGATGACTCCGAATTTCGTTCGGTATGTCATCGGGCTTGGGGTCAGAGCCGTCGAGGAAGGCATCGATTTTGGAGTCGAGGAGTTGATGAGGGTTTGTTCGGTAAAACATAACACTCGTTTTCCCGGAACCTAGTACCTCTCTCCTCGCCATGGGAAGATCCTTGATGAGATCCCGACGAGGGATGTGTGGAAGAGTAAATACTTCTACTTCAGGATCAATCATCACTCGGTCGAGGATTTTGATTACTCGGTTATCCCGACAAGATGTGCGGCTAACGTTGGTTAGCTTATAGGGTTTACTAGTTTCTCTAGTTGCCGCGGTGTCCTTTATTGATATCGAGCTGTTTGCTAATGACCTTTTTGGTTTCATTGCAGAGGCTCCTGAGTCATTACCTTTGGACCCGACTACATCGAGTTTGATAGCTCGCCTACGGAGAGGGGATATCCGTTGGTGTAACTTCACGGATCAGCGAATCCGGGCTGCTTTAGGTCCTGCTGCCCGACAACCTCCTCTATACCAACCTTGTCTTTTGCGAGACGAATCACGCCTCCCTCACCAGCCCGCTTCGACTCGAATCGTTCAGGCTCCGCTTCGGATTATCGAGCGGACCGGAGAGAGTAAGTGTTCCGGTTAGTTTTTTCTGAGGGTCGTCGCGCAATATGCCCTTCGTTTGCTGGGCTGACCCGAATCTGTTTCGTTTGCAGATCGACCTGTTTCGGACGATAGTTCTAATGCAAGCACCCCTTCTCTTGAAAAGATGTCGCGAAGATCTAGCAGCCGTCGGAACGGGAAAGATCCCGTTGATTTGGCAAAGAAAATGAAGGCTGGCGACTTGAGCAACGCCCTCCTTTTTGCTATGGACGAGGGGCCTCCTCCTCCCCCTTCGATCCCTCCTCCTAACCCTGTTCGGGTTTCTCCCGTGGTCGCAGGGTCCGGAGAGGCAAACGTGGGGGTGGAGGATTTACCTCCTATTCCGGACAGCGAGGAACCGGTTTGGGCCCCGTCTGAAGAGCCAGCCTTGCGCAACTCTAAGTCGAATGGTTCGAGAGGGTCGAATGGCCAGAGCCGAGGCGGTCCTTCTCCGGCGGCGAAGCATCGAAGGACTGACGCGGAGGTGAGCTCGAGAAGATTGGGCCAGAGTGTTGAGGCGAGGCCTGCTTCTTCTGGGTCCTCGGGGTCTTTCAACTGGCGCTTTAGGCGCCAGAAGGAATGCCCGATTGCGGACGACCCGACGGGTGTCGCCTATCTGCTAAGGCATTTTAAGCCGGCGGGAGTTCAGCTCCCGGATGTTGGGGATATGGCTCTTGGTGATACTTATACCGAGATGATGGCGGCTTATGGGAAGGTAATGATTTCTTCCCTTCGTTTTGTTTCGTGTTTAACTTTCTTCACACACTCCCTCTTTTTTTGTAGGCCTTGGAGGCTGCGAACAGGTTTGCGGCTAGGGCCGAGCGCGAGCTGCGAGAGATACCGCAGGTGAGCGAGCTTGACACCGTTAAGAAAACGGTCAGCGATCTGAAAGCGCAGCTTCAGGGGGCCTTGGCTCGGGAAGAGGAGATAAGGAAGAAGGCGGGCGACCTGGATGGGCAATTACAGGGTGCTCTGGCTCGGGTTTCGGTTTCGGAGGAGGCGAGCCGAACGGCCATTGAGATAGGTCGTGTTGCGGACGTGCGGGCTGCGCAATGCCAGGCTGATCTGGATAAGGTTCTTGCCGACCGAGAGTTTGATGTTAAGGTGGCAGCCCATGAGGCGAAGAAGGGGCTAAACGGCGAATACCTCAAGATTCTTGAGGGGATCGCAGGGAAAGAGAGCCGGAGGAAGGTCGCCGTGAGCGCTGAGATGAGGCTCCAGGAGGCCCTGGCTAATATCGCTCTTATCGCCGAGTTCGCCTCTGGCGAACTGGACCTGACCAAGGAGGTAATGGACTTGGCCGAGAAGAAGAGATTGGCCACGGAGGAAATGAACGCTGCGGCGGTGTCAGACTTCAGTATCAGCAAGCTTAATTTGCCGGTGATGTCGGACGACTCCGTGATCCTTGCGCGCCCCCTAAGCCAGGCAGCTACTCGTCTTGATCAGTATGGGTCTAACCTCCCGACCGGAGTTGATTCGCGAGTTAGCGATGAGATTGAGGGTCACCTCGAGGAGGACAGGGTTACCGATGGTCAGACAGGGGATCGAGACGAGGCTTCCTCTCCTTCCAAGCAGTTCTAGTCCTTTTCATCTGTTTCTGCCCGAGAGGGCTTTTTAATTCAGACTTTTCGTTGCCCGAGGGGGCTTTTTAATTTCTTTTTCAGACTTTGGTTGCCCAAGGGGGCTTTAATTTTCTGTTCGAACTCGAGGACATTATGTCCTCTTTTTTTTTTTTATGAATTGCTTTTTTTTTTTATAAAATCTTTCATGCCTTAGCATATATTTTATTGTTTTCGTGTTTTAACACAGGAAGTTCGAGCCGTTGTGGCAATTCGAACTTTTACGGAAGAGTCGAGCAGATCACTTGCCTTAGGTAGTTCTTTTGGCGAACACTTAGGTTAATTGTGTTTGGGCTCGAGCTCTTCTCCAGGAATAATCTCAGGTGCGGCTATTTCGTGATGCAAGATTCAGGCTTGATTGCTGAACTGAAAAGAGAAGCATTAAGTATGAAAACGAATCGAAGTAAACTTACAAAGATCCGATTTGGGATGTGCGTAGAGGTTGCATGCTTAAGTAGCTGTCTTGTCCTCGTAATTTTGCTTGAGGGGTGGGGCAGCCCCCCGATTCTTTTAATCCGTATGAGGTTTAGAAGAATTGTATCTTTTTTTTTTGGAGAGATCATTCTGGATCTCTTTCATTGGGACGATAATTTCAGTTCGTTCGAAGCGGGAGGACCGTTCTAGGTCGCTTGTTTTTTGGGACGATCATTTCAGTTCGTTCGAAGCGGGAGGACCGTTCTAGGTCGCTTTGTTTGAAGGGATAATTTCATATCACTTTGATTTTAGGGGAGACCGTCTGAGGTCTCTTGGAAAGGATAATTTCATATCGCTTGATTTTAGGAGGAGGCCATTTCAGGTCACTTGGGAAGGATAATTTCATATCGTTTTGACTTTGGGAGAGGCCATTCCAGGTCGCTCTAGCTTTTGGAGAGGCCGTTTCAGGTCGCTCTGAAGGGATACTTTCATATCGCTTGATCTTTCGGAAGAGGCCATCTTAGGTCACTTGGAAAGGATAATTTCATATCGCTTTGATTTAGAAGAGATAACTTCATATCTTTCGCTTCGGAAGAGATAATTTCATATCTTTTGTTTTGGGAATGTTGTGACAAGGTATTTCGTAATGATCCTAGCTTTTATGTCAGAAAGAAGCATTGGATTTAGGGGCTTATTTTGATTTCACAAAGATAAGTTGGTGTAACTTCGTCAGAAGCTGTTGAGCTCGGCGTGAGCTTTGTTTTTTGGGGGCGGCTGCGCTCGAAATCGAGCTGCCTACGTACCCTTTTCAAGGGGATCAAGCCATTTCGTAGTTCGATTATGTTGATGTACTCCTAGTGGAAATACTTTTTGAGGTTGATGATGTTCCAAGGTCGTAGTTCAGGCTTCTGAGTTTCTACCGACTTGAGTCGGTAGACCCCGTCCTTCACGACGTCGGTGACCTGGTAAGGACCTTCCCAATTTGCTCCTAATTTTCCAGCGTGTTCTTCCTTTTTATGGTCGAACACTTTCCGCAAGACGAGCTCTCCTACTTGAAACCTTCGAGTTTTGATTCGGGAATCATAGTAGCGAGCTGCGGCCTGTTGGTAATTCTGGAGTCGAGCTAATGCGAGGTTCCTTCTTTCGTCGACGAGGTCGAGCTCGTCAGTTATCATCTTGTTATTAAGCTTCTCTTGTCGCGGGCATTCTTCCTTGCGAATGCTTGACACGAGAATTTCAGCTGGTACTACCGCCTCGATCCCGTAAGCCAGCGAGAAGGGAGTCTCGCCAGTGGATTTGCGGGGGGTAGTCCGGTAGGCCCAGAGTACGGCTGGGAGTTCGTCACTCCAGGTTGTTTTGCACTCGTTGAGCCTTTTCTTGAGACCGTTCATAATCGCTTTGTTAGCTGCTTCTGCTAGCCCGTTCCCTTGAGGGTAACGTGGCGTTGAGTAAGCCAGCTTTATGTTCCAAGTTCTGCAGAACTCTTTGAACGTGTTCGATATGAACTGAGGTCCGTTATCGGTGACGATCTCGTGGGGTAGTCCGTGTCGACAAACGATGTTTCGCCAGACGAACTCCTTAACGCGAACGTCCTTAACTTTCTGGTATGACTTTGCTTCAATCCATGATAGGTCGAGTTTTAATCCTATATCTAACTGCAAGTGCACAGTGATGAAATTGTAGTACTTAGGGTATCGAATCCACAGGGACTCCGGTCAACGATAGATAAGAACAGAAAAGATTAAACTAGGAGAAAGCAAAGGTGATTAAACTAAAAGCAGAGCAGAAAAGTAAATCAGTAGCAGGCGAGTTTGTGAGCAAGGAAGCGAAGCGTTAAGTCTAGGGAGTTCTCAGGAAATCAGGAACACAAGCAATCAATCAGTCGAAATCCAATCAGAAACTGTTCTAGAACTCAAACACAGATATAGAATTAACCAAATTCCTTTGCGAGAATTCTCTAAGTCTAAGTGCAGCAAACCAAACTTTCGTTTGCGAGAACTAACAGATTAAACCAGCTTTAATTCCAAGTTTGATATGTTCACAATCTAATTAAACCAAACTTTCGTTTGCGAGAAGTTAAATTGCTTATCTAGGTTCTTCTAGCTAAATTAACCAACTTCCGCTGCATTAATCTGTTGAGATTATGTCCTGAAATCACATTGTACTCACTCTAGAGATAGTTGTATTGACGAGATCGGACAATTCATGTGATACTGGGTAATCATAATGTTTTGCTAGAAACAATTTATGACAAATGAGTTGTAACTCGTTTCCAGTATCGTGTGAACCTACAGGGTCACACACCTAAGCAAGTTGGATAACTCTGCATGGGAATTGATCATTGGCATATGGTCTGATCGATATGTATTGGATACAGATCGAATATAAGTTTCAAAGGGGTGTATCAATCGACACCATTGGGTGCGTCGGTCGATACAGGACGTGTGTCGATCGACACCAATAAGTGTGTCGGTCGACACAATGGCGAAACCGAAACTGATGTTTCGGTTCACCTCGAGGTCAGTATATAAACACGTTTTATATCTCGACCTAAGGTTGTTGGTTCTGCGCCGCCCAGAGTGTTTTTTTTTCAGTGAGAAAACACAGAAACCTCAGAGAAACTCAGTTCCCAGGGAGATCCGAGTCCCGGTACTAGCATCCCGGCGGATTCCAGCTTGTGTGCGTGTGGACTGAACAGTAGAGGCGCAGCATCTGAGGCGCTCCAGAGATCTCGTTTATCTGACCCTATTCCGCTGCCAGAACAAGGTAAACGCTAGATCCATCAGTGATTCAATTAACTAGACCCTAGATCCTAGGCTATCTGGAACTCGCGAGGATTCTAAATACGGTAGAATTGGCTCCAAGTTCCAACAGTGGTATCCGAGCCTTAGGGTTTTTCCATTGAATCAGTCTGTTTAATTGAATCTAATTAATTGAATTCGCTCATAAAAGTTTATGAACAATAGCATGTTAGATCGATTGAAACAGAACTCCGATTCTGTGTTTTCGCACGGTGTCGATCGACACACTGGGTGTGTCGGTCGACACAGAGTGGCGAAGTTTGACAGAATCGGCGGCTAGGGTTTTCTCGGAGAAAACCTAAAAGGCCTACTGCGTCGATCGACACAGGTTGAGTGTCGATCGACACAGACCGAGCGAATGGTTAATCGGTTCAATTGGATTAGACCGGTTATCATGCTTAGTTAAATCCGAATAGATCGGTTTAAATTGGATGAATTGATTCAATTGGATTGAACTGATTATTCCAATTAGTATAAACCGATTGGTTAAGATCATTTTGATCAGATAAGTCGGTTCAATTGGATTGGACCGGTTATCAAAACTATCTTCGGTTTAGGTCTATGTCGACCGTCACACATGGGTTGTGTCGATCGACACGACTGGTTCGATGAACCGGGTTAATTGGATTAACCGGTTATTGAAATCCGGTTTTGTTTGGTGGTGTCGATCGACAGACAGAGTCTACGTCGATCGACACAGTGCTCGAAATTCTGGTTATTGAACCTTGAATTTGCAGAAACCAAACTAGACTTAAACATTAATCAAAGCTTAGCTTCAATATGGTCAACTGTCAAGACTCATTTCGTTGTGTGATGTCTAGCCAAGAGCTTGGTGTCCACAATTACGTGAGTAAGGCAGGTAATAATGTTGATGGACTTGCAGTGCATTAACATCAACAATTACATGACCTATGAGATTGATATGCTAACCTTTCAGAGTTTAGTTTCCTCAACTAAATATCAAGTAACCTTGATGTCTTGCCCAAATCTTGTCTACTGTCAAAACTTGTGTCGTTTGTTGGATATTCTTGGAGTCCGTGGTATCCACTGCAACGTGAGTGAGGCAGGTGGTTTTTGACAGACTTGCAGTGCAACTGTCAATGATCACAAGACTAAAGAGATTGGTTTACTTGACTGGGCTATCGGAAGTTCTGGGCCCAGAGACATCAGAGTGGATTAGACATAGTTTGTCTCATCCACAACCAAGAGTTGTACTGGGTACAATTAGCAATGATTTGCTTACCTAGATAACCAAAGTTTGGGTAATGGCGAGTCGCCCACTCAGATTTTAGTGATGTATGGATCTTGGATCATTATATTCATAGAGGAAACATTGTTTGAATATAATGCGAGTTTTCTTATTAGATAAGATTTCTCATCATATACATAACTAAATCTCTGTTTTTCTTGGATTTCAGCTTATGTCTATGACTACTTTCTCGTTGCGATCCGTCCTTGAGAAGGACAAGTTAAATGGATCCAACTTCCTGGATTGGTATCTGAATCTGAGATTCATTCTCAAGCAGGAGAGCAAGGACTATGTCCTTGAGAAAGCTCTTCCAGAAAGGCTTGGGACCAATCGCTCGCATGCAGCATATAATGCTTGGAAAAAGCATTATATTGATGTGGTAGATGTGCGTGGTCTGATGTTGGCTACAATGATCTCGGACTTGAAGAGTCAATACGAGAACATGGAGTCGCCAATAGAGATGATCACCAGCCTGAAAATGAAGTTTCAGGATCTGGCACGAGTTGAGATATTCCAGACGGTGAAGTCTCTAACTGAGTGCAAGCTACCAGAGGATGCTCCAGTAAGTCCTCATGTCATTAAACTGATGGGTTACGTTGATAACCTGGGGAGACTGGGATGTCCTGTCAGCTTAGAGTTGGCTACAGACATCATTCTGCAGTCACTGCCATCAAGCTATGATAAGTTCATCAAGAACTATATCAAGAAAGGCTTGACGAAGACGTTGACTGAGCTGCATGGCATGCTCAAGACAGCAGAGCAAAACATCATATAGGGTAAAATATTTGAGAAATCTTGTATTGACAAGGGTGAAGGCAAGGCCGTCCAGATTTGGAATCAGGACAAGCTTGTGTCATCTTATAAGCCCAAGTCAAGTCCATCTGTTAGTAAGTGCTTCTACTGCAATGAGTCGGGGCATTGGAAGAGAGATTGCATAAAATTCTTGGAAGATTCACAAGAGATGGAGAAGATGTATGGTACTTCTTCTTCAGGTATTGTGTTATCAATTCAAGTTCTACATAAGTATTGGATACTTGTTGTGGTACTGATATTTTTGAAATATACAGGACCTAAGCGACAGTAGAACGTTGAAGAAAGGACAAGTGGAACTGCGTGTCTGGTTGAAGCAATGGTTGCTGCATGAGCCGTAGAGATTCTCCACTTGTAGAAGCTTTTCCAACTTGGTTTTAGAAATTAAGTAATTGCTACTTTGTATCTGCCTAGTGCAGAAATGTCTTTCATTTTCTTTTGAGAATTTGGATGTTTTTCATTTTGATGAAAGATAAGTTTTGTCTTTTTGATCTTAATGAAATATTAAATGGTAGCACCCCGTTTAGAATGGGTTTTATATCTTAAACCAACATGAATATAACATAAATACCAAACGGTTTAAGTCTGATGACTCGAACTCGACTTTTCTTTGGTATAGTCGTTTAACCACAAGAGTGAAGCGGATTCAGTAAATCCATAGTTTTGGACTCATTTGATTTTAATCATTTGAGATATGAATTCTGTTCACTGGACCAAATGATTAAGGCCCATTTAGCAGAGCTAAAAGGAAACGGGCCAGAGGCTTATTGGGCCCTACACATACTGATGTATGCGGCCCAACTAGCATTATTGCCAAAGGAAATATTCTGTACTTCATTACTTTATTGATGGCATCAATAAGCATGGCTGTGTTCATTTGATGAGACACAAGCTGGAATCCCTTAAGGGAGTTCCAAGATGAAGTGTAGAACCAATTTGACAGAAGTATTGAGATCCTCGATTGAATCGCGGAGGAAAATACTAGAGTCAAGAATTGGGTGATCATCTGAAAGAATGAATCAGATCTTATGAGACATGATTCGATTAATGATGAATCACATGAATCTTCCATAACCATTTAAGAATACGTTCTGAAATGTCTATGTTCACGCTAAAGGGTTTCTATCAGAATCAGTGAAAAACACCACATTGGATGTGGACTGGGTGATTTCCAAATTTGTTTTTCTGATGAATTGGGATTGCAAGGTTTGTGTAAGACAGTAGTCAACAAACAAACTTGAATCCAAATCTGATAAGTTCTACCTCGCTGGTTGTCCTAAGGAAACCAAGGCTTAGTACTTTTGTCCAGAACTGTGTCTCTTAAGAAAGATCATACTTTCAAAAGGAACAGTGGGAGTAAAAGTACGCATCGAAGAAATTCGATAAACACAGGAGGCTGCTCGACCTCATGAGGAAGAGCAGCGGTGAGATCTACAAAGTGCTGTAGGATCTGCACCTGTGGAGCCTGAAATTCGCAGATCCGAATGTTGGGATAGTGTCCTGAAATCACACTTGTACTCACTCCTGTGATAGTTGTGTGTCGAGATCAGACATTCGTATAATACTGGGCGTTTGCAATGCTTTGCTAGAAGCCTCTTGCAATCTGTAGGTCGTGGACTTACTGCCAGTATTATATGATCCTATAGGGTCACACACCTAAGCGAACTGGAAGCTACGACATGGGAATGATCATTGTGGCAATGTGTTGGGAATGTCCTGAAATCTACTGTACTATCTCTAGAAAGTATGATAAGTGTCGAGATCAGACATAAGTCATAAAATACTGGGTGATCATGATGACTTGCTAGAGCCCGCTCATGATCTATAAGTTTAGGACTTATTACCAGTATTGTATGATCCCTAAGGGTCACACACCATAGCTAACGGGAAAGTTAAAATGGAATTAATACGGTAAGATGCAAGGCATTTACTGTATTTGCACAGAGAATTGGGCCAGACAAAATACAGGCTTTTATCTGATTGGGGTCTTGGGCCCAAATGCCTAATAGGCCATTAGTTTAATTACTTGGGCCCATATAAGGAAGAGGGGAGGCGCCAGAAACATAGCTCCTGCGATTTTATTAGGTATGGCCGTCCTCTCTCTCTCTGTGGTTCCAGCTTGGTCTAGCAGCCTGATCCAATAGCTTGTAAGCGTGTGGATACCTAGGAGGAGCCGGTTTCCATCAGCTCTTGCAGATCTCTTCATTCCTTAAACCAATCCGCTGCAATCACAAGGTAATGAATCTGATCTGTTTATGATTCAACTGCAAATCACCTAGATCCTAGTTTATTATGTGCTAGGATGTAACCTGACAATTACACCATGAACACACATAATCCTACAGTGGTATCAGAGCCTGGTTCTTAGGTTTTTGCTTTTTGGATCATACTAGGTTGTTTATTAGTTTGATGAATCGATTTTAATGAGTAAAATTGATTGAAACTTTGTTTAACCTAGATATAATAAATCGATGAGATCGCTTGATGATAATAGTCGATGTCGTTTATTGTATGTATTGTTAACAAAACAATCGCTTTGTCTTTGCTTTATATAAGAACGATTTGTTAGTTTTGTTAAAGTCAAAATCGGTTTTGTCTTATTTGAAAGTCACGATCGAATTCATAAGGTTTGGAAAAAGGACAAAATCCTTTTGTCTTATGTGAATGTCAATCGCATGTGGTGACAATCGATTTTGACTTAGTTAATTGTTGAATGAAGAATCGTAAGCCTTGGTATGTTTGCCCTAGGCTGTTGACTTTGCTGAATTAATTATCAAGCGGTTTGTAAAAAGCTGTGAAGCAATTATCGAATTGGTTAGCATAAAACGAATTGGAAAAGTTGTTGACTTAAGGTAAATTAAGTTTCAATCGATGTGATTGTTTAATTTGAAAAGTCAAAATCGTTTTGTTGTTTTGTGAACATGAGGTTTCGATAATTATCAAACGATTTGATTGTTTGTTATGATCTTTATGAATCGATCGATAATAAAGCTTTGATAATTATGGTTTAAGCGGTTAACCCAAAATCGCGGTTTGCTGGAAATTATTTAATACAATTGGTATTATTTAATTTCTGGTTAAACCGGATTTAAATTCAAAAAAAATTAAATTTTAACCTAAACCGAAGGCTGGTCTAAGTTTGATTTGGTTGGACCAAATAATTTAGAGCTGGTCTGGTTTAGTAAATAACCAGTTGGATTTAGTAGTTAATTTGGTCTTGGACCAGAATTAATGAACCGACTCGGTTATGTCAAATTATTGGGCCATTGGAATTCTGTGGTCTTGGGCCAAGAATTGGGCCTATAATTTGTGACCCAACCGAAAACTCTAATAAAATATTAAATTAGAAATTTCTATTTTAGTATGTTTCTAAATTTAGAAAGTTTCTAAAATAAGTAAGTTTCCCAAAATAGTAATCTTCTATTTTTGGAAAGAAAACCTAAAATCCTCAAAAACAATATCAAGCTTGGATGTCTTGCCCAATCTTGTCAGCTACTTAACGCTTATTCAATTACAGATATGGCTTACAGTGTGAGGTGTCTGTTTTTGCGTAAGTAAAGTAGTATATAGTCACTAATTTCATTGGGAGTCCCAGACTTTAGTGATTATTTGGCTGTAAGAGATTGGTTTCCTTGACTGGGCCATCGGGAGTCCCGGGCCTTGAGACATCTGGTGTATTGGGCCTTGGGCCCAATTCACAACCGAGAGTTATTGGATATAACTAGCTGTGTGTATGCTTACCAAGTAAAGCTACTTCTGGGTGACGGCCAGTGGCCCACTTTAGATTTAGCTGAACATGGGTCTCGGAATCATTTCATTCTTATGAGCTTAAACAAAGAAATTTTGAATGCAATGCGAGTCTTCTTATAAGTTGTTAAGATTGCTCTTTTATGAACTAAATAACTAAAACTCTATTTATCTCTAAATTTCAGTTATGACTAGCACAAACAATCAAAACACTTTCTCGATCCGGTCTGTCCTTGAGATGGACAAACTGAACGGATCAAATTTCTTGACTTGGTCGCGGAACCTGAGGCTAGTCCTCAGGCAGGAGAGAAAGGACTATGTCCTTGAGAGAGCTCTCCCCGAGAGGATCGGGTCCAATGCCTCTCATGCAGTATATGATGCTTGGAAAAAGCATTATAATGATGCGGTAGATGTGCGTGGTCTGATATTGGCTACCATGGACTCAGATTTGCTGAAGCAATATGAGAACATGGAGTCGCCAATAGAGATGATCAGCAGCCTGAAATCGAAATTTCAGGAGCAGGTAAGAGTGGAGAGATACCAGTTGGTTAAGTCTCTCACTAGCTGCAAGCTACCAAATGATCATCCAGTGAGTCCTCATGTCAGTAGAATGATGGGTTACATTGATAACCTGAGGAAACTGGATTATCCAGTTAGCCAAGAATTGGCAACTGAGATCATTCTGCAGTCACTGCCGTCAAGCTATGATAAGTTCAAAAGGAACTATATCAAGAAAGGCTTAACGAAGACGCTGACTGAACTGCATGATATGCTCAAGACAGTTGAGCCAAACGTGAAGAGTACCCTGTATAATCTCATGAAGGAGAAGGGTAGGTTTACTAAACCTAATGCTGACAAGGGTGAAGACAAAGTTGTCCAGATTTTGAATCATGGCAAGCGTGTGTCTTCTGAGCCCGAGTCAGATACCTCTTACGTTGGTAAGTGCTGCTACTGTAAAGAGACTGGGCATTGGAAGAGAGATTGCATTAAATTCATGGAAGATTATGAGGAGTTGAAGTTGATGTATGAGACTACTTCCTCAGGTATTCATGTTGTTACTTCAAGTTCTACCTTATAAGTATTGGATACTAGTTGTGGCACTGATATTTGTTATAATATGCAGAGCCTAAGCAACAGTAGAACGTTGAAGGAAGGACAAGTGGAACTGCATGTCTGGAAGGAGCTATGGATGCTGCCTCAGCAGTAGGGTTTTCACTTGTAGATGCCTTTGAGGCTTGGTTTTGTATTAAGTAATTGCTACGATGTACCTGCTTTAAGCAGAGTTGTCTTTCATTTTCTTGTAAGAATTTGAATGTTTTTCGTTTTGATAAAAGACAAGTTTTGTTCTTTTGATCTTAATGAAATATTAATTGTAGCACCCTATTCAAGGAATGGGTTTTATATCTTAAACCAAAGAGTGCCTAAATGTAACATAAATACCGAATTGGTTTAAATCTGATGAATTAAACCTGATTTTTCTTGGCGTAAATATTTTGGTCACATAGAGTGAGTCGGATTCAGAAATCCCATAGTTATGGACTTTTGGGCTCATTTGATTGGATATCTTATGAGACTTGAATTCTGCTTACTGGACCAAAAGACAAAGGGCCCATCTTAGCCGAGCTAGAGAAAGGCCCAAAGGCTTATTGGACCTTGAACATACTCATGTATGTGGCCCGATGAGCAGTAATGCCAGAGAAAATTTCCTGTACTTCATTATCTTTACTGATTACTTCAGTGAGTATGACTGTGTTCATTTGATGAGACACGAGTCGGAATTCTTTGAAATGGTCGAAAGAGTTCCAGAATGAGGTATAGAATCTGAATGACAGAAGTATTGAGTCTCTGGATTAGATCACGAGTGAGAATACTTAAGTCATTTATGGTGTGATCATCTGAATGAGTGTGAAGTCGTTTCACAGCTCATTTCTCCTGAAAACCTGGAGGTGTTTCTGTGAGAAAGAATCAGATCTTATTAGAAATGATTAAAGATGAGTCACACGAATCTTCCATGATATTCTTTAAGAATAACGCTCTAGAAATATCTAAGTTTACGCTGAAATAGTTCCACCAATATCAGTTGAAAGACACCACATGAATGTGGACTGGAAATGATCCAAATTCGTCTTTACTGAGTATTTGTAGTTGTGCTACTTCGCTGGTTGTCCTAGGGAAACCAAGGCTTGTTACTTTTTTTACGTCCATTTCGAAAACGAAGTTAGGTTGTTCGGAATTCTGTTTTCTAAATGGAAAGTTACTTTCCAAGAAGAACAGTGGGAGTAAAAGTATAACTCGAAGAAATTCGAGAAATACAGGAGGCTGCTCAACCTGTTGAGGGAGAGCAGCGGATGGATTTACAGATTTCTGTAGAATCTACACCTGTAGAGCCTGAAGTTCGCAGATCTGAATGAATCCGTCACTAATCAGAGAGTGATTTCTTGTGATTAATTGCCATGATCTGATGATCATTGAAAGTGACGAACCTGCGAAATTCACAGAAGCGAAAGTGAGCCCGGACTCCGAAAATTATACTGTATGTAAGTTAGCTTCATCGATCCATTCATGGATAGAAGCAAACATATCGGAGTTGGAATCTTCGTTCTGTTGAAGTAGTCAAGGTTTTGACTTGAACAAGAACGAAGTGGAACTGTGCGTTTACTAATAGATAAGTGGGAGCGATGTTGCATTTCTCAAAGTGTATGTCGATGACATACTGATTCTCGGAAATAACGTTCCAATGCTACAGTCGGTAAAGGACTGGCTTGGGAGTTGGTTTTATGATTGACATGGGTAAAGCCACGTATGTTCTTGGATTTTGGATCTAACGATAGAGATCCAAAAGAGCTGATAGGACAAAGTCAGGATTCTTATATTGACAAAGTCCTACACGTTTTTAGCATTCCAAGAAGGGTTTTATGCCAATGTCACATGGCATTACGTTAAGCAAGAAACAGTGTCCTACGATAACTGCTGAGCTTGAATGCATGGATGAGATTCCATATGCGTCGGCAATTGGATCTATCATGTATGCCATGACACGTACTTGTTTTGATATTGCTTTAATGTTAAGCAAGACAAGTAAAGACCAGTCAAATCCAGCAAAGAATCACTGGATAGACGTAATGAATATCCTCAAGTATTTGGAAAATACTTAGGATAAGTTCTTGATTTACGGAGAAAGTGAGGTGCTACAAGTCGGTAGAGTCTGAAAGGCAAGTTTCCAACAGACAAAGATGATTTCCGGTCACAGTCCGGTTATATCTTGTGTCTGTCTGGCGGTGCAAGGCACTGTTGCTGACTCCATGACTTAAGCTGAACATTTCGCAGCTTGGGTAGCGGCGAAAGAGGTTGTTTGGAAAGAAGAGTTCATTACTGAACTTGATGTGATTCCCAGCATAGATGAGACTAGCTGCACATCAGAGGTCCAAACACCTTGAGGGTAGGTATAACCTATTCCGTGAGATAAATGACAGAGGTGTTAAGTAGATCAGCAAGTTTCAACGAATGAGAACGTTGCTAATCTATTAACGAAGCCACTCCTTAGGCCTAAGCACGAGTCGCGGACTGTAGCTGTAGGATAAGTGAAATTAAGATGTAGTCTTAATTTCAGTGGGAGTTTGTAAAGGGCTTTATTTAGTTGTTTTGAAAGGTTCATGAAAACATAATATTTTATGTTTATGAAATCTATGATTTCTGGATTATTTTAACTGTGATATAAATAATCGTTCCAAAATGATTCATGTCATTATATATGGGCCATCAAAGTACATGAGTAGACTTGATCCTGAAACCCCATATTTAACGAAATGACATAAATCATAGTGTCCATAGTCGAAGGTTGTTGAAATTGGAACACCAACAACCACTTGAGACTAGATTGTGTTGAGACTTATGACCAAGTTTCGAGGGGTCATAGATGCGCAGCATCAAAGTCGACACATAGGTATATGTAGGGGAGCATATGACCGGACATGGCCCGCTGATGAGAACTCTACAAGATATTAATATCTGTGTCATAAGAGGTTCTCATATACGACTATAGAGTATAGTCCTTAGACCTGAGTTCGCATGCATGTGGCTGCACATGGATTGATGCGCTTTGATCATTGTCTAACGCTGTTTCGTAACTGGGAGCTATAAGGACCTTGGTTGGGTGTATTATGAAGTGTGTAGTTCATAGTGATGGAACAAGATGGAATTTGTCCCTGCCGTTTAACGGAGGTAATATCTCTAGGCCAATCGGAGACTTGATAGCTGGTAAGAGAGTGGCCACTCCCAAACGGACTTGCCCAAGTCGTTTGCATTGTCAGTATCAAATCTGGTCCGATGAACATGGTCTGGCTATATAAGAATGACACGCATCTTGCCTTATGTCAGATCGAGATATTGAGACAAAAGGATTAGGGAATGTAGGATTCCAGTACAAGTGGGAGATTGTTGGGAATGTCCTGAAATCTACTGTACTATCTCTAGAAAGTATGATAAGTGTCGAGATCAGACATAAGTCATAAAATACTGGGTGATCATGATGACTTGCTAGAGCCCGCTCATGATCTATAAGTTTAGGACTTATTACCAGTATTGTATGATCCCTAAGGGTCACACACCATAGCTAACGGGAAAGTTAAAATGGAATTAATACGGTAAGATGCAAGGCATTTACTGTATTTGCACAGAGAATTGGGCCAGACAAAATACAGGCTTTTGTCTGATTGGGGTCTTGGGCCCAAATGCCTAATAGGCCATTAGTTTAATTACTTGGGCCCATATAAGGAAGAGGGGAGGCGCCAGAAACATAGCTCCTGCGATTTTATTAGGTCTGGCCGTCCTCTCTCTCTCTGTGGTTCCAGCTTGGTCTAGCAGCCTGATCCTGAAATCACATTGTACTCACTCTAGAGATAGTTGTATTGACGAGATCGGACAATTCATGTGATACTGGGTAATCATAATGTTTTGCTAGAAACCAATTATGACAAATGAGTTGTAACTCGTTTCCAGTATCGTGTGAACCTACAGGGTCACACACCTAAGCAAGTTGGATATACTCTGCATGGGAATTGATCATTGGCATATGGTCTGATCGATATGTATTGGATACAGATCGAATATAAGTTTCAAAGGGGTGTATCGATCGACACCATTGGGTGCGTCGGTCGATACAGGACGTGTGACGATCGACACCAATAAGTGTGTCGGTCGACACAATGGCGAAACCGAAACTGATGTTTCGGTTCACCTCGAGGTCAGTATATAAACACGTTTTATATCTCGACCTAAGGTTGTTGGTTCTGCGCCGCCCAGAGTGTTTTTTTCAGTGAGAAAACACAGAAACCTCAGAGAAACTCAGTTCCCAGGGAGATCCGAGTCCCGGTACTAGCATCCCGGCGGATTCCAGCTTGTGTGCGTGTGGACTGAACAGTAGAGGCGCAGCATCTGAGGCGCTCCAGAGATCTCGTTTATCTGACCCTATTCCGCTGCCAGAACAAGGTAAACGCTAGATCCATCAGTGATTCAATTAACTAGACCCTAGATCCTAGGCTATCTGGAACTCGCGAGGATTCTGAATACGGTAGAATTGGCTCCAAGTTCCAACATAATCAGCCTAACATCATAATCTAAGTGGCCAGTTCAGATTAAGCATTAAGAACAACCTAAACAAAGAACTAGCAGATATGAATCCCTACTGATTAATTAAACTATAACTCCATGAAATCCCTAATGAGAATCCCTAAACTTAACAGGTAATCTACTCAGATATAATCATCGAAACAGAAAACATCTTGAATAGAAAACCAAATATCATAAAATAAAACAAAGAACTTGGGTTCAAAATCCTCTCTCTCTCGAGAGCAGGATCAGCCCCTAACTCTCTCTGAAATAAAATAATACTTAATGAAAGCGTAGCCTAAACAATGGCTTAAAAACCCTAATATATTGGTCTAAAGTCGGTTGGGGGCCTTTTTGCAAGTCTGGGAAGTTTCTGGGCAAAAACTGTAATTTCTCCAAAATGCAGATTTTTGGGCGCAGAACTGCGTCGACCTAGTGCAGAACTGCAACGATCGTTGCACTGCGAAAACACAGCCAGTGCACTCTGTGAGATCTCTAAATAGTGCAGAATTGCTCCAAATGCTCCCAAAACGTCCAATTAGGCTCCAGATGTCCTTAAACCTGTAAAACACCTGAAAAGACTCCAAAACATAGTAAAAGACTCGATAAATAACACATATACCATGGTTAAAATCCCTAAAATCCATGGTATATAACCTCCCCCACACTTAGCTCTTGCTTGTCCTCAAGCAAGTAAAGAACCAAAGCATAAGAAAAGAAGTTTGAAAACACAGAAACTCATTTCGTCCTAGGAATTTTCACAATCACATTCACTTAGTAAGCCACTGAAAACTTTCCTACAGAACTCAAGACCAATATGTACTTCCCCCACACTTAGCAACTGTCCTAAGTAAACTCCACAATCACATTCAAGCATTCAAATTCACCCTACTGACTTCTGCAAGTATTTAAGTGCGGTCTCACCTAAGGAGTATCGATCAAAGGGCACATGGATTCTTACTTTATCAGCTCTAGACCACCATACTATCTTTCTCTAGTCCCTTTCTTCTCTTTCCCTTCCTTAACAACTGATTTTTCCCACATTGGGTATCATTTTATTTTTTTTTATCAGTGTTCTTCCCGTTAAGGGGTGTACTTTGGACATATTCCATGGATCGCATAAGAGATAATAGTGTTTGCTACTATTCCCATGACCACTTCGGAGTTACTAACTCATCCTCAGTTTATTATCTTTTTTTTTTTTTTTTACTTTATGGAAGGGGAGAAGGGAACTAAATAGGATAGGTTGACAGGCTGTGTCAGAACTAACAAGGGAATCCGACACAAAGTATACCAAGCCCTTAGGTGAGAAATCTAAGTCAGTATTAAAGTTGAAGTCAGTAAAAGGATCCTCTGATACCTGAAGTGATGTGGGTGTCCTCAGTAGGTTGATCCGTGTCTGAGTTTTCTAACAGTCATAGAGGCTCTGCAAGTCCGTCCAATGGTCGCTTAGTTCATGTTCAAGCGAAAATTTTCCTCGAAAAATCATAGTTTCATACAAATTTTGACTCAATAAAACAAATTTTGAAAAACTAAGAAAACAAAAGCGTGCGTCAGTAGCTTCCTCCCCCACACTTAAACTACACTGTCCCCAGTGTAACCAAGGCATGAGCTCGGTGAGAATAATAATCAAATTTGAAACAATCCGAAAAGTTGCAGAATACTTACCTGTCGTTGCCCTGCGTCGATCGATGCCCAAGGGTGTCGATCGATGCAAGGCGATTATCGCTCGCGGTTATGTAGATAACCGATGTCTGAACCGCAATCAATTCGTTAAACTGTAAATCGCGATTGCATCGACCGATGCACAATGTGTGTCGATCGATGCAATGCGATTATTCCTATTTCCCTCAGCTCTGAACACACTTAAACAGAAAATCAAAACACCAAAAATAAAAACGAAAAATGAAAACTAAAACGAACCTAATAGTGGGTTGCCTCCCACTCAGCGCTTGTTTTTAGTCATTAGCTTGACTATTAGAAGAGATTTGATTCAAGGCGGTTTCAACAGAGACTTTGAATGTCTCTGTGAGTATCTCTTCATCCAAGGAGGTGTATAGGCATTATGATCATGAGGCTTCCCAAGGAAAGAGAAATCAGAATCAGGGCGGGAGCGAAGCTTGGGCGGTCTACTGCGTTTTCCTGCATTCAAAACAATGTGATCAGAAGGTTTACGCTTAGGTGATTTGTACCTTACCTTTGACGTATATCTGATATCTGGAGCTTTCTGCTTATGAGCAGATGTAGGTACTGAAGATGTTAGAGCAGGTTCAAGAGGAACCGCCATCTTCTTCTTTCCACTATCAGATACTGTAATTCCACCAATCTGAACTTCTTCTTTCAGATGATCATCAGTGGAGATCATCTTCTTTGCATGAACTCGCGAAGTTTCAACTGGTGGTGTTCTATTCACCTTCTTATCCATCACTTTCACGCAGTTAGCCACTTCTAGCTCTTGTTTGGAAGGTTTAGGAACCTTAGGATATGGCACAGGGGGCTTATACACTCGTTCTGGTACTGTTGCAGGTTTCTGGTCATGTCTGCGTTTTGTGTCGATCGTTGCATGATGTGTGTCGATCGATGCAAGGCGATTCTCTTTGTCGTAAGAACTCAAAATTGCCGTCAGAACGGCGTGTCGATCGACACTAAGAGGGTGTCGATCGATGCATGTCTCAGACAGACAATATTCATCCAAAAAATCCGAGATTATGCTCTCTTCTTCACCTAGCAACTCAATCTCATCCCCTAAGGTCACAGCTTTGATGGATTTGTATTGTTCAGCTTTCCTAGCTTCATTATGCCTTTGTATTGCTCCAGCTGTTTGTTGAACTTCGACATCTAGCTTCTTCAAATGTGTGCTCAAGTATTCAAACTTCCCATTCAGATTTTCATGTATAGCGTCCAGCTTCCTGTCGAAGTCCATAGCAGCCTTAGTCTGATCCTCTAGCAGCTGCTCCATCATGGATTCCATCTTGCTCTCATAAGCATTAGCAGCAGGAGGTGCCTGATAGGAGGGTGATCCATACATGTTTCCCTGAAACCCAGAACCATTTATGTAGTTCCTCTCCTCTTCCTGTCTTTCCAGTAACTGCTCCATCATGCTTATCAGCTTATTAGACTGTGTATTGTGAGGAGGAACATGCTGATATAATGGAGATTCATAATCTCTGGTGAATGAATAGGAACCATAGCCTCTGCAGAACGAGTTATTCTGCTGATTTTCCAACATCCGTTCCATCATTCCCATGATTCTTTCGCACTGTGTCGATCGATGCAGAGTAGCGTCGATCAATGCAACGATCGACACACAGGACAGTGTCGATCGAAGCAAGGCGATTACAGGCGTACCTGAAACGCAAGAACAGAAAAAAAAAAATTAGTAGCAAAAAATAAAAACGAAAAACCTAGTCTAAACCCTAAGTTCAAATCTATTGAAGACTCAAAAGAGTCCCCGGCAACGGCGCCAAAAACTTGATAGGTCGAGTTTTAATCCTATATCTAACTGCAAGTGCACAGTGATGTAATTGTAGTACTTAGGGTATCGAATCCACAGGGACTCCGGTCAACGATAGATAAGAACAGAAAAGATTAAACTAGGAGAAAGCAAAGGTGATTAAACTAAAAGCAGAGCAGAAAAGTAAATCAGTAGCAGGCGAGTTTGTGAGCAAGGAAGCGAAGCGTTAAGTCTAGGGAGGTCTCAGGAAATCAGGAACACAAGCAATCAATCAGTCGAAATCCAATCAGAAATTGTTCTAGAACTCAAACACAGATATAGAATTAACCAAATTCCTTTGCGAGAATTCTCTAAGTCTAAGTGCAGCAAACCAAACTTTCGTTTGCGAGAACTAACAGATTAAACCAGCTTTAATTCCAAGTTTGATATGTTCACAATCTAATTAAACCAAACTTTCGTTTGCGAGAAGTTAAATTGCTTATCTAGGTTCTTTCTAGCTAAATTAACCAACTTCCGCTGCATTAATCAGCCTAACATCATTAATCTAAGTGGCCAGTTCAGATTAAGCATTAAGAACAACCTAAACAAAGAATTAGCAGATATGAATCCCTACTGATTAATTAAACTATAACTCCATGAAATCCCTAATGAGAATCCCTAAACTTAACAGGTAATCTACTCAGATATAATCATCGAAACAGAAAACATCTTGAATAGAAAACCAAATATCATAAAATAAAACAAAGAACTGGGGTTCAAAATCCTCTCTCTCTCGAGAGCAGGATCAGCCCCTAACTCTCTCTAAAATAAAATAAGACTTAATGAAAGCGTAGCCTAAACAATGGCTTAAAAACCCTAATATATTGGTCTAAAGTCGGCTGGGGCCTTTTTGCAAGTCTGGGAAGTTTCTGGGCAAAAACTGTAATTTCTCCAAAATGCAGATTTTTGGGCGCAGAACTGCGTCGACCTAGTGCAGAACTGCAACGATCGTTGCACTGCGAAAACACAGCCAGTGCACTCTGTGAGATCTCTAAATAGTGCAGAATTGCTCCAAATGCTCCCAAAACGTCCAATTAGGCTCCAGATGACCTTAAACCTGTAAAACACCTGAAAAGACTCCAAAACATAGTAAAAGACTCGATAAATAACACATATACCATGGTTAAAATCCCTAAAATCCATGGTATATCAATCCACTTGGTGAAGTAGTCCGTCATCACCAGCAGGTGTGTGGCTTTCTTTTTGCCAGATGCGACCAGCGGTCCCACGATGTCCATTCCCCATCGCATGAATGGGTATGGTGATGAGATAGAGGAGAGTTTCTCCGACGCTTGGTGGATAATTGGGGCATGCTTTTGGCATTTATCGCACTTGTTGGAGAAAGATTCGCATTCGGTGGCCATTGTCGGCCAATAGTAGCCTTGCCTTTTGATTCGTACGGCCAATGCTCGTCCTCCGGAATGGCTTCCGCAGGATCCGTCATGTGTTTGTGTAATCACGGTTAGGGCTTGCCTTTTGTCAAGGCATTTAAGATAAGGTCCGGAGAGGCTCCTTTTAAAGAGCTCTCCTTGTGTGACACAGTACCTTGCGCTCTGTGTTTTAAGTTTCCGCGCCTCCCATTTGTCATCGGGAACTTCGCCGTTTGTGATGTATCGGATGATCGGAGTTCTCCAATCTTCGTCGTTGTTAGGCTCAGGTCCCTGACTAGTGGATGCGGTTTGAATTGGTCCGTCGGGGACGTTCGCGGCGTACACGGCGTTTCTAGGATCGAGATCATCATCAATCTCGATGATGTCACTACTAGTGCCCCCAGGACTTTCTTTGTGCTTGACATCGTCCTTCACAGCGGGCCCGTACTCTTTCAAGGACAGGGCTTTGAGGGCTATGTCGATGCTTGGTTTTTCTATCCCTTCGACTGGTATGATCCTTTTGAGGTTAGGATCTGATGTCGATGCTAATGCGGCTAACGCATCGGCTGCGGTGTTTTCACCTCGTGGGATTCGTGTTAGATCGAAGAATTCGATCTGTTCGGCCAATGTATGGACTACCCGTAGGTATGCTTCCATTCGTTCGTCTTTGGCCTCGTAGTCGCCGTGATATTGGCTTGTGACTAGTTGGGAATCGCTGAAGGCGCTTACTTCCCGGGCTCCTATGGCTATCGCGAGTCTGAGCCCGGCTATTAACGCTTCATATTTTGCCTCGTTATTCGATGTGACGAAGCCCAATCTAAATGATTGTTCTAGTACTTCACCCGTTGGGGAGACTAATTTCACTCCGACTCCGGACCCTTGCCTTGAGGAAGCTCCATCGACGTAGAGTTTCCACCTTTGGGCCGAAGTCGGGTCGAGTTCTATAGTCGGAGGGAGCTCGATTATGAAATCTGCCAGTACTTGTGCTTTTAGGCATGTTCGAGCTTTGTATTCAATGTCGTACTCGCTAAGTTCGATAGCCCATTTGACCAATCGACCTGATTGGCTTGGACTGTGAAGGATGGTTCTCAGTGGCTGAGAGGTCAACACTATGATCGAGTGCAATTGAAAGTATGGTCGGAGTTTCCGAGCCGATGTTACTAGCGCTAAGGCGAGTTTTTCCATGGCGGGGTATCTGGTTTCAGCATCGATCAAAGTCTTACTGATGTAATACACCGGCCGTTGTTCGTTTTGTTCCTCGCGAACCAGAACTCCACTTACTGCTGCCGTCGAGACAGCTAGGTAGAGGTAAAGGGGTTCTCCTTCTCTTGGTTTCGCCAGTATGGGTGGTTCGCTTAAGTAAGCTTTAAGCTGAGTGAATGCCTCTTCGCACTTTTCGTCCCAGAGGAACTTTTTGTTTGCTTTTAGCAAGTGATAGAAGGGTAGACATTTATCAGTCGACCTTAAGATGAAGCGATTCAGAGCAGCTATTTTGCCGGTTAGGCGCTGGACTTCTCGCGTCGTTCTGGGAGATTTCATCTCTATGAACGTTGCGATCTGTTTGGGGTTCGCTTCGATCCCTCTTTCGGTTACCAAGTAACCGAGGAACTCTCCTAGAAGATTTTACCAGCATATCATCGATGTAGACTTCCATGGTTTTGCCTAGGAGTCCTGAAAACATCTTGTTGACGAGGCGCTGGTAAGTTGCTCCCGCGTTTTTTAGTCCGAAGGGCATGACTTTGTAGCAGTACGTGCCTCGATCTGTTATGAACGAAGTCTTTTTTTGGTCTTCAGGGTTCATCAATATTTGATTGTACCCTGAGAACGCGTCCATAAAGGATAGCAGCTGATGTCCAGCGGTGGCCTCGACCAGTCGGTCGATGTGCGGGAGTGGGAAGCTGTCCTTTGGACATGCTTTGTTGAGATCCGTGAAGTCTACACAGACCCTCCACTTTCCGTTCTTTTTCTTAACCACCACGGGGTTTGCGAGCCAGTCGGGGTACTTGACCTCTCTGATCGATCCGATTTTTAATAATCGATCGACCTCGTCATTGACGGCTTTGGCCCGCTCAGGACCTAGTTTTTGACGTTTCTGTCTTACCGGTTTGTAGGTTGGGTCGACATTCAGCTCATGGCTGGTTACGTCGATGTTTATCCCTTTCATGTCCGTTGAAGACCAGGCGAAGGAGTCGACGTTCTGTTTGAGAAAAGAGACTAGTTCGTTCTTAACCGGCTCTGATAGGTCGATTCCGATACCAACGAGTCTTTCGGGATGAGCATCGTCTATGCAGACCTGAGTCGTGAGGTCCTTTGGGGGTCCTATTTGACTGGGGTCGTTTGACCTTTTGGTCTGCATGGTGGCGAGCTCCTCCTCTTTCTGTAATTTCTACGCAGGGGATTTCTCGATCTGCTTGTATCCGTTCATGTAGCAATGACGGGAAATCTTTAGACTTCCGTAAATGGTTTTGATCCCTTTGGGAGTCGGGAATTTTACGCATTGGTGGTAGGTCGATGTGTTGGGAATGTCCTGAAATCTACCGTACTATCTCTAGAAAGTATGATAAGTGTCGAGATCAGACATAAGTCATAAATACTGGGTGATCATGATGGCTTGCTAGAGTCCGCTCATGATCTATAAGTTTAGGACTTATTACCAGTATTGTATGATCCCGAAGGGTCACACACCATAGCTAACGGGAAAGTTAAATGGAATTAATACGGTAAGATGCAATGGCATTTACTGTATTAGATCAGAGAATTGGGCCAGACAAAATACAGGCTTTTGTCTGATTTGTGTCTTGGGCCCAAAAGATTAATGAGCCATTAGTCTAATGACTTGGGCCCATTAATGAGAGATAAAAGAATCAGAAACCCTAAGGAAGAGCCACGCTTGCGATTTCTTTTTGGGTGTAGCCGCGAGTCTCTCTCTCTAATCTCTCTCTCTGATTCATCCATCTCTTTGGTCTAGCAGCCGTCCCTTGCTTGTAAGAGTGTGGATACTCAAGGAGGAATAGGTGTTACCATCTGTTCTAGCTGATCTCATCATTACCATCCATTCCGCTGCAATCTGAAAGGTAGTGATCAGGTTTGCTTTATGATTCGTTTGACAAGAACCTAGATCTGTTTAAGGTTATGTGTTAGGTTGTAATTTGGGAATTGAACCTTGAAAAACACTATAATCCTTCAGTGGTATCAGAGCCTAGGCATTAGGTTTCTTGTGAAATTGGATCATATGTTTTTAATGGTTTTTGAATCAATTAAGGAATGAAAATTGATTAAAACTAATTAAACCCTAATCGTGTGATCTTGTTAATAATCGGCTGTTTGAAAGGTTTTGGCCTTGGCCGAATGTTGATAATAGAATGGCTCCATTCAATTATTAAAACCCTAATCGCCATTCTATAATGATCACGGCTTGGATCATGTGCTTTGTCCGATAGTAACACATGATGCGATCGCTCTAATTGAGTGTATCGATCATGTTGTTTGATTCTATCGGCGTGATCGATCATGCATAGCATGGATCGTGTGTACGTGAGCCGTTGTCAAGCGTGATGTGTGAGCCATAAGCCGAGTGCCGTACATGATCGTGGGTTGCGATGATCGATCGGTTTCGATCGTGAGCAACCGCTGCGCCGTAATAGATCATGGGCCTCAGATCATTATGGGCCCACAATTGCATTAATGGGCCGAGTTGGATCTTGGATCCGATTGTTTGGCCCATTAAAATTTTACGTCCCGCGAATAGTCAATCGGTTAAACCGAGCTTCGCGGTTCGTTGCCCAAAACCACACCGATTAAACCGGTCCATTTAATTGGCGGTTAATTATGTGTTTAAAGCCTTAAACCGCAAGTTAAATCAAATTGGCTAAAACACTAGGTGTTTCTTCCCGGTTTTGGATTTAACTGAACCGATCAAATTTAATTGGTGGTTCAAGCGGTTAACCCAAATCGCGGTTTGCTGGAAATAATTTTATTTCTGGTTAAACCGGATTTAAATTCATAAAATTGAATTTTAACCTAAACCGAAGGCTGGTCTAAGTTTGATTTGGTTGGACCAAATAATTTAGAGCTGGTCTGGTTTAGTAAATAACCGATGGTTTTGATAGTTAATTTGGTCTTGGACCAGAATTAATAAACCGGATCGGTTATGTCAAATTATTGGGCCAGCTGGAATTCTATGGTCTTGGGCCAAGAATTGGGCCTATAATTTGTGACCCAATCCCAAAATATTTAATAAAATATTAAATTAGAAATTTTTATTTTTAGTAAGTTACTAAATTTAGAAAGTTTCTAAAATAAGAAAGTTTCCCAAAATAGTAATCTTCTATTTTTGGAAATAAAACTTAAAATCCTCAAAAACAATATCAAGCTTGGATGTCTTTCCAATCTTGTCAGCTACTTAACGCTTATTCGATTACAGATATGGCTTACAGTGTGAGGTGTCTGTTTTCGCGTAAGTAAAGTAGTATATAGTCACTAATTTCATTGGGAGTCCCAGACTTTAGTGATTATTTGGCTGTAAGAGATTGGTTTCCTTGACTGGGCCATCGGGAGTCCCGGGCCTTGAGACATCTGGTGAATTTGGGCCTCGGGTCCAATTCACAACCGAGAGTTATATGAGATATAACTAGCTGTGTGTATGCTTACCAAGTAAAGCTAATTCCGGGTGACGGCCAGTGGCCCACTTTGGATTTAGCTGAACATGGGTCTCGGAATCATTGTATTCTTATGAGGTTAAACAAAGAAATTTTGAATACAATGCGAGTTTTCTTATAAGTTGTTAAGATTGCTCTTTTATGAACATAATAACTAAATCTCTATTGTCTCATATTTTCAGCTATGTCAAGCACAATAACTCAAAACACTTTCTCGATCCGGTCTGCCCTTGAGAAGGACAAACTGAACGGATCAAACTTCCTGAACTGGTCCAGGAACCTGAGACTCGTGCTCAGACAGGAGAAGAAGGCTTATGTCCTTGAAAGAGCTCTCTCTCCTAGACCTGCGAATAATGTCGCACAAGCTGTGAAGAATGCTTGGGATACGCATTCTTCAGATGCTAATGACGTGATTTGCCTGATGTTGGCGACAATGGCTCCCGAACTGCAGATGCAGTGGGAAGGCCTGACTTGTCCCATGGAGCTGATGGCAAATCTGAAAGCGTTGTTTCAGGAGCAGGCTCGTACAGAGAGATTCCAAACTGTTAAGAATCTCTTGGACTGTAAAATTGCTAAGGATGCAACAGTGAGTCCACATGTTCTGAAAATGATGGGTTATCTCGATCATTTGACTAGGCTCGACTGTCCTATAAGCCAAGAGCTTGCTTGTGATATCGTTCTGCAGTCTCTTACTCCTGCATATGACCAGTTCATTTTGAACTATAATATGCATGGGTTGATAAAGACTTTGCCTGAGCTACATGGTATGCTCAAGACTGCAGAACCGAATCTGAAGAAGACCAAGGAGTCGTTTGTACTCATGGTGCAGAAGGGCAAGGGTTTTAAGAAATCCGCTGCAGACAAGGGAAAGGGCAAGGTAGTCAGCAATAAAAAGGCCAAGCCCAAGCCCGTGTCTAAAGCTGGGCCTTCTGATATCTGTCACTTTTGTAAAGAGGCAGGGCATTACCGCAGGGACTGTAAGAAATACCAGGAAAGTCTGAAGAAGAAGAAGTCTTTCGAGACTAAATCTTCAGGTATTTTTGTTATTGAAGTAAATACTACTACTTCTGATAATACCACTTGGGTATTAGATACTGGATGTGGGGCTCATATTTATACTAATATGCAGGCGCTCAGCAACAGTAGAAGGTTGAAGCAAGGGCAAGTAGAGTTGAGGGTTGGCAATGGAGCGAAGGTTCCAGCACTGGCCGTTGGCACTTACTTATTGTCTTTACCTTCTGGATTGATTTTAGAACTTGAGAATTGTTATTTTGTACCTGCTATAAGCAGAAATATCATTTCAGTTTCATTGTTGGATTTGCAAGGATTTGATTTTTCTATTAAGAATAAATTGTGTTCCTTTAATCTCAATGATATGTTCTATGGCGGTGCCCCTCTTGTAAATGGGCTGTACATGCTGGATCAATCTGCTCCAGTATATAACATTAATACGAAACGGTTCAAATCTAACGAAGAAAATGAAACGTTTCTCTGGCATTGTCGTTTGGGGCACATTAGTGAGAAACGCGTCAAGAGGCTCCATTCAAATGGACTCTTGGGCTCATTTGACTTTGAGTCTTGTGAGCAATGCGAATCTTGTCTAATGGGCAAAATGACACGGGCCCCTTTCAATAAACCCACAGAAAGGGCCAGTGAACTATTGGGCCTGATACATACTGACGTGTGTGGCCCAATGTCCACAAGTGCTAGAGGAAACTTTCAGTACTTCATTACATTCACTGATGATTTCAGTAGATATGGATATGTCTACTTGATGAAACATAAGTCGGAAACCTTTGAAAAGTTCAAAGAATTCCCGAATGAAGTACAGAACCAGCTTGGTAAAATTATTAAGGCTCTTCGGTTGGACCGAGGAGGAGAATACGTGAGCCAGGAATTTCGTGATCATCTGAGTGAGTGTGGGATTATCTCCCAACTCACACCTCCTGGAACACCTCAGTGGAATGGTGTGTCTGAGAGAAGGAATCGGACATTGTTAGACATGGTCCGATCCATGATGAGTCACACAGACCTTCCTATATCCCTTTGGGGATATGCTTTGCTCACCGCAACGTTCACACTGAACAGAGTGCCATCAAAGGCAGTAGCAAAGACACCATATGAGATATGGACTGGAAAAGCTCCAGCAATGTCTTTTCTCAGAATTTGGGGTTGTGAAGCCTATGTCAAAAGATTAATCTCAGACAAGCTTACACCAAAATCTGACAAATGCTACTTCATTGGTTATCCTAGGGATACCAAGGCTTATTACTTCTATCTGCGATCCGAGAACAAAATCTTTGTTGCTCGGGATTGTACTTTTCTTGAAAGGGAGTTTCTCTCTAGAAAAGATAGTGGGAGTAAGGTACAACTTGATGAAATTCAAGAAGGACAGGAACCTGTTCAACCTAATGAGGAAGAACAGCAGGATGAATTACATGAAGTTGTAATAGAACCTGAACCTGCAGTACCTGAAGTTCGAAGATCCGGAAGGATCCGTCGCGAACCTGATAGATATCAGGGATTCCTCGTGACTAATTGCCATGATCTTTTGATCATTGACGGTGATGAACCCTCGAACTTTGCAGAAGCCATGATGGGCCCTGACTCCTTAAAGTGGCGAGAAGCCACAGAATCCGAGATGGACTCCATGTCTGCTAACCGAGTGTTTTCACTGGTTGATTTACCTGCTGGTGCAAAAGCCATCGAGTGTAAATGGATCTTCAAGAAGAAGATTGACATGGATGGAAATGTCCAGATTTACAAGGCCAGGTTGGTGGCAAAAGGTTTCAAGCAAATTCATGGTATAGACTATGATGAAACCTATTCACCAGTGGCAATGATGAAATCAATTCGGATTCTCCTAGCGACTGCCGCTTATTATGACTATGAGATTTGGCAGATGGATGTGAAAACCGCCTTCCTGAATGGAATCTTGGAGGAGGATGTGTATATGACACAACCTGATGGTTACATTGATCCTAAGAATGCTGGGAAAGTATGCAAGCTTCACAAATCCATTTATGGATTGAAGCAAGCATCGAGGAGTTGGAATCTTCGTTTTGATGAGGCAATAAAGAATTTTGACTTCATCAGAAACGAGGAAGAACAATGTGTGTATAAGAAAACTAGTGGGAGCAAAGTGGCGTTTCTTATCCTATATGTCGATGACATATTGCTTCTTGGAAATGATATTCCAATGCTGAAGTCTGTTAAAGACTGGCTGGGAAGTTGTTTTTCCATGAAGGACATGGGTGAAGCCGCGTATATTCTTGGAATCCGAATTTTTAGAGATAGATCTAAAAGGCTGATTGGACTTTGTCAAGATTCCTACATAGACAAAGTTCTGCATCGATTCGGAATGGAAAATTCCAAGAAGGGATTCACGCCAATGATACATGGTGCTACACTAAGCAAGGATCAGTGTCCAAAAACACCTGATGAGCTTAAGCGCATGAGTAGGATTCCTTATGCTTCGGCTATAGGATCTATCATGTATGCCATGATCTGTACTCGTCCTGATGTTGCTTATGCACTAAGCATGACGAGTAGGTACCAGTCTAATCCAGGTGAGAGTCACTGGATTGCCGTAAAGAATATCCTGAAGTATTTGAGGAATACTAAGGATAAGTTCTTGGTTTACGGAGGAAGTGAAGTGCTTGAAATCAGTGGATTCACGGATGCAAGTTTTCAGACAGATAAAGATGATTTCCGGTCACAGTCTGGCTACATCTTCTGTCTGAATGGCGGTGCAGTAAGTTGGAAGAGCTCCAAGCAGAGCACCGTGGCAGATTCCACAACTGAAGCTGAATACATCGCTGCTTCAGAAGCTGCGAAGGAAGGAGTTTGGATTAGGAACTTCTTGATTGAACTCGGTGTATTCCCTAATGCCACTGAGCCTTTGGCACTGTATTGTGACAACAATGGTGCAATTGCTCAAGCCAAGGAACCGAGACATCATCAGAAATCCAAACACATTATGAGAAGGTATCACCTGATTCGTGATATAGTGAATAGAGGTGAAGTGAAGGTCAGCAGGGTTCCCACTGATGAGAACGTAGCTGATCCGTTGACAAAGCCACTCCCGAGACCTAAGCACGAGTTTCATACTACTGCTGTAGGAATTAGAGATATTCAATTGTAATCTCTTTTTGAGTGGGAGTTGTGAGGGCTTTATTTTAGTTATTTTGATTGGTTCATGTAAACATTTTAAATGTTAATGAAATTTTATTTCTGGATTATTTTTAACTGTGATATAAAATAATCGTTCCAAAATGATTCATGTCATTATATATGGGCCATCGAAGTACATGAGTAGACTTGATCCTGAAACCCCATATTTAATGAAATGACATAAATCATAGTGTCCATAGTCGAAGGTTGTTGAAATTGGAACATCAACAACCTGTTGAGACTAGATTGTGTTGAGACTTTTGACCAAGTTTCGAGGGGTCATAGATGCGCGGCATCAAAGTCGACACATAGGTATATGTAGGGGAACATATGACCGGACATGGCCCGCTGATGAGAACTCTACAAGATATTAATATATGTGTCATAAGAGGTTCTCATATATGACTATAGAGTATAGTCCTTAGACCTGAGTTCGCATGCATGTGGCTGCACATGGAGTGATACGCTTTGATCATTGTCTAACGCTGTTTCGTAACTGGGAGCTATACGGACCTTGGTTGGGTGTATTATGAATTGTGTAGTTCATAGTGATGGAACAAGATGGGATTTGTCCCTGCCGTTTAACGGAGGTAATATCTCTAGGCCAATCGGAGATTTGATAGCTGGTAAGAGAATGGCCATTCCCAAACGGACTTGCCCAAGTCGTTTGCATTGTCAGTATCAAATCTGGTCCGATAAACATGGTCTGGCTATATAAGGATGACACGCATCTTGCCTTATGCCAGATCGAGATATTGAGACAAAAGGATTAGGGAATGTAGGATTCCAGTACAATCGGAAGATTGTTGGGAATGTCCTGTGTAGGATTCCAGTACAAGTGGGAGATTGTTGGGAATGTCCTGAAATCTACCGTACTATCTCTAGAAAGTATGATAAGTGTCGAGATCAGACATAAGTCATAAATACTGGATGATCATGATGGCTTGCTAGAGTCCGCTCATGATCTATAAGTTTAGGACTTATTACCAGTATTGTATGATCCCGAAGGGTCACACACCATAGCTAACGGGAAAGTTAAATGGAATTAATACGGTAAGATGCAATGGCATTTACTGTATTAGATCAGAGAATTGGGCCAGACAAAATACAGGCTTTTGTCTGATTTGTGTCTTGGGCCCAAAAGATTAATGAGCCATTAGTCTAATGATTTGGGCCCATTAATGAGACATAAAAGAATCAGAAACCCTAAGGAAGAGCCACGCTTGCGATTTCTTTTTGGGTGTAGCCGCGAGTCTCTCTCTCTAATCTCTCTCTCTGATTCATCTATCTCTTTGGTCTAGCAGCCGTCCCTTGCTTGTAAGAGTGTGGATACTCAAGGAGGAATAGGTGTTACCATCTGTTCTAGCTGATCTCATCATTACCATCCATTCCGCTGCAATCTGAAAGGTAGTGATCAGGTTTGCTTTATGATTCGTTTGACAAGAACCTAGATCTGTTTAAGGTTATGTGTTAGGTTGTAATTTGGGAATTGAACCTTGAAAAACACTATAATCCTTCACGATGGTACCGCTTTCATGTCGTATATCCATGGTCGACCTAGGATTGCGTTATAGGGAGCTGGCCGATTTACTATGACGAACTCCGTCATTCTCCGAACTCCTCCAGCAATTACTGGGGCGAAGACAGAGCCCATCGAGTATGTCGTCTCGCCAGCAAAACCTACTAGTTGTGTCTTTTCTTCCACCATTTCGGAGTCGTTGAAGTCCATCTTTTTGAACGCGTCGTAAAAGAGGACATCTACCGAACTTCCTGTGTCAATCATTATCCTTGAGAGTTCGACATCTCCCACTACTAGACAAACGAGGAGGGCGTCGTCGTGTGGTTTGTCGAGATTATTCGTCTCGCTTTCGTGGAAAATGATTTCGTGGTCTGGACCTAACATTGGGGTTTTCCCCCCTCTGTCGGTCTCGACTCTTCTTTGAAGAGCTTTGATCGAATTGACCGAGTCGCGGCAAAGCTTGGAGCCACCGAAGATGAAGTCGATTCGTTTAGGGGGTATAGCCCGTACACCCCCCCCCCCCCCCCCCGCAGAGACGAGGGAGATTGATTCTGGAGCGTAAACGTTTGGCAGGAGCCGGAGGCGAGGATAGCGCCGAACCTCCCGGAGTGCCGCTCAGGTTAAGCTCGCGGAGGATGAACTCGACTCGCTTCCGCGACCCTTGAGGGAGTGTTTCGGGAGATTACGACTCTTTTGACCGTTCTCGTTTGTTCTGAGATTGCTTTTTGGAGTTTGACTCCTTGGTCTGTTTATTTTCCTTTTTGTCGGGCAGAGTTTCCTCCTCGACTTCGGAGTCTTTTTTGCTTTCGGACTCTTGTTTTTGAGCCTCTACCTTAGCTCGAGTATAGCAATCTTCGGTCGAGTGACCTCTTTTATTGTGGAAATCACATAATTTTTCCTTATCGAACTCGAATTTCTTCGAGCTCTTTGGGCTCTCGACCGCGTTGACGTTCCCTGACTTACGGGAATCCTTTTTCGAGTTTGAATTCTGCGAGCCCGACGGGTTCCTTTCTTTCCGGTGTTTTTCTCTGAGGGCCGTGGTTTCGTCCTCGAGGCAAGCAAAGGCCGATGTGCAATGGAGAGCATCATCGAGCGTTTGAGGTTCGCGGACTGTTATTTCCTCCCGGATTCTGGTTGAGAACCATAGTCCTCGTCTTAACGCTTCTATAGCTACCTCATCTCGTGGGTTCGCGATTTTGGATTTTATTTCCTTAAATCAGTCGATGTACGAGCGAAGTGTTTCATCCGGTTTTTGAGAGACGCCAAACAGAGCTGCCTCAGTAGTCTTTTCCTCGATGAAAACGGAGTATTGCTTGAGGAAAGCCGTCATGAACTGGGTGAAGTTGTCGATGGACCTTTCTTCCAGTCCGGCAAACAATTCTAGGGCGGAGCCCGATAGGTTTTCCGCGAAGAGCCTGCAGAAGGCTGGCTCCCTCTCCTCGTCGGTAAGGTACACCCTTGCCATCGCTAGTCGGAATGCCCTGATGTGGGCTTTCGGGTCTGATTTCCCAGAGAATTCTGGAAACTTAGTTTTCTTGATCTCTCAGATCCTCGCAAACGCAATTCGATCTGTGAACGGCGTTTGTTGTGTTTCTTCGATCACTCGATCGATGTCAGGAGCCGCGCTCGTCGCCATGTGAACTTTCGAGCTCAGACTGTTGAACTGGGCTTTAGCCTGCTCAATGTATTGTCTAAGCATATCGTGTTCATCGCCCTCTGCGGGTGCGAACTGGACTTGTGCCTGACCTGACGTTTGTTCCGGAAAAATGGGGTCGAGGAGATCGATCGTTGGGATTGACCTCGTCTGATCGACCTGGGGGTTTCGGAACTGAACTGAGTTTGATCCGTTAAGGAGTTCTGAGCTCGAGGCGAAGGCAGATCCTCCTAGTTGCCTGATATATCATGGTTTTTACCCATTTTATACCATGATATAGATGTGTTTTTAGTGTCTTTTGTATTCGTTTAGAGTTTTTTACAGGTTTAATCAGGTTTGGAGCTAATTGGAGATATTTGGAGCATTTTGGGACTTTTGGGACGTTTTGGCCGAGAGATTAACTCACTGTCCGATTTATTGATCAAGCATCGACCGACACACCTTGTGCATCGGTCGACACACTAGCGAGATGGGCCGTACGCGTCGGTTTAACAAGTTATGAAGAATTGCAAAGAAGCCCAAGATAGTTCCAGTATTTACACAGAAGCCCCAGCCGAGATTAGGCTTATATATAGAGGATTTTGGTGTTTATTTTACTTACGCTTTCATACTTAGAGCTAAGAGATTTTTAGAGCTTTTGGGGCTGATCTATTTCCTGTATTCACTTATTTTGGAGAAGATTTCGAACCCCTTTATCTATTTAATTTCTTATATGCAATCTATTATTTCTATGATTATGTTTTCATCAATCATGTCTGAGTAGATCCATAGTTAGGCTTAGGGTTTCTCATTAGGGTTTGATGACTTGCTAGACTTGTTTAATTCCGTTAAGGATTCATATGATTAGAATGTTCTTCAAACTAAATTGTGCTTAATGCTAGTTCTAACCTGATCAATTAGAATCTAGATCTTAGGTTGCTAAATTCGACACGAGAGTGTGTTTTAGAATCTGAACTATTTAGGTTGAGCAATTAAATTATTCGCAAAGAGATTTGGTTTAGTTTAATTGTGAACATATCGAACTTGAACTTAATGCTAGGTTAATCTGTTAGTAATTGCAAAGAGATTTGGGTTACTGCACTTAGACTTAGAGAGTTTTCGCAAAGATATTTGGTTAATTCTATTTCCGTGATTTGAGTTCTAGAACTGAGTTTAATTTGATCCTGACTGATTAACTTGTCTGCTTGTCTGATTTCCTGAGAATACCCTAGGCTTGACGCTTTTAGTTTATTGCTTTCACAACCAACTTGCTACTGTTTACTTTCTTGCTTCGCAATTTATTTACTTCACCATCTGCTTATTTCTAGTATTAATCTCTACGTTTCTGATTCTATTGAGACCAAGTGTCCCTGTGGATTCGATAATCCTATATACTACTTTGACATTGTTGTTCACTTGCAGTTTAGAATAGAGTAAAACTTAGAACCTATCAAGTTTTTGGCGCCGTTGCCGGGGACTCTTAGAGTCTTCGATAGGACCGAACTTAGGGTTTTTACTAGAAATTTTTCTTTTTGTTTTTGCTTTTTTTCGTTTTATTTTCATATTTTGCTAACTTTTTCTCTGTTTCTTTCTGTCGCAGGTACGACTTTCGCCTTGCGTCGATCGTTGCATCCCTTGCGTCGATCGTCACTAGGCGATTCTGAGATTGAATCGATCGTTGCACTGTTAGCATCGGTTGTTGCTGGACGATTACAGACAGTTTATGCCAACGCAGAAAACTCGAAGTAATCCGAACTCGAGCTTAGTTAATCTCGGACTAGAGGAACTTGGACGTCTAGAAAGAACTATCAGAAGAGAAAAGAGAGAGAGAATGGTACGAGAACGTCTGATCTTGATACGAGATGCTGAAGGTGTCCTGAGGGATCCGGAAAAACAATCCTTACAATGCTGCTGGGCAGAGGATTGATGCTGATGGACGAGTGATCCCTGACCCTCCTGAGCAACCGCAACAGGAGCAGAACCAGGATCAAAGACAGCCTCAAGGTAGACAGCTGGTTGTTCATGAGAGGACGTTAGCTGACTACAACAGACCGGATGAGTTTCATGCAAACCGGTCAGCTTTAGTGCTTCCTACCTTTGAGAGGAATGATTTTGAAGTCAAGACCATCTACTACCAGCTGATGAGACAGATTGCTTTTCATGGTCACCAAGCAGAGCAGCCTATGGATCACATTGATCGGTTTGAGGACATAGTCACTGGCATGAAGTATGATGGAGTATGCCCGGACTATCTGTTCCTTAAGCTATTTCCACACAATCTTGCTGGAGACGCTAGTGTATGGCTGAGGCAGCTAGTACCTGGCCAGTATACCACTTGAGCAGCTTTAAAGAGTGAGTTCCTGCGTCACTTCTATGATGATGCGCGTTCAGACCAGTCCAGACAGGACATACTCACTTTCTCCCAAGGAGCTGTGGAGCCCTTAAAGACTGCCTGGATGAGATTTAAGCAGTATCAGCGTGACTGCCCACACCATGGATTCACTGAAGTTCAGCTGATTGGTATCTTCTTCAGAGGCATAGATCTTCCATATCAGTCTGCGCTGGATAATTCCAGTAATGCCAACTTCAACACCAGGACTCCTACACAGGCTAAGCAGTTTATTGAAAATCTGATTGGCAGCAACAGTTGCAAAACTATGGATGAGAGGAGGAAGAAATCTGGTGGAAGTGTTGATAACTCAGAGATGGCTGAATTGAGATCCAGGATGGACAAAATCTGCACTCTTCTAGGTGAAAAGAAGGCTGTCCACTTTGCTCAAGAAGTAGAAGTAATTCAGACTGAGGAGGACACTCAGGAAGAAGATGTGAATTACATCGGAGGATCTGGTTTCCAAGGAAACAGATTTGGATATCAATCTGGGAACAGATTTTCCGGTGGAGGACAGAAGAATACCTTCACAGGCAACCAGAACTCTTCAAGCTTTGGACAGACTAGTAACTTTCAGAAGCCTATTGGACAAGGAAATCAGAGAACCTACGGATCTTCATCTTATCAGTCACCTCCTGCAGCCACTGCTTTTGAGACTAGGATGGAAACAATATTGGAACAGGTACTGGAGAGCCAGAACAAGATTTCTGTGGACAATAACAAGAAGCTGGATGCAGTTTATGAGAATCTCAATGGGAAGTTTGAGACTCTGAGCACTCATGTGAAGCAGCTGGACACTCAGGTGAATCAGATTTCCAGTTCTATGAAGGGAAAAGGAGCTGCAGACACTCACATTAAGGCCTGGTCTGTGTACGTTAATGATGGGTCTCACCTAGGTGAGAAATTTGAGCTAAGTACAGCTGAGTTGGTGAAAGATGGAGAAATCCCGGATTTTGGCCAAAAACTCTCGGGTGAAATCTGCTGCAGTGCGTCGATCGATGCAACATCTGCGCCGATCGATACACCAGTCGGGATGACAACGATCGACACACCCTTAGTGTCGGTCGTTGCAGGGCGTGAACAGACAGAACTGTCGGATGATAATGGCATAGATGCTGACTTGGAGCTTGATCGCCTATTCACTGGAGCCTCTGAGATTACTCAACAGGAGATCTACGAACAGATTGTTAGACAACACTCCTCAGTGTCTGAAGTGATTAGGCAGGAAATTGAAGAGCTTAAGAAGCTAGAGGAGATTGGTGAAGAATTGGAAGAAATTCCAACTTCTGATGATCCACCTTATCATCCATGTGTGCATAGGTACTTAAACAGGATGTTGCCTTTAGATGACGAGCTGAGAGACTGGGTGATTGTAGTTCCCCAACACATTAGTGAGGTGCTACTGAACAAGATCCCGAAGAAGCTGCCTGACCCTGGAGTCTTTGTGCTTAACTGCTCCATCTTCGAGGACAGTTTTAGACGCTCTCTGTGTGATTTAGGAGCTGCTGGAAGTATGATGCCTTATTCTGTGGCAGAGAAGCTGGGGATGCTGGATTTTTCTCCCACTAGGACCTCTCTTGTCCTAGCTAATCAGTCTATACGAGTTCCGGAAGGACTTTTAAAGGGCATTCCAGTGAGAGTTGGAAACTACTTAGTTCCGACAGACTTCCTTGTGCTGAAGTATGACTGCGATCCTGATGAAGCATTGCTGCTTGGAAGACCATTCTTGGCTACAGCAGGAGCTGTGATTGATGTTAGACAGAGTCTAATAGACCTCCACCTGGGAGATGAGCCGCTGCGATATGAGATGGAGAAGCTGCGAAAGCCACTGATAGATGGGCAGACATTCACAATCATGGATGCAGATGATGAGCAGCCGGATGACACTGGGATTCTAGATCCTGGAGCACATTTCACTCCATCTTTTCTTGGACATGAGCATTCTGCAACAGCCTATTCTCCACCTTGGATGAGGAGACTTGAACAGAGACAGAAAAAGTCTCTGTCAGGTTCTCTCAGTGCCTGAAAGATCTTGTGCGTCCGGTCAAGCTAATGACCTTAAACAAGCGCTGAGTGGGAGGCAACCCACTGATAGGTTAGTTGTTTTTCTTTCTTATTTTTGGTGTTTTTCTTAGGATTTCACGTTTTTGTTTTTGTTTTTGCTAAGTTTCAGATGCAGAACTCGATTCTGGAGATGTGTGACGATCGATGCACTTGTGCACCGGTCGTTGCAAGGAGATTTGACGAAGAGGGGTAATCGCATTGTGACGATCGTTGCTTCTAAGCAATGGTCGTTGCAATTGGTTCAATTGCAAAATTAAGGTATGCGCTAAACCGGAAAATCAATTTTGATTTGACCAGCAACGGTCGTTGCCCCTACAGCAACGATCGTTGCACCCACGACCAGGTAAGTAGCTTAAACCCTTTCTCTTCTCTTTTCTTTCTCATTTCCGATCGTCCGTACACCGAAAGCTCCACACCCAAAAATCGCCATTTCTCATCATTTTTCTTCGTTTCAATTGCTAATACTTTTTATTTCACACTCTAAACCCTTGTATCTAGCTCATATCTCAAGAATCCAAGGTAATGAACTTCTATTTCTCGAATTTTCGGATTGGATTTTAGGGTTTTAGGGTTTTAGATTTTTGAACCGAAAATTGATGATGCATGCGTAATTAGACTGATTTAGGGTGATGGATGATGATTTTGAACTGATTTGAGGCAATGTGGCTTGGATTTGAACTGATTTTGATGATTTGCTTTGCGATTTTGGGAAATGTTCGATAAAATGAAATCGCCTTGCAACGATCGATGCCTTAGATGCAACGGTCGTTGCTTCGCGATTTCACAGAGAAATTTTGCCGAGACTTATAAATGTTTGAACTTTGTTTTTGCAGATGGCGTCTCAAAGGCAATCCCGCAAGAAACGAGCCACAGCCTCTACAGCAACACGACAATACATCCCACCGCCTCAATGGTTCAGCAGAGAGTCAGAGCCACCTGCACCATACGCCAGATATGGGCCTCCAATAGCTTTACCTTGGCCCAGAGCGGATGCCACGCCGATTCAGACAACCAGACAGTGGCCAGAGGACCTTATACGTTTCTTCAGGTCCGCTGAGTTCACAGAGCGGCCATTGCTCAGTCAATGGGACGAGTATGACTCGCTTCTCTACAGTGGTTGGTGTGGGATGACCTTCAAGCCGACCAAGTTCGCTGACTACTCCACCTGCAAGACTCTGGGGATTGATGAGCAGGTACTCGTTGTATGCAGAGGCATTGGTCTAGGGACAATGCCGATGCGACATTATGATCTCTATCCTGAGCTGGTCAGGCAGTTATTGGCCACTTGCAGAGTGGTTTACTCGGATCCCGACAACAGGAGCGCTACAGTAGGTACATTCACCTTCATGAGTTGGGGAGTCAGGTATCGGATTCCTCTACTTGATCTTTGCAGGATCTACGGATTCAGTACTGAGCCGAGGCGCATCGCCATGCCACTCGAGTGGGATCCAGTTGAGGCTCGCACATTCTGGGAGAGTATTGGCAGCGGTCGATAAAACTCCAGGACCACACCAGTAGTGCAGATGAGACATCCGGTGGTGCGATATGTCTCGCGTATCTTGTGCTTGAGCTTGCTTTGCAAGTTTGAGGCCAACAATATGCGCAAATATGAGATGGAGCTGCTGTTTATGGGGCTGAGAGATCAGTTTAGACATTCTGGCGTGAGAGATCCTACTACGGGTCTCAACTTGGGAGCTATTTTCGCACAGCATTTAGTTGATCTGCAGCTGAAGCCGTTTGATGGAGCTGGTACTGAGACGGTAGGGAGTTTGCTTACTCCCATTTTTGAGTATTGTGGGATTCCTCTTCATGGCACAGAGCGTGATACAGCCCGAGAGTTCCTGGATCTCAGCCATTTGCAGAGCGCTACCTGGCTCAAGGAGGGGCGCATTTGGGTTTACACTGATCCGACCACTGGGAGGACTGGTATAGAGCTTCCTGCTGCCAGATGGACACGAATTGACACATTAGAGCCACTGAGATTTCAGCCTCCTGAGTCTGCGCAGCGTGGGATTCCGACTATGGCTCATCCGCTGGGAGAGCCTTCCTCACGAGCTTCGACTTCTGCTGCCCCTGCCCCTACTCCTGCGCCAGCGCCTGCCCTAGTCGATGATGTGGGTCCCTTTCCAGAGCCTGCGATGGCTTACGGTGCATATTCTGAGGCAGAGTGGAGAGAGAGATCAGATGGTATGTTTCGAGTTCTTTGGAACTTCATGCGTACTTGCAGCTGCAGGAGGCCACCACAGATCCATCAGCCCGTACCTGACCGATGTCGTCGACAGCGATCTCCAGAGGATGCCAGTGATGCCGAGAGATATATTGGGATAGATGATAGCGAGTGAGCTTACTGTCATCTCTTGATTATCGGTTCTGTATTCTGACTTTTTATCTTTTCTCGCACTTTTGTTTTTCTTATTTTTCTTAGGATTTGATTATGTTTGGATGGTTATGCTTGATCAGATACATTTGTTGCTTCGGTTTTACTCTGTTTCTAGTGTTTTCAGCTTGCAGGGATCAAAATTGACAAAAACAGATGGACTAACCTGCTAACTTGCTGACTGTTCGTGAAATCGCAGTGCGTCGATCGACACACCATTGTGTCGATCGTTACAATGGAAATCGCACAACAACGGTCGGTGCACCTAGTGCAACGATCGATGCCTGACTGCGACAGAGGTAAAAACCCGAGAGATCTAACCATTCCATTAACAAATTTTTGTTTTCTTTCTTTTAACCAATCCCTTGCTTGACACTACTGGGGACAGTGTGTCTTAAGTGTGGGGGAGGTTCTACTAATTACTTTCTTTTGTTTTCTTAAGAGTCAGTTAAATTTTTTAAAAAATTGTTTTTTTTTTAGTCAAAATTTGTTTAAGTAGGAAACAATGATTTTTTGAGGAGATTAGCAGCATTTGCAGGAACTTAAGTGACCATTGAGATGAAGCTGCAGATTAATCTATGACTATTAGAAAACCCCATCACAGATCAGCCTACTAAGAACACCCACATCGCTTCAGGTATCAAAGGATCTTTTACTGACTTCAATTTAATCCTGACTTTAGATTTCTCACCTAAGGGCTTGGTATACTTTATGTCGGATTCCTTTGTTGGTTCTGACACGGCCTGTTAACCTGTCCTATTTGGTTCCCTTCTCCCCTTCCATAAAGTAAAAAAAAAAAAAAGAATAATAAACTGCGGATGAGTTAGTAACTCCGAAGTGGTTATGGGAATGGTAGCTAAAACTCTCATATCATGTGTATCCATGGAATGTGTCCAAAGTACACCCCAAAACGGGAAGAACACTGATAAAAAAAATAAAATGATACCCAAAGGGGAAAAATCAGTTGTTAAGGAAGGGAAAGAGAAGAAAGGGACTAGAGAAAGACAGTTTGGTGGTCTAGAGCTGGCAAGGTAAGAATCCATGTGCCTTTAGATCGATACCCCTTAGGTGAGACCGCACTTAAATACTTGCAGAAGTCAGTAGGGAGAATTTGAATGCGTGAATGTGATTGTGGCGTTTACTTAGGACAGTTGCTAAGTGTGGGGGAAGTATATGTTGGTCTTGATGTCTGTGGATTAATTCTTTCATGTGGATTACTAAGGGGAATCTGAATGCTGCTGCTTCTACGACAAAATGAGTTTCTGAAGAGTTTTCAAACCTCTTCACTGCATTTTAGTTCTCTGTTTTGCTTGAGGGCAAGCAAAGGCTAAGTGTGGGGGAGTTGATATATCATGGTTTTTACCCATTTTATACCATGATATAGATGTGTTTTTAGTGTCTTTTGTATTCGTTTAGAGTCTTTTACAGGTTTAATCAGGTTGGGAGCTAATTGGGGATATTTGGAGCATTTTGGGACTTTTGGGACGTTTTGGCCGAGAGCTTAACTCACTGTCCGATTTATTGATCAAGCATCGACCGACACACCTTGTGCATCGGTCGACACACTAGCGAGATGGGCCGTACGCGTCGGTTTAACAAGTTATGAAGAATTGCAAAGAAGCCCAAGATAGTTCCAGTATTTACACAGAAGCCCCAGCCGAGATTAGGCTTATATATAGAGGATTTTGGTGTTTATTTTACTTACGCTTTCATACTTAGAGCTAAGAGATTTTTAGAGCTTTTGGGGCTGATCTATTTCCTGTATTCACTTATTTTGGAGAAGATTTCGAACCCCTTTATCTATTTAATTTCTTATATGCAATCTATTATTTCTATGATTATGTTTTCATCAATCATGTCTGAGTAGATCCATAGTTAGGCTTAGGGTTTCTCATTAGGGTTTGATGACTTGCTAGACTTGTTTAATTCAGTTAAGGATTTATATGATTAGAATGTTCTTCAAACTAAATTGTGCTTAATGCTAGTTCTAACCTGATCGATTAGAATCTAGATCTTAGGTTGCTAAATTCGACACGAGAGTGTGTTTTAGAATCTGAACTATTTAGGTTGAGCAATTAAATTATTCGCAAAGAGATTTGGTTTAGTTTAATTGTGAACATATCGAACTTGAACTTAATGCTAGTTTAATCTGTTAGTAATTGCAAAGAGATTTGGGTTACTGCACTTAGACTTAGAGAGTTTTCGCAAAGAGATTTGGTTAATTCTATTTCCGTGATTTGAGTTCTAGAACTGAGTTTAATTTGATCCTGACTGATTAACTTGTCTGCTTGTCTGATTTCCTGAGAATACCCTAGGCTTGACGCTTTTAGTTTATTGCTTTCACAACCAACTTGCTACTGTTTACTTTCTTGCTTCGCAATTTATTTACTTCACCATCTGCTTATTTCTAGTATTAATCTCTACGTTTCTGATTCTATTGAGACCAAGTGTCCCTGTGGATTCGATAACCCTATATACTACTTTGACATTGCTGTTCACTTGCAGTTTAGAATAGGGTAAAACTTAGAACCTATCATTGCCTCGGTCGGATGTTAGAGTTACTCGGGAAAGGTGGTGGCCCGGGCAATGGTCGGTTTCTTGATCCGGTTGGATCTGTGACCATTGAACTCGAACCAAATTGGGTCGGTATCGCGATAGGGGTCATTGTAGGGCGGAAGCCGCTATTTGACGTATTACCGAAATTTCCCGACGTTCCCAGAGGAGTTACTACCTGGGAGAAGTCCAAGCGGGTACACGGTGGAGGACTTATGGGAGTTCGCGTTGGTCTGCCCCCTTCGCTTTGACTGGCGAGCTCTTCAAGACGGGCGTTCAGACGCCGCTCTTGTTCCTCGAGCTGTGCTGCCAGAGAACGGTTCGCGATCTCTTGGGCCCTTGCGCTTGCCTCGTTATTTCTCATTCGATCTACCAACAGGCTTAACATCGAACGGATCTCGGCAAGATCGCTTGCCCTTGCCTCTGTGGAGCAGAAGGTAGTGGCGAGTTGGGTCTGGTTATCCCAGATCCGCCTCCTGGGGTGGGTATTGAATCATTTCTTATCCACACCCAGTTTCTGCTCGGATCATTAGTTCCTGACAAAACATTTGTCGGAGTCTGGCTCGTCGCGAATGTTTGAGCGACGGAGCCGGCTGGTGCCGAGGTCGTGGAGATTGAGGCAGAGCTCGTCAACACGCCATCGGTCTGACCCATGTTTCTTACCCTGGTAGTGTTCTGAGGAACGTTGTCGACCGTTTGAGGGCGGTCAACTGGTGGTGTGGCGTTGGGAGAGCCAGTTTGGTCGGGATTCATCTCGATCAATCGGATCTAGGATCTGATTCTTAAGATAGGAAAGGCTATAGAATGTCCCCACAGTCGGCGCCAAATGTGAGATCCGGGATTCACACTAAGAATTTGTATTCGTGGATTTGGACTTTTGGATATAGAAATGATATAGTTTCCTATGAATCAAAGACTTTATTGAGATTGATCGTCGAGATAGAACAAACACAGTCGAGAAGAGAGTACAAAGTATGGGATCGAGCTATCTAATCGAAGTGTTCTTAGCCTAGGTTGGAATCTCTTTAATGAGTCGCCACTTCTCTTCTTAAATAGTCTTGACTCTGATCTCTTTGTGCCGATATTTCGGCCTCGTCGTCGTAACGATCTCCGAGATTTGTGCGGATCAGTTGAACTGGCGAAGACCGAGTTGCTCTATCTCCACGTCATCCTCTGCCGAGCTCGAGCTCGATTGTCACCGGCTTCGGCATCGTCTGGGCCTTTCCGGGGCATTTGCTTCGCTTGGGCCCATCAAGGGAGTCGGCTCTCTTTTCTATCTTTGATTCTGGAATGGGCTCGTAATTACGGGCCTCTGTCTTGTCTGTTAATGGGCCGGATTTCCTAGAGGGAAATCCAGTACCAACAGTCTCTAAGTGTCGAAAGTTTCTCTTCCCCACAGACGGCGCCAAATTGTGAGAGTCGAAACTCACACGGTCAAAACTTGTAGAGCAAAACTTTTAGGAACAGAAACTTTCAAGAATAACACGAAACTAGCAAACCCAGAGGACGTTTTATTGATTAGAAGTCGAAAAGAGTACAAAGATCGGAAAAGAGAGTAAAGGAATCGGAAAGAAAGTACAAAAGAACTCTGAAAACGGCTAAGAGAAATTGCTAAGTTCTTAAGTCTAGGTCTAGGGTTTTTTGCTCTGCCTCTCTCGTCTGGCTTCTCCCTCCTTTTATAGCTTCGGTTCGTCGTCTTTTGAGAATATTTCCGCAAGATTTGCGGAAATTTTCCTGTTCTTATCTTTTTCCTTTTTCGCTAAAATGTACATTTCTATCTCGGATTTTCCTTTTTCCAATCTCTTTCTTTACTTCTTCGTCTTTCCGTTGCTCGACTCGTTTGCCGGATGGGCCGAGATTTGGACGTTCCGAGTCCGTTAACGTATCAACTCACTTATTTGGTTTAGAGTTTGTCGTATGCTTGGGCCCATGTTCCCATTTCTCTCAATCTCGATCCATCAGTACAAGTCATCGATCCAGGAAGGTATGGGCTGACGTTTCCGAAGGTGGGTTGCGACAAGTTATGAGTATCGGCAAATGTTTGGTTATCCATTCGGAAAGTTCAGCTCGGAAAACCAGAAACGGTTTAGCTCAGAAATCCGAGATGGTTCAGCTCAAAGGTTCAACTCGGGATTTCCGAAAGGGAAACTAATGATCAAGATCGAGACGGGATGGGTTTAGATCCGAGCTGGTTTAGCTTGGAAAACCCGAGCTGGTTTAGCTCAAAATTCCGAGCTGGTTCAGCTCGGAAAACCCGAGCTGGTTTAGCTCGAAATTCCGAGCTGGTTCAGCTCAGAAATCCGAGCTGTGGAATTTCGAGCTGGTTCAGCTTGGTTTTCCGAGCTGGTTCAGCTCGTCCTTTGCTTTGTTTGGACGTTCCGTCGATCCGTAGTTCCTGTCGGAAGATATGTTTGTCCGATTACGATGTCGTCTGTTTTGCCGAAACCATTCTTAGGTGACATTGTCGGCTCTCGTACAAATTTGTCACTTATACGAGACCTTAAACGTCTAATGCAAACACTCGCTCGTACCCGACTACTCAATCCTGTCTTCCGGCTATTGTTTTCGTCGAGGAGGTTTTTGACCTGAACATTCATGTAAAATATTGATCCTAACATGTTTTAGACCATTTAAAATATAAGTATATCCATGATCGATCCATATGTTGGGCCAACATTTTAATGAACATATGGGTTTATAAAATATTGTATGAGTTTGAAAAGAAATGGGTATGAGCCAATAAAATTGGTGAAGCCTTTTTCGCTCTCCAAATTTAAGTAGGAACTTAATTTGTCCCACATTGGAAGCAAGAGAAGTTTTGGAGTATTTCTATCTCCTATATATAGAAACTCATCTCCCTCTCAAATATCATATCTTCTCATATATATTTTTCAACTCAAAAACTAGCAATCTCTCTCTTTGTCTTCTTTCTTCTACCAAACGTAAGTCCGAGAGTATTCGTAGATTCTAAGTTCGCAGATTCTTTGATCGAGTGCTATGATCTTAGTCTCTTAGCGGTTGTATCATGGGATTCATTATCTCATCATACCGTTATACTGCGGGAGATCTTTTGGGTTAAGGAAAGATATCATCTCGCCTCCGCTAAATCGTTTTCCTTAATCGTATTTTACAATCGGTTTATCAAACAGTTTTTGCTTCTGTATTTTTGCGGCCTACAGTCTTAATTCAAAATAAATATGCTTCATTCTTATCGCTTGAATCGGATTCAGAAACTGTAGAAAACTTTTTCATACGATTTTACAAAACGTTTTCAACCAGTTTTCGGCGAACGCTATACGCGATTTCGTTGATCGTTTATTCATTAAAACGATTTTAACAAGTTCGATAAACGATTTCCGCGAAAGCTATTAGCGAGTTTGCGAAACGTTCTATCATAGGATCTAAAACGATCCATAAGCGATCAATCGCTATTAAAAGTTATTTCAGAAAACTGACTTATTATTCTGTTTTTATGAACATATGTCTTTCACCGGTGAAAACACCGTGATCCCACCTGTTAACCAAGAGAATGATGCGTCCAGTGAGTCGACACCCAACCCAAATAGGAATGGTCTACCACTCGCTTCCCCACACAAGGCTTTCCTAACGCCATAAGTGCCTACCACTCTGATCGCTCCAGACAAGTTTGATGGTTCTGACATCAAACAATGGCAATCAATGATGCATTTATTCCTAAGCACCAAGAATATGGATAGGTATCTCACGGAAGTCAAACCAGTGTTGCCAGCTGATAACAATGATAAGCGTGCCCTCGCAAGCGTTGATGCATGGATCCATGGAGATTTCATGTGCAAAGGCTACATACAAAGCCGCCTGGTGAACGATTTGTACAAGGTTTACAACGAGATCAAAACTTCGAAGGATCTCTGGAAAACTTTGGAAAAGAAGTACAAATCGTACAATGTATGCTCTGGAAAATTGCTACTGCAAAATTTCTCCGATTCAACATGGTGGATTCCAAACCCATCATGGAGCAAGTGCATGAACTTTAGATGCTCTGCCAAGAGATTGCGGATGAACAAATGAAGATCTGTGAAACATTCACAGTGAATTGCTTCATCGAGAAGCTTCCTCCTAGTTGGAAAGACTTCATAAACTATCTTGATCACAAGCAGAAATCGCTGACTTTGGCAAATCTGATTTCCAGGCTGCAAAATGACTCCTTGAAGCGCAAGTGAAAACAAGAAATGTCCGCCAAGGCTGAAATGTCTCCTTCCCACAATACCAACATGGCTGAGTACGAAGGAAAATACATGGATTTGCCATCAACTTTGAGTCTGACCAGCTGATCATAAGGAAGAATGGGGTGTTTATTGGAAAGGGTTTTGTTAAGGATGGACTTGTCAAAATGTGTATAAAGACAGTCCTCAAAAATGATGTAATTGCTTCCAATGCAATTAATAAGAATCCAGTTTCTTATTTGGTTGGGTCTTTTAATATTTGACATGAAAGGTTAGGACATGTGATTATAAATCTATCCAAAGATTAATGAATTTGAATCTAATCCAAAAATGCAAAATAAACAAAGATAAATGTGAGATATGTGTACAAGCAAAACTCACAAAAACACCATCCCCTCGTGTTGAACGAACAACCGAACCTCTAGGCTTAATACACACAAATTTGTGCAACTTAAAGTTGGTACAAACTAGAGGAGGTAAAAAGTATTTCGTCACATTGATATACCATGGATTTTAGGGATTTTAACCATGGTATATGTCTTTGTTATCGAGTCTTTCTATGTGTTTTGGAGTCTTTTCAGGTGTTTTACAGGTTTAAGGACATCTGGAGCCTAATTGGGCGTTTTGGGAGCATTTGGAGCAATTCTGCACTATTTAGAGATTTCACAGAGTTCACTGGCTGCGTTTTCGCCTTGCAACGATCGACGCAGTTCTGGAGTGGTCGACGCAGTTCTGCACCCAAAAATCTTCATTTTGGAGAAATTACAGTTTTTGTCCAGAAACTTCCCAGACTTGCAAAAAGGCCCCCAGACGTGTTTTAAACTATATATTAGGGTTTTTAGCCACTTTTTTAGGCTACGCATTATTTTACATATAGAGAGAGTTAGGGGCTGATCTTGTTCTTGAAAGAGAGAGGATTTTGAACCCCAGTTCTTTATTCTATTATATTCTATTTGGTTTTCTATTCATGATGTTTTCTGTTTCGATGAACATGTCTGAGTAGTTTACCAGTTAGGTTTAGGGATTCTCATAAGGGATTTCATGGAATTATAGGTTAATCGATTTGTAGGGATTCATATCTGTTAGTTCTTCATCTAGGGTTGTTCTTAATGCTTAATCTGAATTAGCTACCCAGATTTATGATGTTAGGTTGATTTCCACAATGACAGTTGGTTAATTAGCTAGAAAGAACCTAGATGAGCAATTTGATCTACTCACAAAGAAATTTGGTTTAGAGGAATTGTGAACGAAAGAACTTGAGATTAATGCTTGTTTAGAACTCTAGAATTCGCAACGAAAGTTGGTTTGCTAGGTTGTTAGACATAGATAGGATTCACAACAAAAGTTGGTTTTTTATACTTCCGTGATTCCAGTTCTAGAACATATTTATGATATTACATCCCGATTGATTGATTAGCATATATTCCTGATTTCCTGAGAACTCCCATGACCTAACGCTTCGCCTTCTTGCTTACAAACCACTCCTGCTGCTTGATTTACTTTTCTGCTTGCTTTTAGTTTATCACATACTTTCTCCTAGTTTAACTCGATAGTTCTATAATCTATCGTTGCCTAGAGCCCTTGTGGATTCGATACCCTAAGTACTACATATGCATCATTGTGCACTTGCAGTTAGAATAGGGATTAAAACTAGACCTATCAAGTTTTTGGCGTCGTTGTCGGGGACTCTTTTGAGTCTTCGATAGATTTGAACTTAGGGTTTATACTAGGTTTTTCGTTTTTTTTTTTATTTTACTGATTTATTTTTCTTTTTTTTTCTCTGTTTTGCAGGTCAGATTCGACAGAATCGTCTTGCATCGATCGACACGGTCCTGTGTGTCGATCGTCACATCTTCGCACTTGCATCGATCGACACTACTTTGCATCGATCGACACAGCGCGTAAGATGATGGGAATGATGAAACGGATGTTGGGAAATCAGCAGAATAACTCATTCTGCAGAGACTATGGTTCTTATTCATTCATCAAAGATTATGAATCTTCATCATATCAGCATGTTCCTCCTCAAAATACGCAATCTGATAAGCTGATAAGTATGATGGAGCAGTTACTGGAAAGACATGAAAGGGATTTGAACTACATCAATAGCTCTGGATTCCAAGGAAACAGGTTTAGTAATCAGCAAGGTAACAAGTTCTTTAATGGTGGACAGAAGAGTGCTTTCACAAGCAACCAGAACTCTTCTGGGTACGGACAGACTGCTGGATATCAGAAACCTTTTCGGCAAGGTAATTCTTATCAGAGAACTTATGGATCATCCGCATATCAGACACTTCATGCTGCTAATGCTTATGAGAGCAAGATGGAAGCCATGATGGAGCAGTTGCTAGAGGATCAGACTAAGACTGTTGTAGACTTCGACAGGAAGCTGGATGCTATGCATGAAAATCTGAATGGGAAGTTTGAATCTTTGAGCACACATGTGAAGAAGCTAGATGTTCAAGTTCAACAAACAGCTGGAGCAATACAAAGGCAAAATCTAGCTGGGAAAGCTGAACAAAAACAATACATTAATGTTGTGACCATAAGAGATGAGATTGACTTGCTAGGAGAAGAAGAGAGCATAATCTCGGATTTTTTTGGAAGAATTATGTCTGTCTGAGACATGCATCGATCGACACAACTCGTGCATCGGTCGATGCATCCCCGATACGTCCAATGGAATTGTGCAAAATCGCCTTGTGTCGATCGACACATATCCAGCACTGATCGACACATACTGCAGACGGGACCAGAAACCTGCAACAGTCCTGGTACGAGTCTATAAGCCCTTTGTGCCATATCCTAAAGTTCCTAAACTGTCTAAACAGGAGCTAGACGTGACTAATTGTATGAAAGTGATGGAAAAGCAGTTGATTCAGATTTCAGAGAAGCTTCCAGACCCAAGAGTCTTTGTTCTTGACTATTCCATCTCTAAGGGCAGATTCAAGCGTTCTCTGTGTGATTTAGGATCTGGTGTGAATCTCATGCCATACTCTTTGGCTAAGAGATTAGGACTTATGGAATTCCAGCCTACTAGGATCTCTCTTATCCTAGCTGATCTATCAAAGAGGTACCCGAAGGTGTTCTTGAGGATGTACCTATCAGAGTTGGAAACTACTTAATTCCAACAGACTTTGTAGTGCTGAAGTAAAATGTTGAGCCAGATGATCCTTTGCTGCTTGGAAGATCATTTTTAGCTACTGCGGGAGCTGTGATAGATGTGAGACGTGGTCTGATTGATCTCCAACTGGGAGATAAGCCATTGCAGTTCAAGATGGACAGGAAGCAGAGAGCCACCATTGATGGACAGAGCTTCAGTGTTGAGGTGGAACCAGAGGTTCCAATTGGAGAAGAGAAGATGGCTGTTCATTCTGAACTTGCTCTAACATCTTCAGTGCCTGCAACTGCTCATAAGCAGAAAGCTCCAGACATCTCATTTCCACCATTAAACCCCCTAATCCATCAACTTTGAATGCAGGAAAACGCAGAATACCACCCAAGCTTCGCTCCCGCCCTGGTTCTACTCCTTCGTTCCTTGGAAAATCTCATGATCCGAAAGCATATACACCACCTTGGATGAGGAGACATTCACAGAGACACTCAAAGTCTCTGTTGAAACCGCCATGAGTCCGATCTCTATCCCATAGTCAAGCTAATGACTAAAAACAAGCGCTGAGTGGGAGGCAACCCACTGTTAGGTTCGTTTTTGTTTTCATTTTTCATTTTGGTTTTGATATTTTAATTTTTCTGCTTAAGTGTGTTCAGAGCCGAGAGAAACATGCAGAATCGCACTGCATCGATCGATACACATAGTGCATCGGTAGACACAGTTGCAATTTATGGTTAGCCGATTTGATTGCGGTTCAGACATCGGTTATTCAATAACCGCGGGCGTAATCGCCTTGCATCGATCGACACCCTTGTAGCATCGATCGACGCAGGGCGACGACAGGTAAGTATTCTGCAACTTTCAGATGTTTCAATTTGATTTATATTTCTCGTCAATCCTAAGCTTGACACTACTGGGGACAGTGTGTTTCAAGTGTGGGGGAGGTAGCTACTGACGCATGCTTTTGTTTTCTTAGAGTCAGTCTTTGGTTTTTCAAAACTGTTTTATTGAGTCAAAATTTGTATGAAACTATGATTTTCCGAGGAAATTTTTCGCTTGAACAGGAACTAAGTGACCATTGGACAGACTCGCAGGACCTCTATGACTATTAGAAAACCCCAAACAGATCAACTTATCAAGGACACCCATATCTAACCAGGTATTCAGAGGATCCATCACTAGTCTCGCGCTTAATCTTGATTTTAATTTCTCACTTAGGGGCTTGGTAATCTTTGGATCGGATTCCTTTGATGTGTTTGGCATAGCCTATGATCCTGTTCTAAAGTATGGTTTCTGATTTTCCCCTCCTTTGAAAGTAAAAAAAAGAGATTAATAAACTGAGGATGAGCTAGTAGCTCCGAAGTGGTCATGGGAGTAGTAGCAAACACTATTACCTCATGTGTATTCATGGAATGTGTCCAAAGTACACCCCATAACGGGAAGAGCACTGATAAAAAAAATAAAATGATACCCAGTAGAAAAAATCAGTTGCTAAGGGAGAAAGGGAAAAGAAAGAAACCAGAAACAGACAGTTTGGTGTTCAGATACTGAATAGGTTGAGTCCATGTGTCCTTTGATTCGATACTCCCTCTGTGAGATTGCACCTAATTGTATACAGAGGCTAGTATGGTAAACTTGAATGTCCTAACTTGATTGTGGAGTTTACTTGGGACAGTTGCTAAGAGTGGGGGGAGTATATTGAGGTCTTGAGTTCTGTAGGAAAGTTTTCAGTGGATTACTAAGTGAATGTGAATGCGAAAGTTCCTAGGACGAAATGAGTTTCTGTGTTTTCAAACCTCTTTCTTATGCTTTGGTTCTTTACTTGCTTGAGGGCAAACAAGGCTTAAGTGTGGGGGAGTTGATATACCATGGATTTTAGGGATTTTAACCATGGTATATGTCTTTGTTATCGAGTCTTTCTATGTGTTTTGGAGTCTTTTCAGGTGTTTTACAGGTTTAAGGACATATGAAGCCTAATTGGGCGTTTTGGGAGCATTTGGAGCAATTCTGCACTATTTAGAGATTTCACAGAGTTCACTGGCTGCGTTTTTGCCTTGCAACGATCGACGCAGTTCTGCAGTGGTCGACGCAGTGGTCGACGCAGTTCTGCACCAAAAAATCTGCATTTTGGAGAAATTACAGTTTTTGCCCAGAAACTTCTCAGACTTGCAAAAAGGCCCCCAGACGTGTTTTAGACTATATATTAGGGTTTTTAGCCACTTGTTTAGGCTACGCATTATTTTACATATAGAGAGAGTTAGGGGCTGATCTTGTTCTTGAAAGAGAGAGGATTTTGAACCCCAATTCTTTATTCTATTATATTCTATTTGGTTTTCTATTCATGATGTTTTCTGTTTCGATGAACATGTCTGAGTAGTTTACCAGTTAGGTTTAGGGATTCTCATAAGGGATTTCATGTAATTATAGGTTAATTGATCTGTAGGGATTCATATCTGTTAGTTCTTCATCTAGGGTTGTTCTTAATGCTTAATCTGAATTAGCTACCCAGATTTATGATGTTAGGTTGATTTCCACAACGACAGTTGGTTAATTAGCTAGAAAGAACCTAGATGAGCAATTTGATCTACTCACAAAGAAATTTGGTTTAGAGGAATTGTGAACAAAAGAACTTGAGATTAATGCTTGTTTAGAACTCTAGAATTTGCAACGAAAGTTGGTTTGCTAGGTTGTTAGACATATATAGGATTCACAACGAAAGTTGGTTTCTTATACTTCTGTGATTCCAGTTCTAGAACAGATTTATGATATTACATCCCGATTGATTGATTAGCTTATATTTCTGATTTCCTGAGAACTCCCTTAACCTAACGCTTCGCCTTCTTGCTTACAAACCACTCCTGCTGCTTGATTTACTTTTCTGCTTGCTTTTAGTTTATCACATACTTTCTCCTAGTTTAACTCGATCGTTCTATAATCTATCATTGCCTAGAGTCCTTGTGGATTCGATATCCTAAGTACTACACCTGCATCACTGTGCACTTGCAGTTAGAATAGAGATTAAAACTAGACCTATCACACATTCATAGATGATTGTACAAAATACTGCTACGTATACTTGTTGAGTAGTAAAGATGAAGTCTTCAGAAATTCAAAGAATATAAACTCGAAGTTGAAAATCAACTCGGGAAAACTATTAAAATAGTTAGAAGTGATAGAGGAGGTGAATATGATGACCATTTAATGCGTTTTGTCAAGAAAATGGCATTATACATCAAACTACTGCTTCCTTCTCACCGGAATCTAACGGAGTTGCAGAACGAAAAACCAAACTCTAAATGAAATGATGAATGTAATGTTACAGGAATCTGGGTTACCCCATAACCTGTGGGGGGTGGGGGAAGCGCTCCTTACCACAAACTATATCCTCAACAAAATACCGCAAAAAGTACCTCGAATAACGCCATATGAACTTTGAAAAGGTAAAGTACCTTCGTCCAAATACCTGAAAGCGTGGGGGTGCCTAGAAAAAGTCGCAATACCACCACCGAAAAAGGTCTCAGTCGGACCTAAGACAGTTGACTCTATCTTCATTGGATATGCACACAATAGTAGTGCTTATCGGTTTCTAGTTCACAAGTCAGACATACCAGATATTCATGTAAATACAATAATGGAATCAAGGAATGTGTCCTTCTTTGAAAATATCTTTCCATGTAAGGATAAAAAACAAAACCGTGAAGATAAAGACCCAGCACCTCTACAAATGAGGCTAGTACTTCTGGCGGTCCATTAAATGAAGTGGACGCAGAAGAAGAACCTAGACGAAGCAAAAGAGCTCGTAAGGAAACAATGGCATGAAAATTTTGACAACACAATGATGTCAAATGGATTCAGCATAAATGAATGTGATAAATGCATCTACATAAAGAATACTCCAAGCGGGTATATTTTATTATGCTTACATGTAGATGACATGTTGATTATTGACAGCAATAAAGACATGATCCAACAAACTAAGAACATGCTTAGTAAAAAGTTTGACATAAAAGACATGGGTCTAGCAGACGTCATTCTAGGAATAAAAATCACAAGAACTTCAGGCGGAATCATCCAGCCACAAGATCATTATACTGAAAAGATACTTGAGCGATTCAAAAACTATTCAAACGGCACGGAAAAAACTCCAGTTGATTCTCAACTTCACTTGGCCAAAAATTCAGGTGAAGCTGTATCACAAGTCGAGTATGCACGGGTAATTGGGAGTCTTATGTACTTAACCAACTGCACTAGACCAGATTTGGCACATGCAGTAAACGTACTAAGTCGTTACACAAGTAATCCGGGTCATAAACACTAGAAAGCCATAACAAGATTATTAAATTACTTAAGACCTACGAAAAGTTATGGTCTCTACTATGGCAGAGAACCCGCAATTTTGGAAGGATACAGTGACGCAAACTGGATATCTGAATCCAAAAACTCGAAATCTACAAGTGGATATGTCTTTCCCCTTGGAAGTGGAGCAGTATCATGGAAATCTTCCAAATAAACTTTACTGGCTAGATCAACCATGAGGTCTGAATTCATAGCTCTAGACAAAGCTGCATAAGAAGCTGAATGGCTTCGGAATTTCCTGGAAGATATCCCATTGTGGGAGAAACCAGTCCCGGCATTACGTGTACACTGCGATAACCAATCGACTATAGCTTGGGCACTGAATAATCTCTATAATGTTAAATCACTTCACATAAGAAGACGACTAAAACCATTAGACATGTGATCTCAAGTGGTGTAATCACAACAGATTATATCAAATCGGCTGACAACCTAGCGGATCCATTTACTAAAGGTTTGTCACGAGATCAAGTTGTAAAATCATCGAAGAGAATGGTTTTAAAGCCTATGACTCAAGAGGATGTTTGATGGAAACCCCACCTACGTGACTGGAGATCCCAAGATGTCATGTTCAAAGAGAAAACTAAATTGAACATAACCTATTAAAGCACTGAAAGACTTCTTGTCTTCACTCAATTCCCAAGATGATAACAGTGCTTACATACATAAGATTTGTATGTGTAAAGAGGATAAACATAGCTTTTAATGATAAGTCCATAACTTTGATATATCAGTGGAGTATTAAAGATACTTCTTAAAACAAAGACTACTGGCAAATCACCTAGTGAGTGTGAAATAGAGCCGTTTTTAGGAGAATAAAATACATACTATATTCTCCAAGTTCACTCATGACTAACCAGGCAAGTTCAAGGCCAAAACGAACATAATAGAGAACTTAGTTCTACGAGAAAATGAAATGGGTTGTACATGTTGTCTTGGTTTACATAAAAATCCGGGTGGTTCAAGACATCATGTTCACCTCCTGGCCAAGTAAACTCGACATATATTAACAATGAGTGGTTCAAGGCTGAAACATGCTACTATCTCAAACACAGTGATTTTTTGCTTATACTCTCGGAAGTCTGTCCAGTCTAGTCGAGTCATGTCTAGTCTAGTCGAGTCTGTCCAGTAAGTCTAGTCTTCCTATGTTTAGAGTCATTTATATTCATGTGGGGGATTGTTGGGCCAATATTTTAATGAACATATGGGTTTATAAAATATTGTATGAGTTTAAAAAGAAATGGGTATGGGCCAATAAAATTGCTGAAGCCTTTTTTGCTCTCCAAATTTAAGTGGGAACTTAATTTGTCCCACATTGGAAGCAAGAGAAGTTTTGGAGTCTTTCTATCTCCTATATATAGAAACTCATCTCTCTCTCAAAGATCATATTGTAACGCCCCGTCCGCCCCTACCGGTGAGTCACCCATCCCTCTATCGGGCTCCTGGGCCCTACCCCTGTCCGACGGTCGGTGCGTTATTTTTCGTAGGCCCGACCAAGTAATTTACTGACCCTGCAATCACCACGTGACCTTTTCCCATGTTTTGTCCTCACTCGCATGATACCGTGAGTCACTTCCTGGTAGGTAACCCATCCTTTGACTGCTCCAGCTCAAGCACGCTTAACTCTAGAGTTCTCTCTGGACAAGTGACCGAAAAGGTAAGTGCACTTTTGTGACATAGGTAGCCAAATTAATTCATTTAAGCCTTTCTCAAATGGGTCCAGCCCAGTATGTTATAATTTTCCCCCACTTAATGGGAATTCGTCTCCGAATTCTGCATCTTGTTAGAGTCCATCTCTGACCCTCCGACTCATAACCGGAGCAGCCATAACCCTCAAACCCAAGATCATCTCCTGAGACAGAATCAGTTTGACTTTCCTGAGCTCTGATACCACTTGTAACGCCTCGTCCGCCCCTACCGGTGAGTCACCCATCCCTCTATCGGGCTCGTGGGCCCCACCCTTGTCCGACGGTCATTGCGTTATTTTTCGTAGGCCCGGCCGAGTAATTTACTGACCCTGCAATCACCACGTGACCTTTTCCCATGTTTTGTCCTCACTCGCATGATACCGCGAGTCACTTCCTGGTAGGTCACCCATCCTTTGACTATTCCAGCTCAAACACGCTTAACTCTAGAGTTCTCTTTCGACAAGTGACCGAAAAGGTAAGTGCACTTTGGTGAAATAGGTAGCCAAATTAATTCATTTAAGACTTTCTCAAATGGGCCGGGCCCAGTATGTTACACATATATTCTCATATATCTTTCTCAACTCAAAAACTAGCAATCTCTCTCTCTGTCTTCTTTCTTCTACCAAACGTAAGTCTCAAAGTATTCGTAGATTCTAAATTCGTAGATTCTTTGATCGAGTACTACGAGTCTCATAGCGGTTGTATTCTAGGATTCATTATCTCATCATACCGTTATACTGCGGGAGATATTTTGAATTAAGGAAAGAGATCATCTCGCCTCCACTAAATCATTTTCCTTAATCGTATTTTACAATCGGTTTATCAAACAGTTTTTGTTTCCGTATTTTTGCGGCCTACCCCATAATATATTGGATATTGACCAATTATATACATGTCCACTTGACAGCTATACTTGATAGCAAAATCTAATGTAATAATGATGTACAAAATATTTTTGATCATTCTACAACAGCATCGTCGTATGATCAATATAAATAGTCGCAAGCAGAGAAATCCAACCCGAGCAAATGAATATTCTCGTCACTTATTTATTTATTTTTTGTATGACTTGAGAACTTCTTGCAGCTTGTGGTTTAAGTAACGTTAAACACATACTACACCATCTTTGCAAGAAGAAAGAGAAAATGATGAACAACACATATGCGTGTCCCACACCACGCGCTCTCTCTTTTTTCTCCCAAAACCTAAAGAAACCGGTCTTGCTGTGCGCGTGTCGCGTCTCTGGCAACCGGCTCTGTCCGGCGTCGTGAGAGGGCACCTCTCTGTTACAGTCGATCCTATCAGTCCAATAGGTGAGAGGTTTCATGGTCGTCGTCGGCAAGATATTTTCTCATTGCTTGGAGATACCGTCGTTGTGATGGACTCGGAGATCTGGGGCTGTGATGGAGATTCTTTTACGCGGACGATACCTGCTTGAGGAAGGTGGCTTGCTTCTCTCCAGAAGGCGCCGTCGACTCTGCAGCGTCTTCCCGGTCCAGAGTCTTCGCGGCGGTGGTTGGGTATTTCGGGTTCAGTTTTGAGCTGCGGCGGCTAACGAGGCGGAGTGAGACGTCCACGGTGGTCCGCCTTTGTCATCCACCGGAGCCGAGTTCTGTGTCCATGGCGATGTGGCAGTGGGCTTCTCGGGTCGTGTCTCTTTCGTCCTCGCTCACAACTGTGGTTTCTTGGTTGCCGGAGTCCGATGTCTCGTTGCTCTTATGCGGCGAGTATGATCTGCTCCGGTTTTGTCGAGCTTCACTCTCGATGAGGAATATGTGCTTCTCTGTGTGGTTTCGTGCAGGTTTCTCCGCGTTTTCCAAATAACGATTAAGCTTTCTGACTCGGTTTAGCTACCCGGTTTGGAATTTGCTAAACATGTTTGCACTAGAGCCAGTGATTCGTTTGTTTGCTTTGATGTTGTTGGCTGGTTAACTATGAAACTTGTGGCTGGTCTGTGGATCGGTTAGGCGTCTCAGGCTAGTACGGTCTTGTTTTTTTGGTATAGGAGGAGGTAATAAGGTTCTGGAGTTGTGATGAGTGGTCTTTTTTCTAGCCGATAACGGGGAATGTTCTTGGTAGATCGAACAACCGCTATTAAGCTCTGTGGGTTAGTCTAATCCCAGGATGGAATCGGATCTAGGCGAGTTAGTGAGCGTCGATCCGATGATGTGGAGGACAGCCGATGATTGGGCCTCTCTGCCATTGTTGAGGAATGGTTCTTTTCTCTGGGTTGCCGGATGAAACATCTTCCTAAACCGTTCTTGCTTGTTATGTCTTCTTGAGGTCGTTCTCTTTCGGTTGTGATCTTAGTCGTGTTGATTTCAGGCTACTAGTCGTCTTATCACTATTTTGATTCTTATGCTACCAAGTAAAAATATCAAAATACTGAATGTTTTTGCTTCCATATTTTTTAAATTTTTTGCTATGAGACCAAAATTTTAGGTGTTACTTCAAATTGTAGTGCTGGAACCGTCATTACTATTGATGATATTTACAATTTCGCAAAAAAAAAGAGAAAATGATTCATAAACTTTCTCGTTTTTGGTTAACTTAAATAGTTAGGATGCCAATCCTTTCTCTATTGTTACCTTGTTTTTATTTTTTGTCAAGATTTCAATCTCTTAGATTCTTTATAGGGAATTCAGCCAAGAAAAATCTCAATTTTTTTCATGAATTGCCAAAAGAAACATAAATTTTCCAGCTCACCAAAAAAACAATGAATTTTATTTGACTTTTTAGTTAAATACCAATGTTTTCACTGCCCTGCCAAATTAAGCACGCCGTTAAAAACTTAGCGGAATAAATACACGACGTTTTATGTAGTCGTTATGTAAGACGCCGTCGTTTTACATGTTTTGAAAATAAAAACATGTTGATAACTAGACTCGAACTCAAGAACTCAAAGTTGATTAATAGGATTCTTTGCCACTAGACTAGTGGTACTTTAAAATAATAACTACTCTACTTTCTTATATTGAGTATTGACTAAATATTCTAAAATTCTCTAAAAACTTAAAAAATCTTTAAAATTCAATTTTTGGAAATTACAAGAAAATTCTGAAAAATTAAAATTATACATTAAATTTATTTTCTGGGTAAAAAAAAAAAAATCGATTTTAAAAAAAAATTAAATTAAATTAAAAAATCTAAAAATGAATAAGATGCTAAAATTAAAATTACATTCATTAAAATTACACTCATAAGTAACTGATGATTACAGTGTTGTGCCAACAATCAAAGAGGTCGAAGACAATACGAAGAACGAGTCTTTGTTTAAATAATCTTTAATAATCATGTAATGCTATCATGAATTATAAAATGGCAAGGAATAAATTTCAAAAATTCATGTAATAATATCATTAAATATAATTTTCAATAATCATGTAATACTATCATTTTTATGTGGGTATAATTAATTTTAATTCTAGCATTTTAATTTTAATTATGTGGATACAATTAATTTATTTTTAGCATTTTTAAAAATTTTAGGTTTTTAAAAATTTTGGATTTCTTTTTATTTTTACCAAAAATTAAATTTATGTATGTGATTTTAAATTTTCAGATTTTTTCTTGTAATTTCCTTTATTTTAGATTTTGTTTTAAAAAATAGATTTTTATAGATTTTTTGGATATTTAGTCAATACTCAATATAAAAAATAAATTAGTGATGTCTTTGAATGTGCCACTAGCCTAGTGGCAAGATAACTTTTTATTCGACTATGAGTTCGAGTCTAGGCATTAACTCAAAAATATGTAAAACGACGTCGTTTTGCTTAACACCGCACCAAACGTCGTTTACTTATTTCGTTAAATATTTAAATGGTGTACTTATTTGGCAAGTTAACGACAAGTTATAGAATAAATTCAAAAAAACAATAAAGTTTAGTGTTTTTTTTTACCATAAAGTTTATATCTGTTTTGGTCATTTATGCAAAGTTTGGAATTTTTATGGTCGAATTCTCATTCTTTATATATTTGAAATCTTTTTCATTTACATGATTAGAAACAACAACAACAACAAAACACATACTACAATTGTTACTTGTAGTTGTAGCGGTCATATATCCTATAAAGTTTTTTGAAATATTTCTTTCATTGTATAATTTGAAACTTTTGATAGGGTGACGGATAATTAGAGATCTTGTAGGTCTTAACACAAGATCATATCTTGCTTTTCATATATAATAATATTATGCGTTAATCACATTGAAATTAAAATAAGTAAGCACCAGTACTTTCATTGATCAAACACAGTCACGAGATTCATGAGCTATGGATTGATATGAAACGTGTCCACGTAAAATTCCTAGTCAGATTCAACCTCCATAATTCCAAAAAAAAAAAAAAAAAATCTTTTTAACCAAGTGTTGAAAGATTTTTTTGATTATATAGAGAGATCCCTTGTGATTAAAAGGATAAGATTAAAAAAGGGTCAATAGTTAAATGGAGTTGTGATGAATCATGTTCCTAGCTAATCCGAAAATCAGGGTTTATAAACAGAATATATAGCCCACGGTTTTTGACTTGGGAAGAGAAAAATTAAATGGAATATATGGATGGACACATGTAATTGGACAAGTAGCTGAAACAGACAATTGATATGTTGTTTCGAGAAAAAGTAACGGTTGTTTGTTGGAGACGACAGTTACTCTGGACTTTTGAGGACAGTACTGATCCTTAATGTGCACCAAGACAAAAGAAAAACAAACCCTGAAACCACAAGACCAATCAAAGCTATGTTGACTGATTTGGATTAGTTGGAGACCAAGTCTTTGCTTCTTCTGTTTCACATTCATTCATGTTAACGAGACATACATACTATGGACCGACTATATATTAAAGAGGTAAGAAGAGTTACTTTTGATGCATGGGCAAAAGAATAAGAACTGATGGAGTCATCAAAGAAGGATTTGGAGAAGAAGAAGCTGACACCAAATGGGTCGTTGAAGGAGAAGAGAGCGAGGTTATACATAATAAGGCGATGCTTGGTCATGCTGCTGTGTTGGAGAGAGCCTCGTGATTGATTAAGAAGAAGAAGAAGAAGAGGAAGAAGTAACACAACATCTGTATGCAAGAAGAAGATTGTATAGAGTAGGTGAGTGTACAATAAAACTACATCTCTGTTCCACAAGAGTAAAAGAAAATCCACAGATCAATATGGAAGGCGACTGCATTCGAAGCAAGAGTCAATGCAGATGCTACACTAATAGACAAAGGAAGATAGCAGCATTCTCAACAACAGTTGATGATCATGTCATGTGGATATATTCTGGGATTTCCATAACTAAGCTATCTATCTTGTTTTACAGTTATGTTATTATTATATGTACAAAAACTAGATGAATTTCCATATGATGTTATTATCTTGAAACGATCTTCTTCTACGAGTATATTATATATATATAAATGGGATTTTAGGAAGTTGTAGCATTTTATTTAGTAGCATTTAGTGATATAACACTTTTTGAGTTTCCAAATAATGGAATGACACTTTATTACTGTTGATTTAAGTGAAACTCGGATTTACCTTCAAAGTAAGAATGACGTACGAGAGAGGGGCTCTCATGTGAGACTCAACTTCCAATTGAGGTGTGTGAGCTACCGTAGAAATGACATTGTTGTTGACATTGTTTTATATTATTATTTCTTCCCTCCAAGAAGCATACATTTAATGATAACTAGGTCTTATCGGTGTATTTAACTACTGGAAGTTTAGCTAAGTTTATTTAAGAGCTTAACTCATCTTTTCGAGATCTAGATTTAAGGCATTTGGGCAGTTATTGAGCAGAGAGATCTCGAATTAAATTCAGTGGATACAATTTATTTGTGTTTCAGAGCAGCAATAAATGGTCGAGAACAGATTTTCCTCTGTCTTGATTTTCATTGTGTCTGATTAGTTATCAATTTGTTTATGTTTTTTTTGTTAACTCTCGTTGTTGTTGGTGAAGGAACAACAAAATAATAAATTTCACTGTGATATGTAGCCCATGAAAAGATATCTGTTAAAATTTCTTACATTTGGATTATGATATTTGTTATATTGTTCGTATGAATGTATTTTTTACTGTTCCTATGAACGTATATGGTTTCGTACAGTTCCTATGAACGTATATTGGTTTTGTACTGTTCCTATGAACGTATATTGGTTTCATACTGTTCTTTTGAACGTATATTGGTTTTGTAATGTTCCTACGAACGGATGCTACGATGTGAAACATAGTTCTGAATAGATTCGTGTCGTGTGACCTTTATATAAGATGGAATATGGTGAAGGTCTTTTTATATAAAAGTCTTGATATTCTCAAACATATCATGTGTTCCTATGAACGTTCATGTCTGTTAGGACATGTACTATGAACATATGTGAATGTTTTTGAGAACTTTGCATTTGTGTTAAAAAGTTTGCTAACAAGACATGGTATATCTTATTGATGATGTTCAGCGCGATCCTGTTTACGTGGTAGCCGGGAAGTGGAATAGTTCCAAGGTTGGAGAATGGGAATTCAGCATTGATTACGGGGCATACGGGAGGTGCATAACATTACACAGCGATGATACAACAGAATCATACAAGTCCAGGGTCTTGAAGGATTTCGAGGCAGGACGTGGAACAAGTTGCAGGCGGACTTATGTGGCACCGGCTAGGATGAGTACAATTGCATCGTCGAAGATGCCGCCAATATGTATTGGGAGTGGAGATGGGTTGGAGACTTTCAAAGTGATTAGAAAAAAAACAAAGGTATTAGCTTATATGCGGAGTTTGAAGAGGGTAGCGTCATGTTGAGAAGCAGTATGAGAAAAGAAGCAAAACAAAAGGGCGTGGATATATCTCCTAAACTTAGCCAAAGTGGTGGAGAGGGTCCTTTGAAGAGCAGTATAAGTAAAGAAGCAACAAAAAGTACTATGGATGCACCCGTGAAACTTGGTCAAAGTAGTGGAGAGGGTTCTTTCCAGGAGTTTCTTTTTAGCGAGAGTAGTGTGTTTGGAGCAGAGTGTTCAAATGGGGGTGGAACAATTAGAGGCAACGTTGGGGCCTTTGTTGCGAAAGGTAAAAACTCTATAGCTGAAGTTGTTGATGCGGTGGAGGATGTTGTAATTCCGACAGTTGACACGTTTTGGAAAGAAACACAAACATTTGATGACCTTGAGTCTAAAGGCGAGGACGAAGAAAATGAAGCCGTTATATATTTGAAGGTGTCGACCAGGATTTGAATACCATTATGCCTACGGTAAGCGAGAGGTCGTCGAGTAGCAAAGATGGGTCAGCTAGCGAGAGGGAAGAGGACGATGACAGGGAACAGACACCTACTGAACAGACACCTACAGATGCAAGTCTTGGAGGAGAGTATGAATGTTTAGATGCAACTCAATGGACGCAGCAACTTAACAAGGCGTTCGAAGATGTTGAATAGTCGTGTAACGTGCAACGGCAAATAGCGTCTTATGTAACTCAGGACACATTGGAGCCCACACCATATGGTGGTATGCTGATGAGCCTGCAGAATATATACGAGGATATCCACGATCAAGCTACAATGTTTGCGCAGGATGATCTACCTATGTTTGACGATGAGATAAAAGGTGAGAAAGACCTCGGTGATATTGATATACTAGCAGAAGATGATGGAATATATGTTGGGCGGTTGTTCAAAACCAAGAAGAATTTACAGTTAACTATGTGTGTCTATGCTATAAAGAGACTGTTTCACTTTCGTACTCCGCGGTCGAATACAAAGAAGCTAGTTATACCCCAGGTGTGATTGGAGGGTTTATGCTAAAGTGGTGCCCTATTCTTCTTATTTTGGGATAAGGAAAGTAGAATTGCACATTCTTGCGATATTAATTCGAGAACCGAGAAAAACAAGCATGTTACTGCATGAGTTATAACAGAGCTGCTGAAGAGAAAGTTTGGGAATGGAAGAACTGGACCTAAGCCGAGATACTTTTCTTTAATGTTGATGGAGGAGTTGTCAATCACTGTGTCATATTGGAAATCTTGGAGAGCACGCGAGTTGGCTATTGAGGTAGTTCACGGATCCGCAGAGGGCAGCTACAGGTTACTTACTGCGTATTTGTATATGATGTGTAAGGCAAATCCAGGGACGGTTTATAATCTACATTGCGTTGATGTCGAAGAAAAAGCTGTGATAGTGAAGCGTTTTCAATATCTGTTTTTCGCATTAGGTGCTTCCATTGAAGGTATTTTGTGGGTGCGTAAGGTGATAGTTAAGGACGGTACCCAGCTTTGGGGTAAATACATGGGATGCATGATGACTGTGAGTTTCCAAGATGGGAACTTTCATATTTCCCCCCTTATCTTTGCCATTGTCGACGATGAGAGCATTGAATCCTATGAGTGGTTCATGCGCAACCTCGTCGAGATTGTCTCTGATTCGACCGACCTGTTCATTGTCTATGATCGCCATACAGGGATCCACACGGCAATTAAGCATGTATACCCCCTGGCCGGCCACGGAGCTTGCGCTGTTCACTTGGAACGTAATGTAGGTCAAAAATTCAAGACCGGGGGTTTAGGGGATCTAGTTTCAAACGCTGCTCGGGTATACATGAACGGAAACTTCCTTGGTGTTATGCAAGATATACTTATATGCAGTGCTAAGTGTGCGAAATGGTTCGAAGAGATAGGGTTTGAGCACTGGACACGGGTCCATGGAAAGGGGGATAAGTACAATCTGATGAGTAGAAATATTGCGGAGTCCTTGAATGTTGTGCTCGCGAAAGGAAACGATTTTCCGATTACATCGACCGTTTAGTTCATAAGGTCAATTCTGATGCGGTCGTTTTGTCTTAGACAAAATGTGGCTGCGAAGAGTCAGCCGTTAGTGATCCCGGAGGTGGATAAGTTGCTTGTTACGTTGACAGCGGATTCTAAGAAACTCATGGTTACTCAAGCTTCACGGTGGAGTGTGAAAGTTACATCCCTCATCGATCGACGGTGCCATGTTGCCTTAGACAGTGGTGAATGCACATGCAAGGTTTATGATAAGCTAAAGCTACATTGCTATCACGCAGTTTCCGCAGCGAAATTTCTAAAACGGAATCATGTGGCTTTGTGTCACCAATGGTATGCTTTAGAGACATGGAAGAAAGCTTATCCGTACCAAATTCCGCTAAAACTGATGAGTATGTGCTTGAGGAGTTGAAAAATATGGAGTTGCATCCACCGCTCATGAAGAGACCCCCTGGAAGGCCACCAAAACAGAGGAAGAAATCTTTCTTCGAACTATTTGTAAGTTGTATAACTGTGTTTGGAGATTCTGATTTGATGAGAACGTTTGACAAGGAAAAATGTATATCATTGCAGGGGGCGCAGACAAACAAGAGAGCGAAGCCCAACAAATGTGGAAGATGTCGCCAGGTAGGGCATAACAGGACGAACTGCAAGAATCCGATTTGATATTGGTCACGTATTCGGAGGTTGGTACGTATGAACGTTCACCTTTTTGGAATATACGCGCATAAGTCCTAATATGTACGTTCACTTATTAGGAATATGTTATATTATCGTTACCTTTATAATATCACTACATATGAATACCGCAGTTTTTTTTGTTATGAACGTGCATAGAAGTGTTATGCACCTATTAGGAATATGTTATATTATCGCTACCTTTGTAATTTCGCTACATTTGAATGCCACATTCTTTTGTTATGAACGTGCATAGAAGTGTTAGGAACATTCATATCAGAATATGCGAAACTAATTATGTTTGCGTGAGGTTTTCTTATATGTTTTTTGGATTAAAGAACCGTATCGTTATGCACGTTATTTAAAGGACTTTTGTTATATGCTTTTTGGTGGTCATTTGTGTAATAAATTAATTTCTTAATTAAATTTTGGGTTTAAAATCTTTTGTCTATTAATATGTTAACGACTAATCGGTATTATCTAGTAAAGTGTATTGCCTGTAAAATTATACTTATTTCCCAAATTATATGTTCTCACTATAATTTGCAGTTGTTCATATAAACGTTCATCGGAAACAAATGAACGTCCATTTGAAATAAATGAATGTTCACATATAAAATATGGTCGTTTGGAAACAATTGCCAGGACCCATTAATTAACAAGGACTATGCTAACTACCGAATTAAGGGCTACCATGTACCCATATTAAGATATTGAAAAGAACAACGAATATTAATGCTCGTTAACGAAATGTGAACGTTCATTAGGAGAATATTAGCAAGCGTACAAATGTGGCAAAGTAATTAGACTATTAAATAATAAAACCGAGACTAAAACATGCTTGTTGTTAGCACCATGCGCATAATCTATGTTTAACTATCTCGCAAAATATGTTTAATTGCTTCCTGAATATGTAGTATATGAGATATTTTGAAAACTATCGGTTTTGAATTTTAAAAATAAATTATACCATTTACGAAAGCACATTTTCATGAGTTTCAAAGTGTTGTCAGATGATAACTACCTTCAAAAATTCCATTACCCATGGTTTTAGGTTGAAAAGCCGCAAGTTGGAAATTGTGTGACTAGTCAATATGGGAAAGTTGCATCAGAAGTTGGTCATTGAAATGTGTGACTGGTCATTGAAAGTTGCAATGTGTGACTGATCATTGAAAAGTTGCATCGGTTCTCTATTTCAAAATTGACTGGTCAAATTCCTTTATATGTATATAAAGAGTCACCTTGACAATCACAAATATATCAATTAGTTTAACTTCTTTCTTCCTTTCCGATTCTGCGAATTAAGGTAACTCTTTCTCATCTACAAATAAGCAAAATTTGTGTTCATTTTTGTTTAAATTATTATCAGTTGACCAGTTTCTAAATACACTTTCAGTTTCAATTTTGTTTATGCTTTCCTTGTTCCTAACGTGTTTTTAAACATGCTCATTCCTTAGATCAAAATATTTTGTTTATGCTTTCCTTCACATTCACAAATATATCTAAAAGGCGTTTCTAATACACTTTCATTTTTTTTTTTGAAAACAAAATTCAGGAAATCATGTCGTTCCTACAAATACATGTTAAGAAGGTATTGAAGAGTTTGGAGAAGAGTCCCCTTCCTTTTGTTAGTATTGGTCCGATTGAAGGCGGCATCTACAATTGTGAAGGCATAATGATGGGACCTGAGTTTTCTCTTTGTTTTCCCGTAGAATATCCTTTCAATCCACCAAGGTTCCATTTCAAGACAAATGTGTATAATCCAAACATAGATGCAAATGGGTATATTTTTCTTCCTAAGTTGATGGACATGAACAAATGGTCAATTTTGGACATCGTTCCACAACTTCTGGAATCAGTTAATTCTTTGCGGATAGAACATAAAGTTGGAGAAGATGATCGTGTTGTTGATGAAATTGCCAACCTCTACATATCTGACAATGTTGTGTTCCAATCACTTGCGGAGGCGTGGACTAGGGAGCATGCTGCTTCTGAAATCAGAAATTATAATGAATATTTATGTTTTGTAATCGTTTCTTATTAGACCAAATCTATATACCTCATCTCTCTTTTTATTGTGGTAATGACATTTATGTTTTTAGCATGTTAGCCCCTCTTCTTATTAATTCAAAAACACTTTGTATTCAGACCTTATGGCCAATTATGGTTCGGAGACAACTTATATATTGATCCACTTGAGAAGGATTTTAGAGAATATATATTGTGAAAAGTACGTAAGCATGTCCGATTACACAGTGTACGGTTACAATTTGTGAACGTCCCAAAATATATTATGAACGTTCAATAATTACCAAAACATATAGATACATACGCGGATTAATGCTAATTTAAACATTTTACCACATAAGCCTTAGCATGTTCGCCACGCTTCGTGCGAAACAGTATTTGCACTTGAAATCATCCGTATAATCAAATCCGTATTCGTACTCAGGCCAGTAGTAGCGTGGAGGTCTATAAGTTTTGTAGAACCCAAAGTAAGGCCTCATAGGATCATTCCCACACATATCCCTCACTGTGTGCACAATCCAGCGCCCAACAGATACCTCAAACTCTAAATCGTCCCACCAACGCAAGGTCTCTAAGATGGAAGATCCCTCGTCCGACCTCCCGTCCATTAAATGGCACATTCCAGTAGTTAGTACGTTGTATGGACATGCCGTGAGGCCACATTTCAAATTGCTAATTGCCCGAACGCATTCACGTTCAACAAAGGCAACACATATACCTTCCATGAGGAAAGCTGTTGGATTTCTGGCGTCTAGGCACCTACCACATGTATATACATATCGATATGTTAATAAGGAATATAAGAAACAAGAACCGTTGGCAGAACACGTAACGTTACCTTTCAAAGAAAGTCCTGCCCATGCTTCCTTTGCGTACATACTCCGCATTGAACATGAAGTGGTCGATGTTGGCCACCTTGAGTACCTTAGGCGAATGTGCCAACTCATTGAAATTTTTGCTGATGGAACCAATAGACAAGAAGTCAACTAAGTTCCTTGATCAAGCGAGACGGTGGATGACGTCATGCTAGAGTGGTTCTGGGAATTGAAGCATATTTCTTTTAACTCAAAAATACATTTTGTAATGGATAGAAGTGGAAAGAAAGTGTTAAAGTTGTGTACTAATATAACCTTTTTATACTAAATTGGAGAGAGTAACAACGGTCAATGATAAATTTTGACTAGACATACCACCAATTAACAATTAATTGCCTTCATAAAGTCACTCAATTTTTAGTACACCAAGATAAATATGCATATTAATAATCTTTTTATGGGAAAAGATGAAAGTAATAAATATCGATAGGACTTAAATCCACATTTTTAATTAATGACAACTATTCATTAATTAATAAGGACTATGCTAACCACCTCGTTAATGGCTACCACGTATCTCTTTTAATAATTTGAAAAAGGTAGAGAATATGAACAGTCGTTAAAGAAAGTTAACATTCATAAGGAAAATATAAGCAATCGTAAAAATGTGGGAAAATATAGACGACTTGTGATATTATATATTGTCACAAGAGATTACTCACGTATGATTACACATTTGTGAACGTTCCAAAAAGACTATGAACGTACACTAGTTACCAAAACATACATAATAATGACACTATGAACGATCGTTAACGGAAAATGAACGTTCATAATAATATTATAAGGTCGCATACACCTGTTGGATAAGAAAAAAGAAAACATAAAATAAATTTTTGGTACTTAACGCCAGTCGCTGAAGTTATGTTTCACATTCTCACAAAACGCCCGTGATTCAAGTGTCCAGAAGCAATCGTTGCACATATCTGGGCTCTTCCAACCATCCATCTACCAGTAGCACTAATTATTTATGGTACAACGCTTACAGCTCCAGAGCTTGTCAAGATCTAGATGGCCTTCCCTCTCTAGGAAAAGTCAGACGGTTTCTTGGTCCAAACCCTCCTATCACGAGCTGCAACTTTTAAACGCATTTTGTGGGCAAATTCTTGGGTTAACGCTATCCCTCTGCTTCCAACCTCTGAGGCACCGTACATGACCCGGACCAGAATGGAATATGCGTACACGCCATTTTCCCATCCAGTTTCAGCTGATTTCTTAATCAATGCTTCTCCTGCATCACGGCGATCATTGTATATGAATTCGGACATACCTTTCAGTAGAAGGCAAGAGGGGTTGTCGTGTTGTAGGAAAGTTTGGACAATCTCACTTGCTGGTCCCTGGTGGTGCCAAGGAAGGAAGTTGTAGAAGAAATCAAGGCTTTTGTAGAAAGGAGGGATTTGTGCTAACTCATTCAGGGAATGGGAGGTCGAAGTTGCTCGGAAAAATCCTCTGAAGTCTCTTTGAAATAGGAGAATAAGTACTGAGAGTAAGATGTTTTCGGGAAGATCTAGAATGGCCATGCTTTGCAATTAGGTTTGGTGAAGAAGGATCCGACCATCTCGTGTAAAATATAAAGGACTAATTGAGTTACCGAAGTGTCGCGTAGAGAAGACACAACGGTTATGTGTTGGGTTTATCAAATCGTCGCCAATCGCAAAAGCGAAAGTTAATGCTCGAACCCTCTCCTTAACAATATATAGGCGTATTGAGGTTATCGAAGCGTCGCCAAAATAATATGCAACTGTTATGTGACTGGTATACCGAATAGTCGCGTATAGGGAAAGCAAAAGTTACGGAATGACAATTGTTCAGATGAACGTTCACAAGACACCGTATGATTATTATGTACGTTCAAACGGTTGTTATGTACGTTCACATTTATTTATAATGGACGTGCAAGTGAAAATTTTGCATACGGGCGGATGCATTTAATAGACGATTAATAAACTTTAATACAATGGACACCCTTATTTTAGCGTAGTGGATGTTGATAATTTAGAAAGTTAAGACAGAAGAGCGAAAGTGTACGAGATAGAGAAAATCCAACAACTGATACAGTCGGGATCGCCGTACGGTCGGAACCTACAACCACCGCACGGTGGATTTGGAAAAGCGTAGGACGAGAGGAAGGTTCCTACTTTCTGCATTCCCAAATCAGTAGCAGCCTTTAGTATGTGTGTTGCTTGGTCAGACGAGCGTCGCAGGTCGTCCCACCAGCGCAAGTTCTCTAATCACTGTAAACCCTCTACCCAGTTCCCTGTCAAGATTTTGGTCATGCATTGACAAAATATGATGTAGGGACAATCTTGGGAGAGCTTGACCAAACAAATAAAATGCTCTTTGCGGATCTAGCTCTTTGAAGAGTGTCCGTAGTCCCTCTAACAATAAGGCAGTGAGGTTCTTGGCATGCAAACACCTTCTCACATGTACGAAAGAGAGCCAAGTTATAGTAAAAAGATAACCGTATCAGGAATGTAAGATTTCTACGTTCATACATCGATAGACATTTTACTAACCTTTGAAAAAGGGGCGTGCATTATTTCTTATAGAAGCTCTGGCGGCATTATCCAAGAAGGAGTTTATGTTGACTATTCCCAGCACGCTTCTCTCCATAGCCATGCGATTAATGGTTTCATTAACTCTCTCATCAGTAGAAAGAGGTCAGTATATCCATAACGGGCAACGCGATCGATGATGTCACGGTTTAAACCATCAGAAAGTGTGGAGAACATATTGTTTTCTTGATTGTATTTATAGCCGAGATGAGTAGAAAGATATGTTGGTAAACAAAATGTCGAACTCCCACTGTATTTATAGCCGAGATGGTAACTGCGTTGGTTGGATGTGGTTGTAAATATAGTAAATGACTTTAACTACTCTAGCCATTTAATTCTAACAACTGTGGTTGGACATTTAATGCATTTAGGATATATACTCTCTTAGTTTTTTTTTTTTTACACGTGGCACCAACACTGAGTTATAAAACACCATTCATTATCCTTAGATATTAATACAAAAGGGTGACATTAATATAGGAACGTAGGGTAGCTGCTTGAACATAAGAAACTTACGATCTAGGTTGTGAACGTCTAAGAGTACAAAATGCACGTTCACCGATATTGTACTATTCAACATAATAGGAAGATTGGTACTGATCCGGACATTTTACCACATGATCATTAGCTTCTTAGCGACGCTTACTACGAAATAGTTTTCGCAGTCGAATCCCCCTATGAAATCAAATCCGCATGCACACTCGGGCCCGTAGTATCTAGTCGCTTTGAAAGTTTTGTAGAACCCAACGTAAGGCCTACTAATGGACACCCCCCTCATATCCCTCACCGCATGCACCATCCAACGCCCAACACACGCCACAAACTTTATATCATCCCACCAACGCGAGGTCTCTAAGATATCGGAGCCCTCATCAGATCTTCCGGCCATTTGGTGGCACATCCCTGTAGCTAGTACGTTGTAAGGAAATGAAGTGAGGTCTCGCTGTAAAATGGTTATTTCCCTATCGCAATCATGTTCTATAAAAGCAACATGTACACCTTCCATGAGGAATGTTATTGGATTTCTAGCGTCTAGGCACCTAGCAAAGTATTTAGTTTACTTTTTCATCATTGGTACTATACCAATCAATTGGAAAGTCATATAACAGGTTTGTTTACCTTTGGAAGAAAGCCCTTCCCGTGCTATCCATGCAAACATATTCGGAATTGAACATGAAGTGGTCTATGTTTGTTACCTTCAGAACTTCTGGTAAACGAGTCTATTCATACATTAGTTTGTTGACACTACCAATGGAGAGGAAGTCAACGATGTGCCTAGACCTAGAGAGATGTTCTATGACGTCAAGTTGGAGTGGTTCTGGTAAAAGAAACATGATTCGTAAAGGAAACTAAAAGTTAGTAGGTAAATCCGGATTCAGTTTGCCAAAGTTGGTGGAATCCCCACTATATTTATACTAAAAAATGTGTAATGCTAAGGTAGATGTTTATCCCATCTAAAGGTGTGTGTATGACCAATCGGGTGTTATAAGAATTGAAGACTGATTTGACATATATCAGTAATACAATTAATTTTCATATTAATTATATCTTACAAAGGAAGAACGAGGTAAAGTGGTAAGGGTTATTATTATGGATTTGACTTAAAACCACTACATTGTCTACTTATTAATAGCAGTAATTAACCTAAAAAAATTTATGGAGCAGTGTGCTAACAATAACTAGTAGTTAAAACGGCACACTTAGTTTAGAATGTAGTGATGTGCCGAAATAAAGAAATAATGTAAAGTTGAAACGAATATCTTACATCTAAGTTTAGAATTTAGTTATAATTTATGTCTCGCGGTAGATAATAGGGATTTGCATTCTCTACAACCTGGTTGAACATATCACAAGCATTTTCGGAGTGAATTGTACGAATCTTGTCATCATTAATCGAGCGCAGCTCGTCCATGGTGCAGTAGCTGCTGATCATCTCCAGAAAATTTATGATAACCGACCCACTATTACCTCCAACTCTGTCTTGCGCCACGTAATCACGCACATAGTACTTCCAAGGTTTCATAGTTTTGTGTATTTTTCCTCCGCTCTATCTGGTTGAGTAGGTAGGGTAGCATCATCGTGATTGGGGCCATCACCTTGGCGATCTCGTTTTTGTCACTATAACCAAGTCTGGTATCCAATAAATCGACCGTTCTAGACGCTATGTGGATAACTAGACCTACCCACCTCTCGTCGTCCCAGCGCATTGACATGAAGATGGTATTTGCATCCTTGGTCCAACGGATCTGGGGCAAACCATTGCGCTGATATCTTGATATGTATTTAACCAACAGAGGATCCCACTTGAATAATTCCGCATCCTTGCCGCATCCAAGATCTATGTACCGCGCTTCGAAGTACCCGAACGTTCTGCGCAGGGCATCCGGGAACATAGAGTCTGCCATGCTTATTTGGTTTGCAACTTATAACTCTTCTCGTCTATTCCATATAACCGTCAACAAAAACCGCATTTTCTGTGCATATATAAAAGTAACATGTTATAAAAGTTAAAAAGGCTTAGTTAAATATATTGCCCTCGTCTTCGTCAACAAAACTGCAAAACTCGCCTCGTAATCAAGATTAACTCCCACCGTGCCAATTTCTCTGAACATCGAAGTATACCAAACTTTCTCCAGTCCCGAGGGTGATTGGCCTGGCAACAAACAGAGGTTATTTTGTGCATAATATGAAAAAAGACTTAGGCAGTTGGGCAAGTAATTACAAGGGGATTTAATAACTTACTCTTTAGCTACCAACCTCTCGGCAGCCTTAAGAACAACTTGCGCTTCCTCGTACGTTAGATCGTCAAGAGGGTGTATCGTCCGTGAATCAAACCTATTCTGGGCAAACAGATTGAGGAACGATTCGTAATCATGTTTCCGAATCTTGACTCGTTCTGGCCTCATAGGGTATATGCTCTTGAACGTTTTGTGAGAAAGGAAATCACACTGGAAGGGAGTACAAAATTCGCCGTAGCATGTGTCCTCTGAATCTTCGCCATCGGAAGCCTCGCATACGGGTATAACACTAAGGGGTACCACGTCAAGGGGTACGACAGTATCAGGTTCTACATTCTGGACCGGAGGACGATAAGACAAGTCTTACTCTACTGACATAATGGCATCCTCGACTGGCTCTTGCACTGTGCGAACTGGTTATTACAGTATGAACGTTCATATTCAGATTTGTGTACGATCACAGAGAGCATTTATCGTTCACACATTTTATCTATGCACATACCGTTTCCTCCATGGGGAATTTAGTGGTTTCTCCATCGATGGATGTGTCCACCGAATCATGTACATTTGCTCCAAATGCTTCCTGTAGGACGAGTCTTCATTTGGAGTAATGTGTATGTTCACAGATATGGATTCGTGTTCACATCGATAATTCATGTCCATACCGTTTCCTTGGAGCGGTCCTTAACGGTCTCCCCGACGATGGATGTGTCCAGTGGCTCCCCGACGATATCCTCTGTCATAGCCTCTCTCTCCAACAGGTCCCCGACAATTGTAGAGGCTGCACCATGCGAAACAAATGTGTTTCAATATAAATGTACGTTCACAGATATGTGTGATCGTTCACAGGTGCGAGAGAATGTTCACAGAGATAAGTTTACTCTTTACCATTTCCATCATGGCCTCCTGGACGATTTTCTCATCCATGGTTCCGTCAGTCGGGTCTTGTACAGTTGTACGAGCTGGACTCTGCAAAACAATGTTCGTATATAGAGAGTAATGTAAGTTCACAGATATGTTTGATGGTTCATAAAATAGAAGTGTTAAGATATGTTTGAGGTAAGTCGAGAGCATCTTACTACCTCTAGAGGCTGTGCATATGTAAACAGAAGAGCCAAGCCATCATCCATATGTCCTCGTGTATGTGTGTTTGTTAATGTTTTCAGAATTTCATCTACTTGGAACTAGGTGAGGTTTAGGGATTATACCTTAAGTGTTCTAGAGTCCGATGGGTTGTGGATCTCCTCATTGTGTGCGGCCATCAGGTCTTCAACAAACGGCTCTTCATTAAACTTCTTCGTGTTAGACCCATCGTCCATGGTAGACCCAACTCCGTCAACAACCGTTGTAGGTCCTGGTTCCTGTCGAGTGAATGTTCATACATTGATTAATGCACATTCATAAAAAAACATGATCATTCACAAACTTATATTAAGTCCATACCTTCTCCACCCTGCTAACGCCGGGAGCTTTATCTCCCAGAGATTTGTCATAACTCGTCGAAGGGTCAAATTGGACTTCGTTATGCACCGGGTCCCGCGCAATTGGACCAGCCTCTTCCTGCACAACGAAACTTCGTCTTCAGATAATGTATGTTCACATGAATATGCTTATGTCGTTTTATAACGTTTGACCGGAAAATACCTTCTCGAATGCCTCCTTAGCCAACTTCTTCTTATTTGAAGTTCTTACATGGATATTTTTTTTGCGTTTTCCAGATACTTTCGCAATCTTCTCTGCCCCCTCATTCCCTTAATCCAAGGGAACGTTATCCGGCACATCTTCCTGTCGAGTGAATGTTCATACATTGATTAATGCACGTTCACAAAAAAAAACATGATCGTTCACAAGAAGGAGGTTATAACCATACGGTCCATACCTTATCAAACCCGTTAACGCCGGTAGATTTATCTCCCAACGTTTGGTCATAGCACGCCGAAAGGTCAAGTTGGACTTCATTCTCCACCGGATCCTGCGCATTTGGACCACCTACTACCTGCACAACGAAACTTCGTCTTCATAATGTGTACGTTCACATGGATATGATTATGGCGTTTTATAACATTTGAAATAAAATATCTTCTCCGACGGCCTTTTAGGCAACTTCTCTTCTTCGAAGTCCTTACATGTTTATGCTTCTTGCGTTTTCCATCTATTTTCGCAGTCTCGACTCTTCCAACCCTATCAACATCTTCACCCGAAGGGAACTTCTCTGCCGCCTCATTTCCTTCATCCGAGGGGACGTTATCCGGACGGAGCTGTACTAGCGAGTCCGAAAGTGTTACATGCTCTTAAGAAAGCTTTTTCTTCTTCCTAAGAGGTTTGGCCTAACGCTTCTTCTGCTTACGGGCCGCCTTAGGAGCCGTTACAGTCACCCCACCTTTACCAGCATTTCCAGCACGTGTTTTGGGACTTTGATCAACAAAATCATCCGATGAAACCTCTTCGGCTACGTTACATAGAGACGTCTCCTATAAGAATTAAACATCCAAAATTGGATCAATAAAAAACTATAAATTTACGTTCATAGAGAGATTTACGGGTTCACAAAACGTTTACATGCGGCTCCTTTTCCTTCTGTTGTTTACTGGTACTTTCTCGGGACTTTAATACTCTCAAGGAACGCCTAGTAGTGGCTTGTGGCTAATGCTGCCACTGCCACAACCTCTTTCAGAAGGCTACATAATTGGACTCTCGGCTCCAGTGGGTAAATCTGTTTCAAAAGGAACTCGTAGTCCCTTCTTCTTTCTCCCACCTCCAGCAGGGATACTCAGATCAGCGTCTGGAATCACCTCTGGAATCATGTCCTCTCTACTACCCTTGTCCCCCCGACTTTTCCACCATAACTAGCTTGTGGTTTTTTAAAAGCGTCTCAAGGGTATTCTTCAACATTGCCTCAACCTCCGGACGCCACTCTTCCACCCACATAGATTTTCTGTTTGTTGATGACTCTGCCACGGCATCATAAATCACCGACTCCCACTCCTCCAACCAACCTTCATCCCTTCTAGAGAAGCTCATCTTGGTAGAAGGACCTGCGTCACCATCGATATCAGCGCTCCTAGCTCTCTTATTTCCCTTTCCATTGGGTTCACTCTTCTTACATTCTTTCTCTTCTTTGTTCTTCACATACACTTCCATCTCCTCTGGTGTCAGTACCCTAGGCCACAATCTGTCTCCTCCGTGACAAGACCTACGATTGAGCTGTAGCGACGCATTTCCCTATGTAAGTATAGCCTCCAAATAAGCTATGCTCTCATCCTCCTCCTCCTCATCATCACTCCATTCTCATGTTTTAGAATCCATTTCTTCATCGGAAACTTGAAGAATTGAATCTATAGTAAGCTGCAAAGGTAGGATAACTTTGTCAATTTAACATTGTCTATAACAACCAAACTGCTATATAACTTGATAGTATATATACATTCACACATGTATATTTATGTAAGCTCCTATATTACTTGCTAATGTATATACGTTCACAAATGTATACTTATGTGTCTTATATACGTTCCTAGATATCAAATATGTATAAGTGCACACAGAAGACTACAATAGGTTTAAAGGATCATGTATCTTCTTATACGATTACCCACTATATTTCTTTAAATTTTACTTTCATTCATACCTTGGAAAGGCTCTTAACATTCATGAGATCTTTGTAGTTGATAGTCTTCTTTTTATACAAGCCGCTGCAGGAACGAGGAGTAAAATCTATCTCAGCAGATGCACTTGGGAGCTTCGCTTGTAGCTCCTGGGTTGTTTCAAGGGCAACCAGCTGAATTGCTATCGGGAATCCTCGCATGCTTATCGAGGGAATTGTCAACCTATCCTTCATTCCCTTATTCCTTACAGTATCAGTGAAGTTGAGCATTATCATCTCAAACGCCTTACGGCCCCATGGATATGCTAAAAACTTGTCCACGTCTTTGACAAGTTCAACAATTTTTCGGGAAACTTTCTCGTATTGATTCTCTACGGAAACCACACCGTCAGCAAGTATGACAAGGGCAAGCTGCAACCTCGTATATTCCTCCATTTCTTAGCCCGATTTCAGATGGTTGATGAGCTGGTCGATACTCCCGTCTTTGCCCATAGGTCCCGCCGCAATCAATGTGTCCCATTGACTTGGAGCAACTGTTTCAAGCCATAAAAGAAATTTACTAAATGATCTTACAACACTTAAAACAACTTATATATCAAATTAGAGAAACTAATGTTTCAAATTCACTCTCTACTAAATAATGTTGGACACACAGACCTTGTGGTGCATCGACGGGCTGTTCGTCAGTAAAGTTCACGGCCTCACCCTCGTGTTCTTCTACTACTGTTTTTGCCGCTTCCGAAGAGCTTTTCTCGTAGGGATCACATTTCAATACAGTTACTAAGAAAAACTCCCTTAAAGAGAACTTGATCGGCTTAGGGCCGAAGATAAACCAACGCTCGTGACGTCTCTTACACTGAAGCTGACGTGCAAGTAAACCATGTGTCAGTTTCCCCGAAAATGCCAGTCGCCTCAAAGGTATATTGAATAAGTTCCCGACTGCGACTCCATAATTTCTTCATCTCTGACTTGTGATCTTTCAAAGCCAGAGATAATTCCACTAAATAGTCTGTTTTAGAATACGAATGGAGTTTCCTCCCTATTGGATAGTGATTCCGACAAAACCACCTCTCCGGTAACCGAGTGTCGTACACATCGTCATCGTTCTCAAACGGTGGGATGCAGTCTTTATTAAGGTCACCTGCATATGCAAAATTACATCCTACAAAAACTTTGCAATTTAAAAACAAACAACGAAGCAGGAATCAGAAAATCAGGCGAAAAACAAACATCGCACAAAGAAAGTTGAAAACATTTGCCTTCATTTGAGATTCGAAAAGATTATAACTTACTTCAAATTTCTCCAATCGAAAACCTAATTTAAAACCCAATCGGACCAAATCGAAACCCAACCAAATACATTTATCAGTTGCATGCACCCAAAACCAAATAATCAAAAAAACAAGTTCATCGACCTACTTGGATTTCCCCAGAAACCGCGAACCCATATAACTTTCACACTAAACTCGAAAAAATATAATTCATCGAAGTTTGAGAATTTCATACCGAAATCGCCGATGGGGTCGATGTCGGTTCTCCGACTCGCCATTGTTTCTGAGATACGGTGCTTTTTTCCTTCCAATTAAGCTGTATTTTCCGATGAACAACATTGAAAAACCCATTTTCTCCCCAACGAAGAAGACAGAGATAAATCGTTTGGTTTTCCACTATAACTTTAAATTTTTACAGTTCTAAGTTTTAGTTAGGAGATTTACAAAAAGGTAAAAAAATATATATACAAAAGGTAAATAGGAATCCGCTCTTCCTCCACGCGCATATAACAGAATTTTATAAATAAATAAAATTAAATGAGCCATTTAACTGTTCTTCTTCTCACTACCACGCGCATACATTACGCCAACATGGCTCGATAGAGGTAAAGACAATTTTGCCACGCTGGAAGTATCACGTGGTTTATAACACCAAAAGAATGTGTCAAAACTATAATAACCAACTCAAGAAGTGTCATAGCTACAAATTGCTCAAACAATTATGCAGGAAAAAGAAGCCTATAATAAAAAAACAATTATTTGATTCGTTACAGATAAAAACATAAAGAGAGCAAACTCATTAAGAAGCAAGGAAGAGAGAACGATTCCTTCATAATTACTATTAACCTTTAGGGTTTGTTCCATCTTCTCCGGTGGTAATTCAATTTCAGGAATACTCTGGTTTATCTTCTTTATTCTGGTATATGTCATGGTTTATTCCAATTAATCGGTTTAGTCATCTCGTTTTACAATTGTTTAGATACCATTCCAATGTCGCAAACCTGGAAAATCAATCAAATACAAACATTATCTCCATCACCAAATCGAGATGATTCTTCTTTCTTTATAGTCATCTTCGAGTTCTCAGCGAGCTTCTAGATAGAAATTTATCTCATCTCAGATTTTTTTGTTAACAGATGCTTGCAAATGCGATTGCGTCAACGGCGAAAGGGTGGTTTCTTCTTCATCGGATGAACTTTTTCTGGTTACCGACTGTTAGTGAACAAGAATCAAACGAGATAAAATGAAAATGTTCTGTTTATTAGTTAAGAGTCTGTTACAACGGGTTTTATATAATGTACATAAACTCTTTATAGAACAGAGTATTCCTGTTTACATTGGTATGATATCCTATATCATCTAATATTCCCCCTCAAGATGGCAAGAATATAGATTTCAATGACATCTTGGATATCAAAGTATGAAATTGACCCGGAAACAAAGCCTTTGTAAAAACATCAGCTAGCTGTGAATATGTCTTGATGTGAAGAGTCTTGATCAAACCGTTTTCAATACGATTCCTTACCATATGGCAAGCTAACTCTATGTGTTTTGTTCGTTCATGAAACACTGAGTTATTTGCAATATGAATTGCAGCTGTTCAGTCACAGTAGAAGGCTACTGGCTTAGAATGAATAATGCCAAACTCAGTGAGTAAATGAACTAGCCACTGGATCTCTCGGACTGCAAACTCCATAGCTATGCACTCGGATTCTGCTGAAGAATGAGAGACAGTAGACTGCTTCTTGGACTTCCAACTGATTAAGGAATCACCTAAGAACATGCAAAAACCTGAAGTTAACCGTCTTGTATCTTTACATGATGCCCAGTCCACATCAGTGAAGCCCTTAAGTACCAGTTCAGAAGTAGCCTAGTAAAACAATCCAAGTCCTATGGTTCCTTTCAAATAATGGAGAACCTTGTAAGCAGCATTCAGATGAGACTGTTTAGGAGTACACGCAAACTAACACAACTTATTGACTGCAAATGTGATATCTGGGCGTGTGATTGTCAGATACATGAGCTTGCCGACCAACCTTATGTACTGATGAACATCATCTAGCACTGGTTCAGCAGAGTCTTGACATAGTTTAATACTAGGTTCCACTGGTATAGATGATGGTTTACAAGCCATTAAACATGTTTCTTCCAAGAATTCTAGAACATATTTCCTTTGACATATTGAAATGCCTTTACTGGATCTGGCTATTTCAAGGCCTAGGAAATATTTAAGAGATCCTAAATCTCTCAACTTGAATATAGACTCGAGAGCTTTCTTCAACTGATTAACCTCTTGATCATCATTAGAGGCGATGATAATGTCATCTACGTATACAAGTACTGCAACATATCTTCCTTGTATCATTCGGATGAACAGAGTGTGATCTGCCTGTAATTTCCTGAAACCAAGATCAATCAATGTTGAACTAAACTTCAAGAACCATTGGTGTGACGCCTGCTTCAGTCCATATAAGGACTTTCTTAGTTTTCACACTGCATTTGTTGGTAGCTTTTTCCCCTCCTTTGGCGTATATCCAGGTGGTAGTTTCATATATATCTCCTCAGATAAATCACCATTAAGAAAAGCATTTGAAATATCCAACTTTGTTAAACTCCAATTCTTTGCTGCAGAAACTGCAAGTAAAGTCTTCATTGTTGTCATCTTGGCAACAGGAGAGAATGTATCAATAAAGTATATACCCTCTTTTTGAGTATAACTTTTTGCTACTAATTTCGCTTTGTATTGTTCTAGACTCCCATCAGCATTTAGTTTTATCTTATACACCCACTTACATCCTATTGCATGTTTCTCTGGAGGTAGAGAGCATATATCCCATGTGTGTGCTCTTTCCAAGGCTTGTAACTCATCATTCATTGCTATGATCCAGTCTTCAAACTTCTTTGCTTGAGTGAAGGATAAAGGTTCCGGATGAAGAGAAATTGAACAGATAAAGTCTTTGTATCCTTCAGATAATTGGTCATAAGAGACGTAAGCAGCCAGTGGATATGGGATATTTGTTTCAGTGATATTACAGTAGTAATCGTGTAGGTAAGCAGGGAGTTTTGACATTCGTTTGTCCCCCATATTCTGAGTAAGTGAGGTATCAGCTGAAGTAGATGGTTCTATGACAATTGTATCAGAAACTTTCTGAGGAATGTCTGCATCTATTCGTTCTTCAGTATATCCCAAGTTCTCATTCAATGAATCAAAGGGATCAGAGAAGCTTTGTTGTCCTGTTGCAAATGGGAATATATCTTCATAAAATGCAACATTTCTGGAGATATGTATCTTGTTTGTTGTCATATCAAGAAGCTTATACCCTTTGTATCCTGCAAGATATCCGAGAAATACACAGGGTCTTGATCGTGGTTGAAATTTATGTCGGTTTTTGGAAGATGTTGAGCTATAAGCAAGGCATCCAAAGACTTTCAAACCGGTGTTATCTGGTTTCTTTGAAGTAAGATTTCAAATGGGCACTTGTTCTTCAGGAGAGGAGTGGGTAGTCGGTTTATAAGGAAGACTGCTGTTAGGACTGCATCTCCCCAATAATCCAAAGGTAAATGAGAATGAAATACTAAAGCTCTGGCCACATTAAGTATGTGTTGATGCTTTCTTTCAACTACAGATTTTTTCTCCGGTGTCTCAGGACAGGAGTGATAAGCTGTAATACCCTTCTTTCTGAACAAATTCTCAAACTTCAATTCAGGAGCATTGTCAGACCTTACACCTTTAACCACTGCCTTGTATTGTGTCTCCACTATTTGAAAATAATCAGGAAAGATCTGCAGGACTTCATCTTTTGTCTTAAGCAGATAGATACAAGTTACTCTGGTGCAATCATCAACAATTGTTAAAAAATACTTATAACCTTCAGCTGTGGTAACTGAGAAGGGACCCCATATATCAATGTGAATGAGATCAAAGGCATTAGAAGACATATTTTCTTGGAGATGTATGGTAGATGTTTTTTCTTACAAGAGGACAGACATGACAATGAAATTTTCTGTTATTTCATTGTTGAATACCAATTTACATCAGTAATGGAATCTGTCTTATCTATAGCAGGGTGTCCTAGTCTATTGTGCAACAATATAGAGTCAACTACAACATTGGTAGCTAAACCAGATTGAGCAACAACAGGATAACCAACAATCATAGGAGGATCCAGAACATACAGGTTGGAGATGGCTTCACCCTGACCAATCATCAGTCCCTTGATAGGATCATGTATCACACAAGTGTACGTGTCAAAACTCACTCTGTAACCCAAGTCCTTGGTTAGTTGACTGATGCTTAACAAATTCAATCTGAAATCTGGTATGAACAGAACATTGTTCAATACTAGATAATCATTTAATTTGATTGAACCTGTTCCATCTATCTGTACTCCTATTCCAGTAGATAGTGTGACTGATTTATTCACTGAATCAGAGAAAGTCACAAAAAGATCTTTGTTATGTGCTACATGATGAGTAGCCCCACTATCCACTATCTATGATTCTGGACTTAAGGCATTACTTGTTGTTCTCAACATTCCAACAAAACATAATGTAGAGGTAGGTAGAGCCATACCAGGAAGTGTTGTGATAGTGGCTCCAGATGTAGAGGCAACTGTAGGTAAAGTAGGGCTGTTGGAGTGTTGTAGTTGAGTGCTGAAATAAGCAATGAGATCAAGAATCTGGTTCTTGGAGAGATTGTTGATTTGAGAAGTTTGATCTGCTTGAACAACCGGAGTAATCTCTTCCAAGTGTACTTGAGCAACCATTGGTTTGTCAGCATTCTGTTTCTGCTTATGTTTAAAACTGGGAGGGTAACCATGAATCTTATAGCACTTATCAATAGTATGACCATTATAACCACAATTGGAGCAAATCACTTTCTTGGCTTTGGCCGTGAAGGTTTGAGCATGTGTTGCATTAACTGATGGTTGGTTAATCTGTGGAGCTGCAGAAACAAGTAATGCATAAGCATTCTGAGATGGGACAATGCTGCGCTGGCTATGATCTTGGTCTAAAAGATTGTAAATCTCAGACAAAGTTGGGATGTTTTTCTTCATTATGATCTGACTTCTGATAGTAGCATATGACTCGTTCAAACCAGCTAGGAATTTGATCACCTTTGCATTATCTGTTTTCTTATCAGTCACTTTGCAACAAGTACATTGGTGACAAACATCAACACAAGTAGCACCATCTAGTTCATCCCAAAGTGTTTTCAGTTTGGTGAAATAACTTGCAAGATCGAGGTTTCCTTGGTTAAGATCTCATATTTGTTGAGTTAACTGATACGATCTTGGTAAACTGGTTTTGTGAAACTGAGTCTTTAGATCTTGCCATATCTGAGAAGCATCTTGAAATCGAAGAATGCTTTTGGCAATCTGTTTGGTTACGGAGTGAAGTAACCATGAATGAACCATTGAATTGCATCTAAACCAAACATCAAAGTATCGATCTGATTCCTTAGGTCTAGGCAAGGTTCCATCCAGAAACACCATCTTATTCTTCGCATTCATAGCAATAGAAATCGCAAGGTTCCAGTCATCGTAATTAGTTCCATCTAAGATTTCGGAAGTTAATGACAGACATGTATGATCGCTATTTGACAGATAGTATGGTGAATGCACACTCTCCGGAGTTACCAACGCGGTGAAAGATTGCGATTCTTTCTCCGGCGATTGCGGTGGTGATTCCTGGCGAGTTTGAAATCGTCGACTAGAGGAATCAGAAGATCGTCGAGCTGAAGCTGTAATTATGTTGGTGCGACGCGTTGCTATGCGGCGAATCACCATTTTCCAGAAGATTGAGTTCAAATTTTGACGGAAAGCTGAAATTCCAGGTACGATGAACTCAATTTCAACCACTGAGAATATAGAACAATCAATCGGGTGAATCACCGATAGATTTAGGTCAAATGAAACGAAAGAAAGAAAAAGGATCGATCGGAGATAAAATGAAAATGTTTTGTTAATTAGTTAAGAATCTGTTACAGCGGGTCTTATATAATGGACAGAAACTCTTTATAGAACAGAGTATTCCGGTTTACATTGGTATGATATCCTATATCATCTAATACCGACATAAATTGGAATTTAAAGATGGGCTTGATTTGTTCAGTATGTTGCATATAACATCATGATTGATTTGGGTTGTGCAAGACTGGTAAAGTGGAAGAAGCTTGGGACTTGTTTTGTAGACTCCCTTCCCCAGGAGATGTTAGATCATACACTTCAATGATATTAGGATTGTGTAAGAATGGCCCACGGCGTGAAGCGGATGGGATTATTTGCCAATTGAATGCAGGAGATGACAGGAACTCGCCGACTAATGCTATATGATCATAGATCGGTCCACTCATATATTTTTCTGAGGGACTGGGATTTGAGACAGACTCTCTGAGCTAGGCTTAATCGGTGCAGTTTTGTGTTGTGTAGATATTGATTTAGACATGTAAATGTTATGTATGCTTGTATAAATAAAGCCGATGCCATTAATTCCACTTGGTGTACTATTTTGACACTGAATCTAATGAGACGGCTTGCGTTTTTTTTTTTTTTTTTTTTGTTGTATAAAGAAGGCTAAAAAATGACTCAAAAGTTCAAGTTGTACATGTTCTTTGGTGCTGTACATATGATTGATGAAACACCTTGTTAACTTTGTATACATATATCATCTACTAGACCTCATAATCGAGGGAGGGGGAGCCTTCTCACTTGCAATACGGACGGCTATCCAGATATATTCCGAAATTCAACGGTAGCCAAATGATGCATCACTGTAGACAAAGAACAAACGAGTAAGAAAATCTCCCATACCAAAACTTCAAATATAAAGAAATTAGATTTTTTATAATAAGAGAAGCTCATACAGAAAACACACCGTAGGCTCTATGAATAGCGCACGAACGAGAGCTTGTGCATTTGGCGTCCTCCTGAAAAAGTATTTGTGGGTTCTTCCACCTCCAATTCCCCTATTCCGATACCCAAACAATAGTAAACATTACCAGGAAGCAATGATTCCCTTATTCGTAAAACAAGCTTGTAGCTAACCTGCTTAGCCAGCCAGCCAGCCAGTATTTGAGTTTCTTCTTCCAACAGCTTGGCTCTTTCAATATCAGTGCTAAGAACACATTGTAAGTAGCAACCACCAAGAAGGTAAACCGAAAGAACACAGCTCTCCAGATTGACCTTAATCTGGTGTCTCTGTACCTGGAAAAGAGTGGGCCTAGAAGTTTCTCAGGTTGTCTCAATACTTGGACTTGTTTCCGCCTGCCCAACACAATTCCTTGGTTTCTTCACTGAAGGGAAGAGAGGACCCAGTCTCAACCGAGCAACACCTGCGTCTTCCTTTGATCTTGCATCTCTTCTCTTCACTGGTGTCCTCTTTTTGCGTGATCTAAAAGGACCAAATTGCGTAATGGTCGTTTTATCTGCTGGCTCTCTCATCCCTATGTCCTTAACCTTACTGCTTGAGGGACGTCTACTGGGATCCAGACTTAACCAAGGACTGTTTGGAGAATCCCTGCCTAGTTCTGTTGAAGCTATTTCTACTGCAGAGCTTCTGTTATCCTGCAGATGGAAAAAAGTTCATGAATCACCAAGACCATCCACACGCCACATAACTACACAACAAAAGGGACATCACTAAATCTACTGAAAATTAAGATCCATATTGCTCACACTGTCCTAAGTTATGGGAAAAGAAATTAACAAATAAGATTGCTGGTCTCCGAGGCACACTGTACAGAACTGAATAAATAACTACAACTTACCCTATCTTGCATTTTAATGATTTCTTCGCATTCTGAGCCCTCTTCTTCTCCTTCTGAGTCAGCCATCTCTTCACACTCAAACTCGACATGTTCTTCTTCCATCATCTCTTCGTCAGAATCACTTAATTCCTCTTGTTCCATCACTATACCTAGATTAGATTGATCAGCCATCTCCTCAATGGATCTATCGCTTGTTGCAGTTGATCCAGGCACTTCAGAGCCATTATTACCATGAATGATGCATCTGTCTGGAGCTTCTGAAATATTTACTGCTGAGAAATTACCACAATCCTTTACCTTGGAAGAGTTCGGACTGAGATTGATATCTATGTCCATGTTTTTAGCATGTTTGCTAGACCTGAAAGGTTTCAAGCTGACATCATTACGACCAGCACCAGGGATACAAGTTTTCTCAACAGCACTAGAAGTATCATGTAGTTGACACAATTTGCCTTTCTTGCCAATGTCTGTGTTTATGTTCCCACGTCTACTAATAAGATAACTCGTTTCACACTCAGTTCTTTGTAGAAGAGGATGAAAACAGCTGTCCCCCAGTGCTGCCTCGTGACCGTTTGATGATGTTCTTTTCTGAAACTGATCAGCTGAGTGATTGATTTGCCTAGGACTGTTAAAAAGACTCAGCAGCTGAGGTCGTTTGTCAGAAAAGAAACTAAAGGAACCGGAACCTCCTGGGCCTCTGTTTGAAGGGTAACAAGAACTCTGTCCATGCTCAGGGGTCCGGAATAATAAAGGATGCATTTGAAGATCTGAGTCATTGTCCGTCTCGCCCATCCCAGACGAGCTCTCTGCAGGCAAATCTTTCTCGCAAGGGGGACCACTGTTATCTCCGTCAGCTGAAAAGCAAGGAGGCTCAGTACCTAAAACTCCCTTCCCAGAAACACCAGACACGCCACCCTTAATGATACAAGTTTTGGAGGATGCTTCAGACTGATTCTTCCCAAAAACTGACTGCGAGATAACACGGACTGAAGATGGAAGGTTAAGTGGAGGTAAATCAGGGGCTAGTCTCACTACACTTCTGTTGCATTGTTTACGAGAACGATGCTGTGACCGCATAACTATCGGTGGGCTTGAGACACCGGGTGCTGTACCAGATGTGTGGTGGTACAGAGGAATGAAAGAAGGTGCAAGCCTCCGTTTATATGTCGGAATTTGGGCATTTTTAGATCCTTCACCAGCACATGTTTGTATTGACTGATTGTGAGGAACATCCTTTGCATTGCCAGACGAGTGCATAGATGTAGAATAAAAGAGAGTTGGCATGCCAGGCCTCCAGTCTGCTAAAAATCCTTCATGAAGGTATGCGTCACCTGTATTATCGACCAATTCATGTCCAGCATGATTTTCAGTAGCCGTAGAAGCACCATGCCGGACCTGCAGCATGTGATGAAAGGTGAGGAAATGTAAATTATATTTTTTTTTAATGAGAAAGCCAAAATTAACATACTCAGTATGAGTTGTTGGCCACAGATATGAAAGACAGACCTCTTTTGCAGATGACGGCTGCTCTCTGGACTTTCTTTTGTTTGTATCATACAATCGCCGCTTCTCCTTTTTGACATCATCTAGCTTATACGACTTCTGAATACCAAGGGCAGTGCGCAATTGCCTTGGCAGTGAGGATGGGTCTCGATAAGGAACAATGAATTGCCACACCGACATCCAATCATATTTGAAGTACTTTAGTCCCTGAGCATTCAAATTTATACTGAGCATTAAACTTATACTGAGCATCCAAATTTATACTGAGCATTCAAACTTATACTGAGCATTCAAATTTATACTGAGCATTCAAATTTATACTGAACATTCAAATTTACGATTCCCATCATAATGGCAAAAGGGTGCGCTTGTCAACTAACCTCTTGTATACGTTCTACCTCTTGTGGGGTCAGGGGAGAGCTTTTCATCCTCAAAACTGCCTGTAGGTGACAAAATATAAATATCATGTCAATGTCAACCATACAAAGATGGTCATATTATCCATTAATCATCCAACTTTTTTTGTCACAGTATCCACGGTTATCTTTTATGACAATGAGTTCGTATACTGAGTTTTCTTATGTGCATGATATATGTGTAATGGTTTCACAGTGCTTATTTGTTGACAAACAAGTTCAGGCCACTTACTTTAGGGAACCGACAGGCAGACATATAAGCATATAAATAGAAAGGTAATAAACTATATCAAGCATATAACAGACCTTAATTGGATTTTCTGGGGCCTTAGCTGATCTCCGGTTTTTCTGCCTGATATAAATCTGAAACAAATAAAATAGAATGTATTAGACGAGACAAGTCGTTCATTTCTCCTGGTTGATGAAAACCTATCAAACCACATGGACATGCGAATCATGAGCTATACAAAACGTAATACAATTATGTTTAAAACATCAGCACACCCATTTATAAGTCTCTGGAATGAAAGCAAATTAAAAACACACAGACCTACTTCATATGCAACAGGAATTGCATCTACCTAAAGTTTTTGTCAAGATAGCAGCTGAATTTCGTGGTCAGAATGTCCCTTATTATAATGAGAGCAACCCAATCAATACGAACTGGTTACTTTGTAGCCCCAGAAAACTATTCCTATTTCTGCAGAAATTCATTGATGATTACCTGATGCTCGCCTTTACATGGAAGAAAGCGCTGTTTTATTGCCTTCCAGTCTGAGTTATACTCCATTATCCCAAGAGCCAGTAATCTGCACACGGGATCAATTTTTTTACTAGATTAGAGCAAGAAAAGCAAAAGGAAAGGAACTTACTCATCCTCAGCCTCAGTGAAAAGGAACCGATTGATAACAGCTGCAGCAGGTGGCTTGTGGGGATATAGAGAAACTTTGAACAACGGCAGAAATCTTTTAGTTAACTTGGCGATATCCTTATGGACCAAGGCAACAGATTGGTTCTTCGCCGATTCAACAAGTGTAGCAGCTAACGACTTCTTAGACTGCTGCTGATGTGATGGTGACTTACTTATACTAGGGGCTGAAGGAGGATTGTCTAAGATTTGTTGGAGAGGAAGCGGAAACAATGGCACTCTTTGAGACAAAGCATCAAAACCGGATTCCACTTGACACCTTCGATAATCTTGAACGGCTACAATGGTTCAATAATCAAGAAAATTATATAGCAAAATAAAAAAAGATAAGAGATATAGCACACTATCTTTCAACCCAATAACATACCGCTAGAAACATCAACTAAATATCTCCCAGCTAGATCCACAGTATCCACCGAACCAGAGACAAGAAGATGACTTCCTTGGATCATCTCAGATATAAGTCCTTGGACTTGGGCTCTAATGTGTTGCCGTGAATGATCGAGTGCACAAAGAGAGTAAACCTGGATAAGAAGTTGAAGGTGATCTTGAATCAAACAATGCAATTCTCCCATTTGGGCTTCACTGAAGCCTATTCGTTTGCTGTTTTCCGATGAAGTAACTGCTTCAGGAGCAGGAAACCTACTAGCAGTAGCAGGTGGTGCAACGGGCAATATAGGTACAAACAATCTGGTAGGAGAATTGATTCTGTGCTGAAAGGAGATGTTTTGCCGTCTCTTCTGCCTAGTCACGGGCCGTCGCTTAGTGCTTTTGCTGTCATCTGTTGTGAGCTTTTCCGGTATAATTTCCTCGTCATCAGTCTCCAGTGCTTCTTCAAGTTCTATCTCAAAGTCTAGATCGTTATCCTCATCGTCGTCATCGTTATCTCCACTCTGTACCAACTGAACCTCAGCGTCACTACTGTGTAAAACGGCTGCCAGAAACTTGCGGTATTCTTCCTCATCATCAACATTTGGAATGTCATCCTCATCATCAGTCTCCTGAAGGAAAGCCTCAAGATCATCAAGAGTGAAACTCTCGAGCGAATACCGAGCTCTAGTTCGCCTGCAGATTGCATCATCTTCCTCATCTGTCATCAGAAGTTGCTTGTGAGTTTGGATCATGTCTCCGTTTTCATATTCTTCTTCTCTTGAAAAGTCACCTGACATCAATTGAGAGTCCTTGGGGACTGATTCGACATTACCATTAAGAGTTTCGACTTCAGAGCTCAAACTCGAAGAAGCTTCACGAGAAGGAGTTTCCTTCAGAAGAGGATTGAAATCGGCATCTTCTTCTTCTGAAATCAGGGCTTCTAATCGATCCAACGGTTTCATGACCAGGGCTGATCAAACTTCAATTCCAATTGTAATCCTAAATAATCTACACAAGGAAACTAGGTTTTCTTTTTTCAATTTCTCACAGAAGCGCGGCCCGGAAGATGAATTAAATATCAAAATAGGTTTTTGAGCTTGAGAAGACAAAAAAATCATGCATTTGGGCATTGATCCGGATCCGTGAATTATTATCCGGATTCGTTTCGGAACTGTCGATCTAGATTTTTTTTTTGACAACTCACGATATTGTATTAGAAAAGCCCAATGAACCGAAATTATACATAAAGAAAAAAGATAATAAATCAAGACTTAAATACAAACGGGCCGTAAGGATCTGCTAGAAATCGAAGGAGTCGCCGTTCACCATCTCCAGTGCATGAAGTCTTGGAAAAGTCGTATCTTTTCTGCCAAGCTACTTACCACCAAAAGGATTCGCCGGAAAATATCTCCAGCTCCAAGGAGACTTCACGCCGACCAAACCCATATATAGAATTGATTCTTATCCACCGTTACCACCATGGCGAAAAGTGAGGAGAAAACGCAGAGATATTAATCCGAGAGAGCAGAGGAGAAGCAAGCCTCCAGCGAAATTTGCCATAACCACCATTGGAGAGAGAAGACTCAGCGATCAATCACCGTCCGCTCCGTGCTCCAGCAGACCCAATCAACTCGAAAGGGCATCGATCCAACAGTAGATGGGCGCAGCAAAGCGATGAAAAATCGATATAACAACGGCGTCATGGAGAGGAGCACCGTGGAAGTATATCTAGATCCGGAAAAACAACCGGGAAAAAACCCCCAAACCAAGTAGGGATACAAACCGGCTATAAAGGCCGGAGTTTATTCAAAAACCAAAGAAAAAACGAAGCCCAAATAAAACATAGACAAACAGAGAGGGATTCGTCGTGAAAAACAAAAATAACCCAACCGTCGGTGCTTCGCCGACGGCCCGAATCGAAAAACGTAGAGACTAGTTTAGAGAGAAGCGAGAGAGATGGGATGTTCTAGTTTATCTAATTGTCAATTTAGATATCTAGCACACTTCGATATCCTTTTTTGGTCAAACAAGATTTATAGAACTAAGATAGTCACACTCTAAGTAAACTTGAAGTGGTTACAGAGCGAAGGACCGATTTTGCCTCCAAATCGTCTTCCACATTGTTTAAACGAGAAACAAAAGTAAACTTAACATAATCAAAAGAAAGGCTAAAGTGATATATATCAAGTAAGATACCAAACAACTCAGACCGAGGCTCCTTAGAGTTGAGAAGCTTGATCAGAACTTGCGAGTCTGACTTAATGATAATTGACCGAGCATTTGCCGCAGAAGCTAGTATAATTGCTCGTTGAACAGCCAATACCTCTGCAATAAGGACAAACGAGACAAAGGAAGCAGAGTCTTCAGCAGAGGAAGGAAGAGATCCCGTACTACCGTAGAAAACAATTCCCAGACCGCAAGAAAGGGTTGTATAGTTCCACGCAGCATCCACGTTACAAATCAGAGCTCATGGTAAAGGTTCAAGATCAAAACATGGCCTAGTATTAACAGCCTAAAACAGAGCCGGAGAAGAGGAACTCAGCGAACTCTCATCATTCGTTGCTTGCCACTCTTTGGCATCTTCAATGGCCTTACTAATGACCTCACTCTAAAAAAAGGATCTGTTCTCGAAGACCAATGCATTGCGGGACTTCCAAAGTCTCCAAATGATCCACGACCATAGCGGCGTAACTACACTTGAGGGTTGTAAGTTCATAAAGTGAGGACACAATTGAAGCAGCTCCTTAAAAGATGTTATAGACCTGATCAGTGGGCGATGAAGCAAAGCTAAGTCCCAAACTTTACTAGCAAAAGGACAGCTTCTCAAAGCATGTAAATCATTCTCGCATTCTCCACAATCTTTACATCCAAAAACAGGTACTCCACGGCTAGCTAAATTAGCACTAACGGGAATGGCTTTCTTAGCTACCTTCCAAGAAAATCTTTACCCTTCGGAGATGTCCTGAGTTTCCAAATATGCTTGTTCCATGAGAATGTACCTGACACTGCAGAAGGAGCTTCAGAGACTGCTCACATTCCCACTCCATAGCCTGATTTGGTTGAGTAAATACCAGATTTTTCAAAGAGCCAAATCAGTATATCTCTTGGGGGAGTAGCACTCATGATTATACTTTGTATAGAGCCTTAATACTGAGCTAAATGAGCTTTAATCATATATGTCCGCCATTGGTTTGTTAAAGGACAGAGTAAATCACACACATGAAGGTTAGCGGAAACCAAAGGAGGTGGATCCGTAAGGCTGAGAGGGTTTGGAGAGGGAAAGCCACGGGTCATCCCAGACTCTGACGCTTTCCCCGTTGCCTATAGCCCATCCTGAACCTTGTAACAAAATGCTAAGGACCGCGTGGATACTCTTCCAAGCATGGGAAGCTAATGGTGGACAGGAACAGGAGAGGAAAGTCAAGTTGCGGCAATATTTTCCAATGAGGACTTGAAACACTAGGGATTGAGTATCATTCAGGAGCCGCCAGCCCAGCTTAGCAAGCAGCGCATCGGTGAAAGTAGAGATGTCCCGAAACCCCAAACATCCAGCATATTTGGGTTGAGAGAGAGATGTCCAACCTACCCAACACATTTTCTTCTTATTCGGGTTTGCATCCCACCAAAATCGAGTCAAAATAGATTGTATTTGTTTGCATAGAGAAGCATGGAGCTTGAAACAAGACATAGCATAAGTCGGCATAGCGGAAAGAACCGCTTTTAGGAGAACTTTTTTCCCCGCTCCAGATAGAAACCGAGTTCCCCAGCCATGAATATTGCGAATAATCTTGTCCACTATCGACGCAAAGATGTCCCGCTTATTTCTACCAAAGAACTCGGGAAGCCCTAGATACTTACCAATCCCACCTTCGTTCTCTATGCTGAGAGTTTTCTTGACTCTTTGCTTAACTTCAGGACAAGTCTTGGAAGAAAACTAATAGCGGATTTCTGCAAATTAATGCTTTGACCCGAGATTTCACCATAGCTATCTAAGATGCCCTTTAGAGTGGTGACACTTGCAGAATTAGACTTGCAGAAGAACATAGTATCATCGGCAAATAAGAGATGGTTCACTTGTGGGCATCCTCGAGCCACTCTTATACCCGAAAGGGTACCAATACTATGTCCTTGCTCACACAAAGCGAATAAAACTTTCTTACATAGGATAAAGAGATACGGAGATAGAGGGTCTCCTTGAAGAATTCCAGGTGTCAGGATCACCTTTCCGGTTGGAGAGCCATTGACAAGAAGAGAGTAAGAAATTATCTCAACACAAGCCATGATCCAAGAAATCCAAATAAAGTCAAAACCCATAGCAGTCATAACAGCTTGTAAGAAACCCCATTCGATCTTGTCGTACGTTTTACTCATATCGGTTTTCACCGCCATAGAGCAGAACGACTTGGCCTCTGGAGTCCTAAGGTAATCGAGTGTCTCATGGGTTATTAGGACATTATCTGATATAGCACGGCCCGCAACAAAATCCGATTGATTCTTCGAGATAATCGATGGGAGCCTAGAAAGGATCTTTGCGATGATCTTATAGTGTGTGGTGCATAAAGCAATGGGCCTGTAGTCAGCCACCTTTCTAGGGGCTGTACCTTTCGGAATAAGTCTAATATGTGTCTCATTCTTCTGAGGATGGAGAATGGACGTCTCAAAAAAGGACTGAATATCTCAGGAAACATCATTGCCAATAATTGTGCTAATTTGCCTGATAGAATTTTGCTGAGAAGTCATCATGTCCAGGAGCTTTATCTCCATTGATAGACATGACTGCAGCTTTGATTTCCTCGGTGGTTGGCATCCTGATTAGACTAGTATTTGTCTCCGTTGAGATCACGCACGGTAAGATGGAGTTGACCAGGTTGAAATCTACCAAACCATTGCTAGTGAAGATCTGATCAAAGTAACTCGCTATTATCGCAACGATCTGAGAGTCCTCCAAAAACTATGTACCACTTGCATCTTCAATCACCGGGAGATTATTCTGTCTCCTCCGGTCTCAAGTTGCTGCGAAAAAGAAACCGGTGTTGCGATCTCCGTTTTTCAACCAATGGATTATGCTCCTTTGTCTCCAAAATTGCTCCTCATCATGATACGCCAACTTAAGATTTTTGGTAATCTCCTCAATACGAGGTAAATCTAGGATTCTAGCTGAAAGAGTTGCTTCTAAATCCTACTGAGCAGCTTTAATCCTCTCATTATTCTTGATATTTTCTCCTTCACCTAATGTATGATGTTGCGCCGACAAAGGCTAAGCTTAACAATAACCGAATCAACAGGAGATCCATTCCAAGTAGTATCAATAAGCTCAGTGACCTCTTCTTTCTCCGTTAGAGTTCTATTGAACCGGAATATGCCTTTCGATTTACTCCAATCATCCTTAAATAACGTTATAAGAGGGTGATGATCGAAACCCTCAAACCGGAGAAACTCGCAACGACCCATTGGAAAGGTTTCAGACCATAAACAGTTGGCCATAGAACGGTCTAAATGGGAGAGATGAAGTGACTGTACTGAGTTCCCCGCCAAGAGAGATGGTTGCATGAGTGCTTCATGTCCCATAGGCCGTGGTTGGAGACAAAGTTCCGAAAAGCTGAAAAGGATCCCTCACAACGAGGTTGACCTCCTATCTTTTCAAAATTTTCAAGAATGCCGTTAAAGTCTCCTGTAAGAAGCCAAGGAAAGTCTCTATCCATGCCAATCAGTGACAGCCATTCCCAATACGTTGCTCTGTTTTCCGCATTAGGAGTTCCATATACAAAGGAAATATAATATGACACCTTCTTGTAAATAACCTTAGCATCAATAACATTAGGGTCAGAGGAGAAATCTCCAAGTTTACATCCTCATTCCGGAAAGTGCTAAACCACCACTTAAACCAGTCGGAGGGACCGAGCAGAAATTAGAATAATGAAGACTTTCTGATAAAATCATCTGACTGCTTAGTCTCCATGAGAAACAAAATATCCGGAGATAAGGAACGATGTATCTCCTTCAAACGACGAACTGTCAGGTCGCCTCCCAAACTTTGACAGTTTCAGCTGCATACGACTAAGGAAGAGGAGGAAGAAGGGGCCGAAAATCCTCCCCATGCCTTTGTTTCTCAGTGTTTGATGGTCCTGCTGAAAACGCTGGACGAGAGGACTGGCCTGGACCAGCCTTATTCCAAGGTAATGAATCGAGATCAACTCATAACTTCTTTCTTGGTGGATTTTGGGATCGAGTAGCTAATGCTTTTTTCAACTTAACCCCTTAAAGCAGACTGCGGGCAATCCTTTTCTTTGCAACAGCCTTAGAAACTTTCCGTTTAGGGATCGCTTTACTCGCTAGAGTACTCGAGGAATCTTTCTGCTTGCCCTTACCCTTGCTAACCGGAGAGCTACCTAAACGGAGGGTGTAACGCCCCTTTCCCATTCTCCGCTGACCGTCGAGTTGACCGGCCAACAATCAAACAAGAACATGACCGATCGAACCCGAGCAAGTCGAACAGGAAAAGTTCACCACAAGACGAAGCCAGAGATGGATCGGTTTGAGACAAAGGCTCGCACTAACCCATCCTTGACTCCGCTATCCTCACTTCCATAGTACAAGTTGATCACCTTGCACTACTTCAGCGAGTTGTGTCGGTTCGGACTAAACACAATATCAGGAAAGCATATTCATTTCTGAGTAAACTAAACGTTCAGCACAACGTTTAATCGTCACTTTACAAATCGTTTTCGTTAATAAATAATCATCTCGCAAATAATACAAAAGTGGCGTCAAGCCGAACCGAGAGAAAAAACCCCAAAAACCATCGAATCAAAAACCCCGCCACAAGCAATCCCGACACTACACCGAGGACCTCCCGCGTCCGTTGCTGCTACGCCTGAAAAACACAAAAAGAGTCTAATGAGTGATCTAAGATCACCCAGTGAATCGGCTCCCCACTAAGGCTTCTAATCTATCTATCATCTATAGATTCCCGCCCGAAAACCCCAAAATAACAATCAACACACAAATAGCCGATCACGCACTACCACGTCGCGTTGAGCCCACAAACAATCAATTAACAAAAGAAAGAGAAGGCGATTAGAGGAAATCGGGAGCACTGCGGCACATGTCCCCGATTGAGACTCGATCTATCTACCGCGCACTACCAACTACACCAAAACACACACGCTGGGCCCCTACGATCTTGGTAACTTCCACGGGTTCTCACCGTTACCGATATGGCAACTAACCCCACGACTCCTAGCCGTCCACATAACGACTAGAACACCGTTCTCTGTCCATCGATACGCGGTGACTCCGGTTACCCCCGGCAACCCGAGCTTCCATGCAGTCCGGCCCTAGGACGCGACCCCGTATTCTCCGGACTACACCCTACAAACGTCACTCCATAGCTTTGCACCTGTCATAACTAGCTGTCCAGGTTCTCAATACCCGAGGATCCAATCGGGTCGGAAGTACCAGAACGTAATCAAAAACCTAGACTTGCGGGATCTAACGCACCCTAGAGTCCTAGTGCAGAAATGTAAACACGCAGACTCGCTTGGACTCTAGCAATCAATCACAATCAACAACGCAATCACTCAACCCCGCATCCTGCAAGTCTACTCACACACACCACCGCTCTGACTCGGCACCGCGCCGAGTCAGCACCACAGCTTAACCGGTCCCGTGACCGCGTTAAGCAACAACGAGGATCGCTCGGCCCAACACCGAGACGATCTAAAGGCCTGCACAAAAGGTCAACCACAAACATACAACACACAACATAATCACGCAATCAACAGTCTACTCGGCCCAACACCGAAGTAGACTCATAATCACACACACACACACACACACACACACACACACACACAGGCCTATTAGGGTTTCTAATGTCTTTTAACCAATTCACGCCCGCTACCTTGGGTTAGCCGCTTGCTAACCCGTAGACGGTTCACCAATCACACCACTTCTCAATTCTTAAACAATCCTAATCATATTTTAACAACTCCTCGATCCGTCGGTCTAGAGATAGCCGCTTGCTAAACTCCCCGACGTCTCATCATTCATTACTTAGTTCATTAACCTCGGGAACCCCGACACCATTCATATTCTATACGTTCGTTCAGGTTTAACTTCCGTATTTTAACTCGTCTTAATTCCCGTATATAGGTTCATTTAATACCGTTCTTTACTTACATATATATGCATATACGGCCCTATTCATGCAACAACTATATGAATGCATCACACAATATTACTACCAACCTAACGGCACTCAACAGGATTAATCCGCTTTAAATCTAACATGCTTCTTCAACCCTAGCCGGTTTAACTTTAGTTCAATCAATCAATCAATTCAATTCAATCCAATATTCATGGGTATGCATTCCTATTTCTACGGTTTCCCATTTAACGTTCTATATGCAACTACGATGTTTGAGCCGACTCACAGTGATATGACGGAACGAACGGCACGGATGCGGATACGGATTCCCGAGACCCCGAACTGAACCCGAACCTCCCGAACGCACGAACACGAACCCCGAAACGTCACGAACACCGACACACGAACCTCATACACAAAACCGGTCGGAGTCAACGCGTTGACCGGCGTTGACCACGACGTTGACCAACGTTGACCGACCGTTGACTTTGACCCGGTTAACCGTTGACCACTCCGGCTGACCAAGCTGAACCGTCTTCAACTGAACCGGTTAGGTTAAACCGGTTTTGAGTCAACTGTTGACCGGGTTGACCGGTTAACCTAAACCGATTCAACTCAAACCAAACCATCTTCTCTCTCCTCTAATTCTTTCTCTCTTTCATCCAGTTCCCCTTCGTGTCTCTCTCTCTCTCTCTCTCTACTTTCTCTCTTCTCTTTCTCTCTCTCTTCCTCCGGTTCTCTTTCTCTCTCTTCCGTCTCTCCTTATCTTTCTCCCTCTCTTCTTTCTTCTTTCTCTCTCCTCTTTCTCTCTCTCTTCCTCTTCCTCCGGTTCTCTTCTTCTTCTCTCCCCTTCGTCACGCTTCTTCTCTCCTTCTTCTCTTCTCCTCCGGCTTATTCTCCTCCGGCTTCTCCTCCGGTCTTCTTCTCCGGTCTTCTTCTTCTCCTCCTCCTTCTTCTTCTTCTTCTTCTTCTTCTTCTTCTGCTTCTTCTTCTTCTTCTTCTTCTTCTTCTCCTCCTCCGGCTTCTTCTTCTTCTCCCGGTTCCTCCTCCTCCTCCTTCTTCTTGCTGCCTCCTTCTTCTTCTTCTTCCTCCCTTCTCCCTCTCTTCTTTCTCTCTTCTTCACTACTCTTGTTGAGAAGTGTTTTTGGTGTGAAGAAAAGTGAGGGGTGGAGTCCTCCTTTTATAGCTAAAGTGAAGAGATCTCCACCTTCCACTTGTCACCTCTTCTTCTCCATCTTAAGCCACGACCTATCCACCAAAAACCATCCACAAACAATGCATTTGATCATCCACCATCCACTTGTAGCCTCCTCCATGCAGCCCTTGGATTGATGACAACACATCTTTGGAGATTCATGCACCTAAGAAGCTTCTATTTGTTGGGCTCAGATTTCGTGGCCCATGCCTCATAATGAGATGTATTTAGGTCCTATATCATCTTAGTAATCAGCCCTAAATACCTGGTTCAAGCCCAAGCTCCAAAGAGGTTATTTTGGAGTTTTAGTCATTAATCACCCATTAATGATCTAAAATTTATAACTTGATCTCAGCATCAAATCTTGCTTCATCCTTTTAACCGTGTCTTCTTCATATTATAATGGAGCTGTGGTCAAAAGTTCATAATTTTTGGTGGAGTTTAGAAGGTCTTCTCGCTTGCCCGAACATTGTATCGGTTTCTCGGAAAAACCGGTTTTACGTTGAATATTTTTAAAACTCTTTATCTGCTTCTATAAATCCACCAAGCCTCATTTTCAGATTCTAGATGCTCTTAGGTGATTTTAGAAATTTGAATCACCTCAAACGGACACCCGTAGCTCCTGTTATGAATTTTACAAGTTTTGTTAGTTTTATCGGTTTCCATTCCTGATAACCCGAAAAACTCATCTACGGTCTGTTTCCACCATTCTTGATCTTCTAAATGTTTTCTTTCTTTAAAAAGAATAACATTTGGCCCGTCTTAGATTCCGGCTCGTATTTTGGTAATATTACCAAAATGCCCCTTATCTTCTCAAAATTACAAAACTGTCACTCTTTGACTTTTCTGCTGCCTGTTGACCATTCTTGATACAAGGTATTACATTCTTCCCCACTTACAGGAATTCGGTCCCCGAATTCTCCGTCACTACCAGACTTCGAATCGGTTCCAACTCCTGTAAGTTGGTCCGTCACTCGCTTCTAATGCTTTCTTACTCAAACACTGCTGCAGCCTACTGACATTACGGCGACCCTTCTGTCTCATAACATTCTATCCCACTGATCTCATCAATCGTTCCACTCTTGCTTCCAGTCTTGCATTCCGTACCGTGCTTCACGCTCATTCGTCTTCCTTCGTCCATCCGTCTCAACCTCGATCTTGTTCCCGCTGGTTTCTCTCCTTTGATCCGCATTCTGACTTCCCCGCTTCGCTTCGTCTCCTGTGTCTTTCATGATACTGGTCTGTTTCCCTGAGACACCCTTCAGGAATCTACATTCCACGCCTGACGTCCTCCTGACTTCCAATTCCCTGTACTGATAACTTCACTTTGCTTCCGACACGGCTTCAACTCCCTTCATACTGATAACCCCACTCCGATACTGACACAACTTCTTCCCGCGCACACGTCTCGGTTTCTGAATCCGATTTCGCTAACTTCCCACTTCATTCACACTGACGGCTTCACTCTGGTTTCCACACGGCCATTGCTGCTAACACATCATACTGGTCGCGTTGCTTGTCCGCTGCTCTGTACTGGCACTTTCCCACTGACACCCATACTGATTGCTTTACTTCCCGGGTCAACTCATCTGGCGGCTTTTTTTCAGCCCATCTCGCTTTCGGGTTCGGGTTCGGTCTCGCATTCGTATCGCATCGTCCATTCCGTCCTGCATTCACACAACAATTTAACTGGAGCGGTGAAATTCCAACCAATCCATTTCTCGATATCACTTCCTCATAGAAATATAGTTAGTTAATCATGTACCCGATGGTCACCCATGGTTAAGTAACGATACTCTATAATTCCGCTTTCTCGCGAATCGATGGTCGATCCCAACCATTCTTAAGTTAGCTCAACACCTTAAACGAAAAGGTTCTAACACTTCTATTTGCAACAACTAACGATTGCGACCAATTTAAACTATTCAACCAATAGCTTACCACCACCACTCACACTCCGCACATGCTAAGCATGCCATAACACTAGCACTCTCACAGTGCTACACCACAACCGAAACACAACCCTAACTATCCAATGCACCACACAAGCATTAGTTTAAAAAAAAACACGCAAGCAATTAACGCAAAAACAAACAATTACCACACACAACCAAACAATCATCAGATCGCTCCGGATATGTCGTCAGTCTGGGTTTAGGTTATGAGGAACGGTCATCAGTTCCGCTCATCATCAGACTTCACATGGTAATTCGTTTGCATCCCAAAACCATCACACGCATGCAAACAATTACTACGAAAGTCATAATGATAAGGTGAACAATCTGCATCACACACATACGTAAGAACAACAACACACACATGTTCGAGGTTTTTAAATACATAAGTAAAACAGAAATACAACCACGAGACGTCCGTCATCCATACCCTAACCCCCAAACTGCACCGTCATATCCTGGAGATGTTCCCAACAACATACGAAAACCGTCGATCTGGTTACACACAAACAACATAGTCAGTGCCCATACTCACCTGGCCTAACTACCAAAACCCTAACAGCCCCAGCACGACCGGAATGCCATACACAACCGGCATCGCGGCTCGCGTCGGTAACCACTGGCAGGCGCGCCGGGAGGGTGTGGTGGGTGTGCCTCTCTGGTCGGTGGTCCGTCCTGCTGCGGCTCTGCTATCGGACACAACTGCGCTACGTGACCCCTGTGACCACAAATCTGACAAACCGGGACGGGCGCTGGGCGTGGCCCACGGTGACACTCTGACGCCTGATGGTCTGTCGCCCCACACAACTGACAAGAAGAAGCTGATCCCGAGGAAGGCTCCTGAAAACAATCTGCGGCTCGATGCCCCTGACCTCCACAAATCTGACAAACAACGGGCGCTGAACGGGACCGACGAGAAGTGGACCGACGAGAACAAGCGGATGCTATGTGTCCCCCGTCTCCACACCTCCTGAATGACCTCGAGAGTCTCGGCGGCTGCACCAATGGTGGCTGCGCTATAGGTAACTGCGCGGCTGGCTGCAAAATAACTGGCTGCCGAATGAGCTTAGCGTCTCTGCGGCTTGGTCCTGGTCGACACCCCTCTGGCAATGGGGCACGATACGGCTCTCCGTCTGACATACGCGGTCCGGGCCCTACGACTGGACAAGTCGGTGCAAGATGACCGTCCATGCCACACACCTGGCAATAGTAGGGTCTCAGTACCGGCTGCCGCGTCTCACGGTAGTGCGGATCAACTGGTCGTGGACACCAATACAAATGGAAATCCTGAACTCCGCATGCGCTACATGCACGGTACACGGGCATCTGAGGCACGGACTCTGGCGTGTCTGCTAGCGGCATCTCCGGTGGTACATCTGGCTCGGTCGGTGGTGCCTCTGGAGATGTGACTGACTCGAACTGCGTGCCCGACCTTGACGTCGACATCGGTACTACTCCTGCGGCTGCTTTCGCTCCCTGATGCACACGGGGAACAACTGGCGGTCGATCTGATACCCGCGAACCCTGCGACTGACCCTGCGGTCCTATCCTCAGACCTGTCTGATGCTGGTCTACCAACGCCTGGTACTCTGCTCGAGTCATCCGTCTCTCACTCATACTGCTCGCGGTAACCTCACACACCCAATGCACGCACCCACACACACTCCGTCCAAGGACGCTCTGCTGCTGTCTGCAATCATAAACCACAAATAAAAAATTAGTACACATAATACAAATTTTCTACCCCATCCCAATCCCGGAGTTACGAACGCGGCTCGGTTTCCTAATGGATGCTTGGGTAAGACACAATTTTGACTCGATAAAACCACGGAAAACACTCAGAAATGAAAAGCTTTGAAACCCATGCAGAACCATGCTCTGATACCACCTTTCTGTAACGCCCCTTTCCCATTCTCCGCTGACCGTCGAGTTGACCGGCCAACAATCAAACAAGAACATGACCGATCAAACCCGAGCAAGTCGAACAGGAAAAGTTCACCACAAGACGAAGCCAGAGATGGATCGGTTTGAGACAAAGGCTCGCACTAACCCATCCTTGACTCCGCTATCCTCACTTCCATAGTACAAGTTGATCACCTTGCACTACTTCAGCGAGTTGTGTCGGTTCGGACTAAACACAATATCAGGAAAGCATATTCATTTCTGAGTAAACTAAACGTTCAGCACAACGTTTAATCGTCACTTTACAAATCGTTTTCGTTAATAAATAATCATCTCGCAAATAATACAAAAGTGGTGTCAAGCCGAACCGAGAGAAAAACCCCAAAAACCATCGAATCAAAAACCCCGCCACAAGCAATCCCGACACTACACCGAGGACCTCCCGCGTCCGTTGCTACTACGCCTGAAAAACACAAAAAGAGTCTAATGAGTGATCTAAGATCACCCAGTGAATCGGCTCCCCACTAAGGCTTCTAATCTATCTAACATCTATAGATTCCCGCCCGAAAACCCCAAAATAACAATCAACACACAAATAGCCGATCACGCACTACCACGTCGCGTCGAGCCCACAAACAATCAATTAACAAAAGAAAGAGAAGGCGATTAGACGAAATCGGGAGCACTGCGGCACATGTCCCCGATTGAGACTCGATCTATCTACCGCGCACTACCAACTACACCAAAACACACACGCTGGGCCCCTACGATCTTGGTAACTTCCACGGGTTCTCACCGTTACCGATATGGCAACTAACCCCACGACTCCTAGCCGTCCACATAACGACTAGAACACCGTTCTCTGTCCATCGATACGCGGTGACTCCGGTTACCCCCGGCAACCCGAGCTTCCATGCAGTCCGGCCCTAGGACGCGACCCCGTATTCTCCGGACTACACCCTACAAACGTCACTCCATAGGTTTGCACCTGTCATAACTAGCTGTCCAGGTTCTCAATACCCGAGGATCCAATCGGGTCGGAAGTACCAGAACGTAATCAAAAACCTAGACTTGCGGGATCTAACGCACCCTAGAGTCCTAGTGCAGAAATGTAAACACGCAGACTCGCTTGGACTCTAGCAATCAATCACAATCAACAACGCAATCACTCAACCCCGCATCCCGCAAGTCTACTCACACACACCACCGCTCTGACTCGGCACCGCGCCGAGTCAGCACCACAGCTTAACCGGTCCCGTGACCGCGTTAAGCAACAACGAGGATCGCTCCGCCCAACACCAAGACGATCTAAAGGCCTGCACAAAAGGTCAACCACAAACATACAACACACAACATAATCACGCAATCAACAGTCTACTCGGCCCAACACCGAAGTAGACTCACAATCACACACACACACAAACACACACACACAGGCCTATTAGGGTTTCTAATGTCTTTTAACCAATTCACGCCCGCTACATTGGGTTAGCCGCTTGCTAACCCGTAGACGGTTCACCAATCACACCACTTCTCAATTCTTAAACAATCCTAATCATATTTTAACAACTCCTCGATCCGTCGGTCTAGAGCTAGCCGCTTGCTAAACTCCCCGACGTCTCATCATTCATTACTTAGTTCATTAACCTCGGGAACCCCGACACCATTCATATTCTATACGTTCGTTCAGGTTTAACTTCCGTATTTTAACTCGTCTTAATTCCCGTATATAGGTTCATTTAATACCGTTCTTTACTTACATATATATGCATATACAGCCCTATTCATGCAACAACTATATGAATGCATCACACAATATTACTACCAACCTAACGGCACTCAACAGGATTAATCCGCTTTAAATCTAACATGCTTCTTCAACCCTAGCCGGTTTAACTTTAGTTCAATCAATCAATCAATTCAATTCAATCCAATATTTATGGGTATGCATTCCTATTTCTACGGTTTCCCATTTAACGTTCTATATGCAACTACGATGTTTGAGCCGACTCACAGTGATATGACGGAACGAACGGCACGGATGCGGATACGGATTCCCGAGACCCCGAACTGAACCCGAACCTCCCGAACACACGAACACGAACCCCGAAACGTCACGAACACCGACACACGAACCTCATACACAAAACCGGTCGGAGTCAACTCGTTGACCGGCGTTGACCACGACGTTGACCAACGTTGACCGACCGTTGACTTTGACCCGGTTAACCGTTGACCACTCTGGTTGACCAAGCTGAACCGTCTTCAACTGAACCGGTTAGGTTAAACCGGTTTTGAGTCAACTGTTGACCGGGTTGACCGGTTAACCTAAACCGATTCAACTCAAACCAAACCATCTTCTCTCTCCTCTAATTCTTTCTCTCTTTCATCCAGTTCCCCTCCGTGTCTCTCTCTCTCTCTCTCTCTCTCTCTCTCTCTCTCTCTCTACTTTCTCTCTTCTCTTTCTCTCTCTCTTCCTCCGGTTCTCTTTCTCTCTCTTCCGGCTCTCCTTATCTTTCTCCCTCTTCCGGCTCTCTCTCTTCTTTCTTCTTTCTCTCTCCTCTTTCTCTCTCTCTTCCTCTTCCTCCGGTTCTCTTCTTCTTCTCTCCCCTTCGTCACGCTTCTTCTCCCCTTCTTCTCTTCTCCTCCGGTTTATTCTCCTCCGGCTTCTCCTCCGGTCTTCTTCTCCGGTCTTCTTCTTCTCCTCCTTCTTCTTCTTCTTCTTCTTCTTCTTCTTCTTCTTCTTCTTCTTCTTCTTCTTCTTCTCCCGGTTCCTCCTCCTCCTCCTTCTTCTTGCTGCCTCCTTCTTCTTCTTCTTCCTCCCTTCTCCCTCTCTTCTTTCTCTCTTCTTCACTACTCTTGTTGAGAAGTTTTTTTGGTGTGAAGAAAAGTGAGGGGTGGAGTCCTCCTTTTATAGCTAAAGTGAAGAGATCTCCACCTTCCACTTGTCACCTCTTCTTCTCCATCTTAAGCCACGACCTATCCACCAAAAACCATCCACAAACAATGCATTTGATCACCCACCATCCACTTGTAGCCTCCTCCATGCAGCCCTTGGATTGATGACAACACATCTTTGGAGATTCATGCACCTAAGAAGCTTCTATTTTTTGGGCTCAGATTTCGTGGCCCATGCCTCATAATGAGATGTATTTAGGTCCAATATCATCTTAGTAATCATCCCTAAATACCTGGTTCAAGCCCAAGCTCCAAAGAGGTTATTTTGGAGTTTTAGTCATTAATCACCCATTAATGATCTAAAATTTATAACTTGATCTCAGCATCAAATCTTGCTTCATCCTTTTAACCGTGTCTTCTTCATATTATAATGGAGCTGTGGTCAAAAGTTAATAATTTTTGGTGGAGTTTAGAAGGTCTTCTCGCTTGCCCGAACATTGTATCGGTTTCTCGGAAAAACCGGTTTTACGTTGAATATTTTTAAAACTCTTTATCTGCTTCTATAAATCCAACAAGCCTCATTTTCAGATTCTAGATGCTCTTAGGTGATTTTAGAAATTTGAATCACCTCAAACGGACACCCGTAGCTCCTGTTATGAGTTTTACAAGTTTTGTTAGTTTTATCGGTTTCCATTCCTGATAACCCGAAAAACTCATCTACGGTCTGTTTCCACCATTCTTGATCTTCTAAATGTTTTCTTTCTTTAAAAAGAATAACATTTGGCCCGTCTTAGATTCCGGCTCGTATTTTGGTAATATTACCAAAATGCCCCTTATCTTCTCAAAATTACAAAACTGTCACTCTTTGACTTTTCTGCTGCCCGTTGACCATTCTTGATACAAGGTATTACAGAGGGAAACACTGATTCTAGCTGAATCTTGATCATCATTAATCCCCTCTATGTCATCTCCCAAGGCTCGTCTATAGTCAGACCGAGGGGTACGTGAATGACTTCGAATAGTTTCCTCTTGGAGTTCCTCCTCCATAAATTGCACCTCAACATCCTGTAGAATTCCGGAGTCTTTACTTCCCACTCCTCTGCCAGTTAAAGTTGGTCTTGGTAGAGGGATAGTGAGCATGTCCAGAGCTAAGCGCCTTTCTCTACAGTTGCTGCTGATTAGACCCGAGTCCATGCTTTCCCGCTGAGGTCGGGGAGACAGAGTCTGGGTAGCTTGCGAACCCGAGTGCTTAGAATTCTGATCGTAATGCTTATTGTTCAAGGAAGAGTAAGATAGCCAATCAGTGGCTTTGTTACGAGGTGGTGGAGGTGGGAGAGAGGATTTTGTAGATGGAGAAAGTCGGGCCTCCATATGATCAAGGCGATGGCGGAGAACATCATAATCTTGGTGTCTAATCTCCCATATCTCTCTATCCATTCTTCCCTGGTGGTCCTTTGCCGTTTCTCTAGTATCCTGAGATCGTCTAGAGTCCCTATATTCAAGGTAATCGCGAGAATTGGATCTGTTGGTAGCCCAAAAATGGCAAACAAATTGGCTGCGGGAAGCAGGGGGAACATAACCACGCTTATCGTCATGTCTGCGCTTATCCGCCTCAATCCGAGCTAAGGCTTTCATTAATACCAACCTTGCGATCAGCACCCAGTTGGTGACGCTACGAAGAATGGGAAAGGCAATCCTTAGCTTCATGAAATAGAGAACCACACAGGAAACAATGTTTTTCCAATTTCTGGTACTCAAATTCCACTTCTGTAATTTCTCCGGAAGGCAGCCGGATATCCATTTTAATTTCCAATGGAAGTAAAGCATTGATATCCACACGGATTCTGGCATCTTCAACATCACGCCCATATATGATTCCAAGTTCCTTACCTATAACTTTGATAGTCTGATCAGTCCAAAAATGGAGAGGAATGCCATGAACCTTAATCCAAAAGGAAATTACAGATGGGAACTTTTCAGAAAAACCTGGTTCCCACCGTTGGAGGATTAACATCCACTTCTTAAAGTGGTAAGGGGCTTTGAACAGAACAAATTGCAGGTCTTCTTCTGATTCAAAACGAAACATAAACTTTTCGGATCCAATGTCACGACCAATAACTCTACCTTCCAAGTTCCAAAGCTGGGGAAGGAATTCGACCACTGCTCGTGGCCTTTGGAACGCCGGATTAGATATTCGACTCATCAACGTTAACTTATTCGCAGAAATAGGAGCCGATCTGTCACTTTTCGGGATGCGAATAGGTGACCTTCTTCTAGAGCTGGGAGCAGAACTGACTACCCACTTTTCCTTCTCAGCCCGGTAATATGACCGAGACATTATACTTGTAGAGTAAATAAAGAGCTTGAGGAGAGGACCAAGACACCAGACCTTATCACCAAGCTAGCAAAGAGATTGTAGATACTGTATATTACAGTAGTAGGACCCTAGGAATGTGTTCTTCAAGACGTTAGCAGCATGAGAGAACATAACCAGCAAGGAAAGTCCCGTCAGAGCCAACATGGGAGGGAATAAGATCTTGAAAACCGAGCTCAGAAAGGCCATGATAAAACCAAGAGAAATCTCCACGCCAGGAGAGGTTGAAGATAGAGACCAAAACAAGTTTTGACAACGGGAAAAGAGTTCAAGATCTAGGACTGAGGGGTGGTCAGCAAGCTAGATCCATGGAATACAAGCATTGCAGATACCATGGCTTCAAGATTCAAGAAGAGAGACTGAGAAAACTCGCCGAAAAATAGGAGCCGTACAGAACGTTCGTACCGTCGCCTCCAAGTTCGCCCTACTCCGTACAGGTCACCCTTCTCTCTCCCACTTTTGTCTCTTTATGTCTCATGATTTTACGGTTAATATTTTTTCTATATGTGCACACTTCGATATCTAAATTTAAAATATTCACCTAAATATTAAACTATCCACAAGATAAAAAGAAATAAAAATATATATAATAATAAAAACAAATATATCATAAAGCATAACTAATTTTTTTTAAAACAATATATCAAAATATAATTTTATATTTTATATAAGTTGACCTAAAAAACAGAAAATATATTAAAATTTTTGGTAAATCGCAAAATGGCACAAAAAATATGAATTGTCACAAATATAGTGCCAAAAAATCATAAAATAGCAATTTTTAAGGGATAAGACAAAATTAACCTTAACCCTAAACTCTTAAATACTAAACCATAAATCCTAAACCCTAAACAATAAACCCTAAACCCTAAATACTAAACCCTAACCCTAAATAATAAACCCTAAACCCTAAATAATAAATTATAAACCCTAATTTATATAATGCTATAAAGTCTTTGTAATCAAAATAATGCTAAAAATGTCAATTATTTTTCTTGGTGCTATATTTATGATAAGGTATGTTTTTGTGCTATTTTATGCTTTTTCTCTAAATTTTTACATATATATAATTTTTATATATTTTATATATTTAAAAATATTTAACTATATAATAGTTTGAGTATGGATCTAAATATTCAAAGCAAAATATTTGGATTCGAATTCAGTTTGTAAAAGATTCTAACAAAACTTATGGACTCAGATTTGGTTTGAAAATATATTAAATTTTAATATCCAAATATTCAAAATTTTAAATCGAATCAGAGAAAATCCCAAATTGCACTCTGGATCGCAAAAAGTAATTCCAAGCCTAAATGGGTCTATATATTTTGTGATTAAAAAAATAATGTTATATCTTTTTGTAATAAATATGTGGAGAGATTTAGTAAATGTTTTGTCGGAGTTTTTGTCAATTATAGAAATATTATCAATTTGGTCATATTTCAACGATGTGTAATGATGTTAGTATCTAATAGGATTAATCGCAGTTTAGACGTTAAAAATTATGTATTTATTTATTTATTTTATAATTATAGTTACATTATATGTTTGTAAGTTTCGTGTACTTATTAAAAAATTAAGTTTGAAAATGTAAAACAAATATTGAATTAAGCAGATATAGAAACATAATTTGCTAAACATAATACAAATAAACTAAACCACTAACAAAAACAAAAATAAAAGAAAAATGGATATAAAAAAGAGAAAATTATTTAGAATAATAAGAAAAGAAATAAAATTAGTGATGGATGATATGATTTTAATTTTTTTTACTTACTTAATAAAAATAATTAAACCGACACATAGACCAATTTAAACCGATTTGGGTCGTTCAAACCAATGTTCTGATCTATTTCATCAATTTTAGCACAATCGTTTCGATTATGGCCGATTTGCCGCTTAGCCGGACGCTTAAACACCGTTTATACCAATTTTTTAAGAACATTGTGACTTTTTATTCTTTAATTTATTTAATAAAGTTAACTTGTCATTGGATGAAAAGAACTACTTGTTTCTCTTAAAAGTAAGTTACAAAATCATATTATAACAATATTTGGTAGAGTCAATGTAGAAAAAGACGATGCAAATGTATAAGATGACTGGGCAACTTATACTTTGATAATAATTTTGCTAGTAATGGTGGTAAAAACAAAGAAGATCATGATGGAAATAACAATGGAGATAATGCCTTGGAGGTCTTAGCAACACTTAGAGAGCTCTTTTTAAATATAGACCCAAAAACATGTTAACACTTTTTTTTTCCTTTTTAGGATGATTGGATGATTAAATGCATATTATGATCTATATGTATTTATAGGTGTTGTTCGTTTGTACATTCAGATGATTTATCTGAATGAAGATGAGTTTTAATATTCGTTTAGTAATAAAAACAACATCTATCTAGATGAATAATCTGAATGAACTTTAAAAATTCAGACGAAAATTTAAAGTCAACTGATTGACTTGTATTGGTCCATTCAGCTGGAGCTAACTCAGTCAAAATCGTAAAACACAAAATAATCTTAACTAAAGCAAAAAATTACATAAAAATAAGCCTTATATCTAGTCTTGTTGTCTCTCTCCTGAGTCGATTCTCATATCTTCTTCATTGTACTGCGATTTTCATCTTCAACCATGGAAAGATTTTGAGCTCTTCCTTCAATATGTTGTTTTATGTCTATTTCACTATCTACTGCATCTCTTCGACATGTGGTCATGTAGTTTCGCCAATCGTCTTTTGCTGCTAAGAAAGCTGCTTCACTCACACTCGTCTCTGTCAGGTTCCTAGTTTTATCTTCTTCCCATTTGTTTTTTTTTATTTAGTCATGACCCAGATTCTTAAATTGGTTCATTTTAAAAACACATTTTGTATTCATCATAATTTCATTTTCATCTAGATTTGGAGATGAATGTCTATTGCTTCTGTGATTGGGAATAGATTCTAGTGATATTTCATCTTGTACTGGATGATAATCTCTAAAAGAAATGTCACTTCTAGATTTTTTTGCTTTTGCTGAACATGATTTGAGCTCTATGTGAGAACATGATATTCCTTGTGTGTTTGAGTCCTCATGTTTCTGTCTCTCCATGATAATCCTTGTTCTTGTCTTAAAACTTTGGAAAGTTTCTAGTATGATAAGTTTCTACTCATTTCAAGACCATAACTTAGTATAAGATATATATGTGATAAAGAATTTCAAAACCATGCTCTATTTGCTCGGTGGTTTCGATCGACTAGGACTTGCTTTGTGTTCAGTTTTTTGTTTCGAAGACTGAGAATTTATCTTCTTCTCTCATTGTTCCATTTGTTTCCATCTTTAATCACATTCCTTTTCACTACTTAACTTGTTACACGCTTGTTCTTTTACACATTTTTCGCCATCGTAAATTATCAGTTTGTATATCTTTAACTCTTTGATCATCCAAAAACGTTATAGCAATAAAGATCATGCAATTAGGAAGAGTTAAATTTGGAGAGGAAGTTCTTTGTATCAAGAAAAGACACGTGATTGCAGAACCACAAAGGACTAGCCGTTTGCAGCAGCCATAGAGAAAAAGAAAAACCAAACTTCATTTTGTCGGGTAATGAACAAGCAGATATGTATGTGTTCATTTAATGAATTGGTCTGTACAAGAGGAGCGTTTTGGAGGCTTTATGTCATGAGTGCTCTTGTATATATTTGATACATTGTAGCTAGAGAAAATAGACAAGCAGAGAAGAGACTAAGAACAAAACATTGTATAAGCTTTTTTTTCTTCTTGATAAAGGAGTAGAGAAATACCAAGTTAAGCATTGTAAAAGGGCTTTGGATTTCTTTTTTCTTGTAAATTCTGATTTAGTGGATTCCAGGAGCAAGATCCCGGACAGACGTAGCACCTTAGTTAACAGGTGTGAACTGGATAAACTTATGGTGGCTCTAGGCTTTTTTAGACACACTGTCCTAAGAAGTCATAACATCGTCGTCAAGAGTAGACTTGGAGAAATTTGATGGACATGGAGATTACACTTTATGGAAGGATAAGCTATTAGTTCAGATAGATCTTCAGGGTTTGTGTAAAGCCTTGGAAGAATCAAGAAAGTTTAAGGATAAGGTTGCTGATCCTGATGAAACATATTAAGAAAGGAAGGAATCTGAAGAAAAGGAAAAAACTTTAACTGAAAAAAATGAAGAAAGCTAGAAGCATTATAATCATAAGTGTCACCAACAGAATTATGAGAAAGATAAGGAAGGAGGAGACTGTTGCAGGAATGATAAAAGCTTTGGACAAGCTATGCCTAGCTAAAGCTCTTCCAAAACGGTTTTATCTAAAGCATAAGCTTTATAGTTACAAGATGTCAGAAAGTCAATCCATTGAAAATAACATTGATGAGTATCTCCATATCATAACAGATCTAGAGAACATAGATGTTATGGTGTCTGATGAAGATCAAGCAATATTTCTTCTGATGTCTCTACCTAAACAGTTTGATCAACTCAGAAATACATTAAGGTATGGCTCAAACGGAACAACACTAAGGCTAGATGAGGTTATTGCTTCAATCTATGCAAAAGAGCTGGAGAATGGATCGAATACAAGAGGCTTTAAGGTCTAAGCAGAAAGTGCTAGAGAAAGAGGAGATCAAATAGGAAGGTCTGATAATAGAGAAAGATCATCAAGACAATCTAAGTCTCGGTCAAAGTCTAAAAACATGAAAGGGTGTTGGATTTGCGGAGAAGAATGTCACTTTAAGAACAACTGCCCAAATAGAAACAAATCTCAGGGCAAATCCAAGAACCAAGCAAATAGTAGCAGAGGAGAAGTTGTTATGGTTTAAGGACAATAAAAATGAAATTGCATGATTATATGTTTCAGAGGCTCTACACTTAACAGACATAAGTCTGGAGAATGAATGGGTAATGGACATTGGCTGCAGCTATCATATGACCCATAGAAGAGAATGATTGAGATCTTAAGAGAAGACACTAGAGGATAAGTTCGTATGGGAAATAAGACTACTGCAAGGTCACGATTAGTTAACATGTTGGTTAACCTTATTTTGAAACACGGAACCTGGTACCATGTCCAAAATGAACTTCTTCTCTCATCACGAGTTGGGTATATCATAATCAAATTAGAAGATGGATCATTTGTACTCCTGGCCCAAGTAAGGTACATTCTAAATATGGACATACTGCTATTCATGGGGACTTTGGAAGAACAGGGCTACAGTTTGAGTCCAAAGCTGGTATCTTAAGTGTCAAAGACCGAACCAAGACAATTATCAGGAAGAATGCACGAGAAGCTTTACATACTTCAGGGAAAACCATAGGTTGTATATGAAGATGCATCTGAGTCACTTTGTGTATCAGTCAAGGAGTAGCTCAAGGAGTGACAAACATAAGCTAAGTGAGGAACGCATCATGAGGATTCATCGAGTTGACTTGATCGAGAGCTGGAGATGAGGTGGACAATCCAAGAAGTATGGCTGAGATGGACATGCATCTTGGAGAGTATCTAAACGATATTTAATAAAGAATAAAGAGAATCCTAAATCTTAGGGTTGTTAAGATTCTTGTGTATATCTCTAAGAAGATAAGTTTTAACTTCTATAGGGTTTTGAGCTAAGGCTTTAGCGTGCCTATTGTGTATAAATAGGAGAGATTGCGCCATGTATTAGGTCAAGCGTTTTAAAAGAGAGAATTTGTGAGAGTTCAAGTGATTAGGTATAGATCATTGACTCTGAGAGATTAGATTGAGAATAGGTGTTCTTGTAAGATCACAAAGTTCAATCTAATAAAAGCAATTTTTCAGAAAGAACGTGTGAGTTACTTGTCTTTACTCTGAAAACACATAGCCTTGCATTTTCAATTGGTATCACAGCTACCACTCGTAGCTTTTAATTCGGGTGAGATCCTGCGGATAAAGATGGAAGACTATCAAGAACTCTTGAACAACACAAAAATCATTCTTGATACAGGAAACTACGGGTTCTGGAAGTCAAGGATGAGAACGCAGATCAGGGGAATCAATCCACTTGTATGGAAGGCAGTCATGGAAACATGGAAGGAGTCCATGATCAAGGATGAAAAAGGTGTGGAGACGCTTAAACCAGAAGAGACTTGGACAGAAGAAGAGACGGAAATATCAAAATACAACTCCAAGGCTCTAAGACCATGTACAGCGTGGGTTCTTACCGGTTTTTAAGCGCAGGTTCTTAGGTATTTTGGTTTAAAAAAAATGAAAATTAGCTATAATCGTAAGGATCGGTCCTTAATTAGGTGTTCTAAGGACCCGTTTCTTATAAATGTGGCATTGTCCTATTGGTTCTTTTTTTCAGCCGAAAGCCTCGTTTAGAAACCAAAGTTGAGGGAGGTGTCGTCGTCTTCTTCTTCCCGTCCCGGCGGCGAGAAGCTCAAATCTCAATCGGAGAAGAGAAGACCAATAAGCGATACTACGAGATGTAAGTATAAATCTTTTTTCCTTTTCCCCTTTAGATCGCCTTTTACTTGGTATGCTTATCGGAGATCAATCGAATCCTTTGTTTTGGTTTATGAGATTTCGAGTGATGTTTCTCGTTAACTTTTTGTTTATTCATTAAGGCCATTAGATCTACATCGAAACCTGATTGTTTAGGTCTATTATTGTATCGCATTAAAATCGTCTGCGATTTTCTGAGTTCTTTCTATTATTGTATTGGTCAGTGATGATGTTTTCCGAGTTGCAAACAGCCGTCTGGAGGTGAAAGCAGACTCGGTTTATACTGGAAGACATAGTGGTTGGTCAGCGGCTGCTGGTCCTTTCCATGGGAACATGAATGATGTGACTCATTCTGTGACTGGGGCTGGTAATGGTGAGAGCTCAGTGTCAGGAACTCACCCTAATGTTTGGACTGCGAGGAAGGAGGTCCCAGTAGTGGCTATCAATGAGCCGGGACAGTATCATTCGACTACACAACCACCTGTTTCTAGTTTGGTCCACTCAAATGCGCTTGAGCAGACAAAGCTTTTGGTTCCTTCTCAGATGGGTTTTGATGTTGTTAAGCATTCAGAGATAGAGAGCAGAGGTTATAAGACTGATAGCCATGTGCTTAATCAAGGGGATGGGCCTCATGGAACACATGTAGAACGAGGCATGGTCGCTGAATATGGGATCCAGGCTGGGAAAAAGTTCGGCCTGCTGGACATTTTGTGCAACCAACTGCACCTTCTGAAGTCGTGGAACGACCTAAGCTGAACCTCCTGCCTCGGACAAAACCTCTTGAAAGCGTTGAGAAATCTGTGAATGATGGAAAACTGGTACGAGTTATTATTTTGGAGCTGCCTCTTTTGGTTTTCAGGTTTCCTTCTTGGTATATTGTATTTTCTGATAACTCAACTCTATACTGCAGGAAAATGGTGCTTCAAATCTTATCCAACGTGAAACTGGTTATGCAACACAGAAAAATATGAACGTTTCAAAACCTGGGTTGTCTGCAGGTGAGATTCCTAACAAGCCGGTTGAGAGCCCCAAATTGAATCTTAAGCCTGTGGCACAATTGCTTGAGCAGCCAGAAGTTAAGAACCCCACTAAGGAGTTCATCAATGGATGAACAAAAAAATATTAGGTTCTTAACTATTACAAACTACTTAAAAAAACAATAAAAAAATCCTAAGAACCCCAAAGGGGGTTTCATCAATGTGTATGCTCTAAGTGCTATTCACTGCAGTGTCTCTAAAAAGACCTTTGAGCTGATTCAAGGGTATGAAACAGCTAAAGATGTATGGGATATACTGCAAACACACTTCAAGGGAACTCAAAAAGTTCAGACTAGGAGATAAGTCTGCTAAATGTACAGAAATCTAGAGTCATGAATGCAAAGGTTTTGGACATTACCGAACTGAATGCCCAACAGTCAAGAGAAGGGAAATCAAGTGCTTTGGCTGTCAAGGTCTTGTACATACCCAATTAGAGTGTGTCAATGATCAAAATAGGAGAAAGGAGAAATCTCTACTTGCTGAAGAAAATACTGATGAAGACCGCACTGAAAGTAAAGAAGATCTAAACAACTTTGTGGCATTCTTTGGCATCACCGAGTTCGAAGGAGAAGAAGATGAGTCACTCTGAATCAGAACCTGATTTGGATCTAGAAGAGGTAAGAGACACCTTAATCAAGATAGGAAAAGAGAATGTGGAGTTGGCTAAGGAGAATTCACGGCTTGAGGCAATCATTGAGTCACTAAATCTGGAACTCATGACCGTGAAAAGGTTAAGTGATGAGAGCGTGACACTAATGAAAGACAAGCTGAATCTTGCTGTTAGGGCTGATAGGCTTGAACAAGAGCTAAAGGCAAAAAAAGAAACATCAGCACGACTACAAGCAGAACTAACACAGCATCACAAGAAGATTCACATGCTCACCAGAAGTAAGCAACTGGACAAAATCTTAAGTACTGGAAGAATTCAAAGAGGGTATAGAGATCTTGGATACATAGGAAGGGGAATGCATGAAGTCGACAATACCAACTTTGTGTCAGGAGAATTTGCTGATCAAGATTTCAAAGACTCCTACAGAAGAACGGATGCATGCTGGTTTTGTGGAAATCATGACATATCAAAGCATACTGCAGGAGGTTCAGAGAGAAGGTAAACTGGCTGAGAAGACAAGGTATGTATTACTGGAATAGTTTTAAGAATCAAAACTGGATAAAGACATCTGACCTACACCAAATGGAAAGGAATGGGCCCATGAAAACAAAAGCCGGTCTTGGAATCAGATGTAGCATGGCCTTAGTCTCAGACGAGCTGGAAGAAACAGTCCCATGGTACTTTGACAGTGGATGCTCCAGACACATGACTGGAGATCAGAAAAATCTTCAAGGGTCAAATCAATTAAAGGAGGGAAAGTTACCTTTGGAGATGGAGGACATGGAAACATTCTTGGTAAGGGACAAACAAGCGAAATTGAAATACCAAAACTAATTCATGTTTACTTGATGCAGGGACTAAAGGCAAATCTCATCAGTGTAAGTCAGTTGTGTGATGAAGGATTGATGGTTATGTTTACGCGCACTGAATGCAAGGGTGTCAATGAGTGTCAAGAAACTATCATTCAAGGAGTCAGGATAGGCAACAACTGCTACATGTGGAGGAATAAAATGAAGTGCTTTAATTCAAAGGATGAGCTGAATCTGTGGCATCAAAGGCTGGGACACATGAATGTTAAAAATCTGAACACTCTGGTGAATAAAGAGATTGTCCGTGGAGTTCCTTAGATAAAAGGAAGTGACAAGATGATATGAGGACCTTGCAATCAAGGAAAACAAGTCAAAGTGCAACACAAAAGGGTTCCTAACGTACAGTCTAAGTCAGCTCTTGACTTAGTTCACATGGACCTAATGGGACCAATGCAGATCAAGAGTGTAGCAGGAAAAAGATATGTCTTTGTGCTTGTGGATGACTACACAAGATTTACATGGGTAAGGTTCATCAGAGAAAAGTCTGATACAGCTAGCAGCTTCAGGATATGGGCACTTCAGCTGATCAATGAGCGAGGAAGTGTGAAACGAATTAGAAGTGATCATGGAGGAGAATTCCAAAATGATACAATGAGGATGTTCTGTGAGAATCATGGGATAAGTCATCAGTTTTCCGCAACAGAATGGTGTGGTAGAAAGTAAGAACATGACATTTCAAGAGATGGCTAGAGCAATGATACATGGGAACAACGTACCAACCAAATTCTGGGCTGAAGCAATCAACACTGCGTATTACATCATCAATAGGGTGTACTAGGCATGGACGTTCGGGTATCTGTTCGGGTTCGGTTCGGGTCTTTCGGGTTTTTGGGTTTTCGGGTCTAGCCATATAAGACTCATTCGGGTATTTTAAAATTTCGGTTCGGGTTCGGTTCGGTTCTATTCGGGTTCGGTTCGGGTTCGGGTACCCGGAAAATCATAAAACAAAAATAAAATTAGTTATATTTAAATAAAAATTTGTCAAATTTTGACAAATATAACAAAAAATTTCATAAATTTGATTTATTTTTGACAATATAGTTATTTTAGTCTAAAAATAACCAATATATTTGAGTTTATAATTATACTTTTGGATAATTTTTTATATTAAGTCTAAATATAACTAATATTTTGGCTATATAATTGTAGTTTGGATATTTCGGGTACCCATTCGATTTTCGGTTCGGGTTCGGTTCTTCGGATATAGGAATTTAAGACCCGTTCGGGTATTTTGTCGGTTTGGGTTCGGGTTCGGTTCTACTTTTTCGGTTCGGGTTCGGTTCGGTATTTCGGGTTCGGGTATTTTGCCCAGCCCTAGGGTGTACACTAGGAAAGGATCCACAAAGACACCGTATGAACTATGGAAGGGAAAAACGCCTAACCTGAGCTATTTCCATGTGTTTGGTTGCAAATGCTATATTCTCAATGATAAGGATCACCTTGGGAAGTTTGACTTAAAGAGTGATGAAGAGATATTTCTGGGTTACTCATGGAATAGTACAGCGTTTAGGGTGTACAACAACAGGACATGCCTCATAATGGAGTCAGTGAATGTGGTGTTTGATGACTGTTCATTCACACAATGGGAGGAGGTAAATTCGGAGGGTGACAACAAAAGTGCCATAAGTATTTCAAAGAATCTGGTACAACACTCTAGAACCAAGCACATTGACATAAGACACCACTTCATTCGTGAGTTAGTGGAGGAAAAACAGGTAATAATAGAACACATTGTCATTGAGTCTCAACTGGCTGATTTCTTTACGGAACCTCTTGATTTTAATCGTTTTGTCACTCTGAGAAATGCACTTGGTATCTGTGAAATGTGACGGATTGTGAAAGTGTGCAGAACTGATACAGGCGGTGACACAAGATGTATATTAATCTCAGATTTAGTTTGGAGTCGTATGATGAAGTGGAAAAGAGCTGCCTACCATTCCGTCTTGTCTAAGTCCAATACAGGTTTCGTAGAAAGAGAGAGCAAAAGACAAGAAAAATAAGACTGGAGCTAGTTTTTGAGAAGTCAAGTGATAAAACTAGCTCAACAAGTAAGTTAAGAGAAAAAAGGACTATGCTCTCTCATACACGATAAAGATTGAAAAGTGACAAAGACAAGATGAAGGAATGGAAGTGTGAAAGCTAGCCATGAAAATCTGGATGGCCAAATGCATGAATCAACATGAGCTGAAGATACATTATAGTACAAGCACTGTGTCAGGAGGTACAAAGAAAGACTTTAAATCTGTAACGTCAATATTTTCAAAAGCCAGTTGATGTCTGTGTAAGTGGTATTCATTATTAGCTGTAAAGATTCCCATTAAACTCATAATTTGGTTGTGGATGTGGTTGAGTTGGTTATGTGTTAGACTCCTTATGAAAGAATAATATGGTCTGTCGCAGTTAACCAGATTGGTACAGGAAATCAATTTCAAATTGAACCAGGCTATTCCATTCCTAAACCGGGAATACACTAAACGACAAATGATGGGATGTTAGAGAGTCACGAATATAAGTTCACGGCAAAAGAAAGAAAGGACCATTCACTTCTTGTTCATCTCCGAAAAACCCTAAGAAGCAATCGAAAGTACGACTTATCTGAACCACCATGAGTTCCGTGAAGAACTATTCCGCTCAAATCAAGCCTCCGATGGAACATGCAACTGAAAACGAAGCCCAAGGTCGACAGAAGTGAGAAGAAGGAGTCGATAGAGAATCATGATAATTCGGTGAAAGAGAAAACCGAGACAGAAACTCCCAAGGAAGCCGAGAATCTCAACACTCAAAAGGTTGAGACTAGAGAAGATGACATAGATCGTGAGCCAGTCGCTGATTCTACTCAAGGAGCTCACGAATCTGTTCTGGAAGAAGAGAAGCTGGTCAATCTTGCTAGATCTGGAAAATCGAAGAGCAAGAAGAAGATGAAGAGTCAGGCTAATCTGACGGTGGCTGAAGACTCAAAGAAGAAATAGAAGAAGACGATTGAGATCTCTGATGAAGAAACTTAGTCCGACGGGTATGAATCTGCAACCCAAATCTCGGTGCACAAACAGTCAGAACGAGCAACTCGAGTGCAGTCAAGGAAAAGAAAGCAAGCACCCGAGCAGAAGGAATCAAAAGTCAAGATGGCCTATGGGAGACCATCACTAGCCAAGAAATCCAAAGTATCCCGATCCTTGGATCAAGAAAGGTACAAACTTTTTAGAACTAGAGGAATATTGCATGAACGATTGGTTGATATGGAAGAGGTGGATGAATGGGGATACTTGGAACTAATTAAGGATGGGAACTTAGTATCAACCGTAACTGGACAGGCTGGGTATATCTAAGAACATATCAGTGATTTTTATGCAGCTCTGCCATGTGTCAAGATAGGGGAATCAGTGGAGAAGGTTGATGTCTGGTTCAGAGGACACATCTATGATTTATTACCTGGCACCATTAACGAGTCTCTGGGACTACGAGAACTGAGCGAGTAAGAAATTCAGGCTGAGTCAGAAAGCATGGAGGTCATCGTTGTGTATCTCAGTGAGGGAAAGACCGGATGGAAAGATATCAGTGCTATAAGACTTCCAACGTGATATGCTTCCTTAAGTGTTCTCTCCGCCTACAATTGGATTCCATCCACTCATAAGCATCATCTTTCTACTGACAGAGCGAAGCTAATCTACAAGATTGCTCATGGAATAAGAGTTGATGTTGGGAAGATGGTCTTCAAGCAGATCCTGTCTCTGGGTGTTGTCAAGGAATTCGACTCTCGCTGGCTGATGTTCCCGAGAATCATCACTAGACTCATGAAGACTCAGCATGAAGCGACGGTACACAAAGGAGAGAAGGTCATTGCTCCTATATTTTACAAGAAAGACTCTCGATCTGGCGAGGCTTTTATCAAGACTGAGGAGTCTAAATCTGCTAAGAAGAAGGTTGTTCGTGGCAGCCCAAGGACACATACACCATGTCGTGCCAGCTCGAGTACATCTGCTCCACGATCCTCGACTCAGACAATGAAGGAGATAGTGAGTCTTGGATCAGTCCGTGTACCGGTTGGGAATTGTAGTCCACGTGCAGCTAGAGAAGCAGTTGAAGACACTGCCAAGGCACTACTGACCTTCTCTGAGGTGATACAGCGTCTGCTCCGAGCCATGCCAGGTAAGGTTCTATCTCCCTAAATGAATTTCTTAGCTACTGACAATTTGTTTTTAACATTGTGTGCTCCCAAGCAGGGGGAGAAGAGGATAGTGGCTAAATGCCAATGCAAGGATTATGGGGGAGTGAAGCCGATTAAGTTTCTTTTCTTTTTGATTTTTTTGGAAATCGGTTCACTTAAGAACAAATCTAGGATTTTGGGGGAGTTTGTTTTTGTAGTACTATTATTTCGGCTATTGTGTGGATTGCAAAAACTCTTTTGATAAACTTATGTTTGTGTTCAAGGAACAAGTATTTAAGGTTTGAGAAATCCAATCAGAAATACAAATGTTCAGAATACAACTTGTTCTTTGTGTGTAGTGTTCTCATTTCCTTGAAGATGCTTGAGAGACACACAATCCTAAAAAGGGGGAGATTGAAGATGCAGCTGAGTCACTTCGTGTATCAGTCTAGGAGTAGCTCAAGGAGTGACACACATAAGCTAAGTGTGGAACGCATCATGAGGATTCATCGAATTGACTTGATCGAGAACTGGAGATGAGGTGGACAATCCAAGAAGTATGGTTGAGCTGTACATGCATCTTGGAGAGTATCTAAATGACATTTAATAAAGAATAAAAGACAATCCTAAATCTTAGGGTTGTTAAGATTCTTGTGTATATCTCTAAGAAGATAAGTTTTAACTTCTATAGGGTTTTGAGCTAAGGCTTTAGCGTGCCTATTGTGTATAAATAGGAGAGATTGCGCCATGTATTAGGTCAAGCGTTTTAAAAGAGAGAATTTGTGAGAGTTCAAGTGATTAGGTATAGATCATTGACTCTGAGAGATTAGATTGAGAATAGATGTTCTTGTAAGATCACAAAGGTCAATCTAATAAAAGCAAGTTTTCAGAAAGAACGTGTGAGTTACTTGTATTTACTCTGAAAACACATAGCCTTGCATTTTCAGTATAATCTGTAGCCACTGAGACAAAAACTGATGATACAGTGATATGGCATCAAAGATTAGGGCATATAAGCCATAAGAACTTAGATGTACTAGTTAGAGATGTGTGAAGACTGAATGTATGGAAAGGCAAAGAAGGTGATTTTCTCGGTTGCTACCCATGACACCAAGAACAAACTTGACTACATCCATTCTGATATGTGGGGAGCTCCAAGCGTACCTATGTCTCTAGGAAAATTTCAGTATTTCATTTCCTTCATTGAAGATTTTACAAGAAAGGCATGGGTATATTTCTTAAAGAACAAGGATGAAGCTTTTGAAATGTTTGTTGAATGGAGTATCAAGGTAGAGAATCAAGCTGAAAGGAATATTAAGATTCTGAGAACTGATAATGGCCTTGGGTATTGCAACCTTAGATTCGAAAAATTTTGTAATGAAAAAGGATTTGTGAGGCATAGAACTTGCGCCTATACACCGCAGCAGAAAGAAGTGGCTGAGAGGATGAACATGACCATACTTGAGAAAGTAAGAAGCATGCTTAGTGACTCTGGATTACCAAAGACATTTTGGGCTGAAACAACTCAAACTCCAGTGATTCTCATAAACAAAACCCCATCTTCTTCAATTAACTTTGAGATTCCAGATAAGAAATGGCCAGGGAGGTCTCATGTCTTATTTGAGAAGATTTGGATGCGTTTATTTTGCACATTCTGGTGAAGGAAAGTTAACTTCTAGATCAAAGAAGGTTGTCTTGTTAGGTTATCCCTTATGAGTGAAAGGGTATAAAATATGACTGTTAGAGAAAAAAAAATGCATGATCAGTAGGAATGTGGTTTTTCAAGAAAATGCAGTCTATAAGAAAGTGATTCACAAAGGAAAACAAGTACAAGGTGATCAACTTGAATCAACAGAGCTGATATTCGACAGTGATCTAAGGGAAATAGATGACTTGACCTCAGGTGGAGATCTTCTGGATGAGATAGGATCCCTAGGAGATCTATCTACAAACCTTGAGGAGAAAGTTAAAGAAGATCATGATCACAATGAAGAACAAAATCATGAAGGATATCAAGATGTTAAGGATGATCAAACTACTAAAGGGAGCTCATAGGAATCACCTGAGAGCCATCACTTGGTCCGAGACAGATCAAGAAGAAAAGTAAGAGCTCCAAGAAGGTTTGATATTCAGGGATATTTCAGTGAAAAAACTGATGATGAGAATGTTTCTTCTCAGCAGAAGCTCTCATCACCACTGTGGATGGTGATTCCATAGAACCTGCAAACTTCCAAGAAGCAAGGAGAGATGCAGACTAGGAACTATGGAAAGGAGGGATGAATAAAGAAATGGAATCCTTGGTAAAGAATCACACATGGATTTTTATAAACAAGCCAAAGGGACAACGTGTTCTTGGCTGTAAGTGGATATACAAACGAAAATTTAGAATCCCAAGAGTAGAAAAATCAAGGTTTAAAGCAAGGCTTGTAGCCAAAGGCTATGCTCAGAAAGAAGGAGTAGAATACACTGACATATTCTCTCTTGTGGTGAGACATGTCTCTATAAGGATATTGTTATGCATTGTAGTTGAAGAAGACTTAGAGCTAGAACAGCTTGACGTCAAAACTGCATTTCTACATGGAAGCTCTTGAAGTTTTTAAGGATCAGTTCAAAAAAAAAATCAGGTATGTCTCTTGAACAAGTCCTTATATGGTCTTAATAAATCACCAAAGAAATGGAACCAGAAGTTTGATAGCTTCATGATTGAGATTGGTTTTAAGAAGAGTTTCCGAGACAATTGTGCTTACATCAAGCCAAGCTCATATGGTTCAAAGGTCTACATGTTGATATATGTAGACGACATGTTGGTAGTTTCTAAAGACTTTGATGTCATATCTGAGATAAAGCAGAAGCTAAGTAACAAGTTTGAGATGAAAGATCTCAGTCATGCTCAGAAGATTCTTGGAATGGAGATCAACCGAGACAGAACTGTAGGAAAGCTACGGTTATCTCAGAGAACTTACCTAAGTAAAGTGTTGGAGCTGTACAAGATGGACAAATCCAAGGAGGTGATAAATCCACTGGGTACTCATCTCAAGATCTATGCGGCCTCAAAGCAACAATTACTAGAAGAAGCAGAGTTCATGAAATTTGTTCCATACTTCAATGTTGTAAGAAGTATAATGTACTCTATGATCGGAACAAGACCTGATCTATCATATCCAGTGGGGATTATCACCAGGTTTATGGCAAATCCTATCAAAGAGCATTAATTATGAGTCAAATGGGTCATGAGATATATCAGGGGAACTCTGAAGACAAGGCTATGTTACATGAAAGGGTCTGAATTTATTCTCAGAGGATATTGTGATTGATTATGTTGCAGATGTTGATAATAGGAGGTCAATCAGTGGAATGGTATTTACACTCGGTGGTAACACAATAAGCTGGAGGTCAACTCTGCAAAAGGTGGTAGCATTGTCAACAACTGAAGCCGAATACATGTCCTTAAATGAAGCAATAAATGAAGCAATATGGCTGAAAGGGTTGTTGAAGGAATTTGGTTATGAACAAAAGAGTGTTGAGGTATTTTGTGACTCTCAAACCGCTATAGCCTTATCAAAGAGAAATGTTCACCATGAGAGAACAAAACATGTTGATATGAAAATATTTATGAATAGTTTTAAATATTAATAAATATTATTTTTAGATTTTATATAGTAAATTAGTATCATTTATATAAATTTTGAATTTATATATAAATGATAAAATATTTAAATAATATGTTCTTATATTGGTTTTATATATAAAACATATAATTAAAATTTATTTTATTACTATTAACTTTATTTGCAATAAATTATAAAATATCTTATTAAATATAATAATGTATATATGTTTAATTATAAATAGTCTCATATATATTTTTATAATATTATTATTATTGTTGTTAAATTAATTTGATATTTTTTTATTTTTAGAAAACTTATGCTTAATAATATTTGTTCTCACACTGCACAACGAATCATATTGGTCTTTATATTAATTGAGAAGTGTTTTTAGCTTTATATTCACTCTCAAAATGATTAGTTACTAATTTACCATAAATGAAATTAAGCAAATTGATGTATTAACCATACTTTATATTGATAATTTTATTATGTTTTTGAGTTTATTATTTAGATATACATAACCTTGAATAAATATGAAATATTTATGAAGATTTTTTAATTTAATTTTGGAGATATACATAACCTTGAATAAAAAAAATAAAAAGTAAGGTAAGATAATAAATATATATTTTTAATTTTATTTTAGAGATATACATAACTTTCATTAAAAATAATAAATATAAATATTTTTAAATATTTTTAAATATTAATAAATAATTGTTTGGATTTTATATAATAAATATAGTATTTATATAAATTTTAATTTATATATATAAACGACAAAATATTTAAAATAAGATATTTATGTATTAATCATACTTTATATTGATTATCTATGTAATATATTCTATTAAAAAAAATCTATGTAGTATATTTTAAATATTTATTTGGATTTTATATAGTAATAATAATCTATGTATATTTAATTATAAAGTCTCATGTATATTTTATAATATTATTATTGTTAAATTTATTTGATAATGTTTAAGTTTTAGAAATTATGTTTAATAATATTTATACTTGCACATAGTGTGAATGAATTATATTAGTATTTTATATTCTATTTCGGTTTTTTTACTATTTCTCTTTATTTTTAAATTTATAAAAATATTAGTTAAAATCTAAATTTAATAAATTTTAATACAATTTTAAATTTTAATTTAAAATATGAATTTTATGATTAAAAGTTATTTAGATATATAATAATAATAATAGTTTAAAAATTAATTACTTTTAAATATATGTTAGATCAGCGATTAAAATTGATATAGTTAAAACTAAAAATAAAAATATAATTAGAACAAAGTAGGTAATTTAGTCATTTGTTCTTTAAACTCATTCAGATGCAAATGAAATTTATTAAAAAAAATATATAAGCAAACAAACATATTTATCATCCATCCAGATAAACATTGAAAAAAATGAACGACATTCAAATGGATTATTCTCTCTCCTCTTCTCTCTAGAGTACATCCAAGCGATTCTCGATCTCCAACTCCGGCCACCGGCGAGGGCTCTTTCAGCCTTGCTGGTGCGCCGGCTGTAATATATTTTTTGGTTTGTCGCTGCGGAGTCACGTCCTCCAATAAACTTCGACGATTTTTCCACCGTTTTTCACTTGTTTTGAGATGGAGCTTCGTCGACTTTACAGCTTCCGGCTGAGGCCGGACTCGGCTTTTATCAGTTCCGGACGTTAGTCCGTTTCCCGATCTTTCCACGGCGCCTTATCACCAGGCCACCGTCGACCGAGCTTTCTTTTCTCCCTCTTCACCGTGCGCTTATTGTCAGTTTAATTCTTCTGTCCGCTCGAGTTGAACAGATCTGATGGCACCAACTTTGTGGATTAATCCTCAGTTTGGATACTCCCTTTATGAAGCGCATCGATCTCGGCGAATTCGAAGGAAAGGCAGTGATTTGCTTCTTATGCGGTGTTCTTGTTGTGATTTAGCTGGAGTAGATCGGCAGGAAAGTTCCAGCTGTAGCGATAACGGCGTTATTTCCGGTGGCCGGAAGTTCTCGGCGATTTGCATGGCTGCCGCTTCTCTAGAACTGACGCGTGGCGTTGTTCTTTGGCAATCCTGACACGTTTTGCGTGTTCATCTTCCCAGCAAATTGAATCCGGATTATGGTTATTGGGCCTTATGTTTAGCCCAGTCCATTTGTGTTTGTAATTCATATTCTACTGTTGGACTCTTCCTGTACTTCGACGGCCCATTATGGGCCTTTGGATATACGGTTTGCCGACTAAAAAAAAAAAAAAACCATCTAAACGAACGGGGCCAGTCTCAACTTGGATTTAGAGCAAGATCATTTCAGAGTAGAGAAAATGGTAAACGGGGTACGATGGCAACAAAACACAAGGCAACATGGATTTTTTTGACATAATGGAAAAGCCAAGTCAAGTCGCAGCTTTTACTCAAGATGAAGACTGAAGAAGTTTCTTGTAGTCATGGAAGGTTCCATGGAATGGTGCAATCCTTCCGTCTGATACAACCCACAGCTCATCCACGCTTCCCGATATCAGATGCTCGTCGTGACTCACCTTTACAACCCAACAACCAAATTAGTTTTTAATCTTCTTGAAAAACAAAAAAGATCTCGAGTAAATTGTTGCTTACCATGCAAATACCGCCTTGGAATAAGACTAGTCCTTGAATCAAAGCTTCCACAGCATCCAGATCCTGACATTTTTTTTAATAATTTTAGCAAAAACTGAAACGAATATGCAAATTTATGATTATTGGCTTACAAGATGATTGGACGGCTCATCAAGCAATAGCAAGTGTGGTTTCTTGAATGTTATCTTGGCAAATGCCACTCTGCTTTTCTGACCACCTAATTTCCCCCCAAAAAAAAACAATTAGTGAAAAGTAATCAAATTACTGTCTCCCAATACTTAAATGAAGTACATCCATGGGGATTCCTGTTTCGTACATACCTGATAAAGTGTACATGGGCTGCAGTGCAAGATTTCCAGTGACCCCAAGAGAACCCAAGTGACTTCTGAGCTTTTGTTCCGGTACTCCCTGCCACATGCCAGTTACGACATATTGAGAAGCCAAGTGTGTACATATTCTGATCCAACTATCTTGTACAACTTAAGTGGTACTCGTAAAAAGAAGACAAATAGTAAATACTATAAACACTAATATATGAGCCATTTTTTAACTTAATCACGAACTCCTGTTAACTGAAACAAGCAATGAAGAGGGATCTAACGGCCTTGGGAACTTACTGGGTAGCAGCGCATCATATATAGAAGAGGATTTGAAGAAAGGTCTAGTCCATCCACATGGTGCTGACTAAAGACAGCAACTCGAACCTGTTAAAAGGTTATCAATACAAGTTACGCATTAGTAGATCAGGAGAACAAGCAATCAAAATCACCAAAACCGAATGAAAGTTTCCATCAGGTGGTTTGGCCAATAGTGGGCCAACGCTTTTTAAGAATCCAACTCCATAAATTGAGAATATATAAAAGGCCATCCCATATGTTCCAGAGGCATTGTGTTCAATTTGTTGTTCAGATAAGGAAAAGAGAAGAAGCCTTCTTCCATACCTTAGCAGAGCGGAAAACTGTTCCAGAGCTTGGTTGTAGATCCCCAGAAATAAGTTTGAGTATAGTTGATTTACCAATACCATTCGGTCCCACCACTGCAAATCAAGAGAAGACCATATAGAGAGCTTAAATGCTAGGAAAATCCTTAAAAAAATAATTCTACATGTTGATATCCGAATATGATTAATGAAAGTTTAATAACACCTAAACATATATCATCTAGGAGACTTTGAAATTGAGGGAGGGGGAGCCTTCTTACTTGCAATACGGCTATCCAGATCTATTCCGAAATTCAGGTTCCTAAACAACAACGGACCACCAGGGTAGCCAAATGATGCATCACTGTAGAAAAGAATAACCGAGTAAGAAACTCTTATCATGTTGATATCAGTATCCTCGCCATACAAAATAACAAAGAAGTTCGTGTCAGATTCACACAGGTAGTTTCCGGAAAATGACAAACCTGAAACTGATAATGGGAGGTCCAGGCTTATCGTCAGGAGTTGGAAATTCAAATTTATAGCTGCAAATCAAAAGACAAGAAGTTAATCTATAAGAGATCGGAGCTGAGAGCAACCTTCGAACGCTACTGTAGTCATTTTATTCAATATCAGAGTATAGCATCATTCCTAACTTCAATTGAAAATGCTTTAGCACATATATAAGAGGGGTTCGCATACTCTGGATCATTAATAACTTGATCCACATGGGCCAACCGGTCCAATGCCTGGGTCATAGACACAATAATATTAGAGTAGCACTGGTTGTCAAGATATAATCACATAACGAGTTTTAACTGTTGACACCTTGATTCTTGACTGAACAAGAGACGCCCTCTTGGCATTGTAACGAAATTTATCAATGAACGCCTGCAGCAGAAGAAAACAAGATATTAAACTGATATTCCCATGCTGGACTACTGCAAAACACACCAGAGACGAGTCGAAAACAGAATTCATGATAAATTGTGCCAAAAAAGAAGAAGAAAGAAACCTGCATATGTGACCGTGAACGTTCACTTGATTCAAAAGCTTTTTGCTGATTCTTCACTTGTTCTTCCCGTGTTCTTTCGAAAATATCATAATTTCCCTTATAGGTACTTAATTTTTGGTTTTGCAAATGGATGATGTCCGTGACCACCTGCAGCCAGAAACAAGTATTACACGGGTCCATAGATATTGGGGGAATAATAACTGCGTGTGTCGATCAAGAGAGAAAAAAAGTACCGTGTTCAAGAACTCCCTAGCGTGTGAAACAACTATAAATGTTTTTGGCCACTTCGTTAGATATGTTTCCAACCATAAGACAGCGTGGAGATCAAGATGGTTCTACCAAAACAGAGGAACGAATGTCAAAATTTTGAAAATAAGAAAATAAATTTTTCAATAAGAGAAGCTCGTAAAGAAAACACACTGTAGGTTCATCAAGCAACAACAAATCAGGCTCTATGAATAGCGCACGAGCAAGAGCAATTCGCATCCTCCATCCTCCTGAAAAAGTATTTGTCGATTTCTTCTGCATTTCTGGAGTGAAACTGAGCCCCTGAAAACATCATATAGACAATGTTTGCACGTTAGCACAGTACTAAGATGTTGAAAGCACATGCAAAGATTTTAACACAAGATAACATCCAAATCTAGCTTTTTATATGTTTTTCGTAAATGATGGATCATGACTTGTGTCCAGATATGTATACCCTTTTGTTTATATCTATGCTATCATGAGAAACAAATACTTAAAAAGGTAGCATAAACTATTTAATAATAACGAGCTTACAGCAAGGATACTAGCTGCCCGACCCTCAGCAGTATAAGCATCAATTGCATCAAGTCTTTTGTATATTTCTTCAAGCCTTTGAGACATAAGATCTCCTTCAACTGTGACTTTGGTAGGCATCCCATCCTTAGCTGTGGGTTCTTCCACCTCCATTTCTCTCTTTAGATAACCAAAAAATTGTCAACATTACCACAAAAGACGGATGAAACCGGAAAAAAAAACACCCAAACAAGTCAAAATGCTAATATCAGCAAGCAGTGACTCCCTTATCAGTAAAACAAGCTTGTAGCTAACCTGCTTGGCAAGTATTTGAGTTTCTTCTTCCAAAAGCTTGGCTCTTTCAATATCAGTGTTCAGAACACATTGTAAGGCTGTGGTGTTGTCACCAACCACTTCTTGCTCGACATGCAATATCTGGCAATTAGCAGGAATACCCTCTATAGCATGCATAGCCATATACCTCAAAAATGTTGTTTTTCCGGTACCATTACGTCCTACAAGGCCTGTAAAGTAATGCAAAGAAAACAAGTACTCTTTTGTAAGCATGATATTTTTTCCCTCAACTATTTATATTTTTACCATTACTTAGATTCAAAAAGAGCGGTAAATTAAATGAAGACAAACCCCACCATAATGGCGTCCAAAAGAGAGGGTGATTGATCCGTCGACAATGAGATCACGGCCTCCAACGGAGACATTGAAGTTATCCATATGAATATCTCTGACAGCGGAGCCACCACCAGTGTCATGGTTCACACTAACAGTAGGCATCCCTGCTTTAACAGCTTCCATCTCAGCAACATGCTGTTGATATTGAACCTGCATAAACAAGAAACCGGTGGTAATAAGTAAATCATCAAGGGAACACAATAAATAAATAAATAAAATCATATACCTCTCTTTGACGATCATCCTTTTTCTTTCTCCTTTCGATCTTAGCTTTGTCACGCTCGGACAGCAATGGCCCATCTGTCGGCTCAGGCTTCTTCTTCTTAACTGGTCCGTCGTCCATTCCATCGTTCATCCGTACAGGCATCGCAAGACTTCTTACAGTAGGTGTAGACTTCACCAATCCATGCTTTCCAAACTTATCCGACAGTTTGCTACAAACCTACAAAACAACCAATCCCAAATTATAAAATGCCCTCAGAAATTATTCAAAAGCAACCTAAGTAAGTAATTCTCATAATCCCGCTTAGACCCTAACGAATCTAGAACACACTGTATCAGCCAATATTGAAGTACGGGCAGGATGCTCCGCTGATTGATTACCAGACGGCACTCGTCGAAATCGGAGACGCATTCAGCAGCGACGAGGAGCTCACCGACGGCATCAAAGGCACCCTCACCTTCCTCGCCGAAGTCGAAATCCTCGTCGGCGAGGACATTGATGATGTACTCCATGATGGGCTCGTCCACATCCTGTGCTCTGCGTCCAAGAACTTCGTACACCACAGAGCTCGCAATTTCTGTCATTGCCATAGAGTTTTCTTCCCTTACAGATGCGATTCCACAGCCAAAATGAAGGGAAGAGAAGGGCGAACCATTTTTGGGCTTATTGGGCCCATCCGGAACCTTAATGGGCCGTATTAAACCATCTGTCTGAATTAGAGTGTTTATGCTTATGAACATGCTGATGAATGAACACAGTCCGTGTGCCGTCAACCAATAATATCATGACACGTATAAGGTGAATTATATGGGATGCGAAGAAAAGAAACAGAGTCCATGTCGTCGTCGTACAGTACGTGAGCCAATCACATCGCGACAACACTCTGCCAATTAGATGTGTAATCTCTAGACCATCCGTCCACTTTAAGATGATGGCTTCTTTCCATTACCGGTTCTTGTCAAAACTTATGATGCACAAAATGCATGTAGTACTGTACCGGAAACATTTCGGAGACCGGAAAATTTTGGCGATAATTCGAAAATTTCACTGAAAAAAATGAGATAAAAAATAATTTAAAATAAAAATTTTAAATGTTTTGTATACGATTAAGTTTCAAAATTAGTATCATATACAAAACTAAATAATTTTTTAGTTTGTTATATTAAATTTTAAATGTGATTTTTTATAATTATATGTATAGATATATTTTATATAGGTTTTTAATATATCTCGTTGTATCCGTATTCCATGGACCAATTTTATATCTACATTAAATAACCCATCGTTTCCCATCATTCATCCTTTTTAGTTTGATAAGATAGAATAATTCTTTAGAATAAATTCACAGATATAGTGTTTGCATTAAACTAAAAAAAATTGTAGCATATGTGATGAGTGCTTTGTGGGTACAGAAAAACGAATATTTAGGCTTTATGGGTTTGGTAAAGGTCTTGAAAGAGATATGAATCACTCAACTTTTATTAGGAATATATCAATTATATGGTGCTCTTCTCCATTATTACAATATATATACATATATATATATATATATGACTGCCAGTAGTCTAACCACCATATATATAATTTTCTTTTTTTTATTGAAGATGGTGAGAGAATTCTGAACTTTATATCTACAATTGTTTCTATATCTAGAATTAATCTTTGAAAATTTCAATTAAAAATAATATCTAAAAATAAGCAACATATATTTATAACAAAATATGTATATTATATTAATATTAGTCCATATATACACATACATAAATTCTATATATTATTAAATATTTATTATATATTATTTGAGAATTCGATCAATTAAAAATTCATTATGTGGCATAATATTAGCTAATAAATATTATAATATTATTGATAATATGATTTTAATTGAAATGTTTTGATTGGTCGATTTTTTTTAAAAATTCTAAATAACAAAATGAAAAAAACTTTATTAAATTGTTCAATTTCTAAAATCCCATACCAAATCTTTATGACTATATTGGTTGCCAAAAAATTAGCAACTAATAACTCGACATCATTTTTTAAATTACAATACTCAAGAATAACATGCAGCCTTCAACGAAAAATATAGTGTCAATTATTATGGGGTTTTCGTAAATTAGAAAATATATTTTATTTCCTTCTATTTAGTTTTATTCAGCCTAACTTAAATCTACTATATATTATTTGCAAATTCGAATTATTAGAATGGATGATGTGGATGAATCTTGACCAATCAAAACTATGATATCATTGGTGACATGGCTTTAATGAAATGTTTTGATTGGTCGAGAGCATTTTTGACATTCAAAATAATTCAAAATTCCTTTAGAAAACTTTTTGATTTAAAAAAGCAAAATTCGACAATTAATCAAATTAAAAAATGTGGTTTCCTAAACTTTCGAATCGTAATCTTAACTTCTTCACATAAATTTAGATTACAGTTTATATTTTTTTCATATCTTATTTCCTTATTTTTCAAATTCAAACTAAACTCCAACCTAAATATCGAAAATAATTATCAAATTTGAAAAAAATATCTCAAAAGAATATACTAATCTTCTAATAGAAGATTTCGAAACCTTACTGCAACCCTAAATATGATGATCCTTATAAATAGAGCCTCTACCAGACTCATAACATCCACATCTCAAAGCATTTCTTTTGTTTGCAAATTAATATTGTTCTAATTTTGTTTCTGTGGTTTTGATAATTTTGCAGGTATGTAACATACTAAGCAAAACGATAGATAATTTTTTCACTTACTATTAACATGCTTATAATTTTATTATGTAGTTTTGATCATTTTGCAGGTATGTAACATACCAAGCCAAACGATAAGTAACTATATCACTTCCTATTAACATGCTTATTATTTTGTTATGTGGTTTTGATCATTTTGCAGGTATGTAACATACCAAGCAAACAATAGGTAATTATATCAATTACAGTTAACATGTTTTTAATTTTGAGGTTTTGATATATTTGCAGGTATGTAACATAATAAACCAAACGATAGGTAACTATTTTCTTACAATTTACATTGTAATAATCATTTTGTGTTTTTTTATGAATCAACATGTATATTTCAAACCAAGCCAAATGATAGGTATCCATTTCTGTAGCTTTTACATTGTTTGAATTATTTTCTTTGGCTTGGTATGAATTTGCAGCTTGGATTCATATGAAGCCAAATGATATGTATGTATCGAAAATTTATTATGAAATTTCTTTAAATATTTTTCGTTTACTAGAGTTCGTGTCACTAATATTTATTTGCTAGATAACTAACTACTCACCAATCGGTGTTGGTTAAATTTCACACGGAAAAAAGATTAAGCACGAAGTCAATGAAGTATTCAAGAGAATGATAATATATAGTAGATATTATTTTGTATGTTCTTTAGAGTTCACATTTGTATACTTTTATTGTTGCATTACGAAAGCATATTTGAATAATAATATGATTATTTTCTTCTTTATCTGTCCATTTAATCCTTTACTTTTATTTTCTGGATTCTTCTTAATAGAATAAATTTTAAGTTTTGTATGGTTCGTGTCTATAATCTTTATTTTCTAGATAACTACTCACCAATCGGTGTATGTTAAATTTCTAACACAAAGAAGATTAAAGTATACGAAGTCAATGAAGTATTCAAGGGAAGGATAATATATAGTAGATATTGTTTTGTATGTTCTTTAAAGTTCACATTTGTATACTTTTATGCTTGCATTACGAAAACATATTTGAATAGTACAATGATAATTTTCTTCTTTATTTGTCCATTTAATCATTTATTTTTGTTTTCTGAATTCTTCTTAATAGAATAAATTTTACTACATAGTAATTCATATAAAAATTTGATTATGGTTGTTAAGTTAACCAATATTACTCATTCAATTGTCTTCTCGGTTCAATTAAGTTATAACTCAACAAATAAGAAAAATCGTCTTCACAACTATAAGTGACATATTCTGTATATGGCCCATTTTATGATCTTTCATACTTTACAAAAAAAAAGATAATCCAAATGTTTTCATGTGTTTTTGTACCGTTGTGTTTGGATGTTATAAATATTTTTATTATTAAGAACAATCGATACAACGCTTTAATCAAAATATTTTTATTCTTTAATTAACAACGTAATTAATATTCAAATACTCTATATCGTAATTCAATCAATAATTATTAGTTGAAAATTATAAATTATCTAAGAAAATCAAATATTCTTTTGAAATTCCAAATGGGCAATTAAAAAGATTAGGCGGAGTCAAATCCGCAACAGATTTTTAAAATTATAATACACCTACTTGGTTTGGATTATTCACAAAGAGTGCGATATCATTCATAATATGATTGTTTGAAGATTTCAGAATTATAATCGGGAGTACCAAGATATTCTCAAAAATACCATGAAAAGAGGTTGTACCGATTCTGATAAAAAAATGATTATGTGTCACCTCCATTACAAAAACATGAGTTATTTAAATTAGTGATATTGATTTCTAAACATTATGTGATTACCATTTATATGATTTGGTACAAGGTGGAAGAAGGTGCCAGAACAAACCGATATCATCTCCTCTCAGAAAGGTTTGGCTTTGATATAAAATACTTTGACATTTCTTACAATGGGATGATTCATTGATATAATTATACTTGATTTAAACAGTAGGTAGACCCTCAGCCAAATCTTCGAGGGCATCGTCAAATATCACAAATGGTCCGAGCAAGAATGACATTGGATCTATAACTCCGATGCGTGATATTACCAATATTCTTCCTCGAAGAACACATGTTTCAAATGAAAATGTGTCTCACAGAAATCAAGCCAAAAGGCGTGGTACTTTTAATTTGCTTGCCTCTTTAATAAAATTTAAATATCTGAAACGACAATATTTTCTCTATTTATTTATTTTGGTAAATTAAATAGGAAGAAAGAGTTTGGAATGCACAAGTGGTAGCTCAAATTCCATATTGTTACAAACCATGGAGTCAGTAGTTACATCAGGTTTTTCATCAAGATTACTCTATTACAATAATCATGCACAATTGATCCATTGCACTAACTGTATATTTTCTGCATGGAATTGTAAGCTAATTCATCTCAAAGAAAAGGCAAAGAGAAAAGCCAAAATACATTTGGTCCATCATCAGTAAATGTGGATGAAAACCCGTCTACTGCTCCCCCTATAACTGAGATTAATTATCATCCCCAAGGTATACATTGTTATAATCAATATTCAGTTGTAAGTTATATTGATGTCGAGTGGTGTGTCCGGTCGCGAGTCATAAAGTATTTGCTTAATACATTCATAAAGGCCCTGATTATATTGCGGCTACTATTGAAAAAGAGAATGCAGATGGTGTTATTGACGAAATTGAGCACTACTACAACTGCATGTATTAGACACGTTTGTTTGCACACAATTTATTATTTGTATAACATCTATCATAATATTTTAATACATTTCTTCACACTCTTTGATTTCTAGAAATCTTTCACCACCCGAAGCAACATGGTGTATATTTGCGTTCCCTACACATTACCGTACTGTAGCTGCCGAGAAACTTGGTTTTCATCTTCCAAACCAGCAGATTGTCTACTTTGATGAATTTGAACCCATTGAGACTCTGCTGGTCAAAACGACTGCTATTCAATCAATGTTTATCGCTTGGATTGTTGTATGTAGGAAATATTCTAATCTTGCAAAGGATATCACTTATTCTCAGTTTCCAACTAAGTTTACATGGGTATCAAAAGAGATGTCATGGAAACCAAGGCAGAAAAGCTTGGTGCTGTGATTGGTAGGATTGTCCATGTGAGTATATCATGCGGTGAGTTGTATTATTTAGGAATACTTCTTAACTATGTTAAAGGTCCGGAATGCTATGAGGATACAAGGACATTCAAACATATTATCTATCCTGTTTTTAAAGATGCATGTGATGCTCAAGGATTGCTAGATGATGACAAAGAATTTATTCTAGCAATTGAGGAAGCAAGTGAATGGGCCAATGAAAATTATCTTCTGGATTATTTTGTTCAGATGTTAATCACAAATAGTATTTCCCATCCTTTGCTAATGTGGAATTCAACATGGGAATAACTAACAGAAGAAATTCTAATCGATGAAAGGAGAAATCGTCGGAATCCTGGTATGTACTAAAAATCTTTGCCAAAATATTGTTGGTTGTTTTGACCGTTTATATATTTTTTTATTTAATTTTTATTACATCATAAAGATATAATATTGTTAACATTGTTTTAATCATGCAGGTTTGATTTTAAATGATGATCAAAGGAAAAACATATCATTGACAAGGTTACAAAAAAGTTGGAAAGTTATGGTGGTTCGCTTACTAAATGGTCTGAGATGCCACTACCAAAAGATTATGAAGAGTACAACGGCAACCGTCTCATAGATGATGAAAGGAATTATAACCGTGAGGATGAAAGAAAATAAGAAGACAGGCTTCTTGCCATGATAACAAACGAGCAAAGAATAATATATGAAACTATATTGGATGCAATTGTGAATGATAAAAGAGGAATGTTTTTTTCTCTATGGGTTTGGAGGTACGGGCAAAACATTCATGTGGAGTCTATTAAGTGCTTCTATTTGTTCCAGAGGTCTTATTGTGATTAATACTGCTTCAAGTGGAATTGCCGCTTTGTTGTTGAAAGGTGGGAGAACTGCACATTCAAAATTTGCAATTCCAATCAATCCAGACGAGTTCATAAGTTGCAATATGAAGCCAGGATCCGATCTTGCTGAATTGATGAAAGTTGCTAACCTGTTAGTTTGGGATGAAGCTCCTATGATGAGTAAACATTGTGTGGAAAATTTGGACCAAAGTTTGCGCGATATTATCAGAGAAAAGGAGGACAAGCCATTTGGAGGAAAGGCGGTTGTATTTGGTGGTGATTTTAGGGAGATTCTTCGAGTAGTTCCCGGGGGAGGAAGATCAGAAACAATATTTGCAACTTTAAACTCTTCAGAACTATAGCAATCATGTAAAGTTCTAACACTTACAAAGAACATGAGATTGCTTGGTGGAGTTAGTGATGAAGATGCTGAAGAGTTGAAAACATTTTCATAATGGTTATTGAATATAGGTGATGACAATATTAATTCTCCAAATGATGGAGTCGCTGAGATCGATATCCCTGGAGATCTGTTAATAACCGAGTGTTAGAAACCAATTGAGACAATAGTTAACGAAGTTTATGGTCTGGACTTTGTTAACTCAACAGATGGTCAAATATTTAAAAACAGAGCTATACTCAGCGATAATGTTGATGAGATTAATGATTATATGCTTTCCAAGTTGTCAGGTATATAACAATCTTACTGATTAGATTATTTTAGCCTCATTCAACTAAATTATCTATAAAATATTGTCTAACATGTTTAGTTTTTTTTTTATAGGCAAAGAATTAAAATATCGAAGCTCTGACAATATTATTCCTTCAGATGCTGGATGGCGATACCAATTATCCTATTGATTTTTTGAACATCATAAAGGTGTCTGGATTACCCAAACATTATTTGAAGCTAAAGGTTGGTGCTCCAGTGGTGTGTTTGCGAAACATTGATCCTAATGGTCGTCTTTGCAATGGAACAATATTACTTATTACTCAGCTCAACCCTCATTGCATGGAAGTAATGATTTTAACTGGGAATAAATCTGTTATTGGTCGAAAGATACTTCTAAACAGAATGTATGTAACCCCATCAGATACAAAGTTTCCATTCAGAATGTGTCGGCGACAATTTCCTATGGCGTTAGCATTTGCAATTACCATCAATAAGAGTCAAGGTCAAACACTTGAGAATGTCGGTTTGTATCTTCCTAGACCTGTGTTTTCACATGGACAGTTATATGTCGCTTTGTCTAGAGTGAAATCAAGGTCTGGATTGAAGATTCTTATTACAGATGAAGATGGAAATGTGCTGAAAAGGACTACAAATGTTGTTTACAGAGAGGTTTTTAGAAACCTTACTCAGTATATCAGTATTAGTTTTCCCTTTATGTTTCAAAGAATTTTATGTCATTTGTTTCATCTTTTAGTTGTTTCAATTCAATTGTTTTCGAGTATTATTTTTTTATCAAAATACAAATCATTAAATGGAATGTATCATATAGATTCACTCATGAACATTCTTCTAACAATATTTAATAAAATAAATTCAATGTCGTCTAACAATGATAGATTTTACTGATTTCAAATAGAATATATACAATGATCAAACAATTGATAAGAAGGAAAGTATTCTATCAGCATTTAAAAAAAAGATATTGACATGTCTTCAATTGTGATCATAAATTGATTTGACAGAAACCTACAAACAAGAAACATTTAGTATAGATTTTGTCCGACATGCAAGATATCATAACAGATTTCGAGAATATTGATATAAGGAATAATATTAAATGCAAAATCATATACATTTCTAATTAGAACTAAAACAATATTACGTTAGAAATATATTCGCGATTGTTATTTTTGTTTTTGCGATTTTATTATTTTTTAATAACTAAAATCAACTAATATCACAAATTTATGATTTGTACATACCGAGACACTAATTTAAGAAATTAAAAATAAATGTTCAATCATAATAAATATATCTACACCTTATTAAAAGCAATATTAAATCCATAACCACCACTTCAACTTTTAAGAACATAACTTCTTAATGGTTACATCTTTTAATTAATAAACGGTTGATTAATTTTTTATCAAAAGGTACGAAATTTCCTATATTTATCATTTCTTCATCTCTTCCAAAATCAAATTCTTCCATAACTCAAAAATCGAACCAGACAAAAATGGAGAACAACACTCTATTATGGAACGTCAACAACACCAAAAATGACTGGAAATGTCGTTTGAAGATCAGTAGAAAGTGGTTCACAAACGTACAACCAAGTGGTCTTCATGGTCATGTAATCTTCTGTGATGAAAAAGATTGTTTTTTAGATTTATTTAACTTAGATAAGATTTAACCACATAATCTTTCATATTAGATTCATCTACTTATTTTTGAAATAAATATTGCATGTTTAGAGTTTCAAGATTGAAGCAACAATATCCACAAATGTCTTTCAAAAAATAAACGAAAACTTTGAGGAGGGCTCATGGAAGTATGTTCAAAACTTTGATGTCATCTACAGTCAAGATGACTCGAGAAACACCACTACATCGAAAAAGATTGTTATAGACTCTCAAACTCAAATTTCCAACTGCTTTACGGTTGTTGATGATAATTTCTATGATTTTGTTGGATTGGAAGCAATACTAGATCGGAAAATATCATCAAAGCACACAATTGGTTTGCTTGAGTGTTTAAATCCTTATATTTATTTTTAATTATTTTTATTAAACCATGCATAATATTTTATGAATTACTCATATATTGGTTTTGTAGATGTCATTGGATGCATCAAATTTGTGGGTCATCTGGAATCATGTGAAAAGGAAAGGATTAACAGGAGGCAGATCTCATCCGACTCGGTGAAGCAGATTTGGTTTAATCTTAGGGAAATGAAGTAAGAATATAAATTTATATATTTATTAAATTGAAATTTATTTATAACTATTTACGGCACCATTAACATTTTTCATTTCAATTACAAGTTTATATATATTGTACTCAAATTAACAATTTTAAAATCCTATAATTGTAGTGGAACCTACATAAAATAACTTGCTAGGAGTTCTCATGCAATGAAGTTTCATGAATTCTGGCATTCGTCCGGAAATTATGAAACAATTGGTGCTTGAAGTTTTGGAGAGTCAATAGTACTTTGGGTAAATACATATATTTTCTACATATTTACTTAATTATATTTTCTCGAAAATATGATAACTATAGTATCTAAATATATTATATTATTTTTCGTTTAGGTACACCTTATGTAGAAGATTCCGGATTGATTTCCCAGATTGAATTTGATCATGAGTTGGAAGAGGTTAAGCAGATGAAAGAGTGGTATGTTTTTCAACAATTACAATATTATAATTGCATTTTGATGGTTTAGAATGTAACATCTTTAATTTTTTAACCGTTTAGGGTTCGCTGGACCAAAGCCACGGGAGTCAATTTCAAACCATGATCCTCCTCATCTTATTCAAACTCCTTTTAAATTTAGAACTTTTATGTTGTTTGTAATACATTTTATTTTCTTTTGGACTTAATGCCCATATAAGGGATTTAACATAATAGATCGTTAAACATTACATTTTTATCTTATTTATTATGACTCTTCTTTATTCTGCATAATATTATTATTAATCTATAATTTTGGATAATCACAAAAAATTAACATATTATTTGTAAGATTAACAGACTGTCAATTACTAAGTTGTGCATATATATTATTGAAAATATTTATATTCGATCTAATTTTACACATTTTTTTGTAGATTACGATCTTTTAATAGAAAAATACATTTACAGTTAATTTGAAAGCATCGTATTAACTATATTTTTTACTTCTTAAATATTGATTGTAATTGAACATAGATACTTATGTATTTTATATGGATCAAATCATATTATGCCCGTTTAAAAGGCCAAATACATTTAACATTCACAACTAATTTGGAAGGCTCGAGGTTAATTTTTTTCCAATATCGATAATATCGAAACAAAATCAAAGTACAGTAAATATTTACCAAAATCGGTAACAATATCTTCACTTTCTGGAAACCGTACATTTCCTTACTGATTATTCTCTTCAGACAAGGACTCGATCAAAGGTATGTAAACCTAACCTTAATCCTTAAAATTGTAAATTCAGTTAATAGATTTGACTTTTTTTAGTTTTATGAACAACAAATATTACAGATTAACTATACAATTGAGAGTTTTTTCTTTTTATACTTTCGATTACCCATTCAGCAGTCTCCTTCATTATTTTTCACTTTTTTCAAGTTAAGTACACAATATATCTAATCAGATCTTTTGATCAAAGTAGTAACAAACTACATCCGAGAACATCAATAGCGAATCAGAATTTTGTCAAACCTCCCTTCCCACAATCCCTTGATGATGTGGTATGCAATTGTATTTCTTCTTCTATATTTTATCTTTATTCCTTGCCTAATTTTAGTATTAAAATTCTGAAAAATGTTTGATCATTAATGCAGAATAACCCTGTCAAAGACAATATTTTGAAATTAAAAGCCACCAAGGACACCATAAAAAACAACAGAATTGTAAGTGCTCATCATATATAATTTGCTGATGCTTTTACTTATTGTTCATTCATAAAAACAGAATTTAGACAAACAATCACAATTTTTATAATGCAGTTTCTGCCTCAGAAGTTTGTAAAGTCTAATGATTTGGAAAAGGTAGTAGGAAAAGAATATTTTTGGCAAATGAGAATGGTGACTGGTGGCCGGGATTTTTAGTAATGGAGTTTGGAAATACAAGACGTCGTTTGCGTTTAACAGGTTTCTTAAGCGAATTTCTTAGGTATAACAACATCAAGCCCAACAATACTTTCATGTTGAAGTTAATCTGGAAAAACTCAACCACTCCTTGGTTATATCTCCAGGGGTGAAACAACACCATCACCTCATGTTGTTTTATTGTTGTAACTTTAAAAACATGTTGAACTCGAACTTAATTTTATGTTCTGTATTGTATATATTTTCTACAACTCATATGTTCTAATTTATTTTTCATACCACTGTTTTTTCCTTGTATATATGGTAGAAAACTATTTACCACAATTATTGAAGGAGATCAAGATGATTGGTAAAAATATAAGAAATTTACTGCAAATAATGCTTCATTAATTCTTCAAACAAGTATTGTCTAATGAAATTTAGAAAAATATAAAACAATAACTACTGGCTAAATGATAACTATTGTCTAATGAAATTTTAATAAGGCAATGATTTGCAATATTGCAAATAGTAGAACTTAATCTAAATAAAGAAGTTTTACTTATAGAAAAGACTTTCATTTTCAGTATAAGCTTCCATTTGGGCTAATTTAGTTATAACATAAGATTTCTGGAGAACGTATACTATTAAAGCCTAAATAATTATGGCTCATTGTAAGATCAATGAAGATGAAATGATATCAACTTCTTTAAGTCGTTCTAATCATTCCAACAATCGGTAAAGTGTACAGATAATTGACGAATTCCTTCAGTTCAATCTTGACGCTGCAAAATATTTTGACGATAAAGTTGAGTTTCGTGTTTAACAACAACTCATTCAACAAGGTAACCCTAAATTTTTGAGTAAAACGATATTTAAAATTAGGGTTTTTATTCATGGAATTTACCGATTTATATTGAGATAAACAGATTGTGAAAGACCATTGAATAAGAGCTCATCGATTTTGCAACACAAATTCAAGTTTAAATTTTAAAGTAGACTTTATGGTTTAGTCAACTTTACAAATCGTTCTCTATTTTTAGATGCGGTCTATTTCATTTTGTTTTTCGTACTTGTATCTGATGATTTTTTATTTATATTAAGATATATTAGCTTTTCGGAACAAATCAGAAGATGACAACCCCACGATTTTTCAAGCCTATGATTCCAAACAAATGCAGAAAGAGTCTGGTATGTAAGCTTAGTTTTTTCTCTTATTGGATTTTTTCTATACGGATTTTATTTCTGGCTATCCTTGTTTAAACTTTGTGTTGGAGACTATACCCAAAACGTTCTTTAAGAGTTATATACTTGGAAAAACCAATGTTATAATCAGTAAACTCACATCTGATGCGAGGCAAGAAGATTTCCCTATCAAACGTCTTGGGGATAGGCTTACAGAAGGCTGAAGACTGTTCTTTAAAGCACATGCATTACATGATGTGATTTTTTAATTTTTGAGTATCGTGGAGATGCCGATTTTCATATGTTACAACAGTACAGACTGCACTTTTGTGAGATCACATATGAAAATACCCATCACATGGAGACTGGAGAAGTTAGCACGAGTAAGTGTTTTTCACTTATTTTCGAGACACTTTCTTCACTCTTTCTAATATTTTGACTAATAAGGAAATAATTTTTAAGGAACCGAGGAGAAGTTTGTTACCTTAAACGTAACGAGTGACAACATCAAACGAAGCAGAATCGTAAGTTGTTCCTTTATTTTTGGTTTTAAATATTGTTACATGATCCATAGTTGTTCATTTTGCAGTATCTTCCAAAGTACTTTGTGGATGCAAATGATTTAGAGAAGGTTGCGGGCAACAGTATATCGATGGTCAATGATGCGGGAGAGAAATGGTATGTTGAGCTTGCATTCCATTCTTATAGTGACAGACGACATATATGCTTGAGTGGCGGCTTAAGAGAGTTTTTGTTAGCAAAGAATGTCAAGGCCAAGCAAGCAATCGTGCTTCAACTTTTCTGGGAAAATGCCATGCTCCTGTCCTCAAACTCCTCTCCTCCAAGAATGTCTGACTTGGTCTGACTCATGGTTAATCCTCTGTTTTATTATGTTTAGTGCTTTGTTTTGTATGTTTGTTGAATTGGTACTATATTTTTGTTTCGTTTAGGACATCTATCAATTTCAAGTATTTAATTTACTATTCTGATTTCTATGTCTCCACAATATAATTTTATGTATTAATTTCTAATTAATTTTCAGAATATTATATTTCCTGAATTAAGGTAATAGAAGTTTAAAACAACGAAAACAAACACAACCACGCTATTACTTTCAAAGTTAATTGAAATAGTTACCAAAAATTAAAACTATTAAATACTTACCAAAATTTAATATAAATATAATACAATTCTACTATATAAAAGAAACAAATAGATATTCACCAGACAACTAATTATATATTCTATCCACTAACTTATATCTTCTAATCTATATAACTAACTATTTATATATTTAAATGGAATTTTTCTCTTAATCAAAATTAAACAATCGTCGACCAAAAATAATTAACCATACACAAGATGTGGGCATGTCATCTAGTAGTATGTAAACCCTTTAAAAATGTGAAATAATTATTCCAGTGAAATAAAAATTGTTAATTTGATATTGTATATAAAGCCGAATAAATAGATTATTATGGATAATAAATTTCCGTATAAAGTGTGGACGAATCATCTAGATTACTTTTTAGATTAAATTATATACAGTTTTAATTAAAATATATTTAATACTTAACCGATTTTAATCGGGGATCAACCGGGTTTATAAAAGAATTGAACCAAAATAAAAAAAACTAAACCTAAATAACCGGTGAGAATCCTCAAACCTGCTATAAAATTATACAGATTCATGCCGTCATCTTTTAGGGTCAAAAACCGCGCTGTCTTCGTCGCCACCAGCGGATACGCTCCGGAGTGATTTGCGGCGCTCGGCGGACACCTTTCTGCACGGCGTGGACATCCAACCCCAGCTGACGTTCCAGAACCCCGAGCCATGACCTCTTCTCTCCTTTGCCAGGTAATAACAGATTTTTCCGGCACCCCTCGGACTCATCCGGTAGAACCAGAGCCGTTGAGTGGGAGAAGCAGGTCAAGCAAAAGTTACGGCCCTCTAAAAATATTATGTAATTGGGTTTTTTTTTGTGTGGAAACCGGCCCTTTTTTAACTTGCGGTCCTCTAAATCCTAGGGATGGCTCTGGGTAGAGCCGCTCCCAGCAAGTTCCAATGACATCGACTCTTCTGCAAACCGTAGCTTAACGCGATAGCCTAACTCTTCCGGTCGCCTCAAATCTCATCTCTCTTCCAACAAAAAAAAATTTCTCCAGACACAGACCGTTTCCGTAGCAGTCGCTTAGACGTGGCCACCTAGCATATATAAAAGAGAAGTAAACATTTTCACATGTTGAAACAATTGCTTAGGTATATAAACATTAACAATTTTTCGAATTAATTGAACTCTATGTAGTCATGAGATTTGAAGCCAAATGTAAAACAATTATATATACACACGTCAAGTTAGGAGCGAAATAAAGCAAATTTAGATATGACGGAGAGAGGTGACGGACAGAAGAGGGTTCATAGTGCATGTAGTTGACTTTGATAATGTGTTTCTCATCCGTTTTTTTATTAAAATAATTTTAAATTTTATTATAAGACTAATAGTAATATTGAATTTATTGCACTCAATATATCTTTTTTGAAAAGTAATTACAGTTTTGTATTTTTTGAATTCTACTTACAATTTTGTATCTTTTTTGTAGGGCCCAGCATCAAAAAGACAAAATTAACCTCAGAGGAGAAAAAAATACATAAAAAGTCATAGATAGGTCTACTATCTTTCTATTTTTTCTTGGACGGATACAACTAGGTCTAATACACCACACTTCACATAAATCATGGATATATACTATCCTTCTCTCTTTCAATATTGGTCTTATTTCGAATATACATCTATGGATAATCATATTATGATCTATTAATGGATAATCATTTTAGTTTTGAAAAAAATAAACATGACTTGGTGGTTAGACAAAGTAATTTTAAGGTAAAGAACTAGTTATATGCGATTTTTAAGGATGGATAATTGGCAAATTTGGTTTCGGGAGTGAGCTAATTTACCTAAATGATGGATAATTTTGTTTTTGAAGATAATACTCCAATGAATTATACGTGAAGATAGATACTAAATAGGTAACAAACCATGGATACATGTATGTGCGTTCATATTAGCATTGTCAAGCTTGGTTATCCATGAGAAGCGTCCAACATGATATAACTAGTTATATGTTATCTCTAATATTGGTCTTATTTCGAATATACATCAATTGATAATCATATTATGATATATTAATGGATAATCATTTTAGTTTTGAAAAAATAAACATGACTCGGTGGTTAGGCAAAATAATTTTAAGATAAAAAACTAGTTATATGTGATCTTTAAGGATGAATAATTGACAAATTTGGTTTCGGGAGTGAGCTAAATTACCTAAACGATGGATAGTTTTGTTTTTGAAGATAATACTCCAATAAATTATATGTGAAGATATATACTAAGTAGGTAACAAACCATAGATACATGTATGTCCGTCCATATTAGCATTGTCAAGCTTGGTTATCCATGATAAACGTCCAACATGATATTATTGGTCTTATATCGAATATATATCTATGGATAACATAATATAATCGATATATAACAAACCATGGATACATGTATGTCCGTCCATATGTGGAAGATATTAACTTAGCCAAGTTTGGCTATCCATGAAAAACGTCCAGCACATGATATGATTGTGGTAGTATCCACGAATAGATGAGATTGTAGACACCTACTCTATACTATCCACTCGAAACTTTTGTAATAAGTCCGATTTTGATTTTTTTTTTGATTCCGGTACATCGGCCGGTTTTATCTCCATTCAGCCGGTCTATATTGCCGGAAACCTCCCTTCCGCTAATCTATCAACCTTCAAAAAATAGAGGGTGAAATTAATATAAAGTAAGAAAGAAAGAGAGGAGGAGAAAAAAAAGAAAAAAATAATAATAAAAAGGATAGATAGTTATGAAAAATTGGAAAACTATCCGTCAAAAATCATATCTAGTAATACGCAGGGATAAAACTGTCTTTCTCCGGTGGAACCTACAAAAAAAAAAGATACAACTTTGCAATAAGATTTAAAAAAATACAAAAGTATCATAAAAAAGTTAAAAAAATACATTACATGCAATTAACCCTAACTATTAAAAATTATCCATACCTTTTAATTGTGTTTCCAAAATGAATAACAACTTTTCATTACTATGTCTCCACCTCCTTTCTACTTCTCTATATAACACATCCCATATGTCTCTCTGTAACATTTTTGCATGTTGAAGCACGGGCTTAGACATTTTGGGAACCGTTTTATGAACGAACTAGAAAGATCTAGAAATTTTTTTATACGAAATAGACATAAACATATTTTGTAACTTTATTTCTACGAATAGTCATAACCATATTTGTAGTTATCTTATATACTTTTAGTCAAAAAAATTATGAAAATATACTATTTGATATAAAAACAATAAAAATAATTATTATACAAATAATAAATTAATTATAATTTATTTTTAATTAATAATTTCCATTATAAATAAATTATTTATGAAAAGAAAGAAAATGACTTTAATTAAACAAAAAAACAAAATTAAAAAAATCTTTTCCACCGTAACAAAAATTCTTCTCCACCTCTTCGAGAACCACCACTAGCTCTGGGACTTTAACCGAACCAAATTTGTCGAAACCGAAAAACGGTTTTGTTTGGTTCGCTTAGTTCAGTTCGGTTATTTCGGTGGTTTTGAAAAATATTTGGGTTACAAGTTTTCGGTTCAGTTCGGTTTGTCGAAAATAAACTATTTTTATAAACCAAAATAAACCAATTTTAACAAAAATAAACCAACTTTAATCAAAATAATAAAAAAATTTGAACCAAACCAACCCGAAATAACCCAGAATTAATCGAATTAACTAAAATTACCCAAACCGAACTGATCCGAATAACTGAATATACCCAAAATAAACCGAACTAACCGAAGTAACTGAAATTATTCGAAATTGTCCAAAATTTCGGTTTATTTTGGTAAAAAAGTAATAGCCGAAAAACCTAAAACCGAAAAAAATCCGGTTAGTTTTGGCAAAAAAATCTAAACAAAAAAACCGAGAAACCGAACCAAAACCAAACCAAAACCAAACAAAAAAACTGAAGTCCCAGGCCTAAACTCCACCATAAGCTAATCCTCCTCTTCTTAAACCGCCACAACCAACGGGAGCAACAACGCCTTCTTCGACCATGATTGCGGCAAGATTACCATCGTAGAAAGTCTCAACGTCCATATCTACCTTATCGGATTCGATGACGACAACACTATCTCCTTTGCTGAGCTTGTCGCCTTCGGATTTAACCCATGATACGATTTTGCATTCTGTCATGGTGGAACTAAGAGCACACATGAAAATCTCTCGGATCTTGGCTCAGACGGTGACAATTCGTTGTTTGTTAAATCGGAAATGCGGAACGGAGGATGATCGGGTTTTGGAGTGGAGAGATTTTGAAGAAGGAAGAAAGGATGTGTGGAGAAGACGAGAGGGAGATGCGCCGGAGATGGAGTTGTGTCGGAGATGGAGATGTGCCGGAGATGGATATGCGTCGGAGATGAAGAGCGTCGGAGAGGTGGGTCGAAGCAGATGAGGAGAGAAGATCGAACATGCTTAAGCGAAGAAGATCCAATTTAGACAAAGATCAAATTAGGGTAGTGAAAATGAAGAATGAGGTGGAGATCCAATGGTCCAGATTTTAGATCAGAAACAGATCTAACGGTCACGATTTCATAGGAGATGTACATTTGCAATTTGGTAAGGAGAAATAGTTCCAACGGACATAATTTTGTCATCCGCGTCAACATTAAAAAAATTTTCAATTTAAAATTGTAAGTAGATTTAATAAAATATTAATTTATTATTATTTATATATTTTAAAATTAATTCTATGTAAATTGTGTATGTAAATAGTTTAAATATTAGTTGTATATATATATATATATCTAATAGTTATATTTTTATTTTATAATTTATGATTAAAAAAAATGTTTATGATTTATGGTTTGGGGTATAGGATTTGAAGATTAAGAGTTAAGGTTTAGATTATGATTAAGAGTTAAGGTATAGATCTATGGTTTGGGGTATGGAGTAAGAAAAATGATCATATGTTGATTTTATAATTTATGATTAGGAATTAAGATTTATAATATGATTATGGTTTAGGGTATGGGGTTTGAAGGGTTTGAAGGGTTATGTTTAAGGTTTTAAGTTAATGTTTTAAAATAGTATATTTGGGGGGGGGGGGGGGGGGGGGAAATCTTTTTATGAGTGTTGAATCCTAAGTTTAGATATAGTATAGTATTTAGAATTTTAGTTATTGGATTTTTGTTTATACTTTAGAATTTTAGGGTTTATTTGGGGTTTAGGGTTTTGAATTTATAATTGCAATAAATAAAATGTTTTAAATATTAGTTGTATGTATGTAATTAGTAATTAAAATTTGACTTTATAGTTTATGATTTAAAATTTAAGGTTTATAATATGATTATGGTTTATGGTATAGGGTTTAAAAGGTTATGTTTAAGTTTTAAGTTAATGTTTAAAATATTAGATTTAAAAAATAAGAATTTTCTATAAGTGTTTAATCTTAACTTTAGTTATGTTATAGTAATTAGTTTTTTTATATTATAGTAACTTTAGTTATGTTATAGGAATTTTCTGTAAGTGACAAAAAAGAATAGCTACGGATAAAGTCGTGGCTAACTCTTTCCACGAATATTCCGTAGCTATTTGTGGCAAATATAGTTACGAAATGTATTTCATAGTTTTTTAATAGATGTCCATAAAATAGTCACGGAACTTGATTTTTTAATTCCATGGCTATTTTGTATCTATTCGTGGTTGGTTTCTATAGCCACAAAATTTCCGTAGCTAATTCATATCTATATCGCAGTTTTTTTGTAGTGGTTGTATTATTATTTCCTAGGAACCATATGCGTTTCTTCTAGTTATTCATTATTAATAAATATTTTAAAGATATATTTTCTTGTTAATCTTAAAAGATTTTAACTTGATTTTATTTGTTAAGAGGTTTCGAATTCCCAATCAACTTTTATTTAGTGAAATATATTTCAGGCATTTAATGAAGTACTTATTGAATTTGTTACTATTTTTTTTAAAAAAAAATGTTAATTGAGTGGATTAAATTTGGTTAAGTTTTATGAAATAGTTATTATTTGAAAAAGCTAGGTTAAGTTTTATGAGACTAAAAACACTAGTGGTCTCCTGGGACTCTCTCTCTAACCTTTCCACATTCTCTCTAAACCTTTCGCGATCTGAACATAATTCCGGCCGTCGGTGTTGGTTTTGACCATGTCGGCGGTCCGGTTACTTTTGTTCCTTTTGGTTGCGGATTTATCTGCCTTTGCGCTTCGGTGATTCTCTGTTTTCCTCTGTATCTCGATCTGAGTTTCACCGATTAGATCTTTCGATTTCTTTGTTTCTGTTTTATTAATCGGCATCTCTTTCTCCGGGTTGGTCCAGATTTACGACGACCTATTTCTCTGGTGGTGTTCTTGTCGGAAAATCGGCCACACACAATCACAAAATCTCATCTGCGAGGGAATAAGCTATGTCCCCGATGTCTGCTCCTCATGCCGCGGCGTGTCTCTGTAGGAGCCAACTGTAGTTCGGAGTAATTTTACAGGTCACTAAATATGGGCCTCAGCGGTGAATGGCTCCCTATTCGTCGATTGTGGTTTTGTAGCGTGAAGATCCTTTTACTAGATGTTTTCCGGCAACTTTCTCTCTGATATTTGTTTACATAATAATCGGTTTAACAATCAGAATATTTCCTAAAAGATATTCTTCCTTATATCCCTTAAGATAAATGTCAACTTAACATTTATCTCTTTCTTTCTCGCAGGTCGACGGGCACGTTACCGAGCTTAGGCAACGTTACCGAACTGCTCTATTTTTGGCGGGCTTTGCCTTGCTGGATCTTCATTCCTTACGGGCCGAATCTCTGCTGGATATCTTTGTTATTGGGATGGGCCTTAGAGGGGTGCTAATCCCACCTCTAACAGTATATGAACAAGGAACTATAATTTTTGAATTAATTGAACTATCCATGTACTCATAAGATTTGAAGCTAGATGTAGGTAGTGAATGGTGATCCCTTGAAAAGCGGTTTTGCTGGAAAGCGGGATGGATTTCCTCTCTCTCTCTCTCTCTCTCTCTCTCTCTCTCTCTCTCTCTCTCTCTCTCTCTCTCTCTCTCTCTCTCTCTCTCTCTCTCTCTCTCTCTCTCTCTCTCTCTCTCTCTCTCTCTCTCTTCAGTTTCAATTTTTGAATCTTGAAACATGTCTCCTTTCTCTCTTATCCGAGAAGTTTTGTTTGTGATTGACTGTAACTAAAATGTAACATCAAAAGTTGCTCCGACAATCTAGTCGTCTTTGCAAGCTATCTTCGGTTTTTGTGTGCTAAAGATCTGTACCTTAGAGCCTCCATCTTCTCTATTAAAGCATGCCTATCTCATTAGATATCTTGGTCTTTAAAGTTATTTTCCCCTGTACTAGGGTGTTTTTTATTTTATTTGATTGGGTAACAACATAAATCTTTAATACAGATTTGGGTTTTTCCCGTAATAAGCTCAAGCCAATCTTCACAAATATTCACCAGGTCATAGATGGCTAGGCATCTCCTTCCTCCCATCAATTGTTGATCTGTTATCACTGGCGAGACACCTACTTAGCTTCCCCGACAGATTAGTGTTCGAGGAGGACATGCTCTTGGTGGATCTGGGTTTGTTCTAGAAAAGTTCACGCGCCGACTTCTCGTAACCTATGCTGCCACTGCCCTCAAGTGTGTTCTTGCTTTGTCTCTGATTTAGCCGGTGGTAGTCTGTGTCTGCTGCCCGCCGGTGGTTTAGACTGAGAGCCATCCCGCCATATAACTTTCAAATCGGCTCCATATCCCCTTTCTGCGTTTTTTTTGTGAGGCCTCTTTGCTCCACTACAGGTCCTCGTCGCCGCACTGCTTAGAGACATCATCTCTTGCGGTGTTCATGTGAATCTCTGTTGGATTGTCTAAAGTGTTGCGGTTCCCGTTGGACTTTCCGAGGTTGAATCTTGTTGATCGTACGGTTCTTATTTCTTAGCAAAGGTTGAAAATGAGACACTGATCAAATTCTCAAGTGCTCTTTGACTCTGCCTAAAGAATTTGTGCTCGTGCTTTGATATATTGGGCTTGTGCCTATATTTTACTGGGTCTTGTTGATAATGTCTTGATTAAGAAAGTTTTCGAACCAAAATTCATCGCATTATTTTGCGAGTGATTGATTAATCTTTCATAGAGAGATTAAGTTAATTGTCAAAGCATGTCCCTCGTCCGTTAACTCCAGTCTTTCATCACTACAAGACCAAATATATGATTGATTGCATTATTCACGTCAATAGTCTTTGCTAATCCAAGTTATAATCCACGGGAAAAATTCCTTCTTATTGAAGAGGTTTATTACAATAACCAGCAAACAACCAAGTTTATTCAAGATATAGGTTTGTTTTATTTCCCTCATATTAAGGTGTTATAGTCAAAAAATTTCGTGCACCGACCGAACATGAACATAATCGCGTGGAATTGTCAGGGGATAGGACCCAAACTAACAAGAGAGCATCTCAAAGAGCTCCACCGTTGCTGCCTTCCTAGTTTTTTTTTTTTTATCGGAGACCAAAAATAACATGTTCTTTCTGCAAGATCTTCAAGTTTCTCTCGGATATGAGCGTGTTTACACCGTTGAGCCAATAGGCCGTAGCGGAGGATTAGCTCTCTTATACATGAATGAACCTAATGTTTTTATTAAGTATTCAGATGAGCACATGATTGATATTGAGACCACGCTTGAAGGACACAAAATCTTCATGACCTTTGTATACGGTGATCCGGTTGTGAAAGACCGAGGTTACGTTTGGGAACGACTTACAGATGAGTCTTGATCGTAAAAATGCTTGGCTCATGATAGGTGATTTTAATGAGATTACGAGTAACCATGAAAAATGAGGAGGTCGGCGGAGATCGGAGGCATCGTTCCTCCCGTTTCGTACAATGATCGACAACTGTGGAATGATAGATTTGCCATTTAAAGGAAACTCTATTTCCTGGATAGGAAGAAGAAAATCCGGAAAAGTGAAATGCCGCCTCGATAGAGCAATGGGTAATGAGGACTGAAATATGCTATTCTCCCACACTATTGTGGAGTATCTGAAAATTTGGGGATCAGACCATAGACCGGTGGTAGCTAATGTCCAAGTTACCCCCCAAAGAAGAAAGAAAAACTTTCGTTTTAATAAACGATGGATTGGAAAACCAGGAGTTAAAGAAGCTGTGATAACTGGATGGGGCGAACCCGAAGGAAACTCACGTCGAGATTTCCAACAAAAGATCACCTCATGTCGGAACCATATCTCAAGATGGAAGAAAATTCTACCAACAAATACAGCGAAACTCATCGAAGAACTAACAACTCAGATTGATCTACCTCAAGATGATGATAATTCCACAGTGGAAGAAATAGATGATTTAAGAAGACAACTCTGCAAAGCCTTCAGGGAAGAAGAAACTTTTTGGAGACAAAAAGTAAAGTTCAAATACACCGAGACGGAGATAATAACACAAAAAATTCCACTCTTTTACCAAACAGAGACGAGCTAGGAACCGTATCATATGCCTCAAGGATGAAAATGGACGCAAAGGGGATTGAGAAAGTCTCTACCAACTATTTCAGTGATCTTTTCACTTCATCGGACCCATCGGACTCTAGTGAGTCATTCCGGTACATTACCGAGAAAGTTTCGGAGATGGTTAACTGTAATTTGGTGAAAGACCCCTCAAATGAGGAAATTAGGAATGCCCTTTTCGACATTAATCCAGACAAGGCCCCTATACCGGATGGAATGACGAGTATATTTTATCAATAATTCTGGCCAATCGTGGGTCAAGATATCATAAGACTAGTCAAAGACTTCTTTACCACCGGAGAATTTGATCCTCAACTAAATCAAACCAACATTTGTCTAATTCCCAAGAAGGATAGACCACGAGCCATGACAAAATTCAGACCAATTAGTATATGCAACGTTAGCTACAAGATTATTTCCAAAATTTTGTGCAAACAACTCAAGAGCCTCCTCCCGGATTTGATTTCGGAAATGCAATCAGCCTTCGTGGCTAGACGACTTATTACAGACAATATTCTCTTGGCACAAGAAAATTTTCACGCCCTCCACACAAATCCGATGTGCAGATCAAAATTTATGGCCATCAAGACGGATATGAGCAAAGCCTATGGTAGGATTGAATGGAGCTTCCTCGAAGCCTTGCTTTTGAAGATGGTCTTTGCCTAGAAATTTTTCAAACTCGTGATGTTTTGTGTCTCCTCAGTTTCCTACCAAGTCATGTTAAACGGTGAAGCAAGAGGAAGAATTCGACCAACACGAGGACTTAGACAAGGAGACCCTCTATCACCATTCTTGTTTATCCTTTGTACGGATGCTCTCATCTCCCTCTTGAATGGAGCGGAAGTGTAAAAGCGTATCACCAGCCTAAGGATAGCTCGGGCTAGTCCCACTGTGTCTCACCTCCTCTTCGCAGATGATAACCTCTTTTCTGCAAAGCTGAGGTCCTGCAATGTGCAGAGATAGTAAAAATCATCAAGACTTACGAGGAAACGTCAGGACAGAGACTAAATAACTCGAAGTCCTCAATTGTCTTTGGAGATAAAGTAGATTTGAATACCCAACGAGACATTAGGAGGACTATCAATATCACAAATGAAGGTGGAATGGGCATGTACCTAGGACTTCCTGAGCAGATTTGCGGACCGAAGAAAAAAGTCTTTGCGTTTGTTAGAGATCGCCTAAACGGCCGAGTAAATAACTGGAATTAAAAACTCCTTTCCAAGGGAGGGAAAGAGGTTCAAATTAAATCAGTGGCACAAGCAATACCAACTTATACGATGTCATGCTACCTCCTTCTAAAGGATACAACAACAAAATTGAAGAGTGCCATTTCCAATTTCTGGTGGAACTCCAAACAAGATTCTAGGGGTCTACACTGGATTGCATGGGATAAGATATGCATCCCCCAAGAAATGGGAGGCTTGGGCTTCCGAGACCTGAGAGATTAGAATCTTGTGTTACTTGCAAAACAACTATGGAGACTAATACAATACCCAAATTCCCTACTAGCCCGTGTGTTACGTGGGAGATACTATAGACAAACAAACCCTTTAGAAGACCGAGATGTAAACTCCCCTTCCTTCGGGTGGCGTAGTATCACGGCCGCACGTCAGACACTCAGACAGGGGCTGCGAAAGACTATCGGCTCGGGGTACAATACGAGAGTATGGTGGGAACCGTGGGTCCTGGATACTCAAGCTATACCACCGAGAGGACGATATAACACGACTTATAGAGACCCAATACTTCTCGTCCATACTTTTATCAAGCATGATACAAAAGAATGAAACGAAGAAGCCCTCCGGGAGCTCTTCCACCCCGACGATATCCCATTTATTCTGGGAATCCGCCCTAGCCGGGATGTTTTGCCAGATGGTTTTGCTTGGAATCATACAAATCGGGGAAGTACACTGTGAAGTCGGGGTACGATCTCATAAGATCTCGTAACATGGACGTTTTAAATCCAAAAATCTTAGAACCTAGTACTACTTTCCTGAAAAGCCAAGTATGGAAGACCCAAGCCCCAAGTAAGATCAAACACTTCATGTGGCAGACAATCTCAGAATGTTTGGCAACTTGTCAACGCCTAGCCTTTGGACACCTAGGAACATATCTGTCATGTCCCAGGTGTGGAGCCCATGAGGAAACAATAAACCATCTTCTGTTTGAATGCTCCCTGTTTTACAAGTATGGGCTCTTTCGGACTTTCCGTCCATTCCGGGTTGCTTTCCGAGTACATCTTTATTTAGTAACATGGATTTCCTCTTTTGGAGTACAAAGATGTGGGTCTCCGAGACCCACAAAGAGATAAATACCCTTGGATTTTGTGGTATATTTGGAAGGCTCGAAATAGTAAGTTTTTTAATGGGAAGGAAGTTTCTCCTACAAAGACACTTCAGTTAGCAATCATTGAAGCGGAGGAGTGGAGGGATGCAGACAAGAAAGAGAAATGAGATGAAATTTTTATGCGACCTTTGAAAAACCGCCGGCCCACTAACATGCCTTCTTCAATCCCGATGTGTCAAATTGATGCCTCATGGGTGGATAACGGCGAGACAAGTGGGCTAGGATGGTTCTTCAAGGACCCTTCCGGAAGGAATTAAACGGGAGCACATGCATCTTGGAAGGATTACTTTGGGCAATGTCATGCATCCTAGAAAGGGGAATCTTTTCGGTGGTATCGAGACAGACTGCTCGGACCTATTAACTATGACAGATGATCCACATGAATGGCCGGATTTTAAGACAGAGTTGGAATCTTCAACTCTCTTAGATTTTATTTCTCGTTCTTTTCTATAATTTTAATTCCTAGGAAAGCAAATGTCCGTGCCGACTCTCTTGCAAAAGGGACGAGAGTACGGAGAATGATCTTTTCCCATGTAAATCATGATGAGTCGGATCAGTTTATTCTTTGGAATGATAACTCGAACCGAACAACTTTGATTTAATATATGAAGTTTTTGTTGAGAAAACAAAAAATATTTTTTTGTTTGTTCACTTTTAGTTGAAAACGCACTTAGTTGATTTGATTCACATTTGTAATAACCAGCAGTCGAAGTCAAAGACTGCAGTTTCCTTTTTTTGTTTGTCACAAACTTCTTTTCTTTTTCTAATTTCGTTTTTAACAATGGAACTATCATGATATATGTTATGTTTCTTATATGCATTTCATGAATGCAATACAAAACATATTGACAATAAAATAAGTTGTTAGAAAGAAAAAAAATAGACACGTCCGTCTTACCACCCTTTATCTTCTAAAGCAAAATTTTTACTAATAATTTTCTTACGAACTAGTCATAACAATATGCACAATATGGAGTGTTCTTGATCAGAAAAAATATGCAGTGTTCATCACTAAAATTATTTATTTGTACTAATAGTTATTTTTATTAATTAATTTTCAATTTTCAATTTATTTTATAAAATTTAGTTAACGTGTGAAATTAGTAAGTTATTATATCTATAATATGGTTTTGAACAATAAATTTTTTTCTTAAATGCAGATTTTATTTAATGTAGTGATTTATATGTTAAACTATTAAATTTTATTTTAAATAAATTAGGTATTTATAATTTATATATAGATATGTAACTTTTTAATAACACTAAAATAGTTTAATTTAAATATATATTTATTTAATATATTTATTATATAATATGAAATCTGCCCTGCTAATTTTTTTTAGCATTCAAACATTTTATTTTGTACCGCAAATTATTTTTATCAATCAATATGTATTCTGCATTTTTTATTATATACAAACTACATTTGTTTTGCAATCCGTTTGTACTGCAGTTTAATTGCATCACATTTAAAAACAGTTTTTTCCGCATAACTAAAATCGTAGTCACTATTCCAACCTAAAACAAATGCAAATGTAAACATTTGTCTATATAGACATCCATATATTTTGGTAAGTTAGGAGCAAAATAAAGCAAATTGAGACACGATGGAGAGAGGTGAAAGGCGGAAGAGGGTCCATAGTGCATGTAGTTGACTTTGATAATGTGTTTCTCATTCATTTTTGATAAAGAAGAAATATAACCTTTATTATAAGATTAATAATAATATTCCAATATATTTACAATTAAAAATATCCATAGCCTTTGATTATGTTTCCAAAATGAATAACAGCTTTTCATGACTATGTCTCCACCTCCTTGCTCTATATAACTCATCTCATTTGTGTCTAGGCACTCCCACAATTTATGCCTTGAAAATAGTTGTTTAAGAAAAAAAATCAATATGATCAGCTATAATGCAAAATGGGTAGTAATTTTAATTGTTCTTATTTTCGCTATCACCTCCACTGATGTTTCAGATGCTACCCTTCCTCATGTCATGAATTTCAGATCGATTAAGGTATTTCACTTTCCGTTTTCAAACATACACTATTCTCAGATATAATAATATATGGTGTAATGATTCGTGTACTGCGGTTTCTAAGTTGCTATTTGTTCGTTTTATTAGTTCACATATTTATGGAAACCTAGTTTGAGATTAATTAATAATAGATTACATAATTAAATTTTAAAGACAATTTGTTGTGATTCAAAAATGGCATAAAACGGTCTGCTAATGGTGTGTTGAGCAGTGTGAGATACAATAAACATGTGTCGTATGTATCCTATTTTACATTCCACTAATTTCAATGTTTTTTTAATGTTTTAACATCGGATTTATTTGTATAAAAAGGGTATTAAGGAGAGTGATGAAATAAAGGAGAGAGAGCTTGTGGAGTTTCATCTTGACTATGCAAGAACCGGAGCCAATCAAGATCATGAACCTGGGAAAGGAAGACCTTAATTAATCCAACTTAATCATTCATAAAATATGAGCTTCATCAGCTCTACTGCATGTTACAAATAAAGCATATTTATGTTTAAAGTATCTATATATATAGTAATATGATTTCATGTAATAGGCGCCAAGCTTTTGGACAAAGGTAAATCTGCATGTAAAAGAAGGAAAAAATAATATATATTATTAGGTATATGTTATGGATCTAAGTTCTATTATCTGAGATATTAATTGAAGTCATGAACGAACTTAATTTAAGTGCCATGTAAAATAATTGATGTTTTCTTACTTTGTGTAATTACCTCATTAGGTGCCATGTAAAATTACGGTAATTTTGATACAAAAACGTTGCCATGTAAAATTAAGGTAAGTTTGATACAAAAACGGTAAGGTAAGTCCCCAGACTCTTGTAGTTAAGTGATTGGGGACGGGCCTTAAACGCTACCATATTCTGGGTTCGATTATTCTGGTATGCAAAACTAAATCACATTTATTTAAGGACATTCACGTGGATATGAACCTTGTTTTATAAGCCCATTTGAATACCTGTAGAGAGAGTATTCATGAACTTCACCTCCCCTTAGAAATTAGTCTAAGTCCCTTTAGAGATTCGAGATACCCCAAATTGACGATTTAGACACCGATTGATGTATAGACTGTGAAAACTGTTAAATTTAACAGTCCTTAGAGCTTTATTTCTTCAATCATGATTTTTTTACTGTAACAATTTTTAAAGTTTCCACAATAATAATAACCGTTTTTGTTCTTCGTTTTAATTTTTTTTTCTAAAATCTCCTTTTGTGACTTTCACACCATATTAATTTTTTTTCATTGAAAGATTAACCTTATATTAACAAGAATGAAGTACATTATTCGGATACAAAGGCTGAAACACCAGAGACGAAGCCCGAAAAATTACGGGAATAAACGAAGAGTTATAAGAGAGACTTAAGCCGGCAAGAACACTTCCTCGTAGGCCTGTTTGTTTGAGGGTACGGGTCGGGTAGTGGCGGGTACGGGTCGGATATGGGTATTTCGGGTATTAAAAATCAATACCCGTTCAGGTAATAAACATGTAAGGGTTGGGTACGGGTCGAGTAAGGATCGGGTAAAAGTCGGTCGGGTAGTTAAAATAATTACCCATTTATTACCCGTACTATTTTCGGGTAGTTCAGATATCCGAACTCTTTTAAATTTTTTTTATAGAAATTCATAATCAAATAAACTAATCAAATAACAATAATAACAAAACAAACAAAATAAACTTCTATGGGGATATTGCACCCAGTGTATCTTATTTGTAAAGTAATAACAATGTTGTATCTTTCAATATCTTGTTGCAATTTTATATCTTTTTGTCTCAATTTCACTGTTAAAAAGACGAAAATGCTCTTACTGTCAAAAGTAACTCAATTGATTGATGACAGGTCCCACTATGACTTCTATATATATATATATTTAAATCCCACGCATGAACAGTGCACATGAATGAATAGTGTCCATAACATGTTGTTTTTTGGATAGATAGTGGAAACGACATACTTTTGTGTCCACAGAGCACAATGTGAACTCTTGACCACATATTTGTCCATCAGAAGCGTTTATTATGTGATATAATTGTGGTAGTGTGCATGAATAATCGACATCGTCTACTTGAGCTTTTAAAATTGTGTTTACCATGTACATTTCACGATCATGTAAACTCTTGGTCACCTTCTGTCCATCAGACCCGTCTAGTATGTGAGGAGATCATGGTAGTTTCAACGAATAGTCGATATTGTCCGCCATATCCATAGGAAGCATTAACACGTGATTTTAATGTGTGTGTCTAGGAGCCATAATGTGAACTCTTGACCACATAGTGTCCATTAGAAGCGTTTATTATGTGATATAATCGTGGTAGTTTCGACGAATAATCGACATCGTCCGCCTGAGCTTTTAAAATTGTGTTTACCAGGTACATTTCACGATCAAGTAAACTTGTTCACCTTCTGTCCATCAGACCCGTTTAGTATGCGAGGAGATCGTGGTAGTATCTACGAATAGTCGATATTGTCCGCCATATCCATAGAAGGCATTTAACATGTGGTGTTTATTTGTGTGGTTAGGAATCATAAAAAACTTTGTTTCTAGCGGATAATATACTTGGTTCAATAGTTCACATGATTATGAATACGTGGACACTAGGGTTTGTTGCGCCCACTATTCACCCAAAAGCAACATTTCCCTTGGTCGCCTTTTTATCCACGGGAAGCATCTAGCATGTAATATGATCGTCGCATTGTCCATGTGGATGGATATTGTGGACAGCTAGTCTAGACTATCCACTCGAAACTTCTGTATTAACTCCATTTTTTTTTAATTCCGGTACATCGACTGATTATATTATATTGCCGGAAATCTCACCTCCGCAATGCTATCTACCGTCAAAAAAATGAAGGGTAAAAATAAATATAAAGTAAGAAAGAGAATAAGGGAAAAATAAAGAAAAAAAAAAAAAATATATATATATATAAAGGATGGATGCGTGGATGGGGGGAATTTTTGTCTTTTTAATATTGAAATTGAAGCAAAAAGATACAAAATTGAAAAGACTTTTTGAAAGGTACAAGATTGCAAGGAAAAAGAAAATAAGATACAACTTGTGCAAAACACCCAAACTTCTATATCTAACAATATAATTATTACATATTTTCAATAAATAAAGTTTATTCATTATATTATTTCATTTATATTTATATAATTTTATAAAACAATATAGTTTTAATTATTCAAATGGGTATTTTGGGTATTTCGGGTAATACCCGACTCGTACCCTTACCCGCTAAAAAAAAATTACTACCCAAATGGGTAATTTCAGTATCGGATAAGGCTAAGGGTCGGGTAATTCGGGTTGGGTAAGGGTCGGGTCGGAATACCCGACCCAAACTGCTCATGCCTACTTCCTCGGAGACAAAATCCATAAACCAAGACAAAGGAAGAAATTAACCGCTAAAATAGAGACCAAGTAGAACTCTCTCGACCGAGGGAAAGAACGGAAAGGAGCCGAAGACGCGGAACAACAAAGCTTGCAAAACCGAAGCCGAAAGTAGCTACACCGAGCACGGTATAAACTCCAAGCTAGAAGAAACCGCGAAGAAAGAAACACAATGCCCGACTAGCAAAGAAAAGAAACCACAAACGATAATCTAACTCATACCCACCAAATCGTCACCCTAAAAAGTCTAAATCTAGAACTTTGCATCGCCACAAAATTAACAAGAGTTTAGCCTTATGAAAACAGACTATGCAACACCTAGGAGAAAACTGCTTATTAAACTACACTAAAGACGGTGGAAAGAGGACATGATAAGATCAACGAAAAATAACAAAGCTAGCCGGAAATAATCTAACCCGAAACAATGATAAACCGTACCAACCACAACAGTGAGAGAGAGAACCCAAACTCCTATCCAACAACAATTACTATCCAAACCAGCTAACCACAACATAGACAAAAAACTAAACCATAAGAACCAAAACCCTAAACCATGACATAAACTCACCGGACACAAAAGCTGCAGCACCCGCCAAAAAAGCACGAGACCTGACCCGTCCGGCAGAAACCTCAAACCCGCAACCGAACCACCGAAGTACGACCGAACCAGCGACCAAACCACGACGAAGAGTCATTAAAGCAGAGGCAAAGGAGACACAACAGGGGATAAACACGCCACCACTCAAGACCGGATCCATCGAGTAGATCAACGCTGGACGGCCGACGGCTAGGACGCGACAAACCCCACATGAAACTCCATCGTAAATCGTCGGAGCAAGTCTAAAGACAACACACGACGACGACAACCACAAAAACCGGCAAGAGGGAGAGGAGAAAGGGGGATGCCAGCCGCAAAGTAATCTAGAAGACCGGACCACTCCCCGGCTCCGACCGTGTTTGTCGACCGCCGGGGAGAAAACGCAAAAGCAGAGGAGGGAGGCGCCTCGGTTAATGGGTCGGAGAGAAAAAAAAAGAATCTAGGGCGAACAAGGGTGTGATGATAATATCATACTGGCATATTATAAGTTTTCATACATGTATTTTTTTTCATCTTTCGTTATTCTTTTCTTTTTTTCCAAACAATAAAAAATTATATTGATGTTATTACAACAAATTTCAATTAATTGATAATTTTACTTTCTTTAGTTAAAAAATTAACAAAAAAAATACTTGCGTTGAGATAGAAAAATGCTCTCTAGAAACAAAATTCAAATAAAACTTTTTAAATAATGTTTATTTATTAATATAATTTTAAGCTATTGTATTTTTAATTATATTTGTAATAATTACTTATGCTAGATCTTATTATTATTAATATAATTATAACCATAATAGATAGGATAATAAAAATATATCATCACTCATACTTAAATATAGCATACTTTGTATTTTAACAAAAAAATTATTAAAATAACATTTATAATTTCTACAATTTTTGTTAACAATCATACTTTCAAAATTATCAAAAGTAAAAGTCACAGTTTTTACAGTAAAAATCTCTACAACCAAAAGTCTACAGTCGCAGTCATTACCAATCGGACCCTTCTTAGTGAGTGTTTGTTAAAAAAATTATTTTTAAACTTTGGCTGTTAAAATTTTGACTGTAACTTTGCTTTTAATTTAGTTCTGTGAATTTTAAATAAATGAAAGTTATAAATTGTAGTTTTCTCAAAAACCACTGAAACAGAAATAAAAGAGGAGTTATAAAGTGTGATTGATTTTAAAAAAACAAAAATGTACTTGAAAAAATTGTTCATTTTTGAAAACGGTAATTCATTTAAAAAATTTCAAAGTTTTAAAAAGTCGAATCACCAAATCTACATTAGTTTTTCTTAACTATTAAACGAATAATGAAATCCATAAAAGAATAATATCAATGGAGAAACCTATGATCTAGTGGTCAAGTGGTTAAAGCTTTATACCGATAGATACTAGAATTAAATCCTTGAAGACGCAAGTTTTACAAAATTAATGGAGACAAGCTTATAAGGAAATTTTCAGGAGCAGGTGGAGCCGTTGATCGTGATCTCGTGGATTCTCGTAGAACGGAGATAGTATTATCTATAAAATTATCTTATAATAATTCTCATAATTTGTATTAGTGTTCAAAAAATTATAGTATCAAGACGGACAAATTGGCACGGCTCGATCTCAACCATTTGACTTTATTTATGTTAGTCATGATCTAAGGTTTATTGCTATATGATGAAAAAAAAATCCCAAAGGGTCTGATAAGGTAAGACGAGGTGAAAACAGTAAAATATTTTTTTTTAAATAATGGAAAGTGATTATTTCATTTTTTGTATTTATTAAAATGACTAGGTGATCAATCCGTACGCATGTACGGACATTTTCTGTTGTTGATTATTTTATGTGTAATTTTTTGTTTAGTGTCACGACAATACATGATTTTAGTTTTTTTGGTCGAGATAGTATAAGATTTAATTCATTACTTTATATGCAAATCAGGATTCTTACATTCAGATGTATAAAATAATAGTTATATATAAACATACAAAAACACATTATAGCATTGTAGGTATTGAAAAAGTAACCGCTATAGATAAACATTTATTATTTTTGGAAATATTTTTGGTAAACATATTTGTGTATTAAGAATTTTTATGTGTCATTTAAAGCGTCTCTTCTTCCACCAATGAATGTGATCCGCGTGCCTGGAATGTTGTGTCGCTTTAAGTCAAGATTGATAACTGTATCGTCGCTTCGATCTTATTTTCTTCTGGTTTAATTATAGCCTCTCCTTTCATAATTTTTCAGCATAATCACTTCTCTCTCCCCATTGGTTCTACCAAAACTTCTATTTGTTTTCTGTCTTTTATCTTCGTTCTTTCCTTAAACATGTAGACGTGTTCTTTTTGGTAAGGAGTAACTCGTCCGTAAATAAATTTGTTCCAATGGTTTCTTTTGTTAATCGCTATTCACAACTTAATGGCAACGATCATATTCTTTATTTGGATTGATCTGATGCTTCGTTAATTTCAGTAACATGCTTTGGTCTGAAATTTCTGAAATCAGTTGCTTTCCGCGTAAGTTAATTTTTTTTGTTTGCATGTTATAAGATCGAAATATTGATTTTTTTAGAGAAACCGATTGTACATCGGAGTGGACCTGTCACGGAAGAAGTGGAACAAATTCCTTTTTAAGAAAGCGGTTCAGACGATTTCGGTTGGTGGCAAAATGACCGTTTGGAATTGTTTCGTCGCCAATCTAGAATTCATTTTACCCCATGAAGATCTTCCGACCGGTCTTGATTTCATCACGGTTCTCATCTGTGTAGTCGAATAACTCAGAAGAGTCTTGCTAGGTCAAAAGACGAAATCTCAAGAAAGGAAACTCGGCGGCGAGATGATTGTTTGAGATCGATTCCTTTGGGTTTCTTTATCTTGAGGAGAACATTAGTTTCAGTTTGATTTCATAACAGTTCCATCTCATCGACCGCCTTGCTGGGAAAAAACTACAAATGTAACTCTTCAATTAAGTTGTTCGGTTTCTGGCGGAAAAAAACCGATATCACAACTCCAACTCATGCTTCGGCTTGGACGAACTTGTCTGTCAAGAAATTATCTTAGCTCTATTTATTGTTTTTAGTTCGACTTGTAATATCAAGTTTTGAGAATATAAAAGACTTTTTGAGAATATTCTTTATGAATCAGTTTAGCTATATTTTTGACTTTTTTTGATTTTATGCATAGTACAATAGATAAGAAAAAAATATATATGACTTGCTTAACAAATAATTCGAACAATAGATACGAATATTCTCTAAAAATATAAATTCAGATTATTAAATATTTTTGCTAATAATTGCTCTCTTCATTCTTTGAACATCGACACCTTGGGGACCTATAAATATGCTGGACCAATGTGCTTGTTCACATGTGTACTCGCCTATGCACAAATATCGGAATATATAAACCGAGTTATAGAGGTTTCTATAATTTGTAATTTAATAATAATTATTATACTAATGAATTGAGTAATTACCTTTATTGAAATTAAGAAGCCCAAGTTGTATAACACACAGAAAATCATGGTTGCACTTAGCCCAATTGGTTGAAAAATCGGTAGCAAAATTACATGCATAATCAGTCAGTTTGCAAGGTAAAATATCACCTCTGCAATCAAGGTCATGATATTAACATTAAAATATAGTAGATCAATTAACTGTTAAAATGTTATCTACTCAGAAACATATAAAATAAGCACTTATGTATTTAACTTGCTATCCATCAAATCAAAATGAATATTTTTCCAAGAACAACCTGTTTTAAGGTACCATCCTTGCACTGCACCAACATTAATAACTCTTCCGAAGACAGCCTTACCAAGTCATGTATTGTTCACCCATGAAAATTTTAGTGAATGGATAAAAATTGAAGAAAAAACTATCAATCACACTATTAACCCTCTTTAGCGATGTTTCCTCAGTAAACAAAATTTTCCGAGGATGAGCGGTTCCACGAAGATAACTCGTATATAAACGAACCTCAAACGTTTCAATGATTAATGTAGTATCTTCAATACTCGTCCAAGATGATTGCCATAATTTCTTAGGAATTATTGCATGAATTTTAGAACCCTGTGAGAAAATTTAATAAGAATAAAGAGACGTAAAACAAATATAGTTTAGACTAACTTTTAACAACTGAATATAGATTAGTATCCAAAATTTAAACACTAACCCATTCGTCTACCAATATGAGATCGATCGTTGTAACGAAAGGGAAATAAACTTGTTCCACTTTTAAGAACTCGAGCTTTGATTCGCCATTTATCAAAAACACACTACAAATCAGAAATATTTGTTAATTCTTTGTTATTAAGAACATCCAAACTTTTTGAATCCATGATATATATATAAATTTTCCGTTGAGTTAGATCTAGGTTAGTAATGTATAATACAACCAGAATTATAGAATATTTTTCCTCTGTAAAAATATATATTTTAGTTTATCAATGGATATATAACATAATGTCATTGATATAGGAAAGTTTGTTGAGAAATTTAGGAAATTAAGAATTTTAGTAAATATTAATGTATCATAATCTAAATATAAATCCATATTTAGACATATATTTTAGGCGATGTTTAATGGATATATTTCTTAAGAAATATATTTTTATATTTAAAGTAATTGATTTTATGTTAACTTTTATACGCTGAATTATCGTTTACATATATTTAAATGTATTATCACAACAAAATATGTAAAGGATATTGTAATATATAAAAGAAAACAGTGATCTTTATGTATTATTTCAAAAACAATATTAAGAACATAAAATATTTACAATTGATTTCTTCAATGCCCTCGATTTTGAATTTACATGATAGCGATATTTTGTTGTATAGTTTTGTTGGAGAGCATTTATAATGAAAGAAAATTGTAAAAAACTTAATGATAAAAATAAAACTAAATAGTCACTACAACCAAATAAAATATAAAACAACCAAATGATCATCGCAAATTATTCTCTTCTCCAATAATGCTCTTAGTACAATTCCTTTTAATTATTTAGAAATGCCACTTATACTTACAATTGATCGAAAAACTATTTATTAGTAAATTTATACGCTGATGATTAATATTTGTAGGAATAGTTTAACAAAAACTTACATATAATAGTTCTACTTCTTAATGTGCGGAATATCATTGTCAATAAGCACTTCAGATTTCTCGTCAACAGACGTGGCGAACTTTTTCTTTATTATTATTGTGTATAATTTAATATAATTAGTGGCAAGTTGCTAGTAACTAAAACATACAGTACATAATAATAACAAAGTTGACGATAACAGAACATAGGATGCCGTTAATCTTACATAAACGCATAAGGAAACATTGGATAGAATCAGGTCCAGGTTTGATTGTCCTATACAATTGCTTTGCATGCTTACCAAATCGCATGGAATGATATTCCACTACACAAAAACAATGATAGTATTGTGTCACTATTAGATAAATAAGAAAAAAGTGTATCCTATATGATTAGAGATTAGTAAATACCTTTCATTAATAAGTTGAAATTTAATCTTAAATAGATTTGGACCAGTTTTATGAATGACTTCCAAATCTTCAACTCCTCGGATTAAGCCAATTATGTCTATGCGATATTAAAGATTAGTTTAGTAGCAAATCATATTGTATTAAATATATATTCGAAAAATGCTACGAATGGCTCACCGATCAAGTATGTGTTATTATTTGATTGAATGTCTTCAAATTTTGTGTATTAACAAAATAATCATTTGGTCAAACCATCAGTAGGGATCATCAAAGTTTCATGCTTGAAAACAACCTTAAGTGGATGTTTAGTTGTACGATTAATACCCATTTGAGTCGGAAGTAAAAACTTTGAAAGGCAGAATGATTCGATGCTTTTGGTGAACAACATTTCATATTGTATCTTGGTTGAGTATTCAATTTTAGCTTCAATCTTACGGCCCTCAGAAAGACAAATTGAATCGAAAGTTAATACAATTATAACAATATCATATTATATTTGTTTGATTAATTCTTATAATATATTATGTGCCAAAACTGTATTTGTAGCTATTATAAAATATTTTTATCACGTTGAAATAACTTACATATTCATCTGCCAAAATAAAGAAATAGATTTGTTTCCCAGCAACGTATGTAGTTCATTTATGCACAATTGTGACACAAATAGTAGAGTTGAAAGGATAATTATTTTAAAGGAAAGAAATTCAACATTAAGAAAATTTATCACAAATCGAGAAGAGTTTTTTTTGGATTTTTTTATTCTTTTGGGGCTGATGATATGCAAATTAGGGTATTCTACAATTGTATATATAAATGATTATAGAGGACAATAGGGTTTTCAGCGAAGCATCGTATTGAAATTACCTAATTAAATTGGAAAGTGACAATATTTTAATGTATATATTACTTACTTTAATTTATTAAATGTGATCTTAACATAAGATCTATAACAATTTTGTTATGTATAAATACCATATCTAATAGTTGTGATTCGGGATATACATTTTTTAGTTTTAGTAATCGATTTTATATCTAACTGATTAATACATTTTTGTTTAATTCAGATGATATACGATACTTTTATATTTAGGTACACAACTATGAAAAAATATCAAAAGTTACTCTAATAATGTTACAAATAAATTATGTACAAGAGTTAACTTTTGTTTGACATCGTAAATGAGTTACGTTAATTTATAAAATCATAATTCGTTTTTTATGGTTATGCATTAACGTCGTTAAACTTCATGGGAAGTTGCAGCTATTATTGTAGGTTATGATCACCTATGAAATTGAGAATCTAAAAAAATGTTAAGTTATACTTACTCAAAAATCGTTAATTGGGAATTTACTTGAAGACAAAGAATTGTTTCTGCAAATATTAAGTACAAATAAGCTTTTAGATTTTATAAGAGTAGTCTACATCAAAACAAATGTAAGTTATACTTACTCAAAATCGTTAATTGGGAATTTACTTGAAGACGCCTCCAGAAATAAGTTTCCCGATCATTTGTATGAACCACTGGATTTCGTTCGAAGTCATCAATTCCAAGAACAACACCAATCAAATCTACACCTAAAAAAACACCAAACAAATCCATAACCAACTCTAATAAATAATAGTATCACATAACAATATTATAACATGTTACATAAAAATATACTGATTGGATAAGTGTTAGTTATAATGCCGTTTAAAATGCCTTGTATAGGCTTCAAGTCAAAGTAGTGCTCGCCATTAGGGACTCGAATTCTCCAGATTATACTCGAATTGATTCAACATAAAGATAATGAACTACCGTTTCTCCTACCCGTATCGAATAGAACATGCTGAGTAAAATCTTCTTCATGTAAAACCGGCTTGATTTAGATCGGGAGAATCGTACGGTCTTCTATACGACGAAGGAAGGGTGCGATTGAGTCCGCCGAACTTGGGCGAGAGATGTGACTTCGGGGAACGCCAGAGCTCTAGTGTCTACGAGAAGCTTCATGAGTCAAAAAAAATTGAGGAAGCCGATACTTCTACTTTGGTAGAGAATCTCGCGCAAAGCAATGGGAGTCATGGCTATTATATTGCCCCCAATTTTTATGAAATACAAGATGCTTATTGAATGATAAAAAATGGGTCTTACCTTCTACAACTAAGGACCTTCGCGGAATATTTTGAATTCGATTCGTTTTTAGATCAAACAAACAGAAGAATTAAGGTTTCATTCATATTATTATAGATAGCTTGATCTCCAATTTGAAAGATACTTTTTTCCTAAAAGCCGAGCCAATAGGATGAACTAAAAAAAAGAGTTCATAAACGGCTAACCATTGGCCTATCATGGATAAGAACGTTATCCCATTGAACCCAGTGGCCTTCAGATTCCAACAACCACTCAAAATTTTCAACAAAATCACCTCATAATTTTTCTTCTATCTGTTGACCCTATTGTTATAAAGTGAATCATACACAAAACTTAATACATCGTAGAAACAAATATTATCTAACTATTATTAAAATATAAATATATACATGTATAGTTATAATATTAAATGGGACATGTTCATCGATCAAAAGTAGTTTGATGGTTTTGCCGATTAAGACTTCTTCAAACATCCAAGACCGAAGGACCTTTAATCTCAAACTCCATTTGGTCGTTGACTTGTTGATCTCTTAAAGGAACTGGTATTACCTTTAGGCCAGAGTTTTTTCCAAAAAAAATTTCGAAGAGAGAACAAACGGAAGATTGAAAGGAAGTTAAAGTCGGAAACGTTTCGTATCTGTCTAGGATTTGAAATAAATACTCATCATGATTCTAGGAAATCATGATTGGGTATTTATTTTATTTTACGGTAAATAAGGAAAAACTAAAATTTAGATTTTTTAAATTAACATATCATTTGTTAAAATATCATCATTCTTTACTTTTGATGAATTATTCCACATATTAACAATTTATTTTGTCTAACATAAATTTATGTACTACAATTTATTTTTTTCTAACATATATTTTATTGGAGAAACCGGCATGTGTAATGCATAGTATTGAATATGTGACAATCATTATTTTAATATGTAAATTCTAGCATAAAAATAGATTACCAGTATTAAAAATTAAATCTCGATTTGTCAATTAACGTAACAGTTTCATATCAATTAATTTGGTGGGTAAATGTCAATCTAATGTATTAACTATATTAATAAAAAATAGAAATGTAGGTTGCTATCAATCACTTCTAATTTATATCTATACGTTTAATCTATCTTAAAATTAAAATACCAATTATAATTCTATTTATATCAATGTGAAAAAATTTAAACAATTTTTGATACCACATATTGAATAAAAGTTTTATTTAAAATTTTAGTAAAGATCATTCGTAAAAATTAATATTACATAAAATTAATATCTCATAACTGCATGCAATGTAACTGGTTACCACACAAAAATAAAAATTCAGATTAAAACCGCCATTAAATGCCTTCTACCAAACACCCCAATTAAAATCATTATAAAAGACACTTTTGAATATAATTAGTTTATTCTTGTAGATATTCAATCTATTTAGTTTTATTTTTCAAAAAAAAAAACTCTCTAAAAATCACATTTTCACAAAAAATCAACAAGGACATTTTTTTACAAATGTAAGGGCCCTCAACACATCGCGTGATGACTGGAGAATACATGTTAAGATTATTCAAAAATAGACCAAAGAAAAATCAGCTAACGGTCAGCGAATCCACCTCATACTCTGTGATGACCAGGTATTCAATCTGCAAATACAGACTTAACTTACAACTCTCTCTAAATTTGATATTGGAAGCTCTTAAAAAATATGTACAAACAATTATCTTGTTTTTGACTTCATAATATGCAGAGTAACAAAATCCAAGCAACAATTATGGGTCAGGAACTGACCAATAAATTTAGAGGTCAAGTTTACAAAGGCCATTGGATTGTCACAAAATCATTTAACGTAGTTTCTCAAACACAAAGATACATGGCAACGAAACACACTTACTATTTGGAGTTTAATAACTCAACAGAGATTAGAGTCACAAATTATATAAATGATTCTTATTTTTTATTTAAAGGAGATCGATCTTTTCTTGAAAAGGGAGACCCCTGATCAATATTACGTTGGTAAGTTTTCTTTAAACTTATCATACAAAATAAAATAAGATATTATAATTTTTTGCCAACATATTTCTCTATCTAGACCTTTTAGGAACAATATCAAACATCAGCCATCTTCACATGCCAGACCCAACCCGAGTTACGTACGATCATTTCTGTCTCACATTTGATCTTAGAGCTGATAAGTAAGATTCGCCTTTATCTATTTTTCACTGTAATGCATAATTATTGTTTAAAGATGATATTTATAATATAAGAACATTTTCAGGGGAGGCATAATAGAATGCTTGGTTTTGGGAGACATTGCAACAAAACTCTATAGTGATTGAGATATTTTCGGTGGAGTATAGGAGTGATCTTAATATAAAACATAATAGATGTACACTTATGAATCGTTTCTCAGCTCAAGATTTGATCTTTTAGTGTTCATTCCATTTTGTTTTTTGACATTATCTAGCGATGACAAATCAACGATTTGACGAATCACGTCTGCAAACAATTATTAGATAAATCATGTATCAATCGAGAAAAATAATTTTTATTTTAAATCACAAAGTTACAGATAACAAACCGATCAAGAGATTTTCTCAAAATTACCAGCAAGAATCTTATCAAAAGAAACAAAATACTTCTCTTCCACCTCTTCAGGAAAGTCCTCAGATAATGTGATTTTGGTTTGATTTGTAAACATCATTTTAAAAGGCAGATGATTAGTCTTATATTCATTTGAATATGTGACACATACATGTGAGAGTCGAAACTCGCACGGTCAAAACTTGTAGAGCAAACTTTTTAGGGAACATAAACTTTAAGGATAAACCACTAAACTAGCAAACCCGGTGGAAGTTATATTAATGTTAGATCGAAAGGAATACAAAGGTCGGAAAAAAGATAATACAATGAATCAAAATCGGCTAAGAAAACTGCTTAAAATCTTAAGTCTAGATGCTAGGGTTTTTAGCTCTGCCTTTCTCGTATGACTTCTACCTCCTTAAATAACTGCGGCGAGTCGGCCGACGGATGACACATTTCACCCTCATTTGTTTGGTGCTCGGCATGCCACCTCATTGCCGATGCAGTTTTCTGGCTTTGGTACATTCTCTTCAGCCTGTCAGCAATTGGCATATACCACATACGACTATATGGTATATTGGTTCTCCGATGTCTCTCATTAGGCTTCCATCTTGGTGATTGGCAGAACAGACACTTATCTTCCTTTTCATCTTCTTTCCAGAAAATCATACAATTATTGATGCAAACATCAATTGTATCATAGGGGAGACCTAAATTGCGCATCAGTTTTTCTGTCTCGTAATGTGAAGCAGGTGCCTGGTTTCCTTCTGGTAAGAACTCGGTAAACATTTCGCATATCGAATCCACTGCCCTTTCACTCATATTATGTTCTGCCTTTCTCTGCAAGACTCGAGCAGCTAAGGATAACTGCGAGTGACCTTCCCGACAACCATCATATAAGGGATTTTTCGCTCCTTCTAGCAGATCGTAAAATTTTTGTGAATGATTACGGACAGGTTCTTCCAAATTTTGATAACTATAATCATCGTAATAGCTATCAAAATTTTCGTTATCACGAAATGCATCATTCACCATATCCACATATCTATCTTCTACTACATAATTACCAACATCTTCACTCCCAGAAAACTGTGTGCTACCAGCATAACTAGTTCCTAAATCCATACCGATTTCCTCTCCATGTTTATACCAAACATAATAATCAGGCATAAATCCTTTACCATAAAGATGACTCCAAATTTTTACTCCAGAGACTATCGGTTTTTCGTTCTTGCAAACCTTACAAGGGCAGTGAAACTTACCGCCATTACTCTGTGCTAGAGGTTGGTTGTTTGCAAATGCCATGAACTGCTCCATCCCCATTTCGAACTCCTGGGAAAAATTTCCCGTCGCTTCATCGATCCTCCGATACATCCACTCCCGAGAATTACTATAATTGTAATTTCCCGACATTTCGTGAGTATAGAACAACTCGTTTTTTTGTCTTTTTCGCAACTTTTTCTTTCGAATTCTCGGTTTGTAAATGATTTTCTTGAGTGGTTGAGAATGAGGAGAAGATATCCATGTCTATATATATAATTTTTTACGACTGATTTGCGACTCTTTAGCGACTGATTTGCGACTACTAGCAACGGTCGCAATAATTCGTTACACCTACCTACAAACGAGGAAAATGTGATCCATAACTACTTTTGGCGACCGATTTTACGACTGAAGTTTTCGCGACTTATATTCCGTCGCTACTCAGTCGCAAATTTACGACTGATTTGCGACTTTCTATTTTGGTCGTACAAGAACGACTGATTTGCGACTAAACATGTTTAGTCGCAAATCAGTCGTAAAAGAGTCGCAACGTAGTCGGTATTTTTTGCGACTGAAAAATCAGTCGTAAAACGTAGTCGGTAATTCCCTGTTTTCTTGTAGTGCGGCTTCGAGAATATTTCCGCAAGATTTGCGGAAATCTTCCTGTTGTTATCTCCTTCCTTTTTCCGTCAAGATGTACATTTCTATCTCGGATTTTCCTTTTCAGCTCTCCCCTTCCTTGATTCTCACTTCTTCGAGTTTATCTTTCCGCGGCTTGACCTATTTGCCGAGTGGGCCGAGAACAGACGCTCCGAGTCCGTTTGTATACGAACTTCTTTATTCGGCCCAAAGTCTTGGGTATACGAGTGTTGGTCATTTGGGCCTAAGTTCGTATTTCTTCTAACTTGGTTCATTAATTTAGTTTATCAGCCAAGAAGGTCCAAGCCGATATTTCCGAAGGTGGTCACGGCGAGTTTGTGCATATTGGTGATCGTTTGATTATCCGTTTGGGAAGTTTAGGGAAGCAAAGTCCAGCTCGGAGGTTTAAGAAAGATTCATTCAGCTCGGGATTTCCGGAGGGATAAATCATGATCGGGAATGAGAAGGGAAGGATTCGGATACGAGCTGGTTCAGCTCAGGTATTGAACTGGTTCAGCTCGGAAAACCCGAGCTGGTTCAGCTCGTCCTTTGCCTGTTTGGATGTTTCGTTGATTCGTAGTTCCTGTCGGAAGATGCGTTTGTCCGATTAAAGTGTCGTCCGTTTCGTATGAAATGTACTTGTCGAAACCACTTTTCCGACAAATTGTTTAGGTGAAGTTGTCGGTACTTCGTATAACTTGGTTATTCGTATTAAACGTTGTTTGTCCATAGCGGACGTTTGTCTGTGTTTGATCTTTCGATCTTGTTTTCGACTATTGTTTTCGTCTAGTGGGTTTTCTACCCCAACAGTTAGCTCCTCAGCTTGCCAGAATCGAATGCGATGATGGCGAGGTTATTTCGTATTCGAGGCGAAAACAATTGTTCGAAAGAACTTTAATCAACCAGCCCCTGTGTCATCGTTCTTGCGATAATCGGGTCGTCGATCGCAGTTGATTCCTCTATGCTTGGCCAATCCCGACCACATGCCTAATCATGACCTGTTCTGCCATGATTTGCTCGGGCATGCTTGCGACAAAATGGTTGAAAAATAATCATTTTGAAATCCCATGCCTTGGTGAATTCTATAAGAATTTACTTCTTCATTCTTCACTCCTTACTTCTTTCTCCAAAGAAAGTAATTGCCCGAAAGGTTCGACTCGGCCAATCGTAACTAACTTGTCATGCGTGGTTCGGGCAATCCCGAAATCGTCTTGAGAAACCGTGTGAAATTATGATTCTACCCCTACTTCTTTGGAGTGATATCTATAAGTATCCTTCATCCTTCGTTCATTTCTTCATTCACTCACTCTCTCTAGATTTTGATACAGTCTTGGACGATGTCATTCCAGAGCGCACCCCTCCCGTTGTCTAAGCGTGAACTTGCGAAGGCTAGAAGGAGAGCGGCGGCAGAAGAAAAAAGGCAGCGGAGCGAGGGAAAAGCATCCGAGGTGTCCGGAGAAGGCCAAGAATCCGTGTATGGTTTGTCTCTTCACCAGGAGGTCCCTGTGGTTCCAAGCGGACTGGAAACCGACCAAAACCCTAGTGCTCGTTGTACACCCAAGAGTCTAGTCTTGGGTTTGGAGGCTTAGAGTGCTCTGCCTGAGAAGAAGAAGAAAAGGGCTAGGAAAGCGGGTGAAACTGAAGTTCCTCGAACTATCTCGAAGTCTGCTACCAGTGGCTTGAAGTTCAAGGGCCATGTTTAGGATAATGTTGCAAATGTTACGAAGTTTTGTTCGGGAGTATGGCACGCGGGGGATGTTCTGATCCGGTATGAGGACATGTCGTGCGGATCTCCGCTTGCCCACGCAGGCCTAGACTTCTTAAAGGTAGAGATCTTTCCCTTTTGACCGGCGCGACTTTTTCCTGATACATTTTTTGTGTCAGGCCTGGGCGTCGGTGAATAAGCAGGCCGCCGAATCCGAGAGAGAAATTCGCGGAGCTCAGGAGTTGTTCCGCAAGCATTTGGCCGATAATCAGAAACTGGAGTTTTCCCTATCGGAATTAAAAACTGCGCGTGAATTACAGGTGGCCGAGTTCGAGGCGGCGCGATGCTCTATCGACGAGGAAAAGGCGAAGGCTCTCGCCGAAGCTGAGGCTTTAAGGTTGAAGCTCGTGGAAGAGGGTTCTTCCCGCGATGCCGCTTTAAAGGAGGCAACCAAGAAAGGGAGGAAAGGAGTGCTCGACAAATTCTCGTCCCGTTTTAAGAAACTTCACGATATTTTTGCCGAGCTTCCCATGGCCAAGAAGAGACATTTTTATTTCATAGAAACAAACAGCAACCTCGAGATGATTGCCGCGTTGAAGGCACAAGACCCTCCAGCGTTCGAGGCCGAGGAGGAGCAGCTCGAGATTAAGAAGGCGACGCTTCTCGCGGACGATGTTCTTCAGTTTGACTGATTGATGGTCGAGGCGGGGAATTGCTTTAACCTCTCACCTTTCACTGAGGATTCCGGTGGGCCGCTTCAGTGGGACTCTTCCCTTGCTGATGATGCGGAATCCGCCGGCATTTTCAATGCATATGGTTCTTATCTCAGAAAATCACGTTTGTTTGTATTGTTGTTTAAGTTGTTGTTGTTTCCGGAATGGTTGGTCATTCCGTCTTGTGAACCCTTTGCTTCTTCCAAATAAACTACTTTCGCTTTTAGTTTCCGAGATTATTTTTCGGGTAAAGTATCTTTAAATGTGTCGTGGTTTGTTTAGTTCCTTGAAAAGGGGTTCGAAACCTATTCAGTTCGGGAAACCAAGTTTATTGAACTTGGTCCGAGCTGGTTCAGCTTTGCCCGAGCTGAATTCAGCTCGGTGATTTTGAGCTGGTTTGGTTTAACCGACCTGGTCCAGCGTGGGATTTCTGTGTGATATGTTCTTTGTATTGTCCTATTCGATATGTTTGGAAGCGTTCCGTAGAGTTTCGAGATTGAGTCTGAGAAAACGAACAATCGTGTTTCTTTTGCAGACTTATAATGACCAGACCAGTGTGTTCGGAAATATCTTACTGGGTTTCGAAATTGTGTCTGAGAAAAGCGTCCTTTTCTCGTGGACTTATAGTGATATAGACCAGCGTGTTCGGAAACGTCTTGTTGGGTTTCTAGCCCAAAACGTTTTTCTCTTATAGACTTATAACGAATGATTAGACCAGTGTGCTTGGAAGCGTCTTACTGGGTTTTGAGGAGTTTTACGGTTGACATTAGTACTAGTGTGGGGATCTGCCGTCTTACATTCCCAAGTCGGTCGTGTACTTAGTAATGACGTTGTTGAGACCAGTGTGTCGTGTTTTACTGGGTTTGGATTTTCGATCCCGATTTTCCGCGAAACTCTCGTCTCGCATCTCTCGTTCACTGAAAACAAACCGGTATCCGCAAGACCACCTTTCAAAGATACCGAACCAAGATATACTTGGTTAGAACGTCATTTTACCAGCGTGCTGAGAAGCGTCATACTGGATTTTTGGGGGTTTATTATCGTCTCCAGTACTGGTGCGGCGGATTTGAAGACCTGTCAACAACCCGTATTCGGGATCTTACGTCGACCTCTCGAGTTATGTTTCCTTCGCCGATAATAAACATATATAACGCGCTTTTATCCATTGTTGGATGTAATAGAGCCTTAATCTATATTTTACGTGTCGGCTTATATCCGTGAAGGATGTATGCGTATGTCCATTGCGGCCGTCAGCGGACTAGGTAAGTCATTCCTAACTATTATGCATGCGATAAACTAGTAGGCGGGTTCTTAGTTCTGAAGTTCGTATCCTAATCTCAATCTAAAACTAAGTAAAACGAAAGTGAAAGAAAGAGTTTATTTTGTTACTTGATGACTTCAAGAATTTGGTCGGGGAGTTGATTTTTTGCGGACTCGGGATTTTTCATGAAGAGCGCTCAGCTCGAAGTTTCTGCAGAAAGTGGCTGGCTCGAGGTTTACCCGGAGGGTGGTTTGACTCGGAGTCTACAAACGGGCTCAGCTCGGATTTTCAAGCTGTTTTAGCTCGACCCGAGCTGGTTTGGCTCGGTCCGAGCTGGTTCAGCTTGGAAGACCCGAGCTGGTTCAGCTCAGTCCAAGTTGTTTCAGCTTGGATTTCCGAGCTGGTTTGGCTCGGTCTGAGCTGGTTCAGCTTGGAAGATCCGAGCTGGTTCAGCTCGACTAGTTTGGGTTCTTCCAGCTGAGTCGCTCGGAGGTTCCTAGCTGTTTTGCCGAAAAATTCCCAGCCGATTTGCTTGGAGTTTGCTAGGAAGTTCCTAGCTGGTTTAGCTTGGAATTTTTGAGGTGGTTCCTTCAAGATTTCTGAGCAGTTTTGTCGAACAAGTTTCGAGAATTGTTTCAAAAATTTGCGAGGCCTGATATGGAAGTATAGATATATACGGACCCACTCCCCCTCCTTTTCTTGAGAGGGGGGACAGCTGAACCGATCAAGAAGATCGGCTGCCTACGTACCTCTTGCGGAGATCAAGCCGTCCTATAGTTCAAAATGTCTGAGGTCTTGGTTTAATGATAATACTTCTTTAAATGCATCACATTCCAGCTTCTGGGAACCTTGATGTCGTCCATGTTTGTTAACTCGTACGCCCCCGGTCGGATAACTTTCGTGATTTTATAAGGTCCTTCCCAGTTGGCTCCTAGTTTGCCTGCATTTCGCTCGGCAGTGTTCTGAAATACCTTCAGAAGGACCAGGTCTCCTTCGCGGAATCTTCTGCTGCGGACACTCGAGTTGTAGTACCTTGCGGCCGCTTGCTGATAATTTTGGATGCGGATTAATGCTCGATCGCGTCGCTCGTCAATTAAGTCTAGTACGTCGAGCATCGAATGATTTAAACCTTCTTGTCTAGGGAGTAACTCGCGACGTATTCCTGGGATTTCAACTTCGGCTGGGATTACACATTCTGATCCGTATACAAGCGCGAATGGCGTTTCCCCAGTTGCTCGTCTGGGAGTTGTTCGGTGTGACTATAGGACTCCTTCCAATTCATCCGCCCATCGTCCCTTCTTTTCGTTGAGTCGCTTTTTCAAACCGTCGAGAACTGTTTTGTTGGCGGCTTCGGCCTGTCCATTCCCTTGGGTATATCGCGGCGTTGATTTTTGTAATCATATCTTCCACGTTTCGCAAAAAGCTTCAAAAAGTGTTGAAATAAATTGCGAACCGTTGTCCGTAATGATCTCGTACGGTACTCCGTGCCGACAAATGATATTCTTCCATACGAAGCTTTCGAATTGGGCGTCTTTGATGCTAGCGTATCATTCGTGTAACGCCCCCTTCCCGTTTTCCGCTGACCGACGAGCTGACCGGCCAACAATCAAACAAGAACATGACCGATCGAGCCCGGGCAGTCACACGAGAAGAGTTTGTCACAATACGAAAGCCAGAGATAGTCCGGTTTGAGACAAAGGCTCGAACCAAACCACCTTTGACTCCGTTTACCTCGTTTCCACGATACGAAGCTTTTCAACCCATACTGCTTCCACGAGTTGTGTTTGGTTTGGACGAAACCAAATATCAGGGAAACATTCCGTTTTTATTACTTTGAAAATACAAATCTCATTCATAATAAACTATGATCCAATACAAATCATTTAACTGGGCCCATAAAATCCGAAACCAAAAGTAAAGTCCAAAATGTGTAAACAATCGATACCCAATGCCAACCCGAGACTACTCCGAGTGTCCTACGCGTCCGCCGAGCTACACCAAACCTGAAAACACAAAAGAGTTTAATGAGCAATCTAAGATTACCCAGTGAGACGGCTCCCCACTATTGCTTCTATTCTATCTAGCATCTACAAATTCCGTCCCGAACCCCAAAATAACAAGCAACAGAGAAAACGGTTGATCACGCACTACCACGTCGTGTCGAACCCACAACACACAAGCAATTCAATAATAACATAACACAATAACGAAGGGAATCGAAAGCACTGCGGTACATGCTCTCGATTGAAACTCTATCTATCTATCGCACAACACCATCATCATCACCAACACACCACTGGGCCCTTACGCTTCTTGGTAACTTCCACGGGTTTCCACCGTTACCGACATGGTAACAAACCCCCATGACTCCCAGACGTTAACACAAAGTCTCACTATCCAGGACACTGTTCTCAGTCCATCGATACGCAGTGACTCCGGTTACCCCCGGCAACCCGAGCTTCCATGCAATCCGGCCCTAGGACGCGACCCCGTATCCTCCGGACTACACACCTACGGACGTCACTCCATAGGTTCGCACCTGCCGAAGGTACGTGAACTGACCAGGTTCTCAATTCCCGAGGATCCAATCGGGTCGGAAGTACCAGAACGTATCCAATCACCTAGACTTGCGGGATCTAACGCACCCTAGAGTCCTGGTGCAGAAAAGTAAACACGCAGACTCGCTTGGACTCTAGCAATCAATCAGACTCGATCAACAATCAACCACAATCTCATCACTGCACCCCGCAAGTCTACACACACCCCCGCAACCACCGCCCTGACTTGGCACCATCCGAGTCAGCATCTACTAACTTAACCAGCCCCGTGACCGGGTTAAGTACTCACACGGATCGCTCGGCCCAACACCGAGACAATCTAATAGGCCTGCACAATAAGGATTAACAGTCACAACCACGCAATCACACAATACAAACAATCATCACACAAGCAAGCCTATTATGGTTTCTAATGTCTTTTAACTCATTCACGTCCGCTACATTGGATTAGCAGATTGCTAACCCGTAGACGGCTCGCATCTCATTATCGTCCGCTACCTTGGATTAGCGGATTGCTAACCCGTAGACGGCTCCCAATCTCAACATCTTTCTTTTCTTAACCTTTCCTAGGTATCTTTTATCAACTCCCCGATTCGTCGGTTTAGAGCTAGTAGCTTACTAATCTCCCCGACGTCTCACCTTTTATTTATTTCATTCATTTCTTTACCATTAAACCTCAACCGGGTATCATTCCATATGCTATACGTTTGTTAAGTTTACTTCCGTATTTTATAGCGTCTTAATTCCCGTACTTAGATTCATTCGAGATCATTCTTCTCATACATAGATATATATGCATATACAGCCCTATCATACAACAACTATATGTATGCATCACACAATGTTACTACCAACCTAACAGCACACAACAAGTTTAATCTGTTTAATCTTACGGTCCTAGCATGCGTCTCGAAACCCTAACCGGTTTATCGTTAATCCGTTAATTCAATTCTCAAACGCCATCAATTAATATCCGGGTATGCAATTACTTAATCTACGGTTTCTTGTTTCCCGATCTATATGCAATACTACTCTACGGTGTTTGAGCCGACTCACAGTGTTATTAGGACGACGGACAGATGGATTGACGGACTAGCGGAACAACGAGACCCGACATGAACCCGACGCTAACCCGAACCTTCCCCGAACCTCCGCTGCTTTGACCCGACCTTGACCCGCACTTGACCATACCGTTGACCTTCGTGATTCCGACCAAGCCTCCGGAATAATCTCTTCTCTCTCTCCTCCGGTCCTCTTTCTCTTTCCTCCAGTTCTCTCTCTCTTCCTCTTCCTCCGGTCTTCTTCTTCTTCTTCTTCTTCTTCTTCTTCTTCTTCTTCTTCTTCTTCTTCTTCTTCTTCTTCTTCTCTTCCTTCCTCTCCCTCACGCTCTCTTCTTTCTCTCCTCTTCCTCTCCTTTATTCTTGTGAGTTTTTGAGTTGTGAAGAAAAGGGAGGGGGAGAAGTCCTTTTTATAGCAAAAGGGAGTTAATCTCCTTCCTCCACTTGTCTCTTCTCTTCCCCCAAACAAAGCCACGACTTCCCTACATCTGTTGGCCAAAAAACACTCTTCTTTAGCCTCCTTCTTACACCTGGAAGACCCATGAAGAAGCTTCTTGAGTTTGGTTTACCAACCTTTGGAGATCCATTGAATCTAGCCCATAAAGCCCCTTTTATTTTTATCTTGCATAATTTCGTGGCACAAGCTTGTAAATGGGCTTGCATTAGGTCCATAATGACCTCAGAAATCAGCTCTAATCATCCCAAACCAAGCCCAAGCTCCCTTGAATTTATTTTAAAGTTTTAGTCATTAATCACCCCTTAATGATCTAAAATATATAACTTAATCTAGGCACTGAATATTGCTGAATCCTTTCAACCATGTCTTCTACATATTCTTATGGAGCAGTGGTCAAAATTTCATAATTTTTGCTGGCCTTTAGAGGGTCTTCTTGCTTACCCGAACATTATATCGGTTTCTCAGAAAAACCGGTTTTACGGTTAATATTTTAAAAACTCTTTAGATGCTTCTATAAATCCACCAAGCCTCATTTTAAGATTCCAGATTCTCTTATATGAATTTATAAATTCGTTTTACCTCAATACGACACCCTTAGCTCCCGTAATGAATTTTACAAGTTTTATCGGTTCTATCGGTTTCCTTTCCCGATAGTCCGATAAACTCGCCTACGGTCCGTTTCCACCATTCTTGGTCTTCTAAATGTTTTCTTTATTTAAAAAGAATAACATTTGTCCCGTATTAGCTTCCGGCTCGTATTTTGATAAATTTACCAAAATACCCCTTAACTTCTCAAAATTACGAAAATGCCCTCCGTTGACTTTTCCGCTGCCCGTTGACCATTTCTTGATACAGGGTATTACAATTCGGCTTCAATCCACTTCGAGAAATAGTCTATCAGGATGAGGAGAAATCGTTTCTGTTTAGATTGATGAAGCGGTCCTACTATGTCCATTGACCATCGCATGAATGGGTAAGGTGCCGAAATGGATGACAACAGCTCGGCCGTTGGCGGATGGTCGGAGCATGTCTCTGGCATTTTTCACACTTTCTAGAAAACCTTTTGCAGTCTTTCGCCATTGTAGGCCAAAAATAGTCGTGGCGCTTGATTTTTACTGCTAGCGCTCTCCCTCCAGAATGATTTCCGCACGAGCCGCTGTGGACTTCTTCCATAACTCGTCTCGCTTCTCTGCCTTCGATCCACGACATTAAGGGACCAGACAATCTCCACTTATAAATGTTCCCTTCTATCAGAACATAGCGAGCGGTCTGCACTTTGATTTTGCGCGCTGCCCATTTATCTTCAGGGAGTTCACCGTTCCTTATGTTTGAACGGATCGTCTCTATCCATTTCTTGTCGCAACCGTATTCTTCATCGGCTCGTATGTTTGTTTCGGTGTCGTCCTTCTCTGGCGGAAAGTTTTCATCTTCTTCTTCTGGTGGATAAGCCAGATTGACCGTCACGGAATTTTCAATCCTTGTGTGCTCGATAAACTCCACCGAAATGATCCGCTTTAAGCCTGGTTCTAACGTTGAGGCCAGCGCTGCCAATGTGTCGGCTGGTGCATTTCTCCTCGAGGGATCCATTTTAGTTTGAAGCTCTTAAGTGGTTTCACTAGATCCTTGACGATCTTTAGATATGCTTCCATTCTTTCATCCCTTGTTTTGAACTCTCCGATGTACTGGCTTGCGACTAGTTGTGAGTCGCAAAATTCTTGTATGTTTTGAATCTTCAAAGCGTGGACTAATCTAAGTCCGGCGATCAGGGCTTCATACTCAGCTTCATTGTATGAAGCATGGAAAGTTAAGCGGAAAGATTGTTCTAGAATCTCTCCGGTTGGCGAGGTCAGGCGGATTCCTACCCCGTAACCATGTTTCGATGAGGAGCCGTCGACGTGGAGTAACCAGTCTGAGTCCTCTGCTAATCCCTCTGCTCCTTCTTGCGGCAGCTCAACAAGGAAATCTGCCAGTACTTGCGATTTCGCGCATGTTCTGGACCGATACTCGATGTCGAACTCGCTAAGTTCTATCGCCCATTTGGCTAGTTTCCGAGATTAGCTTGGGCTATGAAGGATCGTCCGCAGCGGAAAGGTTGTTAAGACTATGATTGAATGAGATTGGAAATATGGCCTTAATTTCCATGCGGACATTACCAGTGCGAGTGCTAGTTTCTCAATTTGCGGATAACGAGTTTCCGCATCCGTTAGAGTTTGGCTAACATAGAAGATTGGCTTTTGTTCACCTCGGTCTTCTCTGATTAGAACCCCACTTACCGCAGTGGTAGATATAGCCGTGTACAAGAATAAGGGTTCTCCTTCGATTGGTTTTGCCAATATTGGCGGATTCGCCAAATATTTCTTCAGTTGTTGGAACGCTTCTTCGCATTTTTCTGACCACTCGAAAGTCTTGTTGCCCCTCAAGGTGTCGTAGAAAGGCAGACATTTGTCGGTTGGTCGCGAGATGAATCTGTTTAGCGCTGCCACGCGCCCTGTTAATCGTTGGACTTCGCGTTTCGTCGTTGGAGAGGACATTTGGATCAGGGCGTTAATCTGTTTCGGATTTGCGTCAGTACCTCAGTGAGTCACAAGGTATCCGAGAAATTCTCCGGATACCACTCCGAATCTGCATTTGATTGGATTGAGCTTCATGTTATGCTTGTTTAGTTGCCCGAAACATTCACGCAGATGCTCGACATGGTCTTTTTCCTCGAGGGACTTGACCAGCATGTCGTCTATGTATACTTCCATAGTCCTTCCGAGTTGTTCGGCGACCCTTTTGTTCACCAAACGTTTGTATGTCGCTCCAGCATTTTTCAGGCCGAAGGGCATGACCTTGTAGCAATAGATTCCTCTGTCGGTGATGAAGGCTGTTTTATCCCTATCGTCAGGCTTCATCATGATCTGGTTGTATCCTGAGAAAGCGTCCATAAACGTGAGCAATTTATTTCCGGCTGTTGCTTCTACTAGCCGATCTATGTGCGGAAGTGGAAAGCTATCTTTGGGACACGCCTTATTAAAATCTGTGAAGTCGACGCAAACCCTCCATTTTCCGTTTTTCTTCTTTACGACTACGGGGTTTGCGAGCCAGTCTGGATATTTGACTTCAATGATCGATACTACTTTGAATAACCTTTCCACATCGTCGTTGATTGATTTAGTTCGTTCAGACCCCAACTTCCTTCTTTTCTGTCTGGCGGGTTTGATTGTTGGGTCTACGTTCAGTTCGTGACATGCGATGTCCATACTAATACCTGGCATGTCTTCTGCGGACCAAGCGAAATTGTTGACGTTCTCTCGGAGACATAATACTATCCCTTTATTGATTGAATCGTCTAAATTCGCTCCGATATCCACGCATCATTCCGGATGACCGTCATCTATGCAGACCGATGTCACAGGTTCGCACGGCTCGTCATCTTCTTCTTCTTCCTGCTTCTTCTCGTCCTTTTTGGGTTTTTCCGTAGCTTCTTGATTTGGTTCGATCCGCGGTCGCTTAGGCTTCCGAGATATCTCGACTGTTGGTTTCCTGAGTTTGTGTTCGGTCATGAAACAAGATCGGGATTGAGCTTGACTTCCCCATATCGTAGTAATCTCGTTAGGCGTTGGAAACTTCAGACAAAGGTGATATGTCGGCGGGACAGCTTTCATAGAATTTATCCATGGAGTCCCCCATTATTACGTTGTAGATTGTTGGAGCGTCTGATACCGAAAACTCGACGATTTTGGTTATTTCTCCAGCTCGTACTGGAAGCATGATTGTTCCGAGGGTCATCATTGTGTCTCCAGTGAATCCCGTCAAGGGTTTTGAGATTGGAGATATTTCGGATAAACCGATGTTCATCCTTTTCACTGTATCTCGGAAGATTACGTCTACGGAACTTCCGGTGTCGATCAAAATCCTGGCCACATCAAGGTCTCTGATAATTAGCTCGATGACGAGTGGATCATTGTGCGGCCTGTCGATGTCCGTGGTCTCGCATTCCTCGAACGTTATTGTGTCGTTTGGAGATCGAGAAGGGGCGGACCAATGAGCGTTTGTTTCAGCTCGTCTTTGGTAAGCCTTGACCGATGATACCGTGTCTCGGCAGTATTGTGATTCTCCAATGATCATATGTTGGTTGCATTATCTGGTGGATCGGTCATGTCTTCGTCCATAACCATATCTTCGGATCTGCTAATCAGTGGTTTTTGAGTGTCGAAAGTTTCTATGTCCCCACAGACGGCGCTAAACTGTGAGAGTCAAAACTCGCACGGTCAAAACTTGTAGAGGAAACTTTTTAGGGAACAGAAACCTTAAGAATAAAACACTAAATTAGCAAACCCGGAGGAAGTTTTATTGATGTTAGATCGAAAGGAATACAAAGGTCGGGAAAATAAAATACAATGAATCAAAATCGGCTAAGAAAACTGCTTAAACTCTTAAGTCTAGATGCTAGGGTTTTTCGCTCTGCCTTTCTCGTATGACTTCCACCTCCTTATATAACTGCGGCGAGTTGGCTTCGAGAATATTTCCGCAAGATTTGCGGAAATCTTCCTGTTGTTATCTCCTTCCTTTTTCCGTCAAGATGTACATTTCTATCTCGGATTTTCCTTTTCAGCTCTCCCCTTCCTTGATTCTCACTTCTTCGAATTTATCTTTCTGCGGCTTGACCTATTTTCCAAGTGGGCCGAGAACAGACGCTCCGAGTCCGTTTGTATACGAACTTCTTTATTCGGCCCAAAGTCTCGGGTATACGAGTGTTGGTCATTTGGGCCTAAGTTCGTATTTCTTCTAACTTGGTCCGTTAATTTAGTTTATCGGCCAAGAAGGTCCAAGCCGATATTTCCAAAGGTGGATCACGGCGAGTTTGTGCATATTGGTGATCGTTTGATTATCCGTTTGGGAAGTTTAGGGAAGCAAAGTCCAGCTCAGAGGTTTACGAAAGATTCATTCAGCTCGCGATTTCTGGAGGGATAAATCATGATCGGGGAATGAGAATGGAAGGATACGGATCCGAGCTGGTTCAGCTCGGGTATTGAGTTGGTTCAGCTCGGTTCTCCGAGCTGGTTTATCTCGGTTCTCCGAGCTGGTTTAGCTCATTTTTCCGAGCTGGTTCAGCTCGGATTTCCGAGCTGGTTCGGCCCAGTTTTCTGAGCTGGTTCAGCTCGTCCTTTGCCTGTTTGGACGTTTCGTCGATCCGTAGTTCCTATCGGAAGATGCGTTTGTCCGATTAAAGTGTCGTCCGTTTCGTATGAAATGTACTTGTCGAAACCACTTTTCCGACAAATTGTTTAGGTGAAGTTGTCGGTACTTCGTATAATTTGGTTATTCGTATTAAACGTTGTTTGTCCGTAGCGGACGTTTGTCTGTGTTTGATCTTCCGATCTTGTTTTCGACTATTGTTTTCGTCGAGGGAGTTTTCGACCCCAACAATACATATCTTCCAATACAAAATGCCTCATCTTCAAACAACGTTTGACCAAATTTCCTTGATATATCATGATCGAGAGTTGCATGTATTCTTGTACCCTGATTGTCTAGGTATAAAAAATTAATGCGAGTATATCATATATATGAATATAAATGTGTTACCATTTCTAAATGTTCAAATGTTACAAAAAATCTATTGATGTTTAGAATCAGATTTTAGTAGTTAAGAATAATACCTCAGAATAACCTAAAACCATCTCAATCGCTTTCAAAACATTGGAACAAACCATCCCGGGATAATTTCTTTGTTGGTAACCTGTTTTCTTTTTCTTTTGCTAAAAATCGCATTTTTGCTGTAGAAATCATATAAAATGTTTCAATAGTAATATCGTTCCCCGATAAATCTCCTTGTATATATAGAAGATTAACAGTAGGTTTAAGAGAATCACGGGTCGAATTAACTGTTTTTGTTTGAAAATGTGAAAGTTATAAATTATATTTGTTAAGTGTCATACATTTTATATTTTAGGAATATATTCTTGGTTAAGTATGTAAACTACAATCGTTACATTTAGTTAGGATATGTACAACCAATTTTTTTTCTGAATGTAGAATATTCTCTTTATTTGTGAACAATAATCCTATTTTAATCATGAAAATCTAAATTACTATTCAGATTTTATTATTTACATTTATATGTATATATGTTTTTAGTTAAGATATTAAAGTTATAGAAAAGGGAATTCGCATTAAAGGCACAAAAAACACTTCTTCTCCAAAAACTGGCATCACGCGCTGAAAATCCAGAATTTAGCATTTCATTAAAGGGCAAAAGTCAAAAATGCCCTCAGATATTTTGGGGGTAAACCTAATTTCCTTATTTCTCTCTTTTCTGTCTCGATGCTCTCTGCCGCCTGAATCGCCATCGATATCGAGTCTCCTTAATCCGGTGATCGAGTCTTCTCCAGCGATCGAGTCTTCTCCGGCGATCTAGTCTACTCCGGCGATCGAGTCTTCTCCGGCGATCGCTTCATATCCTAATTTCCGGCGTAAATCCTAATCTCCATGGTAAAGAGAAATTGCTTACCATATTCTACTTGTTTCTGTGGCTTTAATCTGATTTGGTTTAGGCTTTGTCTGTCGATTCTAGGTTTAAAGATGTTGAATCTCTGATTTTAAATAGCGATTGTTGTCTGTCTGATACAACACTGAGAACTGATTCGATTCTAGGTCCTTGTATCGGTTTGATTTTGTTGAATTTGGATATAATCTTTGCTTGTTGTTTGTTTGATACAAACCTGAAAACTGCTTCTATTCTTGCTTCGATTCTAACTTCGCTTGTTATCTATCTGTATCGGTTTGATTTTGTTGAATCTTGATATAATTTTCGCTTGTTGTCTGTTTGATACAAACCTGAAAACTGCTTCTATTCTTGCTTCCATTCTTGCTTCGCTTGTTATCTATCTGTGTCTGTTTGATTTTGTGTGTTATCTTGATACTGGGTTTTGTCTGTGTCTGTCTCGGTTTACATGTTTGCTTTGTACTGTTTCTGTTTCGAAATTGGGATCTTGCTTTGTGTAGTTACTGTTTCTGTTATTGTTGTTAAACATCCCAAGTAGTGGTTTAGAAGTTTTTGTGTTGCATTAAATTCGTTAGATGAAGCATTCTGTCTGTTTCAGTAATCCCTTGCTAAACATTTGAGAGAGTATCATATTTAGAAGTTGATGTTTAGAAGTTGTTGTGTTGCTTGTATAATTACTTTTTCTGTTTCGAAATTGGGATAAGTGATGTATAGTTGTTGTTTTTGCAGATGACAGATTCACAGTATAGGATCACTCTTTCTTCATTGATGCACAATTTTGGTTGTGAGCCAAGCGAGTCTGTTTCTATAAACAGACCCACGTATGATTCCTACATTGTTCAACTGCGCGGGATTCTGTCCAAATCAGAGATGAAACGAATCGAGGATACGTTTATGGGACGGATTCTAAAGCTCCATGTTAGACATGTACAGTTTTCTTCGAAGATTGTTCATGCAATTCTCAGCAGATGTCTAATTACTGTGAAGAAGAATGAGGTAATATCTTTGTCTTTCTTTCATCTTCTGTTTGTTTGATTATGTCTTTTAACATGTATTTTGTGTTTTTATATTACAGTTTTGGTTTCATTTTGGAGTTCAACCTCTCAGGTTCTCTATTAGAGAGTTCCACATGGTGACAGGGCTGAAATGTGAAGGCAATACAATATCCAGTACCATGACAGAAGAAGACACGTCTGATTGGGATTTGTTGGATGGTAAACACAGTTTGGATGATTTGGTTGAACAGCTTCGAATTACAGGAAAAGAAAAGAAGGATGACAGATTTAGTTTGGGAATGCTTTTGCTTATTGAAAGCATCTTTCTAGGTATTTATGGAAGGCATAAATACCCAAAGAAACATGTGGAAATAGCAAAGGACATTGGTACACTCTTGGAATATCCCTGGGGAAGGGATTCGTACCAGATACTTCTGAAATCGATAAACAGGGTGTTAGAGAAGAACATCAACAAGGTGAAGTACGAGCTTCAAGGATATCCTCTAGCACTGCATCTCTGGATTTTGGAATCAATTCCGAACTTCCAATCAGCTTTCAGCAGCAGAATACCAAGGAATGTGCCATCAACAGAACCTTGGTACTTATGTGAAAAATATGCTTTGACATCCAGTCCAAGCAAAGAGTAGGTTCTGGCTATTGAATCTTTAAATGAGGTAACATTTTTTCATATGATTCTCTTCTATTTTACATCTTTTCAGTTTATCTAACCAAAAATTTCTTCTGTTTTGTAGCTAAGGGTTGTCTGTGTGTTGCCAGCAATTGAAAATGATCCAGAAAATTCTGTTTCTATGGCTGATATCCCAGATTCAAACCTGGAATCAATTGCAGATCTATCAAAGAATGGCTACAGATTCACCAAAACAGATTGGGAAAATGGCTGCCTTGACTTTGTAGAGGCGATGGTGACTGCTCATAATTCCGGATACAAATTTGTCAATTCTCAACCATCTTCATCCTCAGGTGTCTCAGTCCTTGATCAACTACAAAATCTTCAGAAGAAGATGGATGATGGATTCGAACAGATTAGCATCCGGTTGACATCCTTTGAGAATGACATGAAGGGACTCAAAGATGAGTTTAAGGGACTCAAAGAGCAAGTTCGCACTGTGAATGTAAGATGTATTTCGTTTTAGGAAGCGTTCTTACTGTTTTAGTAATCTCTTCCTAACTTTTGTTTCTTTACAGGACAACACAAACCCTGTGGATCTTTCTTCAAGGTCACCACCATTTCAGGATAATAATCAACATACGGAGTGTAATGAGAATGTAAGCTGATTTAAATTCGTTTGATGAAGCATTTTGTCTGTCTCAGGAATCACTTTCTAAACGTTTGTTTTTTTAACCCATGACAATGCAAACCCAGAGGATCTTTCTTCCAGGTCACCACCTATTCAGCCGTATTATGAAGATACTGAGTTTAGTGAGAAAGTATGGAAACTCTTCAAAACTGTAAGTAAAATTCAGACATAAAATGAATTCAAGTATTTCATTTTATGTAACATTCTGTCTTTTTAACTTGTTTTACCATTATAATACAAACCAGGTGGATCTCTCTCCCATGTCAACACCAACTCAGACTTGTTATCAAGATACTGATTCACAGCTACCCACTCAAATTCTGTCTCGCAATAGTACACAAAAGGTAACACTTTCCCTTTGAAACAATAGTACATATACATGAATCAAATTTTGTGTTGACAGGCTGCTAATGTATTCCTAACGTTTTGTAAGGAACAAATTGATAAAGGTCTGGTCGATGATCCTGATGTTACCAAGTCACCAACTCTGAAAAAAGATCAAGCTGAAACATTAAATGTTGAGGTAAACAACAATTTACATGTTTTCATAATGTCTTGTGATTCATAAATTGAAAAAAAAGTTGTTGAATGAACATGATGTTTCCAAGTCTCCAACTCTGGAAAAATCTCAAGATAAAACAGTAGAAGATGGCCAGATTGATAAAGGGAATTTGAAAGATTCAGCTAGTAACAAATCTCCTGTTTTGGATGATAATTCATTAGATGATGAGGTAAGAATTGAGGTAAACAGCAATTTACATGTTTTCATAATGTCCTGTGATTCATAAATTGAAAAAAAGTTGTTGAATGAACATGATGTTTCCAAGTCTCCAACTCTGGAAAAATCTCAAGATAAAACAGTAGAAGATGGCCAGATTGATAAAGGGAATTTGGAAGATCCAGCTGGTAACAAATCTCCTGTTTTGGATGATAATTCATTAGATGATGAGGTAAGAATTTCGGTTTATTTTGTTGGTTTGGCAATAAAAAATTATACAATATTAACAGATTAATGGAAGTTTTTATTATGTTTTGCAATGGACAGACTTATACAGATTCTTTAAACAAACTGGTAAATAAGCTTTGTATCAAGTCTCCTAATCAGGTAACATATATACATATACAGGAAGCAGTACCAAAATTGTTAAAAACATGTAGAAAGTGTCTTTTTGATTAAAAAAAAACTATTGTATAGTCTTTGACGCAGGATTCTACACAACCTCTGACGGGAAGTACTACACAACCTCTGACGGGAAGTACTACACAGCCTCTGACGCCAAATACTACACAGCCAACACAGCCTATAGTGGATGAACACAAAAGGTTTGAGTTGATGCAAAGAGTTGAAGCTTTTTACAAATACACCTGGTGTAAAGGAAGGATTAGGAGCCTGTTGCTTAAAGGCAAATTCAGAGTTTATCTAACTGATACTACTGAACTCGTTGAGTTCCATGCAAGTGAACTGCGAGCAGTTGAAGAGGTATAATTGAAAACAATTATTTTGATTAACTTGTTTTTTAAAATGAATGAAACTAACTAGTTCTTTAGTGTACTTGGCAGAAGGGGGAGGACAGTGTAAATGTTTCATTGTCTGCTAATCAGCCAAGTCAGGAACAGCAATCAGAATCAGTATGTAACAAGTGACACATGGATCGTTATTTTGATTAAGTTGTTTTAAAAAAGAAATGAAACTAACTAGTTCTTTGGTGTACTTGGCAGGAGGAGGAGGACAATGTAAATGTTTCATTGTCTGCTAATCATCCAAGTCAGGAACAACCATTAGAACCAGTATGTAATAAGTTAAAATTAAGACAATTGAAATAAAATGCTTCATAACCTTGTTTTTTTACATTTATTCTTTCAGGAAGTTCTTGATTCAGATGAACAAATCCCTCCTGAAAAGGAGAAAACTGATAAAACAAACAAGAAAAGGAAACAACCTGATGAGAATGAACCGTTTCTGAGAATGAGCAAACGAGAACCCAAAAAATCAAAAAAAAAATACCAAGACTCCTTTCAAGGCAAGAAACCATGCATTAATGGTAACACCAAAGATGAATTTAGATGTGGATCCATTTATGACTCCTGTACTCCCTCGTTATTCAAAGTATCAAGACTGGATGGAATTACGAGGCAAACATGCAAGGTTAGAGTGTAAATAACTAAATATTTAACTATGTAGTTGTGATCTTGTTATTGTGACTAACTAAATTTTTATATTATCCACAGACCCCTTGTAATTGATGGCTGTAAATATTTTTTTAAACATGTTAAGGTGACTAAACATTTTTTTGAAAGCATCGAAAATCCAGAACATTCAATGGATACAGAGGTAAATATTTATTGTATACAAATCATATTTTCTTATGAAATATATGATTGTGTAACATCAACTATAATATTCATCTTTTTTTTATTTCTCAGCACATAAGTGCAGCTTTACAAGTTTTGCAATCACGAAGAAACACCAATGCTGCTTGGTTCCATAATAATCGGCTTCCACAATCTTGCATTTGCTCAATGAGATTCTTCTATATTTTGGATGGTGTTTATGACAGATTCAAGAAACCTCCTCAACCCATAAAGCGTTTGATTTTCAATAAAGAGTTAACTGAAGTTGTAACAGGTAAATCTCTGTGTTATGTATCTCAGTTTCTGGAACTATTTCATTCTCTTTGTGTGTTAAAGTTTTTTGAACTGTTATACTGAATTATTTCATTATCTGGATATGCAACAGGTAAAATCTATCCTAAAAGGAGATGGGATAAGGATTTGGAGGTAGTGTATGGTGTTACACGTACACAAAAAGTTAGACATTGGATTGGAATGGTGATAAACCTCAAGAAAAGAACGATCACATTCTACAATTGTGGTCTTTCTTCTGAGGATATTAATGCTTGTTTTGATCAAGTGAAAAAATATGCAGGTATAGTCATATTTGTAGTAATGTTTTATTGATTATTTATGTTTGTTTTTACTGATATTTGGTTGATTATCTATGGCCATTTGATTCAGAGATGATTCCAGCCTTGCTTGAGGAAGTTTCTAAAGAAGATTTCAATGATGTTACACCATTTACTGTAGAGCAGGCAAAAGATATTCCAAAGACAGGTTTACATTCCAACTGTGGTCTCTTTGTAGTGAAGATGTTAGAGTGCCACTCTCTGGGGATGAGAGATATGTCAAGGATTGCTGATGAGAATGCACATGACATAAGATCAAAGTTAGCTTGCGAAATCTTCGAGGAGTTTATCGAGACTGCATTGGAGAAAGATAAAAATGTCATCTAGTTGAAGAAGTTTTAAGATATTATTGTTGTTGCTTTTGTTTTTCAAGTTGTAAACCTTTGATCTTATGTTGACTTGAATGCTTTGAACTTGTGTTGACTTGAATGTCAACTTACATTTTAATTACTAATGCATGACTTGAATGTTATATTTGTCTTTTAGTATTTCAGGAACCTTTACACATTTTCTGGAATTGTTTCATATTTCTGGAATTGCTTTCGAAATGTCATCTTTAGTTTAGTTTATTAAGAGCGATAAGATCTTATTTGATTATGATTCTGAAACGTTATTTGATAACATTAAATGAATTCATAAACAAACAAGTCCGAACAGATAGCCCAAATGGTTTATACACTTCCTTCACTATCCGAGTACACAACGACCCTCATGTCCTGAGTTCGATCCCTATATGGGAATTTTTTTCTTTTGCTGTATTCAGTAAAACATATTAAATATTTGGGAAGATCTTACTAACCTATTTTTAGTAAGACAATTAGTATAAGCCCAACAAAATAAGAAAAGCCCAACAGTGTGTACGCATTACACTACGAATTCCAATGGTCTACGTCATCTCTGCAAACGTCTTTTCATTTTGGAGCTCTAGGAATTTCAAGAGACGCCACTCTACGAATTATTCTTTCTGTTTTGTCTATTTAAGAGAGATGTATAGTTTTGGCCTAATCAGAAGTCATCTTCATCATAGAGAGACGAGAAAATCCATATTTCCACAAAATATTCTTCTTCTTTTCCACAAAATCTTCTTCTTCTGTTTTTTCTAATGGGTTTCAAGTTCAATCTTCTTCTTTCCACAAAATCTACAAGAAAATCCATATTTCGCAAAAGAATGAAGCCGGTTCGATGCAATATACCTCATCTTCCCGCATAAATCATTCACAACATTTTGCTCAAAAAAGTGAATGTTCATATACCGAGTACGTCAATGCAAAAGCGGTTTGTCGATCTTGGAAATCCATCCTGGAGACGCCATTGTTTCTGCGTGAGGTAGACTTGGTGGAAATTCAAACTCCTATCAAACGTTATCCAGGTTTCTCTAATTTTAAGGAACAATGTCTTCGAAACAGTAATCTCTCTGCTCTGTACTTGTTGGGTCTTAGCGAAATGTTTAGAGCAGGAAATAGAGATGTAGGTTTCCAATTGATTCGACAAGCGGCAGATGGAGGTTATCATCTTGCTATATACGCAAGGGCTTGTCTTGATAGAATCATGAACCCGTCGGATCAGTATGATGGAGAGATTTCAAAAAAAATTGCCCTGAAATACAGAAGGAAGCTTTTTCTTGATAGTACTAATCGGCAGATGTATCAACTTCCACAGTGGTTTGAGGAAGCAAAAGCCAATAAAGATGGTGACGATGAGTTATTTGGAAAGTTCGACTTCACAAGAGCATCTGCTAAAAAACTTGGACAGATTGTTAGAAAAATTAGCCTAAAAGCTTATCCTTCAACTCCACCAGAATTCATCACAGCAAGGCGTTCCCAACTCAATATGGAAGGAGTTTATTATTGCTCTTGTGCTACGCTTACCGACTGGATATCCCCGTGGAGTGAAATTGAAAAGGAAGGTAACCTGTGCGACAAATGTTTTTGGGATATAGAAATGGAGTACTTCTGCAGAGTCATTCCAGATACCTTCGATAAGTGGAGATCAAAATGATTGTTTGTTGGGCTTGTTTTTGCATTATTTCTTTTTAAAATTTATGAACATTTTGGTTGTAATAGAAGGATATTTGAAGTCTTAATGCCTAATATTTATTAATTATGTTAGAAATCAAATCTAAAGGTTATTTGTTTAGCCATTGGAACATGTTAATATGTTGGATGGTAGTAGAATATTGTATATTCAGTAAGGAAATACACATATTCAGGAATTGTTGTAATCTTACACATAGAATCGTTGTAATCGTTGTAATCTTACACATTGATAAATTTCATTGTTATTCAGTAAGGAAATACATGTATTCAGGAATTGTCGTAATCTTACACATTTGTTTAGTCCAACTTAGTGTTCATGCATGATTCACACTAATAGAAAATAATATTCAGGAAACCGTTTTATATATTTTGGAAGATCGTCCAAAGCATTTCATAAGAGGCACACACCAAGTCTCTAAGGCCATTACAACATAACATAAACTAACACTTAGCCCATATGAGAATAAGTACAAGCAGAAGAGCAAATGCCAAAAACAGAATATGTGGTTCCATGTCAGCAATCGACTTATTCTTGGTTATCAAAACTTTCTCTAGCTTTGCAATCCTTTCTTCATTCCCTACCTGAAGCTTCCTCAGTGCATCAATCTCGTCGTGAGCTTTTATAATGTCGTCACGCATTGTCTGTGATTCACCAATGGTCAAGAACTGCATTTTTAAAGACATTTCAGCAAAATCACTCTTAAGAGCGACCAAATCTTCTGTTACAGCCTCGTCCCACCATTTCCAAATGTGGCACTGTCCATCGTCATAATTAGAACAAGTAAAAAACCTTCTACCCGGGTCCAATTGAGAACGGCATGTGTCAAGTATTGCCTTACGGCCACAATAACAAACCGTGAGCATACCATTTTCTTCAACAACAGCCTTGCCTACAGAATCAGAATCAGCAAGAGTATAATCATTTTCTTCAACAATCAGCCTTACCTACATTGACTCATGTTACCAACAACAGACTTACCTACATAATCAGAATCAGCAAGACTAGCACTTGAACTTGATGGCTGGCTATAACTATAACGGCCCATATCTGTCAAGATTGCAATCACAATTTATCTCCATCATCTCAGAACCGAATTCACAACTTTATCTCTGGAACACTTAAACTTCATAGACTACTGATAGGTTCTAAGTTTTCCCTATACTAAACTGCAAGTGAACAACAATGTCAAAGTAGTATATAGGGTTATCGAATCCACAGGGACACTCGGTCTCAATAGATCAGAACAGTGGAGACTAATACTAGAAAGAAGCAATGTGATTGAATTAAAAGCGGTGCGAGAAAGTAAATCAGTAGCAGAGATTAACGGTTGTGGAAGCAAGTAATTAAAAGCGTCAAGCCTAGGGTATTCTCAGGAAATCAGACAAGCAGACAGTTCATTCAGCAAGGATCTAATTAAGCACAGTTCTAGAACTCAAAACACAGATGTAGAATTAACCAAATTCCTTTGCGATAATTCTCTAAGTCTAAGTGCAGCAAACCAAACTTTCGTTTGCGAGAACTAACAGATTAAACTAGCAATAAGTCCAAGTTTGATATGTTCACAATTATCCTAAACCAAACTTCCGTTTGCGCAAAGTTTAATTGCCCAATTTAATTAGTTCAGATTCCTAAACCCCACTTCCGTGACATATTTAGCAACCTAAGATCTAGATTCTAATTGATCAGGTTAGAACTAGCTTTAAGCACAATTAAATTGAAGAACAGATATAGTTATGAATCCTTAACTGAATTTGAACAAGTCTAGCAAGTCATGAAATCCTATGTGAGAAACCCTAAACCTAACTAGGAATCTACTCAGACATAGATAATGAAAACATAATCATAGAATGAATAAATTGCATAAAAGAATAAGAGTAAAAGGGGTTCGAAATCTTCTCCAAATACAGATGATGTAACAGGTTCAGATCAGCCCCAAAAAGCTCTAAAAATCCTCTGCTCTTAATTATGAATGCGTATTGTAAAAAGTATAAAGCGTCTCCAATAAAAACACTAAAAACTCTATTATATAGGCATAATCTCGGCCAGGGGCTTCTTTGTAAATATCAGAAACTTCTGGATCAAAGTGCAATATCTTGATTCTTCTAAACCGCCGAGTTTCGGCCCATCTCGCTGGTGCATCGATCGTTGCTAGAGTGCAACGATCGACACCTTTCTCTGTTTCGGACAGTGAACTCTATCTCTCGGCCAAACACTCCAAAAATCTCCAAAATGCTCCATTATCTCCAATTCAGCTCCAAACCTGATTATACCTGTAAAAGACTCTAAAAGAACACAAAAGACACTAAAAACACACTTATATCATGGTCTAAAACTAGTAAAAACCATGATATATCAACTCCCCCACACTTAGCCTTTGCTTGCCCTCAAGCAAAACAGAGAACTAAAACATGGTGAAGAGGTTTGAAAACTCTTCAGAAACTCATTTCATCCTAGAAGCTACAATACTCAGATTCCCCTTAGTAAACCACCGAAAGAATCAATCACAGGATATCAAGACCAACATGTACTTCCCCCACACTTAGCAACTGTCCTAGGTAAACTCCACAATCACATTCAAGCATTCAAATTCTCCCTACTGACTTCTGCAAGTATTTAAGTGCGGTCTCACCTAAGGAGTATCGATCTAAAGGCACATGGATTCTTACCTTATCAGCTCTAGACCACCATACTATCTTTCTCTAGTCCCTTTCTTCTCTTTCCCTTCTTTAACAACTGATTTTTCCCCATTGGGTATCATTTTATTTTCTTTTATCAGTGTTCTTCCCGTTATGGGGTGTACTTTGGACACATTCCATGGATCACATGAGAGAAAATAGTGTTTGCTACCATTCTCATGACCACTTCGGAGTTACTAACTCATCCTCAGTTTATTATCTTTTTTTTTTTTTTTTTTAGAAGGGGAGAAGGGAACTAAATAGGACAGGTTTACAGGCTGTGTCAGAACTAACAGGGAATCCGACATAAAGCATACCAAGCCCTTAGGTGAGAAATCTAAGTCAGTATTAAGGTTGAAGTCAGTAAAGGATCCTCTGATACCTGAAGTGATGTGGGTGTTCCCAGTAGGTTGATCCGTGTCTGGGTTTTCTAATAGTCAGAGATAGATCCTGCGACTTCATCCCAATGGTTACTTAAGTTCCTGCAAGTCTTGTAAATCTTCTCAGAAAATCATAGTTTCTTACTTAAACAATTTTGACTCAATAAAACAAATTTTTTTTTGAAAAACGGACTGACTCTTAAGAAAACAGAAAGATATAAGTCAGTAGCACCTCCCCCACACTTAAGACACACTGTCCCCAGTAGTGTCCAGCGAAGGATTGGTAAAAAGAAATAAAATTTTTGAAAATATGAAATTATGTCTGTCGGGTTACCTCTGTCGCACAGGCATCGATCGTTGCACTAAGTGCATCGACCGTTACTTGGCGATTTTCGTATATGGTCGATCGTTGCTCAGGGCCGCAACGATCGCTGCAATGCGATTCCTTTCGTGTTGTGACGATCGATGCAGAAGTGCATCGATCGCTGCACTGCGATTTAGCCGAGACCTGCAAACATAAACTCACCAGAAACAAAAACAAACGTAAAATCCTAACAAAAACACCAAAAATGAAAAAGAAAAACACCAGTACCTAATGGTGGGTTGCCTCCCACCCAGCGCTTGTTTAAGGTCAATAGCTTGACCGGACGCGTAAGATCTTTCAGGCGGATGGGGCATGATCCAGGGGCAAAATCTGTCCTCTGGGAATTTCGGCCTTAGCCCAATAGTGTTTTACCCTCTGCCCATTTACAGCAAACTCATTACCTTCCTTGCCTATTAGTATGACAGCTCCATATGGACGCACTTCCTTTATTGTGTAGGGACCGGACCATCTTGATTTCAGCTTCCCTGGAAACAAATGCAGACGAGAATTGTATAGAAGTACCTGGTCATTAGGCTCAAACCGTCTAGAAACAATCTTTTTGTCATGATAAGCCTTAGTCCTCTCCTTGTACAGCTTTGAGTTCTCATAGGCAAGATGTCTAATCTCATCCAACTCATTAAGCTGTATCAACCTTCTTTCTGCAGCTGATTTAAGGTCAAAGTTCATCTGCTTCACAGCCCATGCTGCTTTGTGCTCAAGTTCCACCGGCAGATGGCATGCTTTTCCATACAACAAGTGAAATGGAGTGGTCCCTAATGGCGTTTTGAATGCAGTCCTGTAAGCCCATAAAGCATCATCAAGCTTAGCTGCCCAATCTTTCCTTGTCTTTCCAACTGTCTTCTCCAAGATTTCCTTGATTTGTCTGTTAGAAACCTCTACCTGTCCACTAGTCTGTGGGTGATAAGGAGTAGCAACTCGGTGATGCACTCCATGCTTCTTCAGGAGCTTCTCAAAAACCCTATTAATAAAGTGAGATCCTCCATCACTAATTACTATCCGGGGTACTCCAAATCTAGGGAATATGATAGATTTAAACAGCTTAATGACTACTGAAGAGTCATTGGTTGGACTGGCTATTGCTTCTACCCACTTAGATACATAATCCACAGCAACTAATATGAATTTATTCCCGTATGATGAGGGAAAGGGACCCATAAAGTCTATGCCCCAGCAATCGAAAACCTCAACCTCAAGAATGAAATTCTGAGGCATCTCATGCTTCCTGCTGATTTTCCCTCTCCTCTGGCAGGCATCACAATGAGAAATAAAGGAGTGAGTATCAGCGAACATTGTAGGCCACCAGAAACCTGCCTGCAAAACCTTAGACACAGTCTTGAAAGTAGCAAAATGTTCTGCATAATCTGATCCGTGACAGTGGAACAGGATATCTGGAACCTCCGACTCAGCAACACATCTTCTATAAAGGCCATCTGAACAATGCTTATAGAGGTAAGGTTCATCCCAATAGTACCTCCTAAGTTCTCTGAAGAACCTCTTCTTTTCATATCCCTTCAGATTGTTTGGTTCAGTCTCAGCAGCTAGATAATTGGCTATGTCTGCATACCATGGTCGATCATTTGTTGCGACAGCATAAATCTCAAACTCATGCTTTCCAATCCGCACCATAAAAGTTTCTGGGTCTGTATCCGCGCTGCAACGATCGTCACAGTCAGGTGTATCGATCGTTACTGCCCCGATAGATGCATCGATCGACGCTGGCGTTGCATCGATCGATGCAACGCGATTAATCCGACAGCTTTGCAGGTTTCTGTCCAAATCTGTCTCACAGATTGTTCCGACCATATTGACGTTTTCTTCAGGCAAATAGTCATTGATTGGCACGTCCTCCTCTACTAGCATCCTCGAAAGATGATCAGCAACTCCATTCTCAACCCCTTTCTTGTCTCTCACTTCAATATCAAATTCCAGAAGCAACAAGATCCATCTCAACAGTCTTGGCTTAGCATCCTTTTTCTGCATCAGATACTTCAGTGCTGAATGATCAGTGTGTACAATCACCTTGGAGCCAACAAGATAAGAGCGAAATTTCTCAAATGCAAAGACAACCGCCAACAACTCCTTCTCCGTAGTGGCATAGTTTCTTTGTGCATCATCCAGTGTCCTGCTGGCATAATAGATAGCATGAAGTTTTCTGTCTTTCTTTTGTCCAAGAACAGCTCCCACAGCATAATCACTTGCATCGCACATTACTTCGAAAGGCAAATCCCAATCCGGTGGCTGAACTATGGGAGCACTCACTAATGCCTGCTTGATCTGTTCAAATGCAGTTTGACAATCTGCAGTGAACTCAAATTTGGTGTCTTTACACAGCAAAGCAGTTAGTGGCCTAGCAATCCTACTAAAATCCTTAATGAACCGTCTATAGAAACCAGCATGTCCAAGAAAGCTTCTAATAGACTTAACAGAATCAGGTGCTTGCAGGTTCGTCATCACCTCGATTTTGGCGCGGTCCACCTCTATTCCTGCTTCGGACACTTTATGTCCAAGCACAATGCCATCTCTGACCATGAAATGACACTTCTCCCAGTTAAGAACTAAGTGCTTCTCTTCACATCTTTTCAGAACCTTACACAGATTATCTAAGCATTCATTATAGGATGATCCATATACTGAGAAATCATCCATGAATACTTCCATAAAATCCTCAATCATATCTATGAATATAGACATCATGCATCTCTGGAAAGTGGCTGGTGCATTGCAGAGTCCAAAAGGCATCCTACGGTAGGCGAATGTCCCATATGGACAAGTGAAAGTGGTCTTTCCCTGATCCTCTGGATGGATGGGGATCTGAAAGAAACCTGAGTATCCATCTAAGAAGCAGTAGTAAGGATGATTTGCTAACCTTTCGAGCATCTGATCAATAAAAGGCAAAGGAAAATGATTTTTCCTGGTAGCAGCATTAAGCTTCCTGTAATCTATGCACATCCTGTGTCATGTCACAGTCCTAGTAGGTATCAGCTCGTTCTTCTCATTCTTCACAACTGTAACACCGCCCTTCTTTGGCACTACATGGACTGGACTCACCCAATCACTGTCAGAGATAGGATATATAATTCCAGCGTCAAGGAGTTTCATAATCTCCTTTTTGACTACTTCTTGCAGATTAGGATTAAGTCTCCTCTGATGTTCGATTGATGTTTTGGACTCATCCTCAAGATGTATCCGATGCATGCATAGCTCCGGTGAGATACCTGAAATATCATTAAGGGAATAGCCAAGAGCTTTGCTATGCTTGCGCAGCTTCCTTAGCAGTAAAGTGAGCTCTGCGTTGTTCAAACTAGCGTTGACAATCACTGGATAAGTTGAATTCGGTCCAAGAAACGCGTACCTTAGCCCGGATGGAAGTTGTTTCAGATCTATTTTCGGAGCTTTCTCTTCTGCCCAGTCTCTGTCGACTTGCAACGATCGTTGCTTAGATGGTATCGATCGTTGCAGTCCCGCGTCAGATACTTCTATTTGCATTGCAACCTCGACAGAATCCATCAATCTTGTATAGCACATTGCAGGCTCGTCCTGTAGGTATTCCAACTCCAAAATAGAACTCAGTAAAGCCCTTTCCAGTGGGTCCTCAGCATGTGATTGATGGAAGTACTCTGCAGCTAAATCACCCAATGTGTCCACATAGAAGGTCTGCCCGTCGATGGTTGGTCTCTTTACCAGCTTGTTCATATCGAAACTCATTTTCAGATCACCCACATTCAGAATTATCTTACCTCCTTGACAGTCAATCATCGCACCAGCTGTTGCTAAGAAAGACCTGCCTAGAATTAATGGGTCTTTTGGCTCCTGTCCATATTGTAGAACCACAAAGTCAGTTGGGATCACACACTTGCCAACCGTTATAGGCACATCCTATATTACTCCTTCGGGAATCCTGACTGATCTGTCTGCCAAAACTAGTGATATCCTAGTTGGTATAAAATCTGTCATCCCTAGTCTTTTAGCAACGGAAAGGGGCATTAGATTTACACTGGAGCCAAGATCACATAGGGACCTTTCGAACCTCTCCTTGTAGATAGCACAATCTAATACGAAGCTGCCTGGATCTTTTAATTTTTCTGGAATTCTGCCTTGAACCACTGCACTACATACTTCATTGAGCATCATTATACTTTCTTCATCAGACCATTTACCAGAAATTGCATCCTTAAGGCATCTCTTCATCATAGGGGAAGTTTCAATGGAATCCAACAAAGGTACTTCAACCTTTACCTTTTTTATGAACTCCTTCCATTTTGCATATTGCCTATCATTCTTAGCTTTTCTGGGGTTCTTGGGATAAGGTATCTTAGGCTTGTATACCCTTTCAGCCGACTGTTTTGGGTTTTCAGCACTCGAACTTTCTGCAGTCACCTTGTGTCGATCGTTGCCCTTATCGCACCGATCGATGCTAGGCGACTTTGTTAGGATCTCCGGTTCCTTGGTTTCGCTTGGCAACGATCGTTGCCTGGATGCATCGATCGATGCACGGCGAATATCGCGTATCTCATCCTCCAGTTCTTCAATTTCCACGAGTTTCTCAACGCTTAACTGCTTTTTCTCGCCAGATGACAGCTCCCTACCACTTCTCAATGTCACGGCATTGCATTGGTACTTAGGATTGGCATCAGTCCTCCCCGGGAGATATCCCTCTTCCCTTTTAGCATGTCCAGCAGTTTTTGCAACCTTAGCATCAAGCTCTCTCATGTGTGTGTTCAAACTTTCAAACAGCCCATTCAGCTCCCTGTAGATTGTATCCATCTTCGCGTCAGCATCTGCTGCGTACTTAGTCTGATTCTCCATCAGCTGTCTTAGCATCATCTCTACTTTACTATCAGACTCATTGGCTTTCTTAAAACCACTTTGCTGAACTCCATTTGAGAATATGTTTCCCTGCTGATTTCTAAATCTACTGCCTTGGAAACCAGAACCTCCCATGTAATTCACTTCTTCTTCCTGAGTGTCCTCCTCAGTCTGAATTGCCTCTATATCTTGGGTAGAGTGGACAGCTTTCTTACTTGTGAGGAGATCGTACACTGTGTCTAGCCTAGATCTAATCTCAGTCATGTTAGAATCCTCTATACTTCCACCGGATTTCTTCCTCTTTTCATCCATAGACTTGCAACTGTAGCTGTTAATAAGGTTCCCAATCAACTGCATAGCTTGTGTAGGAGTCCTGGTGTTGAAATTAGCATTACTGGAATTGTCCAGCGCAGTCTGATAAGGGAGATCTATGCCTCTGAAGAAGATACCGATCAGCTGTACTTCTGTGAATCCATGGTGTGGACAGTCACGCTGATACTGCTTAAATCTCATCCAGGCAGTCTTCAAGGGCTCCACAGCCCCTTGGGAAAAGGTGAGTATGTCCTGTCTGGACTGATCCGAGCGCGCATCATCATAAAAGTGACGCAGGAACTCACTCTTTAAGGCTGCCCAAGTAGTATACTGACCAGGTGCCAGTTGTCTCAGCCATGCACTAGCGTCTCCAGCAAGACTGTGCGGAAATAGCTTAAGGAACAGATAGTCCGGGCATACTCCTTCATACTTCATGCCAGTGACTATGTCCTCAAACTTGTCAATGTGATCCATAGGCTGCTCTGTTTGAAGACCATGAAAAGCAATCTATCTCATCAGCTGGTAGTAGATGGTCTTTACCTCAAAATCATTCCTCTCAAAAGCAGGAAGCACTAGAGCTGCTCGGTTTGCATGAAACTCATCAGGTCTGTTGTAATCAGCTAGTGTCCTCTCATGAACCACCATCTCTCTACCTTGAGCTCGTCTTTGACCCTGGTTTTGTTCCTGTTGCAGTTCCTCAGGAGGGTCAGGGATGACATTCCCTTCAGCATCAACCCTTTGCCCAGCAGCATTGTAAGGATTGTTCTCCGGATCCCTCAGGGTACCCTCATCATCTGGTATCAAGATCAAACGTTCTCGTACCATTCTCTCTCTCTTTTCTCTTCTGTTAGCTCTTTCTAAACGTCCAAGTTCCTCTAGATTGAGATTAACCAAGCTCGAGTTCGGATTACTTCGAGTGCAACGATCGATTCAATCTCAAATCGCTTAGTGACGATCGATGCAAGGGATGCAACGATCGACGCAAGGCGAAATTCGTACCTGCGACAGAGAGAAACAGAGAAAAAGGGTTAGCTAAATATCAAATTAAAACAAAAATTAAAAACAAAAAGAAAAATTTCTAGTAAAAACCCTAAGTTCGGTCCTATCGAAGACTCTAAGAGTCCCCGGCAACGGCGCCAAAAACTTGATAGGTTCTAAGTTTTCCCTATACTAAACTGCAAGTGAACAGCAATGTCAAAGTAGTATATAGGGTTATCGAATCCACAGGGACACTCGGTCTCAATAGATCAGAACAGTAGAGACTAATACTAGAAAGAAGCAATGTGATTGAATTAAAAGCGGTGCGAGAAAGTAAATCAGTAGCAGAGATTAACGGTTGTGGAAGCAAGTAATTAAAAGCGTCAAGCCTAGGGTATTCTCAGGAAATCAGACAAGCAGACAGTTCATTCAGAAAGGATCTAATTAAGCACAGTTCTAGAACTCAAAACACAGATGTAGAATTAACCAAATTCCTTTGCGATAATTCTCTAAGTCTAAGTGCAGCAAACCAAACTTTCGTTTGCGAGAACTAACAGATTAAACTAGCAATAAGTCCAAGTTTGATATGTTCACAATTATCCTAAACCAAACTTCCGTTTGCGCAAAGTTTAATTGCCCAATTTAATTAGTTCAGATTCCTAAACCCCACTTCCGTGACGTATTTAGCAACCTAAGATCTAGATTCTAATTGATCAGGTTAGAACTAGCTTTAAGCACAATTAAATTGAAGAACAGATATAGTTATGAATCCTTAACTGAATTTGAACAAGTCTAGCAAGTCATGAAATCCTATGTGAGAAACCCTAAACCTAACTAGGAATCTACTCAGACATAGATAATGAAAACATAATCATAGAATGAATAAATTGCATAAAAGAATAAGAGTAAAAGGGGTTCGAAATCTTCTCCAAATACAGATGATGTAACAGGTTCAGATCAGCCCTAAAAAGCTCTAAAAATCCTCTGCTCTTAATTATGAATGCGTATTGTAAAAAGTATAAAGCGTCTCCAATAAAAACACTAAAAACTCTATTATATAGGCATAATCTCGGCCAGGGGCTTCTTTGTAAATATCAGGAACTTCTGGATCAAAGTGCAATATCTTGATTCTTCTAAACCGCCGAGTTTCGGCCCATCTCGCTGGTGCATCGATCGTTGCTAGAGTGCAACGATCGACACCTTTCTCTGTTTCGGACAGTGAACTCTATCTCTCGGCCAAACACTCCAAAAATCTCCAAAATGCTCCATTATCTCCAATTCAGCTCCAAACCTGATTATACCTGTAAAAGACTCTAAAAGAACACAAAAGACACTAAAAACACACTTATATCATGGTCTAAAACTAGTAAAAACCATGATATATCAACTACATGCCAATTCGTCTAGTTAAAATTAACAAAGCAATACCCAGAAACTTAAAATTACGAAATAATTCATAAATGCCTGAGAACCCTAGTTTCCAATAGGGAATACTTGAGATATCAAAGATTCAGTGTAAAAGAATATAATTGAAAACGAAATTAAACAAAAAGAACAATTGCGTACCTGCTTGGCCCAGTAATTTAGACAGAGAATACAAATCGATTTCACAGAAATTATGTCGAAAGGATGAAGAAAATGGAAGAGAATCTGGCTCGATCCCCTTTTGAAGTTTTTTTACGGATCTAAAAAGAGTTTCGTCAAAAAGGATTAAGAGCGATAAGATCTTATTTGGTTTTGATTCTGAAACGTTATTTGATAAGATTAAATGAATTAGCAAACAAACAAGTCCCAACAGATAGCTCAGATGGTTTATACACTTCATTTACTAATCGTGTACACAACGACCCTCATGTCCCAAGTTCGAATCCCTATATGGGAATAATTTTTTTTTTCATGTATTCAGTAAAACGAATTACAATTTAGGAAAGTCTTCCTAACCTATTTTTAGACTTTAACTAAGCACAAACATCCTTCTTTGTGGTTAAAATCTAAACACTAAACAACTTCTTAACCCTAAACTCAAGCAAATTAATTTACAGTGTAATATTGAAACACTACTTTCTAGTGGTTAAAATCTATACCCTAAACCACTACTTGATGAACCCAAGCAAACTAATTTAAAGTCTGGAATATTGAAACACTACTTTCTAGTGGTTAAAATCTATACCCTAAACAACTTCTTAACCCTAAACCCAAGCAAATTAATCAACAGTATGTAATATTGTATATCCTCTTTCTAGTGGTTAAAATCTATACCCTAAACCACTACTTGATGAACCCAAACAAACTAATTTAAAGTCTGGAATATCGTATATCCACTTTTTAGTGGTTAAAATATATACCCTAGACCACTACTTGATGAACCCAAGCAAACTAATTTAAAGTCTGGAATATCGTATATCCACTTTTTAGTGGTTAAATCTATACCCTAAACCACTACTTGATGAACCCAAGCAAATTAATTCATCAAGAGTTTCTAAACATCTTTGTAAAAATAGTTCAACTGAATTCAAGAATGCGGCTTACATGAGATAAATTAATTTGTTCTTTTTTGAACTCAAACTACGTCATTAGAAATCAGATAAGACGTTCATCTCTTTAAACTTCTTCATTTTCTGGAAATCATAATATATATCACGGAAGCTATACCCAAATAATTTTAAAGAAATTTGTTCATCTCAATTCGAAACGATTGCCCATCATTTGTTTGTGTAATTACTAGATCACCGTCAATATTTTAGTTAAATCAATTTATAATTTGTCTCATAAACCTTTGGCAATAAAGTTTGAATACAAAGTGTTTTGAATTAATAAGAAACGGGACAAACATGCTTAAAACATAAATTTCATTACAACGATATAAAGAGAGATGAGGTATATAGATTTAGTCTTAAATAACAAACGATGGCAAAACATAATATTCATAATAAAATGTAATTTCAGATAGTAGCATGCTCCCTAGTCCACGCCTCAGCAAGGGATTTGAACACAACATTATCCGATATGTAGAGGTTGGCAATTTCATCAACAACCTGATCATCTTCTCCAACTTTAGGTTCTTTCAGCAAAGAATGAATTGATTCCAGAAGTTTTGGAATGGTGTCCAAAATTGTCCACCCTCCTGGCCATCAACTTAGGAAGCAAAACGTACCCATTTTTATCAATGTTTGGATGATACACCTTCGTCTTAAAGAAGAACCTTGGTGGTTTGAAAGGATATTCAACAGGAAACCAAAGAGAAAACTTGAACACGCCTCCTTCGTATGGAGAATTTTCAGGTCCCATCATCATGCCTTCGCAATTGTAAATGTCACCTTCAACCGGACCAATGCTAACAAAGGGAAGTGGATTCTTCTCCAAACTTTTCAAAGCCTTCTTAACATGTTTTTGTAGGAGCGACATGATTTCCTGAATGAAACGCAAGTAACATGTTTAGATATATATATATATATATATATATATATATATATATATATATATATATATTTGTGAACTACAACAACATACAGAAACGCATGCACATGTTTAGAAAAACATATGTAAAAACTCTTCAACCTTTCTCTTATAAAGCGAAAGGAAAGCATTAAAAATTAGAAAGTGTATTTAGAAACTGGCCAAATGAAAGATGAAAGAGATACATAATTGTAAATGAGAAAGAGATAGAGATACCTGAACTCGAAGAATGAAAGGAAGAAACAAGTGAAACTAATTGATATATTTGTATATGTAAATGTGACTCTATATATAGACAAAGGAAATGGGTGTCCAGTCGACTTTGGAAATAGTGAACCGATGCAACTTTTCAAACAATCACTGACCAGTTACATCTTTCCAATTCATTCATATTTGACCAGTCACACACTTTCCAACATGTGACTTTTCAAACAAAAACAATGGGTAACGGTAATTTTGAAACCGATAGTTTTCAGGAAGCAATATTAAATCTATACTTTTAAAAATTTGTTCAACTTTTGATCGTCGGACTAGAATGATATTCATAAATCAAACTAACTTGTGAATATAGATGAAACTATTACAGTTATTCAGGAAGGTCTTCCAAAATTATTTAATTAAAAAAAAATTGTCAACTAGGTTCGAACTTGGGACATGAATGATATGCAATTATGTTATTTAGGCACTAGGCTAAGTTAATACTTCGATTATTCTACTAAGTTAAAAGTATATATATTTATAACAACTAATAAAATTCTGGAAGGCCTTACACTTTTCAAGGAAGGTATTCCGAATATTTTTACATTCGTAACTGGAATTTGAAACCTTTCAGGAAACAATAAATCAGTTTTAGGAACGCATTACTTAAAACTTGTAATCGTTTTCAGGCAACATTTAAAAGAGACGATACATTTTTGTTCCTGAAACGAAAAAAAAAACATGAAATGTTCCATCAAATAATGCTGCAAACACTTCTAAATGATAAATAAAGAGAGAGAGTATCATATTGAGAAGAATAATTCGGAAAGTAATGTATGATGTGTCATCCTCGTAATCCTTGCAAGCATCCATGTGTAAACTCCAAATCTTATCCTCATATCGCTGTTCTGCAGGTGCTCTTGTTATGGCCAGGAACACCACATCTACTGCACTTATGTGATTTGGATTTAGAACCTGGAACACCAAACTCTCCAACTGATCTGATCCTCTTAGTTGGAGGTCTGCCACTGCTTTGTTTAGTCTTTGGTGGTGGACATGAATAGCCTGACACAGCCTCTGGATACTCACATGTACTCAAATCTCCACAAGGATGTATGCTTTCAGCATAAGCTTTAGCAAACACTTCTGCGGAGTGGAAAGCATCCACATACTTGTTCTCATCCAACTTTGAACGCTTAGCAGCAGCAACAGCATGAATGCAAGGAATCCTATCTATATCAAAAACATTGCATGTGCAATGCTTCTGTTCCAGATTCACAACAAACTTCCTAGCTTCATCTTTAACCTCAAACTCATATCTATCAACCTGGTAGACATTAAGTGTCATAGCAGCATCATATCTTGATACCAGCTTCTTCACTACACGAGGTGTAACAATACTCTCATTTTTCTTGGCAGCTTCCCGGCGATCGTGAAACCATGTCGTGAGCGTCAATCTAATAGTCTCCAGCAGTGAGATTATTGGCAACTCACGAGGCATTTTTAACATCGAATTCAGAGACTGCAATGTTTGTGGTCATAATATTGTACTTGTTTCCTGGAGCAAAGCAACGAGCCCACTTCCTGACATATGCATCTACCAAATACTTAGCTAAGCTTGGACTTCCATCTCTTATATCACTAAACAGCGCATTGAACTCATGGACTGTATAGGCATTAGCAGCAGATTCTACCAAAGGAATCAGTCTGGTTTTTCCATACCTTGTTTTGATGTTATTGATCAGATGAATCCTACAAATCCCATGATGTGCACGAGGATAAACATTTGTAAGAGCTGCTGCGATGCTTTGAGCTCTATCAGAAACAAAAACAAGGTCTTCTGCATCAGGGACCATAAATGTCAACCCTCTGAAAAACCAAGACCATGCTTCTTCGTTCTCTGAATCAACAATTGCAAATGCTAGAGGGTATAAGTGGAAGTTCCCATCCTGTGCACTAGCTGAAGGATTATGTGTGTTCATTGGTGTAATTCATAGGTTACAACCTAGCACATAATCATCTAGGATCTAGGTGATTTGCAGTTGAATCAAAAACAGATCAGATTCATTACCTTATGTTGCAGCGGATTGATCAAGGGAATGAAGAGATCAGTTAGAGCAGATGATTACCGGCTCCTCCTAGGTATCCACACGCTTACAAGCTACGGATCAAGCTGCTAGACCAAGCTCGGAATGAACAGAGAGAGAGAGGACGGCTCTGGTGAAAAATCGCAGAAGCAGAAGCCTTAGGGCTTCCTGCGCTTTCCCTCTTCCTTATATGGGCCCAAGTAATTAAACTAATGGCTCATTAGGCTTTTGGGCCCAAGGCCCAAATCAGACAAAATAACTGTATTTTGTCTGGCCCAATTCTCTGTACAAATACAGTAAATGCCTTGCATCTTACCGTATTAATTCCATATAACTTTCCCGTTAGCTATGGTGTGTGACCCTTTGGGATCATACAATACTGGTAATAAGTCCTAAACTTATAGATCAAGAGCGGGCTCTAGCAAGTCATCATGATCACCCAGTATTTATGACTTATGTCTGATCTCGACACTTATCATACTTTCTAGAGATAGTACGGTAGATTTCAGGACATTCCCAACAATCTCCCACTTGTACTGGAATCCTACATTCCCTAATCCTTTTGTCTCAATATCTCGATCTGGCATAAGGCAAGATGCGTGTCATCCTTATATAGCCAGACCATGTTTATCGGACCAGATTTGATACTGACAATGCAAACGACTTGGGCAAGTCCGTTTGGGAGTGGCCACTCTCTTACCAGCTATCAAGTCTCCGATTGGCCTAGAGATATTACCTCCGTTAAACGGCAGGGACAAATCCCATCTTGTTCCATCACTATGAACTACACACTTTATAATACACCCAACCAAGGTCCTTATAGATCCCAGTTACGAAACAGCGTTAGACAATGATCAAAGCGCATCACTCCATGTGCAGCCACATGCATGCGAACTCAGGTCTAAGGACTATACTCTATAGTCATATATGAGAACCTCTCATGACACAGATATTAATATCTTGTAGAGTTCTCATCAGCGGGCCATGTCCGGTCATATGCTCCCCTACATATACCTATGTGTCGACTTTGATGCCGCGCATCTATGACCCCTCGAAACTTGGTCATAAGTCTCAACACAATCTAGTCTCAAGTGGTTGTTGGTGTTCCAATTTCAACAACCTTCGACTATGGACACTATGATTTATGTCATTTCGTTAAATATGGGGTTTCAGGATCAAGTCTACTCATGTACTTCGATGGCCCATATATAATGACATGAATCATTTTGGAACGATTATTTATATCACAGTTAAAATAATCCAGAAATCATAGATTTCATAAACATAAAATATTATGTTTACATGAACCTTTCAAAATGACTAAATAAAGCCCTTTACAAACTCCCACTGAAATTAAGACTACATCTTAATTTCACTTATCCTACAGCTACAGTCCGCGACTCGTGCTTAGGCCTAAGGAGTGGCTTCGTTAATAGATTAGCAACGTTCTCATTCGTTGAAACTTGCTGATCTACTTAACACCTCTGTCATTTATCTCACGGAATAGGTTATACCTACCCTCAAGGTGTTTGGACCTCTGATGTGCAGCTAGTCTCATCTATGCTGGGAATCACATCAAGTTCAGTGATGAACTCTTCTTTCCAAACAACCTCTTTCGCCGCTACCCAAGCTGCGAAATGTTCAGCTTAAGTCATGGAGTCAGCAACAGTGCCTTGCACCGCCAGACAGACACAAGATATAACCGGACTGTGACCGGAAATCATCTTTGTCTGTTGGAAACTTGCCTTTCAGACTCTACCGACTTGTAGCACCTCACTTTCTCCGTAAATCAAGAACTTATCCTTAGTATTTTCCAAATACTTGAGGATATTCATTACGTCTATCCAGTGATACTTTGCTGGATTTGACTGGTCTTTACTTGTCTTGCTTAACATTAAAGCAACATCAAAACAAGTACGTGTCATGGCATACATGATAGATCCAATTGCCGACGCATATGGAATCTCATCTATGCATTCAAGCTCAGCAGTTATCGTAGGACACTGTTTCTTGCTTAACGTAATGCCATGTGACATTGGCATAAATCCCTTCTTGGAATGCTGAAAACGTGTAGGACTTTGTCAATATAAGAATCCCGACTTTGTCCTATCACCTCTTTTGGATCTTTATCTTTAGATCCAAAATCCAAGAACATACGTGGCTTTACCCATGTCAATCATAAAACCAACTCCCAAGCCAGTCCTTTACCGACTGCAGCATTGGAACGTTATTTCCGAGAATCAGTATGTCATCGACATACACTATGAGAAACGCAACATCGCTCCCACTTATCTATTAGTAAACGCACAGTTCCACTTCGTTCCTGTTCAAGTCAAAACCTTGACTACTTCAACAGAACGAAGATTCCAACTCCGATATGTTTGCTTCCATCCATGAATGGATCGATGAAGCTAACTTACATTCAGTATAATTTTTTTTTTTTCGGAGTCCGGGCTTACTCTCGCTTCTGTGAATTTCGCAGGTTCGTCACTTTCAATGATCATTAGATCATGGCAACTAATCACGAGAAATCACTCTCTGATTAATGACGGATTCATTCAGATCTGCGAACTTCAGGCTCTACAGGTGTAGATTCTACATAAATCTGTAAATCCATCCGCTGCTCTCCCTCAACAGGTTGAGCAGCCTCCTGTATTTCTCGAATTTCTTCGAGTTATACTTTTACTCCCACTGTTCTTCTTGGAAAGCAACTTTCCTTTTTAGAAAACAGAATTCCGAACAACCTAACTTCGTTTTCGGAATGGACGTAAAAAGTAACAAGCCTTGGTTTCCCTAGGACAACCAGCGAAGTAGCTCAAGTACAATACTCAGTAAAGACGAATTTGGATCATTTCCAGTCCACATTTATGTGGTGTCTTTCAACTGATATTGGTGGAACTATTTCAGCGTAAACTTAGATATTTCTAGAGCGTTATTCTTAAAGAATATCATGGAAGATTCGTGTGACTCATCTTTAATCATTTCTAATAAGATCTGATTCTTTCTCACAGAAACACCTCAAGGTTTTCAGGAGAAATGAGCTGTGAAACGACTTCACACTCATTCAGATGATCACACCATCAATGACTTAAGTATTCTCACTCGTGATCTAATCCAGAGTCTCAATACTTTTGTCACTCAGATTCTATACCTCATTCTGGAACTCTTTCGACCATTTCAAAGAATTCTGACTCGTGTCTCATTAAATGAACACAGTCATACTCACTGAAGTAATCAGTAAAGATAATGAAGTACAGGAAATTTTTCTCTGGCATTACTGCTCATCGGGCCACATACATGAGTATGTTCAAGGTCCAATAAGCCTTTGGGCCTTTCTCTAGCTCGGCTAAGATGGGCCCTTTGTCTTTTGGTCCAGTAAGTAGAATTCAAGTCTCATAAGATGTCCAATCAAATGAGCCCAAAAGTCCATAACTATGGGATTTCTGAATCCGACTCACTCTATGTGACCAAAACTTTTACGCCAAGAAAAATCAGGTTTAATTCATCAGATTTAAACCAATTCGGTATTTATGTTACATTTAGGCACTCTTTGGTTTAAGATATAAAACCCATTCCTTGAATAGGGTGCTACAATTAATATTTCATTAAGATCAAAAGAACAAAACTTGTCTTTTATCAAAATGAAAAACATTCAAATTCTTACAAGAAAATGAAAAACAACTCTGCTTAAAGCAGGTACATTGTAGCAATTACTTAATACAAAACCAAGCCTCAAAGGCATCTACAAGTGAAAACCCTACGGCTGAGGCAGCATCCATAGCTCCTTCCAGACATGCAGTTCCACTTGTCCCTCCTTCAACGTTCTACTGTTGCTTAGGCTCTGCATATTATAACAAATATCAGTGCCACAACCAGTATCCAATACCTATAAGGTAGAACTTGAAGTAATAACATGAATACCTGAGGAAGTAGTCTCATACATCAACTTCAACTCCTCATAATCTTCCATGAATTTAATGCAATCTCTCTTCCAATGCCCAGTCTCTTTACAGTAGCAGCACTTACCAACGTAAGAGGTATCTGACTCGGGCTCAGAAGACACACGCTTGCCATGATTCAAAATCTGGACAACTTTGTCTTCACCCTTGTCAGCATTAGGTTTAGTAAACCTACCCTTCTCCTTCATGAGATTATACAGGGTACTCTTCACGTTTGGCTCAACTGTCTTGAGCATATCATGCAGTTCAGTCAGCGTCTTCGTTAAGCCTTTCTTGATATAGTTCCTTTTGAACTTATCATAGCTTGACGGCAGTGACTGCAAAATGATCTCAGTTGCCAATTCTTGGCTAACTGGATAATCCAGTTTCCTCAGGTTGTCAATGTAACCCATCATTTTACTGACATGAGGACTCACTGGATGATCATTTGGTAGCTTGCAGCTAGTGAGAGACTTAACCAACTGGTATCTCTCCACTCTTACCTGCTCCTGAAATTTCAATTTGAGGCTGCTGATCCTCTCTATTGGCGACTCCATGTTCTCATATTGCTTCAGCAAATCTGAGTCCATGGTAGCCAATATCAGACCACGCACATCTACCGCATCATTATAATGCTTATTCCAAGCATCATATACTGCATGAGAGGCATTGGACCCGATCCTCACGGGGAGAGCTCTCTCAAGGACATAGTCCTTTCTCTCCTGCCTGAGGACTAGCCTCAGGTTCCGCGACCAAGTCAAGAAATTTGATCCGTTCAGTTTGTCCTTCTCAAGGACAGACCGGATCGAGAAAGTGTTTTGATTGTTTGTGCTATTCATAACTGAAATATAGAGATAAATAGAGTTTTAGTAATTTAGTTCATAAAAGAGTAATCTTAATAACTTATAAGAAAACTCGCATTGCATTCAAAATTTCTTTGTTTAACCTCATAAGAATGCAATGATTCCGAGACCCATGTTTAACTAAAACCAAAATGGGCCACTGGCCGTCACCCGGAATTAGCTTTACTTGGTAAGCATACACACAGCTAGTTATATCCATATAACTCTCGGTTGTGGATTGGGCCCAAGGTCCAATTCACCAGATGTCTCAAGGCCCGGGACTCCCGATGGCCCAGTCAAGGAAACCAATCTCTTACAGCCAAATAATCACTAAAGTCTGGGACTCCCAATGAAATTAGTGACTATATACTACTTTACTTACGCAAAAACAGACACCTCACACTGTAAGCCATATCTGTAATTGAATAAGCATTAAGTAGCTGACAAGATTGGGCAAGACATCCAAGCTTGATATTGTTTTTGAGGATTTTAGGTTTTCTTTCCAAAAATAGAAGATTACTATTTTGGGAAACTTACTTATTTTAGAAACTTTCTAAATTTAGAAACATACTAAAAATAGAAATTTCTAATTTAATATTTTATTAAAGTTTTTGGTTGGGTCACAAATTATAGGCCCAATTCTTGGCCCAAGACCACAGAATTCCAATTGGCCCAATAATTTGACATAACCGAGTCGGTTCATTAATTCTGGTCCAAGACCAAATTAACTACTAAATCCAACTGGTTATTTACTAAACCAGACCAGCTCTAAATTATTTGGTCCAACCAAATCAAACTTAGACCAGCCTTCGGTTTAGGTTAAAATTCAATTTTTTGAATTTAAATCCGGTTTAACCAGAAATTAAATAATACCATGTATTAAATAATTTCCAGCAAACCGCGATTTGGGTTAACCGCTTGAACCATAATTATTCAAATAATTAATCGATTCATACAAAGTAATCCTTATTCCAATAATTGAATTTGAAAAAAAAGATTCTCAATCATAACAAACCTTAACTAATCGAATGACAATTAATGCTTTTGACTTTTTCCAAAACGTATCTTGACATACACTTATGATAAAGTCAACAACGAAAACCAAAGTCAAAGCAATCACATGCGATTACCACAATCACACGATCATGACATTCAAATTATGATCAAGACAATCACTAAAAGACAAACGACTTTGACCATTAACAAAACCAATCAAAGCGTTTCTTATGATTGTACAACACAATAATTATCAAATGATTTTTCAATTCAACAATCGTTTGACTTCAATTCGTTTCATGCCATTAACTTAAAAGACAAAACGAACCTAATGTTTATCAAGTGATCGTAATAAAGCAAAGTCAAACATGATTTTGTCCTTTTCCATTATCGATTATACAAAATCAAAATCGATTATACACATCCGATTCTTGGCGATTATGACAATTCACAAAGCGATCGTGACATGATCAAAGCATAAAATCGATTGAACCTCAACAATTATGAACATCATGATTCAACAATAAACGATCGCTAATTAATAGCTTTTCTTATTTCTAGGTTTTAATAAACAACCTAGTATGATCCAAACAGCAAAAACCTAACGACCTAGGCTCTGATACCACTGAAGCATTAGGTGTGTTCATTGGTGTAATTCACAGGTTACAACCTAGCACATAATCATCTAGGATCTAGGTGATTTGCAGTTGAATCATAAACAGATCAGATTCATTACCTTATGTTGCAGCGGATTGATCAAGGGAATGAAGAGATCAGTTAGAGCAGATGATTACCGGCTCCTCCTAGGTATCCACACGCTTACAAGCTACGGATCAGGCTGCTAGACCAAGCTCGGAATGAACAGAGAGAGAGAGGACGGCTCTGGTGAAAAATCGCAGAAGCAGAAGCCTTAGGGCTTCCTGCGCTTTCCCTCTTCCTTATATGGGCCCAAGTAATTAAACTAATGGCTCATTAGACTTTTGGGACCAAGGCCCAAATCAGACAAAATAACTGTATTTTGTCTGGCCCAATTCTCTGTACAAATACAGTAAATGCCTTGCATCTTACCGTATTAATTCCATATAACTTTCCCGTTAGCTATGGTGTGTGACCCTTTGGGATCATACAATACTGGTAATAAGTCCTAAACTTATAGATCAAGAGCGGGCTCTAGCAAGTCATCATGATCACCCAGTATTTATGACTTATGTCTGATCTCGACACTTATCATACTTTCTAGAGATAGTACGGTAGATTTCAGGACATTCCCAACACTAGCTTCTAGTAGAGTCCCTTTAAACTTTCCCTTGAGGAATGTACCATCAACAGCTACAACTCTCCTCATCAATGAAAAACCTCTTATTGATGCTCCAAATGCAACAAATGTATACTTGAACTTCCCAGCAGCATCCATCTCAAGATACGTTTTTGATCCAGGGTTTATTTCTTGAACTTTGAACAACCACTTTGACAAGTTATAATAACTGTCTTCAGGAGTACCTCTCATCAAATTCTGAGCTTCTTCTTTAACTCTCCATGCTTGTTTGTAGTTGATTTGAACCCCATGATGGGTCCTAACCTGCTCAATAATCTTCTTCGGATTGAGTCCATCCTTTTTTTCTCCATAGTTGCTGCAAATCAAAGAACCAAGCAATTTCGCACTTGCTTGTCTATGGTTCGCGTTTCTGTGAGTCGTGTCACAAGTATGACCATGTACATACTTCTTCACCACAAAAACTGAGAATCTGGAAGCCTTGTTGCCCGCATCCTTCAAGTACACTTAGAATCAACGCAGCCTAAAATCACTCTATCCTTGTTTGACCAAAGCGTCCTGAATTCGAACTTCTACTTCAATGCCCAATTCTTCATCCTTGTAATCATCTCTGCCTTGTTCTTGAAGTATCTGTTGACACATATAACATCACCAGATGTTGAAGGGGAAAATCCGGTATGAAGAGGAGGAAGATCTGGAACAGGATGCAAAAGAACAGAAGGCTCTCCTCTATCATAAGTTGATGACGAATTGTTGGTTTCTGGAGTTGCCTACAACAATGAATGACCAACAACAACAAAAATGACCAACTAAGATTCTGTTAATCTGGAAGACTATCCTGAATAATAAACAGCAACTACTAAACAGATATTTCGTCTACAATAATGGTGCAAGAAGTCTTACATTCTGTGTTCCATGTGAATTCTTGTTTGCAGCAGTTGGAAACATGCCATTTATATTCGAACTGACATTTACCTACAACAAAGAGTGACCAAATAAGATCTTTATCTGATTAGGAAATCTATCATGTTAATCAGGAAGACTTTACTGAATAATAAACAACAACTACTAAACAGATATTTCGTCTAGTAAAAAGACATTACCTCTTCAGTTGTGCTAGCATCATTCTCCAATACTGGAGGATAAATATCACCAACCTGAAATAAATAACAAGGTAAGTCAATATGAATTTAAATGTTTTACAATTATAAAGCTATTCAAGAAACGATTGCTAACCGTTAAGCAAAGACGGATCATCTCATGATCAACCTTTCGTTTGTTGATAAAGGTTCTTAACTGCCGATCATTTCCTATAGCTATTGGAGGAGAATCTTCAACAAAAGCCTTCATTCATTGAGGAAGCCCATAAGAAAGACTAAACTGCATATTCCTTATATCAAAATCATCGGTGATAATCTTTACTAGATCACTGACTTCTTCCTCTACATCAAACAGTGAGGCTCTTCTGCTATCATCAACTTCAAATTCCCATTGCAACTTCTCGTCTCTTTTCCATTCACCACAGACACAGTAAAGATCCAACATGATCTACAACCATAAAAACAAAGCTAAGGAAATGAATCATAATAATGAACACATCAATAAGCTAAGGAAATGAAATCAGTTGAGAAGAGCAGACATTGGAGATTATTCAGATTCATAATAATGAACAAATCAATAAGCTAAGGAAATGAAATCGGTTGAGAAGAGCAGACATTAGAGATTATTCAGATTCATAATAATGAACACATCAATAAGCTAAGGAAATGAAGCAGACATTGGAGTGAACACATCAATAAGCTAAGGAAATGAAGCAGACATCATAATGAACACATCAATAAGCTAAGGAAATGAAATCGGTTGAGAAGAGCAGACACTGAAGTGAACACATCAATAAGCTAAGGCAATGAAATCAGTTGAGAACAACAGACATTGGAGATTATTCAGATTCATAATAATGAACACATCAATAAGCTAAGGAAATGAAATCGGTTGACAAGAGAAGACATTGGAGTGAACACATCAATAAGCTAAGGAAAAAAAATCGGTTGACAAGAGCAGGCATTGGAGATTATTCAGATTCATAATGAACACATCAATAAGCTAAGGAAATGAAATCGGTTGAGAACAGCAGACACTGCAGTGAACACATCAATAAGCTAAGGCAATGAAATCAGTTGAGAACAGCAGACATTGGAGATTATACAGATTCATAATAATGAACACATCAATAAGCTAAGGCAACAAAATCAAACCGATACTATTCTTGCTTCGATTCTTACTTCGATTCTTACTTCGATTCTTACTTCGCTTGTTATCTATCTGTATCGGAGTAGCACAAGCCGAGGTGGAGCGAAATCTCTCCGTCGTCAATCTCCGTCGTCAATCGGAGCAGAAACTGCAGTGAACACATCAATAAGCTAAGGCAACAAAATCAAACCGATACTATTCTTGCTTCGATTCTTACTTCGATTCTTACTTCGCTTGTTGTCTATCTGTATCGGAGTAACACAAGCCAAGGTGGAGCGGAATCTCTCCGTCGTCAATCGTCGGAATCGCCGTCGAATCTCCGCCGTCTCACAATCGTGACCTAATCGCTTGACAAGAGGAAGGGTACAATGGTAAATTGCCCAAATTAAAAATGCTATTTTTTTGACACGGCGAATTAAGTGCCACGCTTGTGATTGGCCATGTTTTGTGCCAAAAAATTCTTTTTCTCTATAGAAAATCTATGGTAATTATCCGATAATTAAGATTTTCCAAATATATTTATACCATAATCTTTAAACTACAATTGGTATCTCATTAATATGCTAACAAGCAAATTTTGTTAGACTGCACCATGATATTGTGTTTAACAATAGACTTACTCGAAATGTAAAATATTCTTTAACTTTTTTTCAATTTACTCATTTTATATATATTGACATATCAATCATTTGTTAAAATATTCATAAGTTTTTCAAACTTATTTATGGATTAAACTTGAACCTATAATAAAGATGTTTAATTTGCAATATTGTACTACTAATTTTAAAATAGAAGTTAACCATTATCTTTACATAACATTAAAATAGAAACCAAACGGTTAGAAATCATTACAATGGTTTTTAAAAATTTGAGCTTAAAACTAAGTAATCTCTTAACAGTTTAGAATAGAGTAAGGAGAGTTTAATAATGATCGAGAGTCTGGTGCTCGTTTGGGTACCATGTCGGAAGAGGTTGAGGATAACTACATTAAATCAGAAAGGGAAATATTAGATGTAAATATTTTTATATTAATATTAATCTCATTATGACAATTTAAAAAAATTCATACATATCCATCAAATTATTCAACTCATCCACAGCTGAACGATTATAGTCAATAGAAGAAGGCCCTTCTTTAATTCTAAGTCATGTATTCCCTACACAAATTTTAAAAATTCTCAATGCATTGCTATAATATTTTATTGAATTTTGATCCAGGAAAATCGAAGCACAACAAACAAATGTTTGTCAAGTACTTGTTCAAAACGACGTGACAATTCCTCAGCAATTGGACATTTTGCAATGCATTTTATAGCCCTTTTCTTTCAATTCCAAAAATATTTTTACAAGATTTAGGTGATTATAAAACTATGAAACTTAAACCATGTGAATAAATTACTCGGAATCTCTTAGCGTGAATTGAATTTTAGTAAGAGTACGTGAATACGAACATGTCTCTGAAGAGTCGTGTTTCCATTCAAGCTTTCCAACCCATGTTATAGCCGCAACAACATATATAGGGAAAATTTCATTTAAATCTAAGTTAAAGTAAAAGCAAAAACCACAATTTTTACAAAATCTGGTATTCTTCTTTTCGTAATATTCAAATAATAACAAATTGTAAACAACACTTACCAATTGCATATTCATCTGAAACCGTCTCATCAACAATTACTTGGATTGGTTTGATGCTCAAGAGATGATCAAAAGTTAGAGGATCGATGTTCTGAGTGATTTTTATCTCGGCATTGATAACAATGTCCTTACAAGTTGGGCATACTTTGTCATACTTTGGGCCTAACGAGACCCTAAAATCAGAAAAATTAAACCAACAACCTTCTTTTTCTAAAAAAAAAAAAAAACTTTGGGACGTCATCTCCGTACGACACGGTTTGAATCCGACTTCCCTGTTGATAATAACAAAAAATATCAATATGAATTTTGAATAACCAAATGTTACAAAAAGAATACCAAATAAGAACTCTTTGAGATTTGAATACATTCTTAGTTCAAAAAAAATGAAAGGGATATAAAGAAATACAACTATGCGTATAGAATAGAAGAATAATACCTCTTCATCGAATAAAATTAATTCCAAGGGAGCATCATAGTGAGTAAAGCACCATACCCTCAAAACCTTCGTTGAATATCCTTATAACTAATTTCAGAAATTTTATGAAATTGTGTATTTTCATAAACAATATCATGAATTAGATTCATTTTGTGTGTATGCTTTTTGCAATATCAGAGAACAAAAGCGAGGAGAAAGAAGAAGAAAGTGAAGAGTTTATATGTTATTTGGAATATATTACCTTTCTATGGTACCTTTCCATTAAATCGATACGAATCAATGCACTTTCTACTAAAGTCCACTTACTTTTTTTGAACTTTTAGAAAATATTTAAATAATTCACCGTTTATAAATCGAGCTTGATAGTAATAATAAAGACCTCATTCGGAGTATCGGACTGATGGATTAATACATCTATCAATAGATTACTATTATCGAATATTATTCGGACTACCGGGACTAAACCTTATATGGTATTCAAAATAGTATTTACCAAATCCATCGTTTACCACTAAAACCATGCCTCGAGTATAATTTCACACACCTTTTTATTCAGTCGCAATGTTTGCTAGTTTATCTCACATAATTTACCTCAACTCGAAATAACTGAGCTTCTTCTTTCATGAGCCTTTGAATAAAACAAAATGAAAAACCAAAAACCATAAATACATTGAAAAGAATAAGAAGTAATATGAATGATTTTGCATCATTTGTTTAAACTTTTAATGATCCGGAAGAATACTACCATGGCCTGGAAAAAATTTAAAGAGAAAACTTATTGAGAAAATGAAAGATGCAAATGATTAAGTTTCTAAACCACCAAGTTCACCTTATATAGGATTAACAAACTTCTCTTGAAATGTTAGTATATGCCATACAATATTTTTTTCAAATTCGAACTAATAAGATATTTGAAAAGATATTGTGTTTCTTTTTAAGAAAGTGAATTAATTACTGAATAAAAATCGATGTGATGTCATTCCTGTAAATAAGTTCAACTTCAAACCCTTTGTTATTTTTTGCATTGACATGTCACCGTTCCTAGTCAACATTATCCTGCTCTAAAAACCTTATATGTTGATGGCCGAAAATTACTTTTTTTTTTATTTATATGTATGGATATATGTATAGATACTATCAAATTACAACAAAATATTAAGAAAAAGGAGAAGAAAGTTTGGTTAACTTACATAGAACAATAAAGGGGAATAAAGTTTTTTTTTTTAATTCCAATCAACATCAATTGATGTGGACAAAGTGTTCTTTTATACATATTGAAAATTTAACACACCAACTCCTCTTCTAAGGAAACAAAAATAGAAGCCAATGTTGTCAGACCAACAAACAAAAAGGGGGAAAAAACTCTCAGATCCATACAAGAAACTTTGTGGTACAAGTGAAGCATTGTCACAAGCACATCAACGTTTCCTCCGAGCTTTCGCATGAGCTCCCAAAGTTTGGAGTCACATCGTGAACCGAGAGCCTCAGTGTGTTCCCTTTCGCTGTCGTTGCAAAAGTTGACGTGTCCAGACACTCGTTGAGGTCAGCATCGCATGAGACCGAGACCCATTCTTTGTCGTCGTCTAAATACTTGAGCTCAAACGCCGCGGGTTCAAGTTTTAGCCTCTTGGCCACTTGCTGCTTCATTTCTGTAATGCTTACTGAATCTGGTGAGATCTTGAATCTGATGATGTCTTCTCTGTATGTAGCCTTTATGCTCACGAGTGTTGTTGGAGAAGCTGAGGTCCAAAAATTAGTTATGTTTTTAGAGGTACTGTCTGAATCGTCCACCGCGGCCGTTTGTTTGAATGCTTCTTGGTTTTGTGCTAGAAGCCGAAAACGCGTCTCGCTAATAGGACTCACTGTGAAACACGAGACAAATGGCAACAATCAATGATGAGATTTTGCAGTTGGAAGAAAAGATGAAAGACTTTACCTTTGCAAGAAGCACGCGACGTTGACGAACCTGCACTGTCTTCTGCATCTAGGTTCTCGAGCTTGATATCTTGGAGATAATTGGTTGGCGATCTAGTGGCTGGTGGTGGTTGGTTTTCAATTGGGGAGACTTGGTGAGGCCAAGGGTGAGAGGAGAGGGATGTTAAATTGATTGATCCATCAGCGCCTTGAACAGAGTCTATAACATGTTTTAGCCTCGTGAGAGATCGGTTCACCTTGTTGATTTTACGAGACGGCCACCGTGAGATCCCGTGTTGCCGGCAAATGCGTTTCATTGTTGTTGGGCAAACTGGAGAAAAAAAAACAAGTGTTTGTTATCAAAAATTACAAATCGTAGACAAAGTTAAAAGAACGTACCACCGAGGCTCTTGGCTGCATCTTTTAGACTACCAGCAAAATATTGCTGTAGCACTTCTAGGCTGATCGTTTTCTCTGTTTTCCCACGCTTTCTTTCTGATTTCTTCCCAGTTTTGGCATCAGCAACTTCGTTGGTCTCCACAATGTCAGGGTTTACGCACAGCTTCTGTTCAGGTGCATTGAGCTGAAGATAGTCCTTAGAAATTGGTGCTGGGTGATGTATTTGGATTAGTTCAAGTTTTGAGTAAACCATTCCGTCCTCTGAAGCTTCCACGACTTCAATAGACATTTCATTTTCACAGAGCTCAGTTCCAGAGACAACCTTGAGACTCGAATAGTGCTCCTTCATTGTCTGTAACATAGAACCCAACAGACAGTCTTGCTCACCCTTGTCTGTGATGGCTGGTGGAAGAAAGAATTCAAGAACGTACTCATCGTCTCCTGTATAATGGCTCTTCAAGCAAACCGCAAAACAGCTAGTCAGCTTGAACATGCGTGCATAGTGTACTAATGGGTAGTCGGTTTTGCAGAAGCGAGTAACATCTCTACAGAAACATAGACTTCCAGACAGAAAAGCCCTCCCAGCAACACCTTGTCCCTTCTGCAGATGGTGTTCAGCGCAAGCGTCTCTGAAACCCCAAACATGAGCGTCCACAACATAAACCGCTAAATCACTAGTAGACATACATACTTTCCCCATACAGCTTCCATCAAAACTCGAACAGCTTTTCTTAAAACCACCTCCGAAGGCTAAAACACTACGGTGCCTGCAAGGGACCCATGTCTGAGCTAGAGGCAGTTTGTAGCTCTCGCAGACCACCGTCAGTATCTCCAAAATCTCAGCCAGTGCATTTTGACGACCCTCGTTGCAGATCTGGTATAGGAAAGTCAAAAAGAAATGAACTCAAGACAGTTTCTGAAAGAATACTCGAGATTTTGACATTGGACTGGCATCTAACCTGAGTAGACTCGTGGTTCAATATTTCCGAAGTTTTCAGATTGACGGCCTGCAGCATAACACAAGACGTTAATTTCACCAGCGAGATCAAAGGAAACTGATGAGAAACAAATCAAACCTCAAGCGCTTTACAAACTTTCTCAACCTCAGGTGCATAGTTAATCTTTGGAGAAGTCATAATAAGCTCAACAACTCCAACACAGAGCTGCCTGGAGGGTTCAAAAACAGGCAAAGCCAAGGTTCCCTGAACATTATAGTGGAGGGCGTGACCAAGGCGGGAGAACTCTTTGCTCGAGTAATACTGAACATTTGGGGTCCATTCAGGTAACTTTTTCCTGAAAACGCGGCCGGGAAGCCCGAGCTCTCCGTCCCGTTCAGTATCAACGGAAAACATATAGGTCAGGGAAACCATCCTGTATTGATTAAGGCCGTTACTATTGGGACCAAGAACAAAAGGCTGTCCTGAAGTGGTAAGAACATATCTCCCACGGTTTTTGACAGGCGCCCAAACCTGTGCGAGAAGGTGTTGTTGCCCAGATGATTCTTTGAAGTATCTAAGCGCTTGAGTCATCTTCGCTTTGATCGCACAGTAAGTATCTGGATTATCCAAACCCCATGAGGGAGAAACCAGATGATTGTCCTTTGTGGTTTCAGATTCCGAACCTGCATTTCGTCGATTCTATGAACTCCAGATCGGAACTATCTAAAACACAATGTGTGCAATCACAATTCGTGAAGTTCAACAAGATTCAGCAACAACAAAACAAATCCGATTTGTTTGATTCCTACGGAATATTATCCAACAGATATTGGCAGCATATCCACTGCATTATCCGAATTGGATTCTAGAATCTAAAAGTTTCACCGAGAGAGAATCGAGACTTACTTGCAAGTAAGACGGAATAATCTGTGAAGCGAGAGCAAAGTTCGCCGCCACCATCTCCGGAGGCGGAGGCAGCTTCGGAAAAAGACCAGAGAGGTGAGAAGGGCTGTTCGGAAGAGGAGAAAATGACAGGAGACCTGAAATTGGAAGCAAAAGTGATCTGATCCAACGGCCAGGAACAGCCGAGATCCAAATCGTCAAGTTCCATAAACAGCAGCAGCGACGGTTAGACGAGACAACAAATCTCGTCTGAGTAGTAGTAGTAGTAGTAGTACAAAATGTCTCGCCGGAATTTCGTCGTCTCCTTGAAATCTCCGAGGGAAAAAAGAGAGTTCTTCTTCAGCTACAAGGCTTCTTGTTGAACCTCTAATAAGAGGAGAGGAAGGAGGAAGAGGGCAAGTTGGGAATATTTTAAAAATTAAGAAATACTAATGATTCCACGCTGTACCATTTTACCCCAACCACTAGAATTATCTTCCATTCATGCATTTTCTATATTATTTTGTGAGAACAAAAAGCATCGCATTTTGTAGTATTATTATTTTTACTCAAAATTTTAAATGAAGAACATTAGTTTTAAACCCTGGTCGAAAGCTCGTTAGGCGTTAGACAATGGGATTCGACTTAGCGCCCAACGAATAAATCGGAAAGTATACGGAATTTTTAATATTTTTATATATATTTTATATATATTAGTATATATTATATTAGACGTAGTAAAAACAAATGAATGTGATGGTCTAGTGGTGGTGTTACCTCTTCCCTTCCCGTAAATGTGGGTTTGAACCTCAACTTCGCAGATTTTTTGTTTTTTTAACAACAAGCAAATTACCAAACTGTTTCTGTCTTTAACCTTCAGTCTCTACGATTTTTTTACCCTAATTTCCGCCGATTTTAAATTTTTTTTTTACAAAACAGATGTCATTTAACTTGTTTTTTTCATGAATCTCACTTAGATATGATAGATCTGTAATTTAAAACTTGATTTCTAACTTGAATTAAAGAAAATTGTGAGATTTGTTCAAGTCCCGATTTTTGATCCGAGTTCAATTAACTCGCCGCGGCTGCTCACCGCCGAACATTTTGCCAGCGATTAACCGGAGCTCGGCGGCAAGTTTTCGAACAGGGTTTTTAGTACTATTTATTGACAATATTGTGGAAGTTTCTAAAATTACAATGATTGACCATCTCTAGAATTGGCTTGACAATAACACATAAGGTAGAGTATTATTATTATTATTATTATTATACTATAGACTATTTGAATAATAATCCATTCATTTTAAATGTTAAGATTCACAATTAAAAATTGCAATTGTTGATGACCGAGACGAATATATATTAAGGCTTTGAATCACATTTACAAAAATAAACCCTATCATGTTATAGTTCTTGTTTAGACGTTTCTTACATGTCCAGCACCAAGAAAATTGCCAAATCAGAGCATCGTTTTATAGGAGCCTGAAAGCTTTACAAATAAATTAAGACGTAATTAGGCACTAAGTGCTTGTTGTGGGTGAGTAGAATAACAACGACTCATAATTAATTCGATAATAATGTTCTTAGCAAATAATTGTTAAATAAACAAAGCAATAATTGACAAAACAAATAACATAACAAATTAGCAAAGCAATGATACTTAAAGTAAAAACAATGGGGGTTCTTAACCCAAAGTTTCTTAACAAAAATTAATAAAATATTGCGGGTCCCACATGAATAGTTAAGAACCGAATCCTTAAAATCTTTGTTTAAGAACCCGTTTTTTAATTATTCATGTGAAAAAAAAAAATAAATAAATTTTTTTTAAAAAAAACTCCAAGGGAGTAACACCATTGGACATGATCATGGACTAAGCAACATCTAAACGGGACCTCACTTTGGAAAATAGATAGTAAAAAGCTATAGAAACCACTCAGCAAACTTTCAACTGCTTACCCAAAGTGGTTCATTACTTAAGCCCTTTTTGCAGATTAGTCAACAAAATTAATTTATTCATGGTGTCCATGTAGTGGGGAGGAGAGTTTGCTAAATCTATTTTTTTTTTAATAAGAAGAAAAAGAAGAAGATATCGAATCGCGAGATTTTCTTTCCTCTTCTAATTATAAAACTACTTTGTTTGTTAACCAATTGTTAAACCCAAAAACAGAAGAAATGCTTCCAACGTAATCCCCACTTGTTTCAAGTTGTGTCCCAAGTTGATGACTCTGTTTGGCTATGGACAATCCTTTGTCCTTGTCCTGGCTAACTTTGTCATCCCTACCTTCTTAAATGGGAAAATCGCATTTTTAACGGGCTTTCGGCCAATTCAGGCCTCAACAGTGGTCCACGGTCCCAATCGATACCTGTATTATATGGCTGTGCTAATTTATTCCCCAACTCATATATTGTTTTAAGTTCATACATATACTTTAAAAATGTGGTCAATTTAAGCACAATTAAATTCAATCGCTAACTCCGTTTAACGCACGTTAAATCCCGATTGCATGGCTTACACGTGGCTAATGACTCGGATCTAAAACTAAAAACGACGTCGTCTGGTCTTTTGTTCTTCTTGCTGCATTTGTGCGATTTCTAGGGTTCTTGTTCCTTTTCGATTTTCCCCAAAAATCCGACACTAATAGAATTGTTCAAAGGAATCAGTTGTCATTCACATATCTCTGTGCGAATAAGAGAATGGATGTCCCGATTACGACAGATTACGGAGGAACTCACGGAATGGAGGTTCCGATTACAACCGGTTATGGAGCAATTCACGGAATGGAGGTCCCGATAACGATAGAGAATGGAGACACAAGGTATAATTTTGTTATTTCAGGGTAATTGATTGCGAGATATAGCATATTACTCCTTGATTAGTTGATATTTTTGTGTGTTAATTGGATATGATGCTTACAATTTTTATGCACATGAAGTGTTCGATTGAATTACTGAGTGAACTATTTTGTTCTTTGGTTGTTTTTTCAGCAGCGATTGTAATGATGTTACATTCACAGTGGCTTATGGTGGGAGGTTTGAGAGCGTGAATGGTGAAACAGTCTACAATGGCGGCTTGACTCATATACTTATAACGGTAGTCGAAGCTCTTTTTAGTGGTCTAGCTGAAGAAAATTTTGTGGATTTGTCTAGACAAAGGATGTGGTATAAGCTGCCTTACGAAGAGATGACGGATTTGAAGCTATTGTTTGATGGTTCATCGAGTTTTCAGAACTTGTGTGCAGCTGCGAGTTGGATCAGAGATGTGGAGATATTCATGGAGACTGACGAAGATGATGGTACAGGGGAAGAAGGAGAAAACGGCATTAATGAAGAGCATACAGAAGAATTAAATGTTGATGAGCAAATGCGTGAAGAAGGAGAGAATGCAACACCTGAGGCATCGTTTCATAATGCATAACGGGTTGAAGAGATTGTGGCCGAGTTTGTGGATGAAGAAGAGAAGAATGACAGGTACAGAGATACTCCTCCTGCATCGGATTGTGAGGATGAAGCTTCTGATATTGCTTATGTAAGATGGAAAAGAGGCAGTGGGAAGTTAAGTGTAATGCAAGGTTTTGATAGTGTGCGAGAGTTTAAGGAAGCAGTGTTGGAATATGCATTGATGGGAGGATGGAACGTCAAATATTCGAGATGGGGAAGTGAGAAAAGTGAGGCCATTTGTGCAGTAAAAGGGAAGAAACCTTGTCACTGGCGGATATATTGCTCTTTTGAAAAATCTTTGGGTATGTGGCTTGTGAAGACGTATCAAGAGGAGCATAACTGTACTCCGGATGGGTTTTGCAGGCTGTTATCAACGTCGGTCATTGCTAAGATGTTCATGGACGATATCAGGAAGGACCCAAAACTAATGCCTAAAGCCATTCAAGATAAGATTCAAGAGCGTTATGAGTTAGTAGTGACACATGATATCTGTAGAAAGGCCAAAGTTAGAGCGTTAGAGTTGATTGACCAAGAGTTTGATGAACAATTCGCAAGGATGAAAGACTACAAAGAGCAACTTCTAATGTAAGTTAATATACTACACTGCTTATATATGCTTTAAGTTATACTAACATATGATTTTATTGTTTGGAACAGCTCAAATCCAAACTCCACTGTGAAGTTGGTTACGGCTACCAGAGATGATGGCATTGAAGAATTTGACAAGTTTTATGTCTGTTTCAAAGCTCTTAAGGATATATGGATCCAACATTGCCGGCCTATCTTCGGAATAGATGGATGCTTCATGAAATCCACCACCAAAGGTCAATTACTTGCAGCTGTAGGAAGGGACGCAAACAACCAAATCTATCCCATTGCATGGTGTGTTGTTCAGGTAGAGGACACTGACAATTGGAGATGGTTCTTAGAGCTTCTGAAGAGTGATTTAGACCTACGAGATGGCGACGGCGTGACACTGATTTCGGATAAACAGAAAGTAAGTCAGTTGTTATTTGTATTGACTTGTACGGTTAATTCATCAAGCCTTCATGTTTATATTGTTCTCATTTCAGGGACTCATTAATGCTGTTCATCTGGAGCTGCCTAAAGTGGAACACCGAATGTGTGCTAGGCATTTGTATGGAAATCTTAAGAAGCTTCATCCGGGCAAACCACAGATTAAGAAGCTTTTTTGGGCTATTTCAGACAGCTTCAATGAGGGTGACTACAACCTGGCTCTGAAGAAAATGGAGGAGTATGATGCTAAGGTGTATGAAGATTTGATGGCAAGGAATCCGAATGCATCTAGTCGTGCCTTTTTCAAAACAATTTGCGTGTGTGAAGATGCACTGAATAACTTCTCTGAGAGTTATAACAGTGGCCTTGAGAAGGCAAGGTCACTACCACTTGTGGAGATGTTGGAGACGATGAGGCGACAGACAATGGTCCGAATAGATATGAGAAGGCTAAAAATAAACAAGCACAAGGCCAAGTATAGCTTGAAGGTGGCTAATACCATTGCTGAAGAGAAGCTGCAACTGAAATGGTGTAAGCGATTTCCTGGTCCGGGTGGAGTTTCGGAAGTACAAGAAAGAGGAGTTTCACACACTGTGAACATGGATAGACGGAGTTGTAGCTGTAGGAGGTGGGACATGACAGGCATTCCATGTCGACATGCACTCAAGGTGATCTCAGATAAGAAGCTGGATGCAGAGGACTATGTTAATCCATGTTATTTGACAAGTATATGGCGAGAACAATACAGTGACTCAATCACTCCTGTTGAGGGTCTTAAGTTTTGGAAGAAGACTGATGAGCCACCCCTTGAACCACCACCAAGAGAAGTAGGTAAGGGTCCAAAAAAGAAACCTGAGAAAAGAAAGAAGAGCATTACAGAGTCTCCAACTAAGGGTAAGAAGGTTAGCAAACACTTGAAGGTGGTGCATTGCTATCGGTGTGGAATTGCAGGACATAACTGCACATCATGTCCCTATGCTGGAGCTCCTAATAAGCCAAGGAAGAAATACGCAAGGAAGAAGAAATCAGGGAAGACATCTGCGGTGCAAGAGACTATGGACGTTGAGTGTGGTGAAGGACCTGGTCCCAGTCAACCGACCCAAACATAAGGTACATTTGAGTGTTGTTTGGTACTTGATATTTCCAGGCTTGTGTTGAAACTATAACTGATTGCTTCTACGAAACAGGTTGTGTTTGAGGATGAAGATGATCATATGGACATGAAGAATTAGGACTTTTCAGTTATGAAGTGATGATTGTTGCATTTTTTGTTTTCATTTTGGCTTGCAACAAGTACACTAGGAATTAGTTGGTATTTTGTACTCTTACGCTTGAAACAATCAACATCGGATGACAATCTTTTTTAATCCCAAAATAGGTCCATACAACAACCAAGGAAAACATGATCATACAGAGATACTCCTTAACAAGGTTCATACAAACATGATCAACAAATTTATGCAAGAAGAAAATAGTACAAGACAATCATCCCAAAACCACAGAAAATCATGTTCTTCAAACTTTGAAGCTCACCAACACATTCCTTCAGTTCCTTCTCATAGTCAACCACAAGATTACTAAGTTTTTTGAAATCCTTCTCATAGCTATGGACAATGGCTTCACAAGTCTTACTCTCGAGCTCCAAGTTTTCGATTTCTTCTTTAACACCAGATATCATCCCTTTAATTTCTTCAATTTCTTCGACAACAGACACATCAACCCATTTGAATAAGTGATTTCTCATCTTCTCCGATCCATTGGGACAACAAAGGAAAAGCCTCCCTGGGTTATCAGCAGTTTTAGAAGTCCTCATTACAGAAGCTTCTCCACACCAACAATTATTGGGTATACCTCTCGTTCTTTCACCAACCAGAGGCTTCATATTCGAGCTACATCCTTCATGATTTGCAATCGAAATTAAAACGAGCATTGAAGTTTTAACACCATTAAAAACGAAATATAACTTACCTGAAATTGAAGAAGACATGCGATTCGATGAGGATGACATTGTTGAGTGTGGTCTTCGAATTGCTAAGAACAAGAACCCTAATTTTTCCAGATATTTCACGACATATGAAGGAGAAGAAGACATAGTTTGATTAATATCAAAACACAAAACGACGTCGTTTACTTTATGTTTTTTTTTTAAAAAAAAATTATTTAAACAATAATACCGACTCATTAGCCACGTCAATTAAAATCAATCGGGATTTAACGGGCGTTAAACGGAGTTAGCGATTTAATTTAATTGTGCTTAAATTGACCACATTTTTAAAGTATATGTATGAAATTAAAACAATATATGAGTTGGGGAATAAATTAGCACAACCACATAATACAGGTATCGATTGGGACCGTGGACCACTGTTGAGGCCTGAATTGGCCGAAAGCCCCATTTTTAACCATGAAAGTTAAACTTACTAGCACTTTAAATCTTGAGAGTTTAACACTCACAGTATAAACCTTCAAACTAATGAAACTCGCATTTATAACCTTCAAACTAACCTCCGTGTTTGCGCCGCCATTTTAGTTAACAGATCTGTTAACTCCGTTTTGACTCCGTTAACAGATTGTTAATTCTAATTAAAAACTACTCACTAAAAATTAAGTTTAAAATAATAAATTAAAAAAAAGAGACGTGGTAGGTATTAGCCAGTGAGTCAACTCGACTGACTCGGTCTCGTTCAATGAAGAATCATAGAAATGAAGTTAGTGAAATCAAGCCATTTTACATAAACTACTTAGCAAAAACAACAAAAGAAAATCGATAAAGCTGAAAACTTTCTAATCAAAATCGGTAATACAAAAGCAAGGATCTTTTCAGTTTCGTAATTAGACTAACTAAGCTTACCCAGAAAATTGATAACTGAATAAAGAATCTCCATGTATCAGAAATGAAATTACAGGGACCAATGTAACTCTCTTACATAAACTAATTATCCAAAACAAGAGAAATGTTTGACAGTGAAGGAGGAGGGCGTTTGCATCCACTCAAGGATCTTCATTCAAGGAGGAGGGCATTTGCATCCACGATGGATTTGAGATTTTAGACAGTGAAGGAAAATGAATCTGGAAAAGGGGGACAAAACCTGAGGAGCGAACATGAGAGGAGATTGAGTGGCTCGAGGGCTGTGAGGAGGAGATTGACCCATGAGCTCGAGGGGTGCGATGTGGTTACCTTCGGAAGCAGCAGCCATGTAGTTACCGTCGAAGCAGCATCTATGTGATGTGAGGAGGAGATTGACCTACCAGCTCGGCATTGAACGAGACCGAGTAAGTCGAGTTAACTCACGGGTTAATACCTACCAAGTTTCTTTTTTTTTTTAATTTATTATTTTAAACATAATTTTTAATGAGCAGTTTTTAATTAGAGTTAACTGTCCGTTAAAGGAGTCAAAACGGAGTTAATAGATCTGTTAACTAAAATGGCGGTGCAAACACATATGTTAGTTTGAAGGTTATAAATGCGAGTTTCGTTACTTTGAAGGTCTATACTGTGAGTGCTAAACTCCTAAGATTTAAAGTGCTAGTAAATTTAACTTTCATGGTTAAAAATGTGATTTTCCCCTTCTTAAATTACGCTAAACCAAACCACAAAAACTAAAAACCAACCTGCAACTAATAATTTCACCACAAACCAAACTTAACCGAAATGATAAGGAGTGAACATCATGTAACAACGATAGAGCTGCCAAATCCAATAAACCAAATCACTTCTTTGATAAGTACTGCGTCGCTAAAAATAAGTCATTACATGGTAACAAAGTTTTATGACATGGAGATTCTTTTTAAAGAACAAAAGGGAAGAGACTAGCAAGCAATGTGCATCTTACACAATACGCTCCAACTCTCTGGCGTAGCTTAGAGTCTGGTTTATCAGTTGCAGAGACGGAATCTCTTTGCACGGTGCAGTCTCTTTGGCTTTCTGGAACACAACTAACCCCTCCTTCACTTGCCACTCAGGGTGCTCCTATAACAACATTTTATAAAACCTAATCGCATTAAGGGGGTTCATGAAAATAAACAAGATTCTCACACAAAAAATGTTTCTTCTCTTACCTCTTTGACATAGGCTAAGAGTTCTTGATCAGAAGAGAACAGTAACATCTGCTGAGCATCGCTAATAGATACATAATCATACGCTTTCTCGCTGCATCCAGCTATTTCATCTCTGGCAATTTAAAAAAGGTGAGATAAAACGCAATAAGGCATGAGATAGAACTAACTCAGGGAATTACAGACTCAACCTTATGGTCTTTGCCAAAAGGTCCATGAAATAGACGTAAGTTGCATCAGGGGCAGTCTGTCTAGCACTTAACACACGGTTATAGGCACCTTCCATGAACGACTGCTCAAGCTCTACAGCATGCTTGATGCAAGGATTCTCCAGAGTAGCTGACAAAAGTAACTCGAGTTCGGTGTGGAATTCAGCAATTCTGTTTTGCACAAGTAGCCTCAGAAGGTTCAGACCAAGGATTAAATTCTCCTGTGGGGATGGTGGAAGACGGTTCCTGACGCAAAGAGGAGGAAGGAATGTTAGAAAAAAACAAGAAAAAATTGCATTTAAATGAAAAGGAGAGTGTGGGTTATTGCTTCACCTGGCATCCACATAGTACGGTTTCAGCTGGAAGAAATCTCTCTCAAAAGCATCTTGATCCTCAGTTTTTACACTTAGAACAACAGCATGTTCATAAATGTCCCCTAAAAGTTTCCCAATCGTCAATTCTCTAGAAGCTAATATAACCGATAAGAAGAGCGAAATACTCAACCCAAATCATGCAATGTATCACTATCAGAAGAGACAAATGCAGCATATTAACAAATCAAGTAGACAGACAAAGTAAAGAACATAAAAACCTAAAACAATGACTCAAGGTTTTGTAAAATTAACTAAATTCGAGATACTCAAAAATGCAATATATTTGATGTGGAAGCCAATATAGAATTAACAGAAACTTACTTGCAAGAGTCAGCTCCTGAGCTGCACTTGGTGTACTCTCAAACAATGGAGGAAGACTTTTGAATTTGGTCAGAAGAACCTGAACAACATAACAAAAGACGATTTCAATCTAAACTTGTTTGCTCTGCTAAAAGATCCTCAAACACATTGATAATCTTTAATAAGGCGATGCTCTCATAGATTTGAACCCTCTCGACATCAATTTTCTAGGGTTCGAAGAGTAGATACCTTAAGCTTAGACAACAGATCACTGCAGCTATTGTAATCCTTCCTCACAAACGCTGCCTTGAATCTCTCGAACTGCTGCGAAACTTCCGTGAGCTGCGGATCCATAGCTTTGAGCTTTCTTCTTTCCCGGCGACGATTCTTTTTCTCTGAACTGGCTTGATTGCAAAGAAAGAGATATATAGAGAGAGAAACAGCAATTTGTCTTTCACAAATATAGGCCTTTAATGGGCCGAGCCAATCTAAAAAGGCCCACGGTGTACATTAGCATTCCCACTAACGTGTACACAATCATCACCTCTTATCCAGTTAACCAATCGCCTCGACGGGAAGAAGCTACTCGTAACAATGGTGGCGTCTTCGCTATGTCTTTTGAATTCTCCGGTTCGCCCTCACTCTCTTCCTAACATCTCATCGCAGCCACTCCTCTCTTTCTCCCACTCACTTAGGCCATTCATTTCCAAGTCCAAACCTATTGCCTCGCTACAGCAGCAGAAGAGAGTGAACTCCGTGAAATCTCAGGCTCTTGATTTCTCCGGCACTTTCTTTGAAGGTGGATTCGGGTCGGACGATGACCCGACTTCTCCCTCCGGGTCGGGCGTCGCAACTGCCCTGGAGGACAAGCCGGAACCTCAATGCCCACCTGGGCTCAGACAGTACGAAACAATGGCGGTCTTGAGACCGGACATGTCTGAAGATGAGCGGCTTGGTCTTACCCAGAAATACGAAGAGGTACAGAAAAAAAGACCTTGCTAATTTCTGTCCGATATCTGCGAGGAAGTTGGGAAATTAGAGATTGAAATTAATTCGTATACTCAGTTTTCAGAATCCAATGTGGAAACTTTCTTAGATAGTATAGGTAAGAGATGATTGAAAGTTGCATCTTATGTCTATTCATGCACATTAGATTCTTGTGACAATTCGGAATTAAAGGGTTTAACTTGCTAGGAACAATCTCATCCTTCCATGGGCTGTAAAACTATATATATCTGCAGAAGATAGGAGCCCTAATTTCATTTACCCTTAACATTTTACTCAATTCTTGAAATATCCAGATGATATGATGCTGCCAATACACAGCTCATTCGTGGAATATATGTTGATTATTTAGCTATGATTAATCAGATTACGGTTCTGAAATGTGTGCGTTGACTTTGATTACTGCCTCGGTACTGTAGACTTGATATACTGATGGGTGTTTGTAATGGCAGTTGCTTGTGGCTGGAGGTGGAATGTATGTGGAAGTTTTCAACAGAGGAGTGATTCCATTGGCTTACAGCATTAGGAAAAAGAACAAAGCTGGAGAAACTAACACTTACATGGATGGAATCTACCTTCTCTTCACTTACTTCACCAAACCTGAATCCATAACTCCACTCGAGTCCGTTCTCACTGCCGATGACGACGTTATCCGATCTTCTTCCTTCAAGATAAAGAAGAGGAAATACAACTGAAGAGACCATCAACATTGTGCGTTGAAAGTTAGATTCTTTTTTATTCTCTGTTTCTTTCGAACAAAAGTAAATCTGTCTTTATTTGGATCTGTATCTGTGTATCTTTTTTTGTGAAATGCTCTGCTTTCTTGTGTTGCAGAGTGTGAGAAACTCTAATGCAAAATTTGAGAAGCATGCATAATATATGATTTTGCAAAAAAAAATAAACATATAACAGAAGGTCATTAAAATCAATCACTAGTGATGAACTGGACTGGACAGGTGCCTCATCCAAACACATGGGTGAAAGATGTCACGAGTTTGACAGACAACTGAAACGAGAGAAAGGGTTTTGAGCACACGAGGAAGAGGACCTTGAAGATAAATATTCTCCTCCATTGGACATTGTGAGCTTAACCAGTGTGTTACTCGTGAAGAACTCAGCATCTGTGCGACCTCCTAAATCTAAGTTTAGCTCCAAGGAGCCGCTTCTAGCGCAGTGCCAATCCGAGAATTGTCATTTTCATAATAACATTTCGGGAAAACGGTCAATTCGTACCCGCACAATTAGTACTGGTACTAATGAATTCATGGTTAATTTTGTTGTGCTTAATAACACCCACACACTAGATTATTTAAATATCAATACACGAACAATTTTTAATTGGACAAAACATATTTTGACTGCGAATCCGTTAGTCAACCTCGTTAAACCGTTAACGGATGACAAATCGGATGACACGTCACCATCCCCGTTGGAACGGAGATTAGAGACGACGTCGTTTAACACTCTGGGTCATCTTGTGTTTGAGTTAATTAAAAAAAAATTTGTCTTCTTCTTCATCAAAGACAAGCCAAAATTGGGAAAAAAATTAGGTTAAAAACGCTCAAAACCAGGTTGGCGAAATCAAGAAAATGGCGAGATCATCAATGAAGATTGATTCATTTGAGAGTTTTAGTAAGATTATTGCGATTCAATTTGGGATGTGTGCATAAATTTTTAGAATTTTGGAATTTAAAGATGGCCGAAAAATAAAATGTGGCTATCTTCGAATGTTGATAGGACTGAGTTTCTTCATGGGTCTTGTTAATCATGTAAGAGATAGAGAGATGCCAAATTATTGTAGATGTGGAGAACGGGCTTTGATAAAAACATCAGGAACAATCAAGAATCCATGGCGACTTTTTCACTGTTGTTTGAAAGGGTTCGAGAAAGACAATTACCATATGTTTAAATAGACAAATGAGTCACTAGTGTAAGATGCTGAAGACTTGAAGGGGTCGACAGAGATCTTACAAGTCGATGTCAAAACATGTGAAGCTGTAGTCAAAAGCTTTGAGAAAGAAATAGAAGATTTAAAGAAGATGATTGGTGGATATGAGCAGGTTATCAAGGCTTTGAAAGATGAGATTCATGGTTGTGAGAAATAAATTAAGGAAATTGGAGGATATATTTGTTTGTTGAAGAAAATGATTCTGGATAGAATTGTTGTGGCTGCTAGTTATTGTTTCTTTTGGGCATAAGATTATGTGTTTGTAGTGCTTGTCTCTTAGGAGGCGTTATAGGATCAAGAATTCTGTGTATTTTAATGGAATTTGAGTTAAAGGTATTTCAGTAGATTTGGTTGGATTTACTGATGGACTTGAAAATACTTGATAGATTTTAATGGATCTGTGTGTAGTTCATATTGATTAACTAATAAGGATTTTAATAGAGTTTATTATAATTTCAAATCAAGATAAAATTAAAAAATATCAAACTTCACGTAAGAAAGGATGTGTTATTGAATACATGTGATATCAAAATATTAAAAAACAAAAAAATTTGTAGAGTTGTCTAATAAAACCCTTATCGATCATCTCGTTGAAGTAGGAGATCCCGGAGTCTAGGGATTGAGATTGAACATACGTATTGATGATTACTTCATAGAGTCGAAACTTGGTTTTCGAACTTTCTGATTGTGTCAAATACTTTAACAGAGAGGAAGAAGTGAAGAACTGTGAATGGATTCTCCCAGAGATAACTTGAAGCAGAAGCACCTGAGCGTGAGACAATAAGTTCCCAAAGAGAAGGAGACGGGGAGGAATTGAGAATAATTCATGTGTGTGCTGAAATCCATGAAAATATGACGAATTCAAGAGAGAGAAATCCTTCAATGGAGGAACTTTGATTAAATTCGCTAACAGAACGAGTGTTTACTGGGCTTTCTTCGCCATAGAAGACCACCTTTAAACTCAGAAACATTCAGGCAAGAAGAAGGAAGCCATGTCTGAGCTTAATTAAGCACTATAAACGTTAAAAAGACAACTCTACAAAATTTTGGAGAGACGCTCTGATCTCCTCGGAAGAAATCCAGAGCTTCATTCCCAAATCCACATCTAAAACTGTTTCCCACCGCATTGAATCCGAAACTCTCTTCAATTTGATATTTGATTGTGTTGAAGGCAGAGAGACTGGCAAGGAAATTGAATTACCACCAAAATTTCTAGGATTTGCTTTCTCTTGTTTTAGACGTGAGAATACTTTAAAATCTATCATAAATGAAATCTATCGAAATCACACAGACATTGTTATTTTAATGGATTTTGAATTACATCAACCAAATCATTAATCCAATAAAAGTGGATTTCAATCTGATTTTAAAATACATCCAATTCCATTAAAATACATATTCAATAACACCCCCTTAGTATTTTCTACTAATTCCCAGGATTTGAGGTTTGTTTTTGGAGTTTGGATTTAAGGTTCTAATCTTTGAAATGTTTCATTTTTTGGGTTGTCTTATGCTAAACAATAGAAAGTTCTAAATTAAGCTTGGTTTACAGTTTAATACAACGACATCTAAGAACCCTGCCTGATACGTCCAAATTGCTTGGTCTAACTGTGTCACACAACTCAGCTTGGTCATTCTTCTTACTCTTCTTGGGTTACCGTGGCTTGCGAGGATTCTGTGGCTTCAACGGAACTCCATCATTTGGATATTTGTTAGCATAATGACCAGCCATACTACATCTCGTACAACGCATTGTTCGACCATGTTGACTAATCTTTTTCCCCTTTTTCGGTGACTCGTTAACTGCCTTCATCCTTTTTATGGTTTTCTCTTGCGAACTTTATGTGGTTCTCTCTATGGTGCTTCTATTGTTGTTTCACCACTCTTTTTCCAGAACTTCATTCCGTTGACAGGCTCTATCGAATCTACATATTGGACTCGCCACATACTAGTCAAATACCAATATGAAACCAAACATATACATTACCCACAATCGAGGTAAACATGTTAGTAACCGAACCTTCTTCAAAAAGGTCTAAAGGGTAAGCTACATAAGCAATAAATTATTCTTCTGTCTTGAATGTCTTCTTGTTGTCAAAGAGAACACGTTGAACATGGCGACAAGGAATCCCGGTAAGATCTCATCGCCTACATTTACATGTTTGCTCAAGCATATTAACCCTGTATGATTGCCCTCTCTCATATACCTCAAATACACGATCGCGTCCAAGGATGCTCATACAGAACTTCACTTGCTTCTTCTCTTCAGCGATTACAAGGCCAATTTTCAAGCTATGCATACCCTTGTGCTTACTCGTCTTTACCCTCCATAACTTTATCCTCAACATAGCCTGTCTACGCATTGTCTCTAGGCTCTGAACAACTGGCATTGCACGAGCCAGTCGATGGCCTTGTTGTACGACTCTGGAAAGTAATTGAGCGCATCTTCACAGCAAGGAGATGGGACGGCAGTACTTCCTCCATGTGTCTCTAAGTCCAGCAAAGCACACGTAAAAACTATTGAAGACTTCTCTCCCCTCAGCACGAGTCACTGTTCTTACTTCTACCGTCGAATGAGGATTAGTCCTGCAATCAATCACGAGTGTTAGAAATGAAAAAAGTGATTCGTCTAAAACTGCTCATCAAACGATAGATATAAAGACTTGCTCTAAAATTTCATCTCGGTAATCTTTGATTCTTGTACACTGCTCATCAAATTCAGCTTGGATGATATCCAATGCTCTCCTCTTCGCCTTCCTACATTGGTCATGTGAAGGAGCCACATCGTATTTGTCATGAATTATGTCTTGCATTACTTTCGGTTTGAGATCATGATCGTTTCGCAGCTCGTTGATAAACATGTCACAGGTGACACTTTCTGTCAAAAGTCTACATCTCCCATCTTTGTAACAAGTGTGATCCTCCTGAAATGATTTAACCATCCACATTGAAAGCGATTCTTCCCATGTTCTCCACTGAGACGGTCTGATACAACACTTAGCCTCAGTTTTCTTTGCTGCCCACCTTGTGAATTTTACATTGCAACCTCCTTGTAGAGCATACTCCAACACTGCCTCTCTAAACTCCTTGACACTAACAAAAACTTGCCTTGTCTTGAGTTCTCCACCACCTCTTCTCCAACGGTCATAAATGATCCTCTCTTCCCCTTCACAATCTGATGTAGGTGGAGTTCTTCTATAGTCATCATTCTCTTCATCATCTCTAAAAGAGGCAACCATTTTTTTCAATACGCGCTTCCTCTTCACCCATCTCAGATTCACTCGTTTCACCTTCAGCTTCACCGGCATTGTTTTCATTACTTCCATCAGCTTGTTCATCAACTTGTTCATCAACTTGTTCCTCATCTTGGTCTTCAACGCCTTCGTCTCTTCCTATTTCGTCCTCAATATCATCATCACGCTCCATATAAACTTCAACAACCTTTCTCCACAAAGCTGCTTTACACATTTTTGCCAAATTTTCCAATACTATGGCATAAAACTTTAAGCTCAGACAAATCTTCATACGGCAGTTTGTACCATACCCTCTACCTATATAAACTCACTGGCAAAGCTTGAAACAATTTCCTGCGTCGGAGTCGCATTTCAGTCACAGAACCACCGTCGTAGTAGACAGTACCATCTCCATTCTTATCAAATTTACCACCATGATATATTGTGAAAATACAATTCAAATCATCGCTGAGAAAACAATATAATACTCATGTTAGGAACAAATTGTATATTCAAATCAATTAAACAAATCAAAGCAATTAAAAAATTATTTTCAGATTCAAATCCCTAAACTAAACCATAACATTTCACATTACTTCATCTCATCGAATCGTATAGAGGGATTTCAATCCCATAATTTCAATCACCTTCGTTGTGTTCTGTTACGCTTGAATTCTCCTGGAATCGACGATTTAGAACCGAGAACGACGAACTCGAGTTCTTCAGAGAGAGAGTCGATATCGTGAGAAAAGTATCGCGAAACCCAGATTAGCCATAATCTTCTTCTCTTTTTTTTTAAAAAAATAATCGGTCTAATAAAAACGACGTCGTTTCTATTTTTTTACCCAGAGTGTTAAACGATGTCGTCTCTAATATCCGTTCCAACGGGGATGGTGACGTGTAATCCGATTTGTCATCCGTTAACGTTTTAACAGGATTGAGTAACAGACCCGCAGTCAAAGTATGTTTTGTCCAATTAAAATTTGTTCGTGTAGTGATATTCAAATAATCTAGTGTGTAGGTGTTATTAAGTATAACAAAATTAACCAGAAATTCATCGATACCAGTATTAATTGTGCGGGTACGAATTGACCGTTTTCTCATAACATTTCAGAGAAAATTATCATTATCATCCTTTCCTTTATAATCCTTATTATATAATTCACAAGTTAGATAGAGAAATTCAAGAAGCTCTCTCCAAGTGACAGCTTTTGTTTAGGTGTCAACACTACAATTTTTAGCATTTTTAAGTTTAAAAATTAAATCAATAAAATCAATAAAATCTTATTCTAATTTTTGTAAACAAAAGTACTTATCGAAACAATTTTCTTTTCTCCTCCACCACGCACGATTGATATATCATGGTTTTTACCGGTTTTATGCCATGATATAAGTGTGTTTTAGAGTCTTTTATAGTTTCTTTCGAGTCTTTTATAGGTGTTATTAGGTACACACACGTTTGGAGTGGATTTGGAGATTTTGGAGCTATTTGGAGCATTTTGGAGTTTTGACCCGAGAGTTTAAGCTCACTGTCCAAAACAGAGGAGTGTGTCGATCGATGCACCTCTGCATCGATCGTTGCACAGCGAGTTGGGCCAGATCTCGGCGGTTTAATGAAGAATGATGATATTGCAAAGTTGCCCAGAAGTTCCAGATATTTACACAGAAGCCCCAAGACGTGATTTAGCTATTTAATTAGGTTTTTGAGTTTTGTTTTAAAGACGCTACCATAACTTAGAGCAGAGAGTTTTTACAGCTTTTGGGGCTGATCTGATCCTGTACTACACTTTGTTCTTGGAGAAGATTTCGAACCCTTTTCTTATTCTAATCTCTTTTATGATATCTATTATTTCATTGATTATGTCTTCATATTCTATGTCTGAGTATTTTCATAGTTAGGTTTAGGGTTTCTCATAAGGATTTCATGACTTGCTATATATATTTAATTCAGTTAGAGATTCATATCAATAGATGTTCTTCAAACTAAATTGTGTTTAATACTAGTTCTAACCTGATCACTTAGAATCTAGATCTTAGGTTGCTAAATTGACACGACAGTGTGGTTTAGAATCTGAACTATTTAGGTTGAGCAATTTAATTACTCGTAAAGGAATTTGGTTTAATTAGATTGTGAACATATCGAACTTGGAATTAAAGCTGGTTTAATCTGTTAGTAATTACAAAGGAATTTGGATTGCTGCACTTAGACTTAGAGAATTCTCGCAATGACAGTTGGTTAATTCTATATTTGTGTTTGAGTTCTAGAACTGAGCTTAGTTAGATCCTGACTGAATGATTTATCTGCTTGTCTGATTTCCTGAGAACGCCCTAGACTTAGCGCCCTTAGTTTATTGCTTACAACCACAACTTGCTACTGATTTACTTTCTCGCATTGCTTTTTAGTTATTCAATACAATTTTCTTTCTCCTAGTTTAATCTGTTTATTTCTAATCCTATCGTTGCCTAGAGTCCTCGTGGATTCGATCCCTAAGTACTACATTGATATACTGTGCACTTGCAGTTAGTATAGGGTTAAAACTTACACCTATCAAGTTTTTGGCGCCGTTGCCGGGGACTCTTTTGAGTCTTCGATAGATTCGAACTTAGGGTTTTTACTAGGATTTTTATTTTTATTTTTGGTTACTGATTTTTCTCTGTTTTCTCTCTGTCGCAAGTTTCATAATCACATAGCATCGACCGTTGCACCTTCTGTGTCGATCGTTACTAGGCGATTGGAGTTGAATCTATCGTTGCACTGCTAGCATCGATCGTTGCTTGGCGATTACAGACGGTTTATGCAGACGCGTGACACCAGAAGTAATCCGAACACTAATCTCGTGAACCTCCAACTTGAAGAACTTGCTAGACTAGAGAGGACTAACAGAAGAGTTCAAAGAACAAGGATGGTTGTTGAACGTGTGATCATAAAGCCTGATGCTCAAGGTACCCTGAGGGACCGACACAACAATCCGTACAATGCTGCTGGAGAACCGATTGATGCTGAAGGGAATGTTATCCCTGATCCTCCTGAGCAACCGCAACAGGAGCAGAACCATGGCCAAGGACATGCCCAAGGTAGACAGATGGTTGTCCATGAGAGGACTTTAGCTGACTATAACCGTCCGGATGAGTTCCATGCTAACCGGTCAGCTCTTGTACCTCTTGACTTTGAGAGGAATGATTTTGAGATCAAGACCATCTACTACTCTCTCCTGAGGCAGAAAGCCTTCCATGGCTCTCCAAGTGAGCAGCCGATGGATCACATAGATGAGTTTGAGGACATAGTCACCAGAATAAATTATGATGGAGTGTGCCAGGACTATCTGTTCCTCAAGCTTTTCCCCTACTCTCTCGCTGGAGATGCTGCAGCCTGGCTGAAACAACTTCCACCTGGAACGTTTGATACTTGGGCCGCTCTGAAGAGTGAGTTTCTGCGACATTTCTATGATGATGCTCGCTCCGATCAGTCCAGACAGGACATTCTCACCTTCACCCAAGGTCCGACAGAGCCTCTTAAGACAGCCTGGATGAGGTTCAAGAAGTACCAACGTGACTGCCCGCATCATGGATTCACTGAGGTAACACTATTAGGTATCTTCTTTAGAGGAATAGATCTTCCATATCAGACTGCGTTGGACAATTCTAGCAATGCCAACTTTAACACTAGGACTCCTGCTCAAGCTAAGCAGTTGATAGATAATTTAGTAAGCAGTAATAGCTGCAAGACTACTGATGAGAGAAGGAAGAAGTCCGGTGGGAAGATGGAGAATTCAGAGATAGCTGATATTAGATCTAAGTTGGACACTGTTTGCAATCTTCTAGCTGGGAAGAAAGCTGTCCATTTTGCTCAAGATGTTGAGGTGATCCAAGCTGAAGAAGAAGAGCAGGAAGAGGATGTGAACTACATCGGAGGATCTGGTTTCCAAGGTAACAAGTTTGGTAATCAGCAGGGTAATAGATTTTTCAGTGGTCAGAAGAGTGCTTTCACAAGCAATCAAAACTCTTCTGGCTTTGGACAAAATGCTGGTTTTCAGAAACCTTATCAACAAGGTAATCAGAGAACATATGGATCTTCCTCTTACCAAGCGCCTCCTGTAGCTACTACTCATGAGAGCAAGATGGAGGCTATGATGGAACAGCTGCTGGAAGGACAGACTAAGATTGTTGTGGACTGCAACAAGAAGTTAGATGCTGTTTATGAGGATCTCAATGGGAATTTGAGTCTCTAAACACTCATGTGAAGCAATTGGACACTCAGGTGAGCCAAATTTCAAGCTCCATCAAGGGAAAGAGTGTTTTATACACCCATATTAAGGCCTGGTCAGTGTACATTGATGATGGATCACACCTAGGTAAAAGATTTGAGCTAAATACAGCTGAACTGGTAGAAGAGGCTGAAATTTCTGATTTTGAGGAAAATCTCTCGGGTGGAATCTGTGAAAATTTGACTGCATCGATAGATGCACCCTTAGCGTCGATCGTTGCATGGCGTGGACAGACAGATTCACATGATTCTTATGGCATTGATGCAGATGTAGATTCAGAGCTTAACCGTTTATTCCCTGGAGTGTTTGAGATAACTCAACATGAGATTTATGCACAATCCATTCGATTATATCCTAAAGTGGCTGAGGTGATTAAACAAGAGATTGCTGAGCTTAAGCGTTTGGAAGAGATTGGTGAAGAGTTAGAAGAAATTCCACCATCTTATGATCCACCTTATCACCCTTGTGTGCAGAGATACTTGGGTAAGATGTTGCCTTTGGATGAAGAGCTGAAAGATTGGGTTATAGTTGTTCCTCAGCATATAAGTGATGTGTTATTAACCAAAGTTCCTAAGAAGCTACCTGATCCTGTGATTTTTGTGCTGAGTTGTTCTATATTTGAGGATGGTTTCAAGCGCTCTCTGTGTGATTTAGGAGCTGCTGGAAGTCTCATGCCATACTCTGTGGCAGAGAAGCTGGGTATGATGGATTTTTCACCCACTAGGACCTCTCTTGTCCTAGCTGATCAGTCAATAAGAATTCCGGAAGGAGTTCTTGAGGACGTTCCAGTGAGAGTTGGAAACTACTTGGTTCCAACAGATTTCTTGGTTCTTAAGTACCACAGTGAGCAAGATGATGCTTTGATACTGGGTAGACCATTCTTGGCCACAGCTGGAGCAATGATAGATGTGAGGCACAGTTTGATAGATCTCCATCTGGGAGATGAGCCACTGCACTTTGAGATGGACATGTTGCGCAAGCCATTGATTGATGGGCAGACCTTCACCATTAAGGATGGAGATGGAGAGCAGATAAGCGAGACTTTGGGTTCAGATCCACCATATCAGTTTACTCCTTCTTTTCTTGGACGCATTCACACTGATGATGCTTACTCTCCGCCTTGTATGAGGAGACTTGCACAGAGGCAATCACAGTCTCTGTCAGGATCTCCAGCAAACTGATCTTGTTCGTCCGGTCAAGCTAATGACTTTAAACAAGCGCTGAGTGGGAGGCAACCCACTGTTAGTTTTTTGTGTTTTTCTTTCTTATTTTTGGTGTTTTTCTTAGGATTTCACGTTTTTATTTATTTTTGCTAAGTTATTAGATACAAAACCTGTCTGGAGATGTGTGACGATCGTTGCTATATGTGCAACGGTCGTTGCAGGGAGATTTGACGAAGAGATGAGATCGCCTTGTGACGATCGTTGCGGCCCTGTGCAATGGTCGTTGCAAATGGTTTAATTGCAAAATTAAGGTACACGTGCTAAACTGGAACCAATTCGGTTCAACAGCGTCGATCGTTGCACTTATGCATCGATCGTTGCTCACACGATCCAGGTAAGTGCCTTAACCCTTCTTCTCTTCTCTTCTTCCCCATTCCGCCGTCCGTACAACCGAGAGTGCCAAACCCTAAATCTCTCATTTCTTCATCGTTTTCTCTGATTTAAGGCTCGATTTTACTTGTTTTCATATCCCTTGTCTATTTCTCTAACCCATTTGCAGTGGATCCAAGGTAAGAACTCTCATTTTCAACATTTTTGGATTCAGTTCTAGGGTTTAGAAATTAGGGATTTTTGGCTTGAAATTGATGATTTCGTGTTGTGTTAGACTTGATTTAGGTTGTTTGTTGATGGATTCTTGCTGATTGAGTGATCTAAGAACAAATTTGGAAACAATTTTTGAGATTCATTGTCGGTTGTGAAATCGCCCTGCATCGATCGTTGCACTTGTGCAACGGTCGTTGCTCTGCGATATCACATGGAGTTTCTGCAGAGACTTACTTGTTTTAATTTGTTGCAGATGCCTCCTCGACAAACTCGCAAACGTAGAGCCACCGCAGCAGCATCTACAGCTCATCATCATCCACCAGCTGAGTGGTTCCATTGAGAATCACAGCCTCCTGAAGACTATCAGAGAGATGAGGAAGCGATACAGCTACCATGGCCCAGAGCAGATAAGCTAATGATTCCGACAGACAAGGTCTGGGGCATGGAGAATGCTGATCTGCTCAAGACTGATACGTTCACGGAGAGGCCATTACTTGATGAGTGGGATGAGTATGACACATTGCTCTACAATGGTTGGTGTGGCATGACACTTAAGCCAACCAAGTTTGCAGATTACTCGATCTGCAGGAGTCTGGGCATTGATGAGCAGGTTCTTGCACTGTGTAAGGGCATTGGTCTGGGGACAATGCCAATGCAGCCTTACGAGATGTACCCTGAGTTGGTGAGACAGCTGCTAGCCACTTGCAGAGTGATATACCCTGACCCAGAGAGCAGGAGAGCTTCAGGAGGTTTCTTTACCTTCATGTGCTTAGGAGCCAGGTATCGGATTCTCCTTCTCGATATCTGCAGGATTTATGGATTCAGCACTGAGCCGACACGTATTGGTATGACTCTGGAGTGGGATGTGGAGGAAGCTCAGTATTTCTGGGACTGTATCGGCAATGGTCGGTATAACTCGAGGACCACGCCAGTGATTCAGGTTAGGCATCCTGTTCTTAGATACGTCTTGCGCATCTTAGGATGTACTCTGTTTTGTAAATATGAAGCCAACAAGATGCGTATGAACGAGATGGAGACGTTGTTCATTGGACTGAGGGACCAGTTTGAGGATACTGTTCTGAGAGATCCGACTAGAGGACTCAACTTGGGGGCTGTTTTTGCGCATAATTTATGCGAGCTGCAGAAGAAGCCATTTGATGGTAAGGGCACTGAGACAGTAGGGAGTCTGCTTACTCCCATTTTCAGGCATTGCAGGATTCCCTTAGAGGGTACGGAGCGTAATGACAGCATGGAGTTCCTTGATTTTAGCCATCTGCAGAGTGCTACATGGCTGAAGGAGGGATGTGTATGGGTCTATTATGACCCTGCCACTGAGAAGTGTGGCGTGGATCTTCCTGGTCCTGGTCTTACACAGATTGATACGCTGGATGCCTTGAGATTCCAGCCTCCTATGAGCGATCAGCGCAGAGTTCCTTCTATGGCTCATCCACTGGGAGAGCCTTCTACACGAGCTTCTACTTCCTCTGCGCCTGCACCTGCTGCCCCTGTTGATGATATTGGCCCTTATCCCGAGCCTTCGATGCCTTTTGGTGATATGTCTGAGGCAGAGTGGAGAGAGCGTGAGGATGGTATTCTACGGAGCATCTGGAACTTCATGCGTACCTGCACTTGCAGGAGACAGCCGCAAATACACCATCCAGGACCTTCTCGACGTAGACGGCGATCTCCGACTCCTGGTTCTTCGAGTGGTACTGATCGCATTGATGAGATGGGGGACGAGTGAGAGTAGCGAGCATCTCTAGACTACGGTTCTTTGTATTTCTTTTGCACTTTTCTTTTGCATTTTTTCTTTTGATTTCTTAGGATACTTATGTTTGGATGCTGTGATTGGTTTGAGACTATTAGTTGCTTTGATTTTATCTGTTTTCAGTGATTTTCAGCTCGCAGGTTTGAAATTTCATGATTTCTCACGGACTAACCTGCTAACTTGCTGACTGTTCTCGGATTTCGCAATGCGTCGATCGACACAACCTTGGGTCGATCGTCACAACACGAGTAATCGCATTGCAGCGATCGTTGCGGTCCTGAGCAACGATCGATACACGACGAAAAAGCGCCTAGCAACGGTCGTTACATTTATGTAACGATCGATGCATGTGCGACAGAGGTAAAAATCAGACAGAACTCAACACATCCATAACATTTTTGCTTTCTTTTTACCAACCCTTAGCTTAACACTACTGGGGACAGTGTGTTTCAAGTGTGGGGGAGGTAGTTACTGACTTTAACTTTCTGTTTTCTTAAGAGTCAGACCGTTTTTCAAAAAAAAAATTGTTTTATTGAGTCAAAACCAGTTTAAGTAAGAAACAGTGAATTTTGGAGAAGTTAACAATATCTTGCAGGAACTTAAGTAACCATTGGGATGAAGCTGAAAGATCAATCTATGACTATTAGAAAACCCAACACGGATCAACCTACTGAGGACACCCATATCAATTCAGGTATTCAGAGAATCCTTTTACTGGCTTCACCCTTAATCCTGACTTTAATTTTCTCACCTAAGGGTGGTATACCTTGAGTCGGACTCCTTTGTTAGTTCTGACACAGCTTGTAAACCTGTCCGAGTATGGTTCCCTTCTCCCCTTCCATAAAATAAAAAAGTAATATAAACTGAGGATGAGTTAGTAACTCCGAAGTGGTCTCTGGGAATGGTAGCTACAACTATCATCTCATGTGCATCCATGGAATGTGTCCAAAGTACACCCCTTAATGGGAAGAGCACTAATAAAAAAAAATGATACCCAATGGGGAAAAATCAGAATGCTAAGGAAGGGAAAAGAGAAGAAAAAGAACCAGAAAAAGATAGTATGGTGGTCTAGAGCTGGCAAAGTAAGAATCCATGTGCCCTTTGATCGATAATCCTTAGGTGAGACCGCACTTATTATGCTTAAGAAGTCAGTAGGGTGAATTTGAATTGCTTGGATTGATTGTGGAGTTTACTTAGGACAGTTGCTAAGTGTGGGGGAAGTACATGTTGGTCTTGATGTCTTGCAGTTGATTCTTTCAGTGGTTTACTAAGGGGAATCTGAGTGTTGTTGCTTCTAGGACAAAAAGAGTTTCTGAAAGTTTTCAAACCTCTTCACCATGTTTTAGTTCTCTGTTTTGCTTGAGGGCAACAAAGGCGAAGTGTGGGGGAGTTGATATATCATGGTTTTTACCGGTTTTATGCCATGATATAAGTGTGTTTTAGAGTCTTTTATAGTTTCTTTCGAGTTTTGACCCGAGAGTTTAAGCTCACTGTCCGAAACAGAGGAGTGTGTCGATCGATGCACCTCTGCATCGATCGTTGCACAGCGAGTTGGGCCAGATCTCGGCGGTTTAATGAAGAATGATGATATTGCAAAGTTGCCCAGAAGTTCCAGATATTTACACATAAGCCCCAAGACGTGATTTAAATATTTAATTAGGTTTTTGAGTTTTGTTTTAGAGACGTTATCATAACTTAGAACAGAGAGTTTTTAGAGCTTTTGGGGCTGATCTGATCATGTACTACACTTTGTTCTTGGAGAAGATTTCGAACCCCTTTTCTTATTCTAATCTCTTTTATGATATCTATTATTTCATTGATTATGTCTTCATATTCTATGTCTGAGTATTTTCATAGTTAGGTTTAGGGTTTCTCATAGCGATTTCATGACTTGCTAGATATAATTAATTCAGTTAGGGATTCATATCAATATATGTTCTTCAAACTAAATTGTGTTTAATGCTAGGTCAGAAGAGTGCTTTCACAAGCAATCAAAACTCTTCTGGCTTTGGACAAAATGCTGGTTTTCAGAAACCTTATCAACAAGGTAATCAGAGAACATATGGATCTTCCTCTTACCAAGCGCCTCCTGTAGCTACTACTCATGAGAGCAAGATGGAGGCTATGATGGAACAGCTGCTGGAAGGACAGACTAAGATTGTTGTGGACTGCAACAAGAAGTTAGATGCTGTTTATGAGGATCTCAATGGGAATTTGAGTCTCTAAACACTCATGTGAAGCAATTGGACACTCAGGTGAGCCAAATTTCAAGCTCCATCAAGGGAAAGAGTGTTTTATACACCCATATTAAGGCCTGGTCAGTGTACATTGATGATGGATCACACCTAGGTAAAAGATTTGAGCTAAATACAGCTGAACTGGTAGAAGAGGCTGAAATTTCTGATTTTGAGGAAAATCTCTCGGGTGGAATCTGTGAAAATTTGACTGCATCGATAGATGCACCCTTAGCGTCGATCGTTGCATGGCGTGGACAGACAGATTCACATGATTCTTATGGCATTGATGCAGATGTAGATTCAGAGCTTAACCGTTTATTCCCTGGAGTGTTTGAGATAACTCAACATGAGATTTATGCACAATCCATTCGATTATATCCTAAAGTGGCTGAGGTGATTAAACAAGAGATTGCTGAGCTTAAGCGTTTGGAAGAGATTGGTGAAGAGTTAGAAGAAATTCCACCATCTTATGATCCACCTTATCACCCTTGTGTGCAGAGATACTTGGGTAAGATGTTGCCTTTGGATGAAGAGCTGAAAGATTGGGTTATAGTTGTTCCTCAGCATATAAGTGATGTGTTATTAACCAAAGTTCCTAAGAAGCTACCTGATCCTGTGATTTTTGTGCTGAGTTGTTCTATATTTGAGGATGGTTTCAAGCGCTCTCTGTGTGATTTAGGAGCTGCTGGAAGTCTCATGCCATACTCTGTGGCAGAGAAGCTGGGTATGATGGATTTTTCACCCACTAGGACCTCTCTTGTCCTAGCTGATCAGTCAATAAGAATTCCGGAAGGAGTTCTTGAGGACGTTCCAGTGAGAGTTGGAAACTACTTGGTTCCAACAGATTTCTTGGTTCTTAAGTACCACAGTGAGCAAGATGATGCTTTGATACTGGGTAGACCATTCTTGGCCACAGCTGGAGCAATGATAGATGTGAGGCACAGTTTGATAGATCTCCATCTGGGAGATGAGCCACTGCACTTTGAGATGGACATGTTGCGCAAGCCATTGATTGATGGGCAGACCTTCACCATTAAGGATGGAGATGGAGAGCAGATAAGCGAGACTTTGGGTTCAGATCCACCATATCAGTTTACTCCTTCTTTTCTTGGACGCATTCACACTGATGATGCTTACTCTCCGCCTTGTATGAGGAGACTTGCACAGAGGCAATCACAGTCTCTGTCAGGATCTCCAGCAAACTGATCTTGTTCGTCCGGTCAAGCTAATGACTTTAAACAAGCGCTGAGTGGGAGGCAACCCACTGTTAGTTTTTTGTGTTTTTCTTTCTTATTTTTGGTGTTTTTCTTAGGATTTCACGTTTTTATTTATTTTTGCTAAGTTATTAGATACAGAACCTGTCTGGAGATGTGTGACGATCGTTGCTATATGTGCAACGGTCGTTGCAGGGAGATTTGACGAAGAGATGAGATCGCCTTGTGACGATCGTTGCGGCCCTGTGCAATGGTCGTTGCAAATGGTTTAATTGCAAAATTAAGGTACACGTGCTAAACTAGAACCAATTCGGTTCAACAGCGTCGATCGTTGCACTTATGCATCGATCGTTGCTCACATGATCCAGGTAAGTGCCTTAACCCTTCTTCTCTTCTCTTCTTCCCCATTCCGCCGTCCGTACAACCGAGAGTGCCAAACCCTAAATCTCTCATTTCTTCATCGTTTTCTCTGATTTAAGGCTCGATTTTACTTGTTTTCATATCCCTTGTCTATTTCTCTAACCCATTTGCAGTGGATCCAAGGTAAGAACTCTCATTTTCAACATTTTTGGATTCAGTTCTAGGGTTTAGAAATTAGGGATTTTTGGCTTGAAATTGATGATTTCGTGTTGTGTTAGACTTGATTTAGGTTGTTTGTTGATGGATTCTTGCTGATTGAGTGATCTAAGAACAAATTTGGAAACAATTTTTGAGATTCATTGTCGGTTGTGAAATCGCCCTGCATCGATCGTTGCACTTGTGCAACGGTCGTTGCTCTGCGATATCACATGGAGTTTCTGCAGAGACTTACTTGTTTTAATTTGTTGCAGATGCCTCCTCGACAAACTCGCAAACGTAGAGCCACCGCAGCAGCATCTACAGCTCATCATCATCCACCAGCTGAGTGGTTCCATTGAGAATCACAGCCTCCTGAAGACTATCAGAGAGATGAGGAAGCGATACAGCTACCATGGCCCAGAGCAGATAAGCTAATGATTCCGACAGACAAGGTCTGGGGCATGGAGAATGCTGATCTGCTCAAGACTGATACGTTCACGGAGAGGCCATTACTTGATGAGTGGGATGAGTATGACACATTGCTCTACAATGGTTGGTGTGGCATGACACTTAAGCCAACCAAGTTTGCAGATTACTCGATCTGCAGGAGTCTGGGCATTGATGAGCAGGTTCTTGCACTGTGTAAGGGCATTGGTCTGGGGACAATGCCAATGCAGCCTTACGAGATGTACCCTGAGTTGGTGAGACAGCTGCTAGCCACTTGCAGAGTGATATACCCTGACCCAGAGAGCAGGAGAGCTTCAGGAGGTTTCTTTACCTTCATGTGCTTAGGAGCCAGGTATCGGATTCTCCTTCTCGATATCTGCAGGATTTATGGATTCAGCACTGAGCCGACACGTATTGGTATGACTCTGGAGTGGGATGTGGAGGAAGCTCAGTATTTCTGGGACTGTATCGGCAATGGTCGGTATAACTCGAGGACCACGCCAGTGATTCAGGTTAGGCATCCTGTTCTTAGATACGTCTTGCGCATCTTAGGATGTACTCTGTTTTGTAAATATGAAGCCAACAAGATGCGTATGAACGAGATGGAGACGTTGTTCATTGGACTGAGGGACCAGTTTGAGGATACTGTTCTGAGAGATCCGACTAGAGGACTCAACTTGGGGGCTGTTTTTGCGCATAATTTATGCGAGCTGCAGAAGAAGCCATTTGATGGTAAGGGCACTGAGACAGTAGGGAGTCTGCTTACTCCCATTTTCAGGCATTGCAGGATTCCCTTAGAGGGTACGGAGCGTAATGACAGCATGGAGTTCCTTGATTTTAGCCATCTGCAGAGTGCTACATGGCTGAAGGAGGGATGTGTATGGGTCTATTATGACCCTGCCACTGAGAAGTGTGGCGTGGATCTTCCTGGTCCTGGTCTTACACAGATTGATACGCTGGATGCCTTGAGATTCCAGCCTCCTATGAGCGATCAGCGCAGAGTTCCTTCTATGGCTCATCCACTGGGAGAGCCTTCTACACGAGCTTCTACTTCCTCTGCGCCTGCACCTGCTGCCCCTGTTGATGATATTGGCCCTTATCCCGAGCCTTCGATGCCTTTTGGTGATATGTCTGAGGCAGAGTGGAGAGAGCGTGAGGATGGTATTCTACGGAGCATCTGGAACTTCATGCGTACCTGCACTTGCAGGAGACAGCCGCAAATACACCATCCAGGACCTTCTCGACGTAGACGGCGATCTCCGACTCCTGGTTCTTCGAGTGGTACTGATCGCATTGATGAGATGGGGGACGAGTGAGAGTAGCGAGCATCTCTAGACTACGGTTCTTTGTATTTCTTTTGCACTTTTCTTTTGCATTTTTTCTTTTGATTTCTTAGGATACTTATGTTTGGATGCTGTGATTGGTTTGAGACTATTAGTTGCTTTGATTTTATCTGTTTTCAGTGATTTTCAGCTCGCAGGTTTGAAATTTCATGATTTCTCACGGACTAACCTGCTAACTTGCTGACTGTTCTCGGATTTCGCAATGCGTCGATCGACACAACCTTGGGTCGATCGTCACAACACGAGTAATCGCATTGCAGCGATCGTTGCGGTCCTGAGCAACGATCGATACACGACGAAAAAGCGCCTAGCAACGGTCGTTACATTTATGTAACGATCGATGCATGTGCGACAGAGGTAAAAATCAGACAGAACTCAACACATCCATAACATTTTTGCTTTCTTTTTACCAACCCTTAGCTTAACACTACTGGGGACAGTGTGTTTCAAGTGTGGGGGAGGTAGTTACTGACTTTAACTTTCTGTTTTCTTAAGAGTCAGACCGTTTTTCAAAAAAAAAATTGTTTTATTGAGTCAAAACCAGTTTAAGTAAGAAACAGTGAATTTTGGAGAAGTTAACAATATCTTGCAGGAACTTAAGTAACCATTGGGATGAAGCTGAAAGATCAATCTATGACTATTAGAAAACCCAACACGGATCAACCTACTGAGGACACCCATATCAATTCAGGTATTCAGAGAATCCTTTTACTGGCTTCACCCTTAATCCTGACTTTAATTTTCTCACCTAAGGGTGGTATACCTTGAGTCGGACTCCTTTGTTAGTTCTGACACAGCTTGTAAACCTGTCCGAGTATGGTTCCCTTCTCCCCTTCCATAAAATAAAAAAGTAATATAAACTGAGGATGAGTTAGTAACTCCGAAGTGGTCTCTGGGAATGGTAGCTACAACTATCATCTCATGTGCATCCATGGAATGTGTCCAAAGTACACCCCTTAATGGGAAGAGCACTAATAAAAAAAAATGATACCCAATGGGGAAAAATCAGAATGCTAAGGAAGGGAAAAGAGAAGAAAAAGAACCAGAAAAAGATAGTATGGTGGTCTAGAGCTGGCAAAGTAAGAATCCATGTGCCCTTTGATCGATAATCCTTAGGTGAGACCGCACTTATTATGCTTAAGAAGTCAGTAGGGTGAATTTGAATTGCTTGGATTGATTGTGGAGTTTACTTAGGACAGTTGCTAAGTGTGGGGGAAGTACATGTTGGTCTTGATGTCTTGCAGTTGATTCTTTCAGTGGTTTACTAAGGGGAATCTGAGTGTTGTTGCTTCTAGGACAAAAAGAGTTTCTGAAAGTTTTCAAACCTCTTCACCATGTTTTAGTTCTCTGTTTTGCTTGAGGGCAACAAAGGCGAAGTGTGGGGGAGTTGATATATCATGGTTTTTACCGGTTTTATGCCATGATATAAGTGTGTTTTAGAGTCTTTTATAGTTTCTTTCGAGTTTTGACCCGAGAGTTTAAGCTCACTGTCCGAAACAGAGGAGTGTGTCGATCGATGCACCTCTGCATCGATCGTTGCACAGCGAGTTGGGCCAGATCTCGGCGGTTTAATGAAGAATGATGATATTGCAAAGTTGCCCAGAAGTTCCAGATATTTACACATAAGCCCCAAGACGTGATTTAAATATTTAATTAGGTTTTTGAGTTTTGTTTTAGAGACGTTATCATAACTTAGAACAGAGAGTTTTTAGAGCTTTTGGGGCTGATCTGATCATGTACTACACTTTGTTCTTGGAGAAGATTTCGAACCCCTTTTCTTATTCTAATCTCTTTTATGATATCTATTATTTCATTGATTATGTCTTCATATTCTATGTCTGAGTATTTTCATAGTTAGGTTTAGGGTTTCTCATAGCGATTTCATGACTTGCTAGATATAATTAATTCAGTTAGGGATTCATATCAATATATGTTCTTCAAACTAAATTGTGTTTAATGCTAGTTCTAACCTGATCACTTAGAATCTAGATCCTAGGTTGCTAAATTGACACGACAGTGTGGTTTAGAATCTGAACTATTTAGGTTGAGCAATTTAATTACTCGCAAAGGAATTTGGTTTAATTAGATTGTGAACATATCGAACTTGGAATTAAAGCTGGTTTAATCTGTAAGTAATTACAAAGGAATTTGGATTGCTGCACTTAGACTTAGAGAATTCTCGCAACGACAGTTGGTTAATTCTATATTTGTGTTTGAGTTCTAGAACTGAGCTTAGTTAGATCCTGACTGAATGATTTATCTGCTTGTCTGATTTCCTGAGAACGCCCTAGACTTAGTGCCCTTAGTTTATTGCTTACAACCACAACTTGCTACTGATTTACTTTCTCGCATTGCTTTTTAGTTATTCAATACAATTTGCTTTCTCCTAGTTTAATCTATTTAGTTCTAATCCTATCGTTGCCTAGAGTCCTCGTGGATTCGATCTCTAAGTACTACATTGATATACTGTGCACTTGCAGTTAGTATAGGGTTAAAACTTACACCTATCAACGATACCATCCCTTTCTCCTTCATTTGTTGTTCGACATGTTGTCATAGTCGTCTTCATCTTCATTTTTGTTGTCTGAGCATTTGTATGGAGAGATGTCGTAAGACTCTTCAGACATTTTCAATCACTCCAAGAAGGTACCTTTTTCTCGATTCTATTTTTTTCTTCAGCGATTGTACCCACAGTCGTTCGCTGTCATTGATGATTTTCTGAATTGGGTTTCTGGTTTCCAGATTCAATTGAATTGTGGTTCATCTGATTTTTGTTATAATTTTATATTAGTTACTTACGGCGAAATCGAATAACGTTGGCTAAATTGAATAGCAAATAATCCCAGGCTTGATCACATAAGTTCATCACTTGAGATTGGTTTGCATATTAATCTATTTTACCTTCTGCTTTAAAGATCCAATCTTTGCATATTTTAGCGTTATTGAATTGGTGGTATATGATGAAACTGATATTCTTTTCTTCTTTTGTCGTGTTCTTTGCAGTGTTTGATCATAAGCTGTTGTTTGCTTTGCTCTCTGTGTTTTGAGATCGTAGTCATAATGAAGACCGTTGGTTGGTGGTATAAAGTATTGCTCTTTCTATATTTTTAATATATATGTGATTCAGTGATTGCCCTAATTTTAGTGTTTAAACTCCTTGAGATTGAATCTAATTGATCTGATTTCTTCAGTTATTGGGAGGTAGTGTGGAACTTTCCAGGGAAACAAACTAAAAAGACCAAAGGCACACTATATCGGTAAATAACTCTCTGGTTGTAGTTATATTCATGTACCAATAGTCCTCCAATGTGAAGCATACTTGGATTAACTTGCAGGATTAAAGCAACAAATATGGAAGTGATAATACAGAACAATGACCAAATAGAGATATCATTTTCAAGAACATGGAATGCTTCTTTAACGATGGTTGTTCCACTGAATATAGACAAGAGGTAGTGAAAATTAGTATACATCTAAATAAATAAAAAGCTTTAGTTTTTGAAATCTGTATATATGTTTATGAGATTTGAGTTGATTCTCAGGTTTGTAATGCTGAGAAAATCGTTTGGGTTGTTGTTGAGCATGATAATATTCAATTAGCATTTAAGCTAGACAAGGACAAGTAATGATTCTCTACTCATTCTTTTCTTCATATATAATAAAGTGCATGTTATTATGATAGTTATTGATTATAATGATATCTACTTATTATTTGTATAGGTTTCATTACATGGCATTTCATATGAGAGGCAAAGGTACATGCCTCTGCCTGATAATCTGATTCATGTACCTTTTAGATCCAAGCAAGAAAACCGAGGCTATCAAACTAATTGAAGACTCAACCAATAAAGTGGTTCAAACATAATGCTCCTTCAAACATATTACCTTTTGGTTCCTTGCTCTCTCTGTTCTCTGTTTTGTTCGTATGTTTAACATCCGTTGTTCATGTGCAGAAATGGATCTCTCGGACTAGCAAGAGAGTGGAGACTCAAAGACTGTATAGTAGTTCATAAATTTCTAGAGACAATTCTCATTCACTCAAAAGCTGCCTACAGTAAGCATTAAATATCCTCACTAGGATGTTTTCATAAAATAGTACTGATATGACAGTCTGCGGCTGCATTTTGCTTAATGCGTTTGGTTGGTCTTATGAACCAAGGACACTTCCATGATATTTAGGTCCTTAGGGTTTAGAAGTATTACGCCATGTTTTGGGTACAATTTTAGGCTGGAAATCACGCTGCACCGAGTATTTTCCCCGCCCCGAGGTAAACCTCTTACTTATTATCCCGATGTCGTTCAACTTCTCGACCCTATCAACCCCGAGCCTAAAGGAGAGGTAAACATCTAAGCCATATATTTCAGGTTGTAAAACAGAGCAATAAAATCAGGGGAAATAGAGGATCTTTAATCATGATACTCATCTTACAGGTGGATGACAAGTATGTGTACTCAATGGAGAGCACAAATGACTCGGTTGGCTTCTGGCAAATCACTCCAAGCAACGAGTTCCCATCAGCTGGTCTTCTCAAGCAATTCCTAGGCTCTCATGTCTGTCCAACTAACCTTGCGGTGAGCATGGGTTTTTCGACATTTAAATCTATTCATAAACTTGGATATAAGATGGTTGATAATTGATGTTTGTGTGTGTGTGAAATGGAAACAGGTATTTCACAGCACTCACTATATTGGAGCAGAACTAATCATGATTTTGAAGAAGGTGAAGCATGGAGCATATCGTAATATGGTTCGTCGTCATCAAGTTGTAAAATAATTTCTAATCATTTTCTATGATTAATTTTAATATTTCGCAACTTTCCTTTAATAGTTTTTATTGGTAGTTTTAACAACTATCATTAAAAAAAACATTTTTAAATGAAACCAATATTTTTTTCCAAACACTTAAAAACAAATCAAGAAATTATTATTTTAGATAAAAAGCAAGGTAAAATTGTAAATATAATATTAAAAATCAAACAAACTAATCAAAATTTTGACAAAAAATAAATAAAAACAAACTATCAAAATAAAAATGTGGGTTAGTTTTTAAGTTATTAAATAAATATGTTTTGAAAAGAATATTAGATAATCAAACATGATAAACTTCTTTTTTAAAACATCAAACATGATATGTCGATAAACCATAATTTTAAACAATAAATTTATTAAAAAGATCTAAATCATTGTGTAAATTTACTAGATATACGGTATCAAATATAAAATTTTATATTAAGTTAAACTAAAATTGTGATAGATTTAAAAATAAACATTTATATAACAAAATAAGTTACAATTTGAAAAACAGTGCATCAAACATAATACATAAATATATCAGATTTTTTGTTGGTGCATAATTGTAAGATTGTCAATATGGGACGGACAAAAAAATGGTAATAAAATATCAAATTGAAGTTAGAAATCCAGAGAATATTATTTGTTCGTCTTGACTCCGTAGAAATCGAAAAAAAATGAGCCAGATGAGAGGGCTTTGATTACATTTATTCATAAAAGTATTATTAGATAAGGACAATAAAGCTGAATAAAATTGACCGTTAAAAGCTACATAAAGATGTTCGAGAGAAATTTCTGGACATTAGAAAGTATTTATGGAGTTGTATACAATGACTTGATGATTTATGATTACTATAGCTTCGAATGAGAACAACAAATTAAGCGGTCCAGAACAAGCGGATCAAGCAGATCAAGCAGTGCTGTTTGGTTTAAGTGCGATTTATACGAGAAAAACACATTATGCGGAATAAGTGCGGTTAGTATGGAACAAGCACTACAAAACAATATTTGAATGGTGACAGTAAGTTGCATGCGGTACAATATAAAAGTTTGAAAGGTAAAAAATGAGAAAAGATGTGAAAAAAATTTGAAGTAAATATTTGAATAAAAATAATTTATTGAAAATTTTAAATTGATTTTGTTTTAGTTTTGTTTGGGTTTCCAATCTTATCGAAATAACCAAAATAGATAATTTAATCATAACCAAAACCGAAAAACTCAGTTCGGTTTGTTTTTTTAAAAAAAATAGTTATATAGTTATAATTATTTTCATAATATTTTATTGATTAAAATATTTTTTTTGAATAGAATGATTTTATATAAATTATTACATATAATTACTTTTTTTTTTTTTTTTAATAAATGTTATATACTATACACACATATATAGATACAAAATCAAAAACACAACCACACCTTAACCACATCATATTTGTTGCTTTTTAACCACAAGGTACTTTTTTACCAAATCTCTTATAACACACTTAATTTTATATTATTTTTAATTAAAAATATAAACACAATTTTAATGTGAATGGTTATAATTTTTTTGAACAAACTGTGCGGGACAGTGTGAACACTGTAAACATTCATGGCCTATGTTTCTTTTCTTTTTTTTTTAAAAAAAAAATGGAGATATGGTGAGTCGTAATTATATGACATCATTAACATTGTTAGTTTACTATAAAAAAATATAAATTCAATATTATTCATTTATCAAAACCAATCCTAATAGATAGCTCTCTTAGACCGTTCAATAGGATAATGTTTCTTAACTTAATGAATTATTATTTTTTTTTTTCAAATGTTAGTTTAGCTTATTTTATATATTAACAATTATCTATAGTTTTGAATATAAATGTAGATTCAAAGATAGAAATAGTGTTAGTACAATTTTATATAAATAATATGTAACGTTAATACATGTTAACTTAAAAAATTATGGATGATCTGCTATGATATTGACCATCTAACATATTGATTTAATTGAAGAAATTGAACCACCATAAACTATATTTCAATCATTTTTTAGATGATTAAAAGATTTGAGTCTATAGGTCGGTATGATTTTCTAAAGCAAATTTAGACCAAAACCAAAAAGAGAAGATCTCTTAAGTAACTGTGTATTTAAATTCAAAAAAATATTAATTAAAAATAATAATTATATTGTTCCACCGTCTACTTAAACCAACTCTTAAATATATTTTGTTATCAAGTAAAAGCTCAAATTTATAACATTAGTCCGTGCGTTCACGGACCTGAATATTAGTATAGACTTAAAACAAAAATCTCAGCGTTAATATTAAAAATACAAAATGAAGCACTTTGATAAGAAAGATCAAAACCATAAACAAAAACAATATACAAATGAGAGAGATCTTGCAAGCTAGTATTCTAATGATTCTCCTATAGCCTATTTATATAATCACTATGTATAAGAAATAATCAAGCCTGTAGTTTCACATACAAATTGTATTTATTATTATCTCGTGTTGTATGTTCATCTTCTTCAGTTCCTTGATTAAACAAAACAAACCGGACAACGTATCAATCCATTTTCATTACACTTGACACATCTCTCCCATCCTGCGCCCTTCTCCGCCGCCGCAATCTTACGGCTACCTCCGCACTCCAAACAAGGCAGCCACCTTGCGCCTCCGCACCCTTCACACGTTTGCCTCCCTTCCTCCCCTACTCTCTCCACACGTGCCCACCTCAACACTCTCCCTAACTTCCCGTTCTCGTTCATTGCCGTCACTTCCGCCGCTCCTCCCAAATACCTTCCTTTCACAAACACCCTCGGCGGCGCCACCGTTGTTTCGTCATGGAGAATTTCCTTGAGCTCGCTCAACACTCCAGCGTCTAAAGCCACGTCCCTCTCGTCCACCACCACTCCTTGCTGCTCCATGATCGCTCTCACACGCATGCAATCCTCGTAAGTCCGACGCACTCCTTGCAACGACGTCGTGTACACCACCAATCCGTCGCCTCCTCCGGGAGGACACTTCTCCGGAAATTCCCTGAGTGGGTCCCAGTTCATCACCGGTTTCTTGTTCCCTTCTTTCTCCCTCCGTTCTCTGTCTCTCAACACGAATATGTTCTCCTTCACCGACCGAGTCCCCGAGTGGGACTGTGTCGAATCGTTCCGAGCTGACTCTGTCGTAGCAAACTCGGGTCTTAACTCGGACATCGACTCTGTTTTCTTAAGCTTGACAGTCTTCGTCGGGTTTTGTGCCGCGATGTCTTTTCTCGCTCTCGTTTCGAGCTCGTCCAGTGTGTGGAAAGATGCGCTCTTCCGCGGAAGCCGCCGTGGAGGAGTCGCCGGGGGTTCAACGGAAACCACTTCAGGCGGTTTAACGGCGGCTGGTTTAAGGTGGGTTTCTAGAGATTTGCTGACTTCATCCCAAGTTTTAGGAGCGTCATCATCACCATCCTCGACGGTGATTGGTAGGGCGGCCCGTGTGGGTTTTTCATCATCTTCTTGCTCGAGTTTTAGCCACGGCTCTTCGATGTCGTTGATATCAAACACGGCGAAGCTTGAAGGCGGTGGTTTGTAAACATCGGCGACGACGTTGGCTTTCACTTGTTTAGACGATGCACAACCCATTTCGATATATAAATGTTGGTTGAATTGAGTTTGTGTTTATTATATGAAGAAAACAAGAAAATAATGGGTAGAATTTTGTGTGGTGTTAGACCTTTCTCTTATCTAAAATGTTTGTGCCTGAATTTGTATTCTTCCTGTGAGATAATAAAATAATATTGTAGATTTATTTGAGTCCATGAAACGATTACAATGAGAATTTCTACTAACAACCACAAAGTGTTTGTGGTTTAATTGGCATCAACGTGGTAGAGTCCCATCACATTCTTGACAATATATCTTTTCCAGTTGTCTCTCTTGTATATGTAAATGTCAAAATCTAAAAAGCTAAAACTGGAAAAAGATGATCAGGGAAGCAAATAAGCTAAGGAGATTTCAATTTGGTAACACTTGACTTGAGTTTCAATGAACAATCAGTGGCATTAACATCATAATCATCATCATTGTAATCAAACAAATAAGATTCGATACTGGATCTAAGCAGACGAGTCTTCCTTCTTCTTCTTCTGTTTCTTAGTCGATTTCTCGGTTCCTCCTTCAAGGTCTTGTACAATCTGAGTATGATGATTTTCCATCTCACTCTCGATCGTCGTTATTGCCTTCTCGATGAAACTCTCCACAGCTTCTCTCACGATGAGCTTGTACGGATCTCGTGAAAGGTCGAGCTCCAACTCAGATGAAGCTTCTTCTCGCGCCTTAAGCTCTGTAATCTGATACAAGCTCGATCGTTTTAAGATCTTTCTCACCGTTTCCTTTATCGTCTTTTTCAGATCCTTGTCGATCACCACTGCTTCTTCCTCCATTGATCACTTGATTTGAGAGTTAGACTTGAGACGACGGCTATCGTAAGGGTTTTAGTCTCTCTCAAACCTAAAAATTTCAGTTTTTAGTGGACCGTGAAACTTATAGATAGGCCTAAAATATGTTCAGGCCCAAACCCTTCTCTCTCTCTCTCCTTTTTGTCAAGAAATGTGTATTTTATGTGAGATACTAAGCTTTGGGTTATAAAGTTTTTGTCAAAGTGGGTTATAAAGTTTTTAATTCATACGTTTTCGGTTTGATTACTGGATGTGAAAATCGATTGATAGAATCTATGTAATGGAATGTTGAGATTTCAACTAGTGTTAGATAAATTATGTTCGTTTGTTTGCGGAAATAGAAACGACACAAAGATTTGTTCATCATGTGTTTACCAATTGGTTACGTCACATGGGTGGGAACGGTATCCCACAACTGATTCACTATATTCACTTGATTACAGTTAGCTTAGCACAAACTATTAATCAATGAATATCCCTTGTGAATCTCTAGCACTCTTAGATCTTCTTTAGCTCTTAGATATAGTAATCTCTCTAGCTCTTAAGATCTCTAATGCTTCTGTAAAATTGTATTGCTCTCGTATCTCGCTTCTCACTTTTCTTATGTCTTTATATATGATCTAGGTACTTGATTCGGCTAGAGCTTCTTAGGTCTTCCCCAATTCGTGTCTTGCATCCAACGCAAGTATATGGGCCAACTCTCTTTATTTGTTCCACCATACTAAAGACTTAAGTTAGGTCAGCTGATTTTCTGGTGTTATAGTGACTGGGGCTAAAGCCCACATAATTATTGTCTGAAACAGACCCACAAACTCCACCTTTTCAGACATAACCCTAAAAAATAGGATTCTTCAGTTTCTCTCACTCTCCAGCGGCGACTGAAATGGCGATCCGCCATTTTCATGTGTTTCGAGCTTTCCTCTTCTTCTGCGTGAGCTAAGCTCGCTCCAGGTAGACCTCTAAGCTTCATCTCCTTCGCTTTCTTAGTCTCTTGTGAAACGATTTCATCTTTTCGACTTTGGATAACCATTTCTTGTGTTTGCATGTTCTTCAAGAGATCTCCTTTTTCGATTTCGGCTGAGATCTTCGATCCTGAGCTCTTATCTTTCAGGTAAGCTTCATGATTTTCTTCTATAAGCTTCTTACCATTTCTCTAAGCTCGATTTTCGCTGACTCCTTTCCTTCTCTTCGGATCAGGTCATGCATGTGCTTCAGAAGACCTCAAATCCTTCGATTTCTCATGCGATTGTGAAAAAGGTAAGTGCCTGATTTCTTATTCTTTCAACTTTCCTTAAATCGATTTGTCTTCATCTGTGAAGATCTTTGTCTGATACTCCTGTTATTGTGCAGATCCTCTTCCTGCCTTCGAAAAAAAAATCCTTGGATTTATGGTTCAGAAATCTCGACCTCCTCAGACAAGCTTTTGATCTCTGTCTCTAACTTTGTTTCCAGTTTATCTTCTTTCAACAAGGAAACCTGATAAACCGATTGTATACAGACATTGGAGATGGACATCACTGATCGATCTGAGCCTGCTTGAATTCTGGTGACTGATTTCTCAGCCATAAATCGTTTCTCTTAGGTAAGTGTCTTGAGCCCTTATAACTCTTTACTGACCTCTGCTATTACTTCACAGCTAACTAATGACTTCTTCTTTTGCTTTCAGATACTCATAATAATCCAAAAAAGAAGTTTTCATGTGCATTACACCTCCCCCTCTCATTGGACTCCGGCAACATAGGTTGATTCCTTTTGGATTATTCTTTATCTGTTTCTGCAAAATATAAGTCTATAGTTAGTCTGAATTTAACATCCTTGGTTGCATACCTTTGAATGTGTTTCTTCTTTTGGTCTTGCACCAGTTAGTCAGATCCCTTCAAGTCGTGTGTCTGTTTCTGCCAACATCAGATCATCGATAACCTATCTCAAGATAAGTAGCGATCTTATCTCTTATTGGTTCAGCTTCTATTCCATGGATAAACTGAGGTTCCAATTGAATTTGTAGTATATCCTTGATGGTCATGATATTGCTTGAGAAATGCTTGTATGATATAAGATTGGAGGTGAATAGTTGTTTGGGTCGCCCAGTTGGTCGGAGATGCTCTCTGGTTGATCCGTGGTCGATGGTCGATGGTCGATGGTCGGTGGTCGAATGTGAAAAGCTTGCTGGCTGAAGGCGCTCTCAAGGCTTCTCAATGGATGGTTAGATGGAGTTGATGATGGATTGAAGATCGCCACTCAAAGGTGTGAAAGCCTTTGTGATAAGATCAAGAATCTAAGCCTTAGTGCCTTAGTGAATCCACACATAAGACATAAATTCATAATATTTTCTAAGAAGGGGAATCCACACAACTTAGAGAAACAAAGAACAAAGCATAAAAGCTTTAGAAGAGAGAACTCTTATTTTTCCAAAAATTTCTATCTTATTTATAATAGAACAATTGAGCTTTTTATAGCTCTTACAAGGTGATATTTACAATAAAATACATTAAAAGAAATGATTTACATTTATACAAAAAGAGGAAAATTAGCTAAATCAAATATTAGTCTTCTTGCCACCAATTTAGCCACTGCTATTGAATGAGAATCCTTGACTTTTTTATGAAGTTATGAGATTGAGATTCTCATAATAAACCCATCTTTGAAGACCTTGATTCACTTTTTGATATTGCATCATTCTCTCCCTCTTCAAATGGTTTTGTCCTCAAACCCGTTTCACCTTGAGAATTTTTTTTTTTTAATGAAAAGAAGAAAAACGAATTATTTTTTTAAGAAACAAAACGAAAGTATTTTTTTTTTTTGAAAGTTTTTATGGATGAATTTTTTTTAAAAGTTTTTTTTTGTTAAACTAAAAAATAAAAAAATAAAAGGAAATAATTTTTTATGAGAAAATAAAACTTTAGGAAAAATAAAAGAAAACTATTTTATGTTTTTTAAATATTTTTTTTTTAAAGAACAAAACAGAAAACAATTTTTTTTTTGGTTTTCGATAGTAAAATGAAATGAAAAAGAAAACAACTTAACAAAAGAAATTAAAAAAAAAAGATAGATGATAAGACATTCGGCTCTGATACCAAATGATATAAGATTGGAGGTGAATAGTTGTTTGGGTCGCCCAGCTGGTCGGAGACGCTCTCTGGTTGATCCGTGGTCGATGGTCGATGGTCGGTGGTCGAATGGGAAAAGCTTGCTGGCCGAAGGCGCTCTCAAGGCTTCTCAATGGATGGTTAGATGGAATTGATGATGGATTGAAGATCGCCACTCAAAGGTGTGAAAGCCTTTGTGATAAGATCAAGAATCTAAGGCTTAGTGAATCCACACATAAGACATAAATTCATAATATTTTCTAAGAAGGGGAATCCACACAACTTAGAGAAACAAAGAACAAAGCATAAAAGCTTTAGAAGAGAGAACTCTTATTTTTCCAAAAATTTCTATCTTATTTACAATAGAACAATTGAGCTTTTTATAGCTCTTACAAGGTGATATTTACAATAAAATATATTAAAAGAAATGATTTACATTTATACAAAAAGAGGAAAATTAGCTAAATCAAATATTAGTCTTCTTGCCACCAATTTAGTCATTGCTATTGAATGAGAATCCTTGACTTTTTTATAAAGTTATGAGATTGAGATTCTCATAATAAACCCATCTTTGAAGACCTTAATTCACTTTTTGATATTGCATCATTGTATTTCTTTTAAAAAACTTGCTTTAAGTATTTCAGCCATACCTTGTAGACTTTAAGACCTGACCTTGATGATCTGTGAATAATCCATCTCTCTTGTGATCCTTAATTCATTACTGAATTCTTTTGATCATGATATAAGTACTCATCGAGTACTTCTTTTCCTCGCAGGTACCTTTTGTGTTTCATCTAGGGATGACATTGCATGTATCCTTCTTACTACTACACCTGGAACTGAATTTTGTACTTTAGCTCATGTTCTGCTCGCAGGTAACACATATTCTTCTTCTTTCAGTTAAGGTAGTCAAGATAAATAAGTAAGAAGTGCAACTGACAAACAACTTCTTTCTTCTTTCTGCGTGGTGAGTCTTGACATTCTGTGTTACCAGGAGCCGCAGCCTGTCTAGGCCACATTCACTAAATCACAGCAGAGCTGAAACTTAGGACCAGGTAAGGCCTTAGTTAGGAAATCTGCTGAATTTTTGCTAGTATGGACTTTGAATAAGAGCACCCCGCCTTCATCTACTATGTTTCTGATAAAATGATATTTTGTAGCAACATGTTTAGTCCTTTCATGGTAGACTGCGTTTTTAGCTAATGCTAAAGCACTCTGTGAATCGCAGTGTATCCTTACACTGCCTGATCCTAGGCCTAGTTCTTCACATATTCCTTTCAGCCAAATAGCTTCTTTCACAGCTGATGAAAGGGCCATATACTCTGCTTCAGTGGTTGATAAAACCACCACTGATTGTAAATTGGATCTCCAACTCACTGTGTTTCCCCATACCTTAAACACAAAACCGGTTACAGACCTTCTTCTGTCTAAGTCTGTAGCATAATCTGAGTCGCAGTAGCTTTCTATCTTAAATTCTGATCCTTTTGTAAATACCAAGCTTTCATTAGATGCTCCTCTTAGGTACTTTAAGATCCATTTTACTGCTGCCCAATGCTCTCTTCCTGGATGGGACATAAACCGACTTACTACTTCTACTGCATGAGCTAAGTCTGGTCTAGATCCTATCACATCATACATAAGACTTCCTACTGCACTTGCATAAGAAATGTCTTCCATGTGAACCTCTTCTTCCTTCCTTTCTGCTTTAGTTAAACTCTTAAGCTTGAAGTGAGTAGCTAAGGGAGTTGTCACAGCCTTTGTTTCATCCATTCCAAAAGATTTCAGAACCTTTTCTATGTAGTTTTCTTGTGACAACTTTAACGTTCCCTTCTTTCTATCTCTTATGATGTCCATACTAAGTATGCGAGAAGCCTTTCCAAGATCCTTCATCTCAAATTCTCTGTTCAAGCTTTCTTCAACCCCTTTAATCTCTGTTAAGCTTCCTAAAGCTAAAAGCATATCATCTACATAGAGTAAAAGATAAACAACCTTCTATGTATCTGTGTTTCTCATATAAACACATGGATCATAGATACTTCTAAGAAATTTTTCCTTTTTCATAAAACTGTCAAACCTCAAATTCCATTGCCTTGGTGACTGTTTTAGTCCATAGAGTGATTTCTTTAAAAGGCAGACTTTGTTCTCATCTCCTTTTCTTATGAAACCCTCTGGTTGCTCCATTAGAATCTTTTCTTCTAAGTTCCCATGCAAAAATGTTGTCTTAACATCCATCTGTTCTAGCTCATAGTCTCGGTTCACAACTGTAGATAACATGATTCTTATAGATACATGTTTTACTACTGGTGAGATGATTTCATTGTAATCTACTCCTTCTTTCTGTGAGAATCCTTTAGCTACAAGTCTGACCTTGTACCTTTTATCCTCAACTCCTGGGATTCCTGGTTTAACTTTGAAAATCCATTTGCATCCAATAAGCCTTCTTTTATATGGTCTTTCAATTAAATCCCAAGTCTGATTCTTCTCTAAAGAATCCATCTCTTCCTTTACAGCATTGTTCCATAGCTTCCAATGCTTACTTTTCCTAGCCTCAATGAAAGTTCTTGGCTCTTCTGTTTCAATATCATCTGTTGCAGATAGAGCATATGCTACAAAGTTAGAATCTTCATACCTGGAAGGGTTCTTTCGATTCTTCCTGATAATTGTGTCCCGAGCTAGAACATAATTATCAATAGACTGATTAGTTGGTTCAGATGTACTTTCTAAGAATCTCAGCCCTTCCTCATCTTCTGAACTCTCTTCTTCAGAATTTTCAGAATCTGCAACTACTGCAGATTCATCTTCAGACTTTTCTGAATCTGCTGCAACTGTGTGTTCCTCAGAATCTTCTGAATCTGTTCCTGAGTTTTCTGCTGAAACTCCACCTTGATCTAATGTCTCCCTGGTTTTAAAAAACCAGCTGGACTAGGTCCTTGAATAAGGTCAGAGCTGAACTTAACCTTCTTTTTAGTTTTTGTAGCAGTGGTCTTAAGACTGTCTTTTTCCAAAATGTCTTTAAATACCTCAGCTTCATGAAAAATGATATTTCTGCTGGTTGTACATTTCGCATCTTCTGAAATCCAAACCCTGTAGCCTTTAACACCAAATGGGTAACCAACGAAGATGCCCTTGACTGCTCTAGGATTTGTTTTTCCTTGAACAACATGCACATAAGCCATACATCCAAATCTCCTTAAATGCTTCAAATCTGGTTTGTGTCCTGACCAAGCTTCCTCAGGCAGTTTGAAGTCAATTGTGGAGTTAGGAGTTCTGTTTATTAGATAAACTGCAGTAGATGTGGCTTCTGCCCAGACTCTTAGCCTAATCCGGTTTCAGAAAGCGTGCTTCTCACCTTGTCCATTATAGTCTTGTTCATCCTTTCAGAAACACCATTTTGTTGAGGTGTGTAAGTGCAAGTACGATGCTTTTTTATACCAGACTTCCTACACAGCTCATCGAACTGATTATTGCAAAATTCAAGTCCATTATCTGTCCTCAGACATCTGATCCTCTTGCCAGTATGCTGCTCAACTTCTTCTTTCCATTCTTTGAACTTAGAGAAAGCTTCATCTTTAGTTCTAAGAAAATAAACCCAGACCTTCTTGGAATAATCATCTATGAAGCTTACAAAGTATTTGCATCCTCCTAGACTCTCTGGGGTAGTTGGAGATCCCCACAAATCTGAATGAACATATTCCAAGATGCTCTTAGTCGTGTGTTTTGCAGTCCCAAAACTCTGTTTATGTGCTTTGCCTAACACACAACTTTCGCAGAACCCTAAGCTTCCAAACTCGTTTTTGGGTAGGTATCCTGCTTTTACAAGCACTTCCATGTTCTTTGCACTCATACGACCAAGTCTAGAATGCCACAGCTTAGTAGAATGTTCCCTGCCATCCGAAATGTTCACATCTCCTTGGATAACATCTCTTTCATGGTAGTACAGACCTTCACTGTATTTTCCTGAAATAACTATCTGATCATTCTTATAGAAGGTGACTTTGTAGTCCTTTCCTTCATATCCGCAACCTGCCTTTTCCAGCATTCCATAGGATATCAAATTCCTGCTCATCTCAAGCATATATCTTACATCAGTAAAAATTACTATGGTTCCATCTGGATTTTGAATCCTGATTTTTCCAATTCCCTTAATTTCACATTGAGTGTTATTTGCCATAAGTACACGTCCTCCTTCTTCTTCTTTTAAGTCGAACATCACTTCTCGGTTAGGGGTTATGTGGAAAGTGCATTCTGAGTCTAAAACCCACTCATTTCTGCTGTCCTGAACACTTGTTGTTAGAAAAAATGGTTGCTTGGGTTCACTCGCAAGATTGGCTGCATCATTCTGCTTCTGATTTCCTTTGTTAGGACAATCCTTTTTCCAATGATCATTCTTTCCACATTTAAAACACTCACTCTGATTTTTCTTGTTAAATCTTGGCTTGGACTTTGATATGTGATTTCTGGATTTTGATCTTCCTTTTCCATTGCTTTTCTGAGATCTATCCTTAGATCTGCCCCTTGATTCAACAAATAGACCTTCTGGCTTTGAACGAGATTTGTTCAAGAGTCCTTTTTGCTTCAACTCAACTTCTTTTGAATATACAGAAGTGACCACTTCATGAACAGTTAGAGTCTCTTTTCCTGTACCATACTTAAGAGTATGTACAAGAGGCTCATAAGCTGGTGGCAGACTTGTAAGTAACTGTATTGCCTTATCTTCATCACTCACATTAATGTTTAAGCTGCGCTGGTCATGATCTGCAATAAGTTTAAGAAAACCATCTAAGTTCTCTTCTATACATCTGCCTTCATCCATCTTGTAGCTTGCAAACTGCTGCTTAAGATAGATCCTATTAGGAAGTGATTTAGTCTGATAGTCTCGTTCTAGAGCCTTCCACATCAGCAAGGCTGTATGCTCATGCACTACCTTCCTCAAAATCATGTCACTTAGACATGTACCACGCAGATTCTTTACTCTTCTGTCTCTTGCAACTTTTAAATAATCAACTTTGGGTTTCTCACCTTCTTCTTGTTTTGCAGATTCGTCCAGCAGTGTTGCATCCTCCTCCAAAACTGACGCTAAGCCCTGAATCTCCAACTGGCCAAGAAGCTTTTACTTCCACATTCCGAAATCTCCCTTTAAATCAAATTTGTCCATTTCAAACTAGCCTCGGGTAGGTTCCATGACTAACGGTTTGTGGCTGCCTTAAATCTATCTATATAACACTTAAGCCTGAAGCTCTGATACCACTTGTTGAGATTTCAACTAGTGTTATATGGTATAAGATAGATTATGTTCGTTTGTTTGCGGAAATAGAAACGACACAAAGATTTGTTCACCCTGTGTTCACCAATTTGCTACGTCACAGGGGTGGGAACGGTATCCCACAACTGATTCACTATATTCACTTGATTACAATTAGCGTAGTACAAACTATTAATCAATGAATATCCCTTGTGAATCTCTAGCACTCTTAGATTTTCTTTAGCTCTTAGATATAGTAATCTCTCTAGCTCTTAAGATCTCTAATGCTTCTGTAAAATTGTGTTGCTCTCGTATCTCGCTTCTGACTTTTCTTATATCTTTATATATGATCCAGGTACTTGATCCGGCTAGGGCTTCTTAGGTCTTCCCCAATCCGTGTCTTGCATCAAACGCAAGTATATGGGCCAGCTCTCTTTATTTGTTCGACCATACTAAAGACTTAAGTCAGGCCAGCTGATTTTCTGGTGTTATAGTGACTGGGCCTAAAGCCCACATATTTATTGTCTAAAACAGACACACATGGAACTTGGATCAGAACAATTGTTATTAACTTTTCAAGTTTGATGATCAGGAAATAAAAACTCTAAATATTTCTTATACATTGTTGGAGGTGGATTTAGCATGTCTCTCTGGTTTGATCTAATAACTGAAATAGCCTGAAGAAGATACAATCCAAGTAAGATGATGATGACCAAATAAGAAATAGCTTGGCAATAGCGAGTAGCTCGGCGATGTATTCGAGAGTCCAATCAGCATATCTTGAGTCGGTACAAAAATACCGACTTGCACGAAGAGAGTGAATCTGTTAATTTAACATATTTACAAAATAAAATAAAAAGGATAAATATAAATCTTTTTAAAGGAAATAAGATCTAGGGTTGTTCGGATTTTGTAAACAATATCAAAGATAATCTAAGGAAAAAACCTTAGATCCTCTAATATAAATATCATTCCTTTGCGCGACAAAAGACCAAGTTTTACACATTCAATACTCTTGTACTCACAAACCCTAAAGCTACCAATCAAAGATCGATTCTGACTCATATTCTTAATCAGACTAGATTTTTTGGTTTAATATATCTTGCTTTCCGATCCCTGTTTAATCTTATTATCCAAGTCCCTTATTTTCTAATCAGTTTTACATATTGATTATTGTGTTATTCTCTGAATCAAGAATTGGCGCCGTATGTGGGGACTTTGGATTTTTTTCGATTAACCAAAGGAAAGATCGACAGTGATATAATCACTGTTCTCGACGCGAGGATCAAGAGGAACAAGCAGCGCATGCGACGTTACTAACGTCAACAACGCGACATGAGGAGAACCGACCCAGTCCAATCCACCTCAATAAGGCGATTGAGTCCTCAACGCACCAGCGAACTCAGGACCGCAGGAAAACGTGCTGCCCACCGGCGATTCGAACGCCCGAATCGTGCCCATAGTGAGGCCAGCACAATCAGCAGTTGTGACCGCCGCCAAACGTACAAGCGATATAAAGCCACCGGTGAGATCAGTGCCTATGATGAACGCCGCGACACCAGCCAACATAGTCGGGCGCTAGAACACGATAGAGATACTCAATAGGCTCCTGAACTCGGTGGAAAGCATGAAAGAAATGGTGAACGAGCGCATCACAGAGATTTCCAACCGACAAGCCTACCCCAGGAGAAATTGCTCGGACGCCAAAGTGCACCTGCAACGGAGAGGACCCCAGAATAGATGCCATCCATCAACCGACGTCTCTTTCCCGAAGCACCCCCGACAGTCATTGGATAGGCATTTAACCCGATAGGTAGCATGTCCACCTCAGCTAGCTTGGCGTCGATAATCAATGATCAGATCAAGACTATAGTGAGTCAGATCCAAGAGTTAAGCTCTACAGTACATCATGCGGCTATCTCGGCACCCAAACTCGATCGTGTGTTGGAATAGTCCCATCAGACAGCCTTCACAGATCAGATCATGAATGCAATGGTCCCACGCATTGAGAAGGTTAAATTCTTGTTCTATGAATGAAAAACCGACCCCAGCTAGTTCATGACAGCTTTCATGATAGAGGTGGGCCGAAATCGGTTCACCAACGAAGAAAGATACCTTGGGTACTGCTAGCACTTTGTAGAAAACCTCCGAGGAGCTACCCTTACCTGGTTCTCAAGACTCAATGTTGGATCGATCGACAGTTTTCATCAGCTCCCAGAGATGTTCCTAAAGCACTACTCGCTCTACATAACACCTAAATCATTAGATGCCGACCTACGGGATCTTGAGCAGAAGTAAGACGAGCCCTTACGAGACTTCATCGACCGATTCAAGGAGGTCGTGTCCAAGATAAATGTGGATGTCAGTGCGGCTAGAGGATCACTTTAGAAAGTTTTGTGCTACAATTCATATTTCAGAAAGGACCTAAAGTTCAACAAGCCCACATCCTTAGATGATGCTTTGCACAAAGCGGTAACATTCATCGAGCTCGAAGAAGAAGACGCGATACTCTCCAAAAAGCACGGCAACTCGGTCAAGAAGGCCTCCACGACAAAGGAAAAGCCAAAATCCGACTCCCAGGATAGCAACAGCAAAATAGCTTCAACCTTTGTCGCCGGCAGTACGTCGCAAGGGTGGAACAAGTACGTTCGAAACCAGCCTCTATCGGAAGATGGAAATGAAAATCGACCATACTGCGATTACCATAAGAAACACTCGCACGACACTGCGTCGTGCCGAAACTTGGACAAGTACCTGCTGGATCAGTACCACAATGGAAACATAGTCAATCCCGAATGAGGTGGTCAAAAACCCCAAAAATGATAATGGAAAAGAAGATAAAAGGGAAGCTTCCAATCAAGAACCAGAGCCGGAGGAGCATCTCCCAGAAACAGAACCTAACAGGCGACCCGGGATGAATACAGTGAAGGCCAAGCTGCGCCGCAACCTCGTCGCAGGATCAAAATGATAATGGGCAGCCTGCAACTGTGCTCGAACTCGGTGTGATGAATCAAGGAGTACGGCCAAAAGGCTTAAGTGGCCAAGCGTCACCTGATCCCTATCGAGGAAAGCATACCCTTGTCATTCACCGAAGCCGATGCATTCGGAGTCGACATACCGCATAATGATCCTATGGTAGTCGATATCCTGATAGGAGACTACGAGATCTCACGAGTCCTAGTCGACACATGAAGCTCGGTCGACGTAATCTTTAAAGAAGCACTTGAGAAAGCTGAGTTCAAGAACTTGCAAGTCAAGCCAAATGTGCAACCGTTGACTGGATTTGACGACGACCAAACCATGACAATATGTACGGTCAAACTCCCGATCTACGTCGGCGGGATGGCAACCATGAAAAAATTCAGCATCCTCGACAGACCAGCTATCTACAACTCTATCTTGGAAACACCATGGCTACACGCAATGAAGGCCGTCGTCTCGACGTACCATCAGTGCATTAAATTTTCCAACTCCGAACGGAGTGCACACACTTAAAGGAGATCAAACCACTTCGAGGTATTGCTTTATAAGCGAACAAAAACTCCGTCATCCATCCAAACCCAAAGGAAAAAAGAAGATGATACCATGACCATCCACTGGAAGGTAAGCCCCCAAAGGAGGCGCAAGTACCAGCATGATGAATGCACCTCGGCAGGACCAGGTCTAGACTCTACATCGCCGGAGCATCTCGGCAGAGCTCTTTTCTCTTTACAGTTTTTTGGCAAAAAAAAACCACTACCATGTGTTTTATGAACTACGAATGTCTTGATCCTCGTTTTTGAGGACGTAGGCAACTCTACTCAGAGTGCAGCCGTAAATCAATAAAAAAGACTGTCAAAACAAAATCTTCTCTCAAACAACGCCGACATCCTAAACAGATGACTTAGTCATATCCATACAACAAACGTGCAATAACATTCACCTTTGCAATATGACAAATACTATGGTCCAAGTCGTATTGGCACAAGGAAAAGTCTGGAATCGCACCCGCTCCCTAACTCAGACGGACTACGTAAGCCGACCTAACTCACATTGCTGATCCCGAATTACGGATAAAAAATTTAATCCGAGCACGGCTTGACGAATAAAAACCGAGTTTTCAATCGCACAATCAAACCAAAGCCTTATTCAGGGTACAAACATAAGCCGTGCTATCTTTAAGAAAAGCACTCGAGATAAGCCGAGCTCTAAATTAAGAATTCGAAAAGTCAAACTCCTTTTCTTAAAATCCTTAAAAGTATTTCGAAACGAAAAGATGACAACTCGGCTAATCAAGCCCCTTTCTCACTGCCTCGTTCACTCGACAACAAAGTCTTTTCATTCTACTTCGATGAACAACGAGATGAACTCTATGTTATTCGCTCAGAATATACAAAATAGCCTCTAAGAAAAGTAATTCCTCGCTGGGAAATAACGAATAACTCAAAAAGGATCATTGATCCTAAAAGACAAGAAAATCTCCTCCCCAACATAATAATAAAAGAGAGACTTCGCGAAAATAGAATTCCATTCCGAAAAGGGGGACATCGCCACCCCATAAAAGTTATACAAAAAATGGGGATTAAAACCACCCGAGAGCAAAAATTAATTATAATAGCAAAACAAAAACATAAAGCCTAAGCTGGCGGAGGGAGATCTTGAACTGGCTCGACTAGAGGAGCAGACGGGGTCGAGGTAGGCAACGCCATGGGTACCGCAAAGAAATTTCCGTCACCATGAGTTGAGTACCCTCAAGACTCTTCAGAGCCTCAATCACGTCAGTCGACATTGCGCCAATGTTGGTACCGAACTTGTCAAACAAGACAACACCTTCAACTTGGGGATCATTGAATGGAGGTTGAAAGGGGCGAGGATAGTGAAGGTTGCAGTCGCGCATCCTGAGCGGAACCGGAGAAACTATGAAAAAACCATTGACGATCTCAAGAGCGTCGATCCGGTCGATTTTTCCTATCCCACTTGTTCTTCTCCACTACGACCTCCTTAAAGACCTCGTCGGGAATAGCTATCCCCCTCTGGTCTTGAAGCGATCGAAGAAAATTGAGAGTCCTAGAGTACTGGCTAAAGTTCATGTATGTGTTTCTCTCAGCATCCTTTGCAACAAACGCCTCCTACATTTCCTGAAGACGATACTCGTACTTCCAGAGCAAGGCAGCACGAGCGTTAATCAGCTCGCCGATCTCCAGCCAAGAAGTATTCTGCTATTTAGTTACCTCCCCGACGTGATAAAGCTTCTCTTGCGCCAACTCGGTAGACAGCTTCTCCTTGAATTCAACGAGCTCCTGATTGCGGGTTTCAAGCAACTTAACATGCTCGAAAGAAGAAGCGACATGGTCTTCAAATTTGCCTCACTCACTCGATGATATTCAGTAGAGAGTTGAAGTCTCTCCAAATCCTTCGTTCTCCGAGCGAGCTCCTTTCCAACCTCAGAACCTTGCGCCAACATCTGTCAATTCATATCGAAGATATACGAATTCAACTGCGAAGTACCCTGCAAAACAAAGAACATCAGGACGAAAGAAAAAAATCAACCCCGAAGACAGATGACAGTAAAAAAACGCAAACACCTACATTGAGAAAAAATTTGGAGACATTGCGGTACACCTCCGGCTTGTACATTTGATCTACCAGACATGACATAATGGCTTCAAAGGAGATATTTTGGACAATCTCCCAGCAATAATACTCGTATAGATTCTTCAATTTGTCCCTTCGAAGAGTAAAGGATCTGTTCCTCCAACTCTCTGAGGACTCACTGACTCTCAAGCGCTTACTCACACTCGAGCTCTCGGAGCGACCCGCGACCTTAGAGGGCCTTTTCCTCGCCCCAGCAGGTGAAGTTGATGTCCCTGGAGGTCCCGAAGCCGAAACTGGTTGAGAAAGAGGGGGAGGAAGAATCTCTTTATCAGACAATGGGGCTACCCCAACCGGACCAGCTGACTTCGAAGTCTTCCTAGTCAACTGAGTAGAAGATCCCTCCAGCTCATCCTCGACGAGCGAAGTTCCACTCTTCTTCATCGAAGTGTTGGCACCATCAGCCGTCTTCTTCGACCTTAGCTCGGACAAGCGCTTTTTAGCCTCCTCAGTTTTTTTCTTATCGGCATCATCAGAGGCTCGGTTTTCTCCTCTCCTAGATTGCGATCTAGGAGAATCAGTTGGTCTTGCAACCAAAGGTCGGCTAGGGACATCTGGCTTGGGATAACCTTCCTCACTTTCCCCATCTTCTTTTTCGGTTGGGATGTTGCGAAGAGCAATTCATAAGAACAGAAAAAAATTGATAACAAATATGAAAAAACCACGAGGTGGTAGCAAACCCACTGGCTTTCTTTGGTTTAGTCTCTTCGGTCTCGGGCCAAAACTGCCAACCGAGCTCAGAAAATCTCCTACCAACGTCGTTCAGATACTCTTGACTAAGCTGCTTTGGGTTTGGACGATATGCAAGGCAAGGAAAATTACGATCAAAATCAATAGCAAAAAATGGAGTCAGTGATTAACCGATCGATCAACTACCAACAGAAAAGTTTCACTCATTGATGATTATGGCCGTGGGCTCGGGAAACGAAAATTTGTTGACCATGACGAAGAAGTATTTCCTTTGCCAGTCATGAGTTTTGCTGGACTTAACACCGGTCTGCAGCTTATATTAAGGCCACAAATTAATTTGGACCCACTCCGGCTTCGCTTTCGCAATGTTGAGTTGCCAAAAACACTCAAACAATTCGACCGATAATGGGACCCCAAGACACGAACTAAGCTCAAGAAGACAAGTTATGTTGATAATGCCGGCGAGGTTTAGTTGAGTAAAGGCGATTTTGAACTTCGCACAAAAATCAACTAGTACCCTCAGCAAGGGAAATCAGAGATTCCCAAGATGAAAAATGATTCGTAGAGGCAAGCAAAGTTTGGGGAGCATTCCAAAGGCTTTTTGAAATGGAAGGAAAAAGAATTTCGACGCCTTCACATCTAGGAAGGGCTTCCAGCGAAGCTAGAGATTCCTCAGTAGAAGAGGACGGCAAGACGCCAAAATCATCCACGGACCGAGAAGAGGATGCATTTCCTTCTTCTCCTTTCTGGGAGCTTCTTTCCTACATCGGCCTCGAGATGCTGCCCTCAGCGAAAGAGTAAAGTGTTCGTTAGAGTGATCAGCGGTGTCATCACGTAGATACATAGTATGCCTTCGATATAACTCCTGAACGAGATTGATAGAATCCGAGCTCACAGTGAAGAAGAGGGGATGCTTTCCCTGTCGAAAGCACCAGCACTCGCGATACTGGCAAAATTCTCACTGGATTCGGCAAGAATGCACATATCGGCGAGGAGACCAGCAAAGACGAGAAGGATTTAAAAAGAAAAAGAAAAGACTAGAGAGGTTTAGAAGGAGGAATACCTGAAATTTAACTCTTGTAGTGGATAGTAAAAAGTGAAAGGAGGAAGCAGTATAATAGAAGAGAAGAGGCGAGAGTCTTCCAAGGGACGCAACTTTACCTCTCAACGGACGCGACCATGCGACTTCCCATTACATGTGTCCCCATGTCATTGGACGAAGAAGAAGTGTCTCGAATACGTATAACAACAACGAGGCACGTGGAGGAAGGCTTGACGATTTGGGTTAGATCTCGGCTCATGACAATTCAGCTACTAGGCCTAAACCACGACTAAATTCACCGACCTAAGTTCCACTCAGAGCGACGAACTGGGAGGGGACTTACTGTTAAAGGTGAGTTTAGCACCCCTCTATGGTCCGACCCAATAGCTGAAATGGCCCGAAGGAGATCTAGTCCAAGCAAGATGATGATGACCCAATAAGAAGTAGCTCGACAACAGCGAGTAACTCGGTGACGTATTCGAGACAGACCTGCACGAAAAGAGAGTGAATATGTTAATTTAACATATTTACAAAATAGAATAAGAAAAATAGAAATCTTCTTAAAGGAAATAAAATTTAGGGTTGTTCGGATTTCGTAAACAATATTAGAGATAATCGAAGGGAAAAACCCTAGATCATCTGATATAAATATCCTTCCTCTGCGCGGAAAAAGACCAAGTTTTACACACTCAATACTCGTGTACTCAGAAACCATAGAGGTAGAGATCAAAGAACGATTTCGTCTCATGTTCTTAATCAGACTAAATTTTCCGATCTAACATATTCTTGCTTTTCGGTCCTTATTTAATCTTGTTATCCAAATCCCTTGTTTTCTAATCAGTTTTACAAATTGATTATTGTGATTCTCTGAAAACATATATAATAACACATTTCCATCTCTTATCTAAAATGTACACATCGTCAAAGCAACTTTTTTTTTAAATGTGAATCCCACAAAAATACATTAACATCAGTTCTTTTTTTTTTGTCAACTAACATCAGTTCTTAATCTATATAAAATCACTAATTTTCTAAAAAGACTATTAAAATAAAAAAGAAGTTTAGTTATATACCTAAATAAATCTACCTTGATTTCATTAAAACCATATAACAATAACTATACATTTTGGTTCCAAAAATATAAAACAATAAAACTTATTATGCAAATCAAACTATTAATCTTTTCAATTAGATCAAACAAAAAAAATTAGAGCCACTAGTTAAAAAGTGTAAATAAAAAATAGCTTACATTAGTGACAAATAAATTACGATTAAGAAATGTTTTAACAAAAAATAACTATACAAATCAATGTATATATAATAGAAATGTTAGATCTATAGGAAAAAAATAGAGAAAGGTGAAGTTAGATATCAAACCAGAAAAAAATATTTTACGGCACAAATGAAAGATAATTAACATACTAATTGGCCCAACAAATATTTTTAATAAAAATGACTCGAAACATTTTTTTGAAAAATAAAACCAAATCCATATAAAAATTCAATAGTTATTTAAGCTATAAAAATAATATGAAGTACAAATATACCATAAAATCTAAATTATGTAACTTTTATATAGAGATAAATATAAAAAAAATAAATACAAATAAAATAATTAAGTGTTTCTCGATAAATATAGGGGAAAACGCAATGAACAACATTATACTACTGAACAAAAATACAAAAAAATATAATCTAAAAATAAAATATAAGTTCATAAATGCAAAACAAAGAACAAATATTAATATTTTTTCTAAGCTATATTAAAGAGGAATATCAAATACTAATGAATCATAAAAAACTAACATATACAAATTTTATATAAAGAAAATCCAAAATACATATAAATAAAATAGTGAAGGATTTTTCAAAAATAAAATAAATGAATAATATTATATTATTGAAGAAAAATAACTAAAAATAGCATAAAAATTAAAGAATTATAAAAATATAAATAAAAAAATGCACGTGCGCGAATGATTCCTAATATCAATAACAAAGTAAAGCAGTTAATTTAATCATAATACAATACATATATCAAAATTTTACTAAAATGAACATAAACGACGGTCGCCAATTGTTAAAAGAAAAATAATCCACACCATGTGGGATTATCCTAGCTGTGTCTAATGATTTTGCGTAATTATCATTTGTTTATCTAATCAATTAAAATAGAATATTATTGTATATTAATTTATTTGATTAATTTTTTAAAAGATAATTATAAAATATAACATTATACCTACTAAACTTGTTTATAAACAACACAACTATCAAACATGTATCCAAATAATCTAAAGATAACATACCTTATTTCTCTAATTAACTAAAACCAAAAATAATATATATGCGATTATAATTATATAAATTTAATTTAATTATAAAATATTAAAATAAAAATATAGTAAACTATTATAATACAATTATCTAGTTAAATTAAAACTATAAGCACATTTCAAATTATAACTTTCAAGACAAGAATTATATAAAGTAAAATATAATATATTTATAGAAAAATATTTTTTTATATATCTTAAACTTTCAATTTTAAAAATATACATTATTCTAATAAAATAAAGATAAAAATCTGACTTTAGAAAGATTAGTTGTACAATAAATTCTATAATAAAAATTTGGTAAATAATTATGATTCTAACAATATGATTTCAAAATCATATTTATAATATCCTAGATGAAACTCAGTTGACTTAAATTTAAATTCGAATTTTTTAAAATACACGAAAAAAATCTATAGCAAAAAAAACAATAAAACTCAAACCAAATGTCTAAAACATAGTATTTAAAATATTAATATTAAAATCATAAAATTGAGAAACATCACAAATATTTATTTCAAGAATATAGTTTTAATTTAAACTAAAAAATATCTGAGCGATCAAAATCTAGTATATAATTATATATGTATATCATACGTCTCAATATCCTTGGATGCTGATTTATTTTAAAGTACAAAAAAATAGGGGGAGCATTTATTAACAATTTTTAATCATGGGTCAAATATAAATCCTTACAGTCACAACTTTATATTGTTTTTTAAAATGATCTTTGAATTTACAATGTTGAAGTATTAAACTATCAACAATCAACCTTAGATGGAGAATAAACCTTTTGTTTCCCACCAATCACAAAAGCACTTCATTGTTATTACAAATACCAGAAAGTCTTCTCAAACACCGAAACTGGAAGAACACCAAATCTAATCCAACCAATAGAAATTGAAGACAAGATCATCCCAGGTATCATCACTTTTTACTAACACCAATCAGCTTTCTTCTGATTTTTTTAAGGTCTTTTTGTTACATAAAGAGAGATCTGTACGATTTGTGTTTGAGATTTTTGTTTGATTGTATTAAAAAAAATATTTGATTTTGCAGACCTATTGTTAGTTTCAAGTCTGTTTTCATGTTCTTGATTTGTTGCCAGGATTTTTTTTTAACTCTAATCATAAAATGGTCGATCGTAAGCTCAAAGCCAGATTCATTAGTGGTATCTGTTTTAATATTCTTTAATCCAATTTTCATTTATGTTTTTTGTTGTTGATCTTCATATATAATCCGAAAAATCACATAGATTATTGATAGAAATCAAGATTAGGAACCATAAAATATTTATGTTGGTATTTTAGCAGCACCATAATAATTTTACTATACCATTTATTTGAGGTATTTTCTATATATTTAAGATTTATTTGAGTTGTTAATATATTGAAAATAAATAATAGAATATAATCCAAAATTGAAGGTAGATAAAATGCTGGCATTCGTGAAACGCTTCTCGTTGAAGCGAACAAAGCATCCTCGTGGATATGAGGAGCCTCAGGTTCTTGCATCTGAAACTCCATGTAAGTCAAACAAACAAACCTCAAAACTCCTATAATTGAATACTATAAAATTATTATTAATTAAGAATGAAGAAGATGATTCAATAGAGACGACAAACATGTACATGTCTATTACGAGAATGAGCTGTAATTTTATCTATATGATATGTAATCGATAAATATACGCAGTTACGGTGAATGAAATAGAGGCTTTACACAATTTATTCAAGAAGCTAAGTACATCTATCATCGATGATGGTCTTATCCATAAGGTAACATTTATTTATTCAATGGGATTTTTTTTTTTGTTGTTGAAAATGTAAGAAAAAGGTTTAGACATTAATATTAATCTAAAATTACTTAATTTTTTTTTAATTTAATATCCAACTAATTTGAAATGGCCTTATATATATTTTGATGAGCAGGAAGAGTTCCTTCTGGCTTTGTTCAGAAACAGCAGTATGCAAAATTTATTTGCGGACAGGGTTTGTACTCCTCCTATTCTCATGATCAGTAACTATATGTTTGGTTTTATTTTACCCTTTTTTTGCTTTATCCATTCCAAGAAAAATAAAATGATAAACTTTGCTAAAAAAGCACACATATAATTAATTAGTTATTGAATGAAAATTTATATAGTTTAAAGGTACTAATTAGAAAAAAAATTGCAGGTGTTTCATATGTTTGATAGGAAACGAAACGGTGTGATAGAGTTTGGTGAATTTGTTCGTTCACTTAGCATTTTCCATCCACACACTCCTCAACATGAAAAGTCCTCATGTACGTACGTGCATTTATTAGTATCATGAAACATTGTGTTTGTATTTGAGGGATCAATTCAAGTAAGCCGGTATAATATAGATTTATTGTAAAATGGCAGTTATGTTCAAGCTTTATGACCTCCAGGGAACCGGCTTTATCCAGCGCCATGAGGTATTGATACAGTGAAAGAAATAAAACATAAATGTTGCATAGAATGATGTTGAAAATTTTCATGTTGTCGAATTGCTAAGTTGTTTTGACTGTGAAATCAAGATTTGGCATACTAAAAGTTTTCATTCTAGGGGTTACTAATCTGAATTATATTACATACCAAATTAAATAAATATCACATAGTAGCTAGGTGCATGTTATTTGTTTTAAATATGCGCATGTATTTGTAGATGCATGCAATGCACACAAGCATTTTTATGTGTTATGCGTTGGTGGAAATATAATTTAGTTGAAGAAAATGGTTGGCGCTCTACTTAGTGAAACAGACTTGGAACTTTCCGAAGAATCTATTGAAGCCATCGTCGAACAGGTAGGCCCTCATTGCGTGCCTATTGTACAATTAATATTCTCCATTTCATACAAGACGTTTAAATCTAATCAAAAAAAATTTTGGATTGTTAACAGACGATGGTTGAGGTTGATACGAATAAAGATGGCAAAATCGATGAAGAAGAGTGGAAAGAACTCGTCGCTAAGAATCCTTCAATCCTCAAAAACATGACTTTACCTTACCTCAAGTAATTAATACACCACATTTTAATGATAATAATTGATATACTTTAAATTAATTTAACTATGTATGATTTGCAGGGAAGTGACTATAGCATTTCCAAGTTTCGTTCTTGACTCCCAAGTAGACGACTAAACAGCTGAGAGTTTCTCCGGATTTTATTCTTTTGAGGTTCCTTTTTAAAAATCCTTCTTATTGTCCGGTAATACCAGGCCAGCTGGTACAAGTAGGGCTCCAAATGATTTGCATTCTTATGCTATTATTAAATGTTTCACGTTCACTTTTTTCACTGTTGACAAATTATTTTTACACAATTTTACAATAAAATGGCTATATTTATCTCTGAGTAAAATGTGGGAAGATTAAGTAAACCATTTTTAAACCAAGATCGATATAATTTAGCCGATGGTATTAGGCCATTACTCGTAAGTTACAAGTGATTGGATCGGTACAAAGTGGCACACATGAAGTTTTGAGGACCGAGAAGAGAACTACAATTTCGTGTGAGCGGCTAAGTAGACAGATGGAGCTCACAACCTCGAGGATATGTAATTAGAACTAATACATAATCTTTCTTTAACGGCTATAGGAGCCAGAATGGAGGGAGCACCGTCGGGACCCGCACGTCGTGTTGAAGTAATCGTTGTACGTGTGGCTCATTGTGTTTGAATTTTAAATTACAGTATTTTAAACTATTTTTCTCGACTTCTTTTTTGTGTGTTCATGTATCATATCGTGACAACAATAAAATATATTAACGAAATCATTTTATTAAATATATGTCAGCTCATAATATTTATTTTATCGTCGGATTAAAGCCACCGGCCATACTGGGCGTTTTCAACAACTCAATTTTTTTTTGATCGAAAAATATTTCATTAAACTAGGAAACTTAAGCCCCTTGGGACGAGTGTGATATATGGGCCATAGCCCCTTTAGTTGGAGACATTGATTGATTAGCCTGATTAGCCTCTGAGAGTCAAATTCAAGGTGGATATATGAGAAGTTTTGCTCACTTGCTCTACAGAGTGCTTCTCTGATTGCCAGGGCTTCCGCTGCAACTGGAGAGGAGACAAAATTGGATACTAAAGATCCAGATTTGAAGGTATGTTTATCATGGGTGCTGAAGGTCTATCCTATACCTGCCATCATCGATTCCGCATTTCAAGCCGCATCCGTGTTTATGCAGATCACATCCTCCTGAACTGGTGTTGCACGCCTTTGATTATCATGGCCGATCTGGTGGCTTTCTAGTTCCTGAACCAAGATCCAGTCTCGAGCGCTGCTAGTTGCCTTCGTGCCAGTTTCTTCCGCATAGAAGGCTCGATCGGAGAAGATGAGGTTATTCCTAGTTGTCCGAAGGTACCAACAAACCCAAGGGAAGATTGGAGTGTTACCTATACCCGTTGGGGGGAGACAGATCAAGTTCTTGGAAGCTATCAAGCTATCTTCGAAGTTGGTGAATTGGTCTGTGGGGAAAGGGACCTTTAGCAGCATTGCGCTCCAGACTATAGGCCTCTGGTAGCTAGCGTGGCTCCAACCGGTAAAGCCTTCTGAGATATTTTCCATAGGAATAGTTTCTATTTCGGAATCGTTTTTAGATTCCAAATGTTTGTGTACCAGTTGAATTGATTCTGATGGGGGAGGTTGAAGTCAAACAAAGCGTGGTATTGTCGAGCATTGTGGTAGCCTGTTTTTGTAGTGTAGTTTCATGAATCATGTCCTAGCCAGATGTACTTGCTTGGTCCGTTGGTTAGACTAGACTTGATTGTGAGGATCTCTTTTTCATAGCTTGGAACGTGGAGACGAATCTTTGCAATGTCCCAGTTACTAGAGTTTGGCAGCAGAAGATCATCAACTAACAACTTCTGATTTTCCTTTGTAGGTGGACCAGTTGGGCGTTCCCTTTGGGAGGATGACAGCCAATCAACGTTCCATACCTCCGTGGAGATTCCATTACCAATTCCTTTACCTAGGTTCTACTTCAGAAGGTTCTTTCCGATGATTACACCTCTCCATCCATGGGAGGCTGACGGTATTGCTTCTGTGTTGAGGAAACTTGTAGAGTGGAAATAATTACCAAGTAGAACTCGTGCTAGGAGGCATGAGGGATTGGTTAGTATACGCCAGCTTGATTTCGCTAGCAGAGAATCGTTGAAGTTGGATATCACGAATCCCAAGACCCCCAACACCTTTGCTTCTAGTAAGTTTGTTCCAAGCAACCCAGTAATCTTGCGTTTATCCATCTTTGTGTTCCACCAGAAGCTTGATAAGGTGGATTGGATCCTTTTACTCAGACTGACAGGAACCTTAAAACATGTCAGGGTATAGGTGGGGATAGCTGAGAGTACATATTTTAGTAGAACTAGTTTCCCAGCCGTAAACATGAATCTCGTGGAGTAATTTGCAGCTCTTTGCCTGATACGGTCTACAATCGACGTAAAGAGATCTTTTTCTGACTTCCAAAGTGTTCCGGGAGGCCAAGGTATTTCCCTACACCTCCTTCTTTGGTGATTCCCAAACTTTGTTTCACTAATTCTCGGGTATCTCGCGGAGTTTTCCGATAGAAAGATAGACAATTTCGTCTTGTTTATGGATTGGCCCGATGCTTCCTCATATTTCTGTTGTATGGTACATAGCGCATTACAAGCTGGAGATGTGGCTGGGCAGAAGAACATAGTATCATCTGCGAAGAGCAGATGATTAATTCTCGGACTAGCTCTAGCAACTCTCAGTCCTGGTAGGCTGCCGTCATATTGTGCCCTTTTACACAGTCCTGATAGGACTTCACTACAGAGTATGAAGATAAAAGGGGAGAGTGGGTTTCCCTGGCGTATGCCTCGACATGGTTTTACATGTCCCGTCGCAGATCCGTTGAGTAGGAAGCTGTAACTTACTGAGGTAACACAATGCATAACCCATGAGATCCATTTATGATGAAAGCATATTCTTTCCATTACTAGCCTGGTAAAATCCCACTCTCGGCGATCGCAAGCTTTGCTCATGTCTGTTTTCACAGCCATGAAGCATTTCTTCGTTGCATTTGAAGTTTTGAGGTAATGGAGCATCTCGTGGGTTATCAAGACATTGTCCGCTATTGCACGATCAGGTACAAATGCTGATTGGTTTTTTGGGATCAAGTCTTTAAGTATGGGTTGCAGTCTCTTTTTCAATAGCTTTGAAATGGTCTTGTAGAAGACGTTGCATAAAGATATTGGTCTGAAGTCAGCAACTAACTTTGGAATTTGAATCTTTTATATCAGGCGGATGTGGGTAGTGTTAATGGACGGTGAGAAGTATCCCGAGGTAATAACTATTGGATCTCCGCTATGATTGATGGTCTAACAATTGACCAGTTAGAGTGGTAGAAGCTCGCTGAGAAACCGTCCGACCTCGGGGCCTTATCCACGTGAATGGAGAACATTGCATCTTTTATTTCTTGCGCTGAGGGGGGGTCTGATTAGCTGTTCATTCATCTCATCGGATATGATTGGTGTTAGGGCACTCCGTATCGTTTCTTTCCTTTGGCCAGGTGCGGAGGTGAATAAGTTCTGGAATTAGTTACATATTTCCTGTGATATAAGGGGTTCCTCATATATGGGTTCTCCCGCTGCATCTTCTAGAACCAAAATATTATTTGTAACCCTTATGCCCTTGGTAGCAGCAAAGAAATATCATGTATTTTTGTCTCCATATACTAGCCAGAATTTTTGACTTCTTTGTCTCCAGAACTCTTCTTCCTCTCTATAGGCTTGCTTTAGTTTGACATTGATTTCATTGATGTTCAGAGTCAAGTCTTGGTTAGAGGCAGTAGAGTCTGTAGACATAGCTGCTTCTAGACTCTCTTTTAGTTCCTTTATGTGAAGTTGACTGTTTCTTCTTTGTTCTCTGGTCCAGTCAATTATAGCTTTGCGACAGATACTAATGTGGTGTTCAACTGACGCGAGTGGTTCATCATTCTAGACCTTCCCAATTAGGTTTTGCACCTCAGTATTGTTGTGAAGTCTCCTATCATAGCGAAACAAGCCCCTTCTTTTCTTGGACGTTGGAGTAAAGTAGGTGATCACTGGCTGGTGATCAGATCCTTCATACTGGAGATAGTGGCATCTTGCTGCTGGGAACAAATTAAACCAGGAGCTGTTGGCCAGGGATCTATCGAGTCTTGCATGAACCAGGTGTGTATGTCTAACCCCTATCCATGAGTAGAAATTTCATGTATGCTTGATGTCATAAAGATCACATTCTAACAACATTGTCCGGAATTCTATAAATGTTCCTTCTGCTCTTTCTGGTCCACCTGACTTTTCTCCATTGTGCAAGATCTTGTTAAAGTCACCAGAGAGAAACCAAGGGAGCTCAGGTTGGGAGTTGAGACTTTTAATTGTGTGCCAGACATCCTTTCTCAGGGCCTGGTCTGGTTATCCGTAGATAAAGGTAGCTGCGAAACGTTGGTCTTTATGTCTGACCTCTGTGTGGATAAAACTTTTGCAAGACTCTAGAATCTCCAGTTGGATATTGTCCTTCCATAATAGCGACAGGCCTCCACCTCCCTTCCCATGGGGAGGAATGAGGAAATTTGATTGGTAGTTGAATTCTTTCAGCTTGTCGTGCACAAAGTCATTTGAGTTCTTCGTTTCCATGAGGAATATTACATCTGGAGATTCATTCTTATGTAAATCTTTGAGGCGGCGAATTGTTATGGGATTCCTCAAACCACAACAGTTCCAGCTCAATACTTTTAAGGAATAGGGGGAGGGGAATTCCGAAAATCCACCCTACTCCTGATCATGGCTGGCATTATTTTGGTCGTTGGTGGTTGACCTGCAGAGGATCCATTGCCTGCAGAAGATCCATTACGGCTTTTCCTCGGCTGTGAGGGTTCACTAACCTCCGTTGTTGTGTTTTTTCTAGTTCCCACTCTAGGTATTGTTATGTCCTTTGATACTCTTCATTTTGGTGATATATGTATGGTGCGGACTTTCCTCTTTTTGATTACTGGTACTGAGACTTTCAGTGATGTATTGAGCTGTTGCTTTTGTAGGGTCCGCCTCTCGCGTTTTCTCTTTTCAACTGGTGCTTGGGTGCTTACATTCTCCACCGTCGTTGGTTAGGTTATCTCAGGTGCCACCTGGGTCTCCATTTACGGTTGCTCTGAGACTTGGGTTTGGATATATTTTTATGTTGCCGCAGCTATGATCATTGTAGCAGTATCCTCTATCATTCCTTGTTCCTCCCCCTCGAGAACTCTCATTTTTCTTGCTGCACTTTCTGCTGGGTCCTTGCAGTGAGTATAGCGGATGGATACCTCCCGAAGCTCCTCCAAGACCTCCTCTCTAGTGGGGATAGGAGGTGGTGTGGGGAGGGTAGAAGCTTCCACCTCCTCCATGTGTGGATTAACATTTTCAGTGGAGTTTACTGAGCCATTACGATCTCTAGGTAAAGAAGCAGGGATGCGTTCTCTCCAGTACTCGTGGGGATCTGTGTGACTTGCATGGGAGTAGGTACGCCTTGGTACATACATCTTTCCTTGCCTCTATACCGTGTGAACTTTGTTGGAGTGCGAACTTACTTCTTTGTGGTATGCATGAAAATCAAGTCTTGAGTTTAAAGTATGTCTTCTCTCAGTTGGGATAGTACCCGTGGGAGGCTGAGAAAAGCTTTTTGAATTTGGAGTAGGGGTGTGGGTATCAGAGATTATGTTCCCAAACAGCCGACCATGGCGGTCTAATCTTTGGCTAAAGTCTATCTTGGCAGCCGTGTTAGCTGTTTTGCTTTGTTATCCTGTGGAGTGAATCCTCTCTTTGGATTCGTACTGGCTAAGGTTATGGGAGCTTCCATGCCATGTCTCCTTATTTGCCAGAGGCAGGCCTGGGCTTTTCTTGAGATTCGCCAGTGAGTCTGGGCAGTTCTTCTAGAGATGAGAGAGTCTGAAGCAGTAGGTACAGTGATGTTCCAGTTTTTCATATTCAAGATCCACCAGTGCTTCATCTCCGTTGTTGAACTCAAGGATAGTCTTCTGGGTTAGAGGCTGGAGGCAATTAATATAAACTCTCACTTTTGCAGAGGATTTTGTAAGTTCAAAACCTTTGTAGTTATCAGAGTTTCCTCCTTCCAGTAGTTGAGGGGCATTCCTTTCAGCCGGATCCAGAAAGGTATTTGGGAGTGAAACTCTGGTGCTATTGTTGGTTTCCATCTTTGCAAGATGAGCATCCATCTAGAGAAGTGATATGTTCTATTGTCCAAGACCTTTTCTAAGTATTCTTCCAGCTCAAAGCGGAAATGGAAGCATCCCTTACCCAGGTCAGATCCTATAGTTTTCCTTTTTAGATTTCATCTTTTTGAGATGTAAGGTATCATTGACCATAACCTTTGCTCTTTTGGGTTTGCCATGCGTCCCACCAGAGTAAGCTTGTTGTCTTGGATGAGGTCGTTGTTATCAAAGGTTGGGACCTTGACTCTTCGGCATGTTGGATGTTGAGGAGAGTTGGCGTGTCCCTTGCCTTTTTCTGCATAAGAGAGCCGTCGATGCATCTTGTCGAGATTTGTTAAGCTTCAAAGGAGAGCTTTTGGTTATGAGGAAAACTGTAGGCTGTGAAGAGGTGATGTTCTCCATACTCCCAGTACTAGAAGAGAGGTGATGTTCTCCATACTTCCAGTACTAAAAAAAAGTTTAGAAATGGGATGATGCACACTAAAAATAGGTTCGTCAACAACTCAATTTAAAGCACATATGCCTTGTTTTTATTTTTTCATCTTTTTGTGTAATTTTAATTTATATGAAAATTAAGTTTTCTTAAAGAGTTTTTTTTTGTCGAGAATAAGAGATTTTTTCAAAAAAAAACATATTTATATTAATTAATTATAAAAACAATCCAATAAAAAATTGGGTATCCGGATGAGTGCATAACAATGGTGATCAGATACAAATCGGCCGTTAATAAAAAAAAAAAGAGAGAATTAAACTAATTTTAATATAGACAAATACAAAACGAATCCGGAAAATTAGAATGGGAAATAAAAAACAAAATTTTAAAAAAGTTAAAGTTAGATGCATATAGATGAACTGGTCATTGAATCTTTTCGAAAAATGTCAAATCTTTAGTGTTTCATGTTATAATCTCATGACACACTTTCTTTTGAACCTGGCTTAGCACAACCGAGTATTTGATCTGTAAATCCAATTGTCTTGTGCAAATATTTTTTTTAACTTGTATTTTTTTATCGATATAAACTTTTCTACTTGCCACATATAAAGAATATCGAAATCCTAATAAGGGTTCTCTCTGACACGACTTTTGAGGAAGTGCCGCCCTCTGCCTATAGTCGCTTTCCTTATCCGGCGGCCGACAGTTTGTGGTGCCGCCGCCGGGAGAGGACCTTTCGTTGTGTTTCTTGATTCATCCGGTGTCTCAGTGTCTCGTCGTCGTTCTCCTCGGCTTCACCCACCAGTTCTGTCAACTCTACGGGCATCAGTGCTCGTTGGAGTCCGTGGTCATCGTCTGTCTTAGTTGTTGACAGTGGTCTGTTTCCTTTCGTTCTCGCCGGTGTAGTGTGTTGGAATTATGTCCAGCAATCTCTGTACTGTCTCTATGACGTAAGAGTATGTCTGTGATCAGACATAAGTCATACAATGCTGGGGGTCATGATGGCTTGCTAGAGTCCGCTCATGATCTATAAGTCTTGGACTTATTGCCTTTATTGTATGATCCCATATGGGTCACACGCTTAAGCTAGCAGGAAATAATGTTGGAACGGCTTAGCAGAAGTACGACAAAAGTGCTAGGCATTTGTCGTACTAAGAGAGAAAGATTAATGGGTCTGATTAAATGGGATTTAATCAGATTGGGCCCAAAAGCCTATAAGGGAAAGAGAAGGCTTTTAATGACTAAAAGCCAAGTCTTTTCCCCCTAACCCCAAAACCCAGCCGATTTTCTCCTCTCTCTCTGCGCCAGCCTCCTTGTGGTCTAGCAGCCAGTTTCCGGTGATTGCGTGTGTGAGCCTTTGGAGGATCCATCTCTCGGTGTATCTCCCTGATCATTGACCTGTTCTTCTTTCCGCTGCAACTAACAGGTAAAAGGTGAGATCATCTAATGTTTCTAAATAAGAACACCTAGATCTAATGCATGTTTAGGTTGATATCAATACGAGAATTGAATCAGGATCAACCATAACTTCTACAGTGGTATCAGAGCCATTGGTTCTTAGGTTTCTTGTTTTAGATTCATTGTTTAGGTTGTTTAATCTGTTTAGAATTGTTTTTGAATCAATTACTGATAAGATAAAACAGTTAAGAATCAGAATTGAACCCTAAACACACAAGAAAAATCGCAAAACATGAGCTATATGACTCAGATTTGCGATCGGCCAAAGATGGATCGACCGGCTTGGCCGGTTGGTTTTACGGCCGAAAGGAGGCTCGGGTGGACGGCGGACGGTCGACCGAGAGACGTCCCGATCGCATGGATCGTGCGATAGCCGATCGCATGGATCGCGTCCCGCGTTCGTCGTCCCGATCGTCTCGTCCGGATGGTGTCCCGATCGCGTGAGGTTTCGACCGTCCGGATCGCGTCACGCTCTCGGACGTCCCGATCTCTCGACCCGAGCATCACGTCCCGTCCCGAGCTGCCGAGCGAACGTCCCGATCCGGATCAAACGCGGCTGGCCTGCGGCTATCGCTTTTGCGTGAGGCTTACGGCTGGCCGGTTAGGGTTTTGGGTGTGATGGGCCGGTTCGATTTCGGTTAGCTGGTTCGGTTCAAAACTTGATTAAAATCTTCGTTCTGGTTTAATAAACAGGTTTTAATAATTTTATTAAATCTGGTTAAACCAGGATAAGAAATCCAATGTCGAAAGAAATATTGGATTTAGTGCCTAAACCGGGAATTTCTAATTTGATTTGGTTGGACCAAATAAATTGAGAGATTCCGGTTTAGTAAATAACCGGTTGACAATTGTGGTCATCGTAGTAATTAAAACTTGGTTAGACCAGTTTTAATGAACCAGACCGGTTATGTCAATTGATTGGACAATTGGGTCATGTCTTGGACATGGACCAATTCTTGGGCCTCGGGCCAAGAAGTTAAAACAATTGGGCCAGTTAATTGAGTCTTTCTTCAGATCAATTTAAAATCTATTTTATAAAAATTATAAAGTCGTTTTTAAATTAAAAGTTTCCGAAATTTTGAAATTAGAAAGTTTCTTAAAATAGAAGTTTCTGAATTTGCGGGTTTTGGATTTTAAAGAAATTTCTAAAGTTAGAAAGTTTCCGGTTTTAGAAAGTTTCCAATTTTAGAAAGTTTCCAAAAATAGTAGGTTTCCATAAATAGAAAGTTTCCCGAAATAGTAATCTTCTATTTTGGGAATGATTTTAATAAACCTACGAACCTCAAATAATATCAAGCGTTGGATGTCTTGTCCAGGCTATGTCAGCTGTCAAAGCCCATTCAATTGCATTCATGGCCTTACAGTGTGAGGATGTCTGCTTTTGCGTGGGTAAGACGGTTTGTGATTCATAAATGTCATTGGGAGTCCCAGACATTAATGATTACATGACTGTATAGTCCGGTTTTCTTGACTAGGCCATCGGGAGTCCCGGGCCTTGAGACATCAGAGTGGATTGGGCCTCGGGCCCAGATTCACAACCAAGAGTTATATCACGGATATAATTAGCCGATATAGGGCTTACCGATATAAGCTAAGGTTGGGTGACGGCCAGTGGCCCACTTTGATCTTAGTTATATGTGGATCTTGGAATCATTATATTCTATTGAGGGTAACTTATGTTATTGAATATAATGCGTGATTAATCATATTAAACTTTAATACGAGATTAATCATTTTGAACGTATAACTAATAACCTTTTTATTTACATATATTTCAGATATGACTACTACAAGCACACCAAACGCATTCTCGATCCGGTCTGTTCTCGAGAAGGAGAAGCTGACTGGAACGAACTTCCTGACATGGTCAAGGAACTTGAGGCTGGTCCTCAAGCAGGAGAAGAAGGATTATGTCCTTCGTGATCCTCTCCCCGAGAGGCCTCCTGCCAATGCCGCCAGGACTGTGCATAATGCTTGGGAAAAGCATTCGTCAGATGAAAATGATGTCTATTGCCTGATGTTGGTGACAATGACTGCTGAGCTGCAGAAGCAGTTCGAGAGTGTTTTGTCACCCATCGAGATAATGGCAAGCCTGAAATCACTTTTTCAGGAGCAGGCTAGGACTGAGAGGTTCCAGACAGTTAAGAGCCTCTTGGACTGCAAGTTGGCTGCGAATGCGGCAGTGAGTCCTCATGTCTTGAAGATGATGGGTTATCTCGATCATCTTCAGAAACTCGACTGCCCAATCAGCCAGGAACTTGCCTGCGACATCATTCTGCAGTCATTACCTGCAAGCTATGATCAGTTCATTCTGAACTTTAACATGCATGGCTTGAGTAAGACATTGCCTGAGCTTCACGGAATGCTCAAGACTGCAGAGCCCAACTTGAGGAAAACTGCCAAGGACCCCAGTGTGCTTATGGTGCAAAAGGGCAAGGGCTTTAAGAAATCCTCTGCTAAGGATAAGGGAAAGGCCAAGGCTGTCCATGTCGAGGACAAGGACACGCCAAAGCCCAAGCCCAAGTCCAAGGCTGGGCCAACTGACATATGCAGGTTCTGTAAAGAACCAGGGCATTGGAGGAGAGAATGTAAGAAATTCCAAGAAGGTCTAAAGGAATTGAAGAAGAAGACTCTCGAGACTTCTTCGACAGGTATTTTTGTTATAGAAGTTAATACAACTACTTCTGATAATACCTCATGGGTCATGGATACTGGTTGTGGGGCTCATATTTGTACTAATATGCAGGCACTCAGCAACAGTAGAAGGCTGAAGCAAGGACAAGTGGAACTACGAGTTGGGAATGGAGCGAAAGTTTCAGCACTAGCTGTAGGAACATACTTGTTGTCTTTACCTTCGGGATTGATTTTAGAACTTAATAATTGTTATTTTGTACCTGCTATAAGCAGAAATATTATTTCAATTTCTTTGTTGGATTTGGAAGGTTATGATTTTTCAGTTAAGAATAAATTATGTTCCTTCAATCGCAACAATTTGTTCTATGGTTCTGCCCCTCTTACGAATGGGCTTTACATACTCGATCAATCCGCGCCAATTTATAACATTAATACAAAACGGTTTAAACCTAATGAGGAAAACCGAACGTTTCTATGGCATTGTCGTTTAGGGCACATCAGCGAGAAACGCATCAAGAGGCTCCATTCGAATGGACTTCTTGGCTCATTTGACTTTGAGTCATGTGAGAAATGCGAATCCTGCATGATGGGCAAAATGACACGGGCCCCCTTTAATAAACCTAACGAGAGGGCCAGTGACTTATTGGGCCTGATACACACTGATGTGTGTGGCCCAATGTCCACTAATGCAAGAGGAAACTATCAGTACTTCATTACCTTCACTGATGATTTCAGTAGGTATGGATATGTTTATTTAATGAAACATAAGTCTGAATCTTTTGAGAAGTTCAGAGAATTCCAAAATGAAGTACAGAACCAACTTGGCAAAAGCATTAAGGCTCTTCGGTCCGACCGAGGAGGAGAATACTTAAGCCAGGAATTCAGTGATCATCTGAGAGAGTGTGGGATCGTATCCCAACTCACTCCTCCTGGAACACCTCAATGGAATGGTGTGTCTGAGAGGATAAATCGGACCTTATTAGATATGGTTCGATCTATGATGAGTCACACAGACCTTCCTATATCCCTTTGGGGATATGCTCTGCTAACAGCAGTGTTCACTCTAAATAGAGCGCCATCAAAAGCAGTAGCAAAGACACCATATGAATTATGGACTGGAGTGGCTCCAGTGCTGTCTTATCTCAGAATTTGGGGTTGTGAAGCCTATGTCAAGAGATTGATCTCAGACAAGCTTACACCAAAATCTGACAAATGCTATTTTATTGGTTATCCACGGGAAACCAAGGCTTATTACTTCTATCTACGTTCCGAGAACAAGATCTTTGTTGCCCGGGATTGTAATTTTCTTGAGAGGGAGTTTCTCTCTAAGAAAGACAGTGGGAGTAAGGTACTGCTTGAAGAAATTCAAGATGAACAGGATACTGCTCAACCTAATGAGGAAGAGCAGGAGGAGGCCCTACAAGAAATTGTAGAGCCTGAACCTGTGGTACCTGAAGTTCGAAGATCCGGGAGGATCCGTCACGAACCCGAGAGATATCAAGGATTCCTCGTGACTGACTGTCATGATCTTCTGATCATTGATGGTGATGAACCATCGAACTTCAATCAAGCCATGATGGGCCCAGATTCCTCAAAGTGGCGCCAGGCCACTGATTCCGAGATGGACTCCATGTCGGTCAATCAAGTCTTTTCGTTGGTTGATTTGCCTGCTGGTGTAAAAGCCATCGAGTGCAAATGGATCTTCAAGAAGAAGATTGACGTGGATGGAAATGTCCAGATTTATAAAGCCAGGTTGGTGGCAAAAGGTTTCAGACAAGCTCACGGTGTGGACTACGATGAAACCTATTCACCGGTGGCTATGATGAAATCTATTCGGATTCTACTAGCAACTGCAGCTTTTCATGATTATGAAATTTGGCAGATGGACGTGAAAACCGCCTTCCTGAATGGTATTCTGGAAGAGGATGTGTATATGACGCAGCCTGACGGTTACATAGATCCAAAGAATGCTGGGAAAGTATGCAAGCTTCATAAATCCATTTATGGATTGAAGCAAGCATCGAGGAGCTGGAATCTTCGTTTTGATGAAGCGATCAAGCAATTTGACTTTATCAGAAACGAAGAAGAACAATGCGTGTATAAGAAAACTAGTGGGAGCAAAATCGTTTTTCTTATTCTGTATGTTGATGACATACTGCTTCTCGGAAACGACGTTCCAATGCTGAAGTCTGTAAAAGACTGGCTTGGAAGTTGTTTTTCCATGAAAGACATGGGTGAAGCCGCATACGTTCTTGGAATTAGGATCTATCGGGATAGACCTAAGAGGCTGATAGGCTTGTGTCAAGACTCATACATTGACAAAGTCCTACAAAGATTCAGCATGAAAGATTCCAAGAAGGGCTTCACGCCAATGGTACATGGCACAACGCTAAGCAAGAAGCAGAGCCCTACGACGGCTGCTGAACTCGAGCGTATGAAGAACATTCCCTATGCATCTGCTATAGGATCTGTTATGTATGCCATGATCTGTACTCGTCCTGATGTTGCTTATGCATTGAGCATGACGAGTAGATACCAGTCAAATCCAGGTGAAAACCATTGGATTGCCGTAAAGAATATCTTGAAGTATCTAAGACATACTAAGGATAAGTTCTTGGTGTACGGTGGAAGTGATGTGCTTAAAGTCAGTGGATTCACGGATGCAAGTTTCCAGACAGACACAGATGATTTCCGGTCACAGTCCGGTTATGTCTTTTGTCTGAATGGCGGTGCAGTAAGTTGGAGAAGCTCCAAGCAGGACACCGTTGCTGATTCCACTACAGAAGCTGAATATATCGCCGCCTCGGAAGCAGCGAAGGAAGCTGTTTGGATACGAAAGTTCATTATGGAACTAGGTGTGATACCAGATGCGGCTGAGCCTCTGGCACTGTTTTGTGACAACAATGGTGCTATAGCTCAGGCAAAGGAACCAAGATCAGACCAGAAATCCAAGCATGTTCAAAGAAGATATCACTTGATACGTGACATCATTAATAGAAAGGAAGTTAAGATCAGCCGAGTTCCGACAGATGATAATGTCGCTGATCCGTTGACAAAGCCACTCCCAAGGCCTAAGCTCGAGTTCCTGACTGAAGCTGTAGGCATTAGAAACATTGAAATGTAATCTAAATTTGAGTGGGAGTTCTGTGAGCTTTATTTTAGTTATTTGATATGTTCTTGTAAAACATTATTTTATGTTTAATGAAATTATTATTTCAAGATTATTTTAACTGTGATGAAATAATCGTTCCAAAATGATATGAACCATTTTATAGGTCATCGAAGTAAATGACTTGATCTTGAGTCATCAAAGTCATTTAGCTTGATCATGAGACCCTATATTTGATAGATGTTTTATATCATCCTGTCCCTAGTCGAAGGTTGTTGAAATTGGAACAACAACAACCGTGAGAGACTAGATTGGTACGTGACTTATGACAAAGTCTTAATGTGTCATAGATGCACGGCATCAAAGTCAGTACATAGGTGTATGTTGGGAACATACGACCGGACAAGACCCGCTTATAAGAACTCTTCAGGATATTTATATCTGTGTCATAAGAGATTCTTACTACGACTATAGAGTATAGTCCTTAGACCTGAGTTCGCGTGCATGTGACTGCATATGGACTGATGCACTTTGATCATTGTCTAACGCTATCGTTCTGCGATAGCTATAAGGACCTTGTTTGGGTACATCATGAAATGAGTAGTTTACAGTGATGGAACAAGATGGGATTTGTCCCTCCAATATAAATGGAGTGAATATCTCTGGGCCAATCGGAGATTTGAATACTGGAAAACGCATGGCCATGCTCAAACGGACTTTCCCGAGTCGTTTGGATTGTCAGTATCAAATCAGAGTCCGATGAACAAGATTAGGCTTTATAAGGATGACACTAATCTTGCCTTATGACTAATCGAGATATTGAGACGAAAGGGATTATGAATACAGAGATTCCAGTTCAAGTGGGAGATTGTTGGAATTATGTCCAGCAATCTCTGTACTGTCTCTATGACGTAAGAGTATGTCTGTGATCAGACATAAGTCATACAATGCTGGGGGTCATGATGGCTTGCTAGAGTCCGCTCATGATCTATAAGTCTTGGACTTATTGCCTTTATTGTATGATCCCATATGGGTCACACACTTAAGCTAGCAGGAAATAATGTTGGAACGGCTTAGCAGAAGTACGACAAAAGTGCTAGGCATTTGTCGTACTAAGAGAGAAAGATTAATGGGTCTGATTAAATGGGATTTAATCAGATTGGGCCCAAAAGCCCATAAGGGAAAGAGAAGGCTTTTAATGACTAAAAGCCAAGTCTTTTCCCCCTAACCCCAAAACCCAGCCGATTTTCTCCTCTCTCTCTGCGCCAGCCTCCTTGTGGTCTAGCAGCCAGTTTCCGGTGATTGCGTGTGTGAGCCTTTGGAGGATCCATCTCTCGGTGTATCTCCCTGATCATTGACCTGTTCTTCTTTCCGCTGCAACTAACAGGTAAAAGGTGAGATCATCTAATGTTTCTAAATAAGAACACCTAGATCTAATGCATGTTTAGGTTGATATCAATACGAGAATTGAATCAGGATCAACCATAACTTCTACATAGTGTGTGGCCTGCTCTTGTCGCCGTCTCCGTCAGCTGTGTTGGCGTAGTCGTCGTGTGTGTCGTGGGCTTCAACTGCTTGTGCCGGCACCTGATTATGTTCTTCATCTTTGTTATTCTCTAGTTTCTCAGGTGGGCGTGGTCCGGATCTCGACTTTTGGTCTGGTTTTTGGGTTGTTCAAAGAATGGTATGACGAGGTATCAAGTTAGCCCGGCCATCTACGACGGTTTGCCGGCTCCGTCCTCTCGCCGTCGCCTCTGCCTTTTCTTCCGCGCGGATCCTTGCCTGCTCCGGTGTGTCTGCTTGCTTCTGTGGTGAGCATGTGCTTTCTTTTGAGATCTAGGATTCTCCGGTTGTTGTTGGCTTTCAATCTTGTTCTGCGGTTCGTGCTTCTGTGGCTTGGTCTCTGGAATCGGCTTTAGGTTTTGGTTTGGATTGGTGCTGGTTCCGGTTCATGGTTTGGGTTTGAGTTCGGTTTTAGAAGATGATGTTTAGTTACCTCTTCTATTCAGGCTATCGTGTTTCTCAGATGCCTTTGTCATGTGGACTTGTTGTGATTTTTGACTTGTGTTGGGAGATTGTTGTGGGTGCTTTCTTATATGAATTTATTTCCGGATTTTGTTAGGATTCAGGGTAGTTTAGGTTGATTTGGCTTTGGTTGATTCAAATCTTGTGTGATTTGAATCTTGTTTAGGCTTCTATCGAGGTGTTTATAGGCGCATAGAGTTGTGTCGCATCCGTGTCCGAGAGAGTTTTAATGGTCCGTGTTAGGGTCTTCTTGTCGGGTTATGAGTCTTGTTTCTTTGAGTCTAAGAGAGGGTCTTTCAGCATCTGTTCGTTTAGCTGATGTTATCGTTGGTGGGCCGTGGGCAACAACGATAAATCTCGCTCAAATATCTCTGTATGGGTCAGGTTATGCAAGTTCGGTTTGGCTTTGATTGACTTTGGATTTTATCGATTGTCTTTGTTTTAGATGTAAGTTTTGCTTCCGGGGATTTATGTTTATTCCGCCGGTTTAGTTTCCCGTTTTTGGACTTAGTTTCCAGAAAAAGTTATATTTTCTGCCGGTTTTGTATTCCAAAAATGAATTCCACCTGGTATAAATAAAAGTATAACTTCAGACGGAAAAAAAAACTTTTCTACTTGCAGGAAACCTTAGGCTAAGGAAACTTCTTTAGAGTGCAATAGAAATCACTAGTCCTAGACCACTAGTTTTTTTGATCAAGAATTGATCCGTCATAAATTATTTAGTAATACTTATTATTTGTTTATTGACCATTCAAAAAAATAAATATTAAGTATATCAATACTCTTTAATTATAAAAACTTATGTAAATGTTTTTTAAACGAATATAACAATCCTATTTACAGAGATTTTTGTCAAAAATTTTTAATATTGTAAATTATAAAAATAAAATTATATTTAATATCACATGGATATTTAAAATATGTTTTCAGTTCCAGTACACCTCACAATAAATATTCACTTTTCTTTATTTCATAAAAAAAAATCTATACTAAATTAAAAATAAAAACAAAAACAAAATGCATTATCCTCACAGTATATGTATACTCATTGTGTGAAAGCATTTTCTTGTACTAAAACAAAAGTTAATGAAGAAATTATCGTGTAATTACAAATTTGTTAAGAGTATATTGTTATTATTAGTGTATTAAATAAGTCAAAGCAATTAAAAGAACTTTGTCACAGCTTACACATATACAGAGAGATGATGATACTACGAACCTGCATAATTCATTATTAGTCATAGGGTGTAAATGGTATACATAATGTGGAATTAATGGGATAAAAATGAATGGAATAAGATCAATGGAATCTTAATAAAAATGGAATAGATTCATCCCACTCATTCCTTATCAAAATTGTAGAGGAATAATTTTCTTTGAATTTTTGTGTGGAATTGATGGAATGTCTATTCCATTCCATCCCATTCCAAAAAAATCAATTCAAGGTAAATGGTAAAAAAATTATGGAATTAGTCATTCCACACAATTCCATTCCAAAAATTGGTAATCCAGTTGCACCCATAGATAATTTATATGTATTTTTAATATTGTACTATATGGTTTATTAAAGAAAAATATAATGATATTATAGGCTTTTAAGATATGACCCCAACCATGTGCAACTGCAATAATCTCGGTTGACGACCTGTTCAAGTTTCCAGTAATTAGGTTCGTCTAATCCTCCCCACCCCGAATGAAGCACACATGGCAAGATATCATTGCATGAATGGCTCACAATAACGCCAAAAACCACATTGTATGATTGAAAGAAGAAGTAATTAAAAATCCTCCGTTTATATGGTCGTCAATGTAAGACTAACGGCGTTAAAATTTAGAAAACCCGCAGGAGTGTGTCTATTTAAAGTGATAGCTGCTTGTAACAAAAAGAAATCTTCCCCACAAATCGCGGTTTAGAGGTTTATCGATCTTTGATTGTTGTCGTTTAAGAGGAGATTAATGAATTGGTAAAAGGATGCCCGTACGACAGGAAGGTCTATGCTGAGCTACTTACTAGGCTTTTTATTTTATTTTCTAATAGGAAATGTCCGTTGATTCATAGAGGATCGTTGGGGTTTTCCTTTGGTCACTACTCCTTCAAATCGGTTTTGGTTCTACCATGCCTATGCTTAATGCTCATCCTCGACTCCGATTCCGGAAACATACTGACCGGGAAAGGCGAAGACGGTCAAACCATTCTAATCCCAATCGATCATGGGTATTGCTTGCCAGAGAATGTAAGTCATCTTTATAATTCCAAGTATTTTAGATGTGTTGTGAAACTAAGTTATTGAAATCAACACAATAATGGAGCTAGTGCCTTACAAGGTGTTGCCATCTCAGCCCCCTTAAGCCCTCTGGTGTTGACACATCAATTAATGAAAAAAACCTTCTAGCCAATCAGATTAAAAGAATCCTCAACATCTGATCCAAGTCATCATAGCCCTAAACCCCCATCTTCTTCGTCTCTTCTTCTCCTCAACGAAACCTTCTCCAATCGACCCGAGTCTGGTGTTGTTCGTCTTCTTCCCGTCCAAGCTCTGCAACCATGGGATCTTCTAACGTGCTGCTAGGCGACCGACTGCAGTATCCTTTGGCCCGGCGTGATGATTCCGTCGTCGAGGATTGAAGCTCCTCTCTGCATTTCGATTGAGTTACTGGAGTCGTCGAGGAAGCAGCTTCAGATCATTGGCGTCGTTGGATCCTTCATTCGATGGAGCTTTCATCGGCAAGTCTTCTCCATCCTCAATCTTTTGGCTATTGATTCATGGTGTATGCTGCTTGATCAGCTTGATTCTAGGGTTCCGATTCAGCCTATTTAGTCCTATTCTTCCTCTTCTCCACTTCCGTCACCAATCTATACACCACACCTTTTATTTCCGCCCGTACCGGCGGGGTAAGTCAGCTTCTCCAGCTGATAACTCTTGAAAAAACTAACATCAGGGTGAAGAACTCTAGAGTGGTGGTTGGAAGACACAGGATCCGGATCCGTCCATGGCCTCACCCTCACCCGGTTGAGGTCTTGAAAGCGCATCAGCTACTTGGGAGAGTACAGAAGGAGCATAAATCATTGTACGGCGTGAGTAGTCCTAAGACTGTGATTGCGGTGACGCCGACTTATGTACGGACTTTCCAGGAAATTCATCTGACCGGTGTTATGCATTCTCTTATGCTCGTCCCTTACGATTTGGTGTGGATCGTAGTGGAAGCTGGTGGAAAAACCAACGAGACATTTGTTCAGAACCAAGTAAAATTGACAGATTCTGTGCTCGAAAAATAAGTTTGTGTGAGAAGAAATCTGAAGAAACTGAGTATGCCATCCTTGTGATTGAAAATGTTCATATTCACCCTTAACAAATTTACAAGACAACTCAATTCAGCTCTCTTTCAATTAACTGATTTTGCAGATCTGAAGAGGAGAAGGAGACATGGGGCTTGCTGAAAATCATGTTCGAAGAGGAAGGAACTACAAGGACAAAGTTGATCAGCCATCTTGGCTTTAGGTTGCCTTCTATGGTAAAATATGAGGCAGTAAATGGGCTCTCCTCAAATCTGAATGACATTGGATTAGAGGATACTGCACCGGAGCCTGAGGAAAGTAACGAAGTAGCTGCATTTGCTATGGACAACGGAGAAGACTTCCTTAAAAACTTTCATGCTAAACCGGATACTCCCGTATCTACAGCTTCCAAAGATTTTATGCCTCCTGACACAGATTCTGCTGCCAAAGTGGAAGAAACTCAAGAAATTCCAGAAGAGGAAGAAGGTTCTGACATAGTATTTGATGAGGCCATCCAGCGTGCTTTAGTTGTCGGAGATTACAAGGAAGCGGTGGATCAGTGTATATCTGCAAATAAGATGGCTGATGCTTTAGTTATAGCTCATGTTGGTGGTACAACATTGTGGGAGAGTACTCGTGAGAAATATTTGAAGACGAGCAGTGCACCTTACATGAAGGTATATACATATATTCCTTGCCAAGTGCCATCGACATCCCTGTTCATGGTCGCAAAGCCTCTAAACTTATGTATGTTAATCTATTTTCAGGTTGTTTCTGCGGTAGTGAACAACGATCTCACGAGCCTTATCTATACAAGGTCACTTAAGTTCTGGAAAGAAACTCTTGCTCTCCTCTGTACCGTAAGTTTCTCAAACTCTTGCTTTTCATGCCTTACTTGATCAAAATGTATTCTCTTATCACTTTAGCTCTTCGAACAAATGTGATATGTCATTGACGTTGATGAACTGAGATGAACAACTCGCAATGCGACTTGATGCATGTAACTGCTACTTGATTTTGGCCACAATAAAACTGCTTTGTAGTGAATGCTACTTTTATTATTCACAGGCAAACAGTTTGGGCAAGGAGAACAATGCACCAGCCTGTGCGATGTCCTTCCATATGCTTAAGATATATGCCAATAACTTTAATAAATTTTACCAACAAGATATAATAAAATCATGTATGCCAAGTAACACATTGGCAAATAAGTACTTTTAAAATATCACTAAAAGTTTGCTTTGAACTTATTTTAATCAGGAGGGCAACTATTAAACTTTTTTTCGCTTTGGTTTTATCTATTTTTGAATAGTTATATTCAAAATTAAATACTACATTAGAAATATTTTTTATTATTAAAATATGATACAAAATAAAAATATAAACTAAAAATATAAAGTATCAACTATATTTAATAAATATGTTATATTATAAAATAGATTGATATCGTAGTTTGGTTTGAGATTATTTGTGGTTCGTATCGGTTTTTGATGCCTTAATATCATTTTTCTCTACCTTTTATAACGCAGCAGAATTAAAATCTTATGCTCTATTTTTTTTTGCAGGCGGTTTGCTCTTTTTCATAGCAGTTTTATGGAGATTTCCCCTATTTTGCAGTTATCTTTAAGTTTCTACGAGAGCAGGTGATGTTAAAAAAGAGATTGCATCATATATGTATAAATCAAACGTGTATTTCCTATCACAGACCACGAGTGACTTCACTATCGACTTTATTTTATCTTTTCTCTTCCTTCTCGCATCTATTTTATGACAAGTCTTCGGTCTCAGCCCATATCATGTTTTCTTGAATATGCTCACAATTTTCCTTTGCATCATTGCAACTCAAGTATATTCATATCTAATAAAAACACAAATCTATGAAAAATAACAATCAAAATGCTGATTTTGATTTTTGACTATATTTTCTCTTTGCTAGGGAGTCAGACTTGCTATTAGAGCAAATTTAATAGATTTAAAGAAGACAATACACGGCTGCGGAAGAAAATACGGCTGCAAAACTCCCACAAAAAAAAATCTTTCTAAAAGTATATATTTATATAATTTAGGTTGATGGTTAATGTAAGAGTGTATTTGTTGGTGTTTATAATGTTTGATGAACGATATTGGATATTTAAACCAAATGCATTACTATTATTAAAATATGTGTTATATAATGTGTTTTAATATTTAGAATTAAAAACAAATTAAGTGTACATAAAAATTGAAATAAACTTAGATATAATATATAATGCATATATTTTTATGAAACAGACTTTTAAAAAATATTAAAATTAAATTCCGCGGCGTAGCGCGGGTACTTACCTAGTGGGTATGTATGCAGTTTGAAGATTGCACATTCGAATGGCTTTATTGGCCGCAAGCGAAAGTCCCGTTTTCTGCAGACTACATAAACTCGCTAGACGCAGAACAAGACATTGAGCTTCTGCAACTCAACGGTTGGGATGTCCCTGACACACGCTGCGTAGCTCCACGATGCTTCTGAAGAAGGGCGTCGAGAGAAACCTAACGCCGTATCAAATTGGAAGCATAATGTGCAGAGAAACGGTGAACAAAGACTCTGCGATTGAAGAGATAGTCAGAGAAGCTTCAAGCGAGGCTACGTTTCTTGAAGCTGTCTCCATGGCCATGGATCATCGTCTGAACGAGCTAACTAAGTAAACTTCCAAAGTACATACATAATCAAGTTTGTATTTATGGCTCTTCTTGGATAATTTTTTTCTTCCATGAAAGAAGCCTCTAAAGCTTTGGTGTTTGTTCCCCTAAACCCTAATGAATAAAACGTTACCAGTATTAGGATTCAGGATACATTAAAGTTATTGATCAAAAGTCAAAACATCATCTAACTAACGGGGGAAACCAAATCAAACAAATGAAAATAGAAATGAAAGTAATGGGCTATCGTTCGTTTATTTTCTATGGGCCTGGACGAAAGTGGAGACCCGGTAACTAGTATCAGAGGGCATCTCTGTCATTTTTCTTCTATCGATATTTTTTGCAAGTTGGATCCAACTGTGAAGTAACATAATTTTCGGGGTCGACTGAAATTAGTCAAGTGTACTGAGTCATGACATTTTTAAAGAAACAGAAAGGAAAATACAAAATTAGACAAGTGAATTATCAAATACTATCATTAAAAATAAACATTCTTGATTAATGCAATAATTAAATTATGTGAATGAAAGCTTAATGTGTGCCTTTTGGTTTTGTATGTCTTTAAGGCATCGATAAAAAAAGAAAATCTATCGCTTTGGGTTTTCACACTGCCATTAAAATATTAAAATCCAACTCACTACTCTGTCGCACAGTCTCACTCACTGACACTATCTTGCTTCAACGCTATCTTTGTCTCTAAACACTCTCCGATCTCCAGCAATGGCCAAGCCTCACGGTGGTCGTCGTCGTCCTTCGAACCGTACAAATCTAGCTTCTTGCGCCGTCGCCACCGTTTTCTTGCTCTTCTTACTCGCCGTCTTCCTTATCGTTTACTTCACCGTCTTCAAACCAAAAGACCCCAAGATCTCCGTTAACGCCGTCCAACTCCCGTCATTCGCCGTCTCCAACAACACCGCTAACTTCACCTTCTCTCAGTACGTCGCCATTAGAAACCCTAACCGAGCTGTTTTCTCTCACTACGACAGCTCCATTCAGCTCCTTTACTCGGGTAATCAAGTCGGGTTTATGTTTATACCCGCCGGTAAAATTGACTCCGGGAGGACTCAATACATGGCTGCCACTTTCACCGTCCAATCTTTTCCCATTTCTCCTCCTTCCTCCTCCGCCATAGCCACAGTATCCGCCGCCGTGGTACCAGGTTCTCCGGTACTGCCTGGTCCTCCGGATTTCACCGTAACTCCGGGTTCTCCGAGAATACCAGATTCGCCGGATTTTCCAGGAGATCCTGAAACCCCAGATTTTCCAGGGAATCCAGATCCTCCGAGTGTGCCTGAAAATCCAGGTTCTCCGGATATACCAGGACCGCCGACTATGCCGAGAAATCCAGGTTCTCCAGACTTCCCAGGAATTCCTCCTAGAAATCCAGGCTCTCCAGTTTTACCAGGGAATCCCGGGTCGGGTTATCCTCGAAATATGGGTCCACCGGGTTTTCCAGGAACCGGAGCACCTCCGGGGTTTCCAGGAATCGGAGCTCCTCCGGGATTTCCAGGGACCGGAGCTCCGCCGGGTACGCCGGTGGGATTCGGCGGAGGAGGAAGGGGACCAACAGTCGGGGATGGATATGCGAATCCTGGTTACGGGTATGCGAGTCGGGTCGGGCCGACGATGGAGATAGAGTCGAAGATGGAGTTAGTGGGTCGGGTGAAAGTATTGGACGTATTTACGCATCACGTGGTTGCTAAATCGGATTGTCGGGTCACCGTCTCTTTAGCCGATGGTTCCGTCTTGGGCTTCCATTGCTAATTTCCCTATTTTCTCCTTTTTTTTGCTTTTTTTTTTTTTAAGTTTTGGCTCTTTGCGTCACTAATTTGTTTTCTGCTCCTTTTTATGTTTGAGAAAATTAATTAGGAATTGTAAAAACGTAATTTTCCCCAGCTTAAAAGAGTAACTCCATAGAGTGTTATTGCAAAAATGGTCACGTTTTATCTCTTTGCACTGCGCTCAAAACGCTGGGCTTTCCCGGGAAAATGGCTGGATGTCTTTTTGTTATTCTATATTTAGAATTTAAATTATGTGGAGGTATATGGTGGTTTCTAGGTTAGCAACTTAACATTGAACAGATCTGACTTCCATTTTCCAAAATGAATGTTTGGTAAAGTTAGTGAACTTCATTTTGTATCTTAGAGGTGTTCTCAAAGCAAGAGAATATACTCAAAAAATGAAGTAGATAACTTTTGAATTTTTTAGTGTTTTGTATTTGAATCGATCTTGATTTTGTATTTGTGATCTCAAGAAGTCAAACAAAGGAGGGAGAAAGACGAAAAAAAACAATAAAGAAAAAGTTATCTGAACAGTAAAGTCACATCAGTGGGGAGCACCCACTACCCTTCCACAAAAGTCATTCAAAATAATAAAGACAATTTGTGGGCCTCATTGGCCGCTGTCCTCGCAATAGGCCTTCTTTGGCAGGTGAAGACGAGAATGATAAAAACTCCAAAGTTCTGTACTTAATAATACTAGGGATTTTATATATTTGTGAATTTTATATTTTAGTTTTCAAATTAACATATCTTTGTTCAATATTATTTATATATTTTTATTAATATAATATTTCTATTTTTTCAAATAACCTTTGGTAGTTTTATTTATATCGATTTTAAATTTATTATAAATGTAATATATTTAAGTTTTATGATTAATCCATATTTGAGATGCAAACTTAATATAGCTTATGTACTATATATTATTTTATTTATCTGAGTTTTGTTCATTTTTGGAACTTTTTTAGCTTGAACTGTATTTATAATATTTTTTTGTTCATCCGATTAATAAGTTTATTATTATTATTTTATAGCGTAGTTTTTTTGGGAAAGATATGGTGTATGAAATGTTTTTTTTTTGTAGTTTAACAATTAAACTGTATTTTTTTTTGTAAATGTGTCGATTGTAATTTTTGTATATTCACTTATATAATATTTAAAGCATTACTTCATCGTAATTTGTTATTATTCATATAATACAATTATTATATTTTCAAAATTTATTTTATATCCAACTCTAATTATGTTTTCTATATAATCTAAAATAATTTAAATTACGTTGTGTTGTATGAGAGTTATACATTTTTTCCAACAATGCTTATCAATCTAAGCCAAAGTAGGCCGGACATTTCAGTTTTAGTAGGATTCCGAAATCTGACGATTAAGGTTTACAAGCGAAAAAAATTATATCTTTTGCTCTAATCTTTTTAGCAAGGATGTCAGCAACTACATTATTCATACGACTAATATGCACTAAATGAAAATAAGAAAAGGTCTCTCTAAAAGAAGAAATGATGTCTAGATCTCGGATAAAAGCCGCCCAATCTATCGGATCTTCAAGCATCTTTAGGAGGTTCACACAGTCAGTTTCAAAGATGACGCTAAGAAAGACTTTATCACAAAGACTTTTCATAGCCCAAATGAGACGGTCTATTTCTGCATGGAGCGATTATATGCTTATGCTAGATCTTTTCTCCCCTGCTAAAGCCCAACATGTATCATCCCTTAAACACCATTTCAATCCACTAACAAAATCATGATCTACCCAAAAGACATCTATCTGGCATGTAGGGAAAGGGAGAGTCTCGGGAAGTTGTGCCATCAGAAAATGTTGTGGAAAGAAATCCACATTCACTTCACATTCCTTCTGGTTTGCTATCCTCCAACTTTTCGCTTCAAGAGTGACATGTTAGAGGGTATTCCTTGGAGATCTTAATTCCGTTAGAAACCTTGTCATTCCTTGCTTTCCATATAAACCATATGATCTAAGGATAGTTGTCTTTATTTGGCTCAGGAAGGCCTATTTTTTTGTCCTTCAAAACAAGAAGTCCATGTTTCGGCAGATAGATATACTCGGAAAACAGTCTGTAAGGGACAAAAAATCTGATAAAGCTTACACTTGCAAGGCATAGGACATTCAAATAACAAATGATTGATCGTTTCATATGTAGCTCCGCACCTAGGACATCTTTTATCGTTTCTGACAAGTTGCTACGTATTGTGATAGTGTTTGCCATATACAATGTCGGAGGTTTCTAAGGGTCTTAACTGTCCAAACATGGAGAATCCTACATTTTTTTATTTTCTTAGAAATTGAAATATGTATTTACCATTACATATGAGTTTTAATATTGAAGTTAATATATGTGAATAATTAGATTTTTATTATTTCTAGATTTAATATTATTTTAATAAGTGACATTAAAGGAGAGAAAGTAATGATTTTCTTGTAGAATTAGCGAACTAAATTAATAATTTTATATAATTAATGATTTGATGATGATGTAGATACATGTAATCTATTTGTGGATCACTCATATTTGAGATGCCAATTTAATATAGTTTATATATTAATTTTAGTTATATGGATTTTTTATCTCAATTTTTGAAAATATGTTTTAGTTTGGATGGTATTTAATAATATTTTTTTTGTTATTCTAATTAATATACTCATTATCTTTAGTTTATGGCGTAAAATTTAATTTTTTTTGGTAACATGTAGCATAAAATATTTTTTAAATTATCTTGTTTCAACATATAGGCTTTGCATTTTTCTTTTCTCATTCTGTTAATTTTGGTTTTTATATATTAACGTATATAATATTTTTCTAATATGTTATTCCATCCTAATTTATCTGGTTTTAAATATTTTTGTATATTCAAAAATAATTTATAGTTGTGTTGTGGGGGAACGACACATTCATGTCTAAAATTTTATATTCACATAAATAAAATTTTAATTCATGGCTAATATAATAAAAACTATAAATTAATAATTTTGGGACTTTGAAATTATATTAATTTATAGATATATATAACTAATGTGAACGAATATCTCTCTAAAAATTCATTTTATTTTAAATAAGAATTTTCATTAAATATATATTTTTAAAATTTATTCTTTGTATATTTTTTTTACTTGATTATGTACAGATATTCTATTTTCTTATTGTTTATATTATTTTAAATTTTATTTTTGAAATACAAGATTGAAAATATTAATTATCTCATATGTTTATGTATGAGTTCATTAATATGAACAAAATATAATTTGCACTAAAAGTTAAGTTTTATTTTTCTTTGTTTAGCATCATGCCTTATTTTCTTAAGTATTACAAGTCAATAGTGATAAATCAAATATGTTATCGGTTACGTGAGTAAAAGTTTAGTACATTAATCAGTTATATATTTCATATTTTTATAAAAAATCATATGATTTTATTAATTTATAATTATTGGACCATATATTTATATTGCTTTTTCAAACAAATTATTAACTATTTTTTTCCGAGTTGCGTTATATTTTGAACTGGCCTAACTTGAGACTAACTTGAGACTGGAGAAATTCATTAGTTGATCGTGATTACTAATTTATCGAGTATTAATTTATAGAGTTTCTAATTATATATACATTAACGAAGTCAAATCTTTGATAATGCTGAGCTGGATGATGAATAATTTGCCACGTCATGTTAAACATCTCAAATTGTTGAGTCAAGTATGACATCAACCGCCACCTCCTAAGAACTAATATATTAAATTTTAAATGATTTTAAAAGTATATATATATATATATATATTATCTAATATGTGTAGTTCTGATAATTTTAGTAATATAAAATTTGTTATTTAACTTTTTCATTTAATTTAAAATAAGATATTCATAACTAATAGACAATGGTGGTAAACCTCCTTTTCTGAAATCATTCAACATTTTGAATTTTAAAGTAATCTAAACACTTTTTTACAAACGAGAATTCCGATTTCAAGAAAGACATTCATCCATATATCATAACTCTCGTTTGTAAGAAGTATAGATTAATGTATAATTCAAAATGAGTGGATCAGAGTTATCCATTTGCGGGATATTGAATAATTTTGGGAAAGTATATAAATTTTACCACCCTTTTCCATTATGATTTTGGGAAATTATGTTTTGAACCCACATGAAATAAATGAAAATATTAAACAACAAATCTTAAATTAACTAAAATTTAAAAAGCTATGCATTTTACAGAAATATATATATATATATATATAATTAAATTTTGACTTTTATGATATGGAAGCTGATGTGGCAGTTGACTCAAAATTTGAGATATTTGACATTATCTAACATATGACTCATCATCCAACTCAGCATTGCTAATGATTTGATTTCATCGGTGCATATATTAGTAATGACTTAAATGTTTAGGTATGTGAATATAAACAAATGAGTTTATGTATATATATATATATATACATGGTCACTACGTTCAGGTACTAATCCTCAAAGTTCACGCATGAATGTGCCATGTTTTCGTTGTGTTGTTGTGTTATATGAAATCTCACAATTTTTTTATGTTTTCAGAAATTAAAATATATAATTAATATAATATAATTTTTAAAATCAAGGTTAATATAACTAGATATTATAATTTTAGATTTAATGGATTTTTTAATAAGTGGTATTAGTAGAAACGACAAATTTTTTTTTGTAGAATGATAAAACTAAATTAATAAATTGGGATAATTGGATAGTAAATATAAAATGAGAGTAAAATTAGTTAGACATGCATGATGTGACATATATACTAACTTATTATTGATGTTAGTAAATTATTTTTACATATCTAACCTTTATTTTAAAATGATGAAAATCTAGCGCTATATTTTTATATATATTTTATATATTTAAATAGTATAATCTAAATTTTGCACACGTTAATTATTTATATCATTAAATATGATTTTAAATATATCGCTACCCTTATATTCAACAAAGATATCGGTAATTTTCCCAATGATAACAACAATTAATGGTTATTAATTATATTTGCATATAGTATGTTAACTTACCAAACAACAATAACTTGATACAAACTTAAAGGTCAACTTATATGTGAGATAAAAAAATGTTGTTTTTTCTACAAATTCAATTATCAATAACCACAACACTAACAATAGCGATTTTGCCGAAATGCAAAAACATCGAAAAAAAAATCTCAATCACAATCACAATGGTGATTTTGCCAAAATACCAAAATATCGAACAACAAATCCCAATATTACATTATAATAGTATATAAATATTGAAAATGTATTGCTAACTTTATATTTAACAAAGTTTCATATTTTTGATACATGTTAACATGTTTATTTATTGTATCATGTAAATATGTAAATGTATATCTAACTTTCTACTTATCACACTAACTAAATTATTAATTTATATTAGCGTGTGTAATTGTGAAAGAAAGTTTTTCATAATTTTGTGTTATATATGTTTTTTTTTTGCTATAAATGCAAATATCATATTAATGATCAAAAGGATTTACATCAGTAGGGCCTAAACATATAGTTGCCCGGCAAAAATTAAGTAAAAAAGAGGCAAGCATAAGAGAAAATACAAATGAGGATTAGATTATCTCAGCCACAGCGACATCAGTGTACGGAATTGACGGCGACCGGTTCTTGCTGTGATAGTGTTTCTGATTTCTCTGTCAATGCCGCGAAATACTAAAGCCGGAGATAGGGAAACATTGTTATGAAGAACATTGTTTCTTTGCTTCCAGAGATGGTAGACTGTTGCTTGGGCTGTCAAACGTCGTATGAGCTTTGGAGCGCTTGTTGAAGAGCAGCTTGACCACGATAGGATCTCCTGCCAGTTGAGAAAAGAGGAGGCATGATGTCTGAGACGAGATAGTACCAGACTCCAAACTTGGGACGAGAATGAGCACGCAGTGAATAGGTGATCCCTAGTTTCTGGATAGGCTGAGCAGAGGCAGCAGGTGATTGGAGTGTTGATACCCCATGAGACCATTCTAGATCTTGTTGGCAGGCGATCAAGTTGAGCAAGCCAGAAGTTGAAAGCGTTCCTTGGGACCGCGCCTTTAAACCACACTGACTTGGACCAGGGCTTGAAACTCTCTCGTGGTCGTATAGCATCCCACATCTTTCCTGCAGAGTACCCGTTACAATCAAAACCATCCACAAACCAAGCTGATAAGTCAGGTACATTTGAAAGCGCATGCAGCGGTGTAGAGGATAAATGAATTTGGAGGCTCAACGCTTCTTCAGAACGAGGATTTGCCATGATCCATCCCGATGAGTTACAAACCTCCGCCACCGTTGCTTCAATAGGAACTCTCATATAGCACGGACCGCTCTCACCAATAAACTTTATCAGCTGTCCAAAGGGGGTCTGATGCAATATCAAAAAAAAACTAGAATGAATCAAGGTCTTCAATACATGGGTTATTATGAGAATCTCATCCTCATAACTTCATAAAAAGTCAAGGATTCTCATTCAAAGGCAATGGCTAAATTGGTGGAAGAAGACTAGTAATTTGATTTAGCTAATTTTCCTCATTTTGTTTAAATGTAAATCATTTATTTTATTGTATTTATTGTAAAGATTAACTTGTAAGAGCTATAAAAAGCTCATTGTTCTATTGTAAATAATATAAAAATTTTTGGAAAATAAAAGAGTTCTCTCTTCTAAAGCTTTTATGCTTTGTTCTTTGTTTCTCTAAGTTGTGCGGATCCCCCTTCTTAGAAGACATTATGAACCTATGTCTTATGTGTGGATTCACTACGGCTTAGATTCTTGATCTTATCACAAAGGCCTTCACACCTTTGAGTGGCGATCTTCAATTCACCTTCAACTCCATCTAACCATCCATTAAAAAGCCTTGAGAGCGCTTTCGGCCAGCAAGCTTTTTCCATTCGACCAGCGACCACGGATCAACCAGAGAGCGTCTCCGACCAGCTGGGCGACCCAAACAATGATCCACCTCGGATCTTACATCAGGGTCCAAACTTCAAACCAGAACCCTGTGTCACGTCAATCACCGACTACCTTACGGATAAAGCGGAGAGCAAGAGGCCTCAGGGCAAGCAGAGATCGCCAGGGAGCAGAGAACGCGGGTGAGTCTTTGAGCTCCCAGAAACTTGTCGTGTCAGATGTTGAGATATGTGGAATCTCGCCCAAAGCGAGTCGGAGCCTGAGCAGAGAAGCCAAATGTATCAGAGGCAAAGGTTCTTATTCCAGAGCATAACATTCCGCATGCCTAAGCCTCCTTCCTCCTTTGAGAGGCCGCAAGTCGACCAAGAAACCTTAGCTCCCTGTCCCGAGTCAATTGCACCACTCCACAGAAAACGAGCACACATGGTCTCAATCCGTTTAATACATCCTTTAGGGTGAAGGAATGTAAACGTCCAGAAATTAATCGTCCCAAAGATAACAGAGGCTATTAGTTGAGCCCTACCTGCGAAACTAAGCATTTTAACAGACCAGGAACGAAATTGCTTTGACAGCTTACATAGGAGGTCATCATACTCTGAAATTTTCAGTCTTCTTGACATGAGCGGACGTCCTAGGTAACAGATGGGGAGTGTACTAGGCGTGAAACCGTATCTGGATATAGCAGAGGTTTCAAGATGGTCCAGACCCGCCGTGAAGATTTGGGTCTTCTGCTTGTTCATTACCAAACCGGACCAGCCCGAAAAGTCATCAAGGGCCTTCGTTATCCCATGAAGCGAGGAACTGCCCCATCGAAGAATATCATGATGTCGTCTGCGAACATAAGGTGAGGGAGGTCCAACTCGCAAGTCTTAGGGTGATACCCTGCTGTTGGTACTGGATTTCCCTCTAGGAAATCCGGCCCATTAACAAACAAGACAAAGGCGCGTATCCGCGAGCCCGTTCCAGAATCAAAGGCGAAGAGACGAGCCGATTCGATCGTTGGGCCCAAACGAATGACGCTTTGACAAGGCCCAAGCGATGCCGAAGTAAGAGGCGATCGAGCTCGAGCTCGGCAGGAGACGACGTGGAGGTAGAGCGACTCGGTCTTTTCCAGCTCAACTGATCCGCGAGAATCACGGGGATCGTTACGAAGGAGAGGCCAAAATATCGGAACAGAGAGGTCAGAGTCGAGACTATTTAAAAGAAGAAGTGTCGACTCATTCAAGAGATTCCAACCCTAACTTAGAACACTTCGACTAGATAGCTCGATCACTACACTCTGTACTCTCTTTTCGACTATGTTTGTTCTATCTCGACGTTCAGTCTCAATAAAGTCTTTGATTCATAGGAAACTATACCATTTCTATATCCTAAAGTCCAAATCCACGAATACAAATTCTTAGTGTGAATCCCGGATCTCACATTTGGCGCCGACTGTGGGGACATCTATAGTTTTCCTGTCTTAAGAATCATATCTTAGATCCGATAGATCGAGATGAATCCCGACCAATCTGGCTCTCCCAGCGCCACACCACCGGTTGACCACCCTCAAACGGTCGACAACGTTCCTCGGAACACCACCGGGGGTAAGAATCATGGGTCAGACCGATGAAGTGTTGACGAGTTCTGCCTCAGTCTCCACGACCTCGGCACCAGCCGGCTCAGTCGCTCAAACAATCGCGACGAGCCAGACTCCGACAAATGTTTTGTCAGGAACTAACGATCCGAGCAGAAACTGGGTGTGGATGAGAAACGATTCGATTCCCACCCCTGGAGGCGGATCTGGAACAACCAGACCCAATTCACCACTGCCTTCTGCTCCACAGAGACAAGGGCCAAATGATCTTGCCGAAATCCGTTCGATGTTAAGCCTATTGGTAGATCGAACGAGAAATAATGAGGCAAGCGCAAGGGCCCAAGAGATCGCAAATCGCTCTCTGGCCGCGCAACTCGAGGAACAGGAAAGGCGCATTAACGCCCGTCTTGAAGAGCTTGCCAGCCAAAACCAGGGGGAGATCAACACACGATCCACGAACCCCCATAAGTCCCCCACCGTGTACACGCTTGGACTTCTCCCAGGTAGTAACTCCACCGGGGACGTCGGGGAATTTCGCCAGTACGTCGAATAGCGGTTTTCGCCCTATAACGACGCCCATCGTGACTCCGACCCCATTCGGTTCAAATTCAGCGATCACAGATCCAACCGGATCGGGTAATCGACCATTACCCGGGCCACCACCTTTCCCGAGTAGTTTGAATATCTGGCCGAGGCAACTTGGAGGCTCTTCCTTCGCCTCGAGCTCAGGACCCGCTAACGGGTCAAATACGGTACAGTTCCGAACGCCGCAGGTCGGCCAGACGGGATCGTTCCCAACAATCGATCTCCTCGACCCCACTTTCCCTGGACAAATGTCCAATCAAGCACAAGCCCAGTTCGCACCTACGACGGGTGACGACCACGATATGCTTAGACAGTATATTGAACAAGCTAAGGCTCAGTTCGTCAGTATGAGCTCCAAAGTTCACATGGCGACAAGCGCGGCACCTGACATCGATCGAGTGATCGAAGAAACGCGACAAACGCCGTTCACAGACCGGATCACCTTCGCGAGAATCCGAGAAATCAAAAAAACTAAATTTCCGGAATTCTCCGGGAAGTCGTACCCCAAAGCCCATATCAGGGCATTCCGACTAGCGATGGCAAGGGTGTACCTTACCGACGAAGAGAGGGAGCCGGCTTTCTGCAGGCTCTTCGTCGAAAACCTATCGGGCTCCGCCCTAGAATGGTTTGCCGGACTGGAAGAAAGGTCCACCGACAATTTCACCTAGTTCATGACGGCTTTCCTCAAACAATACTCCATCTTTATCGAGGAAAAGACTACCGAGGCAGCTCTATTTGGCGTCTCCCAAAAACCGGACGAGTCGCTTCGCTCGTACATCGACCGATTTAAGGAAATAAAATCCAAAATCGCAAACCCACGAGACGAAGTAGTTATAGAAGCGCTGCGACTTGGACTGTGGTATTCAACCAGATTCCGCGAGGAAATAACAGTCCGCAAACCAAAAACACTCGATGACGCCCTTCATCGCGCATCGGCCTTCGCTCGCCTCGAGGACGAAACCACGACCCTCAGAGAAAAGCACCGAAAAGAAAAGAACCCATCGGGCTCGCAGAACTCAAACTCGAAAAAGGATTCCCGTAAGTCAGGGAACGTCAATGCGGTCGAGAGCCCGAAGAGCTCGAAGAGCTCGAAGAAATTCGAGTTCGACAAGGAAAAATTCTGTGAATTTCACAACAAAAGGGGGCACTCGACCGAAGATTGCTATACTCGAGCTAAAGCCGAGGCTCAAAAGCGAGAGTCCGAAAGCAAACAAGATTCCGAAGTCGAGGAGGAAACTCCGTCCGACAAAAAGGAAAGTAAACAGACTAAAGAGTCAAACACCAAGAGGCCTTCTCAAAATAAACGAGAACAGACAAAGGAGCCGGAATCTCCCGAAACACTTCCTCAAGGGTCGCAGAAGCGAGTTGAGTTTATTCTCGGCGAGCTCAGCCTGAGCGGCACCCCGAAAGATTCGGCGTTATCCCCACCTCCGGCTCCCTTTAAGAGTTTACGCTCACGAATCAATCTCCCTCCTCTCTGCGGGGGGGGGGGGGGGGGGTGTACGGGCTATACCCCCTAAACGAATCGACTTCATCTTCGGTGGCTCCAAGCTCTGCCGAGACTCGGTCAATTCAATAAAATCCCTTCAAAGAAGAGTCGAAACTGACAAAGGGGGGAGAATCCCAATGATAGGTCCAGACCACGAGATCACTTTCCACGAGAGCGAGACAAGCAATCTCGACAAACCACACGACGACGCCCTCCTCGTTTGTCTATTAGTGGGAGATGTCGAACTCTCAAGGATAATGATCGACGCAGAAAGTTTGGTGGATGTCCTCTTTTACGATGCGTTCAAAAAGATGGACTTCAACGACTCCGAGATCGTGGAAGAAAATACGCCACTAGTAGGGTTCGCTGGCGAAACAACGTACTCGATGGGCTCTGTCTTCGCCCCGGTAATAGCTGGAGGAGTCCGAAGAATGACAGAGTTCGCCCCCTACAACGCTATTCTAGGTCGACCATGGATATACGACATGAAAGCGGTACCATCGACCTACCATCAATGCGTAAAATTCCCAACTCCAAAAGGATTAAAAACCGTTTACGGAAGTCAAAAGATTTCCCGCCATTGCTACATTAATGGATACAAGCAGATCGAGAAATCCCCTGCGTAGCAATTACAGAAGGAGGACGAGCTCGCCACCATGCAGACCAAAAGGTCGAATGACCCGAGTCAAATAGGACCCCCAAAGGACCTCACGACCCAAGTCTTCATAGACGACGCTCATCCCGAAAGACTCGTTGGCATTGGAATCGACCTATCAGAGCCAGTCAAAAACGAACTGATCTCTTTCCTTAAGCAAAACGTCGACTCCTTTGCCTAGTCTTCAGCAGACATGAAAGGGATCAACATCGACGTTACCAGCCACGAGCTGAATGTCGACCCAACCTACAAAGCGGTAAGACAGAAACGTCGAAAACTAGGTCCGGAACGAGCTCAAGCCGTCAATGACGAGGTCGATCGATTGTTGAAAATCGGATCGATCAGAGAGGTCAAATACCCCGACTGCCTTGCGAACCCTGTAGTGGTTAAGAAAAAGAACGGGAAGTGGAGAGTCTGCGTAGATTTCACAGATCTCAACAAAGCATGTCCGAAGGACAGCTTCCCACTCCCGCACATCGACCGGCTGGTCGAAGCCACCGCCAGACCCCAGCTACTATCCTTCATGGACGCTTTCTCGGGGTACAATCAAATATTAATGAACCCCGAGGACCAAGAAAAGACTCAATGAGTGCAAAACGAGCTGGAGTGACGAGCTCCCAGCCGTACTCTGGGCCTACCGGACTACCCCCCGCAAATCCACCGGCGAGACTCCCTTCTCGCTGGCTTACGGGATCGAAGCGGTAGTACCAGCCGAAATCCTCGTATCAAGCATCCGCAAAGAGAAATGCCCACGACAATAGGAACTCAATAACAAGATGATAACTGACGAGCTCGATCTCGTCGACGAAAGGAGGAACCTTGCACTAGCTCGAATCCAGAACTACCAACAAGCCGCATCTCGTTACTACGATTCCAAGATCAAAACTCGAAGTTTTCAAGTAGGAGAGCTCGTCTTACGAAAAGTGTTCGACCATAAAAAGGAAGAACACGCTGGGAAGTTAGGAGCAAAGTGGGAAGGTCCTTACCAGGTCACCGATGTTGTAAAGGACGGGGTCTACCGACTCAAGTCGGTGGAAACCCAGAAACTTGAACTACGACCTTGGAACATCATCAACCTCAAAAAGTACTTCCACTAGGAGTACAACAACATAATCGAACTACGAAATGGCTTGATCCCCTTAAAAGGGTACGTAGGCAGCTCGACTTCGAGCGCAGCCACCCCCCCCAAACACAAAGCTCTTACCGAGCTCAACAACTTCTGACGAAGTCATACTAGCTTATCTTTGTGAAATCAAAATAAGTCTCTCAATCCAACACCTCTTTCTGTCATAAAAGTTAGAGCCACTGCGAAATACCTCACCATAACATCCTCAAAAAGAAATATGAAATTATTTCTTCAAAAGCTAAAGTGATATCAAATTATCCCTCCGTAAACAAGCGATATGAAATTATCCATTCCAAGCGATATGAAATTATCTCTTCAAAAATCAAGCGATATGAAATTATCCCTCCCGAGAGACCTTGAACGGCCTCCCCCAAAACCAAAGTGATATGAAATTATCCCCTCAAAACAAGCGACCCAAAATGGTCCTCCCAAATCGAACGAGCTGAAATGATCGTCCCAAAACAAGCGACCCGAAATGGTCCTTCAAAATCGAACGAGCTGAAATGATCGTCCCAAAACAAGTGACCCGAAACGGTCCCTCCGAGCTGAAATGATCGTCCCAAAGAAAGAGATCCAGAGCGATCCTTCCAAAAACAATAATTCTTCTAAACCTTATATGGATTAAAAGAATTGGGGGACTACCCCCTCCCTCCAAGAAAAAGACAACGAAGTCGAGACAGTCATTCAAGCAAACAACCTTTGTAAGTCTACTTCGATTCGTTTCTATATACTTAGTATTCCTTATATTCAGCAACTTCGAAAGCATCCAGCTATAAGCTCGAATCCTACACTACAAAAGAGTGGTACCTCGCGTGCAATCGACTTGAAAGTTCGCAAAGAAATCCCTAAGGCAATTCGAGACAAGTTATTTGTCGACCCCTCCGAGGAGGTTCAAGTCGCCATAACAGCCAAACTTTATGCTAAAGCGCTAAAAAACAGTAAAATCTATGCTAAGGCATGCAAGATTTTAAAGTAATTCATAAAAAAGAGAGAGAGGACACGATGTCCTCGAGTTCGAACGAAAGCCCACTAAGGGCAACACAAAAAACAAAAAGAAAAGCCCCTTTGGGTAACAAAAGTCTGAAAACAAATCAAAAGCCCACTTGGGCAACAACGAATAACAAAAGAAGGAGGACTAGAATTGCTTGGAAGGAGAGGAAGCTTCGTCTTGATCCTCCATCTGATCATCAGTCACCCTGTCCTCCTCAAGTCGACCCTCGACCTCGTCGCTAACTCGCGAGCTAACTCCGGTCAGAAGGTTCAATCCATATTGATCAAGACGAGCGGCCGCCTGGTTTAAAGGGCGCGCCAAGATCACGGAATCGTCCGACATCACCGGAAAATTAAGTTTGCTGATACTGAAGTCCGACACCGCTGCGGCATTCATCTCCTCCGTGGCCAACCTTTTCTTCTCGGCCAAGTCCATCACCTCTTTGGTCAGATCAAGTTCGCCAGAAGCAAACTCGGCGATAAGCGCGATATTGGCCAAAGCCTCCTGAAGCCTCATCTCGGTGCTCACAGCGACTTTCCTTTGGCTCTCCTTCGCCACAATTCCCTCGAGGATCCTGAGGTATTCACCGTTCAGCCCCTTCCTCGCCTCATGGGCCGCCACCTTGACGTCAAACTCTCGGTCGGCGAGAGCCTTGTCCAGATCGCCCTGACATTGCGCGGCCCACACATCCGCAACCCGACCTGCCTCAATAACGGTTCGACTCGCTTCCTCCGCGACCGAAGCCCGAGCCAAGGCACCCTGCAACTGCGCATCCAGGTCGCCCGCCTTTTTTCGTAGCTCCTCCTCATGAGCCAAGGCCCCCTGCAACTGCGCTCTCAGGTCCCTAACCGTCTTCTCAACGGTATCGAGCTCACTTGCCTGCGGTATCTCCCGCAGCTCTCGTTCGGCCCTAGCCGCAAACCTGTTCACAACCTCCAAGGCCTACGAGAAAAACGAGAATTGAGCATAAAACATATCAAAAAGCGAAGGAAGAAAATCGTCACCTTCCCAGAAGCCGCCTGTTGGGATTGTGTCCTGAAATCACATTGTACTTACTCTAAATATAGTTGTATTGTCGAGATCGGACAATTCATCTGATACTGGGTAGTCATAATATTTTGCTAGAAACCGCTTATGACAAATGAGTTGTAACTCATTTCTGGTATCGTGTGAACCTACAGGGTCACACACCTAAGCAAGTTGGATGCACTTGGTATGGGATTGATCATTGGCATATGGTCCGATCAATGTGTATTGGATACACATTGATATCGTGTTTTAGGAGGTGTATCGATCGACACCATTGGGTGCGTCGATCGATACAAGATGTGTGTCGATCGACACCATTGTGTGTGTCGGTCGACACAAGAGCGAAACCGAAACTGATGTTTCGGTTTACATCGAGGTCAATATATAAACGCTTGTGTATTTCGACCTCGTTGAGTGTGCCGTCGCAGATAGTTTTTCTTGACAGAAAAACTGATCCTCTTTCTCGAAAAACACAGAAATCCCAAGAGATCGGATTCCCGGCGCTAGCATCCCGGCGGATTCCAGCTTGTGTGCGTGTGGACTACGATAGAGGCGCAACGATTGAGGCGCTCCAGATCTCGTTTACCTACTCATTCTTCTGCTGCCAATCTCCAGGTAAATGCTAGATCGGTAAGGATTCAATTAAATAGACCCTAGATCCTAGGCTTCAGGAACATGAAAGGATTCAAACTGATGTTAGAATTGGCTCAAGTTCCTGCAGTGGTATCAGAGCCTTAGGGTCTAATCATTGAATCTGAAGCATATAATTCGAAAATTGATGTATTTGAATAGATTTATGCTTGCTGTTCCATGTTTTGTTCAAGAAAAACTCGTTTGTTTTTTTGTCTTTGAATTGAAACGATGAACTGCTGTTTTCGCACTGTGTTGATCGACACTAAGCTTGTGTCGGTCGACACAGAGATGTGAATTCGACAGAATCGACGGCTAGGGTTTTTCGCGTAGAAAAACAGAAAGCCTACTGTGTCGATCGACACAGGTAGAGTGACGGTCGACACAGAACATATTCAGTCGAGTGTCGATCGACACAGTTTGAGTGTCGGTCGACACAAAACAAATTCGGCGGCTAGGGTTTTTCGTGATGAAAAAACTTGAATGCCTATTGTGTCGATCGACACAAGTTGAGTGTCGGTCGACACAGACCTCGCGAATGGTTAATCGGTTCAATTAGATTGGACCGGTTATCATGCTTGGTTAAGTCCGAAAATATCGGTTTGAATGGGATGAATTGGTTCAATTGGATTGAACTGATTATCTCAATTAGCATAAACCGATTTGGTTAAAATCAGTTTGATTGGATAAGTCGGTTCAATTGAATTGGACCGGTTATCGCAATTAGTTGAAACTGGTTAAAACGGTTTAAATTGGATGAATTGGTTCAATTGAAAAGAACTAATTATCCCAATTAATATAAACCGATTGGTTAAGATCAGTTTGACCTGATAAGTCGGTTCAATTGGATTGGACCGGTCATCAAAATTGTCTTCGTTTGAGGTCTATGTCGATCGACATGACCGGTTCAATGAACCGGGTTAATTGGATTAACCGGTTATTGAAGTCTGGTTTCATTTGGTGGTGTCGATCGACAGACTTGGTCTGCGTCGATCGACACAGTGCTCGCAATTCTGGTTATTGAACCTTGAATTTGTAGAAACCAAACTAGACTTAAGCTTAGCTTCAATATGGTCAACTGTCAAGACTCATTTGATTGTGTGATGGTCTTGCCAAGAGCTTGGTGTCCACAATTACATGAGTAAGGCAGGTAATTATGTTGATGGACTTGCAGTGCTTGACATCAACAATTACATGACCTAAGAGATTGATATACTAACCTTTCAGAGTTTAGTTTCCTCAACTAAATATCAAGTAACCTTGATGTCTTGCCCATATCTTGTCTACTGTCAGACTTGTGTCGTTTGTTGGATAGCCTTGGAGTCCTTGGTATCCACTACTACATGAGTAAGGCAGGTGATCATTGATAGACTTGCAGTGCGACTGTCAATGATCAAAAGACTAAAGAGATTGGTTTACTTGACTGGGCCATCAGAAGTTCTGGGCCCAGAGACGTCAGAGTAGATGAGACATGGATTGTCTTATCTGCGACCAAGAGTTGTACTGGGTACAATTAGCAATGATTTGCTTACCTAGATAACTAAATTTTGGGTGATAACGAGTCGTCCACTCAGATTTTGGTGAAGTATGGGTCTTGGATCATTATATTCATTGAGGAAACATTGTTTGAATATAATGCGAGTTTTCTTATTAGATAAGATTTCTCATGGAATGCATAACTAAATCTTGGTTTTTTTTTTTCTTGGATTTCAGATTATGTCTAAGACTACTTTCTCGTTGCGATCCGTCCTTGAGAAGGACAAGTTAAATGGATTCAACTTCCTGGATTGGTATCGAAATTTGAGATTAATCCTCAAGCAGGAGAGCAAGGACTATGTCCTTGAGAAAGCTCTTCCAGAAAGGCTTGGGACCAATCGCTCGAGTGCAGTATATGATGCTTGGAATAAGCATTATATAGATGCGGTAGATGTGCGTGGTCTAATGTTGGCTACCATGAATTCGGACTTGAAGATTCAATACGAGAACATGGAGTCGCCAACAGAGATGATCACCAGCTTGAAACTGAAGTTTCAGGATCTGGCACGAGTTGAGAGATTCCAGATGGTGAAGTCTCTCACTTGGTGCAGGCTACCGGAGAATGCTCCAGTAAGTCCTCATGTCTTTAAAATGATGGGTTACATTGATAACCTGGGGAGACTGGATTGTCCTGTCAGCTTAGAGTTGGCTACTGACATCATTCTGTAGTCACTGCCGTCAAGTTATGATAAGTTCATCAAGAACTATATCAAGAAAGGCTTGACGAAGACGTTGACTGAGCTGCATGGTATGCTCAAGACAGTAGAGCAAAACATCAAAAAGGGTAAAAGATTTGAGAAATCTTGTATAGACAAGGGTGAAGGCAAGGCCGTTCAGGTTTGGAATCAGAATAAGCCTGTGTCATCTTTTAAGCCCAAGTCAGGCCCATCTGATGTTGATAAATGCTGCTACTGTAAAGAGTTTGGGCATTGGAAGAGAAATTGCACTAAATTCTTGGAAGATTCACAAGAGATGGAGAAGATGTATGGTACTTCTTCTTCAGGTATTGTGTTATTATTTCAAGTTCTACGTGAGTATTGGATACTAGTTGTGGTACTGATATTTTTGAAATATGTAGGACCTAAGCGACAGTAGAACGTTGAAGAAAGGACAAGTGGAACTGCGTGTCTGGTATGAAGCAATGGTTGCTGCATGAGCCGTAGAGATTCTCCACTTGTAGGAGCATTTCATACTTGGTTTTAGAAATTAAGTAATTGCTACTATGTATCTGCCTTGTGCAGAAATGTCTTTCATTTTCTTGTAAGAATTTGGATGTTTTTCATTTTGATAAAAGACAAGTTTTGTTCTTTAGATCCTAATGAAATATTCTATGGTAGCACCCCGTTTGGAATGGGTTTTATATCTTAAACCAATGTACGATTATACATATAACATAAATACCAAACGGTTTAAGTCTGATGACTTGAACTCGATTTTTCCTTAGCACAGTCGTTTTGACCACATAGAGTGAAGCGGATTCAGAAGTTCCATAGTTTTAGGCTCATTTGATTATTAATCATATGAGGTATGAATTCTGCTCATTGGGCCAAATGACTAAGGCCTTTTTAGCAGAGCTAAAAGAAAACGGGCCAGAGGCTTATTGGGCCTTACACATACTGATGTATGCGGCCCGATGAGCATTAGTGCCAGAGGAAATCTTCTGTACTTCATTACCTTTATTGATGACTTCAGTAAGTATAGATGTGAATGAAGTATAGAACCGATTTGACAGAAGTATTGAGATCCTCGATTAGATCGCGGAGGAAAATACTTGAGTCAAGAATTGGGTGATCATCTAGGTGAGTGTGAAGTCATATCACAGCTCTTTTCTCCTGGAAAACCTAAATGGTGTTTCTGAGAGAACGAATCGGATCTTATTAGATATGCTCCGATTAATGATGAGTCACAAGAATCTTCCATAATCCTTTAAGAAATACGCTCTAAAATGTCTGTATTTGCGCAACAAAGGGTTTCAATCAGAATCAATTGAAAGACACCACATTGGATGTGGACTGAAAGTTTTTCAAGCATGTTGTTTCTGATCATTTGCGGATGAAAGCTAACAAGCTTGAACCCAAATCTGATAAGTTCTACCTCGCGGGTTATCCTAGGGAAACCGAGGCTTACTACTTTTATAACCAATCCGAGAACAAAGTTTTATTGTCCGGAACTGTGTCTTTTGAGAAAAGATTACACTTTCCAAAAGGAACAGTGGGAGTAAAAGTACACATCGAAGAAATTCGATAAACACAGGAGGTTGCTCAATCTGTTGAGGGAGAACAGCGGTGAGATCTACAAAGTGCTGTAGGATCTACACCTGTGGAGCCTAAAATTCGCAGATCCGAAAGGATCCGTCACTAACTCGAGAGTGATTTCTCGTAGCCGATTGTCGTGATCTGTTGATCATTGAAAAGTGACGAGCATGCGAAATTAAAGAAGCGATGGTGAGCCCCAACTCCGAAAATTGGCTGGGTATGCATGTTAGCTTCACCGATCCATTTCTGGATTGAAGCAAACATCTTGGAGTTAGAATCAACATTCTGATAATGTGGTCAAAAGTTTTGACTTGATCAGAAAAGAAATGAAACCATGCGTTTACAAGAAGACTAGTGGGAGCGTAGTTGCAATTCTCACACCGTATGTACATAATGTACTTAATCTCATGAACGACGTTCCGTCGGTTAAGTCTTGTGAGACTTGGGTCGGAAGTCAAATTTAAACAAAAGACATGGGAGTAGCCTCGTGAATTATTGGAATAAGAATCTATTGATATAGATTGGATAAGCTAATTGGATCGTGTCAGAATCCTTATATAGATAAGGTGTTGGACAGTTCCAATATGCATGATTCCAAGAATGGCTTCACACCAAAGGTCTTATGGCAATAATCTTAGCAAGATGAAGTATCTTGGACACTGGCTGAGCTAGTATAAATCTTAGCAAGATGAAGTGTTTTGAACACGTACTGAGCTATTATTAATGAGTGTGATTGCTTATGCTGTTGCAATAGAATCCATCATGAATGCCATATTTTGCACTCGTCTAGATGCAGCTTACGCATAAAGCAAGACGAGAAAATACCAATATGTTCCGGTAAAAGTCGTTGAACAGTTGCCAGAAATATCCCAAGTGTTTGAGAAACACTAAGGATAGGTTCGTGGTGAACTGAGGAAGTGACGAACCAGTTGAAAATAGTTAGATGGACAAAGAAGATTCCCGGTTCCCACCTGGCATATCTCTTTGTCTGAATAACGGTGCTATCTGTTGGAAGGGCTCCAAGCAGTGGACCGTAGAATAGTGCTTTTATCTGAATGGCGGTGTGGTTTGTTGGAATTGTTTCAAGCAAAAACACCGCAGTCTCTCCCACAACCTAAGTATAAGATATATGAACAGATGATCTTGATTCTAGTGGGAGTTATTTTAGTTATGTTATGATCCTTATATAAACATGCTATGGCAATGTTTGTATAAGTTAAAACTGACATCGGTGTTATTTAATTATTGGATAATCAAATAATAGTCCCAAAGTATTTTATGTTCATCTTATAGGTCATCAAGTTGAGGACTTGGTCATGAAACCCTATAAGTAAAAGATGACATAAAATTATGTTTGTCCCTAGTCGAGGTTGTTAAAATGGGACACTAACAACCGCACGAGACTAGCATGTGAGGTGACTGTTGGACTAAGTTTCATGGAGTCAATGATATGATTATCACAGTCAATCACATAGATATATGTTGGTTAACATATGATCGGACATGACCCGCTAATGAGAACTCCACAGGATAGTTATATCAGTGTCATGGGAGGTTCTCATTATGACTATAGAGTATAGTCCTTAGACCTGAGTTCATCATGCTTTCTAGCATATGAATTGGTGCGCTTTGACCTTGTCAAACGTCGTTCCGTAACTGGCGGCTATAACGACATTGCTTAGGCGTATCATGAATATGTGTAGAAACAGGGATGGAACAAGATGGGATTTGTCCCTCCTATAACAGGAGATAAATATCTCAGGGCCCATCGAAGATTTGATACTGAGAAAATTCATGGCCGTGCTCAAACGAGGTGATTGTCAGTCGTTTGTTTTATCAGTATAGATCAGGAGTTCGATGAACATGATATTGGCTATAATAAGGATGACACAATTTCTTGCCTTATGCCATATCGAGATATAGCGACGAAGGGATTATAGGAATAGGTGATTCCAGTACAAGTGGGAGATTTTTGGGATTGTGTCCTGAAATCACATTGTACTTACTCTAAAGATAGTTGTATTGTCGAGATCGGACAATTCATGTGATACTGGGTAGTCATAATGTTTTGCTAGAAACCGCTTATGACAAATGAGTTGTAACTCATTTCTGGTATCGTGTGAACCTACAGGGTCACACACCTAAAAAAGTTGGATGCACTTGGTATGGGATTGATCATTGGCATATGGTCCGATCAATGTGTATTGGATACACATTGATATCGTGTTTTAGGAGGTGTATCGATCGACACCATTGGGTGCGTCGATCGATACAAGATGTATGTCGATCGACACCATTGTGTGTGTCGGTCGACACAAGAGCGAAACCGAAACTGATGTTTCGGTTTACATCGAGGTCAATATATAAACGCTTGTGTATTTTGACCTCGTTGAGTGTGCCGTCGCAGACAGTTTTTCTTGACAGAAAACTGATCCTCTTTCTCGAAAAACACAGAAATCCCAAGAGATCTGATTCCCGGCGCTAGCATCCCGGCGGATTCCAACTTGTGTGCGTGTGGACTACGATAGAGGCACAACGATTGAGGCGCTCCAGATCTCGTTTACCTGCTCATTCTTCCGCTGCCAATCTCCAGGTAAATGCTAGATCGGTAAGGATTCAATTAAATAGACCCTAGATCCTAGGCTTCAGGAACATGACAGGATTCGAACTGATATTAGAATTGGCTCAAGTTCCTGCACCGCCATCATCTCGGTATAAACGTCACCGACAGCCATATCCCCGACAGCCGGGAGCTGAACACCTGCGGGCTTAAAAGGCCTCAGCAGATAGGCCACACCCGTCGGGTCATCCGCAATCGGACATTCCTTCTGGTGCCTGAAGCGCCAGTTGAAAGACCCGGAGGACCCGGAAGAAGCAGGTCTTGCCTCAACACTCTGGTTTGATCTCCTCGAGCTCACCTCCGCGTCAGTCCTTTGACGCTTCGCCGCCGGAGGAGGAGGGCCGCCCCGGCTCCGACCGTTTGATCCCCTCGAACCATTCGACCGGGAGTTGCGCAAAACAGGCTCCCCAAACGGGATCTGAACCGGTTCTTGACCGGCCGGAAGAGGAGGTAAATCCTCCACCACCACATTTACCTCTCCGGACCCTGCGACCTTGGGGAGAGAAACCTGAACAGGTTTTGGAGGAGGAATCGAAGGAGGAGGAGGAGGCCCCTCGTCCATGGCAAAAAGAAGGGCGTTGCTCAAGTCGCCGGCCTTCATTTTCTTCGCCAGATCAACGGGATCCTTCCCGTTCCGACGACTACTAGATCTTCGCGACATCTTTCCAAGAGAAGGGGTGCTTGCGGTAGAACTGTCGTCTGAAACAGATCGATCTGCAGACAACACAGACTCAAGTCAGCCAGGCAAACGAAAAAGCATACGGCGCAAAAATCCTTGTATGGACTAGCCAAAATACTTACTCTCTCCAGCCCGCTCGATAATCTGAAGCGGAGCCTGAACGATTCGAGTCGAAGTGGGCCGAGAAGGGAGGTGTGATCCGTCTCGCAAAAGATGAGGTTGGTATAAAGAAGGTTGCCGGGCCGCAGGACCTAAGGCAGCTCGAATTCACTGGTCCGTAAAGTTAGACCAGCGGATATCTCCTCTCCGAAGGCGAGCTACCAAACTCGATGTATTTGGGTTTAAAGGTAATGACTCAGGAACCTCTGCAAAGAAATCAAAAAGGTTATTAGCGAATAGCTCGATGTCAACCAGAGAAACTAGTAAACCCCATAAGCTAACCAACGCTAGCTGCCCATCTTGTCGGGATAACCGAGTAATTAAAATCCTCGATCGAGTGATGATTGATCCTGAAGTAAAAGTATTTACTCTTCTACACATCCCTCGTCGGGATCTCATCAAGGATCTTCCCATGGCGAGGAGAGAGGTAGTAGGTCCCGGGAAAACGAGTGTTATGTTTTACCGAACAAACCCTCATCAACTCCTCGACCCCGAAGTCGATGCCTTCATCGACAGCTCTGACCCCGAGCCCGATGACATATCGAACGAAATTCGGAGTCATCTGGTGAAAGGCCAGCTGGAGCTGAGCCAAAACCCATGAGATAATGCGAGGGATTGGAAAAAACAATCTTCATTTATCGAAGTAGGTATAAGAAGCACAGCAATGACCCTCCACGACAGTTTCCGGGGACATTTCTGGCGATGGGATAAGTATCTCCACCTCCGGCGGGATCCGGCACCTCGCCCGCAACTTCCGTATTTGGTCAACAGTCAGACTGGATGGGGGATGGGGACCGCCCGGTCCCGCCGCCACAGTCGAACTTGTCCTGGCCGTACTCTTTCGAACCATGATAGTTCGGTAAATCGGAAATTTCTTTCAAGAAAAGAAGAAAGACGAAACCTCTAGAGGAGGAGGTCTCGGAATAACAGCAAAAGGAATAAAGAGCGAGAGGCAAACATAAAAACAAAGAGATATAATGAGGGAGAAGAAGTTACCTTGACGATTTGTAGTGCGATCAGTAATGGGAATCGTGCTAGGTAACTTCCCCTTTTAAACTATCTCGTTTTCGAGATCCGTGGGATCTTTCGCATTCCACAATCCCAACCACTCAATTCAAATTTGTAAGCGATTACGAAAAAAGATTGAGACAGTTAGGATCCTTCGGTTCCTTGTGATCTCGACCGTCAATGCAAGATCTAAAGGCAGGAGCGAATGATTAACGATTGAGTCATATCCGCCGTGGTAATGGACGCGCCACTAATAGGCTGGTCCAACCCACGCGCCTGATCTTGGCCATCCGATTAAAACAAGATCTGCTGACGAGGCGAAAACAATCATTAGGGTTTCCTTAACGCCTAGAGCACGCGCGCATCTTCCCGAAAACGTCCACCGCCCATTAACTTCGACTTCTCGAAATCAATGGGCTGGGGGGCTATTGTTGGTACTGGATTTCCCTCTAGGAAATCCGGCCCATTAACAAACAAGACAAAGGCCCGTATCCTCGAGCCCGTTCCAGAATCAAAGGCGAAGAGACGAGCCGATTCGATCGTTGGGCCCAAACGAATGACGCTTTGACAAGGCCCAAGCGATGCCGAAGTAAGAGGCGATCGAGCTCGAGCTCGGCAGGAGACGACGTGGAGGTAGAGCGACCCGGTCTTTTCCAGCTCAACTGATCCGCGAGAATCACGGGGATCGTTACGAAGGAGAGGCCGAAATATCGGAACAGAGAGGTCAGAGTCGAGACTATTTAAAAGAAGAAGTGGCGACTCATTCAAGAGATTCCAACCCTAACTTAGAACACTTCGACTAGATAGCTCGATCACTACACTCTGTACTCTCTTTTCGACTGTGTTTGTTCTATCTCGACGTTCAGTCTCAATAAAGTCTTTGATTCATAGGAAACTATACCATTTCTATATCCTAAAGTCCAAATCCACGAATACAAATTCTTAGTGTGAATCCCGGATCTCACACCTGCCTGAAACCGAGAGTGGAGAAGTCTTGAGAAGACTTTCATGGCTAAAACAAACAAATATAGCGACATCGGATCCCCTTGACGCAAACCTTTCGAGCTTTTGAAAAAGCCTCCATTGCACCCATTTACTGCCACAATGAACGTTGCGGTAGTTATGCATTCCCGTATCCAGTTTACGAACCTCATAGGAATCCCTAGAGCACTCAAAGCCGCTAGGATGAAGTCCCAACGGACAGAGTCAAACGCTTTCCTCAGGTCGACTTTCAACATACCACTAGGCTGGATATTGTTTGTGTTGTAGCCATGAACGAGTTCAGTGGCCAGGAGGACGTTTTCACCGAGGAGACGCCCCGGCATGAAAGCTGATTGTGCCGGAGAGATGACATGAGAGAGAATCATTTGAAGCCTAGAAGCAAGAAGCTTTGCTATCACCTTGTAGAGAGTGTTTAGGCAAGATATAGGCCTAAAATCCGTAGTAGATTCTGCATTTGGGATCTTTGGGATTAGGACTAGTGTAGTTGCGTTCCACTGCTTGAGAAGCTTCCCGGATGAGAAGAATTCTTTGACGGCTTCCGTAATTTCAGGCCTGATGAAGCTCCAACAGCCCGTGAAGAATTCTGCTGAGTATCCATCCGGTCCGCTTGATTTATTCCTTGTCAATGAAAAGAAAGCCTGTCTGATCTCTTCAGAGGAGAAATCACTCTGCATGGAGTCTGATTGCTCCGGAGAGCATCTGAAAGGGAGCAGTAAATCAATATCCTCTTGTAGGAACAGGCACGACTTGCACTCACTTCCTATCAGATTGGTGAAGTAATCCACGCAACGGCTTAAAATTCAGTCTTGAGTATCAAATCTGCCACCATTGCCATCCGTGAGGAAATGGATGTGGTTCATTCGCCTTTCTAGTACTAGCAATACGGTGGAAATACGCCGTGTTTCTATCTCCGAGCTTCAGATTTGTTACCCGAGAACACTGGAGGTAAAACGCTTCTTCCGCAAGGGACATAATTTTCTATTTGCTTTCAGCCTCAAGCTCCAGGGATGCGTTAGCTCTTGTCGGTGAGGCTAAGGTCCGAGACTGACACTGCAAGAGAGTCTCATGAGCTTCGTGGACTCTTAATTCAATCTGCGAATAGTTTGACTTGGTGAAAAGTCTAATTGTCTCCTTCAAAAGTTTCAATTTCCTTGACACACGATACATTGCCGATCCAGCAATGTTTAGGGTGAACTGATAGGTTCTAAGTTTTACCCTATACTAAACTGCAAGTGAACAGCAATGTCAAAGTAGTATATAGGGTTATCGAATCCACAGGGACACTAGGTCTCAATAGATCAGAACAGTAGAGACTAATACTAGAAAGAAGCAATGTGATTGAATTAAAAGCGGTGCGAGAAAGTAAATCAGTAGCAGAGATTAACGGTTGTGGAAGCAAGTAATTAAAAGTGTCAAGCCTAGGGTATTCTCAGGAAATCAGACAAGCAGACAGTTCATTCAGTAAGGATCTAATTAAGCACAGTTCTAGAACTCAAAACACAGATATAGAACTAACCAAATTCCTTTGCGATAATTCTCTAAGTCTAAGTACCGCAAACCAAACTTTCGTTTGCGAGAACTAACAGATTAAACTAGCAATAAGTCCAAGTTTGATATGTTCACAATTATCCTAAACCAAACTTCCGTTTGCGCAAAGTTTAATTGCCCAATTTAATTAGTTCAGATTTCTAAACCCCACTTCCGTGACGTATTTAGCAACCTAAGATCTAGATTCTAATTGATCAGGTTAGAACTAGCTTTAAGCACAATTAAATTGAAGAACAGATATAGTTATGAATCCTTAACTGAATTTGAACAAGTCTAGCAAGTCATGAAATCCTATGTGAGAAACCCTAAACTTAACTAGGAATCTACTCAGACATAGATAATGAAAACATAATCATAGAATGAATAAATTGCATAAAAGAATAAGAGTAAAAGGGGTTCGAAATCTTCTCCAAATACAGATGACGTAACAGGTTCAGATCAGCCCCAAAAGCTCTAAAAATCCTCTGCTCTTAATTATCAAGCGTAATGTAAAAAGTATAAAGCGTATCTATTAAAAACACTAAAAACTCTATTATATAGGCATAATCTCGGCCAGGGGCTTCTTTGTAAATATCAGGAACTTCTGGATCAAAGTGCAATAACTTGATTCTTCTAAACCGCCGAGTTTCGGCCCATCTCGCTGGTGCATCGATCGTTGCTAGAGTGCAACGATCGACACCTTTCTCTGTTTCGGGCAGTGAACTCTATCTCTCGGCCAAACACTCCAAAAATCTCCAAAATGCTCCATTATCTCCAATTCAGCTCCAAACCTGATTATTCCTGTAAAAGACTCTAAAAGAACACAAAAGACACTAAAAACACACTTATATCATGGTCTAAAACTAGTAGAAACCATGATATATCAACTCCCCCACACTTAGCCTTTGCTTGCCCTCAAGCAAAACAGAGAACTAAAACATGGTGAAGAGGTTTGAAAACTCTTCAGAAACTCATTTCATCCTAGAAGCTACAATACTCAGATTCCCCTTAGTAAACCACTGAAAGATTCAATCACAGGATATCAAGACCAACATGTACTTCCCCCACACTTAGCAACTGTCCTAGGTAAACTCCACAATCACATTCAAGCATTCAAATTCTCCCTACTGACTTCTGCAAGTATTTAAGTGCGGTCTCACCTAAGGAGTATCGATCTAAAGGCACATGGATTCTTACCTTATCAGCTCTAGACCACCATACTATCTTTCTCTAGTCCCTTTCTTCTCTTTCCCTTCTTTAACAACTGATTTTTCCCCATTGGGTATCATTTTATTTTTTTTATCAGTGTTCTTCCCGTTATGGGGTGTACTTTGGACACATTCCATGGATCACATGAGAGAAAATAGTGTTTGCTACCATTCCCATGACCACTTCGGAGTTACTAACTCATCCTCAGTTTATCTTTTTTTTTTTTTTTTATTACTTTATAGAAGGGGAGAAGGGAACTAAATAGGACAGGTTTACAGGCTGTGTCAGAACTAACAGGGAATCCGACATAAAGCATACCAAGCCCTTAGGTGAGAAATCTAAGTCAGTATTAAGGTTGAAGTCAGTAAAGGATCCTCTGATACCTGAAGTGATGTGGGTGTTCCCAGTAGGTTGATCTGTGATGGGGTTTTCTAATAGTCATAGATAGATCCTGCAACTTCATCCCAATGGTTACTTAAGTTCCTGCAAGTCTTGTAAATCTTCTCAGAAAATCATAGTTTCTTACTTAAACAATTTTGACTCAATAAAACAAATTTTTTTTTGAAAAACGGACTGACTCTTAAGAAAACAGAAAGATATAAGTCAGTAGCACCTCCCCCATACTTAAGACACACTGTCCCCAGTAGTGTCCAGCGAAGGATTGGTAAAAAGAAAGAAAAATTTTGAAAAGATGAAATTATGTCTGTCGGGTTACCTCTGTCGCACAGGCATCGATCGTTGCACTAAGTGCATCGACCGTTACTTGGCGATTTTCGTGTATAGTCGATCGTTGCTCAGGACCGCAACGATCGCTGCAATGCGATTCCTTTCGTGTTGTGACGATCGACACAGAAGTGCATCGATCGCTGCATTGCGATTTAACCGAGACCTGCAAACATAAACTCACCAGAAACAAAAACAAACGTAAAATCCTAACAAAAACACCAAAAATGAAAAAGAAAAACACCAGTACCTAATGGTGGGTTGCCTTCCACCCAGCGCTTGTTTAAGGTCAATAGCTTGACCGGACGGATGGGAATTTTCAAGTGCCAGGAGGTCCTGACAGAGACTTTTTCTGTCTCTGTTCAAGTCTCCTCATCCAAGGTGGTGAGTAGGCTGTTGCGAAATGCTCATGTCCAAGAAAAGATGGAGTAAAATGCGCTCCAGGATCTATAACCATGGTATGATCAGGCTGCTCAAAATCTGCGTCCCTTATGTTGAATGTCTGCCCATCTATCAGTGGCTTTCGCAGCTTATCCATCTCATAGTGCAGTGGTTCATCTCCCAGGTGTAGGTCTATTAGACTCTGTCTAACATCAATCACAGCTCCTGCTGTAGCCAAGAATGGTCTCCCAAGCAATAAAGCTTCATCCGGGTCACAGTCATATTTTAGCACAAGGAAGTCCGTTGGAACTAAGTAGTCTCCAACTCTCACCGGAATGTCCATAAGGAGTCCTTCAAGAACTCGTATGGACTGATCAGCTAGGACAAGAGAAGTCCTAGTAGGAGTAAAATCCAACATGCCCAGCTTCTCTGCCACAGAGTAAGGCATTATGCTTCCAGCAGCTCCTAAATCACACAGAGAACGCCTAAAGCTATCCTCAAAGATAGAACAATCTAGCACAAAAACTCCAGGATCAGGTAGCTTCTTCGGGGTCTTAGTTAGCAGAACATCACTGATATGCTGAGGAACTATTATTTGTAGGAATGTTTAGGGGTTAATCCAGATTCAATTCTCAGATTCAACAGTTCCTAAACATGCGGATCTAGGTTCTCTTGAATAGAAACAATGATAGATCTCACCTTATACCTGTTTATGCAGCGGAATGAGATGGTATGGTCAGAGATCAGAGAGCCACCGAGAGATAACTCCTCCAGAGATTCACACACGCACACCGAGCAGGAAGAGGCTGCTAGACCGAGCTGAGGAGGCGCAGAGAGAGAGAGAGAGTCGCGGCTAGGGCTTCTTTTCGACCTGAACTCGTCTTAAGTTTATATAAAACTCGTTCAGTTCGTTTTGGGCCATTTGGCCCAAATGCCAATTAACTCCGAGGCGTTCGCGCACTGTGTCGATCGACACGCCTTGTGCATCGATCGACACACAGTGGCTAAACCGTTTTATTCTCTCTAAGTACAGTAAATGCCTAGCACTTTTACCGTACTTCTGCTAAACCATTCCTACACGTTTTCCTGTTAGCTTAGGCGTGTGACCCATATGGGATCATATAATAAAGGCAATAAGTCCAAAACTTATAGATCATGAGCGGACTCTAGCAAGCCATCATGACCCCCAGTATTATATGACTTATGTCTGATCATTGACATACTCTTACTTTCTAGAGACAGTACAGAGATTACTGGACATAATTCCAACAATCTCCCACTTGTACTGGAATCTCTGTATTCATAATCCTTTTTGTCTCAATATCTCGATTAGTCATAAGGCAAGATTAGTGTCATCCTTATAAAGCCTAATCTTGTTCATCGGACTCTGATTCGATACTGACAATCCAAACGACTCGGGACAGTCCGTTTGAGCATGGCCATGCATTTTCCAGTATTCAAATCTCCGATTGGCCTAGAGATATTCACTCCATTTATATTGGAGGGACAAATCCCGTCTTGTTCCATCACTGCAAACCACTCATTTCATAATGTACCCAAACAAGGTCCTTATAACTGTCGCAGAACGACAGCGTTAGACAATGATCAAAGTGCATCAGTCCATGTGCAGTCACATGCATGCGAACTCAGGTCTAAGGACTATACTCTATAGTCGTAGTAAGAATCTCTTATGACACAGATATAAATATCCTGAAGAGTTCTTATAAGCGGGTCTTGTCCGGTCGTATGTTCCCAACATACACATATGTACTGACTTTGATGCCGCGCATCTATGACACATTGAGACTTTGTCATAAGTCACGTACCAATCCAGTCTCACACGGTTGTTGATGTTCCAATTTCAACAACCTTCGACTAGGGACTGAATGATGTAATCCATTTATCAAATATAGGGTCTCATGATCAAGCTAAATGACTTTGATGACTCAAGACCAAGTCACTTACTTCGATGACCTATAAAATGGTTTATATCACTTTGGAACGATTATTTCATCACAGTTAAAATAATCTTGAAATAAAAATTTCATTAAACATAAAATGTTTTTACAAGAACATATCAAATAACTAAATAAAAGCCCTCAAACTCCCACTCAAATTTAGATTACATTTCAATGTCTCTAATGCCTACAGCTTCAGTCAGGAACTCGAGCTTAGGCCTTGGGAGTGGCTTTGTCAACGGATCAGCGACATTGTCATCTGTCGGTACTCCGCTGATCTTGACTTCCTTTCTATCAACGATGTCACGTATCAAGTGAAATCTTCTTTGAACATGCTTGGATTTCTGGTGTGATCTTGGTTCCTTTGCCTGAGCTATAACACCATTGTTGTCACAAAACAGTGCCAGAGACTCAGCTGCATCTGGTATCACACCTAGTTCAATAATGAACTTTCGTATCCAAACAGCTTCCTTCGCTGCTTCCGAAGCGGCGATATATTCAGCTTCTGTAGTGGAATCTGCAACGGTATCTTGCTTGGAGCTTCTCCAACTGATTGCACCGCCATTCAGACAAAAGATATAACCGGACTGTGACCGGAAATCATCTTGGTCTGTCTGGAAACTTGCGTCCGTGAATCCACTGACTTTAAGCACATCACTTCCACCGTACACCAAGAACTTATCCTTAGTATGTCTTAGATACTTCAAGATATTCTTTACGGCAATCCAATGGTTTTCACCTGGATTTGACTGGTATCTACTCGTCATGCTCAGTGCATAAGCAACATCAGGGCGAGTACAAATCATGGCATACATGATAGATCCTATTGCTGATGCATAAGGAATATTCTTCATGCGCTCAAGCTCAGCAGCCGACGTAGGGCTCTGCTTCTTGCTTAGCGTTGTGCCATGTACCATTGGCGTGAAGCCCTTCTTGAAATCTTTCATGCTGAATCTTTGCAGGACTTTGTCAATGTATGAGTCTTGACACAAGCCTATCAGCCTTTTAGATCTATCCCGGTAGATCCGTATTCCAAGAACGTAAGCGGCTTCACCCATGTCTTTCATGGAAAAACAACTTCCAAGCCAGTCCTTTACTGACTTCAGCATTGGAACGTCGTTTCCGAGAAGCAGTATGTCATCAACATACAGAATAAGATATACTATCTTGCTCCCACTAGTTTTCTTATACACGCATTGTTCTTCTTCGTTTCTGATGAAGTCAAATTGCTTGATCGCTTCATCAAAACGAAGATTCCAGCTCCTCGATGCTTGCTTCAATCCATAAATGGATTTATGAAGCTTGCATACTTTCCCAGCATTCTTTGGATCTATGTAACCGTCAGGTTGCGTCATATACACATCCTCTTCCAGAATTCCATTCAGGAAGGCGGTTTTCACGTCCATCTGCCAAATTTCATAATCATGAAAAGCTGCAGTTGCTAGTAGAATCCGAATAGATTTCATCATTGCCACTGGGGAATAGGTTTCATCGTAATCCACACCGTGAACTTGTCTGAAGCCTTTTGCCACCAACCTGGCTTTATAAATCTAAACATTTCCATCCACGTCAATCTTCTTCTTGAAGATCCATTTGCACTCGATGGCTTTTACACCAGCAGGTAAATCAACCAACGAAAAGACTTGGTTGACCGACATGGAGTCCATTTCGGAATCAGTGGCCTTGCGCCACTTAGAGGAATCTGGGCCCATCATGGCTTGATTGAAGTTCGATGGTTCATCACCATCAATGATCAAAAGATCATGACAGTTAGTCACGAGGAATCCTTGATATCTCTCGGGCTCGTGACGGATCCTCCCGGATCTTCGAACTTCAGGTACTACAGGTTCAGGCACTACAATTTCTTGTAGGTCCTCCTGCCGCTCTTCCTCTTCAGGTTGAGCAATATCCTGTTCATCTTGAATTTCTTCAAGCAGTACCTTACTCCCACTGTCTTTCTTGGAGAGAAACTCCCTCTCAAGAAAGTTACAATCCCGGGCAACAAAAATCTTGTTCTCGGAACGTAGATAGAAGTAATAAGCCTTGGTTTCCCGAGGATAACCAATGAAGTAGCATTTGTCAGACTTTGGTGTAAGCTTGTCTGAGATCAATCTCTTGACATAGGCTTCACAACCCCAAATTCTAAGATAAGACAGCACTGGAGCCACTCCAGTCCATAATTCATATGGTGTCTTTGCTACTGCTTTTGATGGCCCTCTATTTAGAGTGAACACTGCTGTTAGCAGAGCATATCCCCAAAGGGATATTGGAAGGTCTGTGTGACTCATCATAGACCGAACCATATCCAATAAGGTCCGATTCCTCCTCTCAGACACACCATTCCATTGCGGTGTTCCAGGAGGAGTGAGTTGGGATACGATCCCACACTCTCTCAGATGATCACTGAATTCTTGACTTAAGTATTCTCCTCCTCGGTCGGACCGAAGAGCCTTAATGCTTTTGCCAAGTTGGTTCTGTACTTCATTTTGGAATTCTTTGAATCTCTCGAACGATTCAGACTTATGTTTCATTAAATAAACATATCCATACCTACTGAAATCATCAGTGAAGGTAATGAAGTACTGATAGTTTCCTCTTGCATTTGTGGACATTGGGCCACACACGTCAGTGTGTATCAGGCCCAATAAGTCACTGGCCCTCTCGTTAGGTTTATTAAAGGGGGCCCGTGTCATTTTGCCCATCATGCATGATTCGCATTTCTCACATGACTCAAAGTCAAATGAGCCAAGAAGTCCATTCGTATGGAGCCTCTTGGATCTATCATGTATGCCATGACACGTACTTGTTTTGATATTGCTTTAATGTTAAGCAAAACAAGTAAGGACCAGTCAAATCCAGCAAAGAATCACTGGATTGCCGTAAAGAATATTCTAAAGTATTTGAAGAATACTAAGGATAAGTTCTTTAGGTAAAGAAGAAAGTGAGGTGCTACAAGTCGATAGAGTCTGAAAGGCAAGTTTCCAAGAGACAAAGATGATTTCCGGTCACAGTCCGGATATGTCTTGTGTCTGTCTGGCGGTGCACGGCACTGTTGCTGACTCCATGACTTAAACTGAATGATTCGCAGCTTGGGAAGCGGCGAAAGAGGTTGTTTGGAAAGAATAGTTCATCACTGAACTTGATGTGATTCCCAGCTTAGATGAGACTAGCTGCACATCAAAGATCCAAACACTTAGTGGAATAACCTATTCCGTAAGATAAATGACAGAGATGTTAAGTAGATCAGCAAGTTTCAACGAATGAGAACGTTGCTAATCTATTAACAAAGCCACTCCTTGAGCCTAAGCACGAGTCGTGGACTGTTGCTGTAGGATAAGTGAAATTAAGATGTAGTCTTAATTTCAGTGGGGTTTAGTAAAGGGCTTTATTTAGTTATTGTATGTTCTTGTAAAACATATAATGATGTTTAATGAAATTATTATTTCAAGATTATTTTAACTGTGATGAAATAATCGTTCCAAAATGAAATGAACCATTTTATAGGTCATCGAAGTAAATGACTTGATCTTGAGTCATCAAAGTCATTTAGCTTGGTCATAAGACCCTATATTTGATAGATGGTTTATATCATCCTGTCCCTAGTCGAAGGTTGTTGAAATTGGAACACCAACAACCGTGTGAGACTGGATTGGTACGTGACTTATGACAAAGTCTTAGTGTGTCATAGATGCGCGGCATCAAAGTCAGTACATAGGTGTATGTTGGGGAACATACGACCGGACAAGACCCGCTTATAAGAACTCTTCAGGATATTTATATCTGTGTCATAAGAGATTCTTACTACGACTATAGAGTATAGTCCTTAGACCTGAGTTCGCATGCATGTGACTGCACATGGACTGATGCACTTTGATCATTGTCTAACGCTATCGTTCTGCGATAGTTATAAGGACCTTGTTTGGGTACATTATGAAATGAGTGGTTTACAGTGATGGAACAAGACGGAATTTGTCCCTCCAATATAAATGGAGTGAATATCTCTAGGCCAATCGGAGATTTGAATACTGGAAAATGCATGGCCATGCTCAAACGGACTGTCCCGAGTCGTTTGGATTGTCAGTATCAAATCAGAGTCCGATGAACAAGATTAGGCTTTATAAGGATGACACTAATCTTGCCTTATGACTAATCGAGATATTGAGACAAAAGGATTGTGAATACAGAGATTCCAGTACAAGTGGGAGATTTTTGGAATTGTGTCCAGTAATCTCGGTACTGTCTCTAGAAAGTAAGAGTATGTCAATGATCAGACATAAGTCATATAATGCTGGGGGTCATGATGGCTTGCTAGAGTCCGCTCATGATCTATAAGTCTTGGACTTATTGCCTTTATTATATGATCCCATATGGGTCACACGCCTAAGCTAACGGGAAAATACGAAGGAACGGCTTAGCAGAAGTACGGTAAAAGTGCTAGGCATTTACTGTACCAAGAGAGACTAAAGGGCCTGATTAAATCCATGGGATTTAATCAGAACTGAGAATTGGGCCCAAAAGCCCATGAGAACTAGGAGAGATTTTAATGAATAAAATCAGACCTAGCTCTTCTAATTTTCTAAGAAGTTTGCGCCACCCACAGCCTCTCTCTGCGCCTCCCTGTCTGTCTGGTCTAGCAGCCAATTCCCGAGCGTGCGTGTGTGAGCCTTTGGAGGATCCATCCCTTGGTGGTTCTACTGATCTCTGACCTGTTCTATCTCTTCCGCTGCATAAACAGGTAAAAGGTGAGATCTACTTATGTTTCTATTCAAGAGAACCTAGATCTGTATGTTTAGGTTGATATGAATCTGTGAATTGAATCAGGATCAACTAAACAGTTCCTACAGTGGTATCAGAGCCATTGGTTCTTAGGATTTCTTGTTTTAGATTCATGGTTAGGTTGTTTATTCTGTTTAGAAGTGTTTTGAATCCATTACTGATAAGAAAAACACTTAAGAAACTGAATTGAATCCTGAACAAACGTTTGAAAAAATCGCAAACCAAGCTATATGACTTGGATTGCGTCGACCGATGGCTGTTGATGCATCGATCGATCATGGATCGATTGGATGATCACGGCTGATCCGATGATCGCGTCTTGATCGTGCAAGGATGGATCGCAACGATCGTTCCGTCCCGTCCCGTGAAGCAGCAACGATCGTTCGCATGCTGGCTTGCGGCTAGGTCACGGCCATGAATGGTCCGTGACCAATTTCGGTTCGGTTCGGTTTAAAACTTAATTAAAATCATCGTTCTGGTTTAATAAACAGATTTTAATAATTTTATTAAATCTGGTTAAACCGGGATAAGAAATCCAATGTCGAAAGAAATATTGGATTTAGTGCCTAAACCAGGAATTTCTAATTTGATTTGGTTGGACCAAATAAATTGAGAAAATCCGGTTTAGTAAATAACCGGTTGACAATTGTGGTCATCGTAGTAATTGAAACTTGGTTAGACCAGTTTTAATGAACCAGACCGGTTATGTCAATTAATTGGACAATTGGGTCATGTCTTGGACATGGACCAATTCTTGGGCCTCGGGCCAAGAAGTTAAAACAATTGGGCCAATTATTTGAGTCTTTCTTCAGATAAATTTAAAATTTATTTTATAATTTTATAAAGTCGATTTTAAATTAAAGTTTCCGAAATTTTGAAATTAGAAAGTTTCTTAAAATAGAAGTTTCTGAATTTGCGGGTTTTGGATTTCAAAGAAATTTCTAAAGTTAGAAAGTTTCCGGTTTTAGAAAGTTTCCAATTTTAGAAAGTTTCCAAAAATAGTAGGTTTCCAAAAAAAAATAGAAAGTTTCCCGAAATAGTAATCTTCTATTTTGGGAATGAATTTTAATAAACCTACGAACCTCAAATAATATCAAGCGTTGGATGTCTTGTCCAGACTATGTCAGCTGTCAAAGCCCATTCAATTGCATTCATGGCCTTACAGTGTGAGGATGTCTGCTTTTGCGTGGGTAAGACGGTTTGTGATTCATAAATGTCATTGGGAGTCCCAGACATTAATGATTACATGACTGTATAGTCTGGTTTTCTTGACTAGGCCATCGGGAGTCCCGGGCCTTGAGACATCAGAGTGGATTGGGCCTCGGGCCCAGATTCACAACCAAGAATTATATCACGGATATAATTAGCCGATATAGGGCTTACCGATATAAGCTAAAGTTGGGTGACGGCCAGTGGCCCACTTTAATCTTAGTTATATGTGGATCTTGGAATCATTATATTCTATTGAGGGTAACTGATGTTATTGAATATAATGCGTGATTAATCATATTAAATTATAATACGAGATTAATCATATTGAACATATTAACTAAAATCCTTTTATCTTATATTTCAGTTATGACTAGCACAAACAATCAAAACACTTTTTCGATCCGGTCTGTCCTTGAGATGGACAAGCTGAACGGATCAAATTTCTTGACTTGGTCGCGGAACCTGAGGCTAGTCCTCAGACAGGAGAGAAAGGACTATGTCCTTGAGAGAGCTCTCCCCGTAAGGATCGGGTCCAATGCTTCTCATGCAGTATATGATGCTTGGAATAAGCATTATAATGATGCGGTAGATGTGCGTGGTCTGATATTGGCCACCATGGACTCAGACTTGCGGGAGCAATATGAGAACATGGAGTCGCCAATAGAGATGATCAGCAGCCTGAAATTGAAATTTCAGGAGCAGATACGAGTGGAGAGATACCAGTTGGTTAAGTCTCTCACTAGCTGCAAGCTACCGAATGATCATCCAGTGAGTCCTCATGTCAGTAAAATGATAGGTTATATTGATAACCTGAGGAAACTGGATTATCCAGTTAGCCATGAATTGGCAACTGAGATCATTCTGCAGTCACTGCCGTCAAGCTATGATAAGTTCGTAAGGAACTATATCAAGAAAGGCTTAACGAAGACGTTGACTGAACTGCATGATATGCTCAAAACGGTTGAGCCAAACGTGAAGGGTAGGTTTATTAAACCTAGTATTGACAAGGGTGAAGACAAAGTTGTCCAGATTTTGAATCATGGCAAGCGTGTGTCTTCCGAGCCCAAGTCAGATACCTCTTACGTTGGTAAGTGCTGCTACTGTAAAGAGACAGGGCATTGGAAGAGAGATTGCATAAAATTCATGGAAGACGATGAGGAGTTGAAGTTGATGTATCAGACTACTTCCTCAGGTATTCATGTTATTACTTCAAGTTCTACCTTGCAGGTATTGGATACTGGTTGTGGCACTGATATTTGTTGTAATATGCAGAGCCTAAGCAACAGTAGAACGTTGAAGGAAGGGCAAGTGGAACTGCATGTCTGGAAGGAGCTATGGATGCTGCCTCAGTCATAGGGTTTTTCACTTGTAGATGCCTTCGAGGCTTGGTTTTATATTAAGTAATTGCTACAATGTACCTGCTTTAAGCAGAGTTGTTTTTCATTTTCTTGTAAGAATTTGAATGTTTTTCGTTTTGATAAAAGACAAGTTTTGTTCTTTTGATCTTAATGAAATATTAATTGTGGCACCCTATTCAAGGAATGGGTTTTATATCTTAAACCAAAGAGTGCCTAAATATAACATAAACACCGAATTGGTTTAAATCTGATGAATTAAACCTGATTTTTCTTGGCATAAAAGTCTTGGTCACATAGAGTAAGTCGGATTCAGAAATCCCATAGTCATGGACTGTTGGGCTCATTTGATAAAATATCTTATGAGACTTGAATTCTGTTTACTAGACCAAAAGATAAAGGGCCTATCTTAGCCGAGCTAGAGAAAAGCCCAAAGGCTTATTGGACCTGGAACATGCTCATGTATGTGGCCCAATGAGCAGTAATGCCAGAGAAAAATCTCATGTACTTCATTGTCTCTACTGATTACTTCAGTGAGTGTGACTGTGTTCATTTGATGAGACACAAGTCGGAATTCTTTGACATGGTCGAAAGAGTTCCAGAATGAAGTATAGGATCTGAATGACAAAAGTATTAAGACTCTGGATGAAATCACGAGTGAGAATACTTAAGTCATTGATTGTGTGATCATCTGAATGAGTGTGAAATCGTTTCACAGCTCATTTCTCCTGAAAACCTTGAGGTGTTTCTAAGAGAAAGAATCAGATCTTATTAGAAATGATTAAAGATGAGTCACACGAATCTTCCATGATATTTTAAGAATAACGCTCTAGAAATATCTAAGTTTACGCTAAAATAGTTCCACAAATATCGGTTGAAAGACACCACGTTAATGTGGATTGGAATCGATCCAAATTTGTCTTTACTGAGTATTTGTAGTTGTGCTACTTCGCTGGTTGTCCTAGAGAAACTAAGGCTTGTTACTTTTACGTCCAATCTGTTTTCTAAGAAGGGAAGTTATTTTCCAAGAAGAACAGTGGGAGTAAAAGCATAACTCGAAGTTTTCTTAGGGAAACCAAGGCTCGGTATTTTTACGACCATTCTGTTTTCTAAGAAGGGAAGTTACTTTCCAAGAAGAACAGTGGGAGTAAAAATATAACTCGAAGTAATTCGAGATATACAGGAGGCTGCTCAACCTGTTGAGGGAGAGCAACGGATGGATTTACAGATTTCTGTAGAATCTACACCCGTGGAGCCTGAAGTTCGGAGATATGAATGAATCAGTTACTAATCCGAGAGTGATTTCTCGTTATTAGTTGAACCTGATAATCATTGAAATCTGCACCTGTAGAGCCTGAAGTTCGCAGATATGAAAGAGTCAGTCGCTAATCCGAGAGTGAATTCTCGTCATTAGTTGAACCTGATGATCATTGTAAGTTCGAATGATCTGATGATCATTGAAAACGACAAATCTGCGAAATTCAAAGAAGTGAGCCCGGACTCCGAAGAATTACATTTTGTGTAAGTTGGCTTCATCGATCCATTCATGGATGGAAGCAAACATATCGGAGTTGGAATCTTCGTTCTGTTGAAGTAGTCAAGGTTTTGACTTGAACAGGAACGAAATGGAACTGAGCGTTTACTAATAGATTAGTGGGAGCGATATTGCATTTCTCAAAATGTATGTCGATGACATACTGATTCTCGGAAACAACGTCCCAATGCTGTAGTCGGTAAAGGACTGGGTTGGGAGTTGGTTTAGTGATTGACATGGGTAAAGCCACGAAAGTCTTGGATTCTGGATCTAAAGATAGAGATCCAGAAGAGCTGGTAGGACAAAGTCAGGATTCTTAAATTGACAAAGTCCTACACGTTTTCAGCACTCCAAGAAGGGTTTTTAAGCCAATGTCACATGGCAATACGTTAAGCAAGAAGCAGTGTCCTACGATAACTGCTGAGCTTGAATGCATGGATAGGATTCATATGCGACGGCAATTGGATCTATCATGTATGCCATGACACGTACTTGTTTTGATATTGCTTTAATGTTAAGCAAAACAAGTAAGGACCAGTCAAATCCAGCAAAGAATCACTGGATTGCCGTAAAGAATATTCTAAAGTATTTGAAGAATACTAAGGATAAGTTCTTTAGGTAAAGAAGAAAGTGAGGTGCTACAAGTCGATAGAGTCTGAAAGGCAAGTTTCCAACAGACAAAGATGATTTCCGGTCACAGTCCGGATATGTCTTGTGTCTGTCTGGCGGTGCACGGCACTGTTGCTGACTCCATGACTTAAACTGAATGATTCGCAGCTTGGGAAGCGGCGAAAGAGGTTGTTTGGAAAGAATAGTTCATCACTGAACTTGATGTGATTCCCAGCTTAGATGAGACTAGCTGCACATCAAAGATCCAAACACTTAGTGGAATAACCTATTCCGTAAGATAAATGACAGAGATGTTAAGTAGATCAGCAAGTTTCAACGAATGAGAACGTTGCTAATCTATTAACAAAGCCACTCCTTGAGCCTAAGCACGAGTCGTGGACTGTTGCTGTAGGATAAGTGAAATTAAGATGTAGTCTTAATTTCAGTGGGGTTTAGTAAAGGGCTTTATTTAGTTATTGATATGTTCTTGTAAAACATATAATGATGTTTAATGAAATTATTATTTCAAGATTATTTTAACTGTGATGAAATAATCGTTCCAAAATGAAATGAACCATTTTATAGGTCATCGAAGTAAATGACTTGATCTTGAGTCATCAAAGTCATTTAGCTTGGTCATAAGACCCTATATTTGATAGATGGTTTATATCATCCTGTCCCTAGTCGAAGGTTGTTGAAATTGGAACACCAACAACCGTGTGAGACTGGATTGGTACGTGACTTATGACAAAGTCTTAGTGTGTCATAGATGCGCGGCATCAAAGTCAGTACATAGGTGTATGTTGGGGAACATACGACCGGACAAGACCCGCTTATAAGAACTCTTCAGGATATTTATATCTGTGTCATAAGAGATTCTTACTACGACTATAGAGTATAGTCCTTAGACCTGAGTTCGCATGCATGTGACTGCACATGGACTGATGCACTTTGATCATTGTCTAACGCTATCGTTCTGCGATAGTTATAAGGACCTTGTTTGGGTACATTATGAAATGAGTGGTTTACAGTGATGGAACAAGACGGAATTTGTCCCTCCAATATAAATGGAGTGAATATCTCTAGGCCAATCGGAGATTTGAATACTGGAAAATGCATGGCCATGCTCAAACGGACTGTCCCGAGTCGTTTGGATTGTCAGTATCAAATCAGAGTCCGATGAACAAGATTAGGCTTTATAAGGATGACACTAATCTTGCCTTATGACTAATCGAGATATTGAGACAAAAGGATTGTGAATACAGAGATTCCAGTACAAGTGGGAGATTTTTGGAATTGTGTCCAGTAATCTCGGTACTGTCTCTAGAAAGTAAGAGTATGTCAATGATCAGACATAAGTCATATAATGCTGGGGGTCATGATGGCTTGCTAGAGTCCGCTCATGATCTATAAGTCTTGGACTTATTGCCTTTATTATATGATCCCATATGGGTCACACGCCTAAGCTAACGGGAAAATACGAAGGAACGGCTTAGCAGAAGTACGGTAAAAGTGCTAGGCATTTACTGTACCAAGAGAGACTAAAGGGCCTGATTAAATCCATGGGATTTAATCAGAACTGAGAATTGGGCCCAAAAGCCCATGAGAACTAGGAGAGATTTTAATGAATAAAATCAGACCTAGCTCTTCTAATTTTCTAAGAAGTTTGCGCCACCCACAGCCTCTCTCTGCGCCTCCCTGTCTGTCTGGTCTAGCAGCCAATTCCCGAGCGTGCGTGTGTGAGCCTTTGGAGGATCCATCCCTTGGTGGTTCTACTGATCTCTGACCTGTTCTATCTCTTCCGCTGCATAAACAGGTAAAAGGTGAGATCTACTTATGTTTCTATTCAAGAGAACCTAGATCTGTATGTTTAGGTTGATATGAATCTGTGAATTGAATCAGGATCAACTAAACAGTTCCTACATTATGTCTGATCATTGACATACTCTTACTTTCTAGAGACAGTACAGAGATTACTGGACATAATTCCAACATTATTACCCAGTCTTTCAGATCATCATCTAGGGGCAACATCTTGTTCAGGTACCTCTGTACACATGGATGATAAGGTGGATCATCAGAAGTTGGAATTTCTTCCAATTCTTCACCAATCTCCTCTAGCTTTTTCAGCTCTTCAATCTCTTGTTTGATCACTTCAGATACTTTGGGATATTGCCTAATGGCTTGTGCATAAACGTCCTCTTGAGTGATCTCAGACACATCAGGGAACAGGCGGGCCAACTCTGCATCAATCTCATTTTCATCCGACAGTTCTGTCTGTTCACGCCCTGCAACGATCGACACAAAAGGTGCCTCGATCGTTGCCATCCCGACGGGTGCATCGATCGTCTCAGGAGTTGCATCGATCGACGCACTGCAGCAGATTGCACCCGAGAGTTTTTCACAAATATCCGAAAATTCTTGTTCTGTCACCAATTCAGCCGTACTTAGCTCAAATCTTTCACCTAGGTGAGATCCATCATTAATGAGTACAGACCAGGCCTTAATATGAGTGTCTGCCACTCCTTTTCCTTTCAGTGAGCTGGACATCTGGTTCACCTGAGTGTCCAACTGCTTCATGTGAGTGCTCAGAGACTCAAATTTCCCATTGAGGTATTGATAGACAGCGTCCAGCTTCTTGTTGTTGTCCACAGAAATCTTGGTCTGACTCTCAATTAGTTGTTCCATCATAGCCTCCATTTTGCTCTCATGGGCTGTAGATGCAGGAGGAGTCTGATAGGATGTAGATCCATAGGTTCTCTGAGTACCTTGTCCATAGGTCTTCTGAAAACCACCGGTATTTCCTCCATTTGAGAATCTGTTCCCCTGTTGATTACCAAATCTATTACCTTGGAAACCAGAACCTCCTATGAAATTCACATCTTCTTCCTGAGTGTCCTCCTCAGTCTGAATCACCTCTACATCTTGGGCAAAGTGGACAGCTTTCTTACTTGTCAGGAGATTGTAAACTGTGTCCAATCTGGATCTTATATTAGCTATATCAGAATTCTCTACAATTCCACCAGATCTCTTCCTCCTTTCATCCATTGTTTTGCAACTGTTGCTGCCAATTAGGTTCTCAATCAACTGCTTAGCCTGTGTAGGAGTCCTGGTGTTGAAATTAGCATTACTGGAATTATCCAGCGCAGTCTGATAAGGGAGATCTATGCCTCTGAAGAAGATACCAATCAGCTGTACTTCTGTGAATCCATGGTGTGGACAGTCACGCTGATACTGCTTAAATCTCATCCAGGCAGTCTTCAAGGGCTCCACAGCTCCTTGGGAAAAGGTGAGTATGTCCTGTCTGGACTGATCCGAGCGCGCATCATCATAAAAATGACGCAGGAACTCACTCTTTAAGGCTGTCCAAGTAGTATACTGACCAGGTGCCAGTTGTCTCAGCCATGCACTAGCGTCTCCAGCAAGACTGTGCGGAAATAGCTTAAGGAACAGATAGTCCGGGCATACTCCTTCATACTTCATGCCAGTGACAATGTCCTCAAACTTGTCAATGTGATCCATAGGATGCTCTGTTTGAAGACCATGGAAAGCAATCTTTCTCATCAGCTGGTAGTAGATGGTCTTTACCTCAAAATCATTCCTCTCAAAAGCAGGAAGCACTAGAGCTGCTCGGTTTGCATGAAACTCATCAGGTCTGTTGTAATCAGCTAGTGTCCTCTCATGAACCACCATCTCTCTACCTTGAGCTCGTCTTTGACCCTGGTTTTGTTCCTGTTGCAGCTCCTCAGGAGGGTCAGGGATGACATTCCCTTCAGCATCAACCCTTTGCCCATCAGCATTGTAAGGATTGTTCTCCGGATCCCTCAGGGTACCCTCATCATCTGGTATCAAGATCAAACGTTCTCGTACCATTCTCTCTCTTCTTTCTCTCCTGTTAGCTCTTTCTAAACGTCCAAGTTCCTCAAGATCGAGATTAACCAAGCTCGAGTTCGGATTACTTCTAGTTTTCTGCGTTGGCATAAACTGTCTGTAATCGTCCAGCAACGATCGATGCTATCAGTGCAACGATCGATTCAATCTCAAATCGCTTAGTGACGATCGATGCAAGGGATGCAACGATCGACGCAAGGCGAAATTCGTACCTGCGACAGAAAGAAACAGAGAAAAAGTTTAGCAAAATCAAAAATAAAAGCGAAAAAGCAAAAACAAAAAGAAAAATTTCTAGTAAAAACCCTAAGTTCGGTCCTATCGAAGACTCAAAGAGTCCCCGGCAACGGCGCCAAAAACTTGATAGGTTCTAAGTTTTACCCTATACTAAACTGCAAGTGAACAGCAATGTCAAAGTAGTATATAGGGTTATCGAATCCACAGGGACACTAGGTCTCAATAGATCAGAACAGTAGAGACTAATACTAGAAAGAAGCAATGTGATTGAATTAAAAGCGGTGCGAGAAAGTAAATCAGTAGCAGAGATTAACGGTTGTGGAAGCAAGTAATTAAAAGCGTCAAGCCTAGGGTATTCTCAGGAAATCAGACAAGCAGACAGTTCATTCAGTAAGGATCTAATTAAGCACAGTTCTAGAACTCAAAACACAGATATAGAACTAACCAAATTCCTTTGCGATAATTCTCTAAGTCTAAGTGCAGCAAACCAAACTTTCGTTTGCGAGAACTAACAGATTAAACTAGCAATAAGTCCAAGTTTGATATGTTCACAATTATCCTAAACCAAACTTCCGTTTGCGCAAAGTTTAATTGCCCAATTTAATTAGTTCAGATTTCTAAACCCCACTTCCGTGACGTATTTAGCAACCTAAGATCTAGATTCTAACTGATCAGGTTAGAACTAGCTTTAAGCACAATTAAATTGAAGAACAGATATAGTTATGAATCCTTAACTGAATTTGAACAAGTCTAGCAAGTCATGAAATCCTATGTGAGAAACCCTAAACTTAACTAGGAATCTACTCAGACATAGATAATGAAAACATAATCATAGAATGAATAAATTGCATAAAAGAATAAGAGTAAAAGGGGTTCGAAATCTTCTCCAAATACAGATGACGAAACAGGTTCAGATCAGCCCCAAAAGCTCTAAAAATCCTCTGCTCTTAATTATCAAGCGTAATGTAAAAAGTATAAAGCGTATCTATTAAAAACACTAAAAACTCTATTATATAGGCATAATCTCGGCCAGGGGCTTCTTTGTAAATATCAGGAACTTCTGGATCAAAGTGCAATAACTTGATTCTTCTAAACCGCCGAGTTTCGGCCCATCTCGCTGGTGCATCGATCGTTGCTAGAGTGCAACGATCGACACCTTTCTCTGTTTCGGGCAGTGAACTCTATCTCTCGGCCAAACACTCCAAAAATCTCCAAAATGCTCCATTATCTCCAATTCAGCTCCAAACCTGATTATTCCTATAAAAGACTCTAAAAGAACACAAAAGACACTAAAAACACACTTATATCATGGTCTAAAACTAGTAAAAACCATGATATATCATGAACCATTCCAAGCAGATTAGAGGGAGGAAGTCTCCATTCATAAGCATAAAGTTATAGAACCTGAATGGACTCCTGCGTTTAGGTGAAGAAGGAGCCAAGGTCACTGCACAAGAAGTGTGATTCGAGAAGTCAGGATCCTCAAAAAACGCCACAGATTCAGGATAAAGAGCCGCCTAGTTAGAGTTGACCAGAATCCGGTCCAGTTTTTTTGCAACAGGCCTTGACTTGTACTTGTTCCACCAGGTAAACAATTTTCCTCGGAATGTTAAGTCTTCCAGGTCTGAATCAAGAAGACAGCTCCTGAAATCTCTGATTCTTCTGTCCGCATTAAGGGAAGCTGCCAATGAGTGCTCCGATGGGTTTAGGATTTGATTGAAATCACCCATACCCAACCACGGTTTACCCATCATCATACTAGAACCAGATAATTCAGTCATTTCCCTCCAAAGTATTTGCCTCTCTTGATCATCATTTGACGCATATATCACAGAAATTATACAAGGTAATGGAGAGTCCGGCAGAAACACCTCACACAATATCATTTGCGAAGATTTGCTGATGATCATTACCTTCACACTCTAATGCCACAACACCTAGATCCTACCAAGCTCCGAAAACATATAGTTATCTACTATCGGCCATCCGGGAAGAATACTGTTTGCAAGCTTCAACCATTTATGATGCTTCACCTTGGTCTCAATAATTCCTCCAAAAATTGGTTTATTTACTTTATACCATTTTCTAAATCCGCTACGGTGGCTCGCTATATTGAAACCCCGAACATTCCAACAAAAAGGTCCTTACACATTAAAAATTAAGCAAGGTTGGGGCTTGCACCTCGAGAATTTTTCTTTTGCAGCTTCTTTTTCTTGTTCTTTGCTGCAGCCTTTTTAGCTTTGATTTGGAGGATCATATCAGATAGCCTATCGGAGACCACTGAAGAGTCAGCTTCAACACTAGAAGTCAGATCATGGGAGCCAGAATCCTGACTGAGATCCGCTTCTTGAGGGATGCTGGACTGAACATGAATGACCATGGCGCTGCTCTGACCTGTTACAGTATCAGCCACTGTCCCTAGCTTTGACTCCGAGAACTTGATAGTTGTCGAAGAGGGAGCCTGCTGGCTAACAACTGATGGGAGAGAAGCACTTTTTGCTTCTGCCTTTCCTCTGCGAGATGTTGGGTCCTTTATCCCTTTAGCTTTAAGTCTCGGGCAGGAATTTGGAGAGTGCGCCGAAGACTTGCAAGAGGGATAGGTTACAGGTGCATGTGATATATCATGGTTTCTACTAGTTTTAGACCATGATATAAGTGTGTTTTAGAGTCTTTTGGTGTTGTTTTAGAGTCTTATACAGGTATTACCATGTTTGGAGTGGAATAGGAGATATTGGAGCTTTTTGGAGCTTTTTGGTGATTTGACCCGAGAGATAGAGTTCACTGTCCAGAAAAGCGTAATGCATCGATCGACACACATTTGTTGGAATTATGTCCAGCAATCTCTGTACTGTCTCTATGACGTAAGAGTATGTCAGTGATCAGACATAAGTCATACAATGCTGGGGGTCATGATGGCTTGCTAGAGTCCGCTCATGATCTATAAGTCTTGGACTTATTGCCTTTATTGTATGATCCCATATGGGTCACACGCTTAAGCTAGCAGGAAATAATGTTGGAACGGCTTAGCAGAAGTACGACAAAAGTGCTAGGCATTTGTCGTACTAAGAGAGAAAGATTAATGGGTCTGATTAAATGGGATTTAATCAGATTGGGCCCAAAAGCCCATAAGGGAAAGAGAAGGCTTTTAATGACTAAAAGCCAAGTCTTTTCCCCCTAACCCTAAACCCAGCCGATTTTCTCCTCTCTCTCTGCGCCAGCCTCCTTGTGGTCTAGCAGCCAGTTTCCGGTGATTGCGTGTGTGAGCCTTTGGAGGATCCATCTCTCGGTGTATCTCCCTGATCATTGACCTGTTCTTCTTTCCGCTGCAACTAACAGGTAAAAGGTGAGATCATCTAATGTTTCTAAATAAGAACACCTAGATCTAATGCATGTTTAGGTTGATATCAATACGAGAATTGAATCAGGATCAACCATAACTTCCGACAGTGGTATCAGAGCCATTGGTTCTTAGGTTTCTTGTTTTAGATTCATTGTTTAGGTTGTTTAATCTGTTTAGAATTGTTTTTGAATCAATTACTGATAAGATAAAACAGTTAAGAATCAGAATTGAACCCTAAACACACAAGAAAAATCGCAAAACATGAGCTATATGACTCAGATTTGCGATCGGCCAAAGATGGATCGACCGGCTTGGCCGGTTGGTTTTACGGCCGAAAGGAGGCTCGGGTGGACGGCGGACGGTCGACTGAGAGACGTCCCGATCGCATGGATCGTGCGATAGCCGATCGCATGGATCGCGTCCCGCGTTCGTCGTCCCGATCGTCTCGTCCGGATGGTGTCCCGATCGCGTGAGGTTTCGACCGTCCGGATCGCGTCACGCTCTCGGACGTCCCGATCTCTCGACCCGAGCATCACGTCCCGTCCCGAGCTGCCGAGCGAACGTCCCGATCCGGATCAAACGCGGCTGGCCTGCGGCTATCGCTTTTGCGTGAGGCTTACGGCTGGCCGGTTAGGGTTTTGGGTGTGATGGGCCGGTTCGATTTCGGTTAGCTGGTTCGGTTCAAAACTTGATTAAAATCTTCGTTCTGGTTTAATAAACAGGTTTTAATAATTTTATTAAATCTGGTTAAACCAGGATAAGAAATCCAATGTCGAAAGAAATATTGGATTTAGTGCCTAAACCGGGAATTTCTAATTTGATTTGGTTGGACCAAATAAATTGAGAGATTCCGGTTTAGTAAATAACCGGTTGACAATTGTGGTCATCGTAGTAATTAAAACTTGGTTAGACCAGTTTTAATGAACCAGACCGGTTATGTCAATTGATTGGACAATTGGGTCATGTCTTGGACATGGACCAATTCTTGGGCCTCGGGCCAAGAAGTTAAAACAATTGGGCCAGTTAATTGAGTCTTTCTTCAGATCAATTTAAAATCCATTTTATAAAATTATAAAGTCGTTTTTAAATTAAAAGTTTCCGAAATTTTGAAATTAGAAAGTTTCTTAAAATAGAAGTTTCTGAATTTGCGGGTTTTGGATTTTAAAGAAATTTCTAAAGTTAGAAAGTTTCCGGTTTTAGAAAGTTTCCAATTTTAGAAAGTTTCCAAAAATAGTAGGTTTCCATAAATAGAAAGTTTCCCGAAATAGTAATCTTCTATTTTGGGAATGATTTTAATAAACCTACGAACCTCAAATAATATCAAGCGTTGGATGTCTTGTCCAGGCTATGTCAGCTGTCAAAGCCCATTCAATTGCATTCATGGCCTTACAGTGTGAGGATGTCTGCTTTTGCGTGGGTAAGACGGTTTGTGATTCATAAATGTCATTGGGAGTCCCAGACATTAATGATTACATGACTGTATAGTCCGGTTTTCTTGACTAGGCCATCGGGAGTCCCGGGCCTTGAGACATCAGAGTGGATTGGGCCTCGGGCCCAGATTCACAACCAAGAGTTATATCACGGATATAATTAGCCGATATAGGGCTTACCGATATAAGCTAAGGTTGGGTGACGGCCAGTGGCCCACTTTGATCTTAGTTATATGTGGATCTTGGAATCATTATATTCTATTGAGGGTAACTTATGTTATTGAATATAATGCGTGATTAATCATATTAAACTTTAATACGAGATTAATCATTTTGAACGTATAACTAATAACCTTTTTATTTACATATATTTCAGATATGACTACTACAAGCACACCAAACGCATTCTCGATCCGGTCTGTTCTCGAGAAGGAGAAGCTGACTGGAACGAACTTCCTGACATGGTCAAGGAACTTGAGGCTGGTCCTCAAGCAGGAGAAGAAGGATTATGTCCTTCGTGATCCTCTCCCCGAGAGGCCTCCTGCCAATGCCGCCAGGACTGTGCATAATGCTTGGGAAAAGCATTCGTCAGATGAAAATGATGTCTATTGCCTGATGTTGGTGACAATGACTGCTGAGCTGCAGAAGCAGTTCGAGAGTGTTTTGTCACCCATCGAGATAATGGCAAGCCTGAAATCACTTTTTCAGGAGCAGGCTAGGACTGAGAGGTTCCAGACAGTTAAGAGCCTCTTGGACTGCAAGTTGGCTGCGAATGCGGCAGTGAGTCCTCATGTCTTGAAGATGATGGGTTATCTCGATCATCTTCAGAAACTCGACTGCCCAATCAGCCAGGAACTTGCCTGCGACATCATTCTGCAGTCATTACCTGCAAGCTATGATCAGTTCATTCTGAACTTTAACATGCATGGCTTGAGTAAGACATTGCCTGAGCTTCACGGAATGCTCAAGACTGCAGAGCCCAACTTGAGGAAAACTGCCAAGGACCCAGTGTGCTTATGGTGCAAAAGGGCAAGGGCTTTAAGAAATCCTCTGCTAAGGATAAGGGAAAGGCCAAGGCTGTCCATGTCGAGGACAAGGACACGCCAAAGCCCAAGCCCAAGTCCAAGGCTGGGCCAACTGACATATGCAGGTTCTGTAAAGAACCAGGGCATTGGAGGAGAGAATGTAAGAAATTCCAAGAAGGTCTAAAGGAATTGAAGAAGAAGACTCTCGAGACTTCTTCGACAGGTATTTTTGTTATAGAAGTTAATACAACTACTTCTGATAATACCTCATGGGTCATGGATACTGGTTGTGGGGCTCATATTTGTACTAATATGCAGGCACTCAGCAACAGTAGAAGGCTGAAGCAAGGACAAGTGGAACTACGAGTTGGGAATGGAGCGAAAGTTTCAGCACTAGCTGTAGGAACATACTTGTTGTCTTTACCTTCGGGATTGATTTTAGAACTTAATAATTGTTATTTTGTACCTGCTATAAGCAGAAATATTATTTCAATTTCTTTGTTGGATTTGGAAGGTTATGATTTTTCAGTTAAGAATAAATTATGTTCCTTCAATCGCAACAATTTGTTCTATGGTTCTGCCCCTCTTACGAATGGGCTTTACATACTCGATCAATCCGCGCCAATTTATAACATTAATACAAAACGGTTTAAACCTAATGAGGAAAACCGAACGTTTCTATGGCATTGTCGTTTAGGGCACATCAGCGAGAAACGCATCAAGAGGCTCCATTCGAATGGACTTCTTGGCTCATTTGACTTTGAGTCATGTGAGAAATGCGAATCCTGCATGATGGGCAAAATGACACGGGCCCCCTTTAATAAACCTAACGAGAGGGCCAGTGACTTATTGGGCCTGATACACACTGATGTGTGTGGCCCAATGTCCACTAATGCAAGAGGAAACTATCAGTACTTCATTACCTTCACTGATGATTTCAGTAGGTATGGATATGTTTATTTAATGAAACATAAGTCTGAATCTTTTGAGAAGTTCAGAGAATTCCAAAATGAAGTACAGAACCAACTTGGCAAAAGCATTAAGGCTCTTCGGTCCGACCGAGGAGGAGAATACTTAAGCCAGGAATTCAGTGATCATCTGAGAGAGTGTGGGATCGTATCCCAACTCACTCCTCCTGGAACACCTCAATGGAATGGTGTGTCTGAGAGGAGAAATCGGACCTTATTAGATATGGTTCGATCTATGATGAGTCACACAGACCTTCCTATATCCCTTTGGGGATATGCTCTGCTAACAGCAGTGTTCACTCTAAATAGAGCGCCATCAAAAGCAGTAGCAAAGACACCATATGAATTATGGACTGGAGTGGCTCCAGTGCTGTCTTATCTCAGAATTTGGGGTTGTGAAGCCTATGTCAAGAGATTGATCTCAGACAAGCTTACACCAAAATCTGACAAATGCTATTTTATTGGTTATCCACGGGAAACCAAGGCTTATTACTTCTATCTACGTTCCGAGAACAAGATCTTTGTTGCCCGGGATTGTAATTTTCTTGAGAGGGAGTTTCTCTCTAAGAAAGACAGTGGGAGTAAGGTACTGCTTGAAGAAATTCAAGATGAACAGGATACTGCTCAACCTAATGAGGAAGAGCAGGAGAAGGCCCTACAAGAAATTGTAGAGCCTGAACCTGTGGTACCTGAAGTTCGAAGATCTGGGAGGATCCGTCACGAACCCGAGAGATATCAAGGATTCCTCGTGACTGACTGTCATGATCTTCTGATCATTGATGGTGATGAACCATCGAACTTCAATCAAGCCATGATGGGCCCAGATTCCTCAAAGTGGCGCCAGGCCACTGATTCCGAGATGGACTCCATGTCGGTCAATCAAGTCTTTTCGTTGGTTGATTTGCCTGCTGGTGTAAAAGCCATCGAGTGCAAATGGATCTTCAAGAAGAAGATTGACGTGGATGGAAATGTCCAGATTTATAAAGCCAGGTTGGTGGCAAAAGGTTTCAGACAAGTTCACGGTGTGGACTACGATGAAACCTATTCACCGGTGGCTATGATGAAATCTATTCGGATTCTACTAGCAACTGCAGCTTTTCATGATTATGAAATTTGGCAGATGGACGTGAAAACCGCCTTCCTGAATGGTATTCTGGAAGAGGATGTGTATATGACGCAGCCTGACGGTTACATAGATCCAAAGAATGCTGGGAAAGTATGCAAGCTTCATAAATCCATTTATGGATTGAAGCAAGCATCGAGGAGCTGGAATCTTCGTTTTGATGAAGCGATCAAGCAATTTGACTTTATCAGAAACGAAGAAGAACAATGCGTGTATAAGAAAACTAGTGGGAGCAAAATCGTTTTTCTTATTCTGTATGTTGATGACATACTGCTTCTCGGAAACGACGTTCCAATGCTGAAGTCTGTAAAAGACTGGCTTGGAAGTTGTTTTTCCATGAAAGACATGGGTGAAGCCGCATACGTTCTTGGAATTAGGATCTATCGGGATAGACCTAAGAGGCTGATAGGCTTGTGTCAAGACTCATACATTGACAAAGTCCTACAAAGATTTAGCATGAAAGATTCCAAGAAGGGCTTCACGCCAATGGTACATGGCACAACGCTAAGCAAGAAGCAGAGCCCTACGACGGCTGCTGAACTCGAGCGTATGAAGAACATTCCCTATGCATCTGCTATAGGATCTGTTATGTATGCCATGATCTGTACTCGTCCTGATGTTGCTTATGCATTGAGCATGACGAGTAGATACCAGTCAAATCCAGGTGAAAACCATTGGATTGCCGTAAAGAATATCTTGAAGTATCTAAGACATACTAAGGATAAGTTCTTGGTGTACGGTGGAAGTGATGTGCTTAAAGTCAGTGGATTCACGGATGCAAGTTTCCAGACAGACACAGATGATTTCCGGTCACAGTCCGGTTATGTCTTTTGTCTGAATGGCGGTGCAGTAAGTTGGAGAAGCTCCAAGCAGGACACCGTTGCTGATTCCACTACAAAAGCTGAATATATCGCCGCCTCGGAAGCAGCGAAGGAAGCTGTTTGGATACGAAAGTTCATTAAGGAACTAGGTGTGATACCAGATGCGGCTGAGCCTCTGGCACTGTTTTGTGACAACAATGGTGCTATAGCTCAGGCAAAGGAACCAAGATCACACCAGAAATCCAAGCATGTTCAAAGAAGATATCACTTGATACGTGACATCATTAATAGAAAGGAAGTTAAGATCAGCCGAGTTCCGACAGATGATAATGTCGCTGATCCGTTGACAAAGCCACTCCCAAGGCCTAAGCTCGAGTTCCTGACTGAAGCTGTAGGCATTAGAAACATTGAAATGTAATCTAAATTTGAGTGGGAGTTCTGTGAGCTTTATTTTAGTTATTTGATATGTTCTTGTAAAACATTATTTTATGTTTAATGAAATTATTATTTCAAGATTATTTTAACTGTGATGAAATAATCGTTCCAAAATGATATGAACCATTTTATAGGTCATCGAAGTAAATGACTTGATCTTGAGTCATCAAAGTCATTTAGCTTGATCATGAGACCCTATATTTGATAGATGTTTTATATCATCCTGTCCCTAGTCGAAGGTTGTTGAAATTGGAACAACAACAACCGTGAGAGACTAGATTGGTACGTGACTTATGACAAAGTCTTAATGTGTCATAGATGCACGGCATCAAAGTCAGTACATAGGTGTATGTTGGGAACATACGACCGGACAAGACCCGCTTATAAGAACTCTTCAGGATATTTATATCTGTGTCATAAGAGATTCTTACTACGACTATAGAGTATAGTCCTTAGACCTGAGTTCGCGTGCATGTGACTGCATATGGACTGATGCACTTTGATCATTGTCTAACGCTATCGTTCTGCGATAGCTATAAGGACCTTGTTTGGGTACATCATGAAATGAGTAGTTTACAGTGATGGAACAAGATGGGATTTGTCCCTCCAATATAAATGGAGTGAATATCTCTGGGCCAATCGGAGATTTGAATACTGGAAAACGCATGGCCATGCTCAAACGGACTTTCCCGAGTCGTTTGGATTGTCAGTATCAAATCAGAGTCCGATGAACAAGATTAGGCTTTATAAGGATGACACTAATCTTGCCTTATGACTAATCGAGATATTGAGACGAAAGGGATTATGAATACAGAGATTCCAGTTCAAGTGGGAGATTGTTGGAATTATGTCCAGCAATCTCTGTACTGTCTCTATGACGTAAGAGTATGTCAGTGATCAGACATAAGTCATACAATGCTGGGGGTCATGATGGCTTGCTAGAGTCCGCTCATGATCTATAAGTCTTGGACTTATTGCCTTTATTGTATGATCCCATATGGGTCACACGCTTAAGCTAGCAGGAAATAATGTTGGAACGGCTTAGCAGAAGTACGACAAAAGTGCTAGGCATTTGTCGTACTAAGAGAGAAAGATTAATGGGTCTGATTAAATGGGATTTAATCAGATTGGGCCCAAAAGCCCATAAGGGAAAGAGAAGGCTTTTAATGACTAAAAGCCAAGTCTTTTCCCCCTAACCCTAAACCCAGCCGATTTTCTCCTCTCTCTCTGCGCCAGCCTCCTTGTGGTCTAGCAGCCAGTTTCCGGTGATTGCGTGTGTGAGCCTTTGGAGGATCCATCTCTCGGTGTATCTCCCTGATCATTGACCTGTTCTTCTTTCCGCTGCAACTAACAGGTAAAAGGTGAGATCATCTAATGTTTCTAAATAAGAACACCTAGATCTAATGCATGTTTAGGTTGATATCAATACGAGAATTGAATCAGGATCAACCATAACTTCCGACAACATTGTGCATCGATCGACACACGAGCAAGATGGGCCTTCCTCGGCGGTTTAATGAAGAATGCAGAATTCACACTTTGAACCAGAAGTTTCCAGTATTTACAAAGAAGCCCCAGCCGTGATTAGGCTATATAATTAGGATTTTGGTGTTTAATTTAGTTACGCTTTCATACTTAGAGCTGAGAGTTTTTAGAGCTTTTTGGGGGCTGATCTAATCCTGTACTGCATCCTGATTTTTGGAGAAGATTTTGAACCCCTTTACTTCTTTATTCTCTTTTAGGCAATCTATTAATTCATTGATTATGTTTTCATATTCTATGTCTGAGTAGATTCACAGTTAGGTTTAGGGATTCTCATAGGGATTTCATGACTTGCTAGATATAATTAATTCAGTTAAGGATTCATATCATAATTGTTCTTCAAGCTAAATTGTGCTTAACACTAGTTTCTAACTTGATCACTTAGAATCTAGATCTTAGGTTGTTAAATTGACACGAAAGTGTGGTTTAGAATCTGAACTATTTAGGTTGAGCAATTGAATTACTTGCAAAGAAATTTGGTTTAATTGAATTGTGAACATATCAAACTTAATCTTAAAGCTGGTTTAATCTGTTAGGAATTACAAAGAAATTTGGATTTCTGCTGTTAGACTTAGAGAATTCTCACAACGAAAGTTGGTTAATTCTAATTCCTGTTGGGAATGTCCTGAAATCTACCGTACTATCTCTAGAAAGTATGATAAGTGTCGAGATCAGACATAAGTCATAAATACTGGGTGATCATGATGGCTTGCTAGAGTCCGCTCTTGATCTATAAGTTTAGGACTTATTACCAGTATTGTATGATCCCTAAGGGTCACACACCATAGCTAAAGGGAAAGTTAAATGGAATTAATACGGTAAGATGCAGTGGCATTTACTGTATTGGATCAGAGAATTGGGCCAGAATTGGTAAGATGCAGGTTTTTGCCTGATTTGTGTCTTGGGCCCAAATGGTTAATGAGCCATTAGTCAAATGACTTGGGCCCATTAATGAGAAATAAAAGGATTCGAAACCCTAAGGAAGAGCTAGCTTTTGGCGATTTTTCTTTTTGTGGCCGCGAGTCTCTCTCTCTCTCTAACCTCTCTCTCTGATCTGATCCATCTCTTTGGTCTAGCAGCCATCCCTTGCTTGTAAGAGTGTGGATACTCAAGGAGGAATAGGTGATTCATCTGTTCTGAGCTGATCTTGTCATTACCATCAATAATCCGCTGCAAAAGGTAATGTCACAGGTTTGATTTATGATTCGTTTTGCAAGAACCTAGATCTGTTTAAGATTATGTGTTAGGTTGTAATTTGGGAATTAAACCTTGAACAACACTATAATCCTTCAGTGGTATCAGAGCTAAGGTCATTAGTTTCTTGTAAAATTGGATCATATGAATGTTTAAAGGTTTTTGAATCAATTGAATGAATTAAAAATTGATTAAAATCATTAAACCCTAATCGTTTGATATGGTCTCGTAATGATCATGTAATGATTGGCCGATATGATTGTATTTTGCGATCGCTTTAATTAAATGTGTCGATCCTGTTGTTTGATCAATCACGATGGCCCATGTTTAATTAATTGGCTCACGTTTTGTGTTTGCGTGTGGCGTGTGCTAATGTATGATCCGATTATTAATAAAACCCTAAGCTCACTTTCGTTGTATGTGTGCGTGTGCCATATGTTCATGTGTGAGCCAATTATTGAAACCCTAATTGGTTTCGATCGTGTGTGATAATTATTACTTGATAATTAATAATGATCGATCGGTGGCATTATGGCCGAATGATGCATGAGATCGTGTGTATGCGATCGTGACCGTGATGATCACATGGGCCGAGTGATGCCGATCGATAACATGATGCCGAGAGTCGTCCATGATCGTGTGTTGCGATGATCGATCGTTTGCGATCGTGAGCGACCGTTGTTGGATCATGGGCCTCAGATGGATCATGGGCCACAAATTGCGTAAATGGGCCGAGTTGGATCTTGGATCCGTTTGTTTGGCCCGTTAAATTTTTTACGTCCCGCGAATAGTCAATCGGTTAAACCGAGCTTCGCGGTTCGTTGCCCAAAACCACACCGATTAAACCGGTCCATTTATTTGGCGGTTAATTGTGTGTTTAAAGCCTTAAACCACAAGTTAAATCAAATTGGCTAAAACACTAGGTGTTTCTTCCCGGTTTTGGATTTAACTGAACCGATCCAATTTAATTGGTGGTTCAAGCGGTTAACCCAAATCGCGGTTTGCTGGAAATTATTTAATACATGGTATTATTTAATTTCTGGTTAAACCGGATTGAAATTCAAAAATTGAATTTTAACCTAAACCGAAGGCTGGTCTAAGTTTGATTTGGTTGGACCAAATAATTTAGAGCTGGTCTGGTTTAGTAAATAACCGATGGTTTTGATAGTTAATTTGGTCTTGGACCAGAATTAATAAACCAGATCGGTTATGTCAAATTATTGGGCCAGCTGAAACTCTATGGTCTTGGGCCAAAGAATTGGGCCTATAATTTGTGACCCAACCCAAAATATTTAATGAAATATTTAAATTAGAAATTTCTATTTTTAGTAAGTTACTAAATTTAGAAAGTTTCTGAAATAAGAAAGTTTCCCAAAATAGTAATCTTCTATTTTTGGAAATAAAGCTTAAAAATCCTCAAAAACAATATCAAGCTTGGATGTCTTTCCAATCTTGTCAGCTACTTAACGCTTATTTGATTACAGATATGGCTTACAGTGTGAGGTATCTGTTTTCGCGTAAGTAAAGTAGTATATAGTCACTAATTTCATTGGGAGTCCCAGATTTTAGTGATTATTTGGCTGTAAGAGATTGGTTTCCTTGACTGGGCCATCGGGAGTCCCGGGCCTTGAGACATCTGGTGAGTTTGGGCCTCGGGTCCAATTCACAACCGAGAGTTATTGGTTATAACTAGCTGTGTGTATGCTTACCAAGTAAAGCTAATTCTGGGTGACGGCCAGTGGCCCACTTTGGATTTAGCTAAACATGGGTCTCGGAATCATTGTATTCTTATGAGGTTGAACAAAGAAATTTTGAATACAATGCGAGTTTTCTTATAAGTTGTTAAGATTGCTCTTTTATGAACTTAATAACTAAAACTCTATTTATCTCTAAATTTCAGCTATGACAAGCACAAACAATCAAAACACTTTCTCGATCCGGTATGTCCTTGAGATGGACAAACTGAACGGATCAAATTTCTTGACTTGGTCGCGGAACCTGAGGCTAGTCCTCAGGCAGGAGAGAAAGGACTATGTCCTTGAGAAAGCTCTCCCCGTGAGGATCGGGTCCAATGCCTCTCATGCAGTATATGATGCTTGGAATAAGCATTATAATGATGCGGTAGATGTGCGTGGTCTGATATTGGCTACCATGGACTCAGATTTGCTGAAGCAATATGAGAACATGGAGTCGCCAATAGAGATGATCAACAGCCTGAAATTGAAATTTCAGGAGCAGGTAAGAGTGGAGAGATACCAGTTGGTTAAATCTCTCACTAGCTGCAAGCTACCAAATGATCATCCAGTAAGTCCTCATGTCAGTAAAATGATGGGTTACATTGATAACCTGAGGAAACTGGATTATCCAGTTAGCCAGGAATTGGCAACTGAGATCATTCTGCAGTCACTGCCGTCAAGCTATGATAAGTTCGTAAGGAACTATATCAAGAAAGGCTTAACGAAGACGTTGACTGAACTGCATGATATGCTCAAGACAATTGAGCCAAACGTGAAGAGTACCCTGTACAATCTCATGAACGAGAAGGGTAGGTTTACTAAACCTAATACTGACAAGGGTGAAGACAAAGTTGTCCGGATTTTGAATCATGGCAAGCGTGTGTCTTCTGAGCCCGAGTCAGATACCTCTTACGTTGGTAAGTGCTGCTACTGTAAAGAGACTGGGCATTGGAAGAGAGATTGCATTAAATTCATGGAAGATTATGAGGAGTTGAAGTTGATGTATGAGACTACTTCCTCAGGTATTCATGTTATTACTTCAAGTTATACCTTATAGGTATTGGATACTGGTTGTGGCACTGATATTTGTTATAATATGCAGAGCCTGAGCAACAGTAGAACGTTGAAGGAAGGGCAAGTGGAACTGCGTGTCTGGAAGGAGCTTGGGATGCTGCCTCAGCCATAGGGTTTTCACTTGTAGATGCCTTTAAGGCTTGGTTTTGTATTAAGTAATTGCTACAATATACCTGCTTTAAGCAGAGTTGTCTTTCATTTTCTTGTAAGAATTTGAATGTTTTCATTTGATAAAAGACAAGTTTTGTTCTTTTGATCTTAATGAAATATTAATTGTAGCACCCTATTCAAGGAATGGGTTTTATATCTTAAACCATAGAGTGCCTAAAATGTAACATAAATACCGCAATTGGTTTAAATCTGATGAATTAAACCTGATTTTTCTTGGCATAAAAGTTTTGGTAACATAGAGTAAGTCAGATTCAGAAACCCCATAGTTATGGACTTTTGGGCTCATTTGAATGGATATCTTATGAGACTTGAATTCTGCTTACTAGACCAAAAGACAAAGGGCCCATCTTAGCCGAGCTAGAGAAAGGCCCAAAGGCTTATCGGAGATTGAACATACTCATGTATGTGGTCCGATTAGCAGTAATGCCAGAGAAAATTTCATGTACTTCATTGTCTCTACTGATTACTTCAGTGAGTGTGACTGTGTTCATTTGATGAGACACAAGTCGGAATTCTTTGACATGGTCGAAAGAGTTCCAGAATGAAGTATAGAATCTGAATGACAGAAGTATTAAGACTCTGGATTAGATCACGAGTGAGAATACTTAAGTCATTAATTGTGTAATCATCTGAATGAGTGTGAAGTCGTTTCACAGCTCACTTCTCCTGAAAACCTAGAGGTGTTTCTGTGAGAATGAATCAGATCTTATTAGAAATGATTAAAGATGAGTAACACGAATCTTCCATGATATTCTCTAAAAATAACGCTCTAGAAATATCTAAGTTTACGCTGAAATAGTTCCACCAATATCAGTTGAAAGACACCACGTAAATGTGGATTGGAATCGATCCAAATTCGTCTTTACTGAGTATTTGTAGTTGTGCTACTTCGCTGGTTGTCCTAGGGAAACCAAGGCTTGTTACTTTTACGTCCATTCTGTTTTCTAAGAAGGGAAGTTACTTTCCAAGAAGAACAGTGGGAGTAAAAGTACAACTCGAAGAAATTCGAGAAACACAGGAGGCTGCTCAACCTGTTGAGGGAGAGCAGCGGATGGATTTACAGATTTCTGTAGAATCTATACCTGTAGAGCCTGAAGTTCGCAGATATGAATGAATCAGTCACTAATCCGAGAGTGATTTCTCGTCATTAGTTGAACCTGATGATCATTGAAAGTTCGCATGATCTGATGATCATTGAAAGCGACGAATCTGCGAAATTCAAAGAAGCGAAAGTGAGCCCGGACTCCGAAAAATTACACTATGTGTAAGTTAGCTTTAATGATCCATTCATGGATGGAAGCAAACACATCGGAGTTGGAATCGTCGTTCTGTTGAAGTAGTCAAAGTTTTGATTTGAACATGAACGAAGTGGAACTGTGCATTTACTAATAGATAAGTGGGAGCGATGTTGCATTTCTCATAGTGTATGTCGATGACATACTGATTCTCGGAAACAACGTCCCAATGCTGCAGTCGGTAAAGGACTGGATTGGGAGTTGGTTTTGTGGTAGACATGGGTAAAGCCACGTATGTTCTTGGATTTTGGATCTAAAGATAGAGATCCAAAAGAGCTGGTAGGACAAAGTCAGGATTATTAAAGAGACAATGTCCTACACGTTTTCAGCACTCCAAGAAGGGTTTTATGCCAATGTCACATGGCAATACGTTAAGCAAGAAGCAGTGTCCTACGATATCTGCTGAGCTTAAATGCATGGATAGGATTCCATATGCGTCGGCAATTGGATCTATCATGTATGCCATGACACGTACTTGTATTGATGTTGCTTTAATGTCAAGCAAGACAAGTAAAGACCAGTCAAATCCAGTAAAGAATCACTGGATTGCCGTAAAGAATATCCTAAAGTATTTGAGATATACTAAGGATAAGTTCTTGATTTACGGAGAAAGTAAGGTGCTACAAGTCGATAGAGTCTGAAAGGCAAGTTTCCAATAGACAAAGATAATTCCTGGTCACAGTCCGGCTATATCTTGTGTCTAACTGGCGGTGCAAGGCACTGTTGCTGACTCCATGACTTAAGCTGAACATTTCGCAGCTTGAGAAGCGGCGAAAGAGGTTGTTTGGAAAGAAGAGTTCATCACTGAACTTGATGTGATTCCCAGCATAGATGAGACTAGCTGCACATCATAGGTCCAAACACCTTGAGGATAGGTATAACCTATTCCGTGAGATAAATGACAGAGGTGTTAAGTAGATAAGCAAGTTTCATCGATTGAGAATGTTGCTAATCTATTAACAAAGCCACTCCTTGGGCCTAAGCACGAGTCGCGGACTGTAGCTGTAGGATGAGTGAAATTAATATGTAGTCTTAATTTCAGTGGGAGTTTGTAAAGGGCTTTTCTAGTTGTTTTGAAAGGTTCATGTAAACATAATATTTTATGTTTATGAAATCTATGATTTCTGGATTATTTTAACTGTGATATAAAATAATCGTTCCAAAATGATTCATGTCATTATATATGGGTCATCGAAGTACATGAATTAACTTGATCCTGAAACCCCATATTTAACGAAGTGACATAAATCATAGTGTCCATAGTCGAAGGTTGTTGAATTGGAACACCAACAACCACTTGAGACTAGATTGTGTTGAGACTTATGACCAAGTTTCGAGGGGTCATAGATGCGCGGCATCAAAGTCGATACATAGGTATATGTAGGGGAACATATGACCGGACATGGCCCGCTGATGAGAACCCTACAAGATATTAATATCTGTGTCATGAAAGGTTCTCATATATGACTATAGAGTATAGTCCTTAGACCTGAGTTCGCATGCATGTGGCTGCACATGGAGTAATGCGCTTTGATCATTGTCTAACGCTGTTTCGTAACTGGGAGCTATACGGACCTTGGTTGGGTGTATTATGAATTGTGTAGTTCATAGTGATGGAACAAGATGGGATTTGTCCCTGCCGTTTAACGGAGGTAATATCTCTAGGCCAATCGGAGATTTGATAGCTGGTAAGAGAATGGCCATTCCCAAACGGACTTGCCCAAGTCGTTTGAATTGTCAGTATCAAATCTGTTCCGATAAACATGGTCTGGCTATATAAGGATGACACGCATCTTGCCTTATGCCAGATCGAGATATTAAGACAAAAGGACTAGGGAATGTAGGATTCTAGTACAATCGGGAGATTGTTGGGAATGTCCTGTGTAGGATTCCAGTACAAGTGGGAGATTGTTGGGAATGTCCTGAAATCTACCGTACTATCTCTAGAAAGTATGATAAGTGTCGAGATCAGACATAAGTCATAAATACTGGGTGATCATGATGGCTTGCTAGAGTCCGCTCTTGATCTATAAGTTTAGGACTTATTACCAGTATTGTATGATCCCTAAGGGTCACACACCATAGCTAACGGGAAAGTTAAATGGAATTAATACGGTAAGATGCAGTGGCATTTACTGTATTGGATCAGAGAATTGGGCCAGAATTGGTAAGATGCAGGTTTTTGCCTGATTTGTGTCTTGGGCCCAAATGGTTAATGAGCCATTAGTCAAATGACTTGGGCCCATTAATGAGAAATAAAAGGATTCGAAACCCTAAGGAAGAGCTAGCTTTTGGCGATATTTCTTTTTGTGGCCGCGAGTCTCTCTCTCTCTCTAACCTCTCTCTCTGATCTGATCCATCTCTTTGGTCTAGCAGCCATCCCTTGCTTGTAAGAGTGTGGATACTCAAGGAGGAATAGGTGATTCATCTGTTCTGAGCTGATCTTGTCATTACCATCAATAATCCGCTGCAAAAGGTAATGTCACAGGTTTGATTTATGATTCGTTTTGCAAGAACCTAGATCTGTTTAAGATTATGTGTTAGGTTGTAATTTGGGAATTAAACCTTGAACAACACTATAATCCTTCAATTCCGTGTTTGAGTTCTAGAACTGTGCTTAATTTGATCCTGACTGAATGATTTATATGCTTGTCTGATTTCCTGAGAACTCCCTAGACTTAGCGCTTTTAGTTAATTGCCTACAAACCGATCTTGCTACTGATTTACTTTCCTGCTTTGTTTTAGTTTCTCACTACATTGCTTTCTCCTAGTTTTAACTTGACTGTTCTTAATCTATCGTTGCCCAGAGTCCTTGTGGATTCGATACCCTAAAGTACTACAATCACATCACTGTGCACTTGTAGTTAGAATAGGGATAAAACCTGACCTATCAAGTTTTTGGCGCCGTTGCCGGGGACTCTTTTGAGTCTTCGATAGATTTGAACTTAGGGTTTAGACGAGGTTTTTCGTTTTTTTTTTATTTTACTGATTTATTTTTCTGTTTTTTTCTCTGTTTGCTGGTCAGATTCGAAAGAATCGTCTTGCATCGATCGACACGGTCCTGTGTGTCGATCGACATAGATTTCGCATTGCATCGATCGACGCTCTTCTTGCATCGGTCGACCCATTTCGCGGAATCACCAAGAAGACTAAGAGATCCGTAAGGACGATGTGTCGGAATGATATTTTCAGCTCAGGGATTGACAGTTCACAGATAGCTGGGTTGAAGAACCATGTTGACTCTCTGCATAGTCTTCTACTTGGAAAGTATGCGCAAGAAGCTATCAACTGCGTTGGAGGAACTGTATTCTACAGTCAGAGATCTGCTTTTCAGAAGCCCTTCCATCAACAGAGTAACTCCTTCTCAAGGAATTGTGGTGTTTCTTCCTACCAAGCACCGCCTGCACCTACATATAAGAGCAGATTAGAAACCATGATGGAGCAGTTTCTTGAGGGACAACAACAGATCGATGTGTCCTTAAACTCAAAGATAGGTGCATTGTATGAAAATCTGAACGGGAAGTTTGAATCTTTGAGCACACATGCGAATGAGCTAGATATCAAAATTCAACAAACAGTTGGAGCAATACAGAGGCAGAATGAAGCTGTAAAAGCTGAACAGAGGCATGTTGGAATTGTGTCCAGTAATCTCGGTACTGTCTCTAGAAAGTAAGAGTATGTCAAAGATCAGACATAAGTCATATAATATTGGGGGTCATGATGGCTTGCTAGAGTCCGCTCATGATCTATAAGTCTTGGACTTATTGCCTTTATTATATGATCCCATATGGGTCACACGCCTAAGCTAACAGGAAAATGTGTTGGAACGGCTTAGCAGAAGTACGGTAAAAGTGCCAGGCATTTGTCGTACTAAGAGAGAGATTAATGGGTCTGATTAAATCCATGGGATTTAATCAGATTGGTATTTTGGGCCCAAAAGCCCAAAAGGGAAAGAGAAGGCTTTTATAAACTAAAAGCCAAATCTCTTTCTCTCCAACCCTAGACCCCTGCGCCGAAAATCCTCTCTCTCTGCGCCTCCCATCAGCCCGGTCTAGCAGCCGTTTTCTGTGATCGCGTGTGTGAGCCTTTGGAGGATTCATCTCTCGGTGTTTCTCTGATCTCTGACCTGTTCTATCTCCTTCCGCTGCAATTAACAGGTAAAAGGTGAGATCATAATGTTTCTAGTCAAGAGAACCTAGATTCGCATGTTTAGGATGATCTGAATCTGGAATTGAATCAGGATTAATCTAAACATTACTTCAGTGGTATCAGAGCTGTTGGTTCTGTGTTTTTCTTGTTTAGATTCAAGTTTAGGATTGTTTAAAGTGTGTTTTTGAATCAACCTACTGATAAGAGCAAAACACTTAATAAACATGAATTGAATCCTGAACAAACTTTTGAAATCGCAAAACAGAGCTATATGACTCGGTTTTGTGATCGGCCGAGTGTTGAACCGATCGGCTTGGCCGGTTGGATCACACGTCCGAGAGAGAGCCGAGTGGATCGCCTGATGCACGGGCCGGTCGTGAACCGATCGCGTGATCATGCCGATCGCTTGATGCTCGCGGTGAGTGATGAACCGATCGGTGAGCCGATCGCATGCGTTGATCACGGATCGATGGCATGGATCGATCCGATCGAGTTCAGCTCACGCCGCGTCTCGTCCCGTCCGATCGCGAGAGATGGCCCGGCTGTCTCGTCCCGATCTCACGGCCCGACTGTCCCGAGCTCATCCCGACCGTAAGGTTTGCGGCTGCCACGATCATTCACGATCGAGTGTTGCAAGCGGCCGTGACCTAATCGGTTCGGTTTTGGTTTGTGTCTTCGGTTCGGTTTAAAACTTGATTAAAATCAAACGTCTCGGTTTAATAAACAGATTTTAATAATTTTATTAAATTCTGGTTAAACCGGGATAAGAAATCCAAAGTCGAAAAATTGGATTTTGTGCCTAAACCAGGATTTTCTAATTTGATTTGGTTGGACCAAATAAATTGAGAAAATCCGGTTTAGTAAATAACCGGTTGACAATTGTGGTCATCGTAGTAATTAAAATTTGGTTAGACCAATTTTAATGAACCAGACCGGTTATGTCATTTAATTGGACAATTGGGTCATGTCTTGGACATGGACCAATTCTTGGGCCTCGGGCCAAGAAGTTAAAACAATTGGGCCAATTATTTGAGTCTTTTCTTCAGATTAATTTAAAATTTATTTTATAAAATTATAAAGTCGATTTTAAATTAAAGTTTCCGAAATTTTAAAATTAGAAAGTTTCTTAAAATAGAAGTTTCTAGATTTGCGGGTTTTGGATTTTAAAGAAATTTCTAAAGTTAGAAAGTTTCCGGTTTTAGAAAGTTTCCAATTTTAGAAAGTTTCCAAAATAGTAGGTTTCCAAAAATGGAAAGTTTCCCAAAATAGTAATCTTCTATTTTGGGAATGAAATTTTAAAATAAACCTACGAACCTCAAATTAATATCAAGCGTTGGATGTCTTGTCCATTCTATGTCAGCTGTCGAAGCCCATTCAATTGTATTCATGGCCTTACAGTGTGAGGGTGTCTGCTTTTGCGTGGGTAAGACGGTTTGTGATTCATAAATGTCATTGGGAGTCCCAGACATTAATGATTACATGACTGTATAGTCTGGTTTTCTTGACTGGGCCATCGGGAGTCCCGGGCCTTGAGACATCAGAGTGGATTGGGCCTCGGGCCCAGATTCACAACCAAGAGTTATATCACGGATGTAATTAGCCGACATAGGGCTTACCGATATAAGCTAAAGTTGGGTGACGGCCAGTGGCCCACTTTAATCTTAGTTATATGTGGATCTTGGAATCATTATATTCTATTGAGGGTAACTTATGTTATTGAATATAATGTGTGATTAATCATATTAAAATTAATACAAGATTAATCATATTGAACATATTAACTAAAATCCTTTTATCTTATATTTCAGCTATGACTAGCACAAACAATCAAAACACTTTCTCGATCCGGTCTGTCCTTGAGATGGACAAGCTGAACGGATCAAATTTCTTGACTTGGTCGCGGAACCTGAGGCTAGTCCTCAGACAGGAGAGAAAGGACTATGTCCTTGAGAGAGCTCTCCCCGTGAGGATCGGGTCCAATGCTTCTCATGCAGAATATGATGCTTGGAACAAGCATTATAATGATGCGGTAGATGTGCGTGGTCTAATATTGGCTACCATGGACTCAGACTTGCGGAAGCAATATGAGAACATGGAGTCGCCAATAGAGATGATCAGCAGCCTGAAATTGAAATTTCAGGAGCAGATAAGAGTGGAGAGATACCGGTTGGTTAAGTCTCTCACTAGCTGCAAGCTACCAAATGATCATCCAGTGAGTCCTCATGTCAGTAAAATGATGGGTTACATTGATAACCTGAGGAAACTGGATTATCCAGTTAGCCAAGAATTGGCAACTGAGATCATTCTGCAGTCACTGCCGTCAAGCTATGATAAGTTCAGAAGGAACTATATCAAGAAAGGCTTAACGAAGACGCTGACTGAACTGCATGATATGCTCAAGACAGTTGAGCCAAATGTGAAGAGTACCCTGTACAATCTCATGAATGAGAAGGGTAGGTTTACTAAACCTAATGCTGACAAGGGTGAAGACAAAGTTGCCCAGATTTTGAATCATGGCAAGCGTGTGTCTTCTGAGCCCGAGTCAGATACCTCTTACGTTGGTAAGTGCTGCTACTGTAAAGAGACTGGGCATTGGAAGAGAAATTGCATGAAATTCATAGAAGATGATGAGGAGTTGAAGTTGATATATGAGACTACTTCCTCAGGTATTCATGTTATTACTTCAAGTTCTACCTTATAGGTATTGGATACTGGTTGTGGCACTGATATTTGTTAAAATATGCAGAGCCTGGGCAACAGTAGAACTTTGAAGGAAGGGCAAGTGAAACTACATGTCTGGAAGGAGCTTGGGATGCTGCCTCAGCCATAGGGTTTTCACTTATAGATCCCTTTGAGGCTTGGTTTTGTATTAAGTAATTGCTACAATGTACCTGCTTTAAGCAGAATTGTCTTTCATTTTCTTGTAAGAATTTGAATGTTTTTCATTTTGATAAAAGACAAGTTTTTGTTCTTTTGATCTTAATGAAATATTAATTGTAGCACCCTATTCATGGAATGGGTTTTATATCTTAAACCAAAGAATGCCTAAATGTAACATAAATACCGAATTGGTTTAAATCTGATGAATTAAACCTGATTTTTCTTGGCATAAAAGTCTTGGTCACATAGAGTAAGTCGGATTCAGAAATCCCATAGTTATGGTCAGTTGGGCTCATTTGATAAGATATCTTATGAGACTTGAATTCTGTTTACTGGACCAAAAGGTAAAGGGCCTATCTTAGCCGAGCTAGAGAAAGGCCCAAAGACTTATTGGACCTGGAACATACTCATGTATGTGGCCCAATGAGCAGTAATGCCAGAGAAAATTTCCTGTACTTCATTGTCTCTACTGATTACTTCAGTGAGTGTGACTGTGTTCATTTGATGAGACACAAGTCGGAATTCTTTGACATGGTCGAAAGAGTTCCAGAATGAAGTATAGGATCTGAATGACAAAAGTATTAAGACTCTGGATGAAATCACGAGTGAGAATACTTAAGTCATTGATTGTGTGATCATCTGAATGAGTGTGAAATCGTTTCACAGCTCATTTCTCCTGAAAACCTTGAGGTGTTTCTAAGAGAAAGAATCAGATCTTATTAGAAATGATTAAAGATGAGTCACACGAATCTTCCATGATATTTTAAGAATAACGCTCTAGAAATATCTAAGTTTACGCTAAAATAGTTCCACAAATATCGGTTGAAAGACACCACGTTAATGTGGATTGGAATCGATCCAAATTTGTCTTTACTGAGTATTTGTAGTTGTGCTACTTCGCTGGTTGTCCTAGAGAAACTAAGGCTTGTTACTTTTACGTCCAATCTGTTTTCTAAGAAGGGAAGTTATTTTCCAAGAAGAACAGTGGGAGTAAAAGCATAACTCGAAGTTTTCTTAGGGAAACCAAGGCTCGGTATTTTTACGACCATTCTGTTTTCTAAGAAGGGAAGTTACTTTCCAAGAAGAACAGTGGGAGTAAAAGTATAACTCGAAGAAATTCGAGACATACAGGAGGCCGCTCAACCTGTTGAGGGAGAGCAACGGATGGATTTACAGATTTCTGTAGAATCTACACCTGTGGAGCCTGAAATTCGCAGATATGAATGAATCAGTTACTAATCCGAGAGTGATTTCTCGTCATTAGTTGAACCTGATAATCATTGAAATCTGCACCTGTGGAGCCTGAAGTTCGCAGATATGAATGAATCAGTTACTAATCCGAGAGTGATTTCTCGTCATTAGTTGAACCTGATAATCATTGAAAGTTCGCATGATCTGATGATCATTGAAAGCGACTAATCTACGAAATTCAAAGAAGCGATAGTGAGCCCGGACTCTCCGAAAAAATTACATTTTATGTAAGTTAGCTTCATCGATCCATTCATGGATGGAAGCAAACATATCGGAGTTGGAATCTTCGTTTTGTTGAAGTAGTCAAGGTTTTGACTTGAACAGGAACGAATTGGAACTGTGCGTTTACTAATAGATTGGTGGGAGCGATATTGCATTTCTCATATTGTATGTCGATGACATACTGATTCTCGGAAATGGCGTCCCAATGCTGCAGTCGGTAAAGGACTGGCTTGGGAGTTGGTTCTAATGATTGACATGGGTAAAGCCACGTATGTTCTTGGATTTTGGATCTAAAGATAGAGATCCGAAAGAGCTGGTAAGACAAAGTCAGGATTCTTATCCCGACAAAGTCCTACACGCTTTCAGCATTCCAAGAAGGGTTTTATGCAAATGTCACATGACATTACGTTAAGCAAGACACAGTGTCCTACGATAACTGCTGAGCTTAAATGCATCCAAGAAGGGTTTTATGCAAATGTCACATGGCATTACGTTAAGCAAGACACAGTGTCCTACGATAACTGCTGAGCTTAAATGCATGGATAAGATTCCATATGCGTCGGCAATTGGATCTATCATGTATGCCATGAAACGTACTTGTTTGATGTTGCTTTAATGTTAAGCAAGACAAGTAAAGACCAGTCAAATCCAGCAAAGAATCACTGGATTGCCGTAAAGAATATCCTAAAGTATTTGAGGAATACTAAGGATAAATTCTTGAGTTACGGAGAAAGTGAGGTGCTACGAGTCGGTAGAGTCTGAAAGGCAAGTTTCCAACGGACAAAGATGATTTCCGGTCACAGTCCGGTTATATCTTGTGTCTGTCTGGCGATGCAAGGCACTGTTGCTGACTCCATGACTTAAGCTGAACATTTCGCAGCTTGGAAAGCGGCGAAAGAGGTTGTTTGGAAAGAAGAGTTCGTCACTGAACTTGATGTGATTCCCAGCATAGATGAGACTAGCTGCACATCAGAGGTCCAAACACCTTGAGGGTAGGTATAACCTATTCCGTGAGATAAATGACAGAGATGTTAAGTAGATCAGCAAGTTTCAATGAATGAGAACGTTGCTAATCTATTAACGAAGCCACTCCTTAGGCCTAAGCACGAGAGTCGCGGACTGTTGCTGTAGGATAAGTGAAATTAAGATGCAGTCTTAATTTCAGTGGGAGTTATTAAAGGGCTTTATTTAGTTATTTGATATGTTCTTGTAAAACATTCAAGATGTTTAATGAAATTATTATTTCAAGATTATTTTAACTGTGATGAAATAATCGTTCCAAAATGATATGAACCATTTTATAGGTCATCGAAGTAAGTGACTTGATCTTGAGTTATCAAAGTCATTTAGCTTGATCATGAGACCCTATATTTGATAGATGTTTTATATCATCCTGTCCCTAGTCGAAGGTTGTTGAAATTGGAACACCAACAACCGTGTGAGACTAGATTGGTATGTGACTTATGACAAAGTCTCAGTGTGTCATAGATGCGCGGCATCAAAGTCAGTACATAGGTGTATGTGGGGAACATACGACCGGACTAGACCCGCTTATAAGAACTCTTCAGGATATTTATATCTGTGTCATAAGAGATTCTTACTACGACTATAGAGTATAGTCCTTAGACCTGAGTTCGCATGCATGTGACTGCACATGGACTGATGCACTTTGATCATTGTCTAACGCTGTCGTTCTGCGATAGTTATAAGGACCTTGTTTGGGTACATTATGAAATGAGTAGTTTACAGTGATGGAACAAGACGGGATTTGTCCCTCCAATATAAATGGAGTGAATATCTCAAGGCCAGTCGGAGATTTGAATACTGGAAAATGCATGGCCATGCTCAAACGGACTTTCCCGAGTCGTTTGGATTGTCAGTATCAAATCAGAGTCCGATGAACAAGATTAGGCTTTATAAGGATGACACCAATCTTGCCTTATGACTAATCGAGATATTGAGACAAAAGGATTATGAATACAGAGATTCCAGTACAAGTGGGAGATTGTTGGAATTGTGTCCAGTAATCTCGGTACTGTCTCTAGAAAGTAAGAGTATGTCAAAGATCAGACATAAGTCATATAATACTGGGGGTCATGATGGCTTGCTAGAGTCCGCTCATGATCTATAAGTCTTGGACTTATTGCCTTTATTATATGATCCCATATGGGTCACACGCCTAAGCTAACAGGAAAATGTGTTGGAACAGCTTAGCAGAAGTACGGTAAAAGTGCCAGGCATTTGTCGTACTAAGAGAGAGATTAATGGGTCTGATTAAATCCATGGGATTTAATCAGATTGGTATTTTGGGCCCAAAAGCCCAAAAGGGAAAGAGAAGGCTTTTATAAACTAAAAGCCAAATCTCTTTCTCTCCAACCCTAGACCCCTGCGCCGAAAATCCTCTCTCTCTGCGCCTCCCATCAGCCCGGTCTAGCAGCCGTTTTCTGTGATCGCGTGTGTGAGCCTTTGGAGGATTCATCTCTCGGTGTTTCTCTGATCTCTGACTTGTTCTATCTCCTTCCGCTGCAATTAACAGGTAAAAGGTGAGATCATAATGTTTCTATTCAAGAGAACCTAGATTCGCATGTTTAGGATGATCTGAATCTGGAATTGAATCAGGATTAATCTAAACATTCCTTCAAGGCAACACGTCATTGCTGTGATCACAAGAGATAGGATTGACTTGCTAGGAGAAGAAGAGAGCATAATCTCGGATTTTCTGGATGAATTCTGTCTATCTGAGTCAAGCATCGATCGACACAACTCTTGCATCGATCGACACAGTCCCGACAAGTCTGATGAAATTGCTCGAAATCGCCTTGTGTCGATCGATGCACTTCTGCGTCGATCGACACAGATCATAGACGGGACCAGAACTCTGCAACAGTATCAGAACTAGTCTTTGAGCCTCAATTACCACATTCGAAGCCTCCTAAGCTGTCCAAACATGAGCTATGCGAAGCTAATTGCATGAAAGTGAGGGAAAAGCAGCTGATTCAGATTTCAGAGAAGCTTCCAGACCCATGAGTCTTTGTTCTTGACTGTTCCATCTCTAAGGGCAGATTCAAGCATTCTATGTGTGATTTAGGATCTGGTGTGAATCTCATGCCATACTCTGTATCTAAGAGATTAGGACTTATGGAATTCCAGCCTACTAGGATTTCTCTTATCCTAGCTGATCTATCAAAGAGTTACCCCGAAGGTGTTCTTGAGGATGTACCTATCAGAGTTGTAAACTACTTAATTCCAACAGACTTTGTAGTGCTGAAGTACAATGTTGAGCTAGATGATCCTTTGCTACTTGGAAGATCATTTTTAGCTACTGCGGGAGCTGTGATAGATGTGAGACGTGGTCTGATTGATCTCCAACTGGGAGATAAGCCATTGCAGTTCAAGATGGACAAGAAGCAGAGAGCCACCATTGATGGACAGAGTTTCAGTGTTGAGGTGGAACCAGAGGTTCCAATTGGAGAGGAGAAGATGGCAGTTCATTCTGAACTTGCTATAACATCTTCAGTGCCTGCAACTGCTCATAAGCAGAAAGCTCCAGACATCTCATTTCCACCAAAGGTAAGGCATAAAGCTTCTAAACTTAAACCTCCTAATCCCTCAGTTTTGAATGCAGGAAAACGCAGAATCCCACCCAAGCTTCGCTCCCGCCTTGGTTCTACTCCTTCGTTCCTTGGGAGATCTCATGACCCGAATGCTTATACGCCACCTTGGATGAAGAGATATTCGCAGAGACACTCAAAGTCTCTGTTGAATCCCCCATAAGTCTGATCTCTTATCCCATAGTCAAGCTATCGACTTTAAACAAGCGCATAGTGGGAGGCAACCCACTGTTAGGTTCGTTTTCGTTTTTATTTTTCGTTTTGATTTTGGTGTTTTGATTTTTCTGTTTAAGTGTGTTCAGAGGCGTGAGAAACAGACAGAATCGCATTGCGTCGATCGACACACTTAGTGTATCGGTCGACACAGCTGCGATTTCTGGTTAGCCGATTCGATTGCGGTTCAGACATCGGTTATCTAAATAACTGCGAGCATATTCGCCTTGCATCGATCGACACCCTTGTGGCATTGATCGACGCAGGCCGACGATAGTAAGTATTCTGCAACTTTTCAGATTGTTCTTCAATTTGATTATTCTCACCAAACCTGGGCTTGACACCACTGGGGACAGTGTGTTTCAAGTATGGGGGAGGTAGCTACTGACGCACGCTTTTGTTTTCTTAGAGTTTGTCCTGTTTTCAAAAATTTTGTTTTGTTGAGTTAAAATAGTTTAAATGAGAAATAGTGAATTTTTGAGAAGTTAACAGCACTTGCAGGAACTTAAGTGACCATTGGGATGAAGTTGCAGGATCAATCTATGACTATTAGAAAACCCAACACGGATCAGCCTACTGAGGACACCCATATCAATTCAGGTATTCAGAGGATCTTTTACTGACTTCACCCTTGTAAACCTGACTTAATTTTCTCACCTAAGGGCTTGGTATACCTTCAGTCGGACTCCTCTGTTAATTCTGACACAACTTGTTAACCTGTCCAAGTAAGGTTCTCTTCTCCCCTTCCATAAAGTAAAAAAAAAAAGAGAGTAATAAACTGAGGATGAGCTAGTAGCTCCGAAGTGGTCACGGGAGTGGTAGCTACCACTATCACCTCATGTGTATTCATGGAATGTGTCCAAAGTACACCCCTTAACGGGAAGAGCACTGATAAAAAAAATAAAATGATACCTAATGGGGAAAATCAGAATGCTAAGGAAGGGAAAAGAGAAGAAAGGAACCAGAAAAAGATAGTATGGTGGTCTAGAACTGACAGAGTAAGAATCCATGTGCCCTTTGATCGATAATCCTTGGGTGAGACCGCACTTAATAGCTTATAGAAGTCAGTAGGGTGAATTTGAATGGCTTGGATTGAGTGTGGAGTTTACTTAGGACAGTTGCTAAGTGTGGGGGAAGTATATGTTGGTCTTGATGTCTTGCAAGTGATTCTTTCAGTGGCTTACTAAGGGGAATCTGAGTGTTGTTGCTTCTAGGATGAAAAGAGTTTCTGAAAGTTTTCAAACCTCTTCACCATGTTATAGTTCTCTGTTTTGCTTGAGGGCAAGCAAAGGCTAAGTGTGGGGGAGTTGATATATCATGGTTTTTACTAGTTTTAGACCATGATATAAGTGTGTTTTAGAGTCTTTTGGTGTTGTTTTAAAGTCTTATACAAGTATTAGCATGTTTGGAGCGGAATTGGAGATATTGGAGCTTTTTGGAGCTTTTTGGTGATTTGACCCGAGAGATAGAGTTCACTGTCCAGAACAGAGTAATGCATCGATCGACACACGAGCAAGATGGGCCTTCCTCGGCGGTTTAATGAAGAATGCAGAATTCACACTTTGAGCCAGAAGTTTTCAGTATTTACAAAGAAGCCCCAGCCGTGATTAGGCCTATATAATTAAGATTTTGGTGTTTAATTTAGTTACGCTTTCATACTTAGAGCTGAGTGTTTTTAGAGCTTTTGAGGGGCTGATCTAATCCTGTACTGCTTCCTGATTTTTGGAGAAGATTTCGAACCCCTTTACTTCTTTATTCTCTTTTATGCAATTTATTAATTCATTGATTATGTTTTCATATTCTATGTCTGAGTAGATTCATAGTTAGGTTTAGGGATTCTCATAGGGATTTCATGACTTGCTAGATATAATTAGTTCAGTTAAGGATTCATATCATAATTGTTCTTCAAGCTAAATTGTGCTTAACACTAGTTTCTAACTTGATCACTTAGAATCTAGATCTTAGGTTGTTAAATTGACACGAAAGTGTGGTTTAGAATCTGAACTATTTAGGTTGAGCAATTGAATTACTTGCAAAGAAATTTGGTTTAATTGAATTGTGAACATATCAAACTTAATCTTAAAGCTGGTTTAATCTGTTAGGAATTACAAAGAAATTTGGATTTCTGCTATTAGACTTAGAGAATTCTCACAACAAAAGTTGGTTAATTCTAATTCCGTGTTTGAGTTCTAGAACTGTGCTTAATTTGATCCTGACTGAATGATTTATATGCTTGTCTGATTTCCTGAGAACTCCCTAGACTTAGCGCTTTTAGTTAATTGCCTACAAACCGATCTTGCTACTGATTTACTTTCCTGCTTTGTTTTAGTTTCTCACTACATTGCTTTCTCCTAGTTTTAACTTGACTGTTCTTAATCTATCGTTGCCCAGAGTCCTTGTGGATTCGATACCCTAAAGTACTACAATCACATCACTGTGCACTTGTAGTTAGAATAGGGATAAAACCTGACCTATCAAGTTTTTGGCGCCGTTGCCGGGGACTCTTTTGAGTCTTCGATAGATTTGAACTTAGGGTTTAGACTAGGTTTTTCGTTTTTTTTTTATTTTACTGATTTATTTTTCTGTTTTTTTCTTTGTTTGCTAGTCAGATTCGAAAGAATCGTCTTGCATAGATCGACACGGTCATGTGTGTCGATCGACATAGATTTCGCATTGCATCGATCGACGCTCTTCTTGCATCGGTCGACACATTACGCGGAATCACCAAGAAGACTAAGAGATCCGTAAGGACGATGTGTCGGAATGATATTTTCAGCTCAGGGATTGACAGTTCACAGATAGCTGGGTTGAAGAACCAAGTTGACTCTCTGCATAGTCTTCTACTTAGAAAGTATGCGCAAGAAGCTATCAACTGCGTTGGAGGAACTGGATTATACAGTCAGGGATCTGCTTTTCAGAAGCCCTTCCATCAACAGAGTAACTCCTTCTCAAGGAATTGTGGTGTTTCTTCCTACCAAGCACTGCCTGCACCTACATATAAGAGCAGATTAGAAACCATGATGGAGCAGTTTCTTGAGGGACAACAACAGATCGATGTGTCCTTAAACTCAAAGATCGATGCATTGTATGAAAATCTGAACGGGAAGTTTGAATCTTTGAGCACACATGCGAAGGAGCTAGATATCAAAATTCAACAAACAGTTGGAGCAATACAGAGGCAGAATGAAGCTGTAAAAGCTGAATAGAGGCAACACGTCAATGCTGTGATCACAAGAGATAGGATTGACTTGCTAGGAGAAGAAGAGAGCATAATCTCGGATTTTCTGGATGAATTCTGTCTATCTGAGTCAAGCATCGATCGACACAACTCTTGCATCGATCGACACAGTCCCGACACGTCTGATGAAATTGCTCGAAATCGCCTTGTGTCGATCGATGCACTTCTGCGTCGATCGACACAGATCATAGACGGGATCAGAACTCTGCAACAGTATCAGAACTAGTCTTTGAGCCTCAATTACCACATTCGAAGCCTCCTAAGCTGTCCAAACATGAGCTATACAAATCTAATTGCATGAAAGTGATGGAAAAGCAGCTGATTCAGATTTCAGAGAAGCTTCCAGACCCATGAGTCTTTGTTCTTGACTGTTCCATCTCTAAGGGCAGATTCAAGCATTCTATGTGTGATTTAGGATCTGGTGTGAATCTCATGCCATACTCTGTATCTAATAGATTAGGACTTATGGAATTCCAACCTACTAGGATTTCTCTTATCCTAGCTGATCTATCAAAGAGTTACCCCGAAGGTGTTCTTGAGGATGTACCTATCAGAGTTGTAAACTACTTAATTCCAACAGACTTTGTAGTGCTGAAGTACAATGTTGAGCTAGATGATCCTTTGCTACTTGGAAGATCATTTTTAGCTACTGCGGGAGCTGTGATAGATGTGAGACGTGGTCTGATTGATCTCCAACTGGGAGATAAGCCATTGCAGTTCAAGATGGACAAGAAGCAGAGAGCCACCATTGATGGACAGAGTTTCAGTGTTGAGGTGGAACCAGAGGTTCCAATTGGAGAGGAGAAGATGGCAGTTCATTCCGAACTTGCTATAACATCTTCAGTGCCTGCAACTACTCATAAGCAGAAAGCTCCAGACATCTCATTTCCACCAAAGGTAAGGCATAAAGCTTCTAAACTTAAACTGTAGGAACTGTTTAGTTGATCCTGATGTAATTCACAGATTCATATCAACCTAAACATACAGATCTAGGTTCTCTTGAATAGAAACATTAGATGATCTCACCTTTTACCTGTTTGTTGCAGCGGAAGGAATAGAACAGGTCAGAGATCAGAGAGATACACCGAGGGATGAATCCTCCATAGGTTCACACACGCGATCACAGGAATGGCTGCTAGACCACGAGGAGAGAGGCGCGCAGAGAGAGAGGGGCTCGCGGCTGGGGAGGCTAGGGTTAGGGAGAAAAGACTTGGCTTTTAGTTTATAAAAGCCTTCTCTTTCCCTTTTGGGCTTTTGGGCCCAAAATACCAATCTGATTAAATCCCATTTAATCAGACCCATTAATCTTTCTCTCTTAGTACGACAAATGCCTGGCACTTTTGTCGTACTTCTGCTAAGCCGTTCCAACACATTTTCCTGTTAGCTTAGGCGTGTGACCCATATGGGATCATATAATAAAGGTAATAAGTCCAAGACTTATAGATCATGAGCGGACTCTAGCAAGCCATCATGATCCCCAGTATTATATGACTTATGTCTGATCTTTGACATACTCTTACTTTCTAGAGACAGTACCGAGATTACTGGACACAATTCCAACAATCTCCCACTTGTACTGGAATCTCTGTATTCATAATCCTTTTGTCTCAATATCTCGATTAGTCATAAGGCAAGATTGGTGTCATCCTTATAAAGCCTAATCTTGTTCATCGGACTCTGATTTGATACTGACAATCCAAACGACTCGGGAAAGTCCGTTTGAGCATGGCCATGCGTTTTCCAGTATTCAAATCTCCGATTGGCCTAGAGATATTCACTCCATTTATATTGGAGGGACAAATCCCGTCTTGTTCCATCACTGTAAACTACTCATTTCATAACGTACCCAAACAAGGTCCTTATAACTATCGCAGAACGATAGCGTTAGACAATGATCAAAGTACATCAGTCCATGGGCAGTCACATGCATGTGAACTCAGGTCTAAGGACTATACTCTATAGTCGTAGTAAGAATCTCTTATGACACAGATATAAATATCCTGAAGAGTTCTTATAAGCGGGTCTTGTCCGGTCGTATGTTCCCAACATACACCTATGTACTGACTTTGATGCCGCGCATCTATGACACATTGAGACTTTGTCATAAGTCACGTACCAATCCAGTCTCACACGGTTGTTGGTGTTCCAGTTTCAACAACCTTCGACTAGGGACAGGATGATATAAGACATTTATCAAATATAGGGTCTCATGATCAAGCTAAATGACTTTGATGACTCAAGATCAAGTCATTTACTTCGATGACCTATAAAATGATTCATATCATTTTGGAACGATTATTTCATCACAGTTAAAATAATCTTGAAATATTAATTTCATTAAACATAAAATAATGTTTTACAAGAACATACCAAATAACTAAAATAAAGCTCACAAAACTCCCACTCAAATTTAGATTACATTTCAATGTTTCTAATGCCTACAGCTTCAGTCAGGAACTCGAGCTTAGGCCTTGGGAGTGGCTTTGTCAACGGATCAGCGACATTATCATCTGTCGGAACTCGGCTGATCTTGACTTCCTTTCTATTAACGATGTCACGTATCAAGTGAAATCTTCTTTGAACATGCTTGGATTTCTGGTGTGATCTTGGTTCCTTTGCCTGAGCTATAGCACCATTGTTGTCACAAAACAGTGCCAGAGGCTCAGCCGCATCTGGTATCACACCTAGTTCCATAATGAACTTTCGTATCCAAACAGCTTCCTTCGCTGCTTCTGAGGCGGCGATATATTCAGCTTCTATAGTGGAATCAGCAACGGTGTCCTGCTTGGAGCTTCTCCAACTTACTGCACCGCCATTCAGACAAAAGACATAACCGGACTGTGACCGGAAATCATCAGTGTCTGTCTGGAAACTTGCGTCCGTGAATCCACTGACTTTAAGCACATCACTTCCACCGTACACCAAGAACTTATCCTTAGTATGTCTTAGATACTTCAAGATATTCTTTACGGCAATCCAATGGTTTTCACCTGGATTTGACTGGTATCTACTCGTCATGCTCAATGCATAAGCAACATCAGGACGAGTACAGATCATGGCATACATGATAGATCCTATTGCTGATGCATAAGGAATATTCTTCATGCGCTCAAGCTCAGCAGCCGACGTAGGGCTCTGCTTCTTGCTTAGCGTTGTGCCATGTACCATTGGCGTGAAGCCCTTCTTGGAATCTTTCATGCTGAATCTTTGCAGGACTTTGTCAATGTATGAGTCTTGACACAAGCCTATCAGCCTTTTAGATCTATCTCGATAGATCCTAATTCCAAGAACATATGCGGCTTCACCCATGTCTTTCATGGAAAAACAACTTCCAAGCCAGTCTTTTACCGACTTCAGCATTGGAATGTCGTTTCCGAGAAGCAGTATGTCATCGACATACAGAATAAGAAATACTATCTTGCTCCCACTAGTTTTCTTATACACGCATTGTTCTTCTTCGTTTCTGATGAAGTCAAATTGCTTGATCGCTTCATCAAAACGAAGATTCCAGCTCCTCGATGCTTGCTTCAATCCATAAATGGATTTATGAAGCTTGCATACTTTCCCAGCATTCTTTGGATCTATGTAACCGTCAGGTTGTGTCATATATACATCCTCTTCCAGAATTCCATTCAGGAAGGCGGTTTTCACGTCCATCTGCCAAATTTCATAATCATGAAAAGCTGCAGTTGCTAGTAGAATCCGAATAGATTTCATCATAGCCACTGGTGAATAGGTTTCATCGTAATCCACACCGTGAACTTGTCTGAAACCTTTTGCCACCAACCTGGCTTTATAAATCTGGACATTTCCATCCACGTCAATCTTCTTCTTGAAGATCCATTTGCACTCGATGGCTTTTACACCAGCAGGCAAATCAACCAACGAAAAGACTTGATTGACCGACATGGAGTCCATTTCGGAATCAGTGGCCTTGCGCCACTTTGAGGAATCTGGGCCCATCATGGCTTGATTGAAGTTCGATGGTTCATCACCATCAATGATCAGAAGATCATGACAGTCAGTCACGAGGAATCCTTGATATCTCTCGGGTTCGTGACGGATCCTCCCGGATCTTCGAACTTCAGGTACTACAGGTTCAGGCTCTACAATTTCTTGTAGGTCCTCCTGCTGCTCTTCCTCATCAGGTTGAGCAGTATCCTGTTCATCTTGAATTTCTTCAAGCAGTACCTTACTCCCACTGTCTTTCTTAGAGAGAAACTCTCTCTCAAGAAAGTTACAATCCCGGGCAACAAAGATCTTGTTCTCGGAACGTAGATAGAAGTAATAAGCCTTGGTTTCCCGTGGATAACCAATGAAGTAGCATTTGTCAGATTTCGGTGTAAGCTTGTCTGAGATCAATCTCTTGACATAGGCTTCACAACCCCAAATTCTGAGATAAGACAGCACTGGAGCCACTCCAGTCCATAATTCATATGGTGTCTTTGCTACTGCTTTTGATGGCGCTCTATTTAGAGTGAACACTGCTGTTAGCAGAGCATTTCCCCAAAGGGATATTGGAAGGTCTGTGTGACTCATCATAGATCGAACCATATCCAATAAGGTCCGATTTCTCCTCTCAGACACACCATTCCATTGAGGTGTTCCAGGAGGAGTGAGTTGGGATACGATCCCACACTCTCTCAGATGATCACTGAATTCCTGGCTTAAGTATTCTCCTCCTCGGTCGGACCGAAGAGCCTTAATGCTTTTGCCAAGTTGGTTCTGTACTTCATTTTGGAATTCTCTGAACTTCTCAAAAGATTCAGACTTGTGTTTCATCAAATAAACATATCCATACCTACTGAAATCATCAGTGAAGGTAATGAAGTACTGATAGTTTCCTCTTGCATTTGTGGACATTGGGCCACACACATCAGTGTGTATCAGGCCCAATAAGTCACTGGCCCTCTCGTTAGGTTTATTAAAGGGGGCCCGTGTCATTTTGCCCATCATGCATGATTCGCATTTCTCACATGACTCAAAGTCAAATGAGCCAAGAAGTCCATTTGAATGGAGCCTCTTGATGCGTTTCTCGCTGATGTGCCCTAAACGACAATGCCATAGAAACGTTCGGTTTTCCTCATTAGGTTTAAACCGTTTTGTATTAATGTTATATATTGGCGCGGATTGATCGAGTATGTAAAGCCCATTCGAAAGAGGGGCAGAACCATAGAACAAATTGTTGCGATTGAAGGAACATAATTTATTCTTAACTGAAAAATCATAACCTTCCAAATCCAACAAAGAAATTGAAATAATATTTCTGCTTATAGCAGGTACAAAATAACAATTATTCAGTTCTAAAATCAATCCCGAAGGTAAAGACAACAAGTAAGTGCCTACAGCTAGTGCTGGAACTTTCGCTCCATTCCCAACTCGTAGCTCCACTTGTCCTTGCTTCAGCCTTCTACTGTTGCTGAGTGCCTGCATATTAGTACAAATATGAGCCCCACAACCAGTATCCATAACCCATGAGGTATTATCAGAAGTAGTTGTATTAACTTCTATAACAAAAATACCTGTTGAAGAAGTCTCAAAAGTCTTCTTCTTCAATTCCTTTAGACCTTCCTGGAATTTCTTACATTCTCTCCTCCAATGCCCTGGTTCTTTACAGAACCTGCATATGTCAGTTGGCCCAGCCTTGGACTTGGGCTTGGGCTTTGGCGTGTCCTTGTCCGTGACTTGAACAGCCTTGGCCTTTCCCTTATCCTTAGCAGAGGATTTCTTAAACCCCTTGCCCTTCTGCACCATAAGCACATTGGGGTCCTTGGCGGTTTTCCTCAAATTGGGCTCCGCAGTCTTGAGCATTCCGTGAAGCTCAGGCAATGTCTTACTCAAGCCATGCATGTTAAAGTTCAGAATGAACTGATCATAGCTTGCAGGTAATGACTGCAGAATGATGTCGCAGGCAAGTTCCTGGCTGATTGGGCAGTCGAGTTTCTGAAGATGATCGAGATAACCCATCATCTTCAAGACATGAGGACTCACTGCCGCATTCGCAGCCAACTTGCAGTCCAAGAGGTTCTTAACTGTTTGAAACCTCTCAGTCCTAGCCTGCTCCTGAAAAAGCGATTTCAGGCTTGCCATTATCTCGATGGGTGACAATACATTCTCGAACTGTTTTTGCAGCTCAGGAGTCATTGTCACCAACATCAGGCAATAAGCATCATTTTCATCTGACGAATGCTTTTCCCAAGCATTATGCAGAGTCCTGGCGGCATTGGCAGGAGGCCTCTCGGGGAGAGGATCACGAAGGACATAATCCTTCTTCTCCTGCTTGAGGACCAGCCTCAAGTTCCTTGACCACGTCAGGAAGTTCGTTCCAGTCAGCTTCTCCTTTTCGAGAACAGACCGGATCGAGAATGTGTTTTGTGTGCTTGTAGTAGTCATATCTGAAATATATAGATAAAAAGGTTATTAGTTAAAATGTTCAATATGATTAATCTCGTATTAAATTTAATATGATTAATCACGCATTATATTCAATAACATCAGTTACCCTCAATAGAATATAATGATTCCAAGATCCACATATAACTAAGATTAAAGTGGGCCACTGGCCGTCACCCAACCTTAGCTTATATCGGTAAGCCCTATATCGGCTAATTATATCCGTGACATAACTCTTGGTTGTGAATCTGGGCCCGAGGCCCAATCCACTCTGATGTCTCAAGGCCCGGGACTCCCGATGGCCTAGTCAAGAAAACCGGACTATACAGTCATGTAATCATTAATGTCTGGGACTCCCAATGACATTTATGAATCACAAACCGTCTTACCCACGCAAAAGCAGACACCCTCACACTGTAAGGCCATGAATACAATTGAATGGGCTTCGACAGCTGACATAGCCTGGACAAGACATCCAACGCTTGATATTATTTGAGGTTCGTAGGTTTATTAAAATTTCATTCCAAAAATAGAAGATTACTATTTTTGGAAACTTTCTATTTTTGGAAACCTACTATTTTTGGAAACTTTCTAAAATTGGAAACTTTCTAAAACCGGAAACTTTCTAACTTTAGAAATTTCTTAAAATCCAAAACCCGCAAATCCAGAAACTTCTATTTTAAGAAACTTTCTAATTTCAAAATTTCGGAAACTTTAATTTAAAATCGACTTTATAATTTATAAAATAAATTTTAAATTAATCTGAAGAAAGACTCAAATAATTGGCCCAATTGTTTTAACTTCTTGGCCCGAGGCCCAAGAATTGGTCCATGTCCAAGACATGACCCAATTGTCCAATTAAATGACATAACCGGTCTGGTTCATTAAAATTGGTCTAACCAAATTTTAATTACTACGATGACCACAATTGTCAACCGGTTATTTACTAAACCGGATTTTCTCAATTTATTTGGTCCAACCAAATCAAATTAGAAAATCCTGGTTTAGGCACTAAATCCAATAATTCTTTCGACATTGGATTTCTTATCCCGGTTTAACCAGACTTAATAAAATTATTAAATCTGTTTATTAAACCAGGACGATAAAATTTTAATTAAAATTTTAAACCGAGCCTTGAACCGAACCGAGTTTGGTCACGAACCGAACCGAGTTGGTCGTGACCTAGCTTTTGGATCATGTCCGACCAGCCGCATTCTTTCCACGATCCACGGACGGCCGAGCCTCACGTGATCGGGATGCAAGCTGGACGGTCGATGATCGGACGAGCTCGAGACGGGACGATGCTTGGCCGAGACGCGACGATCGGGACGAGTCGGACGAGATCACGGACGCGATCGCCAAGCGATCGTGGTCGATCTTTCTCGCACGTCAAGCAATCATCGGGACAGTCGGACGGGATGCGATCGGGACGATCGATCGGCCCATCTCTCGCGATCATTCGCGATCCATCCGACGATCCGACCCAACCTCGCCAACTCTCGGCCGTGATAACCAACCGGCCAAGCCGGTCGATCTCTCCTTGGCCGATCGCAAGAAAACGAGTCATATAGCTCGGTTTTGCGATTTCAAACGTTTGTTCAGGATTCAAATCAGTTTCTTAAGTGTTTTTCTTATCAGTAGTTGATTCAGAACACTTCTAAACAGATTAAACAACCTAAACATGAATCTAAAACAAGAAATCCTAAGAACCAATGGCTCTGATACCACTGTAGGAACTGTTTAGTTGATCCTGATGTAATTCACAGATTCATATCAACCTAAACATACAGATCTAGGTTCTCTTGAATAGAAACATTAGATGATCTCACCTTTTACCTGTTTGTTGCAGCGGAAGGAATAGAACAGGTCAGAGATCAGAGAGATACACCGAGGGATGAATCCTCCATAGGTTCACACACGCGATCACAGGAATGGCTGCTAGACCACGAGGAGAGAGGCGCGCAGAGAGAGAGGGGCTCGCGGCTGGGGAGGCTAGGGTTAGGGAGAAAAGACTTGGCTTTTAGTTTATAAAAGCCTTCTCTTTCCCTTTTGGGCTTTTGGGCCCAAAATACCAATCTGATTAAATCCCATTTAATCAGACCCATTAATCTTTCTCTCTTAGTACGACAAATGCCTGGCACTTTTGTCGTACTTCTGCTAAGCCGTTCCAACACATTTTCCTGTTAGCTTAGGCGTGTGACCCATATGGGATCATATAATAAAGGTAATAAGTCCAAGACTTATAGATCATGAGCGGACTCTAGCAAGCCATCATGATCCCCAGTATTATATGACTTATGTCTGATCTTTGACATACTCTTACTTTCTAGAGACAGTACCGAGATTACTGGACACAATTCCAACATAAACCTCCTAATCCCTCAGTTTTGAATGCAGGAAAACGCAGAATCCCACCCAAGCTTCGCTCCCGCCTTGGTTCTACTCCTTCGTTCCTTGGGAGATCTCATGACCCGAATGCTTATACGCCACCTTGGATGAAGAGATATTCGCAGAGACACTCAAAGTCTCTGTTGAATCCCCCATAAGTCCGATTTCTTATCCCATAGTCAAGCTATCGACTTTAAACAAGCGCAAAGTGGGAGGCAACCCACTGTTAGGTTCGTTTTCGTTTTTATTTTTCGTTTTGATTTTGGTGTTTTGATTTTTCTATTTAAGTGTGTTCAGAGGCGTGAGAAACAGACAGAATCGCATTGCGTCGATCGACACACTTAGTGCATCGGTCGACACAGCTGCGATTTCTGGTTAGCCGATTCGATTGCGGTTCAGACATCGGTTATCTAAATAACCGCGAGCATATTCGCCTTGCATCGATCGACACCCTTGTGGCATTGATCGACGCAGGCCGACGATAGTAAGTATTCTGCAACTTTTCAGATTGTTCTTCAATTTGATTATTCTCACCAAACCTGGGCTTGACACCACTGGGGACAGTGTGTTTCAAGTATGGGGGAGGTAGCTACTGACGCACGCTTTTGTTTTCTTAGAGTCAGTCCTGTTTTCAAAAATTTTGTTTTGTTGAGATAAAATAGTTTAAATGAGAAATAGTGAATTTTTGAGAAGTTAACAGCACTTGCAGGAACTTAAGTGACCATTGGGATGAAGTTGCAGGATCAATCTATGACTATTAGAAAACCCAACACCGATCAGCCTACTGAGGACACCCATATCAATTCAGGTATTCAGAGGATCCTTTACTGACTTCACCCTTGTAAACCTGACTTAATTTTCTCACCTAAGGGCTTGGTATACCTTGAGTCGGACTCCTCTGTTAATTCTGACACAACTTGTTAACCTGTCCAAGTAAGGTTCTCTTCTCCCCTTCCATAAAGTAAAAAAAAAAGAGAGTAATAAACTGAGGATGAGCTAGTAGCTCCGAAGTGGTCACGGGAGTGGTAGCTACCACTATCACCTCATGTGTATTCATGGAATGTGTCCAAAGTACACCCCTTAACGGGAAGAGCACTGATAAAAAAAAAAAAATGATACCTAATGGGGAAAATCAGAATGCTAAGGAAGGGAAAAGAGAAGAAAGGAACCAGAAAAAGATAGTATGGTGGTCTAGAACTGAAAGATTAAGAATCCAAGTGCCCTTTGATTGATAATCCTTGGGTGAGACCGCACTTAATAGCTTATAGAAGTCAGTAGGGTGAATTTGAATGGCTTGGATTGATTGTGGAGTTTACTTAGGACAGTTGCTAAGTGTGGGGGAAGTATATGTTGGTCTTGATGTCTTGCAAGTGATTCTTTCAGTGGCTTACTAAGGGGAATCTGAGTGTTGTTGCTTCTAGGATGAAAAGAGTTTCTGAAAGTTTTCAAACCTCTTCACCATGTTATAGTTCTCTGTTTTGCTTGAGGGCAAGCAAAGGCTAAGTGTGGGGGAGTTGATATATCATGGTTTTTATTAGTTTTAGACCATGATATAAGTGTGTTTTAGAGTCTTTTGGTGTTGTTTTAGAGTCTTATACAAGTATTAGCATGTTTGGAGCGGAATTGGAGATATTGGAGCTTTTTGGAGCTTTTTGGTGATTTGACCTGAGAGATAGAGTTCACTGTCCAGAACAGAGTAATGCATCGATCGACACACATTGTGCATCGATCGACACACGAGCAAGACGGGCCTTCCTCGGCGGTTTAATGAAGAATGCAGAATTCACACTTTGAGCCAGAAGTTTCCAGTATTTACAAAGAAACCCTAGCCGTGATTAGGCCTATATAATTAGGATTTTGGTGTTTAATTTAGTTACGCTTTCATACTTAGTGCTGGGTGTTTTTAGAGCTTTTGAGGGGCTGATCTAATCCTGTACTGCTTCCTGATTTTTGGAGAAGATTTCGAACCCCTTTACTTCTTTATTCTCTTTTATGCAATCTATTAATTCATTGATTATGTTTTCATATTCTATGTCTGAGTAGATTCATAGTTAGGTTTAGGGATTCTCATAGGTATTTCATGACTTGCTAGATATAATTAGTTCAGTTAAGGATTCATATCATAATTGTTCTTCAAGCTAAATTGTGCTTAACACTAGTTTATAACTTGATCACTTAGAATCTAGATCTTAGGTTGTTAAATTGACACGAAAGTGTGGTTTAGAATCTGAACTATTTAGGTTGAGCAATTGAATTACTTGCAAAGAAATTTGGTTTAATTGAATTGTGAACATATCAAACTTAATCTTAAAGCTGGTTTAATCTGTTAGGAATTACAAAAAAATTTGGATTTCTGCTATTAGACTTAGAGAATTCTCACAACGAAAGTTGGTTAATTCTAATTCTGTGTTTGAGTTCTAGAACTGTGCTTAATTTGATCCTGACTGAATGATTTATATGCTTGTCTGATTTCCTGAGAACTCCCTAGACTTAGCGCTTTTAGTTAATTACCCACAAACCGATCTTGCTACTGATTTACTTTCCTGCTTTGTTTTTAGTTTCTCACTACATTGCTTTCTCCTAGTTTTAACTTGACTGTTCTTAATCTATCGTTGCCCAGAGTCCTTGTGGATTCGATACCCTAAAGTACTACAATCACATCACTGTGCACTTGCAATTAGAATAGGGATAAAACCTGGCCTATCAGCCTGCTTGCACCTCTTTATCGTGTGTCCAACAGATTTACAGAAGTCACACAAAGGTGGCATCCAGGGACTAGAAACTCTAACACGACAGATATCTCCATATTGGAATTGCGCATTTACAGCCGATGGAAGAGGCTTCCTGAGGTCGATTAATGTAAAGACTTTCGCGACTTCCAGGTTGGTCTTATTTGTTGTTGCCGGGTGGAGAAACTGCGGCTCACCAACCAGATAAGCAATGCGTTCCAACGTTTCATCATTGAACAATTGGTACGGAACGTCCCTCAATTCGAGCCAGATAGGAGCCGAGGTTAATTTCGGCTTTACATGGACAATTCCAGGCTCCCATTTAGCCACAAAAAGAGTTTGCCCCTCGATTTTCCAGAGTCTCTGATTAATCACTCTGCTTCTGTTGAACGCATTAGGAATTCGGAAGAGGAAAGTGTTGTCCTCCATCTTCGTAATAGTGATGTCTCGAAACCGAGTCCAAATGCCATTAACAATCTTGTGTAAAGTTCCTTGTGACGGATGTTCGGAATAAAACTGCCCGATGACAAAGTTGTCCCAGGATTTCCTGTTTCTCTCGATTACCGAGTTGGGAATCTTTACACAATGCTCATCAGAAGGTAGCATGAATGCCTCCCCTGATTTCTTGAGTTGCTTAGAGGAGTCTTTAAAGAGGTCACACCACGAAGCGGATGCCTTCTCTGTGGTATTTTTCGTTTGTGCTGGAGCTACTCCAATCGGAGTTTTCACAGCACCTGCAGATGGATTTGATGGTGGTGTAACCTTGATAACCGGCTCTGGAATGGCGGAGCTAACCACTGTCACCGAGGCGGTAGTAGCCGGTGAAGGACTTGTAACGGGAATCACTGACCCCGCAGAAGCTGGGATTGCAGAGGGTTGTGCTGTCACAGCTTCAGACGAGACGACGGTCTCCGGATGATTAGGGCCCGAGAGAGGGGAACCCAAGGGTAAGACCGGATTTGATGCTTCAGCAACCAGAGCTGGGGTTGGTCCGGTAAGCATTCCCTCAGCTAGGCCATCGACAGAATCAAGATATTCTGACAAGCTTTCGCCGGATAAGATAGGAGTTACCGGAGCAGGTTCATCAATGGTTAGATTTCCCACGGCGCTGCCATCGACAGAGCGGAGCTCCGACAAGCAGACGCCGGAAGCAGACAGTGGAGGATCCGCCGCCGGAGGGGAGCGGAGGGACCCTGACGGAGGCGACCAAACGACGAGCCAGGAGAACTTGACGTAGAGGCACGCCGCTTTGGAGGTTTCTTCTTCTTTTCCCCATAGGAGACGGAGGGGAGGAGACAAAGGCCAAGAAGCACCGGCGCCGAACTAAGCGACGGGCGATGGAGGAAAAGTGAGTCACTGTTTAGATCTGGAATGAGTCGCCTCTTGAAGAGAGAGACTTTTTTAGTTCTTTATATATGTTATACATTTGTATAAGGCGATAAACAATAGTATAATTCATTAATATATATATATATATATATATATATATATAATGATAAAACAACAAAATTATAAACAATGATTCTAGTGGCCACAAAGCGAACTAACTCTAACCACTACACATTGGTCTTCATCGTTACAAAACATTCACAAAAACAAAAAGACGTTCTTGTTGTGTTAATTCGTCGACTCGCTCCCTCAACTCAGTGTCTCTCTACTTCCTTCTTAAACATGAAGTGTGAGGTAAGAACTCTACGAATCTCTTCAAAATCCACTTCTTACGTGAGCTAGATTATGTCTGGACATCTGGATTTACGTGCATCACAAGTTTTCGTGAGTTTTTTAAGGTAAAATCTTGTTCTTTTTCTCTGATCGTTTGCTTAGTTTTATATGAAATGAATATGCAAAATTCAATTATTTGGTAACTGAAATTGCAAGAATTATATGAAGCTTGAAGGGAAATTTCAAAAAATTGAAATTGGGATTTGGAAAAGAAAAATAAAAAACACCATAGATGTTTGGGAGTTTTTGTTTCAACATCGAAGAGAAAAAAGAGATGAGATGAACTGTGAAGAATTTTAGAGGTGAAACCATCCTAAAACATTATGTAGAGTTATCTAAAAAGTTAATTGTCCATTTAGTTAATTATAGCCTTTGTTTTTTTATACACTCTAATCTCAATAATAAATTTTTAAACTTAATAATTTGTTAATGATGTAAATTAGATGAAGAGAATAAAATGTGTATTATATATAAGATTACAAATCAAATTCTTGCATTGAAACCCATTAAAAATGAATTCAGTTTCTATTTAATACAAATATAATCCCCATAATAAATAACATGTAAAACAAATAAGATGGTCTAAGAATCCAATAAACAAAAGAATCCCACTTTAAGTTAAGCCTATGCGTGTATTTGTAAAATATAAAATTACAAGACAAATATAAGAATAGAGAAGTGAATATGAACCTGAGAACATATAAAAAGACCAAGAAAAAGAATGGATTTAGCTTTTTCTCTGTGATGTTGTTGTGTCTGGTGAAGAAGCGTAACCGAAAGGATTGTTGCTTGCCCAGTTCCATTGGTCTCTACACATCTCTTCGATTCCATAGTTTGCCCTGTCCAAACCATTTTGGGTTTCTTATGATCACAATAATAATAATAAAATGAAACAACAATTCTCAGGCCTGTGCCTGTCTGTACTTACTTCCAGTTTAGTTCACGTTCAGCTTTTTGGGTCGATGCGTAGACGGTCTCTGCATCACCTGGTCTTCTTCCAACCTTCACCACTGGGATTTTCTGTACACATGATTTTCGTATGATGTAAAAGAACAAACACATACAGTCTTATAGAGAGGAGAAGGAGAGAAGTGATGTTACCATCCCCGAAGCTTTTTCAAATGCATCAACCATCTCCAACACCGTTGTTCCTTTTCCCGTTCCTAGGTTGTATACCTCGCAACCTAGCCCATTAACCAACTCAAACCGCTGAGCTTATATATAATCAGTTACTTTTAAAAAACCTTACCTATTTCAGAATCTTCTAGCTTTTGAAGCGCAGATATATGGCCATCTGCTAGATCAACTACATGAATATAATCTCGTACCTGAAGCAAGAGAAGATTAATCCGAGGAAGATTATTACATCACAAAGTGTATGTAAAAATCTTACACCGGTGCCATCTTTAGTGGTATAGTCGGTTCCATAGATTTTAAGGTTAGGCAGCCTCCCAACAACGACTTGCTGGACATAAGGCATGAGATTGTTTGGAGTTCCACAAGGATCCTCACCAATGCGACCGCTAGGGTGAGCTCCCACAGGGTTAAAGTATCTCAGCATTATGATTCTCCATTCAGGATCACCACGTTGTACATCACTGCAAATGTCCTCAATGAAGAGCTAAACGAAAAAGGGAGAGAAACGTTTACACATAAATACCAATTGGATCTTCCGCATAGAAAACTAAATAATACCTTAGTTCTTGCATAAGGACTCATTCCAGACAGAGGGGACTCTTCTGTACAAGGAACCTCCTTTGGCCAGCCATACACAGTAGCCGATGACGAAAATACAAGCTGAAAGATATAAAGTTATGTTTCCCATATATAAATACACACTGCAGAAGAAGAAGAAGAAGAGGGGGCATGCATACTTTTTTGCATCCGTGAGCAGCCATAACTTCCAAAAGTGTAATAGTCCCAATCAAGTTATTGTTATAATACAGAAGCGGTTTGGCCACGCTCTCCCCGACTGCTTTCAGTCCAGCAAAATGCATTACTGCATCAAACCTACATTACCAAGGATGAATCATTTCTTTAGATCATCCATGATCCAAATTCTCTGTTCTAAGATTCTCTCTTTCTATACTTTTTCCGATCAAACCGAGGATCTATGAGGATTAAGAGTTTAAAAATTTGATGGGAATTAAGAAAATTCACTTTGATTCGGCGAAAAGCTTCTCAAGCTCTGGTTTATTGCATAGGTCCACCTGCAGAGGTAAGAGATGCATTTAGCCATCTGAATCTGCAAAATTTCTCACATTACCGATTCATCAATCGATTACCACTCATTACACTTGCTCAACATAATTCTCAAAGCAAATCGGGGGACAAATAAACTCTCAATTCGGTCATGATCACGGGAACACAGCCATCAAACGGATTGAGAGGTAGAGAAAGGGAAGAAGTAGAAATATCGGACAAACCTGGTGGAATGTGAGATTATCTCCATGGTCTCCGGCGAGCTCCTTGACGCGTTGGATCGAAACGAGAGAGGAATTGTCGAGGTTGTCAATAACGACGGCTGTGTAACCGCGGAGAAGAAGCTGGAGCACCGCGTGACTGCCGATGTAACCAGCACCGCCGGTCACCAGAATATTCTTCACCATCGAGCTCGATGAAGAAAGAGAGAGAGAGAGATAATCAGAAAAGAAGCTTCCTTCTCCGGAAATAAATAACAAACCTTTGTTTCTGATTTGTCACATTTCCGCTTTTGCGTGCTTAGCAATTAGTACTAATTATTAAGGTTTGCATAAATAAAAGGGGAGAGACAAGAAACAATCCCTAAGCATTCAAAATAAATAAATTATTCCACAGGAAAAGAAATTCGGTGATTATTAAACTATATATACTTATTACTACATAACCATCTATAATTATGTATGAGAAAGTAACTTGTAGCGACCGACAAAACGAAACGTCCTTTTAACTTGTAGTGATGCCCTCCAGAAGTTTTGACCTGTATCACCACCACCAAATGATCAACATTAATAGTATAACATTTCTGAAAGGTATTCCAATGCAGCTCTGGAGAAAGAAAAAGATTCTTTAAAACTTGTAATTAAAGTGTAGATTGCCAGAACATTCGTCCACAGTTTCATATCATTGACGAATCTACGTTTGACAGCAGACATTATTAGTGTCAATCCATATGCCGCCGAAAGATAATTGCTTTCAATGATGATGATGATGATTTACTCACGGGGTTTTAAGGTTGGGAGCTGAGAAGTCTCTCGGCCTCATCGTTTGCTTCCGCCTCTAATTTCCATTTCTGCATCGAAAACATTAACCGACCAAACTAACATTTTAACACAAAGTTATGCATCCTTGTTTTGTCCCAAATAAATATATTGAAGTTGAGTTTGTGACTATATACCTCTTCAAGGTTTTCGAGTTCCATGATCTGCTCTATCTGTTGAGCAATGTTTTCCTGTGAAAATTAATGGACTTTTTTACTTTAAGCCTCATATTCTATCATCATTCAGCAGATTCATAGGTAACTTTTATAAATAACTCACAGTATTGTTCACCGACTCCGCTGCAAGAACATCATTATCCATTTCCACCTCTATCTCAATCATTGACGATATCTAAAGGTACGTTTAAGACGATTCTCTCATCAAGAGTAAAAACTAGAACATGAGATAATTCTTTGAAGATCTCAATCACTAAACATAACGTCAATCAAAAATTACACAATTTTTCTTTAACCAAGAGTTAAAGACCAGAACATGGACTAAGATTTTTAAAATGTAAAAAGTTCATTTTCTTACTCTGGCATAGCTATCTATCAGCTCAACCTTTCCTTTTATGGAGTTCTCCAGACTTTCTCGTACTTTCTTTACTCTTGTTCTTCGAGTACTGAATTCGAGTATGAAACACATGTTAATGATATATGTTCATACTTCCCAGTTGATGAGGTTAGAATGATCTGAGAGGGTCTTACCGGTAAGCTGGCTCTCCCACCGCTAAAATTTTGTTTTCAAGCTGACACATTCGAGCCAACATCCACACCTAAATGGACATAGTTTCAACTTTTTTTATTATCTATTGTGGATTTCAAAAGGTAGGCAAGTCTAAGTACCTCTTTCTCAGTTGCTTCTTTTAGATCTCCAATGCGACGCTGGAGCACATCATACTGAGATAAAAGTTGTTGTTTGATACCAACTACATCCACTGTCCTTTCAGGGAGCTGAAACCGTGTAACAGATTATGAATGTTCACATCCAAGACACTACCACATGTTCCATTAGCACAGTTTACGTGATAGCGAATAGGTACCTGATTTAGCTGAGGAAGGACAAAAGAATTAAGGGTTGCTCCAATTGCTAGTGATGTAACAGCAACAATTGAGAGTAACTGAGGTAGATTGGGATCAATAATGCCAGAAGCGGCATCTCCCGTAGCCAAAACTGCAAGAAGCGGGATTAAAAACGAGGGTTGCATGGTTTTATCTCCGTCTTTACTCGGAGGTCTAAGCAAAAGCGATTCTCGCCCGTCCTTGTGCTTTGTGAGGCTCATAGGTTCTCCAGGGTAAAGGTTTGGAGCTTTGGGGGTAAACTTGAAAGGTCCCACTTGTCTGTAAACATCTGATGGAGCAGCAGATGCAATTGTCACTCTTTCTCCTTCTTGCGCAGGGAGCTCCGCAGTCTCAGTGGCAAACCGGTGCGTTCGTGCCGTACCGGAAGGAGTTTGCACCTGGAATCCAGTGCACTGTTTTCAATTATCTTCTTTTGAAAAAAAGAATCTGTGTTCAAAATGGATATCTTACCACAATAGAGTGCACAGAAGAGATGACCTTGTTCTTCTTTATCTGGATTAGCCTGAGCCCCTTTTCCCACAGAGGAATGTCCTTACTGCGTTCGGCAGATGTAGCTCCTTAGAGAAAGTGAATATCTCAGAATCAACACCACACTCTCAATCTTTTTCAGGTCAAATTACCAAACACAACCCACTCTCTAGAAACAAAACAAGCTGCAACACCTTTTCCTTAGAGCTAGATTACAAAGAAGAAAAACATAAAGAATAGAACTAACCCGAGCTCTTCTGATTCTATGCTAGTTATGTCACCAGAGAAAAGCTCGTACTGGTAACGGCATTTAGCACAGGAGGCAATCTAGAAACATACTCAGAAAATCATCTAGTTGTTGTACGTTGAGAACTGACGATCGAACGGACGGGATCATCATTACCTGAAGTCCATGCTGGGGTTGTGCAACAGCAATGACAATCAAACAGCTCGGACATCTCACAATTTTACCAAAGGGAACCTAAATCATTAGCAAGGTATTCGATATCATGCTTATGTAAGTTCAGACCAATTTCAATGTCTTGTCATAAGAAACTGTTAACATGCTAGGATATTCTTGCTTGCTTACCTCCTCAGCAGGGGAGATTCCAACACGGCAAATATCTCTGATGATCCTTAGAGAATCAGAAACTCTCAAAGAAGCAGCAAGACCATTGACCAACATCGTGTAAACCTCAACATCAGGCCTTGACCATCTCCATCGATCAGTGAGAGAACCTGAATCGAAACTTGCTCGCATGGCGTAGAAAATCGACAACGCCAGCTCGACATTGCTGCGACTGATAGCAGCCGAGATAATCAAACGGCAATCATCAATTTCGACAATTCCGCCGCGATTTGATCCGAATCGATCAGAAATCATCTCGAGCGCTTCATCCGCATCTCTAACGGCGGATACGCTGCTCAGAAGCTCGTCGTCGAGAAGAGACGACAAAGGCGTTTCCGAAAGATCGGCGGATGCTCCGACACTGTCTCTGCTCCGATCACCATAGGATGAGTAGAGAATCGGTCGACGACGACCGAGATAAGCCGGTTTGTTTCCGTGAATGAAGAAGATAGAGCGAAGAAGAGATTGAGTCTCGTAGAGGTTAGGGATGCGATAGATTCCGGAGAATACGGAGGAAACTACACCAAGGCTCATTGTTTAATCGGAAGTTGAAAGGAAAAGAAAGTCACCGGCGAAGAAGACGGACGAACATCGGCGGTCTTAGATGAGAAACGAGAGGCTAAGAACGAGGGAAAGAGGCCCAACGGTCTCAAATAAAAATTATTTCTTTATTAATCCTCAGCCGTTGATTTATCGGTAAAGGCCAAACAAAATGAGGAATAATCAAACGGTTGAGCATGAGAGAAGATTTATTAGATCAGAAAATAACTAATCGAAAAATAATGGAGGTGCGGGGAATCGAACCCCGTGCCTCTCGCATGCAAAGCGAGCGCTCTACCATATGAGCTACACCCCCACCTTTTGAAAAATATAAAAACGTATTATATTTATACGATTCAACAGTCGGGATCTAACCATTACATGAATAATATACACTCTTGATAGATCAAAAACATCAGATTATATGGTACGAGATCGAGTCCGAGACTAATCTAACCAAAAAATCAATCTAAAAATATGAAGTGATACAAAAACTCTCATATAACACAATGCTTTAGATCCCGATGATCATCATGATAGTCATCATTATTATCATAGATCATATCTTTAGCATAAGCCTCATCTATCCATCTCTTGGACTTCGGGACACTCCATGATGCTCTCTAAAGACGGTTCCCACGACATTGATGATGGTGATGATGATGCGTTTACGATCCTCTTCTCTAGCTCTACCATAACATCTTTGGTCATCATCAAGTTTCCGTCATGATTCCTGTCCATCTGAAGCAAAAACATATCCAATTCATGTCTTGTAAGCACTATCTTCACCTTCATTCCACCGTGACCATCTTCATCATCATCACCATCGAGTTCGAAAGACTCCTTTGCATCTCCTCTTACATCTATCTTTCCTTCTTCTTCTCCTTCTCTATGCATGTACCTCTCCATGCAGTTCCCCATTATATGTTACCAAATTATAAAAGGAAAAATATGACAAATCTCAAGAAAAGAAAAGAAAACGCGATTTGCTTCTCTTTTTCTTTGAAAATAAGTGATTGCCATGAGTGTGAAGACACTTGTATATATAGGTGGTCAAATAATTTAATAAAATCAAATCTTTTTCACTGATTTGTCTTTCTTAAGCCTTTGAAAATTTCCCAACGACTCTCATTATTATTCTGAGTGACAATGACATATTTCATAATTTAAAACTCAAAAAGATAATTATAAGAACATGTCTACATTTTAAAATATGATCTTAAGGGTCTTTATATTAAAAATTTTGGATTTACATTTCACAGAAAATAACAGAAAATTTATATGATTTATGTTGTATGGAGTCTAAAAATTTGGTTTTTCAAATTTAAAATCTAAATAAACACTGCATTTAACGTATCGACATGTTGATGAATCAAATGCGTCATACTCCCTCCGTTTCAATTTATAAGGGATTTTAGAAGTTTTTGTTTTTTCCAAAATGTAAGGGGTTTTAATATTTTTAAAAAACTTTAACTTTATTGAAAACTGTGTGCTCAATTATATTTTGCAGTTTTCTTTGTCATTGGCTGAATTGTTTATAATTTATTTATTTAATCATATTTTGTTATAGAAAAGTAAATTTCTTAATTTTTGTGCTTTTAGACAAAACTCTTTATATTATGAAACGGAGGGAGTAATATATATAATATGAAACTTTAAGAGTATTTTAGTTGAATAATTCTCACAAAAAGACAACCGTTAGGTTAATGTCGACATCAACCGTTCGGACCATGTTGCCCGACAGTGTCACGGACACAATGCAAAGACTTTTCAGAATCAGCTTTTAAATATATGATTTCATTTTTTAACACCCAAAATTGTTTTAAGCACACAATGCAAAAATAGTTAATTCAAACTCATAGACTTTGTTTTTGTTTGATGGTTTTTTTTCGTCAGTATAAAAATCCGATCACGTGCTTGGACCAAATGTGAACGCAAATATATCCTCCTCCGAAATTTACATGCATGAACCCTTGAATTAATTAAAATTATTGTTATAAAAATGTCATATTATGTACAAGTAGGAATTTACGATACCCATCCTGTAGATATACGATTGCTTATAAATTTATTATTTGGGTGTTTGTTAGAGTCAAGATTAGCACTTTTCCTAAAGAGGCCTATTCATGAGTTTAGGCTGGCCCAGAAGGGAAAGTCGGCGACAAAGCCCAAGGCGGTAAAACTAGGTTAAACCGAACTCGGGCTAAACCGGCTTTCACTAGGGTTTGGAAGGTGTCTGGTCCAAGGACGCCGCATGAGAAAGTCGGTAAAAGGAAATATTCCATATGGAGGCAAAACCGAGTTATTAGGCATATTTCGTAATTATCTCTTATTTTTCTTTTATTAAACCAACTTGTAATCCTATATAAGGGAACCCCGACATTCAATAAAGAGGGAGGCTTTTCTTATTATTTTTCAGCTTGAGAGACTTTTAGAGCGACTTTAACCTAAAATTCTCTCCGGCAACTTTCATAACATTCTTTACCGGCTTCCACCTCGGAAATACTGGCTTTAAACCCTAAATTCCCAAATCTCACCACGTTCCTAAATTCTTCTTTTAGAATCCCTAATTTACAAACCCTAAAACTCTTTCTATCTTTGATAGACCGAGTTGAGATCTTACAATTGGCGCCGTCTGTGGGGATTTCTAAAAGAAATTTCCAAACGAGATGTCAGGAAACAGGAAAGAAATCGATCCGGAAAACCCAATGGTTGACCTAAGCGTTCATGATGAAAGTGATTACGACCAAAGTGATCACGAAGACGAGGCAACGAAAGGCGGCAAGCAGCCGCGAGACGCCAAGACCAACAAAGCTCGGGATGACGGCAAACATGCCCCGTCACTCAGCGAAACAGAGGCTCAAATCGAGCAAGACTCGACCTTAGCCACGCTAATGGCCAAGATCGAGTCACAGAACGACTTGATCAAAACATTCTCGAAGAAAATCGACCTACTGCAGACAGAGCAAGCAAAGATCCTTTCGGGACAACGGTCAAGAAAACCCAGGAGAGAGGTGCCGTCAAAGGTAAAAGACAAAGTCGCTAGACGACTGGTCTATAGCACATCTGAGGAAAGCCACCATGAACAGAGCCGTAGCAGCGAATCCAGGAGCAACCCGCGTGAGGAAAGCAACAAGGATACTCGCGAGCGGAGTTCACATCGAAAGGAAGGGTCTGAAAGACCCAAACGGAGCGAAAATCAGAGACATAACGACCAAAGTGACGAGAGGTATTCACCTGACAGGGAGGAACATACCAGTCACCAGACACGGGACGTGCATCACAGACGAAATTCGCGACATGAGAATGGCTCACACCGAGACAACTATCGCCGCGAGCGAGGTATGTCGTACGAGAAAACTCATGGAGCATCTATTCGCGGAGCAAGTCGCAACCATGTCGAGAAACAACTGATTGAACTCAAAGACACCCTGAAAGAATTAAAAGAGGAGGTCCATGGCGTGAAGGGATCCGCACCCGAGATAGACCGAATCATCGAGGAAACTCGTAGGACTCCCTTCACCTCGCGCATCACAAACACGTATATCAGGCAGAGAGAGAAGCTCAGGCTACCAATGTACGACGGCACAAAAGATCCAGCGACCCATCTCACAACGTTCAAGATCATGGCGGCAAAGGCACGGTTCTCATCAAGTGAGGAGCGTGACATCGGCTTCTGCCAACTATTCACCGAAACCCTGGAAGGAGACGCGCTAAACTGGTTCTCCCGACTCCCATCTAAGTCAATCGATAGCTTCTCGGACCTCACATGGGCATTCGTAAGGCATCACTTTGCCTACATTCGTAAGGACACTTCGCTAAGCGCGTTGATGTCAATGACGCAAGAGAAGAAAGAAACCTTGAAAGGTTTCGTAGAAAGGTTCAGGGCGGTGATGACACGAGCTGAGGCACCAGATAAGTTCACTATCGCAGCCCTGACGAACGCCGTCTGGCATGAGTCGCTATTTTACCAAGATTTAGTCATCAACCCGCCACTAACCATCGAGGACGCACTCCATCGGGCAAACAAATTCGTGGAATTGGAGGAGAAGAAGGTCGCATTGGCAAAGAGATTCGGTTCTGGCAAACAGACAGATAAGAAGGAGGAAAGAGAACCCAGGCAGCATTACGACGGTAAAAGCGCCAAAACAATGGTTGACGGCGCCGACAAGTCCCGGTCATCAAAACCGTGGAATAAAAGAGGGAAAGAGGCGAAGAAGGCGCAAGCAGCCTCCGCTACGGGGGATAAGTACTGTGAATACCATCAAGCTACGTCACACGACACGGCTGAATGCCGGAATCTCAGAAACGCACTCTACTCCCGACTTTCCAATGAAGAAATCAAGGCGGCCATCGAAAGGTTGAAGAAGGAAGAATCGGGACAGAAGAAGGAAGACAAAGCCGACGAGCAGGCTCCCAAGCAAGATAAACCGCCACGGCGTATCAAAAGCATAGCTTTGAAACGTAACCGTGAAGAAGAAGAGGAGGACGAAGAGGAAACCCCCAAGACCATCCGAAGAATCAACATGATCATGGGTGGTCTAATCTCCGTAAATGATTCGGTCCGGTCAATCAAGGTCTACGAACGCCTAGCATTGGCCACGCAAAAGGCGCCTCAACCAATCCTATCAAATGATCCGCCCGTCATCTTTACCGACCAGGACCTCTATGGAACTCACTACCCTCATAACGACCCGCTGGTGGTTGAGCTTCTGATCGGAAGTTGCCAAGTATCTCGAATACTGGTGGACACCGGGAGCTCGATAGACTTAATTTTCCTAGATACACTCAAGAAGATGGACATTAAGGAGGAGGATATCAAGCAGAAGGCCAAGCCGCTCACCGGGTTCACAAGTGAGACGACGTACACAATTGGAACGATCAAGTTGCCTGTCTTCGCAGGAGGAGTTAACAGATTGGTGAGGTTTCACGTCATTGACAAACCAACCATCTATAACGTGATCCTTGGAACTCCATGGCTATATAGCATGAAGGCGGTATCCTCGACGTACCATCAATGTCTGAAATTCTCGACACCTAAAGGAATCCAGACAGTCAAAGGGTGCCAGAGCGCAAGTCGGTCGTGTTTCGCGAGAGAACATAAGATCAAGGTGCCTTCCTGCATGATCAACACAGAACACGGAAGAAAAGGACCGGAGAAAGAACTAATCCAGCAAGTCATCATTGACGAATCAGATGCAAGCAAGTGTGTGGGCATTGGCGCAGGATTACCGGACGACATCAAAGAGGAACTGATCACCTTCCTACAGCAAAACGTTACAACATTTGCGTGGACAATGAAGGATATGAAGGGTATCAACCCAACCATTACAACTCACGAGTTGAATGTTGATCCGACTTACAAGCCAGTCAAGCAAAAGAGGCGAAAACTCGGCCCAGAAAGAGCTAAAGCAGTCAACGATGAAGTAGAGAAGCTACTCGAAGCCGGTTCAATCCAAGAAGTCAAATATCCTGACTGGTTGGCCAATCCAGTGGTTGTAAAGAAGAAAAACGGGAAGTGGAGAGTATGTGTCGACTTCACGGATCTCAACAAAGCTTGCCCCAAGGATAGTTTCCCGCTGCCGCACATCGACCGACTTGTTGAGGCGACGGCCGGGAACGAACTGCTATCATTCATGGATGCGTTCTCAGGGTATAACCAAATCCTCATGAACCCAGACGACAGAGAAAAGACGGCCTTCATCACTGAACGCGGCACGTATTGCTACAAAGTCATGCCTTTCGGCCTCAAAAACGCCGGCGCCACCTACCAGCGGCTGGTAAACCGGATGTTTGCAGGGCAACTTGGCGCAACAATGGAGGTTTATATCGACGACATGCTAGTCAAGTCTCTGATTGCCTCTCAGCATGTCGGTCATTTAAAGGAATGTTTCAACATCCTTAACCGATACGGCATGAAACTTAATCCAACTAAGTGTACATTTGGGGTGACATCGGGAGAATTCCTCGGATACGTGGTAACTCAGAGGGGAATAGAAGCTAATCCAAAACAGATCACAGCCATAATCGACTTACCATCTCCCAGGAACACTCGAGAGGTACAACGCCTCACTGGCCGCATAGCCGCCTTGAACAGGTTTATATCCCGGTCAACGGATAAATGTCTGCCTTTTTACGAGCTCCTACGAGGGAACAAAAGATTCGTGTGGGACGAGAAGTGTCAAGAAGCCTTCATCCAACTCAAGGACTACTTGTCGAACCCGCCGATACTGTCTAAACCCGAGAATGGTGAGACATTGTTGCTTTACATCGCCGTTTCAACGACAACAGTGAGTGGCGTGCTAGTTCGGGAAGATCGAGGAGAACAAAAGCCGATCTTCTACGTCAGCAAAACAATGAACGGAGCCGAGACCAGGTATCCTGCAATAGAAAAACTGGCTTTCGCAGTCGTCATCTCGGCACGGAAACTGCGACCATATTTTCAGTCACATCCGATTGCCGTATTAAGCAGTCAACCTCTTCGAACGATACTTCATAGCCCGGGACAGTCTGGTCGTCTAGCCAAGTGGGCAATAGAGTTAAGTGAGTACGACATCGAGTACAGGAACAGGACAACCGCCAAATCACAGGTAATAGCTGATTTCCTTGTCGAATTATCACCTGAATTGGATGTCGGTACCGAGACAGAAGACAAAAATTGGAAACTGTTCGTTGACGGGGCTTCATCTAAAAAAGGAGCCGGGATAGGGATACGCCTCATATCACCAACCGGCGAGATATTAGAGCAGTCATTCAAACTAGGTTTCACGGCTTCTAACAACACAGCCGAATACGAAGCTTTGTTAGCCGGTCTCAGACTAGCCAGGGAAATCGGAGTACGACATCTCTTGGCCCATTGTGATTCCATGCTTGTAGCCAACCAGATCAACGGCGACTACGAAGCTAAAAATGAACGAATGGAGGCTTACCGAAAGACGGCGTTGGAACTCACCAGTTCCTTCGAATTCTTCGACATTGTCCAGATACCAAGAAAGGAGAATGCCCCGGCAGATGCAATTGCATCGCTGGCATCTAATCCCAATCTCTGTCGACGAATCCCGGTAGAAACGATCCACGAACCAAGCATCCCACCCCCTGAGAACAATCAAGAAGAAACTGAAGAAATGATCCCGAATGATAAGGACGACATGTGCTACAATATTCAAGCAAAGGGCATAGACCTCATCGCTGTCCTAACCGGTGACAATAAAGACTGGCGACTTCCGATAAGAGCCTACCTGACAGAAGGGAAGCTCCCAGAAGACAAATGGGAAGCACGACGACTTAAAGTCAAAAGCGCGCGATACACTATACATGAAGGTATCCTCTACAAGTATTCTGCTAACAAGATCCTCCTCAGATGCATAAACGGAGATGAAGTAAGTCGGGTTCTCGAAGAAACGCACTCTGGAGCATGCGGAAACCACTCCGGAGGCAGGTCTCTCGCCCTCAAAATCAAGTTGAATGGTCACTATTGGCCGACTATGATAACCGACTGCGAGACCTATTCTAACAAGTGTGAAAAGTGTCAGCGACATGCGCCATTCATACATCGACCTACAGAGCTACTCACAACGTCAACTGCGGCTTACCCATTCATGAGATGGGCAATGGACATCGTTGGACCATTACCGCTATCCAATCAAAGACGTTTTCTGCTCATTATGACCGACTACTTCACAAAGTGGGTAGAGGCCAAGGCTTACGTCGCCATCCACGATGTCCAGGTTCAAAATTTCGTCTGGAAATATATAATATGTCGTTTCGGGCTACCTTATGAGATCGTCACAGATAACGGATCACAATTCATCTCGAAAGTATTCGAAGGATTCTGCAAGAAGTGGGATATACGCCTTAGCAAGTCGACACCAAGGTATCCTCAGGGGAACGGCCAAGCCGAAGCTACAAATAAAACCATCATTGCCGGCATCAAAAAACGCCTTGAAAGCAAAAAAGGAGTTTGGGCAGATGAGTTAGACGGAGTCCTCTGGTCGCATAGAACGACACCCCGCAGGGCAACAGGAGCCACCCCATTTTCCTTAGCCTTTGGCGTGGAAGCAATGGTACCGGCAGAAGCTAACATCTACACTCTCCGCCGCTCTCTCATGCCGCACCACACCGATATCAACGAAAAGATGCTAATCCAAGCCCTTGACACCCTAGAGGAAGAACGGGATCAAGCCCTACTAAGAATTCAAAACTACCAACAGCTCGCAGCTCGGTACTACAATCAGAAAGTCAAGGAACGCCATTTTCAAGTCGGTGACTTCGTCCTCCGCAAAGTATACGAAAACACCAAGGAGTGGAGAGCAGGGAAACTTGGGGCAAAGTGGGAAGGACCCTACAAAGTCACAAAAGTCGTCAAACCGGGAGTCTACGAGCTTGAGTCAATGAAAGGCAAGGCTTTACCTCGATCCTGGAACTCGGCAAGCCTGAAGGAGTACCACTAAGACGACTTTCAAAAAAAAAAAAAAAATGTATTATGAACTACGAGTGACTTGATTCTTCCTCGGGAGATACGTAGGCAGCCTTTACCGACACAGTCACAAATCTAATAAAACCCTTATTTTTCAGATAATTTACCGTCTTGGAAGTCAGGCAAAGCCAAAAATCAGGTAAAATCTTTCTTTAATATTCAAATATTTGACGATACTAACAAAAGCCGAGTATCAACTCGCAAAAAGCCGAGTATCATCTCGCAAAAAGCCGAGTATCAACTCGCAAAAAGCCGAGTATCAACTCGCAAAAAGCCGAGTATCAACTCGCAAAAAGCCGAGTATCAACTCGCAAAAAGCCGAGTATCAACTTGCAAAAAGCCGAGTATTAACTCGCAGAAAGACGAGCAAACGACTCGCATCATTAGCATCATGCCTCCTGGCCAGAGGCGTGGTCTTCTTTGCACACGAGGTGCACATCGTGGTAAGGAAAAGCAGGGATCCGTCCCGCAAATTCTTCGTGGTAGGAGAACGAATAAGTCGGGCATAAAAGATTCGCACACTCTCCCACCCTTAGAACAAAGCCGAGCATTTGTAAGTCTCGCAAACCGCCTTACGGCAAAAGTCGCTAAATCGAGTAAGTCTGATAAAGAGCTTAATACGGGGTTAGTCCGATTATTTAAAAGTCGCTAAACCGTTTGAAAGTGTGGCAACAAGCTTAACATGAGATTAGCCCGACTACTTGAGAATCGCTAGATCATTTAAGTTTGACGACAAGCTTAAAATGATAATAGTCCGATTATTTAAAAGTCGCCAGATCATTTGAGGTTGACTACTCGAAAGTCACTAAGTTATTTGAAACTTGGTAGAAAGACAAAAATTAAAACCTCCATTTAAAATAAAGCTCAAAAAAGCAATAAAGTTTCTAACTTATTACAGGGAAACAAAAACAAACAAAGATTCTTCAGTTAAGCTCCAGGCTGCGACTCCTCGGGTCCGCTCTTCTCGACGGTCTGATCCGGCACTACACCTTCCAAGGCGGCTACTTCTGAACGGACAGACGAGACGAGGCCAGCAGGAACCGCCTCCGGAATTATCCCACGATTTGTTCCGAATTGGTCAACGTCCGACGGAACGGGAGGAGGGGAGTCATGGGAACGGTCAAGGAGAGGGTGACGTAGTGGAGAGAGAACAAATGTAAGCTCCTCCTTTGTCACGACATTCATGTCGTCCAACTCTGCATCAGCCACGACTTCGTCCGCGGCAACTTTGTCTAAAACATCTTGAGGAATCGGCACCCCCTGTTCGCTGAGCTTGATCAAACACCTCTTGAGCCCAGAAATCTGAGCCTGCTTAACCTGAAGCGCAACAGCGCCCTCCTGGTCCTTGACATAACGCTGGAAAAGGTCGAAATGAGTCTGCGCCTTAGTTCTGACAGCGGCCTCGACTCTCTCCTTCTCCTTACCAATCACGTCAAGGCAAGATTTTTGCAGCTTCTTCTTCTCTGACTTGAACATAAGAAGATCGGCTTTCGACTTCTCTTCAGCCTGCTTAAGCTTCCCTTCCAGAACCAGGTTGTTCCCTTCCAACACCTTCTTCTCCTCTTTGAGCTTCTTAAGGAGAACGTCGTGTTTGTTGACCGCGTCGGCCAGTTTCTTTTGGGCCCAGGAACTCTCCAAAGCCACGCGGTTCGAAGCCGCGATCATCTGAAAACAGCACACAAGTGTTATTTCGACCCAAAAAAAAAATGCAAAAATTTTAGTACCAGAGACTTACCGTCGCCTCAGCGTGCTTTAGCCTGACGATGACATCTGAGTGGGGCAGCTCCTCCAAAACCGGCCAATCTGATTCATTCCCCCTCACGCATGTCAGCATGTCAAAACAAGCCCGGGGGTTGTTGATGAAAGGAACTTCGCTCTCATATTGATAAGCGAAGTTATGAATCGAAGGACGCACTTCCCCTTCTTTCACCTCACGCCTTGGCCGCACCAAGACGAGTTCCTTGTTAGACTCAAAAGGCTTAGAACTGCCAGATGAGTCGGGGACGGTCCCTTTGAAATTGTAAAAACGCTTCCACGGGTCCTTTTGTTTAACGGGCTCACTGACGGGCGCCGCCTCATTAGAAGCATCTTGGACGGATTTGCCGGTCTTTGGCGCCTTTGCCGGTTTGTCTTGAACCGACTTATCATCAGCAGGCCTCTTCCTTGATGGGACCTTAGGGGGAAGGGCGGGGGAGTTTGCCGTTTGAGCCACTGTTTTCTCACCATTATCCGGAAGCCGTTTGCCATCCGGAGCTGCAGGAGGCGCGTCCGTCCCTTTCGACGACTTGGCGGAAGAAGACGGTTGGGATGAGATCTCCTTGGAGTAATCAACAGAGCTGATTCGCTGCACCTTGCCCATCTTCCCAGGTTTCACAAGCTGTTCAGGAGTGACCTTCACCGTAGTATCCCACTTCACTAGAAAAGAAAAAGCAAGTAAAAAAAAAGGGAAACTGAAATGACGAGGTACGCTCGTCACAAAAAAAGTAAAACCAACCCTTGGATATTTGCGGAAGCGTCCTCGTTATACTATCCCGGGAGAGATCCGACCACTTGCGAAGACCGAGAGATTGGATCTTTTCAAGAATCGAGAAGTAATGGTCAGGGTACGGCTTGAACAACGGGTGATGCACTGCAACAAAAAAAGAAATTTGAGTAAATCATCACATGCGAAAGACAGCAAATTTGGAACGACATCTACCAAGATTTGTGTTCCAAGAAGTCCTGACGAGTTCCCTGTGCTCATCAGGGACGACTAACGAAGAAATTTCAACAAAGAAATAATTTCTCTGCCAGTTATTAATTTTCTTAGGAGCATCTGTCAGTATACGATGGCCGCTTTTGAACTTCACCGCATAGCACCCCGGGCTGGAACCCATAGCATTAATCAACGTCATTTCTTCAAAAACACTCGCGGTAATTGTGACGCCGGCTTCGGCACCCAGCATTAAGAGACCAACCATGTGGCGCACCGCAACAGCCGAAAGCTGGGAAATGGCGATCTCGCGACGAAAGCAGTATGAAACTAGCAAGTCGGGCAACGGAAACCAACAACGGCAACCCCCTGACTTGGTGTTCATAAAGAACGATTCGTAAACGGTCATATAGCCGGGCGGAGGAGTCCAAGGACGGTCACGCGGGAAGGGAATAATAACCTTAATCGCCGGGTCGGCTCCACAACCGCGAAGCGAAGATCTAACCGTCTCTGCAGTAGATCGAGTCCCGAAGACATTAGCATATAGCTCTCTAGGTTCGGAAAATAATACAGGAGAGGAGGCATTTTCATGAGAAACGTCTTGATCAGTATCCATTGCGTCCTCATCTCGAAGCTGCGGGACGGTAAAAACCTCTCGGCCAGAACTCTCGGCAGCAACGGCTTGGCGAGACGACTCGCATCGAGATCTGAACTCTTCAATCTCAGAATGAGCAGGATGGCTCTCAAAGTCGGGAGAATCACTTGGAGGAGTGGAAGCGGATCGACGACTTAACGAGTCATCCGCGGAAGAGACCGAAACAACTTCTTTGTCTTTTCCCGATGAACAACGGATCAAAGACATAATTTTCGGAAGAACAGGAGAAGAACGCAACAAAAAAGTAATGCTTCAATCTAAAAATCCTAAAAGCACAAGGCGGAGCGGCGGCAGAAGTATGGCCGGAAAATAAATAAGACAGAGAGAAGATTACCTCTTGAAACTTCTCCACTTGAGCGAAATGAGAAAAATGAAGTATGAAGAGACTATTTATAGCAAAATGACGGCGCAGGAACCAAGGTGCATCGTTACCTAGGCGACGCTTCGTATGTTGCACCTACCCAGTAATTAAACCGAGAATCAATTCCGGTTCCGACGGGTCATCAATGATTTTCAAAACCGGTTCGTTCGATTTCATCGTTCCAGGCCAAGTTTAGATCAGCCCAATAAAAATAATATGGGCCGAAACAGCAACGTACCTCGATAGACGACAGATATGGGCCAAACCGAAATCATATCGTAAACCATGGGTTAACTCCTCGTAATGACGACTTGAGTACAAGTCGCCACACTGGGGGGGGGGGGGGGGGCTTATTGTTAGAGTCAAGATTAGCACTTTTCCTAAAGAGGCCTATTCATGAGTTTAGGCTGGCCCAGAAGGGAAAGTCGGCGACAAAGCCCAAGGCGGTAAAACTAGGTTAAACCGAACTCGGGCTAAACCGGCTTTCACTAGGGTTTGGAAGGTGTCTGGTCCAAGGACGCCGCATGAGAAAGTCGGTAAAAGGAAATATTCCATATGGAGGCAAAACCGAGTTATTAGGCATATTTCGTAATTATCTCTTATTTTCCTTTTATTAAACCAACTTGTAACCCTATATAAGGGAACCCCGACATTCAATAAAGAGGGAGGCTTTTCTTATTATTTTTCAGCTTGAGAGACTTTTAGAGCGACTTTAACCTAAAATTCTCTCCGGCAACTTTCATAACATTCTTTACCGGCTTCCACCTCGGAAATACCGGCTTTAAACCCTAAATTCCCAAATCTCACCACGTTCCTAAATTCTTCTTTTAGAATCCCTAATTTACAAACCCTAAAACTCTTTCTATCTTTGATAGACCGAGTTGAGATCTTACAGTGTTCTTGCAAATTTCTACTAGAATATCACCACAAACAGTTCTCTTGCAGATGAAAAGAAAATACTTATATCGTTCTCATAGATCACCGGAAATTAATGAAATGTTGGGAGACAGGTTCCAGATTTTAGGTATGACTTTCAGGAAATTATTGAGAAATTATTAAATAGCCTGATGTTAATGTCCCAAATGTTATACGTGTAAAGTAAACTTAGAGAAATAATTTATACTAAGAATGCAATTTTTTTAAGGCTTTCATATTTTTTTTCTTTAATACAAAACTTATGGTAAACGAATAAAAATAAAATAAAATAAACCAAACTGAAAGAAATCCAAATGGATTCGATTTAGATTTAATCCCAACTAGATTTTGACCCGCCGATCGGCGGGTATAATTTTGTTTTGATGTTTATTGAAATTTTTTATGTATAAATAATAAATTTGTAAATTATAATATGTTTTTATAATATATTATTAATATCATTGAATTTAGATGTTTGAGATATGTTTAACATATGTATATGTTTTATATATTTTATTTTTTATTTCTTTTTGTAAATGATAATGATACACGCTAAGGACGGACAAAAAATTTTAGCATGTAGATTTATATTTGTTGTTTGTTAAAGATTTAAGCATTTTTTCTTTATTCAGTAGTTAGTATAATATTTAAAGCGTATGTGTAATATGGTGTATGCTTGTGTATAGTTTATTTAAATGGATTACAAAATTTTAAATACACTTTTGCCCTTAATTATAGACAAAACTAATAAAGAAAATGAGTGACATTGGCTGTAAATAATTAAAAAAATTTGGACATTTTCTATTTTGTGCTCCTGTTTTAATAGTATAGATAGAAAGATATTTTATAAATAAATATGGATGCTGTTAATATAATATTTATTTAACTAAACTGATATTGTTTAGATTTTGTTAAAGAAAATCTTTAATACTTAAACAAATTTTGAAATCAAAACCAAATAAAAAGCTTTTATTTTTTTCTTTTGATAAATTAGCACAACAATAGTTTTGATAAAGTTGTGAATATTTTCATAAAATAGTATAGATGAGATTTCGAAAAAGTATTATATAAGTTTATTATTGTTATATTTAATTATGATTTTCTCTTTTTTTTTTGACAACAAGATTTTCTCATTTATTTAATTGCATTTATATTATGTGATCAACTTATTTAGAAAGATGTTATTTAAATTAACATATTCAATTGTATAAATACTATTTTAAATATTTTTTATTTAAATGGAAAATATTCTAGTTATTAATGTTGTTTGGAAAGTATTTATTAAAAATGTAGAATATTATAGTGTATGCTTGTGTATAGTTTATTTAAATGGATTACAAAATTTTAAATACACTTTTGCCCTTAATTATAGACAAAAATAATAAAGAAAATGAGTGGCATTGGCTGTAAATAATTGAAAATTTTTGGACATTTTCTATTTTGTACTTCTGTTTTAATAGTATAGATAGATAGATAGATATTTTATAAATAAATATGGATGATGTTAATATAATATTTATTTAACTAAACTGATATTGTTTATATTTTGTTAAAGAAAATCTTTAATACTGAAACGAATTTTGAAATCAAAACCAAATAAAAAGGTTTTATTTTGTTCTTTTGATAAATTAGCAAAACAATAGTCTGATAAAGTTGTGAATATTTTCATAAAATAGTATATATGAGATTTCAAAAATAAGTATTATATAAGTTTATTATTGTTATATTTAATTACCATTTTCTCATTTATTTAATTTCATTTATATTATGTGATCAACTTATTTAGAAAGTTGTTATTTAAATTAACATATTCAATTGTATAAATAATATTTTAAATATTTTTTGTTTAAATGGAAAATATTCTAGTTATTAATATTGTTTGGAAAGTATTTATTAAAAATGTAGAATATTATAGTGTATGCTTGTGTATAGTTTATTTAAATGCACTACAAAATTTTAAATATACTTTTGCCCTTAATTATAGACAAAACTAATAAAGAAAATGAATGGCATTAGCTGTAAATAATTGCAAAAATTTGGACATTTTTTATTTTGTACTTCTGTTTTATTTAGAAAGCTGTTATTTAAATTAACATATTCAATTGTATAAATAATATTTTAAATATTTTTTGTTTAAATGGAAAATATTCTAGTTATTAATATTGTTTGGAAAGTATTTATTAAAAAATTAGAATATTATAGTGTATGCTTGTGTATAGTTTATTTAAATGCACTACAAAATTTTAAATACACTTTTACCCTTAATTATAGACAAAACTAATAAAGAAAATGAATGGCATTAGCTGTAAATAATTGCAAAAATTTGGACATTTTTTATTTTGTATTTCTGTTTTAATAGTATAGATACTAAATTACTACAAAACTGACTTAAACTGGAAAGCTCTAAAACATAATTGCAAGAGACGAGCCACCACCGCAAAAAAAAGAAAGAAAGAGAATGCGGTCAAAGACGAAGACGAAACCTAAATGGAGCCACCACTAGAAGAGAGAACACCATGAAGCCACTAGAACACATACACCTTTGAAAAACGGAGAAGACTCGAAGAAGGCACGAGGAAGGAAGTCCGAGCAGAGAAAGATCATGCCTAAAATAACAGAGGCAAAGAAACTCAGATATGTCGCTATTGTCGGTCCACCACCACAACCGAAGATGCCTTGTGATGCAATATCAAGGTCTTCAGTACATGTGTTTATTATGAGAATCTCACACTTATAACTTAATAAAATATTCAAGGATTCTCATTCAATGGCAATGACTAAATTGGTGGCAAAAAGACTAATTTTTTATTTAGCTAATTTTCTCTTTTTTGTTTAAATGTAAATCATTTCTTTTAATATTTTTTATTGTAAAAATCATCTTGTAAGAGTTATAAAATGCTCAATTGTTCTATTATAAATAATATTGAATTTTTGGAAAATAAAAGAGATTTCTCTAAAATTTAGGCTTTGTTTTGTTTGAATCTATGTCCTTTGTGTGGATTCACTAAGGTCTAGATTTGTGATCTTATCTCAAAGGCTTTCACACCTTTGAGTGGCGATCTTCAATCCATCATCAACTCCATTTAACCATCCATTGAGAAGTCTTGAGAGCGCCTTCGGCCAGCCAGCTTTTCCCATTCGACCACCGACCATCGTTCATCGACCACCGACCACGGATCAACCAGAGAGCGTCTCCGACCAGCTGTGCGACCCAAAAAACTATCCACCTCCAATCTTACATCATTTGGTATCAGAGCCGAATGTCCTATCATCTCTCTTTTATTTTATTTTTAGTTGTTTTCTTTTTTTCATGCCATTTTCATATCAAAAACCAACAAAACAAAACATTTTCTGTTTTTATTCTTTTTTTTATAAAATTCAAAAAACCATAAAAAAAGTTTTCTTTATTTTTCCAAAAGTTTTATTTTCTCATTAAAAGAAAAAATATGTCCTTTTATTTTTGATTTTTTTGTTAACAAAAAAAAACTTAAAAAAATTATTCCTTTTTCTTAACAAAATTTCATCCATAAAAATTTTCAAAAAATATTTTTTTCAGTTAATTCTATTTATTGTAAAGAAATAAAAAAATTCAAAAGTTTTTCAGTTTTAAATAAAAAAATAAAAAAAAATCTCAAGGTGAAACGGTTTTGAGGACAATACCATTTGAAGAGGGAGAGAATGATGCAATATCAAAAAGATAGAGTGAATCAAGGTCTTCAAGATATGAGTTTATTATGAGAATCTCAAGCTCATAACTTCATAAAAAATCAAGGATTCTCATTCAATAGCAATGGCTAAATTGGTGGCAAGAAGACTAGTAATTGATTTACCTAATTTTCCTCTTTTTGTTTAAATGTAAATCATTTCTTTTAATGCATTTTCTTGTAAAGATCCCCTTGTAAGAGCTATAAAAGCTCAATTGTTCTATTGTAAATATGTAGAATTATTGGAAAATAAAAAAGATTTTTCTAAAGCTTAGGTTTTGTTTTGTTTGGATCAATGTTCTTTGTGTGGATTCACTAAGATCTAGATTTGTGATCTTATCACAAAGGCTTTCACACCTTTGAGTGGCAATCTTCAATCCATCATCAACTCCATCTAACCATCCATTGAGAAGCCTTGAGAGCGCCTTCGGCCAGCAAGCTTTTCCCATTCGACCACCGACCATCGACCACAGATCAACCAGAGAGCATCTACGACCATTTGGGTGACCCAAACAACTATGCACCTCCAATCTTATATCATTTGGTTTCCAAAAGTTTTATTTTCTCATTAAAAGAAAAAATATGTCCTTTTATTTTTGATTTTTTAGTTAACAAAAAAAAAACTTAAAAAATTATTCCTTTTTCTTAACAAAATTTCATCCATAAAAACTTTCAAAAAAAATATTTTTTCAGTTAATTCTATTTATTGTAAAACTTATATTTAAATAAATAAAAAAATTCAAAAGCTTTTTCAGTTTTAAATAAAATATAAAAAAAATCTCAAGGTGAAACGGTTTTGAGGACAATACCATTTGAAGAGGGAGAGAATGATGCAATATCAAAAAAATAGAGTGAATCAAGGCCTTCAAGATATGGGTTTATTATGAGAATCTCAAGCTCATAACTTGATAAAAAAATCAAGGATTCTCATTCAATAGCAATTGCTAAATTGGTGGCAAGAAGACTAGTATTTGATTTACCTTATTTTTCTCTTTTTGTTTAAATGTAAATCATTTCTTTTAATGCATTTCTTGTAAAGATCACCTTGTAAGAGCTATAAAAAGCTCAATTGTTCTATTTGTTGTAAATAGAAGAGAGATAGAAGAATTGGTGATATTTATTCCAATGAATGAAGGCTCCTTTATATAGGAGTACAAGAACTTGGAGACCAAGTAAAACATAGAAGAACTTGGAAACTAAGTAAAACATAAATTACAAGTAATGGGCCTTATAATGGGCATCTACTAATTATTCATAACACTCCCCCTTAGATGTCCATTATAATGGAATGATTTGTAATACATTTAAGATGTTGCCTCATTAAAAACCTTACCAGGAAAACCCAATGGGAAAAACCATGGTTAAGGGAAAAAGAGTGCAACACGCAATTACTCCCCCTCATGAGTACACATGTCGAGATCTTTGAGACGGCGTAACCCGATATGATGAACTAACTTCTTGAAAGTAGAAGTAGGTAACGCCTTTGTAAATAAGTCAGCCAAATTATCGCTCGAACGGATCTGTAGAACATGTATATCGCTGTTATTCTGTAGATCGTGTGTGAAGAAGAATTTTGGTAGAATGTGCTTTGTTCTATCACCTTTAATGTATCCGTCTTTGAGTTGTGCAATGCATGCTGCATTGTCTTCATACATAATTGTTGGAGCTTCTTTCCCTACAGAAATACCACAATCTTCTTGTATATGATTGTTAGGATAGTGTCCTGAAATCACGCTTGTACTTACTCCTGATGATAGTTGTGTGTCGAGATCAGACATTCGTATAATACTGGGCGGTTGCAATGTTTTGCTAGAAGCCTCTTGCAATCTGTAAGTTGTAGACTTACTGCCAGTATTATATGATCCTATAGGGTCACACACTTAAGCAAACTGGAAGCTACGACATGGGAATGATGATTATGGTAATGATCATATTAATGTGTATTGAATACACATTATTATCGATAAAATGGTGTTGTGTCGATCGACACAGCTTGTGTGTCGGTCGACACAGTTCGGGTTTTCGGAAAGGTTTTTCGAATTAAGACTTAATTAAGTCTGGCCCGTTAAGGGTGTTTGAGGTCGAATAAAACTCGTGAGTTTCGACCTAAACAGTGGGCCGTCGAGTTTTCTTGGTAAGAAAAGGCAGAAACACCAAAACAGTTGATTCCCATTGATCCGGCACTAGCATCCCGTTTCCAGCTTGTGTGCGTGTGTATCTGGTAGAGGCAAGGCACCTGCGTTGCTCAACTGATCTCGTTCACCAACTCATTCCGCTGCCAGTTCCAGGTAAGAACGAGGTTGGTTGTTTTCAATATATCAAATCCTAGATCCTAGGAGATCCAACAGTGGTATCAGAGCGTGTTAGGGTTTAGACTATTGAATCTGATGCAATTAATTCGAAACTTGTTGTTGAATTGAAAAATTGCCTGCTAAAATCGTTTTTCTTATGTTAATCTCGGATTGTATGCATGTTGAAAATCGATGAACTGTTGAAATCGCACTGTGTCGATCGACACAAAGCGTGTGTCGGTCGACACGCCGCGAAATAACGCGTAAAATATTTAGGGTTTGTCGCAGAGTGTCGATCGACACAAAGCGTGTGTCGGTCGATACAGAGCGAAAACTCGCAGATAATTTTAGGGTTTCGATCTGAGATCGAGTACCCATATTCCTGCTGTGTCGATCGATACGCTGGGTGTGTCGGTCGACACAGGCAAAGCGATTAGATAGATCGGTTCAATTGGATTGAACCGGTTATCTCGCTCGATTAATTTTAATTAACCAATTGGTTCTGGTTATGGTAATGTCGATCGACACAGAGTTGTGTGACGAACGACATGGACCATTAAACCGAACCGGTTCAATTGGATTGAATCGGTTAAGTAAATTCGATCCGGTTTGACTGGTTATCGAAGACCGGTTTAAGTTGGGTTGCGTCGACCGATGCCAATGGTTGGCGTCGATCGACACGACATTCGCAAATATGCTGGTTGGACCACAAATTTGCATATGCCAGAACAATTTAATCCTAAAAGTTCTAGATGAATCTAAACTTAATAAAACTGAATGTTTTAAATAAATTAATAAATTCTTGGATGTATATTGGATGTACATCAAGATAAAACGGTTCTTTTCCTCAACTAAATATCAAGTGATCTTGATGTCTTGCCCGATCTTGTCTACTGTCAAGACTCGTGTCGTTTGTTGGATAGTCTTGGAGTCCTTGGTATCCACTGCAACATGAGTAAGACAGGTGGTCATTGACAGACTTGCAGTGCAAATGTCAGTGATCACAAGACAGAAAAAGGTTGGTTTTACTTGACTGGGCTAACAGAAGTTCTGGGCCCAGAGACATCAGAGTGGATTAGGCATAGTTTGTCTTATCCACGACCAAGAGTTGTACTGGGTACAATTAGCAATGATTTGCTTACCTAGATAACTAAAGTTTGAGCAACGGCGAGTCGCCCACTCGAATTTTAGTAATCTGAGGATCTTGGCTCATTGTATTCATCTGAGGAAACATAGTTTTGAATACAATGCGAGTTTTTCTTATTAGATAAGAATTCTCATTTCTTGAGCATTATAACTAAAACTCTACCTCTTTTTAATTACAGCAATGTCTGTCTCAAATCACATCAACACTTTCTCACTAAGATCCGTCCTTGAGAAGGACAATTTAAATGGATCTAATTTCTTGGAATGGTATCGGAACCTGAGAATATTTCTCAGGCAGGAGAACAAGGAATATGTCCTTGAAAGAGTTCTCCCCGAGAGGCCACGTTCCAATGCCCCGCAGACAGAAAAGAATGCATGGAATAAGCATTCAGCTGATGTCAAAGATGTTAATTTTCTAATGCTAGTGACTATGAACTCTGAGCTGCAGAAGCAATATGAGAACGTGATGTCACCCATTGAGATGATTAACAGCCTGAAAGCTTTGTTTCAGGAGCAAGCTCGCACAGAGAGATACCAGACGGTTAAGTCTCTCATGGATTGCAAGCTGGCTAAGGACAGTCCAGTAAGTCCTCATGTCCTTAAAATGATGGGTTACATTGATAACCTGGGGAAACTGGACTGTGCCATTAGTCAGGAGCTAGCCACTGACATGATTCTGCAGTCTTTGCCGTCGTGTTTTGATCAGTTCATCATGAACTACAACATGCAGAACATGACTAAGACATTGAATGAGTTGCACGGTATGCTGAAGACAGCAGAGCCGAACCTCAAGAAGGCTACTCCCAATGTCATGATGGTACAAGGGGGTAAAAGGTTTAAGAAACCTAAGAAGGATAAGGGAAAGGCCCAAGTTGTCCAGGCTGAAAGTCAGGACAAGCCCAAGCCGAAGCCCAAATCCGGGCCTTCTCCTGAGGATAAGTGCAACTACTGCAAGCAGTTAGGGCATTGGAAGAGAGACTGCAAGAAGTTCATGGAAGATTACAAGAAGCTGAAGAAGACGTATGATGCGTCTGATTCAGGTATTTATGTTATCGAACTTAATGTTATATCTTCTAGTTCTACTTCGTGGGTATTGGATACCGGCTGCGGTGCTCATATTTGTACTAATATGCACGCACTAAGAAACAGTAGAACGCTGAAGAAAGGACAAGTGGAGCTACGGGTCGGGAATGGAGCTAGGGTTGCTGCACTGGCCGTATGCACCTGCGAATTGTCCTTACCGTCGGGCATGGTTTTAATTTTGAATAATTGCTACTTTGTACCTGCGATTAGGAGAAACATAATTTCAGTTTCCGTATTGGATTTGGAAGGTTTTGATTTTGCAGTTAAGAATAAAGTTTGTTCTTTTAATCGTGATGGTACATTTTATGGTAGCGCCCCATTAGATAATGGGTTATATGTTTTAAACCAAGAAATGCCTAACTTTAACATAAATACAAAGCGGTTTAAGTCAAATGACAAAAACCCGACTTTCTTATGGCATTGTCGTTTGGGCCATATCAATGAGAAACGCATCCAAAGGCTCCATCGAAATGGGCTTCTAGGCTCATTTGATTTTGAATCATGTGAGAAATGCGAATCTTGTTTGATGGGCAAAATAGCTAGAGCCCCTTTCAACAAACCAAATGAAAGGGCCAGTGATTTATTGGGCCTTATTCATACTGATGTATGTGGGCCAATGAGTACTGTTGCCAGAGGAAATTTCAAGTACTTCATTACCTTCACTGATGATTTCAGTAGGTATGGGTATGTCTACTTGATGAGACACAAGTCAGAATCCTTTGATAGATTCAAGGAATTCAAGAATGAAGTACAGAACCAACTTGGCAAAAGTATTAAAGCTCTGCGATCGGATCGCGGAGGAGAATACTTGAGTCAAGAGTTCAGCGACTATCTGAGCGAGTGTGGAATTATTTCACAACTCACTCCTCCTGGAACACCTCAATGGAATGGATTGTCAGATATGAGGAATCGAACCTTATTGGATATGGTTCGGTCTATGATGAGTCATTCAAATCTTCCATTATCCTTTTGGGGATACGCTCTAGAAACGTCTGCGTTTACACTAAATAGGGTACCAACTAAATCAGTGGAAAAGACACCACATGAATTGTGGAATGGGAATGTTCCTAGTTTGTCTTTCCTGAGGATTTGGGGCTGCGAAGCTTATGTCAAACGTTTGATCTCTGACAAGCTTGCACCCAAATCAGATAAATGCTACTTCGTTGGTTATCCTAGGGAAACCAAGGCATACTACTTTTACAACCAATCTGAGAACAAAGTGTTTGTTGCTCGGGACTGTTCTTTTCTTGAGAGGGAGTTTCTCTCTAAGAAACAGTGGGAGTAAAGTACATCTTGAAGAAATTCGAGATGCACAGGAAACTGCTCAACTTGTTGAGGAAGAGCAGCAGTTGGATCCACAAAGTTTTGTGGAACCGGCGCCTGTGGAGCCTGAAGTTCGCAGATCCGGAAGGATCCGTCACGAACCCGAGAGATACTATGGATTTCTCGTGACCGATTCCAATGATCTGATGAACTCTGAGCTGCAGAAGCAATATGAGAACGTGATGTCACCCATTGAGATGATTAACAGCCTGAAAGCTTTGTTTCAGGAGCAAGCTCGCACAGAGAGATACCAGACGGTTAAGTCTCTCATGGATTGCAAGCTGGCTAAGGACAGTCCAGTAAGTCCTCATGTCCTTAAAATGATGGGTTACATTGATAACCTGTGGAAACTGGACTGTGCCATTAGCCAGGAGCTAGCCACTGACATGATTCTGCAGTCTTTGCCGTCGTGTTTTGATCAGTTCATCATGAACTACAACATGCAAAACATGACCAAGACATTGACTGAGTTGCACGGCATGCTGAAGACAGCAGAGCCGAATCTCAAGAAGGCAACTCCCAGTGTACTGATGGTACAAGGGGGTAAAAGGTTTAAGAAACCTAAGAAGGGTAAGGGAAAGGCCCAGGTTGTCCAGACTGAAAGTCAGGACAAGCCCAAGATGAAGTTCATGGAAGATTACAAGAAGCTGAAGAAGACGTATGATGCGTCTGACTCAGGTATTTATGTTATCGAACTTAATGTTATGTCTTCTAGTTCTACTTCGTGGGTATTGGATACCGGCTGCGGTGCTCATATTTGTACTGATGTGCAAGCACTAAGAAACAGTAGAACGCTGAAGAAAGGACAAGTGGAGCTACGGGTCGGGAATGGAGCTAAGGTTGATGCACTGGCCGTAGGCACCTACGAGTTGTCCTTACCTTTGGGCATGGTTTTAATTTTAAATAATTGCTACTTTGTACCTGCGATAAGCAGAAACATAATTTCAGTTTCCGTTTTGGATTTGGAAGGTTTTGATTTTGCTGTTAAGAATAAAGTTTGTTCTTTTAATCGTGATGGTACGTATTATGGTAGAGCCCCATTAGATAATGGGTTATATGTTTTAAACCAAGAAATACCTGTCTTTAACATAAATACAAAGCGGTTTAAGTCCAATGACGAAAACCCGACTTTCTTATGGCATTGTCGTTTGAGCCATATCAATGAGAAATGCATCCAAAAGCTCCATAGAAATGGGCTTCTGGGCTCATTTGATTTTGAATCATGTGAGAAATGCGAATCTTGTTTGATGGGTAAAATGGCTAAAGCCCCTTTCAACAAACCAAATGAAAGGGCCAGTGATTTATTGGGCCTTGTTCATACTGATGTATGTGGGCCAATGAGTACTGTTGCCAGAGGAAATTACAAGTACTTCATTACCTTCACTGATGATTTCAGTAGGTATGGCTATGTCTATTTGATGAGACACAAGTCAGAATCCTTTGATAGATTCAAGGAATTCAAGAATGAAGTATAGAACCAACTTGGCAAATGTATCAAAGTTCTGCGATCGGATCGCGGAGGAGAATACTTGAGTCAAGAGTTCAGCGACTATCTGAGCGAGTGTGGAATTATTTCACAACTCACTCCTCCTGGTACACCCCAATGGAATGGAGTGTCAGAGAGGAGGAATCGAACCTTATTGGATATGGTTCGGTCTATGATGAGTCATTCAAATCTTCCATTATCCTTTTGGGGATACGCTCTAGAAACGTCTGCGTTTACACTAAATAGGGTACCATCTAAATCAGTGGAAAAGACACCACATGAATTGTGGACTGGGAACATTCCTAGCCTGTCTTTCCTGAGGATTTGGGGATGTGAGGCTTATGTCAAACGTTTAATCTCTGACAAGCTTACACCCAAATCAGATAAATGCTACTTCGTTGATTATCCTAGGGAAACCAAGGCATACTACTTTTACAACTAATTTGAGAACAAAGTATTTGTTGTTCGGGACTGTTTTTTTTTTTTTTGAGAGGGAGTTTCTCTCTAAGAAAAACAGTGGGAGTAAAGTACATCTTGAAGAAATTCAAGATGCACAGGAGGCTGCTCAACCTGCTGAGGAAGAGCAGCAGCTGGATCCACAGAGTTTTGTGGAACCGGCGCCTGTGGAGCCTGAAGTTCGCAGATCCAGAAGGATCCGTCACGAACCCGAGAGATACTATGGATTTCTCGTGACCAATTCAAATGATCTGATGATCATTGATAGTGACGAACCAGCGACCTTCGCGGAAGCAATGATGGGCCCGGACTCCGAAAAGTGGCTTGGAGCCTCTAAATCCGAAATGGGATCCATGTCAGAAAACCAAGTATGGTCCTTGGTCGATTTACCTAATGGTGCAAAAGCCATTGAGTGTAAATGGATCTTCAAGAAGAAGATTGACGTGGATGGCAATGTACAGATTTACAAAGCGAGGTTGGTGGCTAAAGGTTTCAAGAAAATTCATGGTATTGACTATGATGAAACCTACTCCCCAGTCGCTATGCTTAAATCCATTCGGATTCTTCTAGCGATTGCAGCTCATTATGACTATGAGATTTGGAAGATGGATGTCAAAACCGCTTTCCTGAATGGCATTCTGGAAGAGGATATGTATATGACACAGCCTGAAGGTTTTGTTGATCCTAAGAACGCTGGAAAGGTATGCAAGCTTCATAAATCCATTTATGGCTTGAAGCAAGCATCACGGAGTTGGAATCTTCGTTTTGATGAAGCAGTAAAACAATTTGGTTTCATCAAGAACGAAGAGGAACCATGTGTTTACAAGAAGACTAGTGGGAGCAAAATTGCGTTTCTTGTACTGTATGTCGATGACATACTCCTCCTCGATAATGACGTTCCGTTGCTTCAGTCTGTTAAGACTTGGCTCGGAAGTTGTTTTTCCATGAAAGACATGGGAGAAGCCGCGTATATTCTTGGAATCAGAATCTACAGAGATAGAGTGAACGGGCTGATTGGATTGTGCCAGGATACTTATATTGATAAGGTGCTGCACAGATTCAGGATGCATGATTCCAAAAAGGGCTTCATACCGATGTCTCATGGCACCAGTCTCAGCAAGAAGCAGTGTCCGGCGACACATGCTGAGCGAGAACGCATGAATAGGATTCCTTATGCTTCTGCAATAGGATCTATTATGTATGCCATGCTCTGCACTCGTCCAGATGTAGCTTACGCATTAAGCATGACGAGTAGATACCAATCTGATCCAGGTGAAGTTCACTGGACAGCTGTCAAGAATATTCTCAAGTATTTGAGACATACTAAGGATAAATTCCTGGTGTATGGAGGAAGTGAAGAACTTGTGGTGAATGGATTCACCGATGCGAGTTTTCAGACGGACAGAGACGATTTCCGATCACAATCTGGATATGTCTTCTGTCTAAATGGCGGTGCAGTGAGCTGGAAGAGCTCTAAGCAGAATACCGTAGTTGATTCCACGACGGAAGCTGAATATGTTGCTGCTGCAGAAGCGGCAAAGGAAGCTGTTTGGATCAAGAAGTTCATGACTGAACTTGGTGTGGTTCCTAGTGTCTTGGAGCCAGTGGATTTGTTTTGCGATAACAACGGAGCCATTGCTCAGGCGAAAGAACCAAGGTCACACCAGAAGTCCAAACACGTAGAGAGGAGATATCACCTGATTCGTGATATCGTCAATAGAGGTGATGTGAAGATCAGCCGAGTTCCGACGGACGAGAATGTCGCTGATCCTCTGACTAAGTCACTCCCAAGGACTAAGCATGAGTTTCATACGACTGTTGTAGGCATTAGAGATCTTAAGATGTAATCTTGATTCTAGTGGGAGTTTTAGTTTTGTTTTAATTATAATAAGACACTCTTGTAAACATTCTTTTGGAAATGTTTACTGAAATTTGATTTCAGCATTATTTATTGTGATCTAAATAATGGTCCCAAAATAAGTTTATGACATATTATAGGTCATCAATTTGAGGACTTGATCATGAAACCCTATAAGTTAAATATGACATAAATTATGTTTTGTCCCTAGTCGAGGTTGTCAAAATGGGACACTGACAACCGTGAAAGACTAGATTGTGAGGTGACTGTTGGCTAAGTTTCATGGAGCCAATGATATGATTATCACAGTCAGTCCAATAGATATATGTTGGTGAACATATGATCGGACATGACCCGCTAATGAGAAGTCTACAAGATAGTTATATCTGTGTCATAAGAGGTTATCATTACGACTATAGAGTATAGTCCTTAGACCTGAGTTCATCATGCTTTCTTGCATATGAATTAGTACACTTTGACTTTGTCAAACGCTGACCCGTAACTGGCGACTATAACGGCACTGTTCAAGTATATCATGAAGTGTGCGTTGAAATAGGGATGGAACAAGATGGGATTTGTCCCTCCTGAATAACGAGAGATAAATATCTCAGGGCCTATCGAAGATTAAATACTGAGAAAAATGTGTGGCCGCACTCAAACGAACTGTAGTTCAGTTGTTTGTAATGTTTCAGTATGAGATCAGGAGTTCGATAAACACGATGTTGGCTTAATAAGGATGACACCAATCTTGCCTTATGCCAAATCGAGATATAGAGACAAAAGGATTATAGGAATATATGATTCCAGTACAAGTGAAAGATTGTTAGGATAGTGTCCTGAAATCACGCTTGTACTTACTCCTGATGATAGTTGTGTGTCGAGATCAGACATTCGTATAATACTGAGCGGTTGCAATGTTTTGCTAGAAGCCTCTTGCAATCTGTAAGTTGTAGACTTACTGCCAATATTATATGATCCTATAGGGTCACACACCTAAGCAAACTGGAAGCTACGACATGGGAATGATGATTATGGTAATGATCATATTAATGTGTATTGGATACACATTATTATCGATAAAATGGTGTTGTGTCGATCGACACAGCTTGTGTGTCGGTCGACACAGTTCGGGTTTTCGGAAAGGTTTTTCGAATTAAGACTTAATTAAGTCTGGCCCGTTAAGGGTGTTTGAGGTCGAATAAAACTCGTGAGTTTCGACATAAACAGTGGGCCGTCGAGTTTTCTTGGTAAGAAAAGGCAGAAACACCAAAACAGTTGATTCCCATTGATCCGGCACTAGCATCCCATTTCCAGCTTGTGTGCGTGTGTATCTGGTAGAGGCATGGCACCTGCGTTGCTCAAATGATCTCGTTCACCAACTCATTCCGCTGCCAGTTCCAGGTAAGAACGAGGTTGGTTGTTTTCAATATATCAAACCCTAGATCCTAGGAGATCCAACAATGATGAACGACAGATCTTAACCATACACACTCGCGACTAGCTTCATGGATGGCTAAAATCTCTGCATGGTTAGAAGAAGTGGCGGTGAGAGTTTGCTTCATAGATCGCCAAGAAATGGCAATACCTCCGCAAGTGAACACATATCCGGTTTGCGATTTAGCAGTATGGGGATCGGATAAGTATCCTGCGTCTGGAAAACCAATTAGGCCTTCCTTGGATAAGTTAGAAAAGAATAAGCTCATGTCTTTTGTACCTTGGAGGTAACGAAGTATATGCTTAATCCCATTCCAATGCCTTTGAGTTGGGCATGAGCTAAACCTTGCTAACAAATTCACCGAAAATAATATATCTGGTCTTGTGTGACTAGCAAGGTACATTAATGCTCCTATTGCACTTAAGTATGGTACTTCAGGGCCAAGAACTTCTTCATTGTTTTCTCGAGGACGGAATGGATCCTTTGACACATCAAGTGATCTTACAACCATTGGACTACTCAAGGGGTGTGCTTTATCCATATAGAACTTTTTGAGCACATTTTCTGTGTATGTTTCTTGATATACTAGAATTCCATTCTTTACATATTCAATTTGTAGTCCCAAACAAAATTTTGTTTTCCCAAGATCTTTCATCTCAAATTCTTTCTTCAAATACTCCACTGTATATGAAATCTCTGCAGGAGTTCCAATAATATTTAAATCATCAACATATACTGCAATTATCACAAATCCTTTCTCAAATCTCTTTATAAAGATACATGGACTAACACGGTCATTCTTGTAGCCTTCTCTTAACAAGTATTCACTAAGGCGATTATACCACATACGCCCTGACTGTTTTAGTCCATAAAGAGATCGATTTAGTTTTATGCAGTATTGTTCTCGGGAATTCGAATTTACTACTTCAGGTAGTTTAAATCCTGCTGGGACTTTCATATAAATGTCATTTTCCAATGGTCCATATAAGTAGGCTGTCACTACATCCATTAAACGTAAATCAAGTCCTTCTTTTATCGCCAGACTAATAAGGAACCTGAAAGTAGTTGCATCCACCACAGGAGAGTAAGTCTCTTCATAATCAATTCCAGGTCTTTGTGAGAATCCTTGTACAACTAAACGTGCCTTATACCTCACAATTTCTCCATTTTCATTCCTCTTTCGTACAAAGACCCATTTATGTCCTACTGGTTTTACACCTTTAGGTGTACAGATTACTGGTCCAAATACTTCTCTTTTAGCGAGAGATTTTAATTCTGCATCTATTGCTTCCTTCCATTTTGGCCAATCACTTCTTTGTGTACACTCTTCAATAGATGTTGGTTCATGATCCTCATCCATAATATCAACTGCTACATTGCATGCAAAAATATCATCGACGTCGATTTGCTTTCGGTTCCATTTTATTACAGACATGACATAATTAATTGAGATCTCATCATTATCAGGTACCTGAATTTCATTCTTTTTCATGTTTGAAGTCTCTTTTAGAGATCCTTCATTCGTAACTATTTCCTCGGTTTCACCATTGCCAATTTCTGCTCCTTTTCTTTTTCGAGGATTTCTATCTTTGGAACCAATAGGTCTACCACGTTTCAAACGTGCCTTAGACTCATTAGCAGTTTGATTTTGTCCTTCTGGAATATTTATTCTTATCGGAGCATTTACAGCTGGTATATGTGATTTGATCACACTTTTTGGGTCAGTAAACGCGTCTGGCAACTGATTTGCTAAACTTTCTAAATGAATTATCTTTTGGACTTCTAATTCACATTCTTTAGTCCGAGGATCAAGATAAGACATTGATAATTCATTCCAATTTATATATTTTTCCAGCTTTTTATTTTCTCCCCCTAGAGTTGGAAAAACAGACTCATTAAAATGACAGTCTGCGAATCGAGCCTTGAATAAATCCCCCGTAGATGGCTCAAGATATTTAATTATTGATGGAGAATCATATCCAACATATATTCCCAACCTCCTTTGAGGACCCATCTTTGATCGCTGTGGTGGAGCAATTGGAACGTATACAACACATCCAAAAACTTTCAGATGGGAAATATTTGGTTCCTGACCCAGAATCAGTTGTGATGGGGAGAACTTTAGATTACTTGTTGGCCTGATGCGAATCAATGCTGCTGCATGTAATATAGCATGTCCCCAAGCAGATATTGGGAGTTTTGATTTCATTAGTAATGGTCTAGCAATCAACTGTAGACGTTTGATCAAAGATTCTGCTAAACCATTTTGTGTGTGAACATGTGCTACAGGATGTTCAACACTTATCCCAATAGACATGCAATAGTCATTAAAAGCTTGAGACGTGAATTCACCAGCATTATCAAGGCGAATTGCCTTTAAGGGAAAATCTGGAAAATGAGCTCTTAGTCTAATCAACTGAGCAAGTAATCTCGAAAACGCCAAGTTTCGAGTTGATAACAAGGATACATATGACCATCTACTAGATGCGCCAATTAAAACCATAAAATATCTAAAAGTTCCACATGATGGGTGAATCGGCCCACAAATATCTCCTTGTATTCGTTCCAGAAAACTTATTGATTCTGAATTGATTTTTACTGGTGAAGGCCGTATAATCAACTTGCCTTGCGAACAAGCAGCACATGAAAAGTCATTAGGAAGAATCTTCTGGTTCTTTAATGAATGTCCACATGAATTAGAAATAATCTTTCGCATTATTATTGTACCGGGATGGCCTAACCGGTCATGCCAAACTTTGAGGTTTTCTGTGGACTTATGAACTACTATAGCATTTGCTTCAATTGTATTAATTGTAGTATAGTAGAGTCCAGTGGAGAATGCAGGTAGTTTTTCCACAATGTCTTTAGAGCCTTGGGTATTACTTGTGATTTGAAGGTATTCGATATTACCTTCACTCGTAGTCTCAATATGATATCCATTTCTGCGGATATCCTTAAAACTTAATAAATTTCTTTGAGACTTTGGGGAGTATAATGCATCAGTAATTTCGAACTTTGTTCCCATAGGCAATGATATATTTGCTCTTCCAGAGCCTTCTATTATCTTAGCACTACCTGTTACGGTACTTACACTTGCTTCTTTCATTGTCAAACAAGTGAAATAATTCTTATTTTTTCAAAATAGTGTGGCTAGTTGCACTTTCTGCCAAACATAAATCTCCACCATTCATTTTCTTCAAAAGACAAATAAAATAAATTATTTCATATAAATAACTCAATAATAATAACTTAATAAAATAAATCAACTGTAATTAGAAACATCAATTCATATAAATATATTTGATCAATTAAGAATTAAAACATGGGAATCCAAATATATATGTATATATGTGTATATATAAAAGACGTGAGTGAATGAATCAAGCTAATTCGTAAGCATATGAGCTAGTATCCGATGAAAGCAATACTTTGCTGGACAAGAACTGAAATGATGCTTAAATTCAAATGTTTCTTAAAATAAAAATATATTATAATAAATATCTCTGATTAAGCAAATTTGTAAATACAAATTTTATTCTCCAATAAAAAGCTTAGTATACAAAACGTTAGCAATGATTTGATATGTATATATGAACAATTATTATAATATATTTATGTGAATAAAAGGAAAATCGAGAAGATAAAATATGTCAATATTTTAGAAATATAAATTTATTCACTTTCTTATATCAAAAGATTTGGAAACTCAATTCAAACAGAACCTTTTATGTTAGGAGACAATAAAACGCCTTTGATTGCAAACATAATACAATTATATATAAAAACATTATATCAATAAAATAATCAAACTAATAGGGTTCAGAACAATGTAAAACTAATTATTGCAGACAAAACATTGATTCATAAAACAATATAGTATAATATAGATGTGATTCTATTTAGATGAACCATAGATCGATAATAAATATGGTTCAAACATAGGATTAAATCATGAAAAATATCAATAAATTATTATTCTAGATAAGTATTGACAATCATCTCTATTATGAATAAGATCAGAGATCATAATCGTAAAGGCATAGCCTATCATAACGATATTCAGAGAAGACATCACTTATCATCCTAGAATAAGACATAAACTAAACATAAACTAAATCTCACCTTTTCGGTGTAAGAAAATAGAAAGAGAGAGACTATCGTGCTGATAACGTGTTGTAAATAGAAGAGAGATAGAATAATTGGTGATATTTATTCCAATGAATGAAGGCTCCTTTATATAGGAGTACAAGAACTTGGAGACCAAGTAAAACCTAGAAGAACTTGGAGACCAACTAAAACTTAAATTACAAGTAATGGGCCTTATAATGGGCATCTACTAATTATTCATAACACTATTGTAAATATATAGAATTTTTGAAAAATAAAAGAGATTTCTCTAAAGCTTAGGCTTTGTTTTGTTTGAATCTATGTCCTTTGTGTGAATTCACTAAGGTCTAGATTTGTGATCTTATTACAAAGGCTTTCACACCTTTGAGTGGCAATCTTCAATCCATCATCAACTCCATTTAACCATCCATTGAGAAGTCTTGAGAGCGCCTTCAGCCAGCAAGCTTTTTCCCATTCGACCACTGACCATCGTCCATCGGCCATCGACCACGGATCAACCAGAGAGCATCTCCAACCAGCTGGGCGACCCAAACAACTATCCACCTCCAATCTTACATCACCTTGGCAAGAGATACCGAGATAACAAAGCCAATGCTGATATCGCCAGACCATGAACACCGCGAAACCACCTCCCCAATAGTTGCGTCCTCTAGCGGATATGAAAGAGAAAGAAAAAACCCAAAGAACCGGAATCCTAAAAACACACTTGAGACCGCCTCACAGCTACGCACCACCACCCACCCCGAAGACGACACCTAAAGAAGCAGAGGAGCCACCACACTGAGGGCCCTTTGGAGAAACTTGACGGCAACCACTTGTACTCTGGCTGCCGCTGTGATTTTTTCTTCCATGGTTGCGGACGCTTCCTTTGCACGTCGTCTTGAATATGACTTGAATTTCCGTGAATGTTATGTTGAGGCGAAGTCATTCTCCTTCTCTTGCGGTGGGGCGTCAGGTCGGACTCTTCCTCCTTCCTCTCTTACATTATTCAAAGTGTTGACTCTCCTTCTCGTGGTGGTGATGGGTGGTGGTGGTCATGATATTGTCATTGTTGAATTTCTTTTTGAATAACAATTACTTTGTCTCCTCAAATCATGCTAATTGTCAAAAGTAGATTAATTGTGTAATTAATCAAGTTTGGTTTTGTTTCATAAAGGTGAAAGGCAACAGGGTAATAATAGAATGACCTAAAAATGTAATTTTATTATTTTAGAGTTTGAGAATTGATTGTCAAATTTTTTTTTTGGAACTAATGAAATACAAGTTATTATATTCATACGTGTCTGAAATATATTTATATTAGGAGAATTATGCTAAAACCTTAGATTCTCTTTAATATAAATAAAGTTTAATTTGAATACACTTGGATTTTCCTTTTTTGGATTTGTTTTAATCTCTTTTACTTTTGGCGATTAATATTTGTTATTATTTTTTTTTTTTGCAATTCAATAAGAACTAGTAATCTTCGGGCCTCCGCGCACGCGCGGGGGTCGTGTGAAGTAAGTGTCAACATCTTGCATGATGGCTGCAATAACTTCAGAACTTCTAGTATCCACCTCACTATTTAAAGCGTGCCACATCTCTTTAATCTCTATGTAATCGCACTGGTTCTAGCAGTTCAAACGAAGGTGCGGAAAAAGAACATGGTGATTCCTCACTTGGAAAACTGGCTGCCAAGGAAACATCTTTGCTTAGTAAATCGGTCAAACGAATCAGTCTGTTGTTATTTCTCTCTCACCTTCTAGTAGGGCTCAGAAGGGATCACATAAACAAAGTCGGAGTAAGTTAGAAGAGACAAATCATGATGCAGGTTCTTTAGCTGCACCAACATCAAACAAACAGATTGTGAACAAAGATAATCCTGAAGATGAAGATTTTATGGAATCTAACCTTGAAAAGCCTGTTAAGACTGCCAAGTCAAGTAAAAAGGGTTAAGCAAAAAAAAAGTCGTAAAAAGGAGAGAGCACATAATGATTCAGTGAAAGCATCGGGAAGAAAGAACTTGCAGAATCTAAAAAGGAGAGTGCACAACATGGTTTTACAAAAACATCTACAAAAAAGGAGTGAGCCCAAAATGGTTTAGAGAAAACAAATGCAAAGAAGCCACTTGCGAATGTAAGAGGGTAGATAGCAATGGGAAAACAACAGTACACTCAATATCAAAAGGTGCAAGCATGGATATGCATATTCCTCAGTCATCAAAGCGCAAGGTAGCAAAGTTGATGGACCATTATTTTTCTTGTCAAACTATAATACTCTAGAATATCCTTCTTCCTTGAACTTATAATTTGATAAACTGGGAATATTGATCGAAGTGTATGTGTGTGGAAAATCATAGTGCCAGCCTTCTCCCATGTAACACCCCTTTCTCGTTCTCCACTGAACGTCGAGATGACCGGTCAACAACCAAAAAAGTGTTGGGAATGTCCTGAAATCATACTTGTAATCACTCTAGAGATAGTTGTGTTGTCGAGATTAGACATTCATATAATACTGGGCAATCATAATGCTTTTCTAGAAGCCACTTATGATCAATGAGTTTAGAACTCATTGCTAGTATTATATGATCCTACAGGGTCACACACCTAAGCAAACTGGATATGTTTCATATGGGGTTGATCATTAGTGTAATGATCTGGTGATTGTATATTTGATATACATTCATAACGAGTTTCTGAGGTAGTGTCGATCGACACAACAGGTGCATCGATCGACACATGTCGCGAACCAAAATACAGGTTTTGGTTTATGACTTAATTAACTACGGTTTAATCCCAAGTTAATTAGGTCGTGATAAAAGTTGATATATATATGATATATGAACGACTTTTACAGGGATCGCACTCAATTCACAGCCACCTTAGAGAAACTGAGAAACCTCTGAGAGATCTGATCTCTACGGCACTAGCATCCCGTCCGTTCCAGTTTGTGTGCGTGTGGATACCAGTAGAGGTGCAGCACTTGAGGCGCTATTCAATATCGAATCCCTCTCCACCTTCCGCTGCATAATCATCCAGGTACATTCGAGATTCTCTGTAGATTCAATTATAAACATGAACCCTAGATCCTAGGCTATGGAATTTATACCTAGGGTTGCCTAATATGATTAGAACCGCCTAGAAATTCCTTCAGTGGTATAAGAGCCTTAGGGTTCCAGTTGAATCTGTAGCATGATGATTAGATTAGTTGAATCTGAATCATTATATGCATGCTAAATTGAGTTTTGTTCAAAGTAATCTCGTTTAGGGTTTTTTGTTCGAAAACGATTCTAGGGTTTTTCGCATGGTGTCGATCGATACCAATCCGGTGTCGATCGACACACGGTGAAAACCCGAATAAAATTTCGCTTAGTGACGATCGACAAAAGAGTTGTGTCGGTCGACACAGACCTTGCGATTAGTTTAATCGGTTCAATTGGATTGGACCGGTTATCGAGCTTGGTTAAAATTGGTTAAATGGGTTAGAACGGTTTATTGCGATTGGTTTGATTTGGTTGGTGTCGACTGACACTAATGTAGTGTCGATCGACACTGACCGGTAATCAAAGCCGGGTCAATTGGATTGATCGGTTATCGCAAATTGGTTTTGGTAGGATTGCGTCGATTGACACTAAAGTAGTGTCGGTCGACACAGGATCCGACGGTTTCGGTTATTGAACCTGAAATCACAGAACCGAACCAAAATTAAACCCAATTCTTAGAATAATTAAAAATTAATAAAATTAGTTGTTTTAAACAGTTCCGTTCCTCGACTTAATATCAAGTAATCCTTGATGTCTTCCCGATCTTGTCAACTGTCAAGACTCGTTTCATTGTGCGATAGACTTGCAGTGCAAGGTGTCCACAATTACATGAGTAAGGCATGAGGTAATCGTGTTAATAGGCTTGCAGTGCAAGACATCAACAATTACATGACTTAAGAGATTGGTTTACTTGACTGGGCCATCAAAATCTTTTTGGGCCTAGAGACATCGGGTGGATTGGACATGAGATGTCAATCCACAACCAAGAGTTATATTGGATATAACTAGCAAAGTTGTTGCTTACCTAGATAGCTGAAATTTGGGCGATGAGCCAAAGCTCACTCAAGTTTTAGTGAAGTATGGGTCTTGGATCATTATATTCATTTGAGGAAACATTGTTTTGAATATAATGCGAGTTTTCTTAATAGTTAAGATTTATCAATTCTTGAACATCATAACTAAACCTATTTCCTTTCTTTTCGAAATTTCTCGAATGGTATCGGAACTTGAGAATTGTTCTCAAGCAGGAGAAAAGGGACTATGTCCTGGAAAAAGTTCTCCCTGAAAAACCGAGGGCCAATGCCGCACATGCATAAAGGAGTGCTTGGGATAAGCACTCTAATGACGTGGTCGATGTGTGTTGTCTCATGTTGGCTACCATGAGCTCGGACTTGCAGAAGCAATTCGAGAATGTGGAGTCGCAAATGGAGATGATCACTAGCCTGAAAAGTATGTTTCAGGAGCAGGAACGAATTGAGAGATACCAGACGGTTAAGTCTCTCATTGAATGCAAGCTACCAAAGGACAGTCCAGTTAGTCCTCATGTCATAAAGATGATGGGTTATATTGATAACCTGGGGAAGCTGGATTGTCCCATTAGCCAAGAGTTGGCTACTGACATCATCCTGCAGTCACTGCCGTCAAGCTATGATCAATTTGTTATGAACTATAACATGAACAACTTGACGAAGACGTTGACTGAACTGCATGGCATGCTCAAAACAGTTGAGCCTAATATCAAGAAGGGCACTCCAAATGTACTTATGGTACAAGGGGGTAAGAAGTTTAAGAAACTTGGCAAGGACAGGGAAAGGGCAAGGCCGTCCAGATTGCGAATCAGGATAAGCCTGTGTCTTCTTCCAAACCCAAGCCCGGCCCATCTGAGACTGATAAGTGCCATTACTGTAATGAGCTTGGGCATTGGAAGAGAAACTGCAACAAATTCTTGGAAGAGAAGAAGAAGAAGAAGAAGACTTTCGAGACTTCATCTTCAGGTATTTATGTTATAGAAGTAAATGTTACTACTTCTGGTTCTACTTTTTAGGTATTGGATACCGGCTGTGGTGCTCATATTTGTACAAATATGCAAGGTCTAAGCAACAGTAGGATTTTGGAGAAAGGACAAGTGGAGCTGCATGTGGGAAATGGAGCAAGAGTTGCAGCATTAGCCGTAGGAACATTTCATTTGTCTTTACCTTCTGGCTTGGTTTTAGAACTCAATAATTGCTACTATGTACCTGCTATAAGCAGAAATATTATTTCTATTCCTTGTTTGGATTTGGAAGGATATCAGTTTTCAATTAAGAATAAATGTTGTTCATTTGATTACAATGATATATATTTTATGGTACCAGTCCATTAGAGAATGGACTTTATGTTCTAAACCAAAGTATGCCTATCTATAACATTAGTACCAAGAGATTCAAGTCAAATGACACGAATCAAACTTTTCTCTGGCATTGTCGTTTGGGCCACATAAATGAGAAACGGATTCAGAAGCTCCATAGTGATGGGCTTTTGGGCTCATTTGATTATGAATCATGTGAGAAATGCGAATCTTGTTTATTGGGTAAAATGACTAAGGTCCCTTTCAATAAACAAAATGAAAGGGCCAGTGACTTATTGGGCCTTATACATACTGATGTGTGCGGCCCAATGAGCATTAGTGCCAGAGGAAACTTTCGGTACTTCATCACCTTTACTGATGATTTCAGTAGGTATGGCTATGTCTATCTAATGAGACACAAGTCGGAATCTTTTGAAAAGTTCAAAGAGTTCCAAAATGAAGTACATAATCAACTTGGCAAAAGTATTAAAGTTCTTCGATCAGATCGTGGAGGTGAATACTTAAGCCAAGAATTCAGTGATCATCTGAGAGATTGTGGAATTGTTTCACAACTCACTCCTCCAGGAACGCCCCAATGGAATGGAGTTTCTAAGAGGAGGAATCAGACTTTATTAGATATGGTTCGATCAATGATGAGTCACTCATCTCTTCCATTATCCTTTTGGGGATACGCTCTAGAAACGTCTGCGTTTACACTGAATAGAGTTCCATCAAAATCAGTTACAAAGACACCACATGAGATGTGGACTGGAAATGTTCCAAGCTTTTCTTTTTTGAAGATTTGGGGTTGTGAGGCTTATGTTAAGCGTTTAATCGCCGATAAGCTCGAACCCAAATCTGATAAATGCTACTTCGTTGGTTATCCTAAGGAAACCAAGGCTTACTACTTTTACAACAAATCCGAGACAAAGTATTTGTTGCTCGGAACTGCGTCTTTATTGAAAGAGAGTTTCTTTCTAAAAGGAACAGTGGGAGTAAAGTACAACTCGAAGAAGTTCGAGAACCACAGGAGACCGTTCAACCCATTGAGGAAGAACATCAGTTGGATCTACAAAGAGTTGTAGAAACCACACCTGTGGAGCCTGAAATTCGCAGATCCGAAAGGATCCGTCACGAGCCCGAGAGATATGGATTTCTCGTGACTAATTGTCATGATCTCTTGACCATTGACAGTGACGAGCCTGCGAGTTTTGAAGAAGCAATGATGGGCCCTGACTCCAAAAATGGCTGAAAGCCGCTGAATCCAAAATAGGATCCATGTCACAGAACCAAGTGTGGACTTTGGTTGATTTACCCGATGGTGCAAAAGCCATTGAGTGTAAATGGATTTTCAAGAAAAAAATTGATGTGGATGGTAATATTCAGATGTACAAAGGTAGGTTGGTGACAAAAGATTTCAAGCAAATTCATGGTGTTGACTATGAAGAAACCTATTCCCAGTTGCTATGCTTAATTCTATTCGGATTCTCCTAGCAACCGCTGCTCATTATGATTATGAGATCTGGCAGATGGATGTGAAAACAACTTTCCTTAATGGAATTCTGGACGAGGATGTGTACATGATGTGTTGTGTTTTTTAGTGTTTTTAGGCATGATTAAGAATGTGATTTAGTTTTAGGAAAAGCATTTACACAACATTATTGTGTTTTAGCTTTAGATAATGCATTTAGGCATTATTACGAGTGCATGTGCTTTGTTTTTATTTTTTTGTAGGTGGTGGAAGACATGATGAAGCACCCAAATGATATGGGGGAGGTAGGGACTGAAAAACACCCAAAAAAGAGAGTGGAAAACAGCTACAGGTCGTGATAGGAACTCACAGCGAGGTGCCACAGCGAGGTCACCAGGCCGCTGTGAAGTATTTGCGGATGACCTGATTTCACAGGGGCCTGTGCAGCGAGGTCCTCCGGCCGCTGTGAGGTTTGACCTTGAAAGATCGAGTCATTTGAAGAGCTTGCATTCATATTTAGCTTTGGCGCTTCAAACCAAGGTTGTAGGAAATTGAGTTAGCTTTCCAATGGAGGTGGTTTAAAGTCATTTGCAGCTATACACAAAGAGTTATGACCTATTTACTGGACACATATAAATTATGTCGTGGTGAGACCAATTTTTGCCCACATGCCACTTTTTCTCTTTTTCTTTTGGCTTGTAGACCCCTCCCATGTTCTGAGGTCGACCAAGACACTTTGTTTTCTAATATTTAAGACCTCTTGGTGTATGTGGAGAGGCATGATCTACTTCTTGATCCATTTATGGATCTAGATCATAACTTTATTTTTGTTTTGAAGTTTGGTTTGATTTTCTTGTGTTGTTCTTGTTGATTCATCTATTTCTCTCATCTTACATCATCTCAACCATGTATTTTTGTGTTTCTATGAATATTAGTGAGGAGTCTTTATAAGTTTCTGGGTTTGAGTAAGGTGAGGGTGATTTAGTGATGGTTAAGGATGTTTAAAACTTGGAAATATTGATTTCTTACTAGTTAGAAGTTCTTAATGCTAGGATTGAAGTAGCTAATCAATTCCTTGATCTTAAATGTTGCTAGCACCGAGAGGTGTAGTTTATGTTTGAAACTCTATCAAGTGCTTTACATACTTAACCAATAAGAGTTGATGTTTAAGGTGTTTAGTGGTAATAAGAACTTGTTCATAATGCATATCTATCTTGAAATTGCCAACGAGAGTTGATGTTAATGCTTGAAAGATGTAGGGCTATTATCATGAGAGTGAAGTAGCTTGATATGTTATTCTTGGCCTAAGAAACCATTCTATTGTTCTTAAACACTTCTAGATTATTTGTTGATCACCCAAACCGAAATCTCAACCCAAGGAACTTAGTCTTTTATCACCTCTGTTTTTACTCTGTTTTTGTGAACTTTAGTATCTTGTTTAGTGAATGGTTTGTTCTGTCTTTATTTCACTTTTGTTATCTGTATCATTTATATATTAGTTTCTTTGCTTTCATCTCACTTAGGTTGTTTGTAAAAAAAAAACAAATCTCTTGTATTTGCTTAGATTAAGGAACTTTGTTCCTTCTTGGTGTTATAGATCACTAGCTCCCTGTGGATTCGATCCTAAAGTGTTACATCGACATACCATTCGATTGTGGTAGCGTGCACATTAAGATCAAACCCCCATTTGTGAGACTGCACTTTGATGAATGAATGAATTTAAGAGTTGGTGGAATGTTGAGTTAGTTGATTCTTGACAATGTGCTTAAGAGAATAAGATTTGGTGTGTTGATAAGCCTAGAGAAATTAGAGTGGATTAGATTGTTTGTTCATGCAACATACTATCATTTTCTAAGGACATCATGTTGAGGGCTTGCTATATTTCTTTGGTTATAAGTCTCCAACTTCAAACCTCTATCCTTTGTTCTCATTGGTGTTTGCTTGGGGACAAGCAAAGAAACAAGTTTGGGGGAGTTGATGTGTTGTGTTTTTGAGTGTTTTTAGGCATGATTAAGAATGTGATTTAGCTTTAGGAAAAGCATTTAGACAACATTATTGTGTTTTAGCTTTAGATAATGCATTTAGGCATCATTAGGAGTGTATGTGCTTTGTTTTTCTCTTTTTGTAGGTGGTGGAAGACATGATAGGAACCCAAATAATATGGGAGAGGTAGGGACTGAAAAACACCCAAAAAGAGTGGAAAAACAGCTAAGGGTCGTGATAGGAACTCACAGCGAGGTGCCACAGCGAGGTCACCAGGCCGCTGTGAAGTATTTGCGGATGACCTGATTTCACAGCAGCCTGTGCAGCGAGGTCCTCCAGCCGCTGTGAGATTTTACCTTGAAAGATCGAGTCATTTGAAGAGCTTGCGTTCATATTTAGCTTTGGAGCTTCAAACCAAAGTTGTAGGAAATTGAGTTCGCTTTCCAATGGAGGTGGTTTTAAGTCATTTGCAGCTATACACAAAGAGTTATGACCTATTTACTGGACACATATCAATTATATCGTGGTGAGACCAATTTTTGCCCACATGCCACTTTTTCTCTTTTTTTTTTGGCTTGTAGACCCTCCCATGTTCTGAGGTCGACCAAGACAATTTGTTTTCTATTATTTAAGACATCCTGGTGTATGTGGAGAGGCATGATCTACTTCTTGATCCATTTATGGATCTAGATCATAACTTTATTTTTGTTTTGAAGTTTGGTTTGATTTTCTTGTGTTGTTCTTGTTGATTCATCTATTTCTCTCATCTTATATCATCTCAACCATGTATTTTTGTGTTTCTATGAATATTAGTGCGTAGTTCTTTATAAGTTTCTGGGTTTGAGTAAGGTGAGGGTGATTTAGTGATGGTTTAGGATGTTTAAAACTTGGAAATATTGATTTCTTACTAGTTAGAAGTTCTTAATGCTAGTATTGAAGTAGCTAATCAATTCCTTGATCTTAAATGTTGCTAGCACCGAGAGGTGTAGTTTATGTTTGAAACTCTATCAAGTGCTTTACATACTTAACCAATGAGAGTTGATGTTTAAGGTGTTTAGTGGTAATAAGAACTTGTTCATAATGCATATCTATCTTGAAATTGCCAACGAGAGTTGATGTTAATGCTTAAAAGATGTAGGGCTATTATCATGAGAGTGGAGTAGCTTGATATGTTGTTCTTGGCCTAAGAAACCATTCTATTGTTCTTAAACACTTCTAGATTATTTGTTGATCACCCAAACCGAAATCTCAATCCAAGGAACTTAGTCTTTTATCACCTCTGTTTTTACTATGTTTTTGTGAACTTTAGTATCTTGTTTAGTGAATGGTTTGTTCTGTCTTTATTTCACTTTGTTATCTGTATCATTTGTATATTAGTTTCTTTGCTTTCATCTCACTTAGGTTGTTAGTAAAAAAAAACAAATCTCTTGTATTTGCTTAGATTAAGGAACTTTGTGCATTCTTGGTGTTATAGATCACTAGCTCCATGTGGATTCGATCCTAAAGTGTTACATCGACATACAATTCGATTGTGGTAGCGTGCACATTAGGTTTTAATTGGAGTGTAACACGCAAACATCAGTACATGACACAACCTGAAGGTTTCATTGATCCTAATGCTGCTAGGAAGGTATGCAAGCTTCATCGATCCATTTATGGATTGAAGCAAGCATCTCGGAGTTGGAATCTTCGTTTTGATGAAGAGGTCAAAAAGTTTGATTTCATCAGGAACGAAGAGGAACCGTGTGTTTACAAGAAGACTAGTGGGAGCGCAGTTGCATTTCTCGTATTGTATGTAGATGACATACTTTGTCTCGGAAATGACGTTCCGCTGCTTCAGTCTGTTAAGACTTGGCTCGGAAGTTGTTTTTCAATGAAAGACATGGGAGAAGCCGCATACATTCTTGGAATAAGAATCTATAAAGATAGATTAAATAAGCTAATTGGATTGTGTCAAGATACTTATATTGATAAGGTCTTACACAGGTTGAACATGCATGATTCCAAGAAGGGCTTCATACCAATGTCTTATGGCATTACTCTTAGCAAGAAGCAGTGTCCTTCGACACCTGCTGCGCGAGAGCGCATGGGTAGGATTCCTTATGCTTCTGCTGTAGGATCTATCATGTATGCCATGCTCTGCACTCGTCCAGATGTTGCTTGTGCTTTAAACATGACGAGTAGATACCAATCTGATCCAGGTGAAAGTCACTGGACAGCTGTCAAGAACATCTTGAAGTATTTGAGAAATACTAAGGATAAGTTCTTGGTGTACGGAGGAAGTGATGAGCTTGTAGTAAGTGGTTACACAGACGCAAGTTTTCAAACGGACAAAGACGATTTCCGATCTCAATCTGGTTACGTCTTTTGTCTAAATGGCGGTGCAGTCAGTTGGAAGAGTTCCAAGCAGGACACCGTAGCAGATTCCACGATAGAAGCTGAGTACCTCGCCGTTTATGAAGCGGAAAAGGAGGCTGTTTGGATTAAGAAGTTCATCACTGAACTTGGTGTTGTTCCTAGTGTTTTCGAGCCAGTGGCTCTGTATTGTGACAACAATGGAGCCATTGCACAGGCGAAGGAACCTAGGTCACACCAGAAGTCCAAACATATAGAGAGGAGGTATCACCTTATCCGTGATATCATTAATAGAGGAGATGTAAAGATCAGCAGAGTCCCGACGGATGAGAATTTTGCTGATCCTTTGACTAAGCCTCTCCCAAGGCCTAAGCATAAGAGTCATACTACTGCTATAAGCATTAGATTTCTTAAGATATAATCTTGATTTCAGTGGGAGTTGTTTTTGGTTTTAGTTATGTTATGGTGTTCATGTAGACATACTATAGTTATGTTATCTAAATGAAATTTGTTTCAGTATTATTTAATTATATTATTAAATAATATTCCCAAAGTAATTTATGACATTTTATAGGTCATCAAGTATGTGACTTGATCATGAAACCCTATAAGTGATAAATGACATAAATTATGTTGGTCCCTGGTCAAGGTTGTTAAAATGGGACATTAACAACCGCGTGAGACTAGTATGTGAGGTGACTGATGACTAAGTTTCATGGAGTCATTAATAAGAGTATTAAAGTCAATCACATAGATATGTGTTGGAGAACACAGGATCGGACTTGACCCGTTAATGAGAACTCTACAAGATAGTTATATGAGTGTCATAAGAGTTTCTCATTACGACTATAGAGTATAGTCCTTAGACCTGAGTTCATCATGATTTCTTACATATGGATTGGTCCTTCTTGACTTTGTCAAACGCCAGCCGTAACAGGTGACTATAAAGACACTGATTGGGCGTATCATGAAGTGTGAAAGGAACATGGATGGAACAAGATGGGATTTGTACCTCCTATATAACAGGAGATAAATATTTCAAGGTCTATCGAAGATTTGATACTGAGAAATGCGTGGCCGCGCTCAAACGAGGTGATTGTCAGTCGTTTGTTTTATCAGTATAAATCAGAGTTCGATAAACATGATCTAGCTTAATAAGGATGACACAGTTCTTGCCTTATGCCAGATCGAGATATAGTGACAAAGGGATTAAAGGAATAGTTGATTCCAGTACAAGTGGGAGATTGTTGGGAATGTCCATAAATCATACTTGTAATCACTCTAGAGATAGTTGTGTTGTCGAGATTAGACATTCATATAATACTGGGCAATCATAATGCTTTGCTAAAAGCCACTTATGATCAATGAGTTTAGAACTCATTGCTAGTATTATATGATCTTACAGGGTCACACATCTAAGCAAACTGGATATGTTTCATATGGGGTTGATCATTAGTGTAATGATCTGGTGATTGTATATTCGATATACATTCATAACGAGTTTCTTAGGTAGTGTCGATCGACACAACATGTGCATCGATCGACACAGGTCGCGAACCAAAATACAGATTTTGGTTTATGACTTAATTAACTACGGTTTAATCCCAGGTTAATTAGGTCGTGATAAAAGTCGATATATATATATATGTGATATATGGACGACTTTTACATGGATCACACTCAATTCACAGCCACCTTAGAGAAACTGAGAAACCTCTGAGAGATCTGATCTCTACGGCACTAGCATCCCGTCCGTTCTAGTTTGTGTGCGTGTGGATACCAGTAGAGGCGCAGCACTTGAGGCGCTATTCAATCTCGAATCCATGTTCACCTTCCGCTGCATAATCATCCAGGTACATTCGAGATTCTCTGTAGATTCAATTATAAACATGAACCCTAGATCCTAGGCTATGGAATTTATACCTAGGGTTGCCTAATATGATTAGAACCGCCTAGAAATTCCTTCAAAAAGAACATCCGATCGAACCCGAGCAAGTCGAACAGGAAAAGTTCGCCACAGGACGAAGCCAGAGATATATCGGTTTGAGACAAAGGCTCGCACCAATCCGTCTTTGACCTCGCTATCCTCACTTCCATAGTACAAGCAGTACTACTTGCACTACTTCAATGAGTTGTGTCGGTTCGGACTAAAACCTTATATCAGGGAAACAATTTCATTTTAAAGTAATCAAACGTCGAGCACAACGTTTAATAGGATTTCACAAACAACCACCACGTCAAATATACACAGAAAATCAAACACACAAAAATAGCGATAATGCCGAACCGAGAAAAACACACAAAAATCTCGAATCAAATCCCGCCACAAGCGATCCCGAAACTAAACCAAGGACCTCCCGCGTCCGTCGCTGCTAAACCTGAAAAACACAAAAGGTCTAATGAGCGATCTAAGATCACCTAGTGAACGGCTCCCCACTAACGGCTTCTAATCTATCTAGAGTCTACAGATTCCCGCCCAAAATCCCAAAATAACAAACAACAGGAATAAATGGGCGATCACGCACTACCACGTCGTGATAAACCCACAACACACAAGCACATGCCAAGATAAAGAGAGTTAAGGAAATCAAAGGCACTGCGGCACATGTCCTCGATTAGACTCGATCTATCTATCGCGCAACAAAAGAAATAACAAACCAACACTGGGCCCTCAAACTCGGTAACTTCCACGGGTTTACATCGTCACCTACATGGTAACTAACCCACGACTCCTAGACGTGTACACAAGGTCCCACGAATAGGACACCGTTCTCCGTCCATCGATACGCGGTGACTCCTGTTACCCCGATAACCTGAGTTTCCATGCGACCCGGCCCTAGGACATGACCCCGTATTCTCCGAATCGCACACCTACCGGCGTCACCCAGTATGTTAACACCATAACCGGAATCACCATGATCCGACTAGGCAAAAACCCGAGGATCCAATTGGGTCGGAAGTACCGGAACGTAAACAAAACCTAGGCTTGCGGAACCTAACGCACCCTAGAGTCCTAGTGCAGAAATGTAAGCACGCAGACTCGCTGGGACTCTAGCACAAATCACGCAATCAACAATAATAATAAAACCCCAACCATTCAGCAAGCCTCTACACTACCACACCACCGCTCTGACTAGGTACGATACCTAGTCAGCACTAACTAACTTACCCGGTCCCATGACCGGAGTAAGTGTCCACAAGGACTGCTCGGCCCAACGCCGAAGCAGTCTAATAAGCCTGCACACAAAACTCACAGCAATAAATACATCAATCACGCAATCATAACAATCACAACAAACACCACGCAAGCAAGCCTATTAGGGTTTCTAAGTCTTTTAATCCGTTCTTATCCGCTACCTTGGGTTAGGGGATTTCTAACCCGTAGACGGCTTATACAACACACCACTTCTCTTACTTAACTCATTCTAGGTATCTTTTAATAGATCCCCGATCCGTCGGTTTAGAGTTAGTAAACTTACTAACTCCCCGATGTCTCATTATTAATTAACTTAATTCATTACCCTTCCCGGCTATTAAACTTAAGTCCCAATCCCGTTACATATTCTATACGTTTGTTTAAGTTTAAATCGTATTTTAAGTCCGTCTTAATTCCCTTATATAGATTCGTTCATTCTCGTTCTTACTACATATATATATATATATGCATATACGGTCCTAATCAAACGGTATCTATATGAATGCATCACCCAATTATTACTAACAACCTAACGGCACGCAATCGATTAACCTTTTAATTCTTAAAACCCTAACATGCTTATTCGATCCTAGCCAGTTTATCATTAAACGTCCAATTCAATTATCAATCAACTAATAAAATTAACCAAGGGTATGCAATCCTAAATCTACGGTTTCTCGGTTCCCGGTTTATATGCAACTAAGATTTTGTGAGCCGACTCACAATGAGATAGGCGCGGAAATGGCGGCTCGATGCAGATGCAAATCCCGAGACACCCGACTCGAATCCCGAACTCCTGATCACACGAATACCAAACTCCGAACACTCCAGAAATCTCGGAACGACCGTGGACCAAGAGTTGACCGGCTTGGTCTCCGGCGTTGACCGACGTTGACCGGCGTTGACCGGCTGACCGTTGACCGAAGAGTTGAACAAGTTTTGGACCGTTGACCACTGAACCAATCTGAACCGGCTGAGTTAGCTAAACCAAATCTCAATTGATTGGTTTAGTTAAACCGGTCCAATGTCAAACCATTGATCGGTTAAACCGGGTTAGACCAAGGGTTTGACCGGTTAACTAAACCGATTTAATGTCTTCAAACCAACCAAAATTCATCCTTAAATAGCTCCTAGACCTTCCTAGATGAACCGGCTGAAGATTTTGGAAGCAGAGGAGCTTCCCGGCGACGGAGCTCCGGCATTGACCGCGGCGGCGGAGGCGTTGACCGGCGACTCAAGGGATTTTCCGGCGACTACTAGATAGATCTGGCCATGGAGAGGGCTTCTATGATCATCATGAGTCCCTGAGAAGTGTTTAGCAAGCTTGAAACACAAGGAAGAAGGAGGAAAAAGAGAAGACTCTTGCCGGTGATGATTTTTCCGGCGAGTTCTCCGGTGGTCCGGCGACGGTGGAGGCAAGAGAGAGGTGGCGGTTGTATAGGAGAGTAAGAGGGATCTACTGAGCTTGACAGAGAGTGATTTGGGTTTATAACTTAAGAGATATGGGCTTTCTTGTTCTTCAAGTCATAAAGAACAAGCTAGGGTTCTTGAGGTTTTTTGGGAGATTCAAGAGGATTGAGATGAATTTCTGGGTAGAGTCTTTTCATGTGGGTAGAGTGTGAGAGAGTATAATCGAGAGAGAGTGAGAGAGAGAGAGGGTTAGGAGTGTTTGGTGCAATGTATTGAAGTGATTAGATGGTTTGCATGCAAAATGGATTCAAAGAACTTCCTTCATGCATGCACCACAAGGAGAGGTGGCAACATGGGGTGAGGACACCTGTCCCTCTGAGTTTTTTTCTTGCCCAAAAAACCTTCCTTAATCATTCTTAACAAGCTTTTAAACCGTCTTAACCCGTAGCTTCGGTTTCCTTGATCTTGCGTTTAATATTTTAAAAACCCTCTGGATGTTCTAATAAATCTTAAAATCCCCAAGATCAGATTCTACATTAAATTATATGAATTTAGGAAGTTGAATCCCTCCATTCGGGCTTACGTAGCTCCGGTTATGAATTTTTGAAGTTTCTTTGGGTTTGTCGGTTTAATATTCTCGACAACCCGAAAAACATATTTCCACTCCGTTTCTTTCAATTCTGGTCTTATAAATATTATTTATGTTGTAAAATAAGAATATTTTGCCCGTCATAGCTTCCGTCTCGAACTTTGGCAAAATTACTATTTTACCCCTGACTTTAGTAAAATGACAATTTTACCCCCGGTTGAATTTCTGTTACCCGTTGACCGTATTTTGGATATGGGGTATCACATCCCATGTATATAGTTACCTAAAGACATTAAAAACAAAAATCAAAAACATTATAACCTCATGTTGTTTTTACCAAAACAGAGATTAGAGATCTCATTAACCCTTAGTGTTGTTTTTACAGGTAATGAAGCTTGCGGGTCAAAATTGGCATTCTTCTCCCCATGTTTTAGCAGAATTTCGGGTTTCGTGACGTAGCCACATCCTCCAATGGCTCTAAATATTCCTCGCGTTATCCACAACGATTTTCCATGTCCTTGCACAAGGAGAAGTCATATTAAGAATCAAAATTTTCTTGCGACTCTGACTGATATTTTGTTAAAGAGAATTGGGGAATAAAGAGAACTTGAAGATGTAACAAATCCAAGAGGAAACCTGCATATTGAAAGCCACCATCTGAGCACCATGACTCAAACTGTGCCATGACAGTAAAGCAATAATTCAAGAGGAATATGCTGGTGATGTCGAGAGAGATTGAGAAATGAGGCTGCTAGGAGGTTCTGTTGTCTGGAGATCTGTATTTATAAGGGTAAATATGAACTTAGTGGATGGGTTTACGGTAACTGAATGAGTTTAAAGGAGATGCGTTACATTTAGGGCGATGGCTGGAAGACGAAAGACACAACGACTTTATGGAGTAGCGGTTACGGAGAGAAGTCTCTTCATTGCGGAAATGCGGCAACTGAGATGAACGAAGCAGAAGAGACGACACATAGGATAAATTATTATCATGGGCTTGCATTATATCATGGGCTTTCAACTTTAAATGCATCTATAAATTAAAGGCTCATAAACAAATTAGAAAATAGCTGATGATGTGGCGCGCGGAGAGAACAAAAGCTCCCATTATATATTCTAGGGGTTATTTCGCGCTACGCGAGGCTTGTAGATTCAAAATAATTGTATTAATATTATTTTTTTTTTGAAAAAGGTTTAATAATTGTATTAATATTGGTCTTGTTTATATGTTTGATTTTTATTTTCTACCATATCTAATGTTAAGTTATTCCATGTTTTTCATATGTTCGTAGACTTAAGTGATTTGGCTATCACCTCTCATTTACTTGGTGATTACATCTTATATTTGTATTTGTAGTTTTTACTTCCCATAAATATACAGTGCAATGTAAAAAGTTATATTTATGTTGATTATGGATGTTGTTGAAAATAATATGATTATTTTCCCCTTAAGATGTAGCATGTAAGGCTGATAGGAGAAGGAAGTGATAACACATTTATAATCCACTAAAAAGGGAAGAAATTTGTCAAAGGTAATGCATGCTATGCTTTTTAATCATACTTTGTTGTCCAGCTACTACTCGGTATCTGATCAAAATTTCATCTAAAAGTGTCGGTTTTTTGTGATGATGACGTATATGAATTTGTTAAAATAGAATCTTGTTGGGTGTTGGCGCAAGTAATAATTTTCTGTTTAATCTTTTTAGAAAGTATATAAGTATGTTACAAATGGTAATACAATTTGAATTATGCATGTATTTGACCATTTTTTGTGGAAATTTTTTGCGGGTTCATCCCATGCAAACAGTTGTACAATTGTGCACATGCTAGAAATTTGATGTGGTATATTTGTATATTGATTTTCCCTATCATGTTGAATTTTTGATTGATTTTATACTTGTTCAGTTTTAAGCCTATGATAATCTATATTTTTTAGAGTGGATTTTGTAGATTGGTTTCCTGGCATCTTATAATAATTTTGGAACTTTATAAGGTTAGATTTATCATTAAATATTTATAATTATAACATGAAAAATATTATCTAGTATTTGTATGTTTGTGTCGCTCATACGTAATAGTTGATCATAGTTTTGCACCCATAACTTGTAGAACGGTATATTTAATAGGTTATTCTTAAGTGTGAGTATTTGTTTTTTTTGCTTCATGTTTAATATAGATTTGAGCTAATTTGTTAATTATTAATTATTAATTTGTCATTATGTTATTTAACTAATATTAAAAATTTGCATGATTTGTAATGAAAGAATATGTTAAAATTTGTAGAAACGAATAATTATACCGAAAAAACAAATTATGTAAGAACATAGATCCAAATCAGTTTGATAAAGCCACCCAACCTATTTAAAATATGGGTAGTAAAGCTCACCACATTGAAAGAGTGCATTGCCGCATTTCGAACCTTAGCATGGTTATTTATAGATCTTAATTTTGTTCAATATATAGCCGTTGTTGAACCCTGAATTTTTTGCAAGACTGATGATTTACTTTTAACTAACATATTTGAGATTTTATAAACAAAACTAAAATCTAAAGATGGTGTTTATTGCTTTCTTTTTTTGCTCAATCACAATTTCTTTATAAATCGTTAAAAGGGGGGGGGGGGGGGGTATTATGTGCATTAATGTTGTCAACTTAACTATTTCGTCTCAGTCATTTTAGATATGAAAATGTCTTTGCTGTCTCATAAAACCCGGTGTTTTTAATGTTTAGTTGGTAGTATAATTTTGAACATTGAGAACATATTGAGATTTCAGATTCTAATTAGTTTATACTAAAGTACTAATTTATCTACCATAAAGTTATCTATACTATTAAAACAGAAGTACAAAATTAAAACTGTCCATTCTATTTGATTTATTTACAAACTATGCCACTGATGTTTTTTGCTTTTGTTTTTATCAATTAAGGGCAAAACAGTCTTTAATAACTGATGAAACTGGCGGCTAAAATTTTATTAATATCACGCCAGTTTCTTTTTTTGTCAACGTAACTGTCAGTTTCCAAATCACGAACTTTCCTGTTTGTTAAAGAAATTTGAATAACATGATTTCCTTTTTAAGATTTTCAAAATAAGCAGTTTTGTTTGAAACAATTAACAATTTTAAAATTAGTTTCTAGAACTGTGATTCACGAATCGGGTTCCCAAACCGTTTTTGTTGCCATTTAGTAAAGAGAAACTTTAGCATATGATTACCAAACCGGTTTTGTTGCCATGAAGAAGAGAACCGGTTCATATCCATCCATTATTTAACCAAATTGACAAACCCGTGCAATAATAAACAATTGGTCATCAATTAAGAAATTGGAAATAACACATAATAAATTTGAATAACGATATTAAAAAATCTATTTTACAAAACAGTAATAACTTTTTTTTTGTCAACACAAAACAGTAATAACTACTTACCTAAAATCCCCCACAATCTAAACAACAAATATTAAACGTGCAGGAGATATTTTATTTCTACGATATTAAAAATTGATTTTTCATAACAATAATAATTAATTACCTAAAATCCCCCACCATCTAAACGACATTAATACTAATTCCCTTAATAAAATTCGGATATTCCTTATAACTAAAAAGATGGGATCTTATAACTAAACGGATTTAAAATTTGGCTAATAAAGATAAATAATATCTCTTCTATATTACCATATATCACACTAACAATAATAACTAACAAGATTTATACCTAATTTTCGAACAAACCAAATCATGCATCTTTTGCATAATTAATATAACATGAATAACAATATCTTGGGAATATTACCATATCTCTTGCTAAAAAAACGTGATTAACAAGCTATTTTAACTACTTTCCCAAACAGCTTCTACGGCTTAACATATATCATGACCAATTTAATTAATAATCTTAACAAACAAGACTTCTAATATATATTCCCGAAAAATATTGTAAATATCTTCTAAATCTTAACAGCCTAATTCATTCATACTCTATTTATACCATTTTTCCAAGGCAATTAAATCACACGATCAACTCACATAGTTACTCACAACTCATTCAATTTCATATCTCTCCAGAATTATGTCGATCATAACAAGTAATAATAGTGGTTTCACTAACCTGCCAGCTATTAAGCCATTCAAAACCGGTTTGTAGATCCGCGTTAAAGTGATCTTCTTAGAAGCAAAACACTGTTCAATCTAGAGAAACACTCGAACTCATATTAGCAGACGATACCGTAAGTATTCTACACACAACAAGTAAACTATATTTCTTCTATTTATTTTTTTGTATATTAATGGCTATTTTTCTAAAGGCTAAGATCACACAACATGTAAGAAGAAAAATTGGTGACGTTCTACAGGTGAAATATATTTCTTCTATTTATTGTTTATTTTAAATATATAGGTTATGCTTTGTTTATGTTAATAGTGGTTTCACTAATCAGCTATTAAGCCATTCAAAACCGGTTTGAAGATCCGCGTTAAAGTGATCTTTTTAGAAGCAAAACACCGTTCAATCTAGAGAAACACTCAATCTCATATTAGCAGACGATACCGTAAGTATTCATTGGTAAATGGTCTAGTCAATGTGTATTGGATACACATTGAATATTGTGTTTTAGAGGATGTGTCGATCGACACTAAGCAGTGTGTCGATCGACACTATGGACGGATCGAAATTATTATTTCGGTCCATGACTTAATTAATCATGGTTTGGTCCAGGGATTAATTAGGTCTTCTCAAGGGGCTATATATATGATGTTAGCCACAAATTTGAGATAGAGAATGTTCATTTGACAACCACCTCTTAAAACACAGGAACCCCAAGAAGATCTTTGATCCCGGCACTAGCATCCCGGTGGATTCCAGCTTGTGTGCGTGTGGACTACGGTAGAAGCGCAGCAATTGAGGCGCTAGAGATCTCGTTTATCTGACCATATTCCGCTGCAAATCTCCAGGTAAACACGAGATCTATTGGTAAGGATTCAATTACTCAAACCCAGATCCTAGGCTTAGAACTTGTGGAATTCTGAAACTGTTAGAATTGGCCCAAAGTTCCTTCAGTGGTATCAGAGCCTTAGGGTTTTAATCATTGAATCTGAAGCATGTAATTCGAATAATGATTTATTTGAAGAGGTTAATGCTTGCTAGTTTTCTTTTTGATGAAAATAATCTCGGATTTTTTTTTTATCGAAAACGAAGAACCTGTGTTTTCGCACAGTGTCGATCGACACAAGTTTGTGTCGGTCAACACACCGCAAACACGATGATAAAACTTTAGGGTTTTCGCACAGTGTCGATCGACACTAAGTTTGTGTCGGTCGATGCACCGCGAAAACGCTTATTAAAATTTGGGTATCGATCTTAGAGATCGCACTGTGTCGATCGACACACTGGGTGCATCGATCGACACAGGCTGTGCGAAAGGATAGATCGGTTCAATTGGATTGAACCGGTTATCTCGCATGGTTAAATTTCCTGATACCCTACTGTGTCGATCGACACAGGATAAATGTCGGTCAACACAGGCTTTGCGATTGGTTGATCGGTTCAATTGGATTGAACTGGTTATCATGCTTGGTTAAGGTAGATCAGATCGGTTTAAATTGGTTCAATTGGATTGGACTGGTTATCTCAATTAGTATAAACCGATTTGATTGGATAAGATCAGTTTGATTGGATAAGTCGGTTCAATTGGATTGGACCGGTTATCGCGATTAGTTAAAACTGATTGAATCGGTTCAATTGGATGGACCGGTTGAATTAGATTTGGCCGGTATCTCATTTGGTCTAAAACCGGTTCATTTGGTCAATTACCGGTTCAATTGGATTGACCGGTTATCGGGTTTTGTTAAGGTTGGATGCTAACCGTAATCGTTTGGTTATTAAACCAAATGATTGAGAAACCGAACCAAATGACCTAACCCACTTTTGTTAGAATAATTAAAACTCAATTAAAATTAAAAGTTAAACATGTTCTAAACCTATCGAATACACATTGGATGTGTATTAGATCAAAGCTTAGTTTCAATATGGTCAACTGTCAAGACTCATTTCGTTGTTGTGATAGTCTAGCCAAGAGCTTGGTGTCCACAATTACATGAGTAAGGCAGGTAATCGTGTTGATGGACTTGCAGTGCTTGACATCAACAATTACATGACCTAAGAGAATGATTTACTAACCTTTTAGAGTTCCGTTTCCTCAACTAAATATCAAGTGACCTTGATGTCTTTCCCAATCTTGTCTACTGTCAATACTCGTTTCGTTGTTGGATAGTCTTGGAGTCCTTGGTATCCACAATTACATGAGTAAGGCAGATGATCATTGATATATTTGCAGTGCGACTGTCAATGATCACAAAACTGAAGAGATTGGTTTACTTGACTGGGCTATCAGAAGTTCTGGGCCCAGAGACGTCAGAGTGGATGCGACAAGGATTGTCTTATCTGCGACCAAGAGTTGTACTGGGTACAATCAGCAATGATTTGCTTACCTAGATAACTAAAGTTTGGGTGATGGCGAGTCGTCCACTCATATTTTGGTGAAGTATGGGTCTTGGATCATTATATTCATAGAGGAAACATTGTTTGAATATAATGCGAGTTTTTTTATTAGATAAGATTCCTCATTTCCTGAACTTCATAAAGATATACCATGGATTTTACCGGTTTTAACCATGGTATATGCCTTATTTATCGAGTCTTATGTTATGTTTTGGAGTCTTTTTAGTATGTTTACAGGTTTAGACACATTTGGAGCATAATTGGAGTTATTAGAGCATTTTGGAGCATTTTGGAGATTTTACTCGAGAGACAGAGTTCACTGCCCATATTTGACGCTTGCAACGATCGACACACCATTGGCATCGATCGTTGCATAGCGTGACCAAGCATTCTCGCGAGCGTTAATGAAGAATGATGATTAATGAACTAAAGCCCAGAAAGCCCAGATATTTACACAGAAGCCCAAAACGTGTTTTAGCTATTATATAAGGGTTTTTAAGCCATTGTTTAGGCTACGCTTTTCTTAAGTTTTATTTTATTTTCAGAGAGCCTTAGGGGCTGATCTTGTTCTCGAAAAAGACTTGATTTCGAACCCCTGTTGATTATTCTGTTTTATGATATTTGGTTTTCTACTTATGATATCTTCTGTTTCGATGATTATGTCTGAGTAGTTTACCTGTTAGGTTGAAGGATTCTCATTAGGGATTTCATGGAACTATAGTTTAAATCAATCTGTAGGGATTCATATCTGCTAGTTCTTTGTTTAGGTTGTTCTTAATGCTTAATCTGAAGTAGCTAATCAGAATTATGATGTTAGGTTGATTGATACAACGAGAGTTGGTTAATTAGCTAGAAAGAACCTAGATGAGCAATTCGATCTACTCGCAAAGAGATTTGGTTTAGGGGAAATGTGAACATATCAAACATGATCATTAATGCTAGTTTAATCTGTTAGTAATTGCAAAGAGATTTGGATTGCTGCACTTAGACTTAGAGAATTCTCGCAGCGAGAGTTGGTGAATTCTATATCCGTGTTTGAGTTCTAGAACAGTTATTGATTAGATCCTGATTGACTGATTGCTTGTAATCCTGATTTCCTGAGAACTCCTGAAACCTAACGCTTCGCTTCCTTGCTTACAAACTCGCCTGCTACTGATTTACTTTCTGCTTGCTGATTTACTGCTTTCCCATATTGCTTTCTCCTAGTTTTAACTTGATCGTTCTAAATCTATCATTGACCGGAGTCCCTGTGGATTCGATACCCTAAGTACTACAACTACATCACTGTGCACTTGCAGTTAGTATAGGGATTAATTCTTGACCTATCACATAACTAAAACTTTTCTTTTCTTAGTTTTCAGCCTATGTCTAAAACTACTTTCTCATTGCGATCCGTCCTTGAGAAGGACAAGTTAAATGGATTAAATTTCCTGGATTGGTATCGGAACTTGAGATTTATTCTCAAGCAAGAGAGTAAGGACTATGTCCTTGAGAAAGCTCTCCCTGAGAGGCTTGGGACCAATGCCTCGCATGCAGTTTATGATGCTTGGAATAAGCATTATATTGATGTGGTAGATGTGTGTGTTCTGATGTTGGCTACCATGAACTCGGACTTAAAGAGTCAGCACGAGAACATGGAGTCGCCAATAGAGATGATCACCAGCCTGAAACTGATGTTTCAGGATCAGGCACGAGTTGAGAGATACCAGATGGTTAAGTCTCTCATTGGGTGCAAGCTACCAAAGGATGCTCCAGTGAGTCCTCATGTCATTAAAATGATGGGTTACATTGATAACCTGGGGAAACTGGATAGTCCTGTTAGCCTAGAGTTGGCTACTGAAATCATCATGCAGTCAGTGCCGTCAAGTTATGATAAGTTTATCAAGAGCTATATCAAGAATGGCTTGACGAAGACGTTGACTGAGCTGCATGGCATGCTCAAGACAGTTGAGCAAAACATCATAAAGGGTAAAAGGTTTGAGAAATCTTGTATAGACAAGGGTAGAGGCAAGGCCGTCCAGATTTGGAATCAGGACAAGCCTATGTTTTCTGATAAGCCCAAGTCCGGCCCATCTGATGTTAGTAAGTGCTGCTACTGTGAAGAGTTTGGGCATTGGAAGAGAAATTGCCATAAATTCTTGGAAGATTCACAAGAGATGAAGGAGATGTACGGGACTTCTTCTTCAGGTATTGTGTTATCACTTCAAGTTCTACGTAGGTATTGGATACCAGCTGTGGTATTGATATTTTTGAAATATGCAGGGCCTAAGCAACAGTAGAACGTTGAAGAAAGGACAAGTGGAACTGCGAGTCTTGAAGGGAGCAAGGGTTTCTGCCTTAGCCGTAGGGATTCTCCACTTGTAGGAGCCTTTCAAGCTTGGTTTTTGAATTAAGTAATTGCTGCTATGTACCTGCTTTAAGCAGAGATGTCTTTCATCTTCTTGTAAGAATTTAGATGTTTTTCATTTTGATAAAAGACAAGTCTTGCTCTTTTGATCTTGATGAAATATTCTATGGTAGCACCCCTTTTTGAAAAATGAGTTTTATATCTTAAACCAACGCACACCTGTATATAACATAAATACCAAACGGTTTAAGTCTGATGACTCGAACTCGATTTTTCCTTAGCATAGTCGTTTAAACCAAGTAGAGTGAAGCGGATTCAGAAGTTCCATAGTTATGGGCTTTTGGGCTCATTTGATTATAAATCATATGAGATATGAATTCTGCTTACTGGGCCAAATGACTAAGGCTTCTTTAGCAGAGCTAAAGAAAAGAGCCAGAGGCTTATTGGGCCTTTCACATACTGATGTATGTGGCCCGATGAGCATTAGTGCCAAAGGAAATCTTCAGTACTTCATTACCTTTATTGATGACTTCAGTAAGTATGGCCGTGTTCATTTGATGAGACACAAGTCAGAATCCTTTGAAATGGTCAAAGGAGTTCCAGAATGAAGTATAGAACCGATATGACAGAAGTATTAAAGATCCTCGATTAGATCGCGGAGGAGAATACTTGAGTCAAGAATTCAGTGATCATCTAAGTGAGTGTGAAGTCGTCTCACAGCTCATTTCTCTTGGAAAACCTGAATGGTGTTTATAAGAGAATGAATCGGACCCTATTGGATATGCTTCGATTGTTGATGAGTCACACGAATCTTCCATTATCTTTTTAGGAATACGCTCTAGAAATGTATGTATTTGCGCCAAATAGGTTTCTATCAGAATCAGTTGAAAGACACCACATTGGATGTGGACTGGAAGTTTTCCAAGTACGTTTTTCTGATTAATTAGGATTGCAAGGTTTATGCAAAGCAGTTGATAACAGACAACCTTGAACCCAAATCTGATAAGTGTTACTTCGATGGTTGTCCTAGGGAAACCGAGGCTTATTACTTTTGCAACCAATCCGAGAACAAAGTTTTGTTGTTCGGAACTCTGTTTTTCTAGATAGAAAGTTTCTTTCCAAGAAAAACAGTGGGAGTTGAAGTACAGCTCGAAGAAATTCGAGAAACACATGAGGCTGCTCAACCTGTTGAGTGAGAGCAGCGGTTGGATCTACAAAGTGCTGTAGGACCTACACCTGTGGAGCCTGAAGTTAGCAGATCCGAATGGATCTGTCACTAACCCGAGAGTGATTTCTCGTGACCGATTGCAGTGATCTGTTGATCATTGAAACGTGAAGAGTTTTCGAAATTCAAGGAGCGATGGTGAGCCCCAACTCCGAAAATTTGCTAGGTATGCATGTTAGCTTCACCGATCCATTTCTGGATTGAAGCAAACACCTTGGAGTTGGAATCTACGTTCTGTTAAAACGGTCAAAAGTTTTGACTTGATCAGGAATGAATAGGAACCGTGCGTTTACAAGTAGTCTAGTGGGAGCGTAGTTGCATTTTTCACATTGTATGTATATAACATACTTAATCTCATAAACGACGTTCCGTCGCTTAAGTCTTATGTGACTTAGGTCGGAAGTCATTTTCAACGATAGACATGGGAGAAGCCGCGTGAGTTCTTGGAATAAGGATCTATTGAAATGGATTGGGGTAGGCTAATTGGATCGTGTCAGAATCCTTATGTTGATAAGATATTGGACAGTTCCAATATGCATGATTCCAAGAATGGCTTCACACCAAAGGTCTTGTGGCAATAATCTTAGCAAGAAGAAGTGTCTTGGACATTGGCTGAGATAGTATCTATGAGTGTGATTTCTTATGCTTCTGCAATAGAATCCATCATAAATGCCATGTTTTGCGCTCGTCTAGATGCAGCTTACGCATATAGCATGACGAGAAGATACCAATATGTTCCGGTAAAAGTCACTGGACAGTTGTAAGGAATATCCCCAAGTGTTTGAGAAACACTAAGGATAGGTTCTTGTTCAACTGAGGAAGTGACGAATATGTTAAGAGTAGTTTGACGGACAAAGACGACTCCCGGTTCCCACCTGGTTATGTCTCCTTGTCTGTGTAGCGGTGCTATCTGTTGGAAGGGCTCCAAGCAGGGGACCGTAGAATAGTGCTTATTAATGAATAGCGGTGTAGTTTGTTGGAATGGTTCCAAGAAAGAACACCACAGCCTCTCTCACAACCTAAGCACGAGTTTCATATCGTTGCTGTAGGTACTAGATATCTGAAGACGTGGTCTTGATTCTAGTGGGAGTTATGATAGTTATGATGCTCACATAGACATGCTATGGTCATGTTTATGAAAAACTGACATCAGCATTATTTATTATTGGATAATTAAATAATGGTCCCAAAGTATTTTATGTTCATTTTATAGGTCATCAAGTTGAGGACTTGATCATGAAACCCTTTGAGTGAAAGACGACATAAAATTATGTTTGTCCCTGGTCGTAGGTTGTTAAAATGGGACACTAACAACCGTTAAGACTAGTATGTGAGGTGACGTATGACTAAGTTTCATGGAGTCATTGATATGAGTATCAACGTCAGTCACATAGATATATGTTGGTGAACATATGATCGGACATGACCCGCTAATGAGAACTCTACATGATAGTTATATCAGTGTCATGAGAAGTTCTCATTACGACTATAGAGTATAGTCCTTAGACCTGAGTTCATCATGCTTTCTAGCATGTGAATTGGTGCGCTTTGACCTTGTCATACGTCATTCCATAACTGGCGACTATAAAGGCATTGATTAGGCGTATCATGAAGTGTGTGTAGAAACATGGATGGAACAAGAAGGGATTTGTCCCTCCTATATAACAGGAGATAAATATCTCAGGGCCCATCGAAGATTTGATACTGAGAAAATGCATGGCCGTGCTCAAACGAGGTGATTGTCAGTCGTTTTTTTATCAGTATAAATCAGGAGTTCGATGAACATGATGTTGGCTATAATAAGGATGACACAGTTTCTTGCCTTATGCCATATCGAGATATAGCGATAAAGGGATTATGGGAATAGATGATTCCAGTACAAGTGGGAGATTTTTGGGATTATGTCCTGAAATCATATTGTACTTACTCTGATAGATAGTTGTATTGTCGAGATCGGACAATTCATGTGATACTAGGTGGTCATAATGTTTTGCTAGAAGCCGCTTATGACTTTATGAGTTGTAACTCATTGCTAGTATTATGTGGACCTACAGGGTCACACACTTAAGCAAGTTGGATGTACTTCATAAGGGATTGATCATTGGTAAATGGTCTAGCCAATGTGTATTGGATACACATTGAATATTGTGTTTTAGAGGATGTGTCGATCGACACTAAGCAGTGTGTCGATCGACACTATGGACGGATCGAAATTCTTATTTCGGTCCATGACTTAATTAATCATGGTTTGGTCCAGGGATTAATTAGGTCTTCTCAAGGGGCTATATATATGATGTAGCCACGAATTTGAGATAGAGAATGCTCATTTGACAGCCACCTCTTAAAACACAGGAATCCCAAGAAGATCTTTGATCCCGACACTAGCATCCCGGTGGATTCCAGCTTGTGTGCGTGTGGACTACGGTAGAGACGCAGAAATTGAGGCGCTAGAGATCTCGTTTATCTGACCATATTCCGCTGCAAATCTCCAGGTAAACACGAGATCCATTGGTAAGGATTCAATTACTCAAACCCAGATCCTAGGCTTAGAACTTGTGGAATTCTGAAACTGTTAGACTTGGCCCAAAGTTCCTTCAAAACTGCTCAAGGTCTGCTTTATCTGTAGGAGGCTCATGCATGACCAGAATATCTGCCGATTTCAAATCTCAACTGAAGGAGAAGAGAAGAACTTAAATGAAGCTATCAAGAGCAAGGTTTCAAGAACTGAGCAGAAAGCTGAGACTCGTAAGGAGGAAAGAGTATCTGTTGTCTCAAGAGGAGCCAAAGGAGAGCTAAACCAAGACAAATCCACTCAAGGCACTCAAAGCAGAAGCACCCACAAGGCGCGGGACCCGTGTCTTCAAGCTTTACGGTCTCAGAAATCCACTAACAGCAAAATCTGCAGGATCAAAACAGATATGAAAAAAGAAGGAAAGAGTGGTAACCCAAAGTTCTGGTGGCAGAGGTGGAAGCTCAACAAACGCTGGGGAATCGGTCCACTCATCACATCAGAAGCAAAAGTCAAGTGAACCCGAAGTGCCAAAGTCCAATTATCAGTTAGGAGAAAACTCCAACTCAGCTGGCAAAAGTAAAACTCCTTCGGTATTTGAAAGGCTGGGCTCGGCTAGGCACAATTTGGATGAAAAACGAAACAACAATCAGTCAAGCAACTCGCCATCAGGAGTTTTCAATCGTTTGGGAATGGTGTCACCAACTCATGAGCCTATTGAGCTATCAACTATCAGGAAAAGGAGGTTGGGTAACAGTGATGACAGAACATCCAAAAAAGCAAAAAGAGGAGAAGATGGATGTAAACAGAACTCACCATCGGTATTTCAAAGGTTAGGAATACCTTCCCCAAAGGATCAAAGGAAGAGCTCTGGCTCGAAAAATAAATATACCATTATGGTAGCTCAATCTGTCAATATGAAAGCTAAAGTCCCGACTCATTTTGCTTGTGATCAGGCTGATGAAAGTGGAGATTGGTAAAAGAAGGGGTGATGGTTAATACCAACCCTTCGAAACCACAATAAGGATCTTGAGTTGGAACTGTCAGGGGGTGGGGAATACCCCTACAGTTCGTCAACTCAAGGATATACATAGAAGGTATTTCCCTGAGATCATATTCCTCAGTGAAAAAAAAACAAAAGGTGGCGTTTGGAAAAGATTGTGGAAGAAATGGGATTCTTTGATGTTCATACTGTTGAGCCTGTAGGGAAAAGTGGAGGCTTAGCAATTATGTGGAAAGATGTTTTCTCAGTTCGGATTATTCATTCGAACAGAAGATTCATTGATGCAGCTGTGAAATGGGAGGACAAAGAGTTCTTCCTAACTTGTGTCTATGGTGATCCAATAAAAAAGAGAAGAAGCCTGGTCTGGGAAGGTCTCACCCGCATTGGAGTTGATAGAACTGGGCCGTGTGATGACAAGTGACTTCAACGAAATGTTGGATTCAAGTGAGAAGAAAGGTGGAATAAAGAGAACAGAGGCAGAGGGTCATGAGTTTAGGCAGATGCTTAATGCTTGCGGCATGTGGGAAATGAGACACTCGGGTTACCAGTTCTCTTGGCCATGACAAAGAGGAGAAGAAAAATGTCCAATGTAGATTGGATAGATTAGTGGCCAACAATTTATGGACTGAGACCTTCACGCAAGCAAGGGCCTTATATCTCCCGAAAGTGAGCTCCGACCATAGTCCAATCTTAAACTGTTTATTGGGAGAACAAAGGAGGAGAAAAGCGGGTTTTAAATATGATCATCGACTATTGGAAAGAGATGGCTTCAAAGAAAAAATAATTATGGCTTGGCAGAATAGTGGAGGAGTCACAAATATGAGTGACAAAATCCGATATTGTAGGCAAGCAATCTCTGGATGGAAAAAGCAAAACCATTCTAATTCAGCTCTAAGGATTCAAGAACCACAACTCCAAAATGATGCGATTACTAAAAGTGATCAACGCAACTCTCTTGAGCTGAACCGCCTCCGCAATGAGCTGAATAAGGAATACAAGAATGAGGAGACCTTCTGGATGATGAAAAGCAGAGTGTCATGGATAAAATTTGGGGACAGAAGCACCAAATTTTATTATGCGGCAACAAAAAACAGAAGGGCGCAAAACCACATTCATTCTCTTATCGATGATCAAGGTGTTGAATGGAGTAAAGAGGAGGATCTTGGAAAAGTGACAGAAAACTTCTTTAAGAAGCTATTCTCATCTGAGGATGTGGGAATACATATTGAGAATACTGATCTTCTGTGGGAAGAGTATAAGCAAGTATCAGACTCTTAGAATAAGATGCTCCTCAAGCAAATCACTAGAGAAGAGGTTAAGAAGGCAGTCTTCGACATCAATCCCCATAAATGCCCAGGGCCAGATGGCATGAACGGTTTCTTCTTCCAGCAGTTCTGGGATGAGATTGGGGAAGATATGTATCGTATGGTGAGAGATTTCATGGCCACTGGACAGATGGATCCTGAGATGAATAAAACAGCCATTTGTCTTATACCGAAGAAGCAGAATGTTAAAGTAATGGCGGAGTATCGTCCGATAAGTCTTAGTAATGTTGCATATAAGGTAATTGCTAAGATACTGGATAATAGGCTAAGGAGAGTTCTTCCCCAAATCATCTTAGAAACACATGCTGATTTTGTTAAAGGAAGACTAATATCTGACAATATTTTGTTGGCACATGAGCTCATGCATGCCCTCAAGTCCAGGAACAGATGCACAAAGGATTTTCTAGCAATCAAAACGGACCTATCCAAGGCCTTTGACCGAGTTGAGTGGGTCTTCTTAGAAAAAGCGCTTGAGATGTTGGGTTTTGCACGAGAATGGATCAATCTGATCATGAGTTGTGTGACTTCATTTTCATATACAGTGATCATCAATGGAAGAATGTATGGAGACATCAAGCCATCTAGAGGCATCCGACAGGGAGACCCTCTGTCTCCATATCTATTTGTGATATGCACAGAGATCCTGGTGAGAATGATGATGAAGGCAGAGCAGGAAAAGAAGATCACATGATTAAAAGTGTTACGGCGGGCTCGTCCAATCTCCAACCTCCTCTTTGCAGATGATAGTATGTTCTACTGCAAAGGGGATGAGAGTGAAATAGACCAGCTGCTAAGGATCCTTGAAAAGTATTGCTTGGCTTCAGGACAGCGGATAAATTACCAGAAGTCAAGTATCTACTTTGGGAAGCTGATGCCTTTGGACAGAAGGAAAGAAATCCAGCAGAAGATGGGAATTGAAGAAGAAGGTGGAGAGGGGATATATCTTGGACTGCCAGAGGAATTTGGAGGAGCAAAAGTATCAGTCCTTAGTTATCTCAAGGAGATAATGGAGAAAAAAGTTGGTGGATGGCAGAACAAGTTTCTTACACCGGGAGGGAAAGAAGTCCTACTCAAAGCAATAGTTATGGCACTTCCGACATACACAATGACTTGTTTCCTACTTCCAAAGACAATGTGTAAACAGATTGCATCTGTTCTGTCTGATTTCTGGTGGAAAAACAACAAAGAGAGAAAGGGGATGCATTGGAAAAGCTGGGACTATCTAAGTAGGCCAAAGATGGAAGGAGGCCTAGGTTTTAAAGACGTTGAAGCCTTCAATCTAGCACTGCTTGGGAAACAACTATGGAGATTAATGACACAGAAGGATTCTCTCTTGGCTCGTGTTTACAAAGCAAGATACTACCAAAGATCATCACCATTGAATGCTCCTTTAGGATCGAGGCCATCATACGCATGGCGTAGTATACATGCAGCTCAAAGACTGATCAAGGAAGGAGCAAAAATGATCATTGGCAATGGACAAGGAACAAATCCTTGGGAGGATCCCTGGATAGGTAGTAAGCCAACGCGCCCTCTTGATAGGGTCAGGTTTTAATCCTATTCTACCGCAAGTGCACATATATGCAGATGTAGTATATAAGGTATTGAATCCCACATAGACTCCGGTCAACGATAGATTAAGAACAATCAAGATTAAACTAGGAGAAAGCAATGTGATGAGAAACTAAAAGCAAGCAGAAAAGTAAATCAGTAGCAAGATTGGTTTGAAGGCAATTAACTAAAAGCGCTAAGTCTAGGGCGCTCTCAAGAAATCAGACAAACAGATAAATTATTCAGCCAGGATTAAATTAAGCACCGTTCTAGAACTCAAAATACAGATATAGAATTAACCAACTTTCGTTGTGAGAATTCTCTAAGTCTAATAGCAGCAATCCAAATGTCTTTGTAATTACTAACAGATTAAACCAGCTTTAAGATTAAGTTCGATATGTTCACAATTCAATTAAACCAAATTTCTTTGCGAGTAATTCAATTGCTCAACCTAAATATTTCAGATTCTAAACCACACCGTCGTGTCAATTTAGCAACCTAAGATCTAGATTCTAAGTGATCAGGTTAGATCTAGCATTAAACACAATTTAGATCAAAGAACAATAAAGTTATGAATTCTTAACTGAAATAAACAAATCTAGCAAGTCATGAAATCCCTAATGAGAATCCCTAAACCTAACTATGAATCTACTCAGACATAGATAATGAAAACTTAATCAATGAAATAATAGATTGCATAAAAGAGATTAAAGAATCAAAGGGGTTCGAAATCTTCTTCAAAAGCAGGAAGCAGTACAGGTTCAGATCAGCCCCAAAATCTCTCAGAAACTCTCAGCTCAAAGTATGATAGCGTATGTAAAATAAAACTCAAAAACCTAATTATATTAGCCTAATCACGTCTTGGGGTTTCTGTGTAAATATTAGGAACTTCTGGGCAATTCTACAAATTCCCATAACTTCATTAACTCTCGCCGAGACTGGCTCAACTCGCTATGCATCGATCGATGCTGATGTGTGTCGATCGACACAGTACTCTGTTCTGGACAGTGAACTCCATCTCTCGGGTCAAAACACCAAAATGCTCCAGAAAGCTCCAATATCTCCAGTTCCGCTCCAAACGTGCATGTACCTAATAACACCTGCAAATGACTCTAAAGAAACACCAAAAGACTCTAAAACATACTTATATCATGGTCTAAAACGGTAAAAACCATGATATATCAACTCCCCCACACTTAGCCTTTGTTTGCCCTCAAGCAAAACAGAGAACTAGAACATGGTGAAGAGGTTTGAAAACTTTCAGAAACTCTTTTCATCCTAGAAGCAACAACACTCAGATTCCCCTTAGTAAGCCACTGAAAGAATCACATGCAGACATCAAGACAAACATATACTTCCCCCACACTTAGCAACCGTCCTAAGTAAACTCCACAATCACATTCACGCATTCAAATTCACCCTACTGACTTCTTAAGCAATTTAAGTGCGGTCTCACCTAAGGATTATCGATCAAAGGGCACATGGACTTTTACTCTGTCAGCTCTAGACCACCATACTATCTTTTTATGGTTCCTTTCTTCTCTTTTCCCTTCCTTAACAACTGATTTTTCCCCACTGGGTATCATTTTTTTTATCAGTGTTCTTCCCGTTATGGGGTGTACTTTGGACACATTCCATGGATGCACAGGAGGTAATAGTGGTAGCTACCACTCCCGCGACCACTTTGGAGCTACTAGCTCATCCTCAGTTTATTATTATTTTTTTTTTTAACTTTAGAAAAGGGGAGAAGGGAACCAAATTGGACATTTTTACAAGCTGTGTCAGAACCAACAGAGGAATCCGACTCAAGGTATTCCAAGCCCTTAGGTGAGAAAATTAAGTCAGTATTAATGGTGAAGTCATTAAAAGGATCCTCTGATACCTGAAGTTATGTGGGTGTTCTCAGTAGGCTGATCTGCGTTGGGGTTTTCTAATAGTCATAGAATGATCTGCCAGATCATCCCAATGGTCACTTAAGTTCCTGCAAGTGCTGTTAATTTCTCAAAAATTCATCGTTTCTTACTTAAACCGTTTTGACTCAATAAAACAAAATTTTGAAAAACAGGAATGACTCTAAGAAAACATAAAGATAAAGTCAGTAGTTACCTACCCCACACTTAAAACACACTGTCCCCAGTAGTGTCAAGCTAAGGGTTGGTAAAAGAAATAAAAATGTTATGGATGAGTTAAGTTCCATCTGACTTTTACCTGTCTCGCACCTGCATCGACCGTTGCACTAAGTGCGTCGATCGTTGCAGGGCGATTTGCTTCATGGGTCGATCGTTGCTCAGGACTGCAACGATCACTGCAATGAAATTTCTCGTGTTGTGACGATCGACACACAAGACCGTGTCGATCGACGCACTGCGAATTCTCCGAGAGCTGCAGACAAAACTCACCAAAACCAAAAACAAACGTGAAATCTAACAAAAACACCAAAAATAAATATGCAAAAACGAAACAGTGGGTTGCCTCCCACTCAGCGCTTGTTTAAGGTCATTAGCTTGACCCGACGAACAAGAATCGGGCTCCAGGAGGTTTCAGCAGAGACCGTGATTGTCTCTGTGAAAGTCTCCTCATCTAAGGCGGAGAGTAAGCTGTCTCAGTGTGAGCTCTTCAAAGAAAAGAAAGAATGAAATGATCTCCAGGATCTGAAACCAAAGTTCCTCTCGTCTGCTCTCCATCTCCATCCTTAATGGTAAAAGTCTGACCATCAATCTGTGGCTTGCACAGCATGTCCATCTCAATGTGCAGAGGCTCATCTCCCAGATGGAGATCAATCAGACTATGCTTCACATCAATCACTGCTCCAGCTGTGGCTAAAACTGGTCTTCCTAGTATCAAAGCATCACCTGCTCACTGTGGTACTTAAGTACCAAGAAGTCTGTCGAAACCAAGTAGTTTCCAACTCTCACTGGGACGTCCTCAAGAACTCCTTCCGGAATCCTTATTGGCTGATCAGCTAGGACAAGAGAGGTCCTAGTGGGTGAAAAATCCGTCATCCCCAGCTTCTCTGCCACATAGTATGGCATGAGACTTCCAGCAGCTCCTAAGTCACACAAAGAGCGCTTGAAACCATCCTCAAAAATAAAACAACTTAGCACAAATATCCCAGGATCAGGTAGCTTCTTAGGGATCTTAGTTAGCAGTACATCACTGACTTGCTTAGGTACCAGTATCACCCAATCTTTCAGCATCTCGTCCATGGGCAGCATCTTCTCCAAGTACCTTTGCACACAAGGGTGATATGGTGGATCATCATAATGTGGGTCTCCTTCCAACTCCTAATCCATATCTTCCAGCTGTCTGACCTCATTAATCTCCTGTTGAGTTATCTCAGATACTCCAGGGAACAATCTAATAAGCTCTTGATCCGTCTCTTCATCAGTTCCAAGAGAAGCAAGCGAGGCTGTCTGTCCACGACCTGCAACGATCGACACATAAGGTGCATCGATCAATGCGTCTGATTTTTCACAGATTCCACCCGAGAGATTTTCATCAATTTCGAAATTTTTAGCCTCTTCCACCAGTTCAGCTGTATTCAACTCAAATTTTTCACCTTGGGTTGATCCATCATCAATGTAGACTGACCAAGCCTTGATGTGAGTTTCCATGACACCTTTTCCCTTGATGGAGCTTGAAATTTGGCTCACTTGTGTGTCCAATTGCTTCACATGTGTACTTAAGGACTCAAATTTCCAATTCATATCTTCATACACAACATCCAGCTTCTTGTTGGAGTATACATCAATCTTAGTTTGACTCTCCATCAACTATTCCATCATGGCTTCCATTCTGCTCTCATGAGCACTAGCAGCAGAAGGCGCCTTATAAGAAGAAGATCCATAAGTTCTCTGATTACCTTGCTGAAAAGGCTTCTGAAAACCACTAGTCTGTCCAAATCCAGAAGAGTTTTGGTTGTTGTTGAAAGCACTCTTCTGTCCTCCATTGAAGAACCTATTACCAGACTGATTTCCAAACCTATTCCCCTGAAATCTAGATCCTCCAATGTAGTTCACATCTTCTTCCTGGTTGTCTTCTTCAGCTCCAAAAACCTCAACAGCCTGAGCAAAATGGACAGCTTTCTTTCCAGCCAACAGATTACAGACAGTGTCCAACTTGCTCCTAATATCAACCATCTCCTGATTATCCATCTTCCCACCAGACTCTTTCCTTCTCCTATCAGCATTCTTGTAGCTATTACTGCTTACCAAGTTGTCTATCAATTGCTTAGCTTGCTCAGGAGTCCTTGTGTTGAAATTTCTATTGCTAGAATTATCCAACGCAGTCTGGTAAGGGAGATCTATACCTCTAAAGAAAATACCCAGTAATGTCACTTTAGTGAATCCATGATGCGGGCAGTCACGCTGGTACTTCTTAAATCTCATCCAAGCAGCCTTAAGAGGGTCTATAGGACCTTGGGAGAAAGTGAAAATGTCCTGTCTCGACTGATCAGAGCGAGCATCATCATAGAAGTGTCTCAAGAACTCACTCTTCACAACATCCCAAATAGTAAACTTCCCAGGTGGAAGTTGTTTCAGCCAAGCAGCAGCATCTCCAACGAGAGAGTAGGGGAAGAGTTTGAGAAACAGATAGTCCTGGCTCACTCCATCGTACTTCATCCCAGTGACTATGTCCTCAAACTCATCAATATGATCCATAGGCTGCTCGGCATTCTGCCTCAGCAGAGAGTAGTAGATGGTCTTGATCTCGAAGTCATTCCTCTCAAAACCAGAAGGTACAATTGCTGACCGGTTAGCATGAAACTCATCCGGACGGTTATAGTCAGCAAGAGTCCTTTCAGCACGAGCAACTACCTGCCTCTGGCCTTGGTCTTGTGGCTGTTGCGTTTCAGGGATCACAAGATCAGGGATTACATTCCCTTCAGCATCAAACCGTTGCCCAACAGCATTGTACGGATTGTTCTGTCTGTCCCTTAGAACACCTTGAGCATCGGGTATCAAAATCAAACGTTCTTGCATCATCCTTGCTCATTGAGTTTTCCTATTAGTTCTCTCTAGTCTTGCAAGTTCCTCAAGCCTGAGATTAACGAGATTCGAGTTCGGATTACTTCTGGTCTCACGCGTATGCATAAACCGTCTGTAATCGCAGTGCAACGATCGATGCAAAGGATGTAACGATCGACTCAACTCAGAATCGCCTGGTAACGATCGACACAAAGGATGCAACGATCGATGCTAGGCGAAATCAGTACATGCGATAGAGAAAAACAGAAAAATTAGTAACCAAAAACAAAAATAAAAATCCTAGTCTAAACCCTAAGTTCAAATCTACCGAGGACTCAAAAGAGTCCCCGGCAACGGCGCCAAAAACTTGATAGGGTCAGGTTTTAATCCTATTCTACTGCAAGTGCACATATATGCAGATGTTGTATATAAGGTATCGAATCCCACAGAGACTCCGGTCAACGATAGATTAAGAACAATCAAGATTAAACTAGGAGAAAGCAATGTGATGAGAAACTAAAAGCAAGCAGAAAAGTAAATCAGTAGCAAGATTGGTTTGAAGACAATTAACTAAAAGCGCTAAGTCTAGGGCGTTCTCGGAAAATCAGATAAACAAATAAATTATTCAGTCAGGATCAAATTAAGCACCGTTCTAGAACTTAAAACACGGATATAGAATTAACCAACTTTCGTTGTGAGAGTTCTCTAAGTCTAATAGCAGCAATCCAAATGTCTTTGTAATTACTAACAGATTAAACCAGCTTTAAGATTAAGTTCGATATGTTCACAATTCAATTAAACCAAATTTCTTTGCGAGTAATTCAATTGCTCAACCTAAATAGTTCAGATTCTAAACCACACCGTCGTGTCAATTTAGCAACCTAAGATCTAGATTCTAAGTGATCAGGTTAGAACTAGCATTAAACACAATTTAGATCAAAGAACAATAAAGTTATGAATCCTTAACTGAAATAAACAAATCTAGCAAGTCATGAAATCCCTAATGAGAATCCCTAAACCTAACTATGAATCTACTCAGACATAGATAATGAAAACTTAATCAATGAAATAATAGATTGCATAAAAGAGATTAAAGAAAGGGGTTCGAAATCTTCTTCAAAAGCAGGAAGCAGTACATGTACAGATCAGCCCCAAAATCTCTCAGAAACTCTCAGCTCAAAGTATGATAGCGTATGTAAAATAAAACTCAAAAACCTAATTATATTAGCTTAATCACGTCTTGGGGCTTCTGTGTAAATATCAGGAACTTCTGGGTAATTCTGCAAATTCCCATAACTTCATTAACTCTCGCCGAAACTGGCCCAACTCGCTATGCATCGATCGATGCTTATGTGTGTCGATCGACACAGTACTCTGTTATGGACAGTGAACTCCATCTCTCGGGTCAAAACACCAAAATGCTCCAGGAATCTCCAATATCTCCAGTTCTGTTCCAAACGTGCATGTACCTAATAACACCTGCAAATGACTCTAAAGAAACACCAAAAGACTCTAAAACATAATTATATCATGGTCTAAAACCGGTAAAAACCATGATACATCACCTCTCACCAGCACCAGATGGATAACTCAATGCAACTATAACACAACCTCTAAAATAAGTAAGGTCAGTGATCTCTTGGTTATGAACGGCACTGATTGGAATCACGATGTCATCAATGAGCTAGTGTTAAGTAGGGACAGGGCATGTATAGAGGTTATAAGACCAGGAGGTCTGAATTATTTGGACTCCTATAGCTGGGACTATACTCGGACTGGCCATTATACAGTGAAGTCCGGCTACTGGGTATTCACCAATGTGCTGAGCAAGGAAAGACAACTGCAGTCAATGAATTACCCAAATTTTGAACCGCTACTAAAGCTAATATGGAAAGCAGAAACCAGCCCTAAAGTTCAACACTTCATGTAGAAGTGCTTCAGTAACTGTCTACCAACAGCAGTGAACCTGTACCAACGGCACCTCTTGAAAGATGTAAATGTGTTCGATGCCAAAGTGGATCAGCGTCAGTAAATCACTTGCTATTCCAGTGTACCTTCGCTCGCCAAGTTTGGGCTCTGTCGCCTCTTCCAGCCCCTCTAAGCAGTGAGTGGTCTAACTCATACTATGATAACTTTTACAGAGTAATGACTAGTACTCCAAATTATCCGTATGAGAAGGAAGCATGAAAGATCAGTCCATGGATCTTGTGGAGAATGTGGAAAATAGAAATGATCTAGCTTTTAAGGCTAATGAGTATGATGCAATGGAAATAATTCAAAAAGCCATAGAAGACATGAAGGAGTGGAATAGTAGTGTGACAAAAGAGGTTCAAACAAGAGAGAGGAAAACGCCTTCAACCCGAGAGGAACAATGGAAGCCCCCACCGCAAGGATGGCTGAAGTGTAATGTCGATGGTTCATGGTCTGAGAAGAACAGTCATTGCGGAATTGGATGGATCCTACGAGACAACTCGGGTAAGGCACTGTGGATGGGAGCAAGGAAGCTACCAAGACTGAGAAACGCCATAGAATCCGAGGCTGAGGCGATAAGATGGGCATTAAGGACCATGAAATGATTCAACTACTCCAAGGTGATTTTCGAAACGGACTCAAAATCTTTGGCGCAAGCAATCACCGAAGGAGAAAAATGGCCGGCTCTTCAAGGCATTATGCAGGACATAATCACAATGCTCAACCAACGACCTCATTTCAAAGTAGCTTTTGCGCATAGAGAAGGAAATATGGTGGCAGATAGGATAGTAAAGGAGTCTATCTCTTATGAGACCAATGATCCTCGGTTGTATTCTATTTTGCCTTTATGGATTAACTCGCTGGTAGAGTTTGATAATCAGAGATGTAACTGAACTTTGGTTAATGAAATTTTGATTGAGACAAAAAAAAAATCTTAAGCCATCTCTTTCGTGTTCGTGCAATTCCATAGATTTCATTTATTCATATAAGGAAACACTTTAATAACCCTTTAGACCATCTCCAATGAGATTGCATTTTCCACTCCAAAATGGAGTTTGGAGTAAATCTTCTCCAATGAGACTGCATTTTCCACTCCAAAATGGAGTAAAGAATGGGATTACTCCAAATATGGAGTAATCTCATTTTTGTTTGTTCATGACTGCATTTTTAACTCCAAAATGGAATATGATTAGAGTAAAACTCAACTCCATTTTGGAGTAAAAAATGGAGTAGCTCATTGGAGATGCCTTTAGTAATATACACAAAACATATCTGTATATAATATTATAATCGTATCTCATTTCTGATTTTTTTTTCCTGCCTTATTTTCTGCTGTAGCAACTTTAGGTACACACCCAAATAGTTCGTCCTCCAAAGAACTTGCTATGAAGATCATTGAACGATTGAATGCCAGGGCCAAATATTTCATTGAACTCGACGTGGAATATATAATGTTCTCGACTCTTATTTGTTCGAACATGAGGAAACAACAGTAGTTTAACCAGATAATAGATGGTAGTTAAGCTTCTTTTCTCTTTTCTTCTTGTGGACAAAAGAATTAACAAACAGATCAGAGCATAGATAAGAGGTACTTATGATAAGCTTTACTACCATTCAGGTAGATGGGGCGTACATATGATAAGCTGAAGTTGCATATGCTCTAAGCAACGTGAGGCCTCTTCTAGCTGCTCGTTTATCCCATCCATCTCTCAATCCTGTCACAATCCTATATCAAAAAATTTCGTTAAGAACAAAGAAACACACCAGCAAATTTTGCCATGTGTGGTGATCGTTTTTACCTTTCTGGTCATTCTTGGACAGCGTTTCTTCACATGCTCTCAACGACATCAACATTCACCAATTTCCTCTTCTTGCCGATCAACCACCCTTTTGGGTAGTTTGCAGATTCGAAATCTGGCGGTGGCAACAGCGAATCAGCCGCTGTTGGTCGCTGTTCAAGTTTGTAATGGGTTCGAGTCGCTCAAATAGAATTTTTCCTCTTTAGGACAGAATATGAGTTGCGGACCTTGTGGTCATTGGTTCATCAACTTTTTCGGTTTCCATTGTTGTTGTTGCCTCATCCTTCGCTGGTGTGACCTCCAAAGTAGCTTCACGTGTCTTGTCTGAGTTCGCAGATGTTGCGGTCGAAGTTGTTAATTCTTGGACTCACCCATAACGGGATCATACCAAAACCAAAGCTAAACCTTTTTGATTTCTCCAAGCTTAAAACCGATAGATGAAGACTACTAATATAAGCAACATCTCTGAACATAGAGTTTGAGGAAACGGTTTTATATGCTTCTGGCTTCATTGGCGTAATTACACTTAAAACAGTTCACTATACGTAAACAATGAAGCTACTTATATTGAAGTTAAACTTGATTTTGGATCAAGCTTAATAATGGGTTCATAATCCAATTATCCTTACTGGACTAAACCCAAAGTTAAGCCCAAGTTCTAGAATTTCTATAGAAACATCATTAGAGATCATCACCTCCTCTAAATATTCTAGAGAATTCTAAGAGATAATTATGTAAGATATTCTTATAGAAAAGCCTAGATGTTGTTTAGTAAAAATCTAGATATTTGTAATAAATCAATATTAGAGAATTCTAGAGATTTAGGAAATATCTAGGATAAGGAGGTTAGTAGAAGTATCTAGATTATTATGTAAGACTCATATGGAGGCTATAAATACCTCCTCACCCCCTTATTTGTAATATACACAAGAAGTTGAACAAGTGAATAAAAACAAGTTCAAAAAAAGAGTGTCCTTCTTCTAAAGTTCTCTAAATTTTTCTAAGTGTCTCCAAAATTCTCTAAGTGTTCTTCCATATATTTCTTCATACTTAGAAGGTTTCTTTCGGGTCTCTCGGGTATTACGGTCTTGGGCTAGTGCTAAGCACTATTGGGGTTTCTTTACATGGTATCAGAGCCATTCTAATTTGGTTCTTTTTAAGATCGGGGTTTAAGAGAGCTTGAGTTTATTCTAAGTATGGAGGCGACGGGTCGTGTTGTTGGATTGGGAATGGAGATCTTTAACCATTCTAACTATCGGTTATGGAAGTCATGTATGGAGTCATACTTGGTAAGTGAGGACTTATGGGAAGTCGTCGGTGGTAGCAGCACAACACCACCAAGAGGAGATGCTGCAACCACGGAAGCGACAAAGGAGTGGATATGGAAGAATGCCAAGGCGGTGTTTGCTTTGAAGAGGTCCATATCCTCGGGAGTATTTGAGCATGTCTCAAGGTTTACATCCACTAGTTCTATTTGGCAGGCGTTGGATCAATTGTTCAACAAGAAGAATGAGGCTAGGCTACAACTGTTAGAGATTCAGCTAGCAAATGCGAAGCAGGGGGAGTCTTCAATCTCGGATTTCTTCATCAAGGTAAAGAACCTTTGCTCTGAGATTAATACTCTTAATCCGGAGGAATCTATTTCGGAAGCACGATTGAAGCGGTCTATTATTCGAGGTTTACGACTCGAGTATACACCGTTTGTGACATCGGTTCAAGGATGGGCTACACAACCTTCCTTGGAGGAGTTTGAAAATCTGCTAGCTTCGCAAGAATCGTTAGCCATGAAAATGGCCGGAGTTAAAATCCATGATGACTCCGGAAACGCCTTTGTAGCAAGAAGACACCAAAACTTCAGAGCCAAACCTAAGGAAGGTGGTGCAAAGAATAATGATGGACGAGAAGGATCTTCCATAGGAGACAAGAAACGATTCAAGAGCTACCGGTGTGGGAAACTTGGACATTTCGAAAAGGATTGCCGAGTCAAGCTGAACGAAACAAATATGGTGGAATCAAAAGGTCATACCGAAGATGAAGAATGGGGAAAAGGTTTCACGGTGGAGGCTGCATCTTCAGGTACATCTACAACTAAAAATCTTGGAAGTGATTGGATTGTAGATTCTGGTTGTAGTCATCATATTACCGGAGACGAGAAGCTATTTTATAGTCTTCAGCGCCATGACGGGAAAGAAGCCATCATTACTGCGGATAATTCAATCCACCACGTTGAGAAGGAAGGGACGGTTGTCATTGAAGGAGATGACGAAAGCCCAATTACTCTCAAGAATGTATACCATGTTTCTGGAGTAAAGAAGAATCTTCTCTGTGGTAAATGCGGTGGACTCAGGTAACTACGTTTTATTTGGCCCAAGGGATGTTAAATTCTTGAAGAATATTAAAGAATTAAAGGCTGACGTGGTTCACACCGGAGCACGAGTTAAAGATCTATATGTTTTATCGGTTTCCAACTCATACGTTGAAAACATGAGCACCAATGATAATGTCTTTATATGGCATGCTAGGCTTGGTCATATAAATATGACTAATCTCAAGGTCATGGTGAATAAGGATTTGGTTAATGGGCTCCCAAAGTTGAAGTCTCAAGATGACGGAAAACTTTTTGAAGGTTGTCAGTATGGAAAATCACATAGACTTTCATTTGACAATTCTACCTCACGATGCAATGCTCCTTTGGAGAGGATCCATAGTGATTTGATGGGTCCGACAAGAACATCCTCCTATTTCGGATTTCGCTACATGCTGTTGTTCGTCGATGATTTCTCACGGTACACTTGGGTATACTTTGTGAAGGAAAAATCCGAAGTATTTTCAAGGTTTCAAGAATTCAAGGTCACCGTGGAAGGAGAGTTAGATCGAAAGATCAAGACTCTAAGGACGGATAATGGAGGGGAGTTTATGTCAAAAGAGTTTCTCTCTTTTTGCTTTTGAATTTACATGTCCATATACACCTCAACAAAATGGAGTAGTGGAAAGGAAGATCATGCATCTAAGTTAGACATGCAGAAGCTGGCTACATGACAAGAACTTGCCTAAAGCTTTATGGGTGGAAGGTATGAGATGTGCAGCTTATGTCATTAATCGGATGCCACTAAGTCCAAACAATATGAAGTCCCCTTTTGAGATGATCCATAGGAAGAATCCAATGGTGAAACATCTCAGAATATTTGGATCAATATGCTATGTCCATGTTTTTGACTCTCAAAGGACCAAGCTAGAGGCGAAGGCGAATAAATGCATCTTTGTTGGTTATGATGAGCAAAGGAATGGCTGGAGGTGCATGGATCCAGAGACACATAAGTACATTGTGTCTCGTGATGTTGTCTTTGATGAAGTTTCCTCATTCTATGGGCCACCTCCAAATATTGGTTGAGCAAGATGGTGCAAGTTCCTCCAAGGTAGATGAACCAGTTCTCCAAGTTCCAAGTGGGAATGGAAGTCTTGAAAAGGAGACACAAGGTGAAAGGGGGGGAGCAATGACCAAGAAGAAGAGGATGAGGAAGTTCATGGTTCGATGGCTAATCAACGACCTAAAAGGAACATTGTTAGGCCTGCTCGGTTCAGGGATGACAGGTTTGTCACTACTTACTCATGCTACTTTGCAGCTCCATTAGATGAAGATGAGCCATCATGTTATGATGAAGCAAAAGGTGTAACCGAGTGGGAGACCGCAATGAACGAAGAGATGAATGCTCTCATGAAGAATGAAACTTGGGATTTGGTTCCAAAACCCAAGGATGTCCAGCTCGTTTATTGCAAATGGGTGTATCGAATTAAGCGGAAGACGGATGGGAGCATTGACAGGTTTAAAGCAAGGTTGGTTATCGAGGGTTCTCTCAGAAGTATGGAGAAGATTATGATGAGAATTTCAGCCCAGTAGCAAAGATGACTACGGTACGTTCACTTTTATCTTTAGCTGCAAGCTTTGGTTGGAAGTTATGGCAACTAGACGTGAAGAATGCATTTTTATATGGAGAGCTTGATAAGACTATCTTCATGGAGCAACCATTTGGTTTCAAATCACGAGAGCATCCTGATTATGTGTGCAAGCTCAAGAAGGCCTTGTATGGGTTAAAACAAGCTCCAAGAGCCTGGTATGGAAAGCTTGCTCAGTTTCTTTAGTTTTGCGGGTATGTGCCATCAAACTCTGATCCAAGTTTATTCTTCAAGAAGAATGGAAGAGTCCACGTGGTAGTTCTCTTTTATGTGGATGATATGATAATTACTGGAAATGATGAAGCGGAAATAGCTCGTCTACAAGAGGATATGTCGATAAGGTTTGAGATGAAGAAGTTGGGTGATCTGAGAAACTTTCTTGGTTTGGAGGTTGAAAGGGTAAAGGATGGAATATTCATCGGCCAACAAAGCTATGCAAGAAGAATTGTTGAGAAGTTCGGCGTACACGAAGGAAAGACGCGTACTACTCTGATGGATGTGAACATAAAGCTTAAACGCGATGAAGGATCCTTGCTACCTGATCCTCGACCTTATCGCTCTCTTGTCGGAAGCCTTTTATACTTAACCATTACAAGACCTGAAATCTCCTTTGCGGTTGGTCTTGTAAGTCGGTTTATGCAAGAACCAAGGAAACCACATCTAGAAGCGGCGAAGAAGATCTTAAAGTATGTGAAGACAACTCTTGGCATGGGATTGTTGTACAAGTACAATGCCAATGTTTCACTCTATGGTTTCACCGATGCTGACTTTGGTGGAGATCTAGATGATCGAAAATCTACTTCAGGCTATGTGTTCTTATGTGGAGATACGAGCGTTTCGTGGTGCAGCAAGAAGCAAGCAACAGTGTCATTGTCTACCACTGAAACGGAGTATAAAGCTTCAACACTCGCAGCTCAAGAGTGTATATGGCTTCGAAGACTCCTTGAAAACTTGTTCGAGCCAATCAATAAGCCGGTTGCCATCTACGGAGACAACCAAAGTGCTATCAAGTTGGCTAATAATCCAGTGTTTCATGCAAGGACGAAGCACATTGAATTGGAGCATCACTTCATACGAGAAAAGGTGCTTGATGGAACGATTGAAGCTTTGGAGGTTCGAAGTGAAGACAACGTTGCAGATATCTTCACCAAGTCATTACCGAAAGGTCAGTTCGAGTTCTTTGTTCAAAGCTCGGGATGGTTGACAAAATCAAGTTTAAGGGGGAGTATTGAAGTTAAAACTTGATTTTGGATCAAGCTTAATAATTGGTTCATAATCCAATTATCCTTACTGGACTAAACCCAAAGTTAAGCCCAAGTTCTAGAATTTGTGTAGAAACATTATTAGAGATCATCACCTCCTCTAAATGTTCTAGAGAATTCTAAGAGATAATTATGTAAGATATTCTTATAGAAAAGTCTATATGTTGTTTAGTAAAAATCTAGATATTTGTAATAAATTAATATTAGAGAATTCTAGAGATTTAGAAAATATCTAGGATAAGGAGGTTAGTAGAAGTATCTAGATTATTATGTAAGACTCTTATGGAGGCTATAAATACCTGCTCACTCTCTCATTTATAATATACACAAGAAGTTGAACAAGTGAATATAAACAAGTTAAAAAAAAAGAGTGTCATTCTTCTAAAGTTCTCTAAATTTTTCTAAGTGTCTCCAAATTTCTCTAAGTGTTCTTCCATAAATTTCTTCATACTTAGAAGATTTTTTTCGGGTCTCTCGGGTATTACGGTCTTGGGCTAGTGCTAAGCACTATTGGGGTTTCTTTACAACTTGTGCGCTTGTTGATGGTCAGACATCTTATTCCAAACCTGAGAAGATGGTAAAGACAAAATAAAAGTTCAATTTATTTCAACTTTCCATATGGTTATCTCATCTTAACGTGTAGAAACTAATGTGACTGAATTGCATAAATCTTATTTGACTTCACCTTGGGATTTCTCAAAAGCTTCAATACTTCTTTGTCTCTGGGTGTCTATCAAGAGGTTGGTCAAACTCTCCACAAAGCCCTCAAAGGAATTTTAAAAAACAATTTATAATTTTGTATTGAAGAGATTCTGGTTTTCCATGATTGCCATTATCAGCTTTTGTTCTCTTCAAGGTACTGAATTCAAGCAAATGAATCACGCGAAAGGAAAGAGAAGGAGGTGAAGTATAAAATAACAACGACAAACCCACAAAGAATCTAACTTAAATGGCTAAAACTTGATTCTAAGTCCAGTTAACAAAAGCTAAGCAGGGAATCACCAAGCACAGACCCAAGTTTTGGATCACATAACCAGAATTGTTCGATGACATCATAGAAGCAGAGTAGATACACACTCACTTTTGAGATTCCTATCTGAGTAAAATTTACGAAGAAAGTTCCGCAGATGGACACTTTCAGAGCAAATGCTATAGTTACCGCGAAATAACAGTTAACTTCAATCAATCACAAGAACCCATTGATTATGGGCACAACTGAAGACTGCAATAAAGAGAAATAACCCTGAAACATAAAGAAATTAAAGAAAGACGAAACCTTTTGGATCTGTTCTGTGGTTTTGTTAGTTTGCGGAATCGAAGAACCATCGGAAACATTTGCAGAGACTGCTGCATCTTCTTTACTATACTATTCTCCACCAGCTAACGTCACCAAGTAAACTGCAGAGTTTCTTCACTTTGGCCTTTGTTAGTGCAATCTGTTTACCACCGTCGCTCCTGTGTTGCTTCGTAAAAGAGCATACGAGTATCAGACAAGGCCATAGTCAAAGCTTAAGGCGTGTGTTGCCTAATCCAAGGACAATTTATGTTTTCTTTGAATCTACAATCGAGAGGCCAGAAATTTGCGATGAGCAAAAATACGAAGTCATGTAAAAAATAAAGAGACTAGAAAGAGGAGATAAATTTGGTTTTAAAAGTGAAAACAAAGAGCTAACATAAAAGAACTAACTTCTACAACGAAGTGGGTGGAGATTCGTTGTTGCAAAACTCACCTTCAATTTCGTCGAAGGTTTTGTAGCCCAAATGGCTAGGGAGCGAGGTTTGAAGCTTAGGAAGCCATTATTTTCTTCCGGAAGCTCTGGAATATGAAGATAAAGCGGTGATGGAGAAAGCATGAAACCAATTTTATAGCCTTTCTTGACGACCGACTTCAATGGCTTCGTAATGGGCATTGAAAGAGATTTACAAATTGGATAAATTGAAGAGGACATTGAAGAGGTGGAGGTGCTTACATTCATGGAAGTTGATGAGATTGGTATATGAATTGATTTGTGGAGGTAACGGCTGGGACAGAGATTTTCAGATGAGTGGGATAGGAGGCGTCAAGGTGGAAGCGGAGGAGAAAAGATGGAAAAGCATTGATTGGGGAATTTGTTTTATTGGGCTCCTCTTTTTTATAACATTTGCTGAATAAGGCCAGGTGTTTATTTTTTTATGTATAATGAAATAGCTTTTCTATGTTGAGAATACACAGCTGATGTGGCAGCTTGTCAAAGCAGTTTGTTTCTTCTTACATGGACACTTCCAGAAGCTTCAATGATCTCCTATTATATATTAAGAGAACGCGCAAATACGCATATTTTGTTTTATTATAAATATTTAATATGTTTTGATATTTATTGTGAATACTAATATGTTTTATAAGTTTTTATTATCAATTTTCATGATTTTTTAAATTTTATTTTCTTCAACTTCTTATCATGCTTATATTTTTATGTATTATTTTCAATATATGTATTTACTGTTTATACATTTTGGGTTATCCCAGTCATAATATTATAATAATATTTTAAAATTTTATTTATTATATTGAATTTCGTTAAATTTCTTATATGTATATTTGAATTATTTATTTGTTTCTATTACCATCTTATCTCCTTTTATCACATTTTTCATTACATTCCTAATAATTACTAATTCTATTATTTATTAAATATTTTTGTTATAATTTTATTTAAAACTTTATTATTTTATATTTATTTTAGTTTTATAATTTTTTATTTCCACTTATATTAAGATTTAATTATTTTTTTTCATTCTTTGCATAATATATAAAAGATATATTTAAAATTTATAATATTTAAAATTTATTTATTTATTTATGAAACTTTACATTAAATTTCATTTTCAAATTAATTTATATTTATTTTTTAATAATTTTAACTAATTATATTCAATTTAAATGATTTTAATTAGTTGATTTTTGATTTATTTGAGTAATGATGATTTGGAAAATTAATTAATGAGTTGGACCAATGAAGAGGGCTGATGTGATAGCTGTAGAGAGCCCCCTCTTCATCTTTTATATATAGGATAACTAGGAGAGAATCCGCGCAAATGCGTGAATTTTATTTTGTTATTTTGTTATTTAAATATTTAATATATTTTGAATATTTATATTTTTATATATCTTTTTTGCAGATTTGTAATTTTTATGATCATAATAATTTGAATAAAATAACATGCACTCACAAACAATATTATTTTAAATTATATGTTTTATAAGTTTTAGTTATCAATTTTCATGAATTTTCTTTTTTTGTAATTTTTATTTCCTTCAACCTTCTTATTATTTTTTAAATTTTTATACATTATTTAAAATATATGTATTGTTACATTTTCAGTCGTTCATATCCTAATATTATAATAATATTTTAAAATTGTTTATCATTTTGAATTTCGTTAAGTTATGAATATATTTCATTGATTTCATTTAATTTTTATTTTTATATTATTTATTTGTTTCTATTATTATTGTGTCTCCTTTTATCATATTTTCATTATATTTCTATAATTATTATTTTAATTAGTTATTATTTTTTGTTATATGGTTTTTTTCATCTAATTTGGTATTTTGTTATTTTTTATTTTTAGTTATATAATTTGGTATTTTCACTTATATTAATATTTAATTATATTCGAAATTAAATTTTAATTTTAATTTATTTTATATTTATATTTAATTATTTTAAATAATTACATTTTAAATAAATAATTTATTATAGATTTATTTATTTTAATGATGATGTGGAAAATATGTTAATGATGTGGATCAATAAGGGGATGGCTGACGTGTCAACGCCGGAGAGCCTCTCTGTCACTCATTATATATAGGATAAGATTTTTCAAATGAGCTTCATCGTTATAGATGCGAGTCCTTTTAATAGGCTTTGGATTGATGAGTTGGTCTCATGTTGGCCCGAACTTTTGAAATTAGCCCTGGGATATAAAACCGAACCGAAATTATTGAACCAAACAGAACCGAAGTTTTAATGAACCGAACTGAACTAAAGAAAAAACCGATTGGTAGTTTTCTTAAAAACAAAAAAAAACGAATAACCGAAGAACCGAAGTCTCTGGCCTGTTATTCATTATTGTAGACTTGTAGTTGTCGATCAATTTTGATTTTCATAAAAGTTTCAATCTTCCAATATATATATATACTTTTGTCAGTTTGTATTTGTGTGTTTGATATATATATATATATATATATATATATATATATATATATATATATATATATACATATAGTCTTAGAATATAAAATCGAACCGAACCGAAGAATAAAAACCGATCGGCAGATTTTTTAAAAACAAAAAAAAACCGAAAAACCGAGTAACCGAACTGAAGAACCGAAGTCCCATGCCTAATTGAAATATACTAAACCCACCTCTAACAAGTACGATTTGGTTTAGTTAGAGATGGGGATTAAGTACACAAAAATCAATCTCAGTTGCTTGGATTCTATTGAGGTTAGTTAGTATTGGTTAGTAATCGGTTTGCAATCTAATTATATAATTGAGAAGTAAGAATGCACCAGATTCATTCTCACGAGGTTGATTACGAGGATAGCCTTAATGAAAATTAAATGAAAAATTTTTAATGTAAAATTTCCATTAAAATCGACCATTAGGTTAATCCGTTCATTAGGTTAGCCATATATATTCTTTAGAAATCGTTAGCTCACCTCGAACTCTTTGACCTAATTCTTTCTAAAAATAGGTTTTGGGAGCCGTCTCTTTTCTTCAAAATATCGAAACATCTCCTCGAAGAAGAAGATCGAATCCTCACATCAAAGATTTGACCTAATGTCTCTTATATTTAGGTTTTGGTATCTGTCTCTATTCTACAGAGAATCAAATCCTCACCTCAATGAAGAAAAACGAATACTCACCTCAGAGATTTTGACCTCTTCTCTCTTGCTAGATTGGATGGCGTGTAATCCTCTTTATGTCGAGACTAGGGAATACACTTGCTTTGATTTTCCAAGAGCATTTGTATCGGTTATGAAGACGAGGTCTTTCAATATAATAGTGTGCCGTCTAGGACGAGCAATTGTTAGTATATCATATGTACCTCCGAATATTGAACACACAGAGATCTGTTGCTTGAGGATGTTGCTCAATACAGTGAAACGCCCGGTAAGTTACGAAGAGATTCGCACCGTTAATGGCATACTCTACGAAACATTCAAAGAAACTTGCAATGCATTAAATCTAATACGGGGGACGAATTCTTCTAAGAACACTCTGGCATTCAGGTATATTGATCATTATTTTACATAGATTGACCTAAAATATACATCTTTCACTATAGTTTTGTTTGGTGTAGGTATTTCTACTTGGATTTACCACTCTCTATCGTACCTTCTAAGATGCAACATTGGATGGCCTGTAATGCTAATAAACCAGAAATTAGGAAATACAATTACTCTTTTGTTACAAGAGCATATGTATCGGTTCTGAAGAAGAGGTCTTGGAATATAAGAGACCGCGCCGTTAATAACATTGTCTACGATACATTCCAAGAAGGTTGCAATGCATTGAAGCCAATGCGAGGATCTAATTCGACTAAGAACACTACGGCATACATGTATATTGATCATTACTTTGCGTTATCGCATTCTAATGTTTCTGGTTTCTGACCTATTTCAATGTAAATATGCAGTGATTCAGATGATGATACAAACGAGTATGTAACTCCGTGTGATGAGTTCGACAGCTCTGATTTGGGATTTGTGTTAGTGTAAGTGTTTGAAACGTTTTTACAAATCTGTGTTTTTAATTTAACATCTTTTGTTACACCTATTGTTATTTTGATTTTACTCATAAAATTAATTGTTTGCTTTTCTACTCATGAATATTCATTCGTAATGTACAGTGATTCAGATGATGATACAAACAAGGATGGACTTCCGTGTGATGAGTTCGACTGTTGTGATTCGGGTTTTGTGTTAGTGTAGGTCATACAATTGTTTTAAGATTGTGTGTTTTGGTTTTACATATTTTACTTCATCTACTATCGCTTTGGTTTCTAATTATATATTTGATTAAAGTTAATAGCAACCTCGAATGTTTGAGTTATGAGTTATTAAACAGAACTAAGAGAAACATAGCATGAATTTGATCGCAAGAGACGAGTATCTAATGTTTAACTATACTCAAATTTCAAAAATTCCTTAAGCTTTAAGAAACTTGCTTAACAACCTTCTTTTCTCTTAGGTAATACTCAAATTTCATAAATTGAAACGAGACAAATTTTAACAAACGAAATAAAGAGAAAGAAAGAGAGAGGGTTGAATACAATAAAACATAACTCCACGAGTTCTAGAGTTAACAAAATACAAAGTATAATTATTTGGTTAATGTATTATTTTGAGTTATGCTGGATTTGTGTGAATCCAAGTTTTCTTTAATAGACATTTTTTAATCAACGTATTGAATCGTTACAAATATGAACAAACGAAATATAGAGACAGATTTTTGAATACAATAAAACCCCGAAACAACAAGTTATCAATTTGGTCGCATTTTATAAAAAGTTTGAGTTGTGTAAAGTTGATTCAAGTGTCGATGACCATAAATTTTTGACTATTTTAGAATGACCATATGGCCAGCCAAATATGGTCAGGCGAAAATGGGTAGGTCGGTTATGTGGGCTATTGTCAAGAATCACTTTAAGAAGCATATGTGCAAGTAATATTAGAAAAGTAAATATTCTATATGTATCTTCGAAAAAATGGGATTTATCTAAAAAGTAAATAACTACGATCCATGAAACTTATTGTCCACGAAATCAGACAAACTTAACATAATCAAACTTAACAAATAGGTGAAAATTTACTAATTTCGATAATAGCTAATTTAATATACTTACTAATATTTGAAAAGTAAATATTCTATATGTATCTTTGAGAAAAAGTAGGATTAATTTATCTAAAAAGTAAATACCTTATATTCATGAAACTTATTGTCCACGAAATTAAACTAAATTAACATAATCAAACTTAACAAATAGTAGTTATCTTCCAATATTCTTAACAAATATATATTTTAAAAAGAAAGTATGATTTATCAAAAAGTAAATATGTAGGATTTATATGACTTATTTTCCACGAAATCAATCAAAATTAACATAAACAAACTTAACAAATAGTAGTTATCTTCCATATACTTAACATTATAATCAAACTTAACAAATATTATATATTTATCTTCGGGAAAAAGTAGGAATTATCTTAACAGTAAATATGTTGGATTTATCTAACTAATGTTCCACGAAAAAGTTAAATTTCGGATGAATACCCTCATATGCTTCCTAAATAAGCATCTTCGATAATAATCTCATATGTAACTCGCAAGAACTTGATATCTTAGTCTGCGATCAAACCATTAGAAGCAAACTTTTGTAACCGTTTCATAATGGTTAAAAAGCCGATTGCCTTTGTTCCTCTCAAAGAACTCACTCCCATGCATGGACGTGCCAAGATACAAATCCATATAGTTCGCTTGTGGAAGACATATAAGAATGGAGCGGTCAACTCCATAGAGATGGTATTTGCTGATATCGAGGTATGCCGTTAATGAGCTTATAAGTTTATATCTCTATTGATACGTATTTAAGATTAACATAACTAATACATATACATTTGATCTTCTCTATTTGTTTAGGGTGTTAGGATGCATGCATCTGTAGAACAAGAATGTGTTTCAAATTTCCAAGGAAGATTAATACAAGGTGAATGCAGAGTGGTAGACACTTTCACCGTCTCTGAGTACCGTGGAGATTACCGTACCAGTGAATTGGGATTTAAAATATTCATCATGCATACTACTGCTGTGAAACGATCCGATGATTTTAGCTCACGAATTCCTCAGCTATACTTGAAAGATTTCCAAGATATTATGGCTGGGACATTAGACCAGAACATCTTGATAGGTTCGTATATTAGTTTATCTCGAATTCTTATGTTTTGTGATACCAGTCGTACCACTCACGTGTATGTATTATCATGAAAACATCTTTATAGGTTCGTAAATTGGTTTGTCTACAGCTCTTATTTTTCGTCTTACTGTTTTGATTATATCAGATGGTTTCAGTCAAGTGAACGATATCGGATTACTTGAAGAGCTGATTACTAAGGGGAAGCCTAATCAGAGATTGCAATTTTACATCCGTGATGTTAAGTAAGTATCAATGGCTATGAGATTTGTTTATTTTCGTAATATATATTGTGATCTAATGTGTTCATCTTTCATATATATATATATATATATTAGTGACGATAGGATTAAATTCACACTTCGGGGTGATTATGCTAAAAGGATGTCCAAGTATGTTGAACAAAAAACCGAAGGGCCTGCTATTTGCTTATTTAAGTTTGTTTCTATTCGTATTTGGCAAGGTAAAATCGAAAAGCAAATTATCCTTTGATAGCCTTAGTTTAAATTTCGAGTTACTAAATTGTACAATATTACATGATCTACAGAGAAGGTTACAATTTCCAATACTTTCACCTCTACTGAGATTGTTTTTGATGCTAAGACTAATGACACCGAGAGATTAAAAGCACTGTAAGTATCAACAAATCTTAGGCTATTTATTGTATGTTTTGCTTAATATCATATTCTTGATTAATATTCTAATCGTGAACTACTAAATTCATATAGGCCACCGATTGATTATCTAATGGTACTACCAATGGAAGTGGACAACTTGCGGATGGCGGTCCTACATTATATCAAGAATTCTTTGAGTTGAATCCAAGGAAAACAATATCTGGAATAGTCAATTCTATCGAGGTATAACTATTTTTAAATATGAAAAGCCAATCTTTTATTTGTTTGTACGGATTCTGAAATTTGTTTACTCTTGAAGATCAGAAAATGTGTGACCCTTGCGAACATTGAATCTGTGGAGCAGAGCAAGTTATGGTTTTATGATTCTTTCAATGTTTGCAAGAAGAAGGTTATGCCCTATCCCAAACCGGATGATCCGAAAGACTCTGAGCCGCGTAAATACTTCTGTCGAACATGCAACGAAGATGTATCAGATGTTACATCTAGGTATTCTCTCGGAAACTTGAATTATAAAGCTATTTGTTTTATAGATTTCCTATGTATATTATCCCTTGCTAATAAGAGCTATTTGTTTTAATAGGTATTTCCTCATAGTTCGTGTTTCAGATAAGTCCGATGAGCAATCAAAGTTTTTGTTATTCGATAATAGTGCAAAAGTTTTAGTTGGCACACCTGCGTCTGAGTTAGCTGCTCTTTATGATGAGGTGTGTGTTTGAATAATTTATGTTTCTTATTCATTTGTATCAATGTGTATTGACATGTAAAATAAATAGAATGATCCGACCACACTACCGCCTGCACTCCTAGCATCGGTTGGTCGTCTCCACCTTTGCAAGATAGCTACAACCGAAGACAATCTGAAATACAAGAATTCTTCTTATGTCGTTGAGAAAATAGATTTCCGCGGGGACCATATCGACGAGTTCATGATGATCATGGAACCAGCTGTACGTTTAGAACTTATCACAATCACTATATCGGTTTAATGTTCTAGCTCTAATCGTACATTAACCACAGCTTGACATTTTTGTGATTTTCCATTGATTTTCAGCCACTGGAATATTCAACCGTTAATGATGTTTCTGGATCGACAGATGACATTCCACCTTTGAATACTCCACAAAAAAGGATTTGAAGGATTGCAGTGGTGACTTGAACACTGAAAGGAGTGATACGACTAAGAGATCAAAGCCGTAGTATTATTAACCAAGTTCAGTCCGGTTCTAGCTATTTAAGAGATTTAAGCCATAATATTTATTTTAAGGATTCTATCTATTTTAGCTATTGGTGTTTTAATAACAAGTTAGGTTTTTTTCTCTTGGTTTTTTGGGTTTGTTTAACAATAATTTGCTATAATGAATAATGTTGGTTTTCAAATTTACTATTGCCATTTAAGATTTATTATTCACTTCTTATTTGTGCGCATATGAAGTTACAAATATGATTGGAAAAACTAACTTTCGCGTCTCTATATATACGATATCTTAATAACTAACCACTTTATTAGATTAGAAAAATGTGTGTGAGGAAACAGGCAATGAATATCTAAATATTTAGTTTAATTAGTTTTATTATAACATAATGTTTAAGATCAAATACAAAAAATCGGAATTTAAAAGATTTCCTCAAAACCGTTAAACTTAATACATGTTATACTTATTCATTAGAGTTTTCCTACAAACACCTACTCCCACAAATATATGATTCCCAATAGTTTTAAACAAAAAAGAAATATAAAAAATAAAAATGTATAGAAACGGTTTATTAAACAAATAGATCGAAAATATAAGATTTCCAAAAAAAACTTAACAAATAAAAAGAAAATAACAAAATTAAAAAGTTTAGGAAATTGTTCATAAAAAATTGGAAAATATAAGATTCCCAAAAGATATAAACAAATTCAAGGAATTTAGCCAAATAAAAACCTTAGAAATTATCTCTTTAAAAATGGAAATTATAAGATTCCCAAAAGATAAAAACAGATAAAAGGAATATCTACAAATCAAGACGTTGGTAAATAGTTAATCAAACAAATAAATGGAAAATCATTAAAAATATATATATAATAATAAATACGTAATATATTTTGGGCAAATAAGGATATAAACTAGCCTTCAAAATTAGTATATATATATTAATGTGGTGCCTAACATCATAACTACTATCTTACAACAACCATGAGGCAACAACCAAGTGCTCTCGACTTGATTGAGTACCAGAAAGTGAAATTTTTCGATCTAACTGGTGTTAGGAAAAATATTGAGAAAAAGAAAATAGGAAGAAACGAATGGCTATATTAAAGGAGAAGAGATTGCGAAAAAAACAGAAACAACAAAGACGTAAGTATACCTTCTTATGTATTCTTCTGTTCCGTCAATGCGTTTATTAATGTGTTTCGATCTAATTCAAAGAATCACCATGTCTAGATTTACCTGCATACAACACGGAAAACTTCGTGTGCTTTGTTGCGACCGATTCCGAACCAGAATCAAAAGATGAATCCGATGATGAACATCAAATGTTCTCGAATTCAAGATCGAGTAGCACACAGAAGAATACAAAGAAAAGAAGATTACCGGGAACAAACATAGAAGAGACCATTATTACGGAGCTTACTGCAAAAGGTTACTATAATTATCAGACCACATAACGTTTTATATTAGCAGATTCTATCTAATTATATAATTTTTTTTTGTAGGTTATAACGACGATGGTGACCCAACATTTAATTGTATACACTGTGATGCATATATGTGGTATGGAGAGCGTCAAAACAGAAGATTAAAAAGAGTTGTGCCGATATTCACAAGATGTTGTCACCATAGCAAAGTCAAGTTACCGCTTATACAAAAACCGCCTAATACACTGGCAGCATTGCTTTTTAATATGGACGATACAAGAATAAATTACCGGGAACTTATGCGAGCATACAATAAGATGTTTGCTTTCACTTCCATGGGTGAAAAAATTAACCATGCAATCAATAACGGAAAAGATCCATATGTTTACCAAATGAGTGGTGCTAATCATCATTATATAGGTGATCTATTACCTATAGATGGTTCTATCCCAGCGTTTTTATAATTATATATCCATGACCCAGATAATGAAGTGCATAATCGAATGAAAGCATATGGGTACGTATATTTACATCTTTTGCCTTTACAAATAAATTTTTTTATGTCATCTAATAATTAATCGTATTTGAAAACTACAGTACGATGGTCCACCGAGAAGATCAAACCTACCATTGTTGCGCAGTTAAAAAAAATGTTAGACTTGCACAACCACACATCAAAGCATTCATGACTGCCCGAGAGAAAATAACAACAGCTGCTGGATCCCACACATCAAAGCATTCAGTACAAGTGACGGAAGAACCCATAATCTTCCAACAGTAGACGAAGTCGCCGGTCTTATTCCAGATGATTTTCAGCTAGACAGTAATTCGCGCGATATTATTATCGAGGAGCAATCGGGACATCTTCAGCAAATTAGTGAATTGCATCCGTCTTACCTGCCACTTCAATATCCACTACTCTTCCCATACGGAGAAGACGGCTTTAGACTTGGTATTGATATTGGTTTTGTCGATACTGCTGGGCGAAAGAGGAAAAATGTTACTATGCGGGAGTATTTTGCATTCCGTATACATGAGAGGCATAACGAGTCCCCAACAATTCTTATGTCTGGAAAGCTATTTCAGAAATTCTTAGTTGATGTATACACGATGATAGAGGCTAACCATTTACGATACGTGTCATTAAATCAAGATAAACTCCGGGTTGATAGCTATTGTGATATTGCCAAGAAAGCGAATAAGGGTTAATGTGATCTATCTAAACAAGGCAATCGGATTTATATACCATCATCATTTACAGGAGGTCGACGTTTTATGACCCAACATTACCTTGATGCGATGGCAACATGCAAATATTTCGGATTCCCAGATCTTTTCATTACCATCATTTGCAATCCAAAATGGCCCAAGACACAAGATATATAGCTAGATATGGACTAAGATCAGAAGATAGGCCCGATATTTGTTGCAGAGTATTCAAAATGAAGCTCGATAACCTCATCCATGATTTAACAATTGATAGCATGCTCGGTGGTGTTAGATCAAGTAAGTCAATTCATTTTTTTTCCTTATTACTAAGCGTTGTTATGTTTTCTATCTCATCAGTGGTTTTAAACTTTTCATGTTTGGCAGTAATATACACAATAGAATTTCAAAAACGCGGACTCCCACATGCACACATGGTACTATTCCTCGATAAGGGTTCTAAACTACTGTTCGGAGATTTTATAGACGACTTGATAAGCGCCGAGATTCCTGATAAAGACATTGATCCACATCTATACGAGGTAGTTGGAGATTCTATGATACACAGTCCTTGAGGTCCTGTTAACAGAGAGAGCGTATGCATGCAAAATGGAAAGTGCACGAAATATTTTCCAAAATCTTTCAGCATCAACACAACCGTAGACGATTGTGGATACCCTCTTTACAAAAGAAGAGACGACCGAAGAACAATTCGGAAGAACAATATCGATTGTGATAATAGATACGTGGTTCCGTATAATACCCGGCTACTACTAAGGTATCGACCTCACATGAATGTTGAGTGGTGCAATCAATCTAGGTCAATCAAGTATCTTTTCAAATATATTCACAAAGGCCCTGCATATGTGAGTGAAAATATCGAGGACACCGAGAAAAATGAGGTTGAAGAACATTTGAGTTGCAGGTATGATATTTGATATTGCATACGATATGTTAGTTCATATTTTTGATATGTCTTTAATTAGTTTAAAACTCACTAGCATTCTTCGACTCTTTGATGCGTACAATTTACTTGACCATACATACTTGCATATTCCATCTTTATCAAAAACAAATTACAATACTCACTTGACCAATAGACAATAAGATAGTCATACTTTCATATTTATTAGGTTTGCGTCTAATTTTATTTCCCACGAAGACAATATGATAATCATGCTCGAAAGTTGTATTTTATTATGATCAAATTGTTATTCATATTATTTGTATAGATTACTTTGGATTTTAACTTGAATTTGTCATGTGGTCATCCTTAGATACATATCTGCCTATGAAGCAACGTGGCGAATTTTTGCTTTTCCTACTCAATATAGAACTACATCTGTCGAGAAACTTCCTTTTCATATGCCGGGTCAAAAACAAGTTGCCTACAATGAGGATGATCCAATTGAAGAAGTTTTAAAACGTAGATCCGTTGGGTAATCAAAACTGCTAGCTTGGATGGCATGTAACGCTACTAATCTCGAGGCTAGGAAATACACGTACGGTGATTTTCCAAGAGCATTTGTCTGGGTTTTGAAAACAAGATCTTCGAAAAAAGAGAGCGTCGTATAGGACGAGCAATCGGTAAGATAACATATGTACCTCCGAATACTAAAAATAAAGAGGTTTATTACTTGAGGATGTTGCTCAATATTGTCAAAGGTGCGACAAGTTTCGAAGATATTAAAACAGTTAATAACATTGTGTACGATAAATTCCGAGACACTTGCGAAGCATTGAAGCTGCTGGATAACGACAATGAGTATATAGACGCTATCAAGGAGGCCAGCTTTATTTCATCGGGAAAACAGATACGGAGGTTGTTTGCGCTGTTATTAACATCGGGAAGTGTACAATCTCCATTAGTACTATGGAATGCAACAATGGAGTTTTTGTGTGAGGATATCCTATATGAGCAAAGGAAAAAGAAGAAAAATGGGGTAATTATTAACATGATTTTAAAATTCACATGTTTGTCTATCATTTTCTCATAGTATAAATGATCTATGTACTCAGGACTGGTATTATCAAAGGATCAGATAATCGATCTTGCACTTTACGATATAGAGACTAATATGCATTTCAACGGTGGTTCTCTGTTCGATATCGATGATATGCCTCATCCTGATATGAGCATACATGATTCTGATAGAAACCCGTTGATTCAAGAAGAAGAGAGCTACGATCGAGAATATCTACGTAAGAAACATTCGGAATTGATTCAGACCATAACTGACAAGCAAAAAGAAGTATACGAAGAAATCATGAATGCTGTCCGGAGTGGAGTAGGTGGCGTGTGTAGTATCCCCCAACCAGCCTAAGGAAGTCGGGACGCGCCATGGAACCAGAAAACATGAACGGGAAGTCCGGAGAGACTAATCCGAGTGTTCCATAGGCGATTTGTAGCCAAAGCTCAGCTGGAAGGAGCTTGGCTAAGTGTGGAAGTGAAGGAGTCAGCTCAGCTGAGCTGAACAGTCCAGCTGGTCAGCTAGGTCAGCTGGCAACCAGCTCAACTCAGCTGGCGGGAGTGTTAAGCTCTTGGGCCAGCTGGTCAGCTAGTGACACTAGCTGGCCAAGCGGTTACCAAGCGAATGGGTACAAGGAGAAGATGCACCCATTCGGCCAACAACTCCCACCCTTTCTCCCAAGGGAAGTTGGCGCCAACATAGCCTATAAATAGGCCTTCACTTGGCCATTTTCGACCACACCCACAAGAGGGAAATCGCTCACAAATTCTCCAAAGGCATAGGCCAATAAACCGAGAGTTTGAGAGAGTTCTAGAGAGAGAGAGAAGCCGGAATTCAAGGAGAAAGGCCGGCGGTTGGAAGAGGGATTTGGTGGTGGAATAAGCGATTGAGAAGAGTGCAAGGATGGCCGGTGAAGCGTCCACAACTCATGGCAAAGCCACGACCACATCTAAGGTTAGAGTCCGGTTCCATTTCTTCTCGGCCTTGGCCAAAACCCTAGCGGCCAACGGCCGGTTGTTATGGCCGGAATCTCTCTTTTCTTTTTCTCTGAATAATCGCCCATTCATGTTACACGACCGGCCTTAAGGCCTTGGTCGTGGGCGGTTTGGCAACGGTTGGTCATGATCCGAGTGTGGGAATCTGGCCGGAAGATCATGTTGCTTCGAACGGTTTAACGGCCGTCGGGAGGACGGTATGCCGAGAACCGAGAAGCCAAAACACGGTCGGCCATGCACAGGAACGGACCGAGGATTTGAGTCCGTCGGATCAAGTAACCAAATCGCTCGTCAAACCGCTAGAGGTGTACGCGCATAACCGCGAGTGGTCTACGGACTGCCGCGATGCATACACGGCCGCGGTACACGCACGGACCGTAGGAACGATCGGAACCGTCCGCGGTATCGATCGCGTCCGTTCGTGCGAAAAGTCGCGTCCGCTCGTACGTAAAGACGCGACCGTAAGGATGCGTCCGTTCGCGAATACTCGGCTGGACCGTTGATCATCGCATGATGATCGAGGAACGTTCCATCGTGGGCAGGAGCGCTTGGCCGAACAATCACGCGTCATCCGGATAGTCCGACGGGCGGATCAGTCCACGCGACCGTAAGGTCAAGCGTGTGATCGGTACGGTACGTCGGCCCGGTAACGCGTAACGATCGTAAGGCTTAGCGCATGCGGACGGTTAGCGCATGCGAACGGCTAGCGCATACGGACGGCTTAGCGTACGCGGACGTACTGACGACCGTGTCGTCGTCACGACGATAATGCGTCACGCGCACTCACCCGACCATAAGCCACGGTAAACCCGAATGCACGCCTATGACCGTAGGCCGAGATGTGTTCGCGGTCCACTTAATGTGTAAATATGAATTGGACGGTTTCGTTTGAGAACTTAGAATTATAAATGGAAATACTTGTATAAATAGTTCATGGGATCATATAGTTATATAAATGCTAGGTTGCATGAAAAACGAATATAAATTGTTATGGAAATCTCATGAACTTGTTTTGTTTTCAGGAGATCATGATGATGATCAAACCTAGGCGCGGACAAGACTTGGAGCGAGTGGTGTTAGTTTGGGTAGACATTGTTCTAGGACCGAATACTTATTAGCATAATGCGTTTGAACTACATTGTATTAGCATAATTAGTTTGGCTATACCTATTCAAGTAGACGAATATTCGACATGTTTGATAAAACTAGGTTCTCATCTAGCCCAGCTTATCGAAAAGGCAAAACTAATAATTTGGGATGAGGCTCCAATGATGCACAAGCATTGCTTTGAGACCCTCAATAGAACTATGTGAGATCTATTGCATTCAAACAAACCTTTCGGAGGAAAGACAATAGTCTTTGGAGGAGATTTTAGGCAAATACTACCAGTAATCACAAATGGAACCCGGTCTGAGATCATCATGGCTACTCTCAACTCTTCTAATCTTTGGAAAAAATGTAAAGTTTTGACACTTACCCAAAATATGAGGCTCCGTAAAAGTTCTTCAGATGTGCTCTCGCAAGAGATAGCATCGTTTTCGAAATGGCTTCTGGATATTGGAGAAGGCAAGATCGGTGATTCAGTCGATGGGGAAGCAAACATAGACATACCTGAAGATTTGCTAATAACTGATAAGGGAGAACCTCTACATGCTATCGTCAATGCTGTTTATGGAACAGACTATCGAACAAATACGGATCCGTCTTTCTATCAGAAACGAGCAATATTAAGTCCGAGGAACCAAGATGTAGATATGATTAATGACTTTATTCTATCCCAACTAGAAGGTATATTTCTGAATAACATTTACTTTAATACTATTGTCCAAACATAGCGTATTTTAACACATTGTACTTGTGATTATAGGAGATAGTATGGTTTATCTGAGTGCGGATACAGTTGAAGAGTCTGATACGACCGAGACTAACGACAACATTAACGACCAGGCTATGTCTAATTCGACCAAAACTTACGCGCCGGTTTACTCACAAGAGTTTCTAAATAGTATCAAAGTGTCGGGTCTTCCGAATCACGAGCTAAAGCTAAAAGTTGGAGCACCTATTATGTTGTTGAGAAACGTTGATCCGAATAATGGATTGTGCAACGGAACAAGATTTCTTATATCTCAATTCACACCTAATCTCATACAAGGAAGGAAATTGTTTGGTGATAATGTTGGGGATATAGTATTGATTCCAAGGTTGCATGTTTGCCAGCCAGATACAAGATTTCCATTCAGAATGAAAAGAAAGCAATTCCCTGTATCTCTAGCTTTTGCCATGACAATCAACAAAAGTCAAGGTCAAACATTACAAGATGTTGGTCTCTATCTTCCAAGGCCTGTGTTTACGCACGATCAATTGTATGTTGCTCTGTCAAGAGTGGCCGCTAGATCAGGTCTAAAAATTTTGATTACAAATAGTGAGGGACAACCAGTGAAACAAACAACCAATGTTGTCTACAACGAGGTATTTAAAAGAATATGAAAGGTAATTTGTTTAAATCAATACAATTTAATTCATAAATCCTTGAATATCACCCTGTCTTCAAAATATGCTTTACTAAAATTATCGTATCTTAATACTGTTTTTTTTTTTTATAAAACAGGAATGATGAATTGTGCAACGGCGAAATGCATCATTGAATACCAAGCAATTCATTGTTTTATCAAACATTGATCCTTTACGAATTAAATTTAGTTTATTATTAAAACACATATTGGGTTTTGGTTTTGATTTTTGACTTAAGCAATATAATACTTAGCTTTAATGGATATTAATATTATAACAACTGAAACAGTCCTACACATTCTTAATCGATTAGAAGTATTGGAAGGTATCGGTTTGTACATGCCTGATAGAAACATGTCAATGCAATCATTTGGGTGTATTGGGTATCAAATCGGCCTTGAAATGCCATTGAGAAGAATCCGATGGAGATTGTTATTAACCTAACATTGTTTAAATCATCCGATATGTTAAGGAAATGTATAACCTTAACTTTCTTTAATGAAATATTAACCTCTTTGCATGAAAAAACAAGTAAATGACTTGGAACTCAAACGCTGAAGATTTTTAAAAAAGGAAAACCAACAAAACAACCGTTTTAAATAAAGAAAACTCGAACAAATAAAGGAAACATAACAAAAAGATTAGTCCTTGATATGATACCGAAAATATAGACACAGATTAATGGAAAATAACCATAGAAACTTATAAAATATGTTAAACAACAAAAAAAACTAAAATCGATAAAAATTTGTTATTGATAATAATTTGGTAATATGATTTTAACAAAAACTATCGATATACTTCCATAAAGATATAATACTCAAAAGATACATACAAATAAATAGAAAATAGACAAAAAATAAAGGAACACTTAATTAACCTAATGATTCTAATTACTTGAGCATGTATATATATATCAAAACATATCAATCGAAAGTTAGCACACAATCAAAACGTCTAGAGTTTTTAACAAACTAGCTTCCTATATCAACGTGACTTCAAAATCTTCCGTGAGTTATGGCCGAGAACAAAAATAGCGATGATAATCCATGTAGTTCTATTATCTACAAGATTTACGATATCCTATGAACTTCTTCTTCTAGCTATAATCGCATAGTTAAACTCTAATTAATGGATCTTCTTCAAAAACTCTTCTACAGGTTGTGTCATCTTTGACGAGTTAGACTATGAAAACAACATGAATGGTGGTCCAGACGATGAAAGTAGTGGAACAAGTGATAGCGACACATCTGATAGTGAAATCGAAATTGAGATTACACCAGGGGGAAATGAAATTACATCGAACAAAAGGACCAAGTGAAACGAATGATACCGAAGGTAGTGATCAAGAGAATGATGAGCATTATAATAGCGATGATACGGGTGATATATCTGATACAGAGGATCCAGACGATCCAGACTACAAGATTTCCGACAATGATGAAGAAAGAAGAAGAAGAAGAAGAAGAAGAAGAAGAAGAAGAAGAAGAAGAAGAAGAAGAAGAAGAAGAAGAAGAAGAAGAAGAAGAAGAAGAAGAAGAAGAAGAAGATTACTACCAAATTCCAAAGAAAAAAACCAAAAAACAAGTAGCTATAGGATTCTAAGATTAGTAACAATTTTCTTTTTTTATTAGTTTCTATTATCATTTAATTTGTTTTAACATTACTGGTTTTTTAAAATATCTAATATCTAAATAAAATCAATTATATGATATCTATTATCTAATATTAATGGTTTAGTTGTAACATCATGGGCATGAATACGATCTATTTATTTCTTTTGATTATTTGGTTTCTCTCATCTTTACTATCCAAGTGTGTTGCAGAAGTTCACGTTTACAGTCCGTCATCAGTCAGGCAAGACAAACCGAGTCCACGACGTCATGCGTTAATGTCTACTATGCACATTTCGGTAGAAGGTTTTGAAGCTATCCCGGATCTTTATTCTACTGATGCGTTTTTTACAAGGATCTATCAGGAGGCCATTACTGGTACATCGCGTGATTATACTGTTCAAGATGGATTCCTCTTTCGTGGTCTTTGTCTATGTGTGCCAGATTGTAGTCTCCGGCTTCAGATCATTCGGGAGCTGAACACAGAAGTTCATATTGGCAGGGATCGAACGATACATTTGGCGACAGAGTTAAATCAGAACTAATTTGTCTGATCATATATGCCTGACTATAATCTCTTGACCATTTTCGTATAACCATATGGTCAGGTCAATTTTGGTATAATAATGGTTGATTTTAAAATTGCTTATCAAATATAAAGTAATTATCTCGATTATATTTAAATGTAAACTTCCCAATATGTTCATGATTCAAATTAAAAATACTTATCAAATATATAGTACTTATCTTTTTTTTTATTTTAGGGCAAATTTCTACTTTCGATATTGTAATTATACTAAAACTTATTTATATGATAATGTTTGATTTTAAAATTGCTTATCAAATATAGTAATTATCTCCATTATATATAAAGGAAAACGTCTCAAAATGAAAATGATAATTTTTTTAAATACTTATCAAATATATAGTAGTTATCTATCAAATATAGTAGTTATCTTAAATTCATTGACTATGTCAAATTTAACATAATAAAAATTAACAAACCGTAGTTATCATCCAATATACTTAACATAATCGGATTTTACAAATATTCTATTTAGATCTACAAATATAAACAGAAATAAATGCAAAAAGTAAATATGCAGGATATATGTAACTTATTTACCACGCTATTGGCCAAACATAATTAACCTAATGAATCTAATTACTTGTGTAATGTGTATATATATAAACAATGTATCAAACGTTTAGGGTTATTAATTTATCAAACGACTAGGGTTATTATCAAATAACTTCCTAGATCAATCCTACTCCAAAAATTTTGTGAGTCATGGCAGAAAACAAGAAAGACTCCTCTAATCCAGGTAATTTTGTTATCTATATGATATACGAGATCCTAAGGATCTTCTTCTTCTTCATTCAATCTCATCATTAAACCCTTAAAATACGAAATCTTTTTATAATCTTTTACAGGTGTTGTGATCTTTGATGAATTAGATTACGAATCCTACTTGAATGGTGATATAAACGATGATAGTAGTGGAAACAACAACAATGATGACTCATCTGATAGTGATATCGAGATTGAGGTCACACCTGGGGGAAAGAAACTACATCGAACAAAAGGACCAAGTGGATATACATACTGGTAAGATCGTTATGAAAGTCTATCCATTATTGTGTGACCATAAATATAAAACTCGAGTATTAATACAAATTTCACTGGTTTTTACATGTATTCTTACGATGAAGAAGATGAGAAAGAAGAAAACGAAAATGATGGTGAAAAAGATGATGAAGAAGTTGAAGAAGAATAAAACGAAGAGGATGAAGACGATAACTCTAATGTTTCAAAGAAAAAACCAAGAAATAAGTAGCTATGGAACTCTAACATTGGCTAAAATTTGCTTAATTTTCCATTTTTTAAAATTTTAAAGTAGTTTGTTTTAATATCATTGGTTTTTTTAAAACTAACTATTATCTAAATTAAAATAAAGGCTTTTTTCTTCTTTACCATCTAAGTTTACACAAAGTTACTGACCTTAATAAGAACGAAACAAATTATTATAACTCACCTCCGGAGAACAACTAATGACCTTAAATCACAGTCAATCCAAGCAGTGGCCGTATTCTGCCGACTTACCATGCATAAATATAAAGGTAAAACCATATTGTGTTTGATACTTAAACACCACGGTTTTCCTCACATTTATACATGGAAGCCACAGAATACTGACACTGCGTACTTGACGAAGATAATGGATGAGTAAGAGAATTTCACACATCTAATAGATAGAGAGCTATGTTAAACGTTCGGGAATAATTTATTCTATATTTCTTTTTGAAGATTTTTAGCTACAAATATGCAGACCTGCCATGCATAAATGTTAGGTATAACCATGTTGCGTGTCTATCTTTGTCACAATGGTTTCCTAACACTTATGCATGGTAGTCTCCAGAAATGTGAAACTGGTAGATTTGCGGAGGCAATAGTTACATTCAACTAAAAAAAGGTGGATGAATGTGAGACCTATGTAGAAGAAGAAAGAAAAATACAAACTATGTTAGATGAAAAATACACAATTTGAGTGTAAAATTGGTAGGTCAAGACTTTGGTATTTATACAAGGTGTTTTTCGTTCTCTATCTTTCATTCTCATTGTTGTTTGCCAAATATTTTAAAATAATAAAGATAAAAGATGTAACTTACCTTCTTCTTTTGTTACATGCTTTCATCAATGACTATTTAAATTTTTGTGTTCTCTTTTTAGGGTCTCTAAATGTGTTAGTTGAGCTATTTTCGTCCTACGGTCGAAGAAACTAAAAATAGTATATTGGTCTATCAAACGGTGCCTTGGGTGAAATTTAAATTTCTTGTGCTTGGTTCTCCTCATGCATGCATTGTGTCATAACCTGCGCAGAAGATGTAAGCCACTTTCATCAATGCGACAGATTTTTATCATAGTCTACTTGTATTTTTGTGTTTCCTTTATAGAGACTCTAAAAATGACAATTTCTAATAATTTATACAAGAATTTGAAGAGCATAAGACATATCTAAATAAACAATAAACGTTAATATTTAGTTGAGAACATAAATCAATATATAGATCCACTAGGCCGTTCTTAAGTAAGATCATCCGCATGAGAAACTTTCGATGAATTTGGTAAAAAAAACAGTCTAAAACTCATATTAATTTATAATCTCAGACATATTAAGTATCAGTGTTAATAAGTAGAATGAATCATAAACCACTAAAACGCTAACAAAACCTAAAGAAAACATTCTTGAGATATATGGTTACTTTAAAAGTCCAAGTTTACAACTTATTAATAAGATAGTGATTACAAAGAGTAGAACCAAAAGGAAACCAAGGAAGAAAGAAGCATGAATCATCAATATTATGCACGTTGTAAAGATCAATAGAGCAGGCACCATTCTACGGATTTACCGTGCGTGAATGTTAAGGGCAAACCTCATTAGTTATGTAACTTTTCCACCACGGTTTTCCCAACATTCACGCCCGGTAATCCGCAGAAATTCGAAACTGCAAGACGGATTTAGAGAAGATGGAAGATTTAAAGAGGTGGAACTTTATAGTTATGAAGAGATATGATTACATGGTTTGTATTTATAGGCGTTTTGAGTTAGAAGAAATCACTCACGTGAGCAGTTTGTTGAAGATGATGAAGTTGGTTGATTGGTCATAAGAAAGGTGCATGGTAGTGGGATGCTGATTTCAGAAGGCTGCAGCTCATAAACTTGGTTATGGGGCGAATGTAAAGATGGCTGAACGGACCAATGGTAAAATATTTTTTTTTTAAACGGATAGGCTGTCGTTTAGGGCTAAAAGAGAAACAATGCAGACCTATGACTTGATTATCGAGAAAGTCTAAAGGTGAATGACTGACCCAATGGGAAATAGAAAGGGTAACCAATGCAACAAACATTGAGACACCATGTAATTCAATCTCGCATTTCAAAAATTTCAAAAATTGCTTAAGACATTTAGAGGAATGTATGAATGGAAAATAATCGTTAATATTTAGTTGAGAACCTAAATATATATATATATATATATATATATATATATATATATATATATATATATATATATTAAAGTTGTTATATTCAATGATCTAAACCCGATAAGGAATAGTTCAATCTTTTGATGATATGTTATTAAATCAAAATATTTTAGTATTCATAAATAATTCTAAAGTTTTAGAGTAGGAAAGATCTATTGATTTACTAAAATATATTATTTAGTAATAATAATCCGCTAAGTCCTGTTATGTTTAGGACTGTCGAGTAATTTTTAAAATTTTGATGTAACCGGAATACCTTTTCAAATTTTATATTTGTTTTCCTATGGTTTACACAAATGTTACCTTCCATTTATGAAACAAAAGCTACATTAATATTTTCGTTTATAACACTTGGAATCAATAAAACCAGTGTTTTTTTCAGATGACAATATTGGGCTTTGGTGTTATCTGTCCTTGCCGCTGAATCATCCAACCGTTGCCAAGCTACCATTTATTGACCTGCAGGGTTAGACAACAACAAATGCATGCAAATCTTATACTGTACATTAATAAAATAGTGTTACACGATTGGACCTTCACTACCACCACTCGACACCCTGCAAAATATAATTTAGTTAGACCTTGTGCATGAATGCTTCTATATAAACATAACATAAGTTGTGCTGAAGCATTAACATATCCCTCTATCTACCATGTGTATTCACTTCTTCTGTTAACATTTCTGAAGACTTCCATGCATTAGCGTTAGGAAACCATTGTTACAAAGATACATACTCAAAATGGTTATACCCAACGTTAATGCATGGAAGGTCTGCAGATTTGTAGCTATGGATCCAGATAAAGAAAGCTATAAATAAATTTTTTCGTTCGTTTTGCAAGAGATTATCAACTCCGATCTTTTCATAAACTCCATCATTGGAGTTTTATAATTTCGTGGACTACCGTGTATAAACATTAGGAAACCTTTGTCACCAAGTTACACACATAAGAAGGTTCCACCTTTATACACGGTAAATCCGCCGAATTGCAGCTGGTGATTTCCACTGTTTTCTTGGTTATGAGTATGAAATTGAATTATTTTGTTTGTTTTATGTTGAAGAGAATGCTAGGGGACTGAGATATCTTGCAATTCTACAATAAGGATCTTTAATTGTATCAACCGAACATGGCTTCAATCAATTATTTGGTTTGTTAAGACATTGTCCATTCATACATTCCTCTAATTTGCTTAGAAATTCTCATTTGTGATTCTTTAAGTTACAAACAGAATCAAAATTCTAAAATATCATTTTTCCATCTAGGAGATTTATTCACTAATTTATAAACCGCATTTATTCTTAAATATCATTTTGTAAACTTAGATAGTAAAATATATTATTTAGTTATAATAATCCAATTAGTCCTGTAATGTTTAGGACTATCGATTGATTATAAATAATTTGGTCAAACCGGAATAAATTTTCAAATTTTAAATTTGTTTACATATGGTTTAGAACAATGTTACCGTCCATTTATGTTCTTAATATTAATCACTTAATGAATTTTATTTTAATATTTATATCCTCTCTTTTTCCAAAACGTTAAAAAAATTGAGGTTATGGAAACAAATGAAACACAATTGAGGTTATTACTTTTGATTACTTGGTTTCTCTCATCTTTACCATCTAAGTGTATACATACAAGAAAAAATAGAAACCGGTATTGTGGAAGTCAATATAGCAGACACCATTCTGCAGATTTACTGTGTGTAAATATTAAGGGCAAACCTCATTAGGTATGTATCTTTGACACAACGGTTTTCCCAACATTTACCCACGATAATCCGCAGAAGATCGAAACTGCAAAACAAATTTAGAGAAGAGGGCAGATTTCAAGAGAAAGAGGTGAAACTTTTTAGGGATGAAGAGATATGTTTACATGGTTTGTATTTATAGGCGTTTTTGATTTAGTGAAACCACTCACATGAGTAGTTTGTTAAAGATGATGTAGTTGGCTTATCACTTGATTATTGGGTCAATTTAAAGGTGGCTGAACGGACCAATAGAAAAATGTTCCGATAGATGGGATCGGCTGTCGTTTAGGGCTAGAGGAGAAACAATGACTGACCCAATGGCTGTCGTTTACGATTTCGATCAAAAAATATATAATCCAGTAACTTGATTATCGAGAAAGTTAAAGGTGGATGACTGACGCAATGGAAAATAAATTAGGTAACCAATGCAACAAAATATGCTATTATCTCAAAAATAACTCTGTGAAACACAAGAAATACAACAAGACTACGCTTTCTGAGTTTACCAAGGTTTAAGATCACCAACCGGACCAGCGGTCCAGTTCAATACCTTCTCAACTGCTTTCAAGTATATGCTTCTGTCATGAGGTAGTTTCCGAGCTAACCCGTTAAGTATCTGTGGACCGGTCTTACTAGAAGCAAAAACCTATTGTTGCTCTAATGAAATCACTGCGTTTTAAAACACAAATATTTAATAAGTGATGAAAGATCGAAAACATAGGTTTATGAATATAATTATACTAACCAAAATATTCTATGTCCGTACAGGGTGCAGACACCACACCTAATCAGAACTGAAAACCAAACACAGTCTCATTTTGGGTTTGGTTCATTAAGGATGAAAAGTTGACAGAAACAATGTAAAGTGGGGATTTGAAGCTTGAAGACCATCGCATAGTGTCACAGAAATGTAAAACTATCCCTCGTTTCATCCCCTCTACAAGCCGTGAGAATCTTGGGCCGGATTGGGCCGGATAGTTAATTAGAATCGACCACTTAAAGAAGAGTCCTCTTAGCCCAACTTTACTTTTACCCATTTTTCTTCTGATAGCTTTGAGATAACGAAGGCGGATTTGAAATTTAGGGGGTGTATTAAACTATGGATTTTAAGAGATTTTGAGATTTTCTTAAAATTCTCTGTTATTCAATTAATAATTTTAAAATATCTTTCTAAATCCAGTGTTATTTAACATGAGATTTATTTAAAATTACTCAAAATCATTTACAATCCTCAGTTATTCAAACAATAATTTGTTAAAATCATATCAAATCTATTGTTATTGAAAATGTTTTAAGTATTGAGATTTTAATGTCTGCAGAGGATTTCAGAAGATTTTAGAAGATTTTTTTAGTTTAAAATACAAAAATCCAAATCTCATGGTTTTAGGTGGGATTGTAGGAGATTTTAATACAAAATCATAACAACTCCTGTAAAATCATCCAAAACCATTAGAATCATCTAAATTCTTATTAAAATTCAAATCACTCTAAATGTCCGGTTCAATAAATTTTGGTTTTTATATATATACTTGGGATGAGTATATTCCAGCTATACCCATTTCCTTGCTCTTTGGAGGAGTCGTTACACAATTATCTATGACGAAGATTTATTGTTGTTGAACTTTATGATTTTGTAATCCAACTCGATAGATATATTTTGTATAACGTAATAAGAATCTATATTTACAGGATGTGGTTTGAAACATTCAAAAGAATAGGGCGACTTCTTTTTTTTTTGGTCCTGGGGGCGACTTTATTTGTTTTCCGTAAAAAAAACACACATAAAAAGTCTTATCTTTAGAAGAATTCAAAGTCAACGGTAATAAAAATCAGATAAACGACAGAAATGGTGACGTAATCAACAACAAAAAACTCGTAATTTTCTTCATCTGGTCCTTTCTCGTACGGATTTTCGTTACGCGGTTCTTTTGGCGATTCATATTGATATTCACACCTTCTTTTTCTCTTTTTTTTTTTTTTGGGTTGTTGTTGCTGTCGCATGTCCCTCTAATTTTAGTTAGATTTTGTTCGAACAATAACGTGTATTTAGCACTTTCCCTATATCCGGATTCAACAGCTTCGACTCAAGTCTAATAACAAAGAATAAGCCTACATCGATATGCATCAAAAAGAAGAAAATGATTAAATAAATTAATAATATCAAAAGAAAAAATACAGATAGATTTTAGAAAGAAAAAAAAAAGTCTAATAGTATCCAAATTAAATATTATCTAAAATCTAGAAAATTGACATATTTTTCTAATATAAATATAGTTTTTTGACGCGAAAATATATAATTCATTATTGTACCCAATCCTGATTCCAGAGTAAAGAAATCATCCTTCATCATTTGATTTTGAATTCTAAGTTAGTTAAACGATTATGTTTTCCGGTTTTTATGTTATTGCATTTAAATCTTTAAATTTTTAAATATTCAGCTCACAAATCTTGATTAATTACCTAATTAATCTTCGTCGAAACTCGGATTCAACAATTGACACTGTCCATGTGGACTTTGGGTATATTCATACGACCAAGATGTTGTCGAACAACTGGGCCAGGCTATGAAAGTTTATATCGACGATATGTTGGTGAAATCACTTGTGACTGAATATCACATCAAGCATTTGAAAACCTACTTTGATATATTAAACAGTATTGCATAAAGCTAAACCCTGCAAAATGCACTTCCGAAGTCCATTAGGGAAAGTTTCTAGGGTAAATCGTGACATAGAGAGGAATATAGGATAATCAAAAGAAAATCACTGCGATGATGAACCAACCCTCGCCATCGATTGACCATAAAGATTACAACGCTCAACTGTATTTCCAGATTGATAGATAAATACATTGTATTCTTTTAGCTCTTAAGGGGAAATAAAAAAATTCTAGTAGGACGAAAAATGTAATGAGGACTTTCCACAATTATAAAAATATCTCATGACCCCACTAATACTAGCCAAACCTTGAAGAAGGAGAGATGTTTTATCTATACATTGTAGTATCAAGCGCAACTGTAAGCGGAGTCTTGGTAAAGGAAGATCATGGTGATGAAAGGCTGATCTTCTACGTCAACAGGACATTAGATGAAGCAAAGACTAGGTACCCAATAATCGAAAAGATGGCTTTGGCGGTCGTGAAATCAACAAGGAAACTCGGTCTTACTTCCAGTCACATCTGATCACTATCTTAACTATCATGCCCTTGCGATCAATCTTAGACAGTCCCACCCAATCCTGTAGATTTGCTAAGTGGGCGGTCGAGCTAGCGAGTAAGATATCAAATTTAAAGTATGGACCAATGCAAAATTCCAAGTCCTCGGAGACTTTATCGTCGAACTCCCACCCGATCTACTCGAAGACGATTCCGAAGAGCAAAGAAATGGACCTTATATGTGGATGGATTGTCATCAAAAGTTGGATTGGGAATTGGAATTCGACTCACATCACCAACATGAGAAATACTCATGCAATCATTCAGATTAGGATTCCCAGTCTCGAACAATGAGGTAAGGTGCGAAGCCATAATTGTCGGGCTACAACTAGCCAAGCCATCAAAGCAAATAATATCCAAGCCTACTGTGATTCTCAACTAGTCAGAAATCAATTCAATGGAGAATATGGCTTTGAATGGTAACTAAGGTTAGAGCAGATTAGTCTGAAAGTGGTCAATATCACTTTTCTACCATTCAAAGTTTTTAGTAAAAAGCGGTGCAGACGAAAAATAATCAAAGAAGTACGCTACGGACCAAGTGCAAACTATGTTGTGAAGAAATAAATTTGGTCAGCAACGGATTTTTCCGCCCCAAAAATAAAGAGTTTTAGTCTGCAATTGATTTTATCTGCAGTGACCGCAATAACCATTCAAAGCATATGAAGCTAAAAATGACATGATGGACGCTTACCAAACATCTAATGAATGATCTTGGTTCATTCAATCTAACAAGGATCTTGCAAGGAGAAAATGATGATAGACTTTTATCTAATGTTCTAGCTCAACTCCTCAAGTCTACTCGTGTCATTATAGTACTTAAGGTATCAATCCAAGGAGGCAAGAAGAATAACACACCAAGAATGCAAGAAACTACTCTAGCTAGGAAAATCAAATAAAAAGGGTTTATCTAACAACCTAAACAATCTAGAAAGGAAAGAAAGCAAGCAAGAAACAAACAAGACACTAAACAAGAAGACAAATAAACTAAAACAAGGGTCCTAGGATGAGGATATGGAGACTAGGTGGTCTAGAGACAATCAATGATGCTTCAATCAATCAAACATTGCTAAACAAGGCTAATGATCATAATTAAGTTAATCACATTTTCATGTTCATAACTCCTATGCTAATCATGCAATCATTCAATTCTCATTTGCAAATTAGAAGACAAGCATGCATTAATATTTATCAAATAACTTTTAGCAAAGCTAATCCTTGGGCTAAGAACACTAATCATTAGACTAATCCAATATCTTGGCACTAATCTCTTTGTCTAATCCCTATCAAGATCAAATTTCCATTTGTGATTAAGAGATCAACAAGCATTAATTTCAAGTTCTCATTACCAATTATCACCTTAGACATCTAATCTCTTAGGCTAAGATGTGAAAATCCTCTAAAAAGTTCATTCAAGCATTTCATCGAACACCTTTCGGGCATGAAAAAGCCTAGCATCTAGATTCAACAATTCCTTGCAATCTAGCATAGAGATCAACTAATAAGAGAAGGATCATTCATAAATAAGTCCTAATCATCAATAATAATCACAAAAACCACCTAAATTAACCTCATCCACAAAACCCAAAAACTCTATTCCCTAATCATCATTGTTCTTCACAAATCATAAATTGAAAGAGATTGGAAGAAGAGATTAACAAAAGCTAACAAAAGACTTAATTAAAACTCAAAATCAAAAGTTTACAAATCATAAATCATAAACATAAGAAGAGATAAAACTAGGCTTAGGTAGCTTAGGGTTTTAGAAACCCATAAAAGAGTATTTATACAAGGGAGCCTCGTAGGGGCATTTTTGGTAATTAAATGAGATTCGAGTTGGATTCCATTGGACTGATGTTGTCCGTGTAAGCGTCCGGTGTGATTGCATCCGACTGATGTTGTCCGTTGGACCATTCCTTTTTAGTTAGAGCAAATCGAAGGGTTGATGCTTGAAGAAAACCATTGGACGAGGGGTGTCCGGTGTTGTAGTCTGTTGGAATTGCACCTGGCTGAGTCCGTACGATGAAGCCGTTCGGTGGAGTGACATTGGACTGGATACGTCCAATGTTGGAGTCCGGTGTGATGACATTGGACTGGGTACGTCCGATGTTGGAGTTCGGTGGTTTGCTCTCGTGCTCCTCTTGGTCTTCTTCTCCTCCTTAGCTCCACTCAAGCCTCCAAGTTGCACTCTCCTCACTCCATAAACTCCAATAACCTATAAAACACATGAAACACAATCCCAAGAATAAAAAAACATGCAAGACTTAACTCTAAACATCCTAGACTCCTAAATGCATTAAAACTCAAGAAATAAACATGAATGAGTGAAATAGGTAACCAAAACATGAACATAAACCAAGCTTAAAATGCCTAAAATGTGATAACATCAGAAAACACATCCGTTGACGCCCTAGAAGCATTAGACATCAAGCACAGATGTGCATTTGAGACGAATAATCCTAGTGGAGTTCATTGAAAGACCAAATATAATTCCGCCAGAAATCTAGAACGATATCGATGGAGAAATACGTGATGAAGATGTCACAGAAGATCAAGTCCATGTCGATAAAGAACAAAGATATGATTGGAAAACATAGATAAGAATGCACATAACATATGTAGATTTACCCACTGACAGATGGGCAGCTGACAGTCTCAAAACAAAAACAGCTCACTACATCATGATACACGACTCTTTTTCGTTTCAACGCCGCCGGAATATTACTACAATGTGTGGAGGAAAAGAGATCAACGAAGTGATAAAAAAACTCATGAAGTCGTATGAGGAAATAATGCTAGAGGATGATCCTTAGCACTCAAAATTAAAAAGATCAGTTTATTCTGGAGAACAATGATAAAAGTTTGCGTAAACCACGCTATGAAATACGAAAAATGTCAAAAGCACGCCCCGACCATACACATGCCTACGGAGCAATTACACGCTGCAACAACACCCTAACCATTCATGAGGTGGGTTATGGACATCGTTAGACCGATGCAAAAATCATGACAAAACGAGTACATCCTAATCATGATTGGTTTCTTTACCAAATGGCTACAGGCCAAAACACACTCTGAAGTCAAATCTCGAGATGTTACTCTATCCTATGGATAAACATCATTTTCTGACATGGATTCCCTACGAAACCGTGAGTCGGAACTCGCACAATCGATTTTTAGAGTTAACTTTTAGGGAACATGAGATTCTAAGTAAACGACACGAAAGAGATCCGGAGAATAGTTTTATTGATTCGTTTGAAAGAAAATAGAGTACAAAAACGTAAGAGCCAGATAAAAAGTCTTAAGTGTTTATGATAGGTTTTTCAACGTGTCTTGATTGTAGGAAGTCTCTCGTCTTATATAGTCGCGGAAAGTCAGTTTTTTTGTTATCGCATATTCCATTTTCTTTCGAATTTACTTTTTTGCACGAATTTTCCTCTTTTATCTTACTTTTATCTTCCTTGAGTTTATCTTTCTCGTTTACTATTCATCCTTATGCGACTTAACTTTATCTTCTAAATGAGACGAAAAGGGATGATCAGAGTCTGTTTGAGTACAGGTATTCTTAGTCCAGCCCAAAGTCTATAAAGTATGAACCTTGTCGGTGTGGCCCAAGTTCATATTTCGTATATCTTATTCAGCGATTCTGTCAACGACTAGTAGTTTCAAGTTGGTTTAAGTTTTTGTTATGATACGGGTTACGATTAGTCACGCATTCGGAGAAACATATCGACAAGTATCTGAGCAATTGGTCTAACGAATGTGTCCTGCTCGGAACTTCCGAGGAATGTGTTCTGCACGGATCTTCTAAGGAATCTGTTCTGCTCAAAAATTTTGAGGAATATGTTTTGCTCGGAACTTCTGAGGAATGTGTTCTACATTGAACTTCTGAGGAATGTGTTCTGCTTGGAACATATGAAGGTGTACCTTGATCGGAATGTCAGAGCAGTGCATTTTGCACGGAAAGTCCATCCAAATCTCTTTGCGAATAGGTTATTTGCTCAGCTAGGTTCTTTTCTAATCAATTAACCAACTCTCGCTGCGCTAATAGATCTGATATCAATAATCTAAGTAGCTAATTCAGATTATGCTTTAAGAACAACCTAGATGAAGAACTAGATGTTTTGAATCCAATTAATAAATCAATCTATAATTCCATGAAATCCCTAATGAGAATCCCTAAATCTAACAAGAAAACTACTCAGACATATCAATCAAAGCAATAGACACAATCAAAGTAGAAATCATATAAATCAATAGAATAAGAAATCAAGTCTCTCTCAAGTACAATTCCAGTCCCAAAATCTACTATTCTATGGTTGAATAAAGCTTAGAATAAAACTTAGCCTAATAAGTGGCTGTAAAACCTAATTAATAGCTAAAACACGTTTTGGGCCTTTTTGCAAATATGGAAAACTTCTGGGTAAATACTGCAAATCTTCAAAAGCTGTATTTTTGATGCGCATGAATTTCGTCCTTTAGTGGCATCAAGCGACACTCAGTGCAGACGCACCCAGTGAACTCTGTGAAATCCATGTATGCTGCAGAATCCCTCCAAAAGCTCCCAGAATCTCCAGATAAGCTCCAAACGTACCTAAACCTGCAAAGGACTCTAAAGACTCAAAATACAAGGTTAAAGACTCAATATATACACTTATATCATGGTTGAAAACCTAGAAAACTATGATATATCAACTCCCCCACACTTAGCTCTTGCTTGCCCTCAAGCAAGTAAAGAACTAAAGCATAAGAAAAGAGGTTTGAAAACACAGAAACTCATTTCGTCCTAGGAACTTTCGCATTCACATTCACTTAGTAAACCAATGAAAACTTTCTTGCAGAGCTCAAGATCACAATGTACTTCCCCCACACTTAGCAACTGGCCCAAGTAAACTCCACAATCAAGTTAGGACATTCAAGTTCACCATACTTACCTCTGTATATAATTTGGTGCGGTCTCACAGAGGGAGTATCGAATCAAAGGACACATGGACTCAACCCATTCAGTATCTGACCACCAAACTGTCGGTTTCTGGTTTCTTTCTTTTCCCTTTCTCCCTTAGCACTGATTTTTCCCCACTGGGTATCATTTTATTTTTTCTATCAGTGCTCTTCCCTTTTTATTGGGGTCTAACTTTGGATCTTTCAATGGATACACAGGAGGTAATAGGGGTCTCTACCACTCCCGTGACCACTTCGAAGCTACTAGCTTATTCTCGGTTTTTATCTCTTTTTTTTTTACTTTCAAGGGAGGGGAAAATCAGAAACCGTACTTTAGACAGGATCACAGGCTATGCCAAACACATCAGAGGAATCCGACCCAAAGATTACCAAGCCCCTAAGTGAGAGATTAGAGTCAAGATTAGAAGTGAGACTACTGATGGATCCTCTGAATACCTGGTTAGATATGGGTGTCCTTGGTAAGTTGATCCGTTTGAGGTTTTCTAATAGTCATAGAGCTCCTGCAAGTCTGTCCAATGGTCACTTAGTTCATGTTCCAGCGAAAAATTTCCTCGAAAAATCATAGTTTCATACACATTTTGACTCAATAAAACCATTTTGTAAACAAGGACAGACACTAAGAAAACAAAACACACTGTCAGTAACCACCTCCCCCACACTTAAATAACACTGTCCCTAGTGTTATCGCAGCTTGGGCTCGGGAGAACAAGGTATAACAAGCGAAAAGATCGGAAAATCAGAAACCTTACCTGCAATCGCAGTTGGTGTCGACCGACACACAGCCAGTGTCGAACGACACAAGGCTTTGGTCGACACAAATCTGATCCGAATCGAGCGTACTCGATTATGGTCCGTGTTTTCGAGTTTGGTGTCGACCGACACACAAGGGTGTCGATCCTGTTCATCACGTTCTTAAACACCAAAAACCAGAAAAATCAAAGAAACAAAACCAAAAATCAAAAAGAAAAGAAAAACTGACCCAACAGTGGGTTGCCTCCCACTCAGCGCTTGTTTTTAGTCATTAGCTTGACTGTGGCAGATGGTCAGACGTCAGGTGGTTTCGAAAGGCAGAGCGTTCCTTTGCGAAATTTCCTCATCCACGGTGGAATATATGCATTGTGCGCTTGAGACTAACCGATAAACTTGGGAATCACAACAAGGTCAGGTGGAATATTTCGTTTCCTGACTCTATTCCCTGCAAAATCAGCATTGAAGTTATGAGGATTAAGTTTAGAGGATGCATACCTTCGCTTTAGTGGATGACTGATGTTTGGAGCTTTCTGCTTATGAGCAGTTGCAGGTTCTGAAGATGTTAGAGTAGATTCCTGAGGAACTACCATATTCTTTTCTCCACAATCAGACAATGTAGCCTCACAAATCTGAGCTTCATGTTCTAGCTGAACACTAAAAGCTTGACCATCAATGGTGGGCTTTCGCAGCTTGTCCATCTTGAAGTGCAGAGGCTTATCTCCCAGGTGGAGATCAATCAGACCATGTCGCACATTAATTATAGCGCCAGCAGTGGCTAAGAAGGATCTACCAAGTAGTAGAGGATCATCAGGCTCAATATCATACTTCAACACCAAAAAGTCCGTTGAAATCAAGTAATTCCCAACTCTGAGAGGTATGTTCTCAAGAACTCCTTCTGGATACCTCTTTGATATATCAGCTAGGACGAGAGAGATCCTAGTGGGCTGGAAATTCAGCAATCCCAATCTCTCAGCCACAAAATACGGCATGAGATTCACACTTGAGCCAAGATCACACAACGACCTCTTAAATATGTCTCTGTAGATAGAACAGTCTAACATAAACCCCATGGATCCTTTAGTTTCTCAGGAATCCTACCATGAATAACATCATCGCACACTTCAGAGACCATCAAGACACCTTCTTCTTCAGTCATGTTACTAGAAAGAATGTCTGTGATGCATCTCTTTACCATAGGAATGGTCTTAGTAGCATCAATCAATGGGGCTTTAGTTAGCTTGTCTCTCATTATCTTCTTGTACCATTCTAAGAGATTCAGTAGACATTGCCTTTAGCAACATTCGGCTTCTCTGGGCAAATTGGCTGCTCACTCCCATGGTGTCGATCGACACGGAAGTGGTGTCGATCGACATTGACTCGATTCAAGTCGACCTTGGTGTCGAGGTAGGTCGATTTCGGTTCGTCATGAAAATTCCAGAGTGGTGTCGACCGACATGATTGTGTGTCGATCGACATAGTGTCTTCGTCTTGAGAATCACTCGTATTTTGCATCTCCAAAGCCTTTATATCATGATTCTGCTCAGCTTCGTCCTCTACCAAAACTGCCTTAACATGTTCTTTGTGAGATTGAGTCATCCTTTCCTTAATAACGGCCTCTGCTTGCGTCATCCTAGCATCCAGATTATTAACTCTGCTTGTCAAAGTCTCCAATTTCCCACTTAGATCTTGATACATAGAATCCAGCTTTTCATTCAAATCTTTTGTCATCTTATTCTGCCCAAGAAGCAACTGCTCAAGCATGTACTCAACCTTTGTATGCTCATTAGATGGGGGAGCTTGGTGAGATGAATAGCCATAATCTCTCGATCTGGGAGCATAACTAGAAGCTTGTCTCTGCTGATTTCCATATGTCTGTCCATGATAATCAGCCCCATCTATATAGTTCACCTATGCAAACTCTCAGCTTCTGCATCAGATCGGATTTGCCTCTTCCTAAGTAGGATGTTGTGGACAGAATCAATCTTGTCCCTCATTTCAGCCATCTGCCAGCTATCATCTCTGTCACCAGATCTTAGTCTCTCCATATCAGCATTCTTGATACTATTGCTAGTTACCAAGTTCTCAATAAGCTTCTTAGCTTCCTGTGGAGTCTTGGTGTAGAAGTTCCCATTACTTGCGGAATCCATAGCTGTCTGATACCACAAGTACAAACCTCTGAAAATGCGCTCAGTAGCTGAACTTCAGAGAAACCATGGTGTGGACAATCTCTTTGGTATCTTTTGAACCTTACCCAAGCAGTTTTAAAAGGCTCTTTAGACCCTTGCTTGAATGTCAACACGTCTTGTCTAATCTGTTCGGATCTAGCATCATCATAAAAATGTCTCAAGAACTCCTTCTTGACTGCATCCCAAGTAGTCAGAGATCCTGGTGGTAGCTGTTTCAACCAGTGAGCTGCTTCTCCATTAAGAGAGAATGGGAAGAGCTTACAGAAAAGATAATCAGAAGAAACTCCCTCAGCCTTAATGCTGTTAGCCAATTCCTCAAATGTATCTATGTGATCCATAGGATGCTCACTGGAAAGACCATGGAACTGATGTTGCCCAACCAATGCGTAGTACTCTGATTTCAGCCTAAACTCAGCTCTGGAAAACGGAGGTAATCGAATCGCAGACCGATTGGCATAGAACTGATCTGGTCTGTTATAGTCAGCAAGTGTCTTCTCCCGACCAATCTCCTCTCGTGGATGTTCCGCGCCCACAGAAACATCTGGTATGATGGGGTTTCCTTCCCCATCCAGTTTCTGACCCTTCGCGTTGCGTATATGACCCTCTTGGTCTCGTAAAGTGCCGTCCTCACCGCGAATCAGAATCACAGGTTCCATAGAGGGAGACCTGCTAAGTGCTCAAGCCCTCGCTGTCTCTGGTCGCGGCTGGTGTCGATCGATTCACTATGAGTGTCGATCGACACTATGTGATTCCTGCGATACCAAATAAACAAGAACGTGAGTAAACAGAAAATAAAAATACTTAGTCTAAATTCTAATATTGAATCTATCGGCGAACTCAAAGAGTCCCCGGCAACGGCGCCAAAAACTTGATAGGTCGAGTTTTAATCCCTATTCTAACTGCAAGTGCACAGATATGCAATCGTGGTACAAAGGGTATCGAATCCACAGAGACTCCAGTTCACGCGATAGATTATATGTAGTTGAATTAAGCTAAGCAAAACAAATGGGAAAGCAGTAAACAGAACAAGTAAAAAAACGGTGTGGGATCAATTAACGAAGGCGCTAGACTTAGGGAAGTTCTCAGGAAATCAGGAACACAGATCAATCAATCAACATTATTCAAATATCTATGTTCTAGAACTAGAATCACGATTATATAGCAAACCAACTCTCGCTGCGAATGTTAACTATGTATAACAACCTAGAAAACCAAATCTCTTTGCGAATTCTAGAGTTCTAAACATGCATTTAGTTTAAGTTATTTCGTTCACAAATTTCCTAAGCCAAATCTCTTTGCGAATAGGTTATTTGTTTAGCTAGGTTCTTTTCTAATCAATTAACCAACTCTCGCTGCGCTAACAGATCTGATATCAATAATCTAAGTAGCTAATTCAGATTATGCTTTAAGAACAACCTATATGAAGAACTAGATGTTTTGAATCCAATTAATAAATCAATCTATAATTCCATGGAATCTCTAATGAGAATCCCTAAATCTAACAAGAAAACTACTCAGACATATCAATCATAGCAATAGACACAATCAAAGTGGAAATCATATAAATCAATAGAATAAGAAAAGGGGTTCGAAATCAAGTCTCTCTCGAGTACAAGACCAGCCCCAAAATCTCATAATCTATGATTGAATAAAGCTTAGAATAAAACTTAGCCTAACAAGTGCCTGTAAAACCTAATTAATAGCTAAAACACGTTTTGGGCCTTTTTGCAAATATGGAAAACTTCTGGGTAAATAGTGCAAATCTCCAAAAGCTGTATTTTTGACGCGCAGGAATTTGGTCCTTTTGTGGCGTCGGGCGACACCAACTTAGTGTCGGGCGACACTCAGTGCAGACGCACCCAGTGAACTCTGTAAAATCCATGTATGCTGCAGAATCCCTCCAAAAGCTCACAAAATCTCCAGATAAGTTCCAAACGTACCTAAACCTGCAGAGGACTCTAAAGACTCCAAATACAAGGTTAAAGACTCAATATATACACCTATATCATGGTTGAAAACCTAGAAAAACCATGATATATCAGCGCGCTTTTAAATCTATGAAGATGTACAAGAACCATTGTCCATATAGGACATATTGGTTATTGTTTGTAAAGGACACGATTGTTCCTCCATTGTGGCCAACAACATACGAGAAAGAGAATGCTGGGAAAAAGAGCAAATGCACTAAACTTGACTTGGAATGATATAACAACAGAATAGTTAATGAACTGAACTGGTTTGCTATGTTACGAAATTCGAATTATGAAATTTAAAGATAAGTGAATTGAATTTAAAAAAATCAGTTTTTGTTTACCGTACACTTCCAACTGTATGGTCGATGAGTTTAACGTTCGCGGAGGCATCAAGATACATGATCGCGATCTGGCGAATCGAGATTCTTGAAGGAGTGCCGACTGGAACGCTTCACGGGTTGAATGCACAGCACAGATCGCTCGAGCATATCTTGAAGCCAGCCAAACGAGTAGGCGGGTGAGTTTTGCCGCTAGCTGAGTATCATGAATTTAAGTAGACCACAAAATTGGTTAGAACATGTTTTCATTGTGGAGAGGCCAGTCTACCGAGCAACCTTTGTTGCGGACGGCTGAGCAGATTTATCCGCAGAAGGCCGAGTATCTTTTGCCGTAGGCAGCTAAGATGTTTTCTCATCGACCAGGGAGCGATCGTTTGATGATAGTACATACGAGAAATTTTGATGATAGTATATCCGAGCAGCTTTGTCCGAGCATAGAATGACGCGCCAGGATTCAAGTTTTTCAAGCGAGATCGCCAAGCATAAGCCGAGTGTGTCCGAGTACTGGTCTGGATGAGTTCGAGCATGGATTTATCGAGCAAGATTGGATCAATTTCTGTTGCGAGGTTTCTAGCGCAAATTTCCGAGAAGGTTGTGTTTTAGTCGAGATTTCATTTTGAAAATTTTAGAACTTTCGATATGGAAGTATAGGTATATACAGACCTACTCCCCCCCCCCCTTTTGAGAGGGGGGACAGCTGAACCGATCAAAATATTTGCTGCCTACGTACCATTTTTGGGGATCAAGCCGTTTCGTAGTTCAAATTGTTTCGCGTTTTTTTAAGTTGTTCGAAAGTCATAGCTTAGTAGTACTTCTTTTATGCATTAAACTCCAACCTCTTAGCATTCTGACATAGTCCATGTTGACGAGTTCATATACTCCGGAGAGATTCTCTTTGGTGATTTTATTTGGTCCACCCAGTCTGACCCTAGTTTGCTTGTCATCACTGGGCGCCATACTTTTTGTAGGACCAGATCTCGTTCGAAGAGTCGTTTACTATGAGTATTTGTCTTATGATATTGGTAGACTCTTTCTGATTCATTTTCTCGTTGATTGCGTTCATTGTTCAGGGGGTAGTTTGGAGTGAATTATCCTCGACTCCCCAAAATCGTCTTGACTCTACCAAATGTTGGAAACTTTATGCAACTATGATATGTTGACAAAACGACTCTCATGAAGTTCATCCACAAAGCCCCTAAAATCGCGCTGTAGATTGTCAGACAGTCGATTATCGTGAACTTGACAAATCTAGTCACCCCTCCAGATTGCACTGGTAACTTGATTGTTTCGAGAGTCATTTTTTCATCTCCATCGAACCCTAAAATGGCGTCAAGAAAGGCGATACTTCAAACAAACTTATGTTCATCTTCCTTAGGGTGTCGCAAAAGATCGTGTCGACGGAACTTCATGTATCAACCAGGATCCTTGTTTTGCTTTGTTCTCCGATTATTAGCTCGATAACAAAGAGATAATTGTGTGGCCGTTTGACTCATGAAATTTGCTATCTTCGAACGTTATCGTATTGTTCGGGGTCTGATAGAGCGATGACCAGGGGACGCTTACCCTTGATTATCTTTGATAATCATTGATCCTCCATGCTTGTCTCGGATAAGCATAGATCGAGGATACCATGCCTTGGAAGTATTGTGATCCTTCAATGATCATGTTTATCCTTTGTCGATTGCTTGCCTTAGGATCTTCGTCGTTTCTTTTCTTCTGCCCCCTTATCAAGAGATTTGCCCTTGCTCGTCTTGATTTGGATTGTTGCCTCGATTTATCTCGTCTAGTTGGTCTTTGGTCTTTTTTCTTCAAAATCTTTAACATTTATCGCGTTTCCAATCTCTCCGGCCACGAGTTTTGCTGCGAGCTTAATGCCCAATCTACGATAGTCGGCGGTGTGATGGCTGTACGTTTGGTTATTCTCAAAGAATGCTTTCTCGCCTTACCAGTTAGAGTTCCTTTTACATGTGTTCCATGGACCTTTTCCTCATCCGGCTAATCCGCTTCCTCGTTCGTTCGAGCCGAGTTGATAGTTGTGTGATCCGCTTGAGCTTTCGTGTCACGTATGACTGCTTGCTCTTGAACTTCTTTTGTCGTTTCCTGTATTATTGGGTAAACGGGCGTCTTTACTTGACTGCCTTGTCGACTTGTGCTTATGGGATAAGAATTTCATTTCTATATCATCGACTACGAAATCCAATGCCCGATGTAAGGCATCTGATATCGGTTGAGGTCTGGTCAGCGAGACTTAGTTCCTAAAATACGACTCGTACCACAATGCCTTCTTTAACATGTCAATGCCAGCTTTGTCGCTTAAGCCTTCGATCCTCGACACCACCTTCTTGAATTTTCCGATAAAGTTCGTTAGGATTTCATTCGGACCTTGGTACATCGACCATAGATCAACGTTAAAAGTCTCCCAATCCATGAATATCGAGTATTGCTTCATGAACCCGAGGACAGTTGTTGGAAGCTGCTGATAAATTTTCGTTCTAGTTTGTAGAACCACTCGAGCGTGGCTCCTTTTAAGTGTTTTACTAACATGAGGCATAAACCAATGTGCTTTTCCATTTCCTTCAGATTGTCTCTCCCCATTGCTATGCGGAATGTAACGTCCCCTTCCCGTTATCCGCTGGCCGGCCAACAATCAATCAAGAATATGACCGGAAAAACCCGTGCAGGCCAACGAGAAGAGTTTGTCACAATACGAAAACCAGAGATGGTCCGGTTTGAGTCAATGGCTCGAACCAAACCATCCTTGATTATGTTTACCTCGTTTCCACGATACACGGATTTTCAACATGTACCGCTTTCATGAGTTGTGTTTTGTTCGGAAAAAAACGTATGTCAGAGAATATTTCCGTTTTTAAGTATTATAAATATTTTAAAATTTTAATCTAACTTAAGAGTTTCTGAAATATAACTTATGGGGCTCCCCAAAACCGAAACCGAAATAAACCATGAAATCGAGTCGAAAACAAACCACATAATGCGAACCCTCAAACTACTCCAAGTGTCCTACGCGTCCGCCGAGATAAGCCCAACCTGAAAAACACAAATGAGTCTAATGAGCAATCTAAGATTACCTAGTGAGTTAGCTCCCAACTAAACAAGTGATATACCATGGATTTTAGGATTTTTAACCATGGTATATATTTCTTATCGAGTCTTTTAGAGTCCTTTAGAGTTCTATTATCTATGTTTTCAGGTCTAGACACGTTTGGAGCGGATTTGGAGTTTATGGCGCTTTCTGGAGCATTTTGGAGCATTTGGCCGAGAGATAGAGTTCACTGTCGATATTTGATACATGCATCGATCAACACACTTGTGGCATCGATCGATGCATATGCGGATCAGGCTTTTCTTGGCGGTTTAATGAAGAGTTTGGATATTACAACTTAAGCCCAGAAGTTTCTATAATTACAAAGAAGCCCCAGCCGAGTTTAGACCATTATATAAGAGTTTTTAAGCCATTGTTAAGGCTACGCTTTACTTACGCTTTATTCTATTTTTAGAGAGAGTTAGGGGCTGATACGGCTCTCGAAAGAGAGAGGATTTCGAACCCCAGTTATTTATTTGATTTTATAATATTTGGTTTTCTATTCATGATGTTTTCTGTTTCGATGATCATGTCTGAGTAGATTACCTGTTAAGTTTAGGGATTCTCATTATGGATTTCATAGAATTATAGGTTAATAAATCTGTAGGGATTCATATCTGTTAGTTCTTCATCTAGGATTGTTCTTATTGCTTGATCTGAATTAGCTACCCAGATTTATGATGTTAGGTTGATTGATACAACGACAGTTGGTTAATTAGCTAGAAAGAACCTAGATGAGCAATTTAATTACTCGCAAAGGAATTTGGTTTAATTAGATTGTGAACATATCGAACTTGGAATTAAAGTTGGTTTAATCTGTTAGTAATTGCAAAGGAATTTGGATTGCTGCACTTAGACTTAGAGAATTCTCGCAACGACAGTTGGTTAATTCTATATCTCTGTTTGAGTTCTAGAACAGTTCTTAATTAGATCCCGATTGATTGATTGCTTGTGTTCCTGATTTCCTGAGAATTCCCTAGACTTAACGCATTCGCTTTCTTGCTTACAAACTCGCTTGATTTACTTTCTGCTGTCTGATTTACTGCTTTCTCATTACTCTCACCTAGTTTAATCTTTATCGTTCTAATTCTATCGTTGACCGGAGTCTCTGTAGATTCGATACCCTAAGTATTACAATTACATCACTGTGCACTTGCAGTTAGTATAGGGATTAATTCTTGACCTATCAAGTTTTTGGCGCCGTTGACGGGGACTCTTTTGAGTCTCCGATAGATTTGAACTTAGGGTTTAGACTAGGTTTTTCGTTTTTGTTTTTGTTTACTAATTTTTCTGTTTTTCTTTTTCTTGCGTTTCAGGTACGCCTGTAATCGCTCTGCATCGATCGACACAGTCCTATGTGTCGATCGTCACATCTTCGCACCTGCATCGATCGACACTGCTTTGCATCGATCGACACAGCGCGTAAGATGATGGGAATGATGGAACGGTTATTGGAAAATCAGAAGAATAACCCCTTCTGCAGAGACTATGGTTCTTGTTCATTCACCAGGGATTATGAATCTTTGTCATATCAGCCTATTCCCTTTCAGAATACGCAATCTGATAAGCTGATAAGTATGATGGAGTAGTTACTGGAAAGACAGGAAGAGGAAATGAACTACATAAATGGTTCTGGGTTTCAAGGAAACAGGTATGGAAATCAGCAAGGCAATTCCTATCAAAGGACTTATGAATCATCCTCCTATCAGGTACCTCCTGCAGCTAATGCTTATAAGAGCAAGATAGAATCCATGATGGAGCAGCTGCTAGAGGATCAGACTAAGACTGTTGTGGACTTCGACAGAAAGCTGCATGCTATGCATGAAAATCGTAATGGAAAGTTTGAATCTTTGAACACGCATGTGAAGAAGCTGGATGTTCGGGTTCAACAAACAGCTGAAACAATACAAAGTCAGAATGAAGCTAAGAGAGCTGAACAGAAGCTGCACATCAATGTTGTGACCATAAGAGATGGGATTGACTTGCTGGAAGAAGAAGAGAGCATAATCTCGGATTTCTGGATGAATTTTGTCTGTCTGAGACTTGCATCGATCGACACAACTCAAGCATCGATCGACACAGTCCCGATACGTCTGATGAAACTGCTCGAAATCGCCTCATGTCGATCGACACATATCGTGCATCGGTCGACATAGATCGCAGACGGGACCAAACACCTGTAACAGTCCCAGAAAGAGTCTATAAGCCCTCTGTGCCGTATCCTAAGGTTCCTAAACTGTCTAAACAGGAGCTAGAAGTGGCTAACTGCATGAAAGTGATGGATAGGAAGCAGAAAGCCACCATTGATGGACATACCTTCAGTGTTGAGGTGGAACCAAAGGTTCCTATTGCAGAGGAGAAGATGGCAGTTCATTCTGAACTTGCTCTAACATCTTCAGAAACTGCAACTACTCTTAAGCAAAAACCTCCTGATCTCTTGCATCCACCAAAGCACAGGTATAAAAATCCTAATCTTAAACCTCCTAATCCATCAGCTGTGAATGCAGGAAAACGCAGAATCCCACCCAAGCTTCGCTCCCGCCCTGATTCTATTCCTTTGTTCCTTGGGAGATCTCATGATCCAAAAGCCTATACACCTCCTTGGATGAAGAGATATTCGCAGAGACACTCAAAGTCTCTGTTGAAACCACCGTGAGTCCGATCCCTTTCCATAGTCAAGCTATTGACTTTAAACAAGCGCTGAGTGGGAGGCAACCCACTAGTAGGTTCGTTTTTGTTTTCATTTTTCGTTTTGTTTTGGTATTTTGATTTTTCTGTTTGAGTGTGTTCAGAGCCGAGAGAAACATGCAGAATCGCACTGCATCGATCGACACACATAGTGAATCGGTCGACACAGTTGTGATTTACGGTTAGCCGAATTAATTGCGGTTCAGACATCAGTTATCTACGTAACCGCGGGCAAATTCGCCTAGCATCGATCGACACACTTGTGGCATCGATCGACGCAGGACAACGACAGGTAAGTAATCCGCAACTTTTCGAACTGTTCTTCAGATTTGATTATTTTTCTCACCAATCCTGAGCTTGATTATACTAGGGACAGTGTAGTTTAAGTGTGGGGGAGGTCGCTACTGACGCACGCTTTTGTTTTCTTAGAGTCAGTCTTTTGTTTTTCAAAAATTTGTTTTATTGAGTCAAAATTGTATGAAACTATGATTTTCCGAGGAAAATTTTCGCTTGAACAGGAACTAAATGACCATTGGACAGACTTGCAGGGCCTCTATGACTGTTAGAAAACCCAACACGGATCAGTCTACTGAGAACGCCCATATCACTTCAGGTATCAGAGGATCCTTTTACTGACTTCACTCTAATACTGACTTAATTTTCTCACCTAAGGGCTTGGTATACCTTGAGTCGGATTCCTTTGTTAGTTCTGACACAGCTTGTAAACCTGTCCTATTTGGTTCCCTTCTCCCCTTCCATAAAATAAAAAAAAAAAGTAATAAATTGAGGATGAGCTAGTAGCTCCGAAGTGGTCTCTGGGAGTGGTAGCTACAACTATCATCTCCTGTGCATCCATGGAATGTGTCCAAAGTACACCCCATAACGGGAAGAACACTGATAAAAAAAAAATGATACCCAGTGGGGAAAAATCAGTTGTTAAGGAAGGGAAAGAGAAGAAAGGGACCAGAGAAAGATAGTATGGTGGTCTAGAGCTGACAAGGTAAGAATCCATGTGCCCTTTGATCGATAATCCTTAGGTGAGACCGCACTTAATTTCTTAAGAAGTCAGTAGGGTGAATTTGAATGCATGAATGTGATTGTGGAGTTTACTTAGGACAGTTGCTAAGTGTGGGGGAAGTATATTGTGGTCTTGAGTTCTGTAGGAAAGTTTTCAGTGGATTGCTAAGCGAATGCGAATGCGAAAGTTCCTAGGACGAAATGAGTTTATGTGTTTTCAAACTTCTTCTCTTATATTTTGGTTCTTTACTTGCTTGAGGGCAAGCAAAAGCTAAGTGTGGGGGAGTTGATATACCATGGATTTTAGGGTTTTTAACCATGGTATATATTTCTTATCGAGTCTTTTAGAGTCCTTTAGAGTCCTATTATCTATGTTTTCAGGTCTAGACACGTTTGGAGCGGATTTGGAGTTTATGGCGCTTTCTGGAGCATTTTGGAGCATTTTGGAGCATTTTGGAGCATTTGGCCGAGAGATAGAGTTCACTGTCGATATTTGATACATGCATCGATCGACACACTTGTGGCATCGATCGATGCATATGCGGATCAGGCTTTTCTCGGCGTTTTAATGAAGAGTTTGGATATTACAACTTAAGCCCAGAAGTTTCTACAATTACGAAGAAGCCCCAGCCGAGTTTAGGCCATTATATAAGAGTTTTTATGCCATTGTTTAGGCTACGCTTTACTTACGCTTTATTCTATTTTCAGAGAGAGTTAGGGGCTGATCCGGCTCTCGAAAGAGAGAGGATTTCGAACCCCAGTTCTTTATTTGATTTTATAATATTTGGTTTTCTATTCATGATGTTTTCTGTTTCGATGATCATGTCTTAGTAGATTACATGTTAAGTTTAGGGATTCTCATTAGGGATTTCATGGAATTATAGGTTAATAAATCTGTAGGGATTCATATATTTTAGTTCTTCATCTAGGATTGTTCTTATTGCTTGATCTGAATTAGCTACCAAGATTTATGATGTTAGGTTGATTGATACAACGACAGTTGGTTAATTAGCTAGAAAGAACCTAGATGAGCAATTTAATTACTCGCAAAGGAATTTGGTTTAATTAGATTGTGAACATATCGAACTTGGAATTAAAGTTGGTTTAATCTGTTAGTAATTGCAAAGGAATTTGGATTGCTGCACTTAGACTTAGAGAATTCTCGCAACGACAGTTGGTTAATTCAATATCTGTGTTTGAGTTCTAGAACAGTTCTTAATTAGATCCCGATTGATTGATTGCTTGTGTTCCTGATTTCCTGAGAATTTCCTAGACTTAACGCCTTCGCTTTCTTGCTTACAAACTCGCTTGATTTACTTTCTGCTGTCTGATTTACTGCTTTCTCATTACTTTCACCTAGTTTAATCTTTATCGTTCTAAATCTATCGTTGACCGGAGTCTCTGTGAATTCGATACCCTAAGTACTACAATTACATCACTGTGCACTTGCAGTTAGTATAGGGATTAATTCTTGACCTATCAACAAGCTTCTAAGCTAACTGAATCCCACCCAAACCCAAATTAACAAACAATAACAAGCTGTAAAGTAAAATAGTTTATTACCTTCTAACAACACGTAATGAGCTCCACAAAACACAAGCATTAATAACAACACATATCATCATAAACGGAAATCAAGAACATTGCGGCACATGCCCTCCATTAGACTCGATATAACTAACACAGTAGTAACACTAACTCCACACCATTGGGTCCACTTCGCAAAATTGGTAACTTCCATGGGAACACTTAGCTACCCCATGATAACTAAAACCTCTCACGAATCCTAGACGTAAACACGAAGTCCTACGACTAGAACGCTGTTCTCTTCCTATCGATATGCTGTGACTCGGGCTACCTCTAGATAACCGAAGATTCCATGCAGTCCGGCCCTATGCGACCCCTTATTCTCAAGACTACACACCTAAAGCCGTCACTCCATAGGTTCACACCTGTCAGAACCACTACCCGAAGATACACGAACTGACCAGGAACTCAACTCCCGAGGATCCAATCGGGCAGGAAGTACTGGAACACCATCTCTATACTTGTGGGACCTAACGCACCCTATAGAGACCTAATAACAATAATGTAAACAAGCAGACTTACTGGGACTCTATCATGCAAGACCGACAAGGTAAAATAGAAGCACTATCTCAATCCACGTACTCACTCTATCCCGCAAGTCCTACCACCACTCATCAACACAACATGACTTATCCGGTCCTGCACCGAAATAGGTATCCATATCCAGACTTATTCGGTCCCGTGCCGTAGTAAGTATCTACCAGTACAATCTACTCTGCCCAACACCGAAGTAGATGAACCAATCAAGTAATCATCAGTATACTCGACCCAATATCGGATTAGATAACAATCACACAATCAACAGTCTACCTGGCCCAAACTAGAGTAGATAACAATCACACAATCAATAGTCTACCCGGCCCAACACCAGATTAGATAACAATCACACAATCAACAGTCTATCCGGCTCAACACCGGAGTAGATAACAATCACACAATCAATCACATCACCAATCAGATAATTACTTAGGTTTAATTAATTTTTAGTTCTTAGTTTTAACCTAATTCATTTTAATCGCTACCTTGGGATTAGTAAGCTTACTAACCCTGAAGGGCCAATTCAACTTATCTTAAATTCATAGTTTTTAATAACTCAATTATCTTACCGCTAGATTGGAGTTAGTAAACTTACTTAAATCCCTAGACGGTTCAACCCCATATTATATCTTCTAAAATTCCTATTTCAATAGTTCTATGTTTAATTATTCAAATTCGTCAGGTTGAGATTAGTAAACTTACTAATCTCCTGACGCCCTAATAATTTATGATTAATTATTTAACCCAATCCAATTATCATACTCTAAGGTTTGTTATGTGTTTTAACCATATTTTAATCAACTCATATTTTCCCTATATAAATTCATTTAGATATGTTCTTATAATATATATATATATATATATATGTATATATGTCCTAGCATGCCGTTATATATGTATGCAACACCCAATCAAACAATCAACGATACGATCAATCAATCAACCAATGAATAATAAATATATGCAATATTTATATCCTATTTTTTTTTTTAATTCCCGAGTTATTTAATCAACCTAACCGTTCTATCATATTACAATAATGGGATTCCTACGATTCTAAGGTTCCATAATTTTGAGGTCTATAAGAACTACCTAAATGCATCACAAAATAATTTAGCCAACTCACAGTAATATCATGATGACGGATGGACGGATTGACGAAACCACGAGACCTGACACGAACCCGACGTTAGCCCGAACCTTCCCCGAATCGTTGACTTTCTTTGACCCAAACTTGACTCGAGCGTTGACCCCGGTAATTTTGATCGTTCCTCCACACGAACCTCCAGACTGATCTCATACGATGTATAAAACAAATCGCGCGCCTAAAGGAAAAATAAATTTGGTACGTGGGATAAGCGTAGAAAAAACTCTGCTCCGGAAATATTTCACCGCTCCTCCGTCACCATCCCATATCTTGTTCCTTTTCTCTCTCTACTTTCTCTCTCTCTCTCTCTCTCTCTCTCTCTCTCTCTCTCTCTCTCTCTCTCTCTCTCTCTCTCTCTCTCTCTCTCTCTCTCTCTCTCTCTCTCTCTCTCTCTCTCTCTCTCTCTCTCTCTCTCTCTCTCTCTCTCTCTCTCTCTCTCTCTCTCTCTCTCTCTCTCTCTCTCTCTCTCTATCTTCTTCTTCTTCTTCTTCTTCTTCTTCTCCTTCTCCTTCTCCTTCTCCTTCTTCACCCTACAATTGTCACACTTTCCCTCCCCACCATGTTTATACACCAAAACCTAACCAAAAAACGTATTTCACTCCTCACTCTACACTTGTCACTCCCTTCTAGAAGGACCTTAGATGATTGCCACTACATCTTAGATTCAATGCACCCAAATTCACATACAATGCATCCACTTTCTTCTAGAAATATTTTGTGGCCCATGCTTATTTTTGGGCTTGATTTATGTAAAAAACCACTCCATCTCTCAGCTCAAACCTTCTTGATCCAAACCCATGTCCACATAATTTTATTTTTAATTTTTGCTCATTAATTACTCCTTAATGATCCAAAATCATATCTTAAAACATGAGTAAAATCTTTCCAAATACTTTTAACCATAGCTCATATATATTTTAATAGTGATGTGGTCGAAAATTCATAATTTTTGGAGTACTTTAGAGGCATTTCCGTCTTTTTCTCGGTTTTGTCGGTTTCCGTTCCCGACAGCCCGTAACCCTCCAAAATTCTGATTTCCGAGATCTCTGACGTCTAAGTAATCTTTTTAAATAAAAATAATATTAATTGGTCCATAAAAGCTTCCCGTCTTCACTTTTAGTGAATTTACCAAAATACCCCTGAGCTTTCAAATTTACTGAAATGATATCCAGTGACTTTCTGTTGACTTGTAATATGCTCGTTGAAGTTAGCTTGAGACTGGGTATTACGCGGAAGGCCATAATATGTGCATTAGGATTGGATGTTACTTTGTAAAAAGGGATTTTGAGTTTGCATGGATTAGAAATTCTTGTTTCGGTAATTCGAGCTGTGAATTTTGTTTTCGCATTTTCTACAAGACACGGTCGATGTCAGGTGCTGCGCTCATTTCCTTGTGAATTTGTGATTGTACAAATTCCATCTCGGCGGCTGCTTGTGCTAGCGTGGCTATAATATCGTTGAGTTCATCTCGGCTTGTTACTCTTTGCCCCTCAGTTGGCTCGCTTTGTTGAGTCTGCCTGACGTTTCCTACTTCCTTTATGAGTTCATTTTGTCCGGTCGAGAGCGTACTGATCCATTCTTATCCTTTTTCTTCATTGTCAGATTGTTGTTTAGTTTGTATTTAGGTAAGGTTGGATCTTTGTCTATGCAATTTTCTTTGTCGAAGTCGATAGCTATCACGAGCCTTCTCGGTCGGAGCAGTGGTGGTGGATCCGTTGTGTTGGATCTGACCGATGGAAGGAAAGGCTCGTTTGAAAGGTGCGGATGATGTTGCGTAGGGTTTCTCGTTGAGCCGCCAGGCATTGATAAAGCGAGTCGCCTATGCTCAGTTGTGGTAAAGTTCACCGCTCAGATGTTCCTTGCTTGGTTTTTGGTTCTGAGCCTCTCCACTATCTCGGTGAGCGTGATATTCGCCTTCTCTTGGTTCTGGGTATTTTGCATCAGTGCGACTAACATCTCCTTCAGTCCAGTCATCGTTGCATTGGCGGTTGTGGCTGCTGTGGTTGTTTCTGTAGCAACGTTGTCTACCGCGGTGTTGCATTTTCTGATGTTACCCTTCGTAGTTTGTTTACTGCGGTGTTGTTTATTTTTTCGCCGATCGCCAGTAGGTGATATGTCATGTCTCCGTCTCCATCTCCGTTTGTGGCCATCTATTCGGATTTCACGCCAAAATGTGAGAGTCCGAACTCGCACGATCGATTCTTGTAAGTTAACTTTTAGGGAAAAGAAGATTCTAAGTAAATGACCCAAAAATAGATCTGGATAATAGTTTTATTGATTCATTTGACAGAAAATAGAGTACAAAAGCGTAAGAGCCAAAGATAAAGTATAAGTGTTTATGCTAGGATTTTCAGTGTGCCTTGATCGTATGAAGTCTCTCGTCTTATATAGTCACGGCGAGTCAGTTTAGAAGATATTCACCTGCAAGATTTCAGGAAATCTTTATGTAATCGCATATTCCATTTTCGTTCGGATTTACTTTTTTGCTCAGATTTTTCTCTTCTTTCTCATATTTTATTTCCTCTTTTCTTCTTCGAGTTTATCTTTCCGTTTTTGTATTTATCCTTCCGCGACTTAAATTTATCTTCCAAATGGGCCGAAAAGGGATGATCCTAGTATGTTCGAGTATATGTCTTGTTTGTTCGACTCAAAGTCTATAGAAACCTTGTAGGTTTGGTCCAAGTTCGTATTTTGTATAGCTTATTCGGCATTTTGTCAACGACTAATAGTTTCGAGTTGGCGTATGTCGTTGTTATGAATATGGTTTTACGGCTAGTTGCACATTCGGAGAAAGAAATCGACAAGTGTCCGAGCAATTGGTCTGAGTACTATGTCATGCTCGGAACTTCTAAGGATTGTGTTCTCTCGAAACTTACGAGGAATGTGTTTTTCTTGGAATTTCCAAGGAAAGTGTTCTTCTTAGAACTTCTGAGGAAAATTTTATTCTCAGAACTTTTGAGGAATGTGTTCTACTCAGAACTTCCAAGGAATGTGTTATGCTCGGAATTTCCAATGGAATATGTTCTGCTCGGAAATTCCGAGGAATGTATTCTGCTCGGAACATACGAAGGATGTACCTTGCTCGGAATGTCAGAGCAGTGCATTTTGCTCGGAAAGTCAGAGCATTTCATCTTGCTCGGAAATTCCAGCAGTGTATCATGCTTGGAATGTCCGCACAGGCTGTCTTGCTTGGATTGTCCGAGCAGTCTGTCCTTCTTGGATTGTCCGAGCAGTTTTTCCTTCTTGGATTGTCCGAGAAGGTTTCTTTTCTCGGACTTTTCGAGAAAATTTCCATGCTTGGATCATCCGAGAATGTTGTCTGAGCGCCTGTGATTGTCCACAGATTTTTTTAATAGTGATGCGCCTATCTAAGGGAACCATCCAGTTAGTATGATTGCTTTGAGGTTTGGCTAAGTGGTTTCGTATGTTTTATATGAAACATCATCATACAAAACGTCGTCCGTACGAAGTGTTGTTGGTACGGACCTGACTATGTCCGATTGCTTAACCCGTATTCGACTATTGATTTTCGTCGAGGATGATTTTGACTTCAACAGAAATCATCACCAATAACAGGAAGAAAATCACCTCAATCTTGCTGAGTTAGTTCTGTAAAAAGTGAAACATCAAATTTAAGTAGATTAACACCGTAATATCCACAACAAAACAGCCATGCAAAAGCGACAAAAAACAATCATTGATGCACTCAAGAAACGGCTCCATAAGCATAAAGAGAACTGGGAAGATGAGTTAGATTGGGTGCTATGTTCGCACCTAACCACCCCAAGACGCCGCTCAAACCAAACTCCATTCTCATTAGCTCACAGAGTCGAAGCAATGTCACATTCTGAAACCGGTCTCCCGGCCTTTCGATGTTCTAGGCTCATCGAAAACCCCTACCTCAATGAAAAAATGTTCCTGGAAAACCTCGACTCGCTTGAGGAACAGAGAGACGAATTTTTCCTACGAATAGAAAATTATCAACATCTTAGAGCTAGATAATATAACAAGACGATTTGAGGACGACATCTAACATAAAGGGATCTTGTCTTCCAAGAAGTGACGAACGAATGATGTAGATACCAAAAATTCTTGAACATTTATACTACACATAAAGCAAAGTTTAAGTATGTACTATAATAGTTTAGAGAGAGGTAAGTTGAAAGTGCAGATTAGGCAAGTATATAAGTGCAGAAAGTAAGACACACAAAGTTTGTTCATGGGGTTCGATTTTTTCTACTCCCCGGGACCTCGTCCACATTTCAAATTCACTTGAATAGAAAGTAATCCCACCAATTACAAACGAATAGATCAAACCCTATTGAACTACCACTCTATCCAATACAAGAACTCTTCAGGATCAAACACCTGAACTAAACTCCCCTAGAGCTTAGACTTTCTCACAAATACAAAAGCCCTCTTGAGTTTTTATTCTCTCAGCTCTTCCATCTTCTCCAGGATCTCTGGACCACGTTCTTTTCTGACGTACCGAAGCACTCTCATATGTGCACCAACATGACTAAAGAAACGGTATCAAGTACGCATGCAACAGACACAATTAGCGCAACAGCAACAATGTCCCAACAATGTAGATTCCTTGGTCACCTTGATAACACAAGCACACACCGCGAAACTATGTCGCACAACGATCACCCACATAAACCACTTTTACTTTTGGGTCTTTTGTGGTCACAAGGACACCTTTCTTCTAAGATCACACTGTAATGCCCCCTTCCTGTTTTCCGCTGACCGACAAGCTGATCGGCCAACAATCAAACAAGAACATGACCGATCGAACCCGAGCAGTCATACGAGAAGAGTTTGTCACAATACGAAAGCCAGAGACAATCCGGTTTGAGACAAAGGCTCGAACCAAACCATCTTTGACTCCGTTTACCTCGTTTCCACGATACGAGGCTTCTCAACCTGTACCGCTTCCACGAGTTATGTTCGGTTCGGACGAAACCGTATATCAGGGAATTATTCCATTTTTATTACTTTAAAATCATAAAATTTATTCATAACAATATACGGTCTAATACAAAACATTTAGCGGGACGTCCCAACAAAATCCGAAACCAAAAGTAAAGTCAAAACGCGTAACAATCGATACCCAACGCCAAGCCGAGACTACTCCGAGTGTCCTACGCGTCCGCCGAGCTACGCCAAACCTGAAAAACACAAAAGAGTCTAATGAGCAATCTAAGATTACCCAGTGAGACGGCTCCCAACTAAAGGTTTCTAATAATCTAATGAACCCGCCCAAACACAAAATAACAATCAAGTATAAATATCTGGTCACGTGCTACCAAGACGTGACGAGCTCCATAACACACAAGCAATCATATATCAACACAACAACACAAAAGCAATCAAGGGAATCGAGAACACTGCGGCACATGCTCTCGATGAAACTCGATCTATCTATCGCGGCTCTCCACACTCCACACCATCTAGGCCCACTCTGCGAACTCGGTGACTTCCACGGGAACACTTAGCTGCCGCCACAGTAGCTAAAACCTCCCACGACTCCTAAGCGATAACACGAAGTCCAACGGTTAGGACACCGTTCTCCGTCCATCGATACGCGGTGACTCATTCTACCCTTAGATAACCCAAGTTTCCATGGAGTCCGGCCCTAGGACGCGACCCCGTATTCTCCGGACCACACACCTACCGGCGTCACTCAGTAGGTTAACACCATAACCAGAACCACTGCCCGAAGGCACGTGTCTAATCAGGTAACTACCCGAGGATCAAATCGGGTCGGAAGTACCGGAACTCCATCTCTAGACTTGTGGGATCTAACGCGCCCTATAGAATCCGAATAACAGGAATGTAAACAAGCAGACTCACTAGGACTCTATCACACAATACCAACAAGTCAACTAGAACTACTATCACAATCCCCAATCAATCCCGTCCCGCAAGTCCTATCATCAACTTCCACATCACCCAACCCTACACTTACCCGGTCCCGCACCAGAGTAAGTATCTACCAGTACAGTCTATCCGGCCCAACACCGCAGCAGATAAACAATCAAGCAATCAGCGGCCTACTCGGCCCAACACCGAGGTAGATAAACAATCACACAAGAAAACAATCACAACACCACACAAACAATTATTAGGTTTATTAGTCTTTTAATATTTCTTTAACCTTTCCTTATTCAATCCGCTACCTTGGGATTAGTGGATTACTAATCCCGTAGACGGACCATCAATCACTTTTTTTATTTACCACTTCCTAAGTATCTTTTAATATGTCCTCGATATGTCGGTTTAGAGTTAGTAAGTTTACTAACTCTCCGACATCTCATTATTTATTAACTTTCATTCATTAATCCACCCCGTTATTATATTCTAAGTGTGTTATGTATTTTAACCGTATTTTAATCACTCATAATTTCCCGTATATAGATTCATTTATATACGTTCTTATATACTTATATATGCATATGTCCTAGAATGCCGTTCTATATGTATGCATCACCCAATCAAGCAATCAACGAACTATCAATCAATTAATGCAACACTCAATCAAGCAATATACGAACTATCAACGATTACGGATATAAGCTAACTAGCATGCATCTCTTAACCTAACCGTTTAATTAATTAACCGAGTTATTAATCAACCTGGCCGTTTTAACCAATTTAGTCATCAAGGTATGCAACCTATAACTATGGTTTATAAATTATGGATCTATATGTTCTATTCTAAATGAAACACACAATTTAGCCGACTCACAGTGTTATTATGAAGACGGATGGATGGATTGATGGAACCCCGAGACCCGACACGAACCCGCTGCTAACACGAACCTTCCCCGAACCTCCATTGTTTTGACCCAACCTTGACCCGCACTTGACCTTGGTGATTTCGAACCTCCGGATAACCCTCATATGATGGCTACTACAACCGTCTATCCTATTTCTAAATAAAAGAAATCTGGTTTATCGGGAAGATTATTACGTCGGAAAAATTTCTTTCCGATGAATATTCTTCGGAATATTCCAACGTAGTAATATTCCTTTTCCCATCTTTCTTCTATTTTTTTTCTCTCTCTCTCTCCTCCATTTCTCTCCTCCCTCTCTTTCTCTCCTCCGGCTCCTCCTTCTTCTCTCCTCCCTCCGGCTTCTTCTTCTTCTCTCGGCTCCTCCTCCTTCTTCTTGCCGCCTCCTTCTTCTTCTTCTTCCTCCCTTCTCTCTCTCTTCTTTCTCTATTATTTACTACTCTTGTTGAGAAGTGTTTTTGGTGTGAAGAAAAGTAAGGGGTGGAGGCTTCCTTTTATAGCCAAAGTGGTGTGATCTCCACCTTCCACTTTTCTCCTCCTCCTCTCCATCTTAAGCCACGACCTCTCCACCAAAATCCATCCAAAAACAGTGCATTGATCAACCACCATACACTTGTATCCTCCTCCATGCAGCCCTTGGATTGATGACAACACACCACCTTAGATTCATGAACCTAAAATACTAAGAAGCTTCTAAAATTCTTGGGCTAGATTTCGTAGCCCATTCTTCATACTGATCTGTATTTGGGTCTAATATAATCTTAGTAATCATCCCTAAATACCCTGGTTCAAGTCCAAGCTCCAAAGAATTTATTTTGGATTTTTAGCCACTAATTACTCCTTAATGGTATAAAAATTATAACTTCATCTAGGAGTCAAATCCTTCTGAATCCTTTCACCAATAGCTTCTACATATTCTAATGGAGCTGTGGTCAAAATCCCATAATTTTTGGTGGACTTAAGAGGGTCTTCTCGCTTGCCCGAAAATTATATCGATTTCTCGGAAAAACTTGTTGTAAGTTTAATATTTTAGAAACTCTTTAGCTGCTTCCATAAATTCACCAAGCCTCATTTTCAGATTCTAGATGATCTTAGATGAATTTAGCAATTCGAATCACTCCGTTTGCACACCCGTAGCTCCGGTTATGGATTTTACAAGTTGATCGGTTCTATCGGTTTTCTTTCCCGATAGTCCGTAAAACCCATTTAATCATCGTTTCTTCCACGTTTGGCCTTCTAAATGTTCTTTATGGACAAAAAAGAAGAACATTTGGCCCGTCTCCACTTCCGGCTCGCATTTTGGTAAATTACCACAATGCCCTTCATCTCTTGGAATTTACAGAAATGTCCCTTGTTAACTTCTTGTTGACAATTTTCTTGATACCGGGTATTACATTCTTCCCCACTTACAGGAATTCGATCTCCGAATTCTCCATTTCTACAAACTTTGAATCGGAACAGAACCCTGTAAGTCACCACTCTGAACTGATTCCACTGCTCCAATGCTCAGATGCTGAACCAATTAAACTGTACTCCCGATGCTTACTGACTTCTGAAAAACCGTCTTCCAAAATACCGATGCCTTGAACTTCCCACACTGAGAACTGAACTCACGATCACTTCTTGGTTCTCCATCTTTGATTGTTTTCACCGAACTTCTGATTCAACTCTGATCCCAAAAACACTGATTTCGTCGGAAGGATCCATGCTGATTCCTCAAAACATTTGCGCCAACTGATGATAGTCTTGAATCGACACTTTTGACTTCCCCACTCTGCTTCAACCTCCGCGAATGGCACAATACCGACTCTCCCTGAAGGAATGTTTAGTGTTTATCCTGGTTCAATTCTGTCAGATTAAACCTTACTAAACATGTTGGATCTAGGTTCTCTTGCAGAATCATAAAGGATCTCACCTAATACCTTGTTTATGCAGCGGATTAGAGAGGTATTGTCAGAGATCAGCAGAACCGCCAAGGGACAGCTCCTCCAGAGGTTCACACATGCACACTTCAGGAAAAATGGCTGCTAGACCACAGAGAGGGAGGCGCAGAGAGAGAGAGAGGAGGCGCAGAGACTTAGAAGAATTAGAGAGCTAGGTCAAGTTTTTAGTTATAAAAACCCTTGTCTAGTTCTGTTGGGCTTTTGGGCCCAAATCCCAGTCTGATTAAATCCCTTAGATTTAATCAGGCCCCTTTATTCTCTCTAAGTACAGTAAATGCCTAGCACTTTTACCGTACTTCTGCTGAACCATTCCCTCATAGTTTCCTGTTAGCTTAGGCGTGTGACCCATATGGGATCATATAATAAAGGCAATAAATCCGAGACTTATAGATCATGAGCGGACTCTAGCAAGCCATCATGACCCCCAGTATTATATGACTTATGTCTGATCATTGACATACTCTTACTTTCTAGAGACAGTACAGAGATTACTGGACATAATTCCAACAATCTCTCCATTTGATTGCTTCATCGATTCTATCTCTGACTCTCAAATCCACCAATTCTAACTCAATTGCTATGTTTCGCTTCATACATTTCTCTGCACCGATCAATGCTCCAGGCTTCCCCGATCACGCAATAATAACTCGCCCTCCATTCTCGTCGCTTAACTTGTTTTCAATAATTACCGCCTTGATTGACATATCAATTTTCTTCCTTCCAACTAAACCGCCATACTCATGCACGCCTCGATCCTCCTCGATCGCTGATCTCCACGCTTTGCTGACTCTAGAATTGTTCTTCCCATTGTTTCCCTCAAACGGTCGCTTCCACTGACTTTGGTGCTTCTGAATCTCTTCACTAACTCATCAACTAATCCGTCTTGATTTCCTCTGCCACTGATACCCAAACTATTTTCTGAATCCACACTAACTTTCTTGCAGGCTTGGGTCATACTGCTTCATGAAATAACTACTCGTCTCTCGGGTTCGGGTTCGGTCTCGTGTCCTCGTCAATCGCCCATCACGTCCTACATCAACAACCTCAACAACACTGGAACGGTTAGACCTTTTTAACTTAATCCCGATATCACTTCCTCATAGAAATATGGTTACTTAGTCATGTACGTTACGGTCACACATGGCTAAATAACAATATCCTATCAATCCATTCAATCTCGAATAAGCTTTCTAAAACCCGCTTTCACAATTCTGAGCTTATTTCTATTAAGGGGTTCTTTACATTTTCTTACCAAAACAATTCTACCCAATCAAACCAAACGATTTCGCTAATTAAAATCAAAAATCACTTTCTAGCAACCTAGCGAAATGCAAAAATTCAAAATCAACAACTACCAACCTAGCGAGCAATCACAACAATTCACAATTCTAACAACCTAGCTAGGCAATCAATCACACACAATCAATCAATCAAGCAAATCGGCGATTTAAGTCGTCTCTCTGGTTTTTGGTGGAAACCGTCTGCTCGGATCATCATCTATTTTCACATCGTAACTATATTGCATTCACAACCATCATGAGTATGCAATATAACCACTCTGCTACTCGAAACGACAACCGAAATACTCCACATCCACTACGTAAATAAAACATCTATTCACCGCATAGAGTTTTAGATATGTAGGTCCGTCGGAGTCTACATACTAGCGGTTCCCAATCTGTCCCAAAAGAAACACTGGTACACCCAACCAATATACACACATCAAAAGCGAGTTAGAGCCCTTACTTACCTGGGCCTAATCTATTTCCTAATCTCCAACATGAGGGGTACAACTCATGTGGATCCTAACCGGCAGGTGCGCCAGGAGGATGGAGTGAGTGTGGTGGTGGTGGCGTAGCGACGCTGTCTCGATCATGACACGAAAAGAGCGCAATGTACTTCTCGGCCGCAAAAGAAATAAGGCAGGAGCTGTGCTGGTGGTGTCAACAAGTGATACTCCTGGGCAACAATGGTGGTAATGATGGAACCATCCGTTGGTGGTGGCTGCTGCTAAGTGATCCCGAACTCCTGAGTCTCCGATAACTTGATCACCATGTCATCGGGGATGAATATCGGTGGTGCATGCGCTGCTGACGGTGGTACTCCGGATGTAGCCGATCATAAGATGACTCTGGAGCGGTTAGTTGGCTCGACACTGGTAATTACGTGCTCCGGAATAGGCTTGCGAAATACGGGAATGCTCTGTAGACTAGGAGTATGGCCCTGGACTAACTGGAGTAGATCGAATAGACTCACGGTCCTCCATGCTGATGTTGCTCTTCCTGTCGTGGCACCCACACACACACCAATCCTCCTAGGACAACTCTGCTGTGTGACTGCAACAAAACACCAAATGATTAGCACAATCTTAATAAATTTTCTAACATACCCAATCCCCCGTATTGACGGACGTGACTCGGATTCCTAATGGTTGCATTGGCGACACATTTTGACTCGATAAAACATTGAAAACTTTGAAAACCCAGAATTTTCGAACCCATGACGAACCTGGCTCTGATACCACCTTTTGTAACGCCCCCTTCCCGTTTTCCGCTGACCGACGAGCTGATCGGCCAACAATCAAACAAGAATATGACCGATCGAACCCGAGCAGTCATACGAGAAGAGTTTGTCACATTACGAAAGCCACAGACAATCCGGTTTGAGACAAATGCTCGAACCAAACCATCTTTGACTCCGTTTACCTCGTTTCCATGATACGAGGCTTCTCAACCCGTACCGCTTCCACGAGTTTTGTTCGGTTCGGAAGAAACCGTATATCAGGGAATTATTCCATTTTTATTACTTTAAAATCATAAAATTTATTCATAACAATATATGGTCTAATACAAAACATTTAGCGGGACGTCCCAACAAAATCCGAAACCAAAAGTAAAGTCAAAATGCCCAACAATCGATACCCAACGCCAACCCGAGACTACTCCGAGTGTCCTACGCGTCCGCCGAGCTACGCCAAACCTGAAAAACACAAAAGAGTCTAATGAGCAATCTAAGATTACCCAGTGAGACGGCTCCCAACTAAAGGCTTCTAATAAATTAATAATCCCGCCCAAACCCAAAATAACAATCAAGTATAAATATCTGATCACGTGCTACCAAGACGTGATGAGCTCCATAACACACAAGCAATCAAATATCAACACAACAACACAAAAGCAATCAAGGGAATCGAGAACACTGCGGCACATGCTCTCGATGAAACTCGATCTATCTATCGCGGCTCTCCACACTCCACACCATCTGGGCCCACTCTACGAACTCAGTGACTTCCACGGGAACACTTAGCTGCCGCCACAGTAGCTAAAACCTCCCACGACTCCTAAGCGATAACACGAAGTCCAACGGCTAGGACACCGTTCTCCGTCCATCGATACGCGGTGACTCATTCTACCCTTAGATAACCCAAGTTTCCATGCAGTCCGGCCCTAGGACGCGACCCCGTATTCTCTGGACCACACACCTACCGGCGTCACTCAGTAGGTTAACACCATAACCAGCACCACTGCTCGAAGGCACGTGTCTAATCAGGTAACTACCCGAGGATCCAATCGGGTCGGAAGTACCGGAACGCCATCTCTAGACTTGCGGGATCTAACGCGCCCTATAGAGTCCTAATAACAGGAATGTAAACAAGCAGACTAACTGGGACTCTATCACACAATACCAACAAGTCAACTAGAACTACTATCACAATCCCCAATAAATCCCTTCCCGCAAGTCCTATCATCAACTTCCACATCACCCAACCCTACACTTACTCGGTCCCACACCAGAGTAAGTATCTACCTGTACAGTCTACCCGGCCCAACACCGCAGCAGATAAACAATCAAGCAATCAGCGGTCTACTCGGCCCAACACCGAAGTAGATAAACAATCACAACACCACACAAACAATTATTAGGTTTATTAGTCTTTTAATATTTCTTTAACCTTTCCTTATTCAATCCGCTACCTTGGGATTAGTGGATTACTAATCCCGTAGACGGACCATCAATCACTTCTTTTATTTACTAACTCTCCGACATCTCATTATTTATTAACTTTCATTCATTAATCCACCCCGTTATTATATTCTAAGTGTGTTATGTATTTTAACCGTATTTTAATCACTCATAATTTCCCGTATATAGATTCATTTAGATACGTTCTTATATACTTATATATGCATATGTCCTAGCATGTCGTTCTATATGTATGCATCACCCAATCAAGCAATCAACGAACTATCGATCAATTAATGCTACACTCAATCAAGCAATATACGAACTATCAAGATTACGGATATAAGCTAACTAGCATGCATCTCTTAACCTAACCGTTTAATTAATTAACCGAGTTATTAATCAACCTAGCCGTTCTAACCAATTCAATCATCAAGGTATGCAACATATAACTATGGTTTATAAATTATGGATCTATATGTTTTATTCTAAATGCAACACACAATTTAGCCGACTCACAGTTTTATTATGACGACGGATGGATGGATTGATGGAACTCCGAGACCCGACACGAACCCGCTGCTAACACGAACCTTCCCCGAACCTCCATTGTTTTGACCACCTGCACTTGACCTTGGTGACTCTGAACCTCCGGATAATCCTCATATGATGGCTACTACAACCATCTATCCTATTTCTAAATAAAAGAAATCCGGTTTATCTGGAAGATTATTACGTCGGAAAAATTTCTTTCCGAGGAATATTCTTCGGAATATTCCGACGTAGTAATATTCCTTTCCCCATGTTTTTCTATTTTTATCTATCTCTATCCTCCATTTCTCTCTCTCCTCCGGCTTCTCCTTCTTCTCTCCTCCCTCCGGCTTCTTCTTCTTCTCCCGGCTCTTCCTCCTCCTCCTTCTTCTTGCCGCCTCCTTCTTATTCTTCTTCCTCCCTTCTCTCTCTCTTCTCCCTCTATTCTTTCTCTCTTCTTTACTACTCTTATTGATAAGTGTTTTTGGTGTGAAGAAAAGTGAGGGGTGGAGGCTTCCTTTTATAGCCAAAGTGGTGTGATCCCCACCTTCCACTTGTCTCCTCTTCCTCTCCATCTTATGCCACGACCTCTCCACCAAAATCCATCCAAAAACAATGCATTTGATCAACCACCATCCACTTGTAGCCTCCTCCACGCAGCCCTTGGATTGATGACAACACACCACCTTAGATTCATGAACCTAAAATACTAAGAAGCTTCTAAAATTCTTGGGCTAGATTTCGTGGCCTATTCTTCATACTGAGATGGATTTGGGTCCAATATAATCTTAGTAATCATCCCTAAATACCCTGGTTCAATCCCAAGCTCCAAAGAATTTATTTTGGATTTTTAGCCACTAATTACTCATTAATGGTCTAAAACTTATAACTTCATCTAGGTGTCAAATCATGATGAATCCTTTCACCCATAGCTTCTACATATTCTAATGTAGCTGTGGTCAAAATCTCATAATTTTTGGTGGACTTTAGAGGGTATTCTCGCTTGCCCGAACATTGTATCGGTTTCTCGTAAAAACTGGTTGTACGTTTAATATTTTAGAAACTCTTTAGCTAATTTCATAAATTCACCAATCCTCATTTTCAGATTCTAGATGATCGTAGATGAATTTAGCAATTCGAATCACTCCGTTTGGAGACCCGTAGCTCCGGTTATGGATTTTACAAGTTGATCGGTTCTATCGGTTTTCTTTCCCGATAGTCCGTAAAACCCATTTAATCTCCGTTTCTTCCACGTCTGGTCTTCTAAATGTTCTTTATGGACAAAAAGAAGAACACTTGGCATGTCTCCACTTCCGGCTCGCGTTTTGGTAAATTATCACAATGCCCTTCATCTCTTGGAATTTACAGAAATGCCCCTTGTTGACTTCCAAAGCACTCTCATATGTGCACCAACATGACTAAGGAAACGGTATCAAGCACGCATGCAACAGACACCACTGGCGCAACAACAACAATGTCTTCCAACAATGTAGATTCCTTGATCACCATGATAACACAAGCACACACCGCGAAACTATGTCGCACAACGATCACCCACATAAACCATTTTTTCTTTTGGGTCTTTTGTGGTCATAAGGACACTTTTCTTCTAAGGCCACGCCCTCAATATATATCAGCTTGAATCTTGACCTCCAAGCTTCTTCAATCACCAAAATAGAAGATTTCCTCTTTGTTAGAACATTCTAGTTCTTTTTAGGAAATATTCTTTTTTTCTTACTTCACATAGGAATATGTAAACACTCCAAAGCTGCTATATTCTTTCTAATATCTTCATCCAGCTCAGCAAACAACTCATAAACCGAATCATATCATAAAGATTCGTTCATATCTCATCAATCCAACATATCTACGTCCTGAATTACGTCTTATACAACCCTTTGTACTACACCGTGTACTACTCTGCAACTGATACATTAACTGGTACGTTGAATGTATCTTCATAAGTTTCACAAATATGGATCTATATGTGATATACTAATAACAATGTTGATGTTGGTTTGTCAGCCACTACCAGCTGCAGCTAGCGGATGCGGTAAGTTATTATTCGTTTACTTTTCACAACCAACCGTCAATTAGAAATTTAAACTGTATAATACTCCGGTTAAACGTTGTGGCTATTATTTAGACCCAAAAAAAACGTTGCGGCTATTACTAACTTCTACAATAAATATACAAATAATAACATGTAACCGCCAGCCATAGTTACCAGCGGGTGACAAACAAACATAGTAATTATTAATTAAGATTGCATATATGGTCCCTTTTTATAGATCAAACTTCAGTTAGGTACAAACTACGAACTAATTCAAATGCGACGTGATGGAAAATAATGGTAGTGACACTTATCTATAAATCTCGTTTTCTTGCTATAGTTTCTACTTTATTTCCTATAATGTTGTCCACACAAAAATATAATATGCCCACATTATGAATAGATTATTGATATTAGTTTAACCTAACAACAAAGGAAATATATAAACTCATTCCATTTTATCTTGCCTTAATCTCAGTTTTTTTCGACTTTCTTTTTCTATTTTATGAAAATGTACACCTGGTAAGAACAAATTATAAGATTCCTTTTAAAAACAGAAGGACAAAAAAAAAACAAGTATCACATTAAGTTTATTGTTATTATCCCGAATTTAACTAAGATTATACCAAATCTTTCGTTATTTATGAATCGATTGACGTTTCAAAATAGTCACGAAAAATTTCTCTATACAATTATATACCACTTCTCAAAATTAAAAGTTACTTTCATTTAACTTTTACGGTTGTAAGTGGTTGCGGGTAAATATTTTTTAGGAAAAATTCAAAATTCATTTTAAAATTAAATATATGTAATAAATTAAAATTTAAAATTTGAATATTATAATTACTAAATATATGAATATTTTTAACTTTTTAATTAATATTCACTAACCATCTATTATAATTTTATGTATATTTTATCAAAAAGAAAATTTGATAAAATTTTCTATATATCATGACTTCCATAAACATATCATTATGAAATCTATATGTTTCTGATTAAAACTTAATATCTAATCTATTACTTTTGTTGTTAATTATGTTAAACTAGTGTTTTGGTATTTAACATTATAATATAGTTTTGGATATTTTATAGTTAAATTTCGTGTTTATTTTAATTTTTTCTTTAACTATAATTGTATTTACAAATTAATTAATCAAAAATATTTTCAAATAGATTTGTTAATAAGTTGTACAAACCACTTAATAACACTTGAAATCACAATCTATGATCGACCTTAAATTAAAGCTGATAAAATCTATGTTTTAGAAGCCAAAAATATGTCAAATAAATCTGTAAAGCATAATCTCCCTTAATCTCATGCTGTTTTCCACACGATTTTGTTTTTGTTTCTTCACTCCAATTTTTTTTTTTTTTTTGAACTAGTTCACTCCAAATTTTGTTGCCGACCATTTTTAATTCAGTAGTGGTTAACCTCAATGTATGGTTTATTTTATTGAGTATATTGATAATTAAAAATATCAATATGGCCTCTAAAATATTCGGATAGCAATATAATCTTACTGTCATATATACGAAAGTCAAAACTCAATAATTTATTCAAACGATCTTGCACTTGTGTTCTGTCAAAATTAAAGAAACTGGTAATTTTAAAATACTTAATTAATTATTAAGAGGTCTGTCATCCGACCCATTAGAAACATCAAGAATGTAATAGTCCAAATCCAGCCTTTTAAAAAATTTGTTAAAAAAAGAGGAAAAATCCAAGAAAAATTACTTGAGTCCAAAGAAATAAGAGAAGAAGTCCAAAACCCATTGCTTAAGCCCAAAGAAAAGAAAGGAATAGGCCATAAGCCCAAAGCCCAACCCAACAGATCTGGAAACCCTAGCCAAATCCCCTATAAAAAGAGAGCTAGCCCCCTCATTTCTGCACACTTCCCAAAGCAAATAAACTCTGCCCGAGCCCCGAGCCAGCCAGCCACCGCCGACCAGCTCGGAGTCGCCGACGACCAGCCGCCGGAGCTGACGACCAGCCGTCAGCCGGAGCACCGCCGGAGCACCACGTCTTCGCCGGACCGCCGCCGCACCATCGCCCGGAGCCTCCGCGAGTCGCCGGATTTCTCTGCTCGTTCCCGTTTTCGATCCCAAACCCCCAGTCGTCATCTTCTCGATTCGTTTGAGTGCAGAGCCCTTCGTTCTTCGCGTTCTTAAGGTGAGAATCTTCAGATCTCAGATCTACTTCGTTTTCTCCTTCCAAATCTCAGATCTACTTCGTTTTCTCCTTCCAAATCTCAGATCTACTTCATATATATGCTTCTGATGACAGAAGTTGTAGATCTGAACCGTATCTCTCTCTTTCGCTCAGATCTGCTTCAGATCTATGCTTTTGATGGATAGAAGTTGTAGATTTGAACCGTATCTTCTTCGTTTGTCCAGATCTGTTGGCCAAAACCCTAGATCCGTTCTTCTTTTCTCTAGATTTGTCTTCTAAACCTAGATCTGGGTGCAGAAATCCTGGATCTACTTCACGTTTGTCAGATCTAGACTAAGGTGAGGACTGAACGTAATCCTTGCCTATTCCATTTCGATTTCGGACGCAAGTCCTTCGTTAATATTGTCTTTCCTAGGTAGCTTAGGATAGGTAATGCGCTATGTGATTGATTATTGAACTTAGAACGGCTAGGTTATCACTAAACCGAAAACGTTGCTTATGTGTGATGGCTATGTGTGATAGAACTGTTTTAGGGATTGCGTGGTAGGGCGCGTAACGGAATTGTGCGTGTCCTTGATCGTCGGAGGAGGGTCCTGACGAGCCCTCCTGTGGTGGTGTGTTGTGGTTCGAAGGTTCGCGAGCCATTTGGTTACTGTGGAAAGGGCGTAATGGCCGGTCCGTGGGTGAAATTAGGGGAAGGCAGCCCTAGTTCGCAACCATAGACAGGTAGTTACTTCGTAGGCTGATTGTAATGTGCCTTCGGGCATTGCGTGCAAGGTGATATTAGCTTAGAACTTGTTTCGTAGTTGTGTGGCGTAAGCCGGGATCGCGGATTACTTAGTCCGCCCTCACTGGGTAATTGTATTTGAAACAATTACTCAGGCCTCTCTTTTCCTTTCTCGTGCCTTCTTCCCTCGCAGGTCCGGATGAAGGATTGACTGATCGAGTGACGTGATTGGTGGATTTGAATACGAAGGAAGCGCCGGGTCCTGGGACAAGTTGAGTTGGCATCCCGGTTGGACCGAATCCGGTTCAGCGGGTGCCCTAATGACGCGTCTCCGGTTTATTCGGAAGGCGGGTGTTACAATTTGGTATCAGAGCCTGGGTTAAGATCTCCCAGTGCTATCCTAGGAGATCAGCTTTCGTTGTTTTCCAAAACCTTGTTTTCAAATCTTTTTCAAAAGTGTTTGCGAAATTTTTATAAAATGGTTACTTTGCGAAAGGCATTTTCAAGCACCAACCTTATCATAGATTGTTCTCCACGCCGGTCTTAGCCTAGATAGAATTTCTCCGTGCAGGTTGGGGTCAGTGTCTTCAAACCTCAGTTATGCTACTGCTGCTAGATGTGTGCCGAGATGTATGTCGTGATGTGTGCCGTTGAGGTGTATGTTGGGGTATATGTTGTGGTGTGCGCCTACAGAGCAGTCGGTACTAACGAGGTGTGTATTGGGGGTCATCGTCTATTCGTAGCAGTGTTCAACCAAGCGTGCGAGGGCGACCAAGATGTGGAGACGTTCACAGGAGAGACTATTGCAGGAGTGTAGCAGAGAGTTACAAGAGTTACAGGACGTGCTAGAAGAGTTGGAAGCGGCGTTGGGGAAGCTGCAAGGAGTACTGCGAGAGGTCGGTGGAAAGACCAGATTGCAAGGAGTGCTACAGGAGCTGCAAGAGGTCGATGGAAAGACCGGATTGCAAATAGGCCATTTGGAAGTGGTGGTGTTCCGACTGGATTAAGCGTCAGGAGTTGCTTGAGTTGCTTGGATCACAAGGAGCAGCAGGAAACTGTCCAAGCCCATTCTAAGTACGGAATCTTGGAATCGGTTTGTGACATCAACTTCAATGAGTTATGGACGGCTCGTTGAAGATTGATCAAGCTGGAAGTTGGATAAGATCTTTGTGGTATGGTGACCTTAAGATTCAACGGTGGAACCGGAAAGAAAACGGTCTGCCCTGGAGTTCTTTGTGGATTACTGGAGCAGCTAATGGAGTTCCTCGAGATGGAAAGAAGATCACAGAAGCGTTTTGGGAAGTGGCATTGTGGCATTTGGAATTGCTTGGCCAGCCGGACTTCGGTAATTGCAATCTCAAGTGGATAAAGCTTGTTATTGGAAATGGAAATCCAACGAAAGAGTGTTAGGAAAACACTATGAAGGATTGGCAAGAAGCTACAAGGAATAGCAAAGGAGGGCAAGTTTAATGGGGAAGGAAACCCAAAGGATGGAGTTTGGAAAGCACTACATCTGGATTACAAGGTAGGAAAGCTTGAGTTGGAAGTCAGATTGGAAATTATTCAGGAAAGGCGAGTTCGAGGATGCCCTAGAATGCTCTCTGTCCCAGTTCCCGAGGTCCGCCGCCGCCAACCCAAATGAAGTATGCTCTGCCGTCGTGTGCTCTATCGTCGAGCTTCCGCGTTCTCCCAGCGTCGTCCCCTCCACTTCCTCGGGTCACCATGCTCGTCCAAAGTCCGCCGTTGCCTGAAGCTGTAAATCCGCCCGACCCGCCTCTCTTGCCGTGGGTTTCGCCGGCGAACGGGCTCGCCATCACGCGGATCTCATGTGTTGCTCCTCCACTGGTTTTCCCTTGGTTTTCGCCGTTATTGACATCTGTGTTAGCTGTTCCTCCGCCAAATCGTCTCCTTCTCGCTCCACCGTCACTCCAGCTCGTACCCCAGCCGCCGCCGTCACCTCAGCTCGCCACCCAACCTCAGCCATCGTCTCAGTCGTCGTCTCTGTCTTCGTGCGCAGCCTCTGCATATGTTCTTTGTTGGTCCTCGTCGTCTCCGATCTGCAGGTCTAGCTATTCATCGGCGTTCCGCCTCTCAGCTTCAAACTCTAAGAGCCTCTCTTGCTTCCCGCCGCTGAAACACCCCATCCCGACTCTAAGGCCGGAACGGCCGTTCCATTTCCTAAGTAATCCGACTTGAGGTTCGTCGTCAACCTCAAGCCCATTTGTTCTATACTTAGTCAAATTCAAGCTTAAGTTCATTTCCATTCATACAATTCCGTTCAATCTATTCTAAGGCAAGCGAGTTATTATAAGACAGAAATAGACATTTTATTAATCAAACTAAGGTACCAAATACAATGTGAGTCAAGTGCATTATGCTAATACAGTATTCGGTCCTAAACAAGTCTATCTCTACACACACACCACTCGTCCCGTCTTGGTCCGCTCCTAGGATCGATCATCCTTATGATCGTCCACATGTCCTGAAACACAAACATCACGTTAAGTATGCATAATACGGTAATTAAACCAACAACTTAACAAATATCATACTATATGATCCCATGCAACAATCAAACCTAAACCATTCTAAATTCCTCTAAATCGGCTAAGTTTCCATAATCGGACCGCGTCACGTCATTCCGAATCCACGGCCGTAACCGCGATCCATGATCGCGCGCGTTAGTCCGTTGACCGCGATCCGCGTCTCGGCAGTACGTACATCCGCCTGGTCGGATCAGTACATGCCGCGATGCGCGTAAGCCGCGTCAGACCGTACCGCTATCGTGTACCGATGTTCGCCCGTACGTACCGCACGTTCGTCCGTAAGGACCGTGCGGACGATCGTGTCGACGACATCGCATATAGCGATCGTGCGTCAGTCCGCCTGTTTGTCCGTCGAAGCGCACGCCCGAGGATCGATATCCGCGTGACGAGCATTCGTCCGAATGGACTATGCGTACGTCTGGATACCGTCCCGTGCACGTAGCCGTGAGTCGATCCGCGCATGACGAGCGATCGTCCTTACGGACTTCGCGTACGTCTGGCTATCGTCCCACGATCATCGCGCTCATCTGGTACGAACGGTCGCGACTTTACACCGCGAACGGACGCGATGGTTCCGCGAACGGTTGCCATCGGTTCGTTGCCGCGATGCATGGTCCGCGACTCACCCGACCATCCGATAGCGGTTTATGGCACGTCCATGTTCGCCGATCCATTTCCAGACCGTTCACGCCGGTCAGTCCGTCATGCGGTTGTGGTCCGGCTATCTATTCCCGATACGCCGTCCGACCATTCCATGACCCGATTGCCTTCCCGACAATCGTCCGATCATCCGCATACGACCCAACGACCCTTAGCGCCTGCGATACACGTTCCGACCATTTAAACCGCGATCATGGCCTTCGGCTGATCGCTTGAATGATCAACCAAGCCGACTCTAAAACCGTGTTGCCTAACCCGGTTCTAGTTCCAGAAAAAGGAGAAGAAGAGGAGTGTAATCCGGCCACAACTAGACCGGCCATAGGCCACGGTTTGACCCAAGGCCGAGAGAAGATAGGGGCTCGGACTAACCTTTGCGGTCGTGGTGGACTTGCCCGGATCACGGCTTGTATCTCCCGCCATAAAGCCTCCTTAAGCCGCTCGAATCACCCACCAAAACCCTTGGACAATCGCCAACTCTCTCTCCAGAAAACCGGCCTCGAACTCTCTTTCTTACTCACGATTTTTTGTGGCCTTTTGCCTTAGAAAAATCTGGGTTTCTCCCTTATGTGAATTGTGTGCGAAAAATGACCCCCAAGCCTTCTATTTATAGGCTTCAAATCGCCAAGAAACCGCCCAAGTCCAAGGGCTGCCTTTTGGCTTGCGAATGGCCACCAATGGCTTTGTGTCCATTCGCTTATGGGGCGCTAGATCAGCTAGTATCACTAGCTGATCAGCTGAATTCACACTTCCACACTTCAGCTTAGCTGAGCTGAGCTGACCACACTTCTTCCAGCTGATTCCCACTCGATTAAGCTCCATTCCAGCTGAGCTTAACCCATTCCCGTCCATAGAACACTCTCGTTGATCGTTTATGATCTTGAGTTTAATGTTTCTGGTCCCATGGACGCCCAATGGCCCGTAGGCCGGTTCGGGGATGTTACAAGTTCTCCCCCCCCCCTTGAAATGGATTCGTCCCCGAATCCGCTTCAAGAAGTTCGTCCCTTGTAAACTCCTCAAACCACTCTGGGTAATCAGCCTTCATCCGGGCCTCGGTTTCCCAAGTGATTTCCTTAACTCCGTTGCGAATCCATTCCACTTTGACCATCTGAATTACCTTCTTCCTGGTGGCTTTTTCTAGCCGGTCCAAGATCCTCAGTGGCCTAGTTTCCAGCGTGAGGTTTGCCTTAAGATCCGCGGGGATCTCGGGCAAAATCACATCTTGATCCGAGAGGCACTTGCGCAACTGGGAGACATGGAACACATTGTGAAATGCTTCCATCTCGTTGGGCAAGTCCAACTTGTAAGCGACCTTCCCGACTCTTTCCAGAATCGTGAATGGCCCTAAGTATCTCGGGTCAAGTTTTCCTCGCCTGGAAACTCTAGCCCTTCCTCTGAAGGTAATCATCTTAAGGTAAACCCGGTCCCCAACTTGGAACTCAAGGTCTTTCCTTCTCTTATTGGCATAACTCCTTTGGCGATCTTGCGCCTCTTTCATCTTAGCCTTTAGGAATCAGATTTGCTCGGTGGTCTCAGCAATAATATCCGGCCCAACCACACTGGACTCTCCCACTTGTGTCCAACACAATGGGGTCCTACACGGCCGGCCATACAACGCTTCATAAGGCGACATCCCGATGCTTGCTTGATAACTGTTGTTATAAGCAAACTCGGTCAAGGGCAAGTACTTCTCCCAAGAATCGCCCCAATCCAGAACACATGCTCTTAGCATGTCTTCCAGCGTCTGTATGGTCCTCTCCGACTGCCCATCCGTCTGTGGATGGTAGGCCGTACTCATGTTCACTCTTGTTCCTAGGGCTTTCTGAAAAGCTTGCCAGAAATAAGAAGTGAATCGACCATCTCGGTCCGAGACTATACTTGCTGGAATACCGTGAAGTCTTACGATCTCATCAATGTATTTCTCAGCAAGCTTGCCCACTCCATCAGTCTTCTTGATGGCCAAGAAGTGTGCAGACTTGGTCAGCATGTCCACTACAACCCAAATCGTGTCCTTCCTTAACCGAGTCGCAGGTAGTCCTGTTACAAAGTCCATGGTGATGTGGTCCCACTTCCATTCCGGAATGGGAAGACTTTGCAATAGGCCACTTGGGACTTGGTGTTCAATCTTAACCAACTGACACGTTTGGCACTTGGACACCCACTCTGCTATGTCCCTCTTCATCCCGACCCAATGATAGTACCGTTTAAGGTCTTGGTACATCTTGGTCTGTCCAGGATGAATGGAGAACTTAGACTGATGAGCCATCCTCAGGATTTCCTCCTTAAGGACTTTCACATCGGGAACACACACCCGTCCATTCACCATAATCGTCCCATTGTTGGTAAACTGGTACTCGGTGTTGTTGTTATTCACCGACTTGATCAGCTCTTCATCATGTTCCTGAGCCAACCGTACACGAGTCAACAGATCCGCCTGATCCGCTGCTCCAAGGCCGAGTGGCTCATTGTCCACCGACAATGCATTTAGATGCAAGGACCTGACCAAACCGACCAAGGTCTCTGCATCTTTCTCCACGGCCACCTCGGTCCTCTTCCGACTCAGGGCGTCTGCTACCAAGTTAGCTTTTCCAGGATGGTAGGTGATGTCTAGATCGTAACCCGCCACCAACTCCATCCATCTTCTTTGCCTCAGGTTCAAGTCCGGCTGAGTGAACACATACTTCAAACTCTTATGGTCAGTGAATAATTGCACCTTGGCTCCGTAGAGATAAGATCTCCAGATCTTTAGTGCAAATACCACAGCGGCCATTTCGAGATCGTGAGTGGGGTAATTACCCTCGTGCTTTCTCAACTGCCTTGAAGCGTAAGCGATCACTTTTCCTTCCTGCATCAGAACACAACCCAGACCGATCCGGGATGCATCTGTGTAGACCACGTAAGGCACGTTGTCCATGGGCAGGGTCAGGATTGGCGCCTTGGTTAGCATAACCTTCAAGTCTTGGAAACTCTTCTCCGCGGCCTCCGTCCATTCGAACTTTACGTTCTTTCCGGTTAGCTTAGTCATGGCCTTGGCCATACTTGCAAAACCCTGGACGAACCGTCTATAGTAACCGGCCAAACCAAGGAAACTCCGAACTTCGGTTGCGTTCCTCGGCCGCGGCCACTCCTCAATCGACCGGATCTTCTCCGGGTCGACCGCCACTCCCTTGTCAGACACGATGTGTCCAAGGAAGCCCATGCTGCTCTGCCAAAAACTACACTTGCTCAACTTGGCGTAGAGCTGGTGTGTCCTCAAGGTCTCCAGTACAATCCTTAGATGTTCACGGTGTTCTTCACGGTTCTTGGAGTAGACAAGAATGTCATCAATGAAAATGATCACAAACGTATCCAACCATTCTCGAAAAACACTGTTCATCATCTTCATGAAGGCAGCTGGTGCATTTGTTAGACCAAATGGCATGACTACAAACTCGTAGTGTCCATACCGGGTTCTAAACGCGGTTTTCCTCACGTCCTCAGGCGCGATCGGGATTTGAGGGTATCCCGACGCCAGATCGATCTTGGAAAACATGGTTGAACCTTTTAGTTGATCCAACAGCTCGTCTATCCGAGGTAATGGGTACTTGTTCTTCACAGTGACCCGGTTTATACCTCGGTAGTCAATGCACAGCCGGAGGCTTCCGTCCTTCTTCTTGACAAATAGGACGGGAGCACCCCATGGAGAACTCCTTGGTCTAATAAAACCCTTGTCTAGCAGTTCTTCCAGCTGCTTCTTCAGCTCGGCCATCTCGGCCGGAGCCATTCTGTACGGAGCCTTAGACAGAGGTTTCGTCCCTTGTTCAAGTTCAATGACGAATGGATCAGACCTGTCGGGCGGTAAGCCTTCTAAGGCCTTGAACACATCCTCAAAGTCCTTAACCACTGGGATCTCTCCAATCTTCACTTCTGTCCCCACTTCCTTAGTGGTGATGGTGGCTAGGTATGCCTCGCATCCCCTTTCCAACATCTTCTCTGCTTGGATAGGAAAGATGACCAGACTTCCTGAAGTCGGCCTCACACCTTGGAACGTGACCTTGCCCTCTGGTCTATCAAACTTCACCCTTCCCCGGTGACAGTCAATAGTGGCTCGGTTTTGTCCCAACCAATCCATTCCCAAGATCACCTCGTGATGCTTGAGTTGGACCACCACTAGGTCAGCTGGCATACTTACGCCTCCTATGGAGACTGGTATACCTTTAACTAAACCTAGCACGGGCATTACTTGCCCTCCGGCCGCATTTACAATGCCTTGGCCCACGACCTGTTCCTTCTGGAACAAGCCTTTCCCTATCATCCTAGGGCTAACAAAACTATGTGTAGCCCCGGAATCAAACATAGTCAGTGTTTCTACACCTCCTACCACAACGGTCCCTACACATTCCCACAATGCATATAAGCCCCGCTTTATTTCCCCAATATGCCATGCAGTAATTTGAAGAAATCAGGGTTCGAGTGACATACCAGTAATCGCATCGAAGGAGCCGGCCTCTCCCGAATCCTTCACGAGCTCGTAGATACGGGGATTAGCAGCCGTACCCTTAGTAGGTCCCGTACGGCCCTCACGACCCCGCTCCACTTTCGGAGCACCCGACCGTCCGTCTCGGCCACTTGGACATTCCCGGGCATAGTGTCCCGGTTGTCCACAAAGGAAACATGTGCGTGGTTTCTCCGTCACTTCCTTGCTACCCTCAACCTGTGGACAGCTCGCGACCTCATGGTCCTTACTACCACACTTCACGCAGGTCCTCCTTTTCTTCCAACAGCTTCCGGAGTGTTGCTTCCCACAAGAGGCGCATTCTGCGCGGTCAGAGGATTGGTTCTCGGCCCCCTGGCCCCATTTCCTCTTTAGGTCCTTCGCAGGTCGGCTGGCCCCTTTGTCTTGCGACTTGGCCACCGCCTGCTTCACCTCGACCAAATTGGCCTCGACCGTTGCGGCCCGTTCGACCAACTCCGAGACGGAGTTGTAGGAACAAACCGAGCAGTGGGTCTTAAGCTCCGGACGCAGACCGCGTAGGAACCGACGGACCTGAGCTGGCTCGTCCTCAACGTCCCGTCCCACAAAACGTCTAAGACGGTCGAACTCGGCCTCATACTCCCGAACCGTCTTGTAACCTTGAACTAAACTCAAATACTTTCCTTCCATACTATTCCAAGCCTCGGCCGGGAAGTACTTCCGGTTGAATTCAGTCTCAAAGTCCTCGAACGACTCGAGAAGGCCCTTGGTGCGCCTGTCCACTGACAGCCACCAATTATGCGCATCCCCTTCAAGGAAGTGGATCGCAATGTCCTTGCGGTAATCCTTTGGACAACGGGTGGAACGGAAGTTCCGGACAAGCCGTGACCTCCATTCATCAGCCTCAAGTGGGTCAGAACTGCCCTTAAAGGGCTTGGTACCCAACTTGGTGATGTGGCCCAAGACGTTGAGATAGTCCACCTTACGGTCCTTCTTATGAACCGGTGACTCTATCACTACTACGTCTGGGTCGCCATCACTCGGTTCCGTAGTCTCAGGGACTTGGACCCGCGGCTCACCCTCAGCTGACTTCTGGCCAGAAATGCTCTGGTTCAAAGTCGTAAGCTGGTCCATGACCGTCTTAAGCAAAGTCCACATCTGACCGACGTTCGGGACTGCTGTCAACGGCTCACCGCCACCACTACCTGTGGCATCATCGTTCCCATGACCGGTCTCAGTGTGGACCGCATGAGACGATGACTCGCCCATCCGCTCTTCCTCATCCCTAACCTGGACGCCCGGTTCGGAAACCCTAGTCCCGTCATGAATGTGAGAAGCCGGGGGCTCAATGCCTGTCTGGTTAACCTCAGGACCGGTTAACCCATGCGTAACAGGAGTGGTCTGGACCTTTTGGCCTTGGCCGGTCGCAGACGCCTCCTTCTCCATATGCTTAGTCCGTTTGGACTTAGTCTTACCAACCTGAAGATTCATCAAGATACAAATAAATTTCAAGCAAGCAATCTCCAAGTCCTAGCATTTCTAATGCATTTCTACCGCAGACCTCAACCCGGACCAGTGGTGTAGCCCTTAACCCAAGGCCTAGGAAATAACTCCGCTCTGATACCAACTTGAAACACCCCATCCCGACTCTAAGGCCGGAACGGCCGTTCCATTTCCTAAGTAATCCGACTTGAGGTTCGTTGTCAACCTCAAGCCCATTTGTTCTATACTTAGTCAAATTCAAGCTTAAGTTCATTTCCATTCATACAATTCCGTTCAATCTATTCTAAGGCAAGCGAGTTATTATAAGACAGAAATAGACATTTTATTAATCAAACCAAGGTACCAAATACAATGTGAGTCAAGTGCATTATGCTAATACAGTATTCGGTCCTAAACAAGTCTATCTCTACACACACACCACTCGTCCCGTCTTGGTCCGCTCCTAGGATCGATCATCCTTATGATCGTCCACATGTCCTGAAACACAAACATCACGTTAAGTATGCATAATACGGTAATTAAACCAACAACTTAACAAATATCATACTATATGATCCCATGCAACAATCAAACCTAAACCATTCTAAATTCCTCTAAATCGGCTAAGTTTCCATAATCGGACCGCGTCACGTCATTCTGAATCCACGGCCGTAACCGCGATCCATGATCGTGCGCGTCAGTCCGTTGGCCGCGATCCGCGTCTCGGCAGTACGTACATCCGCCTGGTCGGATCAGTACATGCCGCGATGCGCGTAAGCCGCGTCAGACCGTACCGCTATTGCGTACCGATGTTCGCCCGTACGTACCGCACGTTCGTCCGTAAGGACCGTGCGGACGATCGTGTCGACGACATCGTGTATAGCGATCGTGCGTCAGTCCGCCCGTTTGTCCGTCCAAGCGCACGCCCGAGGATCGATATCCGCGTGACGAGCATTCGTCCGAATGGACTATGCGTACGTCCGGATACCGTCCCACGCACGTAGCCGTGAGTCGATCCGCGCATGACGAGCGATCGTCCTTACGGACTTCGCGTACGTCCGGCTATCGTCCCACGATCATCGCGCTCATCCGGTATGAACGGTCGCGACTTTACATTGCGAACGGACGCGATGGTTCCGCGAACGGTTGCCATCGGTTCGTTGCCGCGATGCATGGTCCGCGACTCACCCTACCATCCGATAGCGGTTTACGGCACGTCTGTGTTCGCCGATCCATTTCTAGACCGTTCACGCCGGTCAGTCCGTCATGCGGTTGTGGTCCGGCTATCTATTCCCGATACGCCGTCCGACCATTCCATGACCCGATTGCCTTCCCGACAATCGTCCGATCATCCGCATACGACCCAACGACCCTTAGCGCCCGCGATACACGTTCCGACCATTTAAACCGCGATCATGGCCTTCGGCCGATCGCTTGAATGATCAACCAAACCGACTCTAAAACCGTGTTGCCTAACCCGGTTCTAGTTCCAGAAAAAGGAGAAGAAGAGGAGTGTAATCCGGCCACAACTAGACCGGCCATAGGCCACGGTTTGACCCAAGGCCGAGAGAAGATAGGGGCTCGGACTAACCTTTGTGGTCGTGGTGGACTTGCCCGGATCACGGCTTGTATCTCCCGCCATAAAGCCTCCTTAAGCCGCTCCAATCACCCACCAAAACCCTTGGACAATCGCCGACTCTCTCTCTAGAAAACCGGCCTCGAACTCTCTTTCTTACTCACGATTTTTGTGGCCTTTTTCCTTAGAAAAATATGGGTTTCTCCCTTATGTGAATTGTGTGCGAAAAATGACCCCAAGCCTTCTATTTATAGGCTTCAAATCGCCAAGAAACCACCCAAGTCCAAGGGCTGCCTTTTGGCTTGCGAATGGCCACCAATGGCTTTGTGTCCATTCGCTTATGGGGCGCTAGATCAGCTAGTGTCACTAGCTGATCAGCTGAATTCACACTTCCACACTTCAGCTTAGCTGAGCTGAGCTGACCACACTTCTTCCAGCTGATTCCCACTCGATTAAGCTCCATTCCAGCTGAGCTTAACCCATTCCCGTCCATAGAACACTCTCCTTGATCGTTTATGATCTTGAGTTTAATGTTTCTAGTCCCATGGACGCCCAATGGCCCGTAGGCCGGTTCGGGGATGTTACAGTCGCTTCTCCTGCTTGCCGTCTTGACTCCGCCGTCGATGGCTGCGGATCTATCTGATCCATCCCTTGTGACGTCGTCTGCGGCTCCAAAGTCTCTATCCTCATATCTGTCTCCCTGGTTAGAGACGGCAAGGTTCTGTTTGAAGGCTCTGGCGTTGGATAGAGTTACTGATTTTTCACATGTTGTCACACCTTGCTGGCCAAGAGCTCTCGATACCATATTTCCCAAAGCTTACACCTGATTCATCTTTAAAGCCGTGGAATATTTATCTTCTGATTATCTACCGAATTACATCTTTACCGCTTGTATGCGGATGTTTACTGCCCTATGCAGAGAGTTGGACCAAGGTCGCCTCTTGCAGCTTTTGAACTTTCAGCCTCCTTTGATCTCCATTGATCCATCTATGGTGCCCCTCGAAGTGTTGGTCCTTTCTCCCTTGTCTTCTTCGGATCTGACAAACTCGCTTTGCATTATCCGGGAGGTGTGGTGTTTCTTTTCTCCAACTCTGGCGATGGAGATTGTTTTCTGCGCTAACCGGGGTTGGTGTTGTTTCTTGGTGATTGTTCCCCCGACGCCGCCAGTTCCTCCCGATCTGCCGGATTCTATCATCGGTCCATATTGTTACTTGGTTCATGGCTATTTTAATGTTGCAGTTTTGACCCTCTCCACTTTAGGAGACACGTCTTTTGTGACTGCTTTCGCCTCTATCGTCGCCAATCCTTCTTCCATTCAGGCCAATCATGATCTTCATACCTCATGTCCAGGTTTGATCTTATTGGTCCATGGGAATGGTTGGTTTTTGACTGGTTTATGTCTTCTGGTGATGACTTTTCCCCTTAGGCCTAAGCTAATGTCAACTCATTTGCCTCTTTATGAGGATCATTTGCCTCTTTATGAGGATCGTTTGCCTCTTTATGAGGATCACTTGCCTCTTTATGAGGATCGTTTACCTCTTTATGAGGACCACTTGCCTCTTTATGAGGATCCTGTTACTGCTATATGCAGTGATATATCATGGTTTTTACTAGTTTTAGACCATGATATAAGTGTGTTTTTAGTGTCTTTTGTGTTCTTTTAGAGTCTTTTACAGGTATAATCAGGTTTGGAGCTGAATTGGAGATAATAGAGCATTTTGGAGATTTTTGGAGTGTTTGGCCGAGAGATAGAGTTCACTGTCCGAAACAGAGAAAGGTGTCGATCGTTGCACTCTAGCAACGATCGATGCACCAGCGAGATGGGCCAAAAACTCGGCGGTTTAGAAGAATCAAGATATTGCACTTTGATCCAGAAGTTCCTGATATTTACAAAGAAGCCCCTGGCCGAGATTATGCCTATATAATAGAGTTTTTAGAGTTTTTATTAGATACGCTTTTTACTACGCTTTATACTTTTTACATTACGCAATTCATAATTAAGAGCAGAGGATTTTAGAGCTTTTGGAGCTGATCTGAACCTGTTACATCATCTGTATTTGGAGAAGATTTCGAACCCCTTTTACTCTTATTCTTTTATGCAATTTATTCATTCTATGATTATGTTTTCATTATCTATGTCTGAGTAGATTCCTAGTTAGGTTTAGGGTTTCTCACATAGGATTTCATGACTTGCTAGACTTGTTCAAATTCAGTTAAGGATTCATAACTATATCTGTTCTTCAATTTAATTGTGCTTAAAGCTAGTTCTAACCTGATCAATTAGAATCTAGATCTTAGGTTGCTAAATACGTCACGGAAGTGGGGTTTAGGAATCTGAACTAATTAAATTGGGCAATTAAACTTTGCGCAAACGGAAGTTTGGTTTAGGATAATTGTGAACATATCAAACTTGGACTTATTGCTAGTTTAATCTGTTAGTTCTCGCAAACGAAAGTTTGGTTTGCTGCACTTAGACTTAGAGAATTATCGCAAAGGAATTTGGTTAATTCTATATCTGTGTTTTGAGTTCTAGAACTGTGCTTAATTAGATCCTTGCTGAATGAACTGTCTGCTTGTCTGATTTCCTGAGAATACCCTAGGCTTAACGCTTTTAATTACTTGCTTCCACAACCGTTAATCTCTGCTACTGATTTACTTTCTCGCACCGCTTTTAATTCAATCACATTGCTTCTTTCTAGTATTCATTCCCTACAGTTTGATTCTCTTGAGACCAAGTGTCCCTGTGGATTCGATAACCCTATATACTACTTTGACATTGCTGTTCACTTGCAGTTTTAGTATAGGGAAAACTTAGAACCTATCAAGTTTTTGGCGCCGTTGCCGGGGACTCTTTGAGTCTTCGATAGGACCGAACTTAGGGTTTTTACTAGAAATTTTTCTTTTTGTTTTTGCTTTTTCGTTTTATTTTGATATTTTGCTAACTTTTTCTCTGCTTCTTTCTGTCGCAGGTACGAATTTCGCCTTGCGTCGATCGTTGCATCCCTTGCATCGATCGTCACTAAGCGATTTGAGATTGAATCGATCGTTGCACTAATAGCATCGATCGTTGCTGGACGATTACAGACAGTTTATGCCAACGCAGAAAACTCGAAGTAATCCGAACTTGAGCTTGGTTAATCTCGATCTTGAGGAACTTGGACGTCTAGAAAGAGCTAATAGAAGAGAAAGAAGAGAGAAAATGGTACGAGAACGTTTGATCTTGATACCAGATGATGAGGGTACCCTGAGGGATCCGGAGAACAATCCTTACAATGCTGCTGGGCAAAGGGTTGATGCTGAAGGGAATGTCATCCCTGACCCTCCTGAGGAGCTGCAACAGGAACAAAACCAGGGTCAAAGACGAGCTCAAGGTAGAGAGATGGTGGTTCATGAGAGGACACTAGCTGATTACAACAGACCTGATGAGTTTCATGCAAACCGAGCAGCTCTAGTGCTTCCTACTTTTGAGAGGAATGATTTTGAGGTAAAGACCATCTACTACCAGCTGATGAGACAGATTGCTTTTCATGGTCTTCAAACAGAGCAGCCTATGGATCACATTGACAAGTTTGAGGACATAGTCACTGGCATGAAGTATGAAGGAGTATGCCCGGACTATCTGTTCCTTAAGCTATTTCCGCACAGTCTTGCTGGAGACGCTAGTGCATGGCTGAGACAACTGGCACCTGGTCAGTATACTACTTGGACAGCCTTAAAGAGTGAGTTCCTGCGTCACTTTTATGATGATGCGCGCTCGGATCAGTCCAGACAGGACATACTCACCTTTTCCCAAGGAGCTGTGGAGCCCTTGAAGACTGCCTGGATGAGATTTAAGCAGTATCAGCGTGACTGTCCACACCATGGATTCACAGAAGTACAGCTGATTGGTATCTTCTTCAGAGGCATAGATCTCCCTTATCAGACTGCGCTGGATAATTCCAGTAATGCCAATTTCAACACCAGGACTCCTACACAGGCTAAGCAGTTGATAGAGAACCTGATTGGCAGCAACAGTTGCAAAACAATGGATGAAAGGAGGAAGAGATCTGGTGGAATTGTAGAGAATTCTGATATAGCTAATATACGATCCAGATTGGACACTGTCTATAATCTCCTAACAAGTAAGAAAGCTGTCCACTTTTCCCAAGATGTAGAGGTGATTCAGACTGAGGAGGACACTCACGAAGAAGATGTGAATTTCATAGGAGGTTCTGGTTTCCAAGGTAATAGATTTGGTAATCAACAGGGGAACAGATTCTCCAATGGAGGACAGGCTGGTGGTTTTCAGAAGACCTATGGACAAGGTACTCAGAGAACCTATGGATCTACATCCTATCAGACTCCTCCTGCACCGACAGCCCATGAGAGCAAAATGGAGGCTATGATGGAACAACTGATAGAGAATCAAACCAAGCTTTCTGTGGACAACAATAAGAAGCTGGACGCTGTCTATCAAGACCTCAATGGGAAATTTGAGTCACTGAGCACTCACATGAACCAGATGTCCAGCTCACTGAAGGGAAAAGGAGTTGCAGAGACTCATATTAAAGCCTGGTCTGTACTCATTAATGATGGATCTTATCTAGGGGAGAAATTTGAGCTAAGTACAGCTGAGTTGGTGACTGAGGCGGAATTTTCGGATTTCTGTGAAAAACTCTCGGGTAGAAACTGCAGTGATGCAACGATCGACACACAGCTGGCATCGATCGATGCAGGTCGTGAACGAGCAGAAGATCCGTGGGATGAAAATGAGATTGATGCAGAACTAGCCCGCCTATTCCCTGATGTATCTGAGATCACTCAAGAGGATGTTTATGCACAAGCCATTAGGCAGTATCCCAAGGTGTCTGAAGTGATTAAACAAGAGATTGAAGAGCTGGAAAAGCTAGAAGAGAGTGGTGAAGACTTGGAAGAAATTCCACCTTCTGATGATCCACCTTATCATCCATGTGTTCAGAGATATTTGAACAAGATGTTGCCTTTAGATGAGGAGCTGAGAGAATGGGTGATAATAGTTCCTCAGCATATCAGTGATGTTCTGCTAACTAAGGTCCCGAAGAAACTGCCTGATCCTGGAGTTTTTGTACTAGATTGTTCTATCTTTGAAGATAGTTTTAGGCGCTCTCTATGTGATTTAGGAGCTGCTGGAAGCATAATGCCTTACTCTGTGGCAGAGAAGCTGGGAATGTTGGATTTTACTCCTACTAGGACTTCTCTTATCCTAGCTGATCAGTCCATACGAGTTCCTGAAGGACTTCTTATGGACATTCCGGTGAGAGTTGGAAACTACTTAGTTCCAACAGACTTCCTTGTGCTGAAATATGACTGTGACCCGGATGAAGCTTTATTGCTTGGGAGACCATTCTTGGCTACAGCAGGAGTTGTGATTGATGTTAGACAGAGTCTAATGGATCTCCACCTGGGAGATGAACCACTGCACTATGAGATGGATAAGCTGCGAAAGCCACTGATAGATGGGCAGACATTCACCATAAGGGACACAGATTTTGAGCAGCCTGATCATACCATGGTTATAGATCCTGGAGCACATTTCACTCCATCTTTTCTTGGACATGAGCATTCTGCAACAGCTTACTCACCACCTTGGATGAGGAGACTTGAACAGAGACAGAAAAAGTCTCTGTCAGGACCTCCTGGTACTTGAAAATTCTCATCCGTCCGGTCAAGCTATTGACCTTAAACAAGCGCTGGGTGGGAGGCAACCCACCATTAGATACTGGTGTTTTTCTTTTTCATTTTTGGTGTTTTTGTTAGGATTTTACGTTTGTTTTTGTTTCTGGTGAGTTTATGTTTGCAGGTCTCGGTTAAATCGCAGTGCAGCGATCGATGCACTTCTGCATCGATCGTCACAACACGAAAGGAATCGCATTGCAGTGATCGTTGCGGTCCTGAGCAACGATCGACTATACACGAAAATCGCCAAGTAACGGTCGATGCACTTAGTGCATCGGTCGATGCATGAGCGACAGAGGTAACCCGACAGAACTCAACATAACCTTTTCAAATTTTCTTTTCTTTTTACCAATCCTTCGCTTGACACTACTGGGGACAGTGTGTCTTAAGTGTGGGGGAGGTGCTACTGACCTATATCTTTCTGTTTTCTTAAGAGTCGGTCCGTTTTTCAAAAAATTTTGTTTTATTGAGTCAAAATTGTTTAAGTAAGAAACTATGATTTTCTGAGAAGATTTACAAGACTTGCAGGAACTTAAGTAACCATTGGGATGAAGTTGCAGGATCTATCTATGACTATTAGAAAACCCCATCACGGATCAACCTACTGGGAACACCCACATCACTTCAGGTATCAGAGGATCCTTTTACTGACTTCACCCCTAATACTGACTTAGATTTTCTCACCTAAGGGCTTGGTATGCTTTATGTCGGATTCCCTGTTAGTTCTGACACAGCCTGTAAACCTGTCCTATTTAGTCCCCTTCTCCCCTTCTATAAAGTAAAAAAATAATAATAATAAACTGAGGATGAGTTAGTAACTCCGAAGTGGTCATGGGAATGGTAGCAAACACTATTTTCTCTCATGTGATCCATGGAATGTGTCCAAAGTACACCCCATAACGGGAAGAACACTGATAAAAAAAATAAAATGATACCCAATGGGGAAAAATCAGTTGTTAAAGAAGGGAAAGAGAAGAAAGGGACTAGAGAAAGATAGTATGGTGGTCTAGAGCTGATAAGGTAAGAATCCATGTGCCTTTAGATCGATACTCCTTAGGTGAGACCGCACTTAAATACTTGCAGAAGTCAGTAGGGAGAATTTGAATGCTTGAATGTGATTGTGGAGTTTACCTAGGACAGTTGCTAAGTGTGGGGGAAGTACATGTTGGTCTTAATATCCTGTGATTGATTCTTTCAGTGGTTTACTAAGGGGAATCTGAGTATTGTAGCTTCTAGGATGAAATGAGTTTCTGAAGAGTTTTCAAACCTCTTCACCATGTTTTAGTTCTCTGTTTTGCTTGAGGGCAAGCAAAGGTTAAGTGTGGGGGAGTTGATATATCATGGTTTTTACTAGTTTTAGACCATGATATAAGTGTGTTTTTAGTGTCTTTTGTGTTCTTTTAGAGTCTTTTACAGGTATAATCAGGTTTGGAGCTGAATTGGAGATAATAGAGCATTTTGGAGATTTTTGGAGTGTTTGGCCGAGAGATAGAGTTCACTGTCCGAAACAGAGAAAGGTGTCGATCGTTGCACTCTAGCAACGATCGATGCACCAGCGAGATGGGCCAAAAACTCGGCGGTTTAGAAGAATCAAGATATTGCACTTTGATCCAGAAGTTCCTGATATTTACAAAGAAGCCCCTGGCCGAGATTATGCCTATATAATAGAGTTTTTAGAGTTTTTATTAGATACGCTTTTTACTACGCTTTATACTTTTTACATTACGCAATTCATAATTAAGAGCAGAGGATTTTAGAGCTTTTGGGGCTGATCTGAACCTGTTACATCATCTGTATTTGGAGAAGATTTCGAACCCCTTTTACTCTTATTCTTTTATGCAATTTATTCATTCTATGATTATGTTTTCATTATCTATGTCTGAGTAGATTCCTAGTTAGGTTTAGGGTTTCTCACATAGGATTTCATGACTTGCTAGACTTGTTCAAATTCAGTTAAGGATTCATAACTATATCTGTTCTTCAATTTAATTGTGCTTAAAGCTAGTTCTAACCTGATCAATTAGAATCTAGATCTTAGGTTGCTAAATACGTCACGGAAGTGGGGTTTAGGAATCTGAACTAATTAAATTGGGCAATTAAACTTTGCGCAAACGGAAGTTTGGTTTAGGATAATTGTGAACATATCAAACTTGGACTTATTGCTAGTTTAATCTGTTAGTTCTCGCAAATGAAAGTTTGGTTTGCTGCACTTATACTTAGAGAATTATCGCAAAGGAATTTGGTTAATTCTATATCTGTGTTTTGAGTTCTAGAACTGTGCTTAATTAGATCCTTGCTGAATGAACTGTCTGCTTGTCTGATTTCCTGAGAATACCCTAGGCTTGACGCTTTTAATTACTTGCTTCCACAACCGTTAATCTCTGCTACTGATTTCCTTTCTCGCACCGCTTTTAATTCAATCACATTGCTTCTTTCTAGTATTCATTCCCTACAGTTTGATTCTCTTGAGACCAAGTGTCCCTGTGGATTCGATAACCCTATATACTACTTTGACATTGCTGTTCACTTGCAGTTTTAGTATAGGGAAAACTTAGAACCTATCATGCCGCCACATCCACCCTTACCTAAGTATGAGGATCTTGGACTCTTGTAGTCTGCTTACCTCCTTTAAGGAGATTGCTTCTCCCTTGAATTCATCATTTGATTTAAATGGTTGTATTACAAGGGGTGTCATCAAAGGCTCATATATTAGGTGTTTATTCGCCTCTGTAGCCATTCTGGAGATGGGAAATTGTGCACTTGCTGCTGTTCCAATCTCGGATGTTCGATCCAGTACCCACGGCTTCACCTTACTTAACAACTCAAACGGCGATGAGATTCGAGGACTTCTCCGCGGCTTCAGATTGTTTAAGTGCTTTGTAGTCTCTATCTTTCCATGCTTTCAAGTTTATCTTGTTGTATTTGCTGATTTTGCCATGTTATTGTGGAACATTTACTCCGGTTATGGAGCTTAGTTTTAATATAAAAAGTTGTTGACCAAAAAAAAAAGAAGTCAGATTGGAAACCGGTCTGGGAATCAGAGTGCGCAGCGGAAGCGTGATGGGTCGTTCCCCATCAGTCAGGTAGCCATAATGGACATGGTTAACCTCATCGTTCACCAAGTAAAAGCAAGGATAATGGTTTGTGCAACAGTCAACACCATGGTGCACGGGAATGGAAACCGTCGAAGGGAATCCATTTGGAAGTGGATGAGGCACTATGGCACGATAATTGAAACCGCTGAGGAGTACTGGGTTGGAGCGGATCATTTCATTCAGGTATTAGAACCACTCGAGGGACGAGTGTTGTTTCTAAACGTTGGAGACCGACCCTAATGGACATGGGCGGTAACATATGGCGTTTGCGTTTCATTCTAGGAGCTGCTAATGGATTGGCACCAAGGAGAGGGACACTCCAGATCGTGGTTTGAAATAAGGGGGAGAGAAGCAGTCTTCAGGATTCAAGGATAAGATCTTTTCAAGCGAGTAAGCGATCGGGATCAACTTCTGTTCAGCAATGTTTGCGAAGTGTGGTTGGTAAAGAGTTGCAGTAGAGAACTCGCGCCACAGAATCCGAGATGAATTCTTTTTAAGGGGGGAGAATTGTAATGGCCCAAATCCAGCCTTTTAAAAATTTTGTTAACAGAAGAGGAAAAGCCCAAGAAGAATTACTTGAGCCCAAAGAAATAAGAGAAGAAGCCAAAAACCCTTTGCTTGAGCCCAAAGAAAAGGAAGGAATGGGTCAGAAGCCCAAGGCCCAACCCAACAGATCTGGAAACCCTAACAAAATCCCCTATAAAAGGAGAGCTAGCCCCCTCGTTTCTTCACACTTCCCAAAGCAAAGAAACTCTGCCCGAGCCCCGAGCCAGCCAGCCACCGCCAACCAGCTCGGAGTCGCCGACGACCAGCCGCCAGAGCTGACAACCAGCCGCCAGCCGGAGCACCGTCGGAGCACCACGTCGTCGCCAGACCGCCGCCGCACCACCCCCCAGAGCCGCCGCGAGTCGCCGGATTTCTCTGCTCGTTTCCGTTTTCGATCCCAAACCCCCAGTCGTCGTCTTCTCGATTCGTTTGAGTGCAGAGCCCTTCGTTCTTCGCGTTCTTAAGGTGAGAATCTCCAGATCTCATATCTACTTTGTTTTCTCCTTCCAAATCTCAGATCTACTTCGTTTTCTCCTTCTAAATCTCAGATCTGCTTCAGATATATGCTTTTGATGATAGAAGTGGTAGATCTGAACCGTATCTCTCTCTTTCGCTCAGATCTGCTTCAGATTTATGCTTCTGATGGATAGAAGTTGTAGATCTGAACCGTATCTTCTTCGTTTGTCCAGATCTATTGGCCAAAACCCTAGATCCGTTCTTCTTTTCTCTAGATCAGTCTTCTAAACCTAGATCTGTGTGCAGAAATCCCGGATCTACTTCCCATTCGTCAGATCTAGACTAAGGTGAGGACCGAACGTAATCCTTGCCTATTCAATTTCGATTTCGGACGCAAGTCCTTCGTTAATTTTGTCTTTCCTAGTTAGCTTAGGATAGGTAATGCGCTATGTGATTGATTGTTGAACGTAGAACGGCTAGGTTATCACTAAACCGAAAACGTTGCTTGTGTGTGATGGCTATGTGTGATAGAACTTTTTTAGGGATTGTGTGGTAGGGCGCGTAGCGGAATTGTGTGCGTCCTTGATCGTCAGAGGAGGGTCCTGACGAACCCTCCTGTGGTGGTGTGTTGTGGTTCGAAGGTTCGCGAGCCGTTTGTTTGATGTGGAAAGGGCGTAATGGTCAGTCCGTGGGTGGAATTAGGGGAAGGCAGCCCTAGTCCGCAACCATAGACAGGTAGTTACTTCGTAGGTTGATTGTAATGTGCCTTCGGGCATTGTGTGCAAGGTGATATTAGCTTAGAACTTGTTTCGTAGTTGTGTGGCGTAAGCCGGGATCGCGGATTCCTTAGTCCGTCCTCACGGGGTAATTGTGTTTGAAACAATTACTCAGGTCTCTCTTTTCCTTTCTTGTACCTTCTTCCCTCGCAGGTTCGGATGAAGGATTGACTGATCGAGTAACGTGATTGGTGGATTTGAATACAAAAGAAGCGCCGGATCCTGGGACAAGTTGAGTTGGTATCCCGGTTGGACCGAATCCGGTTCAACGGGTACCCTAATGTTGCGTCTCCGGTTTATTCAGAAGGCGGGTGTTACAAAGAATCACATGAAGGAAGATATGAATACCATTACTTGGATCCCAATCATATTGCTTTTACATTTCCCTTAATAATTATGTATTTTTCTTAGTTTTGACTTTTGAGTTGTTTTTTTTTCTCTAGAAAATGTTGACTTGGTCAAACTTTATAATGTCGTTGTGACCAGTCGAGAATAGTCTTATTCAGCTCATCAAATACGCAAGGAAATAAAATCAAGACTTCGAGATTTCAAGTTTGTTAACTTATTAAATATAAATAGAAAACTATTACTAATAAGCTTTATTGGAAAAAAAAAACACAAATATATGATTTTCTTTAATAACATATAAATAATATTGACATTGGTCAGCTAACCTCGTGTCCATCAAATCTTTTTTCCCCATTATAACATTCACACGCAAATTTTAAAATTCTTCTCAACTTGCTTCTACAAAAATTCAGCGAAGCGATCCATCACCCATATATATAAATCTACAAATTAACAGAGAAACACAGGCAGAGATAGATATAAAATAATGGCGGCGATAAGTCGGTTCATCGTTGAGGTTGAGAAAGGAAAGGAAGGCGTCGATGGAGGAAGTCCGTCGGTTGGTTCGGTATACCGGAGTATCTACGCCGAAGACGGTTTTCCTGAACCGGCCGATGATCTCGTTAGTTGCTGGGATATTTTCCGGTTAGCTACATATCTCTTCTCTACCACTATAGCTCATACTATCAGCGTCCACCTTTTGGTTTTTTTCATCACTGATTTTTTTCTTCTTCTGAATTTGTTGGTTGTCACATTATTTGATGTTGGAGTAATCTAGTGAAATCTATTTCATTTTAATGATTTTATAAATTTAAAGTTTTTCTGGTGAATATTTGTGGGTGTAAATTTCAGTATCTGATTTTTAGGTATTTTTGTTTGTTTCTCTTCAAATTTGTGGTGATTTTTTATGTGTTTTTCTTTTCTTTTCTTTGGTGAACATTTTGTTCTTCGTTCGTGGATTCACTACTGAGAAAATATGGGAGAGAAGAAAGGTTTGGGGTTTGCTTTATTTTCGAAATTAATATGTAAAAGACTTTGAACAATCTATTTTCATTTAGAAAATAGTCAAATTATTGCACTTGGCCACTTTGACTTTTATTGAGGATCCGAATGCAACCATTTAGACATGTAATTGTCTTCATATTCAGCTAAGATATTAATAACAACAAATTGATATGTAAATATGAATGTTTTGTTGTTGTCTGTTATGATCTTAACAGTTTATCTGTGGAGAAATCTCCAGATAATCCCATGCTCGGTCGTAGAGAAATTGTTGATGGAAAAGTAAGCAAACTTAATTATTTATCCAACTTTTAACCGGAGTAATTATTTACTTAACACAATTCTTGTTTTGTGATTAAAAAAAAATATAATTTTTCCTTCCAACAGGCTGGGAGTTATGTATGGCAAAGTTACAAAGAAGTATATGATGTAGTGATTAAGCTTGGAAACTCTATCCGAACCATTGGAGTTGGAAAAGTAATAATTATTCCATCTCCACAACATTTTTTTTTTATATTGGTCTTATTTTTGAACCATATATAATACAAAGTGATGGATGCATCTAGAGTTTCTCAATTAGTTATAATGTTTTGTGGTCTGCGCGCAGGGAGAGAAATGTGGTATTTATGGAGCCAATAGCCCCGAATGGATTATAAGCATGGAGGTAATAATATATGATTGAGTGACATCATATTTCATTCATTGACCTCTAATCTTTATATACTGTCAAAATTCTATAAATTAATAATATTCAGATTTTGATATTTTATTAATTTATAGAATTATTAATATATATATATATATATATAATTAATTTAAACAAAGTATTTATTTAAATATTATTTTTCTTTAAGATAAAAGTTTTCATATTTTTATCAACAAATAAGTTTTCATTAAATGTCTATTTTTAGATTTTTTTTTTCTTTATTTAAAATTTATTATAATTAATTATTTAGATATTTATATTTTTACATTGTCTATATTCATTTTTTAAATACTAGCTTTAAGAGATTGATTATCTCACGTGTTTATCTCATCATGTTTATTAATATGAACAAAACATAATTTGAATTAATGAGAATTGAGTTGTTTTTCATTATTTAGTATTATGCCTCCTTATCATAAAAATATTATAAAACTCATAATGATAGATTAAATATGTAAAAAAAGGTGTGAATACGAAATATATATTTAATATATTCCTAAGATTTTATCTGTTGTTTATAATTTTATATTATTTATGAGACTATATATGTATATAGAATTTCTAAATTAATTATTATTTTATTATTTTAATGAATTGTGTTATATTTTAAACCGACTTTACTTGAAACTAGAGAAAATGATTAATTAAACATGATTATTAATTATCGAGTATTAATTTATAAAGTTTCTACTGTATATGTAATTAAACAAAAAAAATATATTGGGGATGAATCAGTAATAATCTTGTTTCTTTAAAACGTTTTATGATTATTCTGCAAGATAAATTATTCGTCTAACATGTTTCGTTATTCGACTATTTCGATATTTCAGTATTTATCTCTCCAACACTCAAATTCAATGTTCTTTTTTCTTGAACAAGTTCAATGTTGTTTTTGTAAATGAGTTTCTATTGATTTTAGGCTTGCAATGCTCATGGACTCTACTGTGTACCTTTATATGACACACTAGGTATGTTCATGATAAATATGTATGTTCTCCATTACAATCAGTTTCATGTATGTATGTACATAAATACATAAAACGTTGGATGACTGAAGCTGAAACTACTTTGTTCATGATGAGTTTAGGTGCTGGAGCAATAGAATTCATCATTTGTCATGCTGAGGTCTCACTTGCTTTTTCTGAGGAGAAAAAGATTTCCGAGGTAACTTGTTATATTCTACAATTAATTGTTTGATTATGTTATAATTATAGTATAAGATCTCTCCATTAGCTAAAACAAAAACGTTTTTTTCTTTGTGGGTTTCTCTTTTTGATGTTTCAGTTATTGAAGACAGCTCCAAATTCAACTAAATATTTGAAGAGTAAGCTTAATTATTCATGTGTGCTTTTGAGTTCTTGATGAAAGTCCAGTGAGTATAACATACAATTCCTAATTTATTGTTGGAACAGATATTGTGAGCTTTGGTGAGGTTTCAAATGAGCAAAGAGCAGAAGCTGAGAGGCACGGGTTAACCATATATTCATGGGACCAATTCTTGAAGCTAGTAAGACAATCACATATGTAATGTTAAGAATCAACTTTTGTATAAATATATATTCAAATGTTTATGTGAACTTGCAGGGTGAAGGCAAAGATTATGAGTTACCAGAGAAGAAAAGAAGCGATATATGCACCATAATGTATACAAGTGGCACAACTGGTGATCCTAAAGGAGTCTTGCTTACTAATGAGAGCATTATTTATCTACTTGAAGGTGTTAAAAAATTGCTTAAAACTATCAATGAAGAGGTAACTTAATATATTCTTGTTTTTGTTTATATCATCATCATTATAATAAAATTCTTCCTATATATGTTACAGTTAACCAGTAAAGATGTTTACCTCTCATATCTACCTCTTGCTCATATCTTCGATCGCGTGATTGAGGAGCTGTTTATTTATGAAGCAGCCTCCATAGGATTTTGGAGAGGAGTAAGTTATAGAAAAGAAGTTTCTATTGATTACAGAACCTATTTCATAATGAATTTAATTATATATTCATAATCTGTTTTGTTCAGGATGTGAAGATTTTGATTGAAGACATTTCTGCTTTGAAACCGACTATTTTCTGTGCAGTTCCTCGTGTGCTAGAGAGGATATACAACGGTAAATACTTTGCTAGACTACGCTTACATTCAACTAATTTGTTTTTAAACTGTTTATGTCATCAAATTGATCAGGTCTTCAGCAGAAACTTTCTGATGGTGGTTTCTTAAAGAGGACCTTATTCAACTTTGCGTTCAACCAGTAAGTGTTACCATTTTCTTTTTATAATTTTAATCTCTGTGTTCTGAAACCTTTTAATACACATTGTTTCAGCAAACGTAGTAACATGGAGAAAGGGAAGCCTCATGAACAAGCAGCTCCAATCTTTGACAAAGTTGTATTTAAGAAGGTGAAATTCAAATGACTTATATGTCCTCCACATATCTTCAACTCTTTTGATTGTTAATTTCATTCAGGTAAAAGAAGGATTAGGAGGAAGAGTGCGTCTAATCCTATCAGGAGCAGCTCCTCTTGCAGCTCACATTGAATCATTCCTTCGAGTTGTTGCATGTGCTCATGTTCTCCAAGGATACGGTTAGAATTGTTACTTGTTAAGGTCCAATATCTTGGGTGGGTCTTACTAATAATTAATGACGTATATATGCAGGTCTAACGGAGAGTTGTGGTGGGACGTTTGTGTCGATTCCAAATAAGCTTCAAATGCTTGGAACTGTTGGTCCACCTGTTCCAAACGTTGACATAAGGCTCGAGTCTGTTCCAGAGATGGGTTACGACGCTCTTGCTAGCAATCCACGTGGAGAGATTTGCATCAGAGGAAAGACATTGTTCTCTGGTTACTACAAACGTGAAGATCTCACTCAAGAAGTCCTCATTGATGGATGGCTTCACACTGGTGATGTCGGTGAGTGGCAACCAGATGGAGCCATGAAAATCATCGACAGAAAGAAGAACATCTTTAAACTCTCACAAGGAGAATATGTTGCGGTTGAGAACTTGGAGAACATCTACAGCCACGTAGCCGCCATTGAATCGGTAAATGGGTTTACAGTTTTGTTTCAATTCTGTTTTATTAGAAACTGATGTATCTGTTAATATATATTTGTGCAGATATGGGTATATGGAAACAGCTATGAGTCATACTTAGTAGCAGTGGTATGTCCAAGCAAGATACAGATCGAACATTGGGCTAAAGAACATAATGTTTCAGGAGACTTTGAGTCTATCTGTCAAAACCAAAAGACCAAAGAGTTTATCCTTGGAGAGTTCAACAGAGTAGCCAAAGACAAAAAGGTTTATAATTATTTGTTCATGAGTCTTGTTTATTTTCTTATAACAATCTTTTAACTAAGAAAATTATGTTTTTAAAATTATTATAAACAGCTCAAGGGATTTGAGCTGATAAAAGGAGTTCACTTGGACACAGTCCCATTCGACATGGAAAGAGATCTCATCACACCTTCTTACAAGAAGAAAAGGCCTCAGCTTCTCAAGTACTATCAGGTACATTGCAAGTTTCATTCAACTTTAGATTAATGATTTTTCATTATTAACAACTGATTCTTGTTTTACAGAAAGAGATTGATGAAATGTATAACAAGACAAAGAACTGAAGCTTTTATACGACTATGCAGCCACACTGTGGTGAATGAATTTTTATATTTCTTCTCTTTTCATTGTAAATCGTATTGTTATGTCTCTGTGTTGTTGTGTTACAATGGAAGTTGCTTGTGTGCGTGCCAAAGAAAAATAAAAATACATCATAAGGTAATTTTTTGCTTGTAAACAAAGATTCTGTTTTTTTTTTTTTGGTACTAAACATACTATCCTTTGTATTTTGTGTATTTGTATTTATATTGTAATAAAATTCCCTCTGTATAACCCACAATGTATAATTTCTGATCTAGTAGTACATTTACTGATTGGCAAAATAGATTCAGTGCAAGTAACTACTGGGTTACAAAAAATGCTATACATTTGAACTGAGGAAAACATTCAGAGTAACTAACCCCTACAATCCCACAATTTGGGGGTAAGTGTGCTTTATTGGTCTTTTCTCAAAACAAGTTTTTTCACATTGATTAATATCACTGAATTCCAAAAGTTTATCAAATTTGACAAATACTTGAACATAATAAGTCGATAACCAAATCACATTTCATTTAAGGACTGTTGTTGAGTTTTTACAACCGACCAGTGACCAAAGAAAAATAAAAAGCACAAAAGAAGAGTGTTTTTTGAGCTACAAGGAATGAAAAAACAATCCTTGCATAATCTCACAAGACCCCTTTTATAAGAGAAGAAGGAAGATCTCACAAAACACTATCTTTCTTTCTCACTATATATATAAATATGTAAATTTTAAAAGGATTGAACTTGGAAGTAGAAAGAGGATGAGCACTTTCACTCTTCTTCAAATTTGTTTGAAGAGTCTTTCACTGTCTCTTCACACCTTTCTTCCACCCTTCTTCAACCCTTTTATATTCACCAGAAATACCAAAATGAAGATAAAAAAAAAAGACCAAACCTTTTAACGTTCTTGACCAACCAGAGGGAAAAAACCAACACTTTCACTTTCTACTTCTCACGACCTATACACACTCTGATTCATTCCTTTTTGAAGTTGTTGTCTGTTTCAACCCAATGTGTAGCTTGAAACAGCGACATTTGCGGGCGATGTTGAGTGAATGTAGACAAACTCCAGAGATTTTCCGGATTGCAATGAGTTCATCCACGAAGGTAAACCGTATGAGTTTCCTGATCTCGAGAGTCCCCAGATTGGTCCATAGAGATTCTTGATCGAAAGGTTGAGACTTTTCAGAGCTCTTGGTGATTTGTTTATTACAGTTGTTGAGTACCTGTAGTAAGTCCTTCCCTTTGAGACCCATGAACCTGTCATCTTCTGAACTATAGCCACTGGACCATAAGCTGCAAAAGTAATCAATACAGTCAAGTCTCTGTTCAATAGACACTCATGGTTTCACATGTAGACAAAAGAACACAATAACATACCTCGGACAGGGGAAGTCACTTTCGGTTTACGGATAGGCATTGGTCTTCGGACTACAGGAGTAGGAACAGCTGCAGGGATACAACAACAACAACAAAAAAAAGATTTTGAGTTCCAGTGTTCTTCTTGGGGATATGTAGGAATGTTTTGAATCTCAGACACAAACCTGGAAGAAGCTGGCTATAACCAGAATGTCCACTGCTGAGACGAGCAAGAACACCAAGAAGTGGTGCATTGTTGTAAGTAGCAGGCTCAGTCTGCTCATAGTTATCTCTCCTGTCAGCAAAGTTGTCGTAAGCATCGGGTCCTCCGACAATAGCACCAGTGAGCAGGTTAGGGTCGCTGCCTTTACGGCTGAACCAGGTGGCATAACCACCTCGGCAAGTGACAAATGTGCGGTCAACCTTGTATGAGACGATGGAGGAGCCTCTGTGGTGAACTCTCTGAGGGAAATTGTTACCGTATCCAACCATATAGCTAGTAGCTCTTGGGTTATCTCCAAGAATATAATCCACCTGAGAAGAAGAATTAAGAATATATCATGAAACTGTTGAAGAAAGATTATATTTTTTCTTCAAATTCAAATTACCTGAGATTTAGCAAAGGAAAGAAGCTGGGAAGGAGCGACATTTCCAGCAGCACATCTCAAGTTGCTTCGAGAGGAAGTTAGGTAATCAGAGTAAACCGTGGTCAAGAAGGAAGCACTAGTGACAAACTGCATGTTGTTCCAACGTTGTCTGAAAATCAAACCACCTGGTGTCTTCTGAATGTTCCTCGAGCCTTTACCCAACAAGGAACACATAAAGAAATCAGCTTTCTGTTGAAACTTCTGAAACACAGGCGTGTGACGTCCTGCTTTGCCTTGCATCAAGAACTGTCCCCACAAAGGAAATAAACCGGTTTAGAATAAAACCAAGATTATTAAACTGGTTAACAACAATTTTTTTTAAAAAAAAAATTGATTTGTACTAGTAACCTTGGCGACAAGAGTCTGAACACCAGCGTACTTAACGTCCCAGCCGAACTCGGTCATGGACCAACCAGTTCCACCCATGGAGTCGCCGTTACGACCCAAGTAGTCCAAGTAGAACTGGTTGTTCGAAGCTTGGTATAGCCACGCAGCTGCCCAAAGTAACTCGTCCTGATCATTCGGAATTAAGGTTAGTCTAAGACATTAATCTTACAGCTGAGGACATTAATCTTAGATTCTCAAGTCGAATTGGTCGTATCTTACATTGTAACCACTGACGGATTGGTAGTATTTCTGAGCAACGGTAATACTGCTGTCGTATTTTCCTCTATATTTGTCGGCGAAATCAAACAGCTGGAAAAAAAAAGAATCGAATGAAGGATGGCAAAATCGAAATAAAACAGAGAAAATAAGGTTAGTTTCGTAGGGAGTGGCATAATCGTGATATTGTCGATGGATAAATGCTAATTAGGCACCGACAGCCAAGGGCACGTGCCAAGTGTTTTTTTTAAAAAACCCGTGATGGACGGACAACGACGCCGTTTTCAACACACTACAAAGGAATCCGTCCTTTATGGGGTCCACTTACGGGATCAGTGACACGGTACCGTTTAGCATGAAAATAGTAGTTTTTAAAGTTTATAGAATAATCTAATGTGTTTAAATTAAAATCTAAACTCTAAAGAGTTAAAACTCCTGGTGAGTGGTGACTGATACAAATATAGCAAATCTCAGAGAATAATTCTTTTTTCAAGCATTCATAAATTTATTGCAATTAGAATGAAAACAAAATTAATTGTCCATATTTGTCATTTTCATTGCTTAAATGACGTCTAACGTGCGCTGAAAATGACTTTTAAGTGACTTTCAACTGTTGTGCAATAATTATGTGTCTGCAACCTCCCAACGTAACTGCCCGGTAAACTAATATCACTACCCTTTATGCTTAAAGTGCGCATCCGGGGTAAAAATGCGCTGAAGAAAGTAAAAAAAAAGGTTATATTACCTGATAAGCGTGAGTGAGTAGTAACCTAGAATAAGCAGGGTTAGATCGGCGGAAGACAATTGAAGCGGCGGCCATGGCAGCTGCTGTTTCTCCGGCTAGATCTGACCCGGGGTTACTCGGATCTATCCGGTAAGCTTTCCGGTCCGTCGTCATTTCTTCCGGTCTTTGCCAACAGTAATGGTCGGTGTTGCCGTCTCCGACCTAAAAATAATCATATAATTAATTGAGAAAATAAAATCTTTTAATCTTTAAATTTAAATAAATGCTTGACCAAAACAAACAAACTACCTCGCCGTAAAGGACGTTGGGCTCGGGATGGGCTTTGATGAAGTAATCAGTTCCCCATTTAATGGCATCAATGGAGTGGCCAAGCTCGCCGTTAGCCGCTAATTGATTGCCGTACTCAATGACGCTCCACGCCATCATCGTGACCGTGAAAGCCATCGGAAGTCCGAATTTCACATTATCACCGGCATCGTAGTAACCACCGACAAGATTCACCTGAGTAAAAAGAAACCAGAAAACAAGATTTTAGTCAAAACCGAATGAAACAGGAACAATGTCGCCTAAACGGAGAATAGATCTACAACTAGTTGTCGGAAAATGCCTTATGATTAATCACAATAATCTGGTAAAAAACAGAGTTTGATTCTCGAAATTAAGGTTAATATCTGGTTTAGGGTAATGAACGGCGACATTGTTTTACTAGAGAGAGATGAAACATACTCCGCTTGATTTGCCGTCGTTGAGACCGGAGTGAGAGCGCCAAGTGACTCTTTGGCTAGGAGGGAGGACACCAGATCTCTGAGCTTCGAAGAAGAGAAGACTCTTAGAAAGAGCTTGGCCGTAATCATGACCGGAAAAAGCTACCGGAAAAGAGATGAGCAGTAACAGAGCAGCCACCGACGCAAAATTCTCCATAACTTCACCAAAGAGAATGAAAACAAAAAAAAGAGAGAAATGCCGGCGAGATTATCAGCTAAAAAGCGCTGGATAATAAGCCAGACCAAAGGGAAGACGAAGAGGGATTGTGAAGACCAAGAGACGAGCTTAAGTGTTCTATATATGGAAGGAGGATGGAGGAAGCAGGAAGGTACCAAGAGACACAAAATTTTGACAGTTAGCATTCATTTAATGATTTAATTTATTTTCCTTTTTAATTTATTACACAATGCTTAATTTATTATTATTTTATTAAATATAAATTACTACCAGTTTAAAATTCTTTTTTTTTTGGTAAAAATGTTAAGATTTATTACCGTTTTCGATTTTTTTACAGAATTACGGAGATAACAAAGAAGACGGAAAAAAACAAAAAAACTACTAAAAGAAACCGGTCACAACTCGTATACGAGACACACGAAAAGATAAAGATTGGCTCGAACGAAGAACTTAAAAACGAATCAATTCCGGACGAGAGAGCAACAATCAAACGAGAACCGTCGACCACCCCGCTTTTGCCATAGTTCCAAAAAACTAGAGTTCACATCATAGTTGCCACGAGCATTCTCCTAAGGCCAGCCCTCAATACCTTAAACGAAAAATGCCTACAGCTTCTCCGAAAACTAACGGGATCTCCGGGGCCTAGGACGGACTAATTAGCCGCTGTCGACAAGGGCGCCCTAGCGGGCCGTCGAAGTGTCAACTCCAATTACCATCCCCGAATGAATGAATCACTCAAGAACCAGCCCCCACAGGAACAAAATTAGCCGCCATAAAAACCTCGGCGCTTCTACATCTCCGGTCAAAAACCGATCCACCAGCACCACCGGTTAGAACCGGAGCCAACCGAGCACAACCTCATATCCACATCGCAAATCCGCAACTTGTTGGACCAAAAAACCACTGACGAACGTACTCAGGCCACTATGAAAGCTGACGGAAACGGAGCCAAACCGTAGTCGCTGACATCCGCCATGCCACCCGTCAAACCACCACAAGGAGCTTCCGTCAGAGGATCCAAGCTCGCCGGAGAACGTGAGCCACCTCGAATAGGTGAGCCACAAGCCAAGATCCACCACCGAAAACCCAAATCAGAAACAGATCTGTCCTCAAGATCCGTAAGAGCCGGCAACGGGATCTACAGTGATGGATCTGACTTCACCAACCTTCAGCCACGAAAGACCAGAAGGCCCGCTACGGAGGAAGAGCAACGCTCCGCCGCCGTTAACACCAACGAGCACGACACCGGCGAAGACGGACATGCCGAGAGACTTGCTGGAAGAGAGAAAATCGCCGGGCTAAGACGAAGCAAACCAGAGCTCGGGAGAGGAGACGAAGGAAGAGCCTGAGCCACCACCTAAAGAACCGGCGTGCCTCACCTCGACCGCATCCTCCACGACGCCGCGGAAGATGCACCTTCGAACCAGAGGACACCGAGAAGCCAACCACCGTCAAACACCTAACACCAGCAAGCCCAGAAACAGAAGAGAAGAAGCAAAATAGCAACGAAAGAGGACGACGACGAGGCCGGCGCCGGTGCTAAGGAAGCCACCGGCACCAGAGAAGAAGGCGAGTCGGGTAGAGCGAGAGGCGGCGGCTAGGAAAATTTTTTAGGGCGAACCACTTCTTGGAACTCGGGCCTGAGAGAGAATAGATCCAAAAAAAGTTTTTTCGAGTCCCCAGTTTAAAATTCTTGTTAAACTATGCTTAATGTACATAACCTATGTATGCGTTACGAGTTACGACAATGATTTTTATAGAAATCATAAACTAATCTGGACGAAAATTTTGTTGTCTTCCTCCGCATTAATCGTAAATTAATTGCAAAAACAATTATTCGTTTAAAAAAAAAATTTAACATCAATTGCTTCTTTTAGGAATTCTAGTTTACAAAAGAAAAAGAGAGTTAACTAGAGTTAATGATACAACCATTAATATTAATCTATTACTACTATTTTCAAGGCGTTATATGGTAAGTGTGAAGACGAGGTTTTTTAAGGCAAACTCATGAAAAAGACTGGAAAAGTGAAAAAGGTGATATCCTCCTAACAATATGTGTACCCCCAAACGATCTTCTTGTTCACCTTTGTGTAAATTCTCCTAAATACCCACTTATCGTTCACGTAGCACTTTATTGTAAAGGGTAATACCGGAATCAACCTAAAAGATATAGATGTTAGGTTCTTTGTTTAAGAATTTTAAATTACACAATCTTGAAATTATTCTGAAGAAAGATGATTTAAAGGGATTATAAATGATACCCTACTGCAATGTGATAATAAGATTGTTAGAGCATCTGCAAAAATGGTGTTGAAAAAACACCATGTTTAATATTTTGGTGTCCCAATTATTATTTTTATCTCCAACCACAAACACCAAATTTCACACTAAAAACAATATTTTATATGATTATACTATTAAATTTAATTTTAATAGTTTCAATAAATAATAATCATTTTTAAAACTTTGTTTATTTTTAATAGTTTCAAAAATTACTATTTAATTATATAATTTTATGTTTTCTGTATTTTAATCAACCTTTAGTATTTTATGTCTTTTTATTCTTAATTAATTTGCTAACTAGTATAGTTTTCAAATTAATAATATATATTAATTATTATTATTATTAAATAAATAGTTATCAAAAATAAATAGTTAATCATTTGAAAACAACAACTTAATCATATTATTAAAGTATAATCAATTTATGTATAACAATTAAATATATATTAAAAGAAGAATAAATTTTTTTTTTGGTGTCGTGAACCGTCAAATATGATGCGACATTGTTCATAAAATACCAAAAAATAATTTTACAGTCTAATTTACAGTCTGATTGAAGCATAAAAATTGCAAATTTGGTGTTTTGCATCCCACTAGAATTGCTCTTACAAATATGCTAAGACATTTTATAGTTTATTACTTCATATTAAATTATCAACAAAAATGGTCATCCGTATATCAATCATATTCTAGACACTTATCATATCTCCAACTTATATTTATATTTGTTTTCAGATATTCTTTTCGTCGAAAGAATTTATATATTTCACATAAACGAACTAAGTTGAAATACAAAGTTCGATTATCGAAGCTGATACCAAAACTATTAGAAAACAAACAAAGCCGAAAAAATTAGAAAGCTGATACCCTAATATTATGAAGAAAACATAAGTCGACTGGACAAACATTTAGAAGCAAATTGCCACAGAGAGATTCAACACCAAAACACCATACACTTCGCTCGCTTTCTACAACCTCGACTATGCACAATGAAAACTCCGCAAATGCCTACGAGACTAAGTTATGGTGGACAATGAAAACCTCAAAAACAAGACAGAGAAATTGCCTCAGAGGGAGATCTCACAAATTGATGGAGAACATAAACTAGGGAAGCACAATTTTGAAACAGGGGGATGACTAGCCACCGCAATCAACCCATCATAAGCACTAGACGTCATCGGCAGCGCACCATCAAAAGAGGAAGAGAAAGAACATTCTAGGGCGAATTCGTACAAAAAAGCGTCTCGAGTTTTTAAAGTGTTGTGTTGTTGCCTCTAGATATTCTTATTAATAAAATCATTTACAACTTATTTTTATATCTTATTATAAAGAAATATATATTTTTATATATAGATAAATGCTATATTTTCTCTAACTAGAGTTATCACATGAACAAATAAAACATTGTTTCTTCATTTATTTTAAAGTAAATTTTTATTTGAAAACTAATCCTTTAATTTTTTTTTAAATATAATTATAGTTCGAAAATTGTTAATTATAATTTATTTTCTGAATTCTTTATATAGTTATCTAATATAGTTTTCAGTTTTTTGCAATATTGGTCACCTCAAAACTTCCTAATAATCATTGTACTTCACTAGGAATGCATACAACTTATCAATCTAAGCTAATCAAATATAAGTTTAAATCTAGCAACCAAAGTTATTAAAGAAGTAAATGATATTGAAACAATGATAAAAAAGGGTATAAGATGAGGTCAATTGATGTGAGATGCTATGGAGGCGTGATGAGTGATGATCGAATAGAACGAGAAGCTGGCCGATGGCACTCTCTTCTCGTCAAGGGATGATTGGATGATGATTGATGAACTACTGATCTGTAAGAACGCTAGAGATTACTGAGGCAGCAAGCAAAAGCCAAGAGATCCGCTCGTCTAAGGGGCAGCCACACGAAGAGAGAGATCGAGAAAGCCTTTAGGGTTTCTTTTTCTTGGTTTAAACTTGCGTAGTGTTTTCATTAATCATAAAAGAGTTTTATCACTTACAAGATAGACCAGAAAACTAATTGGGCCATCGAAAACTAACCAAAGAAAACAAATGCATGAAAGAAATAAAAATAAGACCAAAAATGGAAGGTCTGGTCGCAGAAGAAGAGAAGAGGCCGGCTTGTCTCTCTAATGAATTGGCCTCGGATCACCTCGTTAAAAACCTTGTGAAGAAAACCCATTTGGGACAAAACTTCACAAGGAAAAAAGAGTATGATCTTTATCCCAGAGGTAGACCGGTCAAAGAATCATCTGGCTCGATGCAGAAGATCATGGTCGGTCCGTGCATCCGGAGTATGGGCTAGGGCGTGGTCTGCTCCAATGGGCCGTTAGCTTCAGTGTGGATCATCCTCCGGGCCAACTGGTTCAGGACAGGCTGTCCTTGGTCGAGGTGGCCTAGCTGGGTCGTGATGTCTTCTAGGCTTGTCCTCGAGATCAGCTGCTCCATGGCACTGTTGAATTCGGCATGTATCTGTCGCTGTCCCGAACGCGTCCTTGGTATATCTCGCATGGTCGGGAACAGGTCGGTCAGCTTCTTGGTAGAGCCTGGTCCGTCTTGTTTGTCTAACTCAGTGTCGGCCAAGCTGATGTCCTCATCATTCCCTCCCTCTTGAAGAGGTTCTGGCCTCAGAACGGTATCACCTGCACAATAAGGTGACAAATCAGCAACATTAAAACTTGACGATATGCTCATCTCACCTGGGAGTTCCAATTGGTAGGCGTTGTCGTTGATCTTCTTTAGGACCCGGAATGGTCCATCTCCTCGTGGAGCAAGCTTGGACTTCCTCTTGTTTCTGAACCGTTCGGGTCGCATGTGAACCCAAACCCAGTCGCCTGGCCTAATGTCAATCTCCTTCCTGTGTTTGTCGGCTTGCTTCTTGTACTGCTCCGTCCTCTTCTCGATGTTCTCCTTAACTGCCTGGTGTAACTTGACGACGGCCTCAGCCTTGCGCTCTCCATCAAGATTGATGAACTCCAATGCTGGCAGTGGCTTCAGATCAAGTGGCGTATCTGGCTTAAATCCATAAACAACCTCCAAAGGAGACATCTTAGTAGCAGAGTGTTTGGCACCATTATAAGCAAACTCAACAAAAGGAATGCAATCCAACCAATGTGATAAATTTTTATCAACCGTGGCCCTTAAGAGGGCTGAGAGAGTCCGGTTCATGACCTCGGTCTGTCCGTCAGTCTGTGGATGATAAGTGGTCAAGAACAGTAGCTTGGTACCAAGCTTCCTCCACAACATCCTCCAAAGGTGACCTAGGAAGGTCGGGTCACGGTCCGAGACGATGGTCTGTGGCAGCCCGTGCAATCTGACCACTTCTTTGAAGAAGAGATCGGCTGTCTGGGTCGCATCATTCGTCTTAGAACACGGTATGAAGTGAGCCATCTTTGAAAACCGGTCGACCACAACGAAGATCGCATCCTTGTTCCTGATCTTAGGCAAACCCATCACAAAATCCATAGAAATATCGACCCATAGTCGGTTAAGTATAGGCAAAGGTAAGTAAAGACCGTGAGGATGTGACCTGGACTTGGACTCAAGGCATGTAATGCACTTGGAGCAGAAGCACTCCGTGTCTCGCTTCTGATGTGGCCAATAGAAGTGCTCTACTAGGACACTCAGGGTCTTGTCCACGCCAAAGTGTCCCATCAGTCCTCCTCCATGAGATTCTCGGATCAGGAGCTCCCTCATCGATCCCTGAGGAATGCACAGCCGCTTACCCCTGAACAGGAAACCGTTATGCAAGTAGAAAACTCCTTTCGGTCTTTGCTACATTCCTGAAAAATTTCACCAAAATCAGGGTCAGTATCATAATCTTCTTTAATAAGTTCAAACCCCAAAACTTTGGCCTCCATGGTGCTGATCAGTGTGTATCTCCTGGACAATGCATCAGCTACCGCGTTCTCCTTTCCCTTCTTGTACTTGATGATGTACGGAAAGGTCTCCACGAACTCAAGCCACTTAGCGTGCCTCCTCTTCAGATTTGTCTGTCCTCTCAAATGCTTGAGCGTCTCGTGGTCGGTGTGAATAACAAACTCCTTAGCCAGCAAGTAATGCTGCCAAGTCTCCAAGGATCTAACCAACGCATACAACTCCTTGTCATAAGTAGGATAGTTGAGCGTGGCTCCACTCAACTTCTCGCTGAAGTAGGCGACAGGTCGCCCACCTTGCGTCAGAACAGCTCCAATCCCTAAACCTGAAGCATCACACTCAATCTCAAACGTCTTATCAAAATTAGGCAAAACCAAAATAGGATCATGGGTTAACAAATCCTTGAGTTTTTGAAATGCGGCCTCCTGCGACTGGCCCCATTTGAACGGAACGTCCTTCTTGATCACGGCTGTGAGTGGGGCGGCCACTGTGTTAAAATCCTTCACAAACCGTCTATAGAAGCTGGCTAAACCGTGGAAACTCTTGACATGGCCGTTCGTGGTCGGGGTCGGCCACTCCTCAATAGCTTTGATCTTTTCTTGGTCAACCTGTAAGCCCTACGAACTCATAACAAAACCTAAAAAGACAAGCTTATCAGTGCATAAGGTGCACTTTTTGAGGTTCGCATAAAGACCCTCCTTTCGAAGAGTATCTATTACTTGCTCAAGGTGCACCAGATGGTCAGAAAAGCAACGACTATAGATCAAAATATCATCGAAGTAAACAACGACAAACTTACTGATGTAGGCCCTCAAGACCTGGTTCATGAGGCGCATGAACGTACTGGGCGCATTGGTTAGGCCAAATGGCATGACCAGCCACTCGTAAAGGCCCTGCTTAGTCTTGAAAGCCGTCTTCCACTCGTCGCCTTCCTTCATTCGAACCTGATGGTACCCGCTGCGTAGATCGATCTTAGAGAACACGGTCGCTCCGTGTAGCTCGTCCAACATATCGTCCAGCCGTGGTATGGGATGTCGGTACTTGATGGTGATGTTGTTGATGGCCCGACAGTCGACACACATCCTCCAAGACCCGTCTTTCTTAGGAACAAACAAGACTGGTACCACACACGGGCTGAGGCTCTCGCGAATGTATCCCTTGGACATGAGGTCCTGCACTTGTTTCTCCAGCTCCTTGGCCTCGGTCGGATTCACCCTATATGCGGGACGGTTGGGCAGAGCCGCTCCTGACACGAGATCTACTTGATGCTCAATGCCTCGTATGGGCGGTAGACCGGCTGGTATCTCGTCCGGAAAGACATCCTTAAACATGTCCAACAAAGAAACAACTTCTCGGGGAAGCTCAACATCGTCTGAACACGAATGTAAAGCCTCCCTGAAGACCATTAGTAGCACCTGTGTGTCCTGATCAATAGCTCTAGAAATAGAATGTGAAGAAATAATTAAATTGGTCTTACGGTTCTTCTTATCCTTGGCAAGGTGTAGTTGCATCTCATGCACTTCCTGCGGCGTAAGAGGCGCGAGCTGATATTTTCGCTTGTCGTGCATGAACGAGTAGTGATTGGTCCGCCCGTTGTGCAAGGACTCCTTGTCGAACTGCCACGGCCGGCCGAGCAATAAGTGTCCAACCTGCATAGGAACCACGTCGCATACTACCTGATCGTGATATCGCCCAATGCTGAAAGGTACGGTTACTTGATCTGCGATCCGGATCTCCGTGTCATCATTCAGCCACCGAAGTCGGTACGGTCGCAGGTGCTTAGTCACTTGCAGACCGAGATTATCAACCATGTTCCTGCTGGCCACGTTAGTACAAGACCCACCATCAATAATAAGACTACATACCTTGCTGTTCACGGTACAACGAGTGTGGAAGATGTTCTCGCGTTGCACCGTCTCGGGATCAACAAGCACACTGAGAGCTCTCCTGATCACCAATAACTCTCCAGAGTCGGGATACTCTATGGGCGTCCCTGTATCAAGTTCCTCCATGTCTTCATCCTTCTGTTCATCCTGAGACTCGTACTCACCGGCTTCGTTCACGATCATGACTCTCCGGTTTAGACAGTCTCGAGACATATGTCCTTTACCCTGACACTTAAAACATGTGATATCTCTAGAACGGGACGTACTAGTAAACTTACATGGGTCTGGTCGGTTGGGCTTAGACGTATCAATGGTCGTCTTCTTGAACCTGGACTCGACCTCAACCGACTTACCTTTGTCAACGGGCCGTGGAGCCGGTGCAGTCCAAGGCGTGTTGGTCCTAGGCCGGGTTGTGGTCACGGACTTCCGCTTGTTGTGATGCTCAACCTGTATACACAAGTGCAACAACTCGGGCATATCATGATAAGGGTGAATTTCTACCTTTCTAGCGATCCTCTCATTCAGTCCGTGCACGAACTGGGCCATCAGAGTCTCTCCTGAATCGTCTAGCTCAAGCCTATTCCGCAATTGCTCGAACTCCTCGAAGTACTCTTCCACCGTCTTAGTTCCCTGCATCAACTTACGAAAACGTTTCTGCAAATCTCTGTGGAAATGGGCAGGAACGTACCTGCGCCTTAACTGGAACTTCATGTCAGTCCATGTAGCGATCGGTTCGTACCGATGGGCCTTCGTTCCGCAGCGTCCCGGTCCCACCATGATAGTGCATGTCCTGTGAACTGGGCTACTGCTAGGGATATCTTCCTGGCTTCGGGGTATCCGTAATGGTCGAAGATATGCTCCATCCTCCGCTCCCAGTCTAGATACGCCTACGGGTCTACCTTACCTGCAAATGTAGGAGGCTTTAGCTTAACATCATTAGGATATGGACGTTGTACCTCTTGTTCTCGTATGCGTCCACGGTGAATTGGATCGCGCTAGTATGGTGGTCGAGGTCCATAGCGTCCATCCTCGAACTCGTCCATGTTGTCGTCCGTGTCGTCCAGTCGGACGTCTTGGAAGCGTCTTGGTCGTTCAACTCGTCCGCGGTACTGTCCTGGTCGACGTTGCTGGTCGTTCCGGGGATGTGGCACCTCTGGTCCGTACCGATACTCTCTTGGCCGAGGCCGTGGACCGTCGGGACGCTGCTGGTCGAACGGTAGCTCGTCTGGTCGAGCCTGTCAACCGCCTGGTCGATGCTGGTCGAGCGGTCGGTGTTGCTCCAGCCGGTCCAGTCGGGCACCAAGTGTTTGTCCGATGGTTTGGATCGCAGCGAGGAGCTGGTTGAGATCCGGTGGTGCGTTCGGTGGGTTGGGCTGGTCTTCGGCCATGTATCTTGCACACTTAACAACAGGTCAAACGTACAAGAGAAAAGATAGAATAGAAAAAAAAGAAAAAAAAAGAAATAAAGACAATCGATTTTTTTTTTTTTATATAAAATATGGAAACTACTTAACCGATTTCAGAAATGGAAATGTCACTTAAATCGAACCAGCCACTGATTCTCAACCAATTTCGGTTTAATTAAAACCCTAAGGCTATATGCTTATACAATATCAGCCGTCAACAAACCTCAAGCTAACTTTTTTTTTTTTGATGAATATGATGCAAGAGAAGAAGAGAACACGAACAATTAATTGGAAGGAGCAAAGCTATGAATCACGAGCAGCTTAGCGAAGGATACTAACAGCCTAATAATTCGACACTAACTCCTCTCTTTTTCCTTTTTTTTTTTTTGATTTTCAGATTATAAAAAAAAAAACAGCAATGAAACAAAACAAAATAATAACAAGACGATGGTGAATGATGAACAACAAAACAATGACGAAAGTAGAAACAATTTTTTTTTTTTTTTTTTTTGTGAAGAAACAACTAATCAAAAGCAAAATGAAAAAGTAGAGAGATTAGATGTAACCAGAGGTGTCACGAGCCTAGGCTCTGATACCAGATGATGTGAGATGCTATGGAGGCGTGATGAGTGATGATCGAATGGAACGAGAAGCTGGCCGATGGCACTCTCTTCTCGTCAAGGGATGATCGGATGATGATTGATGAACTACTGATCTGTAAGAACGCTAGAGATTACTGAGGCAGCAAGCAAAAGCCAAGAGATCCGCTCGTCTAAGGGGCAGCCACACGAAGAGAGAGAGATCGAGAAAGCCTTTAGGGTTTCTTTTTCTTGGTTTAAACTTGCTTAGTGTTTTCATTAATCATAAAAGAGTTTTATCACTTACAAGATGGACCAGAAAACTAATTGGGCCATCGAAAATTAACCAAAGAAAACAAATGCATGAAAGAAATAAAAATAAGACCAAAAATGGAAGGTCTGGTCGCAGAAGAAGAGAAGAGGCCGGCCTGTCTCTCTAATGAATGGGCCTCGAATCACCTCGTTAAAAACCTTGTGAAGAAAACCCATTTGGGACAAAACTTCACAAGGGAAAAAGAGTATGATCTTTATCCCAGAGGTAGACCGGTCAAAGAATCATCTGGCTCGATGCAGAAGATCATGGTCGGTCCGTGCATCCGGAGTATGGGCTAGGGCGTGGTCTGCTCCAATGGGCCGTCAGCTTCAGTGTGGATCATCCTCCGGGCCAACTGGTTCAGGACAGGTTGTCCTTGGTCGAGGTGGCCTAGCTGGGTCATGATGTCTTCTAGGCTTGTCCTCGAGATCAGCTGCTCCATGGCATTGTTGAATTCGGCATGTATCTGTCGATGTCCCGAACGCGTCCTTGGTACATCTCGCATGGTCAGGAACAGGTCGGTCAGCTTCTTGGTAGAGCCTGGTCCGTCTTGTTCGTCCAACTCAGTGTCGGCCAAGCTGATGTCCTCATCATCAATGAATCAAAGCTATCTAAAAATGATCATATATGCTAATTAAACAATCACATATGCAAATAAATGGCTAAATGATCTTAAAACTAGTTAATCATACTTTCATGTTCTTAACCCTATGCTAGTTATTCAACAATCCATTTCTCAATTTCAAATCACACATTAGCATGCAATGCAATCAATCTTAACACCATCAAGAAAACTTAATCCTTTAGTCAAAAACACAAGTTTAGATCAATTCTATTCCTAGACAATAATCCCTTTAATCAATTTATAACTAAGAACAATCTTCCAAGTGTGACTAATAACCAATCAAGAATGCAAAAAAAAAAATTATATGACTACTAAACACCTTAGACATCAATTCAAATTGGCTAAGCATGCAAAATCTCTAATTAAATTATGTGGCATCTCATGCTTTTTACTGCTTTTCCCTCTCCTCTGACAGATATCACATTGAGAGACAAACAAATGAGCATCTCTGAACATAGTAGGCCACCAAAAGCATGCTTGTAAAACCTTAGTCATTGTCTTGAAAGTAGCAAAATGTCCAACATAATTTGATCCATGATACTGAAATAAAAAGTCTGGAACTTCTGGTTTTGCAATGTATCTTATGTAGATACCATCTGAACAATGCTTACACAGATAAGGCTCATCCCAATAGAACTTCCTTAGTTCTCTGAAGAACTTCTTCTTTTCATATCCCTTGAGATCATCTGGTTCAGTATCTGCAGCCAGGTAATTCACAATATCTGCAAACCATGGTCGATCGGGCGTTGAAACAGCATAAAAATCCAAGTTGAAGTGACCAATTTGAACCTTGAAAGGTTCCAGGTTCGTAATCGCAGTGTGTCGACCGACGCATGGGGTTGCAATGGTTGACTCACTATCGGGACCTGCGTCGATCGTCGCAATGGTCGCGTCGATCAATGCGTTCTCTGCAATCTGACAGTTCTACATATTTTTTGTCCAAATTTGTCCCAAACACTGTCTCAATCAAATTGACGTTCTCCTCAGGCAGAAGTCATCAATGGAAATGACTTCCTCAACTATGACCCTTGAAAGATTATCAACAACTCCATTTTCAACTCCTTTCTTGTCCTTGACCTCAATGTGAAACTCTTGAAGAAGGAGAATCAATCTCAAAAGCCTTGGCTTTGCATCCTTCTTCTGCATCAAGTACTTCAAAGCATAATGGTATGTATGTACTATCAACTTCCATCCAACTAGATAGGGGGAAAAATTTCTCAAAGGCATAAACATCTGCCAAAACCTCCTTCTCTATAGTGGCATAGTTTCTCTGCGCATCATCTAGTGTTATGCTAGCATAATAGATAGCATGGAGTTTCTTGTCATTCTTCTGCCCCAGAATAGCTCCCACAACAAAATCACTTATATCACACATAACCTCAAAAGGTTACTCTCAATCTGGTGGCTGCACTATAGGAGCATTCACTAATGCTTGCTTAATCTGTTCAAATGTAGTCTGTCAGTCTGCAGTGAACTCAAATTTCACATCCTTGCATAGCAAAGCAGTTAGTAGTCTAGCAATATTACCTAAATCTTTGATGAACCACATGTAAAATCCAACATGTGCAAGAAAATCCTCACCGACTTCACTGAATCGTGTGCCTGTAGGCTGGTCATGACCTCAATCTTGGCACGATCTACCTATATCTCTGCCTTTGATACTTTGTGCCCAAGAACAATGCCATATCTGACCATGAAATTACATTTTCCCAATTCTGAACCAAGTGTTTTTCCTCACATCTAGCTAGCACTTTGCACCGATTATCCAAATACTCATGATATGAAGATCCATAAACTGAAAATCATCCATAAATACCGCCATGAAGTCCTCAATCATGTATGTCAAGATAGACATCATACATCTCTGGAATGTGGCTGGAGCATTACAGTGTCCAAATGGCATTATGCGATATGCAAAAGTACGACAAGGACAAGTAAAATTGGTTTCCCCCTGATCCTCTTGATGAATGAGAATCTGAAAGAAACTAGAGTACCCATCTAGGAAGCAGTAATATGGGTGATTAGCTAACCTCTCCAGCATTTGATCAATGAAAGGCAATGGAAAGTTATCCTTCCTTATCGCAACATTCAGCATCCTGTAATCAATACACATCATGTGTCCAATCACAGTCCTTGTAGGAATCAACTCATTCTTCTCATAACACCTCCCTTCTTAGGTACAACAGGCACTAGATTGACTCAATCATTTTCAAAAATAGGATAGATGATTCCAGCTTCCAGCAGTTTAAAAATCTCCTTCTTCACCACTTCCTTCAGATTCGGATTCAGCCTCCTCTGATGCTCTACTGATGACTTTTTCTCATCTTCAAGATGTATCCTATGCATGCACAAATTCAGAGAGATACCTGAAATGGCATCAAGAGAATAGCCAAGAGCTTTGCCATACTTGTGCAGCTTGCTCAGCGGTAAGGAAGTCTCAGCGTTGTTTAAAGAAGCATTAATAATCACTGAATATGTTGAATTAGGGCCAAGAAATGCGTATCTTAACCCAAATGGAAGTTGTTTGAGTTTAATTTTTGGAGCTTTTTCCTCTGCTTAGTCGGCTGCGACGTGCATCGATCGATTCACATTGTGCGTCGGTCGATGCACCATTTTATCATGCACTTCCAATTGCACAACTTGCTCTATAGAATCCATCAATCTAGCATAACAGATAGCAGGCCCGTCCTCAAGATGCTCCAATCCATGTACTAAGCTAAGTAGAGCTCTCTCCAACGGATTCTCAACATGTGTCCTATGAAAGAATTTGTCTACAAAATCACTGAGAGTGTCCACATAGAAGGTATATATGTCGATGGTTGGCCTCTTCACCTGCTTATCCATATCAAACTCATCTTCAGATCACTCACATTCAGAATGATTGTTCCTTTCTTACAATCAATCATCGCTCCAGCAGTATCCAAGAAGGGTCTACCCAAGATAAGTGGATCTTTTGGTTCCTCTCCATTGCAGAACCACAAAGTCTGTAGGGATCACATAGTTACCAATCATGATTGGTACATCCTCCAACTCTCCTTATGGGATCCTGACAGTCATATCAGCTAGAACCAATGAGACTCCGGTAGGCATAAAATCTGTCATCCCGAGCTTATGAGCAACAAAGAAGGCATAAGGTTCACACTTGAACCAAGATAACATAATGACCTCTCAAATCTATCTCTGTAGATAGAACAATCCAAAACAAAACTCTTTGGATTCTTTAGTTTCTAAGGTATCCTGCCTTGAACCAAAGCACTGCATACTTCAGAGATCATCAGCACACCTTCATAAGTCATGTTGCCAAAAAACATGTCCTTTAGACATCTCTTCATCACATGAGTAGTCTTAAGAGCATCAATCAAAGGGGTTTCAATCAATAATTTGCTTATATCCTTGCATTTAGCTAACTGCAGCTCATCCTTAGACTTCCTGGGGTTCTTAGGGAAAGGAACCTTGTGCTTATACACTCTTTCATCAGCAGTCTTGAGCTTTTCTGCATAAGAGTCTGTGCACGGCCATTGCGTCGATCGACACTAGGGGTGTGTCGGTCATTGCATGTCTCAGGTGCGTCGACCATTGCGTCGACATTGGTCGTGAGTCCTTTGATCAAATATCCGTCAAAACTCTAAGAATTCTCAGGATTTACGTCATGCATCGCCCAATGCAGAGGTGTCGGTCGGTGCACTCTGCAATCTGCAAATTTCATCTTACATCTCTTCAATTTCAACGATTTCCACCAAGTTGAGACCCTTTTTAGTGAAGGAATGACTTCCTTACCACTCCTCAACGTACTTGGATTACATTGGTACTTCCGATTAGCATATGTTCTCCCAGGGAGAGTCCCATCTTGCCTCTTTGCAATCCCATCATTCTGTGCAACCTGAATATCCAACTTCTTGACATGAGTTCTTAAAGCATCAATCTTTCCATTCAGATTCAAGCACAGAGCATTGATCTTCCCATTAAAGTCCATTGTACTCTGCTTTTGTCCTTCCAGAAATTGCTCCAACATACCCATAATCTTATCAGACTACTCATTTTGAGGATAAAGTTGATAGGATGAAGATCCATAGTTCCTGGTGAAGCTATTAGTGTTCCAAGGCTGTTATTGCTCTAAGAAGGCTTATGTTAATGAGGCTTAGGAGTGAAACCAGAAGAGTTTTGATTACCTTTGAAGGTACTCCTCTGACCCATTCCATTGTAGCCACCAACGTAGTTCACATCCTCTTCATCAAACACAATCCTCAACATCAAATACCTCAACATCTTGAGAAAAATAGACATGTTTATTTTCTCAAGTAGAAGGCTATAGACAGAATCGATTTTGTTCTCACTCTCTGCCATCTGTGATCCATCAACCTTTCTACCTAATTTCTTTCTCTACAAATTATCATTCTTAGTGCTATTACTATACACCAAGTTCTCAATCAGTTCCTTAGCTTTCTCTTGAGATTTGGTATTGAAGTTTCCATCGCTAGCAGCATCCAAAGCCATCTGATACCACAAATCGACACCTCTGAAGATAATGTCCAGCATATGAACTTCAGAGAAACCATAATGGGCCAGTCTCTCTTGTACATCTTAAACCTTACCCACACGGCTTTAAGAGGTTCTGTAGGTCCATGCTTGAAATGTAAAAGTTCCTCTCTTAGCTGATCAGATTTAGCATCATCATATAAGTGTCTAAGGAACTTCCTCTTAACTATATCCCAAGTATTTAGAGTCTCAGGTGGAATCTACTTCAACCAATTTGCAGTTTCTCCACCAAGAGAGGGTTCGAAAAACTTATAGTGCAAGAAGTCATAGCTAACTCCATTGTGTTTCACCCATGTGACCAATGACTCAAACTTCTCAATATTGTCCATAGGATGCTCATGTGGGAGTCCATGAAAGAGATGTTGTCCCACAAGAGTGTAGTAGAAAGTCTTCAGCTCAAAGTCATTCCTCTAAATGGGAGGAGGTACAATCGCAGACCTGTTAGCTTATAACTCATCAGGTCTGTTGTAATCAGCAAGAGTCCTCCCAACTGGGGCATTAGCTTGCACATTAGGTGGTGCATTGGCTTGTCCATTAGCTCCTTCTGCTCCTCCAACTTGTCTATTACCTCCAGCTAAATTTGCTGTTGCACTGGTTGAACAATGACATTTCCATCTGCATCAAGTCTTTGGCCCTAATTGCTGTAGACATTGTTCTTTATATCCCTCAGAACACCTTGTTCATCCCAAATCAACACCACATCATTAGGATTCAACATTCTCACTGGCTTCTGAGCTTTTTTCTGTTCGTTCTCTCTAACCTTGTAAGCTCCATATTCTCAAGAAAAAACAATCGCTTTGTTTGGATTGCTTCTGAGTGCAAGATTAGGCATGCACTGTCTGATTCACGGCAGATACGTCGATCGATGCAGAGAAGCAACAATCATTTCTGTTCGTGAGTGCGTCGATCGATGTTCAAGAGTGTCGGTCGATGCACTTGTTCTTCACGCAAACTTAAACACGCAAAAGACAAAACAAAAAGGAAAAATTTAGTAACTAAAAGAAAAAGCCTAGTTTAAAATCTAAACTTAAATCTATCGAAGATATAAAAGACTCCCCACAACGGCGCCAAAAACTTGATATGCTCAGAGTTTAATATCCCTAAATTACACATGAAAATGTAGTATATAGGGGTCGAACCACAAAGACTCAAGAGTTCTTACGATAGACTATCAAGAGTCGAGTTAAGCTAAGCAGCAAGCAATCAAAAAACAAATAAACAAGTAGCCAAAAGTATATAGCAGTGAGTTTGTTATCAATACTAAAGGTGCTATGTCAAGGGAGTTCTCAGGAAATCAGGTCATGCAGATTGACAATCAGTCAAGATCGAATTAAGTACCGTTTTAGAACTCAAACACAGATGTAGAACTAACCATTTTTCATTGCGATAATTTACTAAGTCTAAACCCTAGAAATCCAAATTGCTTTGCAATTCCTACAGATTAAATTAGTCTTAAGTGCATGTTCGATTTGTTCACAAATTAGTTAAACCAAATTTCTTTGCGAATATCTAATTTGCTCAACCTAAATAAACCAGATTCCAAATTACACTTTCATGTCAATTTAAAAACCTAAGATCTAGATTCCTCAGGTTAGAAACTAGCTTTAAGAACAATTCAGGTTGAAGAACTAACATGTTATGAATTCCTTAATTAATTAAATCAATCTAACATGGCATGAATACCCTATAGAATCCCTAAACCTAACAATGAATCTACTCAGACATATTGAAAGAAAAAAAAGCAACATGTATGAAATAGATTGCATTAAAAAGAGTATCAGAATAGGAAAGGGATTCGAAATCTTCTCCAAAAGCTGTACAAGGTTCATATCAGCCCCAAAACTCCTAAACTCTCTCTAGCCAAAAGTACGAAAATTTGTAACAAGAATAAAACTCAAAACCCTAATATCAAGTGCTAAACACGCTTTGGGTCTTTTGTAAATAATAAAACTTTTGGGCTAATTCTGAAAATCTTCGTAACTTCATTAAATTGCCGATAATTGTCTGATGGGAGGCTGCGTCGAACGTTGCACATGTGCATCGGCCGATGCTCAGGTCAAACAGACACTCTGATCTTGTCATCACGACTTCAGCTCCAAAAAACTCCATAATCTTCCAAAGACCTTCAAACGTGTGCAAACCTATAAAACACCTGAAAAAACTTGAAAGACACTACAAAAGACTCGAATATATATTTATATCATGGCTTAAAATACCAAAAAAGCATGATATATCATTGGGATAGCACAATGCCCAATCATTACTGGGTAATCTTTGAGTTCTCCAAGAGGAATTTTGTTGAAGATTCTTCAAATACGAGAGAATATGTGTATCTCTCTACACTATTGATTTCCAATTCTTGAACCATCTCAAGGGATATGACACTCACATTGGATCCAGGGACACACAAGACATTATTGATTTCCAAGTTTTCAAGGGTGTAAGATAAGGAGAACTTGCATGATGCTCCTATATTTGGAGTGAAGTGGGAATGGGCTTGATATTGGAGACATCCTCCGCATTAAATTCAGATCTTTCATCCTCAACACATACCAAGAAGAAAATCCTCAATGATGGCTTCTTAATCCAACCTAATGTCCTTTTCTTTCTCAAGTGGAGAACCATAGATAAGGGCTTCAATTTCAGATATTGCTATTTCGTTTTCAGCATTGGAGTAGATGGTATTGAAATCGTTGTTGAATCAACCTTCCCCTTTAGCTTCTCCATTTGGTACACCCATGAGGTCAAAGTCTCTAGCTTTGAGGAGAGATCTTTGAAGTTACCCTCAACCCTGTTGTTCATGTCATGTATTTTTTTTACTCAAGTCTATTGCTCCATCTGCTTTCCCTTGGAGACGTTGTTGAAGCATTGTCTTCATTTCCGGATGTTGGGCCGAGGATGTAGAAGCTTGAGCTTGAGGATTGAAGAGAAACTTAAGTTGAAAACTTCCTTGTTGTAACTGGTATTTTGACTTAAGAGCATACCTTTGTTGGTTATTTAAGGGCACAAACCCTTGTTGAGGTTCATTACCTTGTCTCATATAGTTGTTGAAGCCACCTTGAAAGTTGCCTTGATTCCCCAAGTAGTTAGTCTTATCTTGATCCACTCCAATAAGTTCTTGATTTGCTCCATTAGTACCAATAAAATGGACATCCTTTTCCTCATTGGCTTGGACAATCTTATCCACCCTTTTTATTTAAGGATTTCATATCCTTGCTAGTGGTATCTTCAATAATCTTGACTGTCCTTGGAGCTTTGTCATGGTCCTCATTGTAGTTCTTATCACACGAGGAAAGATTCTTCACTAGCTCTATTCCATCTTTTTTCATTCTTTCTAAAGAAGTGTTCATTGCAATTGGTGTCAAGAAGCATCCTTATCTTGAGTAAGACACCACAGTAAAGAGTACTATGGAGCGACTCTTTTGAGAAACCGTAGTGTGTACGTTGGTTGGTGTAGCTCTTGAACCGCTCACAAGACTCACAAAATGTCTCGTTTTTGCGTTGAGATAAGTTATGATCTTCTTCCTAAACCGAGTTTTCCTTAAGTTAGAGAAGAAATTTGGAGGAAAGCCTCCTTGCAATCAACCCATAATTGAATAGACCCTTGAGGAAGACTCTTTCCCATTAGTTTGCTTTATCACCGAGAGAGAAGGGAAAGTGAAGGATTGTTTAGTTGATCCTGATTCAATTTCTCATTGATTGATCCTACTAAACATGCTTGGATCTAGGTTCTCTTGCAGAATCATAAAGGATCTCACCTAATACCTTGTTTATGCAGCGGAAGAGGAGGTATTGTCAGAGATCAGCAGAACCACCAAGAGATAGCTCCTCCAAAGGTTCACACACGCACACCAACAGGAAGAAGGCTGCTAGACCACAGGGAGGGAGGCGCAGAAGAGAGAGAGAGAGGCGCAGAAGGCTTAGGGGAAAAAGGTGGCTAGGTTAAGTTTTAATCATAAAACTTATGCCTAGTTCCTTTTGGGCTTTTGGGCCCAATTCCCAGTCTGATTAAATCCCTTGGATTTAATCAGGCCCTTCTATCTCTCTAAGCACAGTAAATGCCTAGCACTTTTACCGTACTTCTGCTGAACCGTTCCTTCATAGTTTCCTGTTAGCTTAGGCGTGTGACCCATATGGGATCATATAATAAAAGCAATAAGTCCAAGACTTATAGATCATGAGCGGACTCTAGCAAGCCATCATGACCCCCAGTATTATATGACTTATGTCTGATCATTGACATACTCTTACTTTCTAGAGACAGTACAGAGATTACTGGACATAATTCCAACAATCTCCCACTTGTACTGGAATCTCTGTATTCATAATCCTTTTGTCTCAATATCTCGATTAGTCATAAGGCAAGATGAGTGTCATCCTTATAAAGCCTAATCTTGTTCATCGGACTCTGATTTGATACTGACAATTCAAACGACTCGGGACAGTCCGTTTGAGCATGGCCATGCATTTTCCAGTATTCAAATCTCCGATTGGCCTAGAGATATTCACTCCATTTATATTGGAGGGACAAATCCCGTCTTGTTCCATCACTGTAAACTACTCATTTCATAATACACCCAAACAAGGTCCTTATAACTATCGCTTAACGACAACGTTAGACAATGATCAAAGTGCATCAGTTCATGTGCAGTCACATGCATGCGAACTCAGGTCTAAGGACTATACTCTATAGTCGTAGTAAGAATCCCTTATGACACAGATATAAATATCCTGAAGAGTTCTTATAAGCGGGTCTTGTCCGGTCGTATGTACCCCAACATATACCTATGTATTGACTTTGATGCCGTGCATCTATGACATCCTGAGACTTTGTCATAAGTCACATACCAATCTAGTCTCACGCGGTTGTTGGTGTTCCAATTTCAACAACCTTCGACTAGGGACAGGATGATATAAGCCATCTATCAAATATAGGGTCTCATGATCAAGCTAAATGACTTTGATGACTCAAGATCAAGTCACTTACTTCGATGACCTATAAAATGGTTTATATCATTTTGGAACGATTATTTCATCACAGTTAAAATAATCTTGAAATAATAATTTTATTATTAAACATCTCAAATGTTTTACAAGAACATATCAATAACTAAATAAAGCCCTCAAACTCCCACTCAAATTTAGATTACATTTCAATGTCTCTAATGCCTACAGCTTCAGTCAGGAACTCGAGCTTAGGTCTTGGGAGTGGCTTTGTCAATGGATCAGCGATGTTATCATCTGTCTGAACTCGGCTGATCTTGACTTCCTTTCTATTAATGATATCACGTATCAAATGAAATCTTCTTAGCACATGCTTGGATTTCTGGTGTGATCTTGGTTCCTTTGCCTGAGCAATAGCACCATTGTTATCACAAAACAGTGCCAGAGGCTCAGCCGCATTTGGTATCATACCTAGTTCAATAATGAACTTTCGTATCCAAACAGCTTCCTTCGCTGCTTCCGAAGCGGCGATATATTCAGCTTTTGTAGTGGAATCAGCAACGGTGTCTTGCTTGGAGCTTCTCCAACTGATTGCACCGCCATTCAGAGAAAAGATATAACCGGACTGTGACCGGAAATCATCTTGGTCTGTCTGGAAACTTGCGTCCGTGAATCCACTGACTTCAAGCACATTACTTCCGCCGTACACCAAGAACTTATCCTTGGTATGTCTTAGATACTTCAGGATATTCTTGACGGCAATCCAGTGGTTTTCACCTGGATTTGACTGGTATCTACTCGTCATGCTCAATGCATAAGCAACATCAGGACGAGTACAGATCATGGCATACATGATAGATCCTATTGCAGATGCATAAGGAATATTCTTCATGCGCTCAAGCTCAGCAGCCGTCGTAGGGCTCTGCTTCTTGCTTAGCGTTGTGCCATGTACCATTGGCGTGAAGCCCTTCTTGGAATCTGCCATGCTGAATCTATGCAGGACTTTGTCAATGTATGAATCTTGACACAAGCCTATCAGCCTTCTAGATCTATCCCGGTAGATCCTGATTCCAAGAACGTATGCGGCTTCACCCATGTCTTTCATGGAAAAACAACTTCCAAGCCAGTCCTTTACCGACTTCAGCATTGGAACGTCGTTTCCGAGAAGTAGTATGTCATCGACATACAGAATAAGAAATACTATCTTGCTCCCACTAGTTTTCTTATACACGCATTGTTCTTCTTCGTTTCTGATGAAGTCAAATTGCTTGATCGCTTCATCAAAACGAAGATTCCAGCTCCTCGATGCTTGCTTCAATCCATAAATGGATTTATGAAGCTTGCATACTTTCCCAGCATTCTTTGGATCTATGTAACCGTCAGGTTGTGTCATATACACATCCTCTTCCAGAATGCCATTCAGGAAGGCGGTTTTCACGTCCATCTGCCAAATTTCATAATCATGAAAAGCTGCAGTTGCTAGTAGAATCCGAATAGATTTCATCATAGCCACTGGGGAATAGGTTTCATCATAATCCACACCGTGAACTTGTCTGAAACCTTTTGCCACCAACCTGGCTTTATAAATCTGGACATTTCCATCCACGTCAATCTTCTTCTTGAAGATCCATTTGCACTCGATGGATTTTACACCAGCGGGTAAGTCAACCAACGAAAACACTTGGTTGACCGACATGGAGTCCATTTCGGAATCAGTGGCCTTACGCCACTTAGAGGAATCTGGGCCCATCATGGCTTGATTGAAGTTCGATGGTTCATCACCATCAATGATCAGAAGATCATGACAGTTAGTCACGAGGAATCCTTGATATCTCTCGGGTTCGTGACGGATCCTCCCGGATCTTCGAACTTCAGGTACCACAGGTTCAGGCTCTACAATTTCTTGTAGATCCTCCTGCTGCTCTTCCTCATTAGGTTGAGCAGTATCCTGTTCATCTTGAATTTCTTCAAGCAGTACCTTACTCCCACTGTTTTTCTTAGAGAGAAACTCCCTCTCAAGAAAATTACAATCCCGGGCAACAAAAATCTTGTTCTCGGAACGTAGGTAGAAGTAATAAGCCTTGGTCTCCTTCGGATAACCAATGAAGTAGCATTTATCAGACTTTGGTGTAAGCTTGTCAGAGATTAATCTCTTGACATAGGCTTCACAACCCCAAATTCTAAGGTAAGACAGCACTGGAGCTTCCCCAGTCCATAATTCGTATGGTGTCTTAGCTACTGCTTTTGATGGCGCTCTATTTAGAGTGAACACTGCTGTTAGCAGAGCATATCCTCAAAGGGATATTGGAAGGTCTGTGTGACTCATCATAGACCGAACCATATCCAATAAAGTCCGATTCCTCCTCTCAGACACACCATTCCATTGAGGTGTTCCAGGAGGAGTGAGTTGGGAAACTATCCCACACTCTCTTAGATGATCACTGAACTCTTGGCTCAAGTATTCTCCTCCTCGGTCGGACCGAAGAGCTTTAATGCTTTTGCCAAGTTGGTTCTGTACTTCATTTTGGAATTCTCTGAATCTCTCAAACGATTCAGACTTATGTTTCATTAAATAAACATATCCATACCTACTGAAATCATCAGTGAAGGTAATGAAGTACTGATAGTTTCCTCTTGCATTTGTGGACATTGGGCCACACACATCTGTGTGTATCAGGCCCAATAAGTCACTGGCCCTCTCGTTAGGTTTATTAAAGGGGGCCCGCGTCATTTTGCCCATCATGCAGGATTCGCATTTCTCACATGACTCAAAGTCAAACGAGCCAAGAAGTCCATTCGTGTGGAGCTTCTTAATGCGTTTCTCGCTGATGTGCCCTAAACGACAATGCCATAGAAACGTTCGGTTCTCCTCATTAGGTTTGAACCGTTTGGTATTAATGTTATAAATTGGCGCGGATTGATCAAGTATGTAAAGCCCATTCGTAAGAGGGGCACAACCATAGAACAAATTGTTGCGATTGAAGGAACATAATTTATTCTTAACTGAAAAATCATAACCTTCCAAATCCAACATTATATTGAGTTCTGCTTATATATTTCTGCTTATCGCAGGTACAAAATAACAATTATTGAGTTCTAAAACCAATCCCGAAGGTAAAGACAACAAGTATGTGCCTACAGCTAGTGCAGGAACTTTCGCTCCATTCCCAACTCGTAGCTCCACTTGTCCTTGCTTCAGCCTCCTACTGTTGCTGAGTGCCTGCATATTTGTACAAATATGAGCCCCACAACCAGTATCCATAACCCATGAGGTATTATCAGAAGTAGTTGTATTAACTTCTATAACAAAAATACCTGATGAAGAAGTCTCCAGAGTCTTCTTCTTCAATTCCTTTAGACCTTCCAGGAATTTCTTACATTCTCTCCTCCAATGCCCTGGTTCTTTACAGAACCTGCAGATGTCAGTAGGCCCAGCCTTGGACTTTGGCTTGGGCTTTGGCGTGTCCTTGTCCGAGACTTGAACAGCCTTAGCCTTTCCCTTGTCCTTGGCAGAGGATTTCTTGAAGCCCTTGCCCTTTTGCACCATAAGCACATTGGGGTCCTTGGCTTTCCTCAAGTTGGGCTCTGCAGTCTTGAGCATTCCGTGAAGCTCAGGCAATGTCTTACTCAAGCCATGCATGTTGAAGTTCAGGATGAACTGATCATAGCTTGCAGGTAAAGACTGCAGAACGATGTCGCAGGCAAGTTCCTGACTGATGGGGCAGTCGAGTTTCTGAAGATGATCGAGATAACCCATCATCTTCAAGACATGAGGACTCACTGCCGCATTTGCAGCCATCTTACAGTCCAAGAGGTTCTTAACTGTCTGGAACCTCTCAGTTCTTGCCTGCTCCTGAAAAAGCGATTTCAGGCTTGCCATTATCTCGATGGGTGACAACACACTCTCGAACTGCATTTGCAGCTCAGGAGTCATGGTCGCCAACATCAGGCAATAGACATCATTTTCATCTGACGAATGATTTTCCCAAGCATTATGCAGATTCCTGGCGGCATTGTTAGGAGGCCTCTCGGGGAGGGGATCACGAAGGACATATTCCTTCTTCTCCTGCTTGAGGACCAGCCTCAAGTTCCTTGACCACGTCAGGAAGTTCGTTCCAGTCAGCTTCTCCTTGTCGAGAACAGACCGGATTGAGAATGTGTTTTGTGTGCTTGTAGTAGTCATAGCTGAAATATAAGATAAAAGGATTTTAGTTAATATGTTCAATATGATTAATCTCGTATTATATTTAATATGATTAATCTCGCATTATATTCAATAACATCAGTTACCCTCAATAGAATATAATGATTCCAAGATCCACATATAACTAAGATCAAAGTGGGCCACTGGCCGTCACCCAACCTTAGCTTATATCGGTAAGCCCTATCTCGGCTAATTATATCCGTGATATAACTCTTGGTTGTGAATCTGGGCCCGAGGCCCAATCCACTCTGATGTCTCAAGGCCCGGGACTCCCGATGGCCTAGTCAAGAAAACCAGACTATACAGTCATGTAATCACTAATGTCTGGGACTCCCAATGACATTGATGAATCACAAGCTGTCTTACCCACGCAAAAGATAGACACCCTCACACTGTAAGGCCGTGTGTACGATTGAATGGGCTTCAACAGCTGACATAATCTGGACAAGACATCCAACGCTTGATATTATTTGAGGTTTGTAGGTTTTTCTTAAAATTTCATTCCCAAAATAGAAGATTACTATTTTGGAAACTTTCCATTTTGGAAACCTACTAATTTCGGAAACTTTCTAAAATTGGAAACTTCCTAAAATTGGAAACTTTCTAACTATAGAAATTTCCTAAATATCCAAAACATGCAAATCTAGAAACTTCTATTCTAAGAAACTTCTAATACCAGATTTTGGAAACTGATTAATTTAAAATTAAATTTTAATTATAAAATAAATTTTTAAATTAAATCTGAAGAATAGACTCAAATAACTGGCCCAATTGTTTTAACTTCTTGGCCCATGGCCCAAGAATTGGTCTATGTCCAAGACATAACCCAATTGTCCAATTAAATGACATAACCGGTCTGGTTCATTAAAATTGGTCTAACCAAAATTAATTACTACGATGACCACAATTGTCAACCGGTTATTTACTAAACCGGATTTTCTCAATTTATTTGGTCCAACCAAATCAAATTAGAAAACCACTGGTTTAGGCACTAAATCCAATTTTACGACTTTGGATTTCTTATCACGGTTTAACCAGATCTAATAAATTTTATTAAATCTGTAATTATTAAACCGTAACGATTAAGTTTTAATAAATTTTAAACCGAACCGAACCGATTGGTCACGAACCGATCACGGTCGTGACCTAGCTTCGCGATCGAGACACGATCGTCCAGCCGCAAGCATCATGCGATGCACGATCGGGACGGGACGATGGCGAGACGGGACGGTGCACTCGGCTCTCGGTCACGACAGCGGTGCGGGACGCGGTACGGCTCGGGACGCGAGAGAGGCGGGACGCGATCGGTCCATCTCCCGCGATCCATCTTGCCGATCGGACCGACGCAAAAGCTCGGGCCGTCGATCTCTCGCGATCGGATGATCACGCGACTCGATCCGCAATGCGATCGGTCCGTGCATCATTCCAATCTGATCCGGACATGGTGATCCTTTGGCGATCATCATTCCGACGCACACCAATTCAATATAGATTGGATCATGCGATTTCATTTAGTTTAGGTTTTAATTCTTTGTTTCTTAAGTGTTTTTCTTATCAATAGATTGATTCAAACACTTCTAAACAACCTAAACATGATTCTAAACAAGAAAACCTAACAGAACCAATGGCTCTGATACCACTGAAGGATTGTTTAGTTGATCCTGATTCAATTTCTCATTGATTGATCCTACTAAACATGCTTGGATCTAGGTTCTCTTGCAGAATCATAAAGGATCTCACCTAATACCTTGTTTATGCAGCGGAAGATGAGGTATTGTCAGAGATCAGCAGAACCACCAAGAGATAGCTCCTCCAAAGGTTCACACACGCACACCAACAGGAAGAAGGCTGCTAGACCACAGGGAGGGAGGCGCAGAAGAGAGAGAGAGAGAGGCGCAGAAGGCTTAGGGGAAAAAGGTGGCTAGGTTAAGTTTTAATCATAAAACTTATGCCTAGTTCCTTTTGGGCTTTTGGGCCCAATTCCCAGTCTGATTAAATCCCTTGGATTTAATCAGGCCCTTCTATCTCTCTAAGCACAGTAAATGCCTAGCACTTTTACCGTACTTCTGCTGAACCGTTCCTTCATAGTTTCCTGTTAGCTTAGGCGTGTGACCCATATGGGATCATATAATAAAAGCAATAAGTCCAAGACTTATAGATCATGAGCGGACTCTAGCAAGCCATCATGACCCCCAGTATTATATGACTTATGTCTGATCATTGACATACTCTTACTTTCTAGAGACAGTACAGAGATTACTGGACATAATTCCAACAGAAAGAGCATTAGCTTGAATAATTCATTGATTTTGGTCATCTCACAAATCCTATCTAATTGGTCCAAAGGATTTTTAGCAGTAAGATTGGGGAACCTATTGCCTTGTACCGTTGAGGTGAGGCTTAGCTTTATCTCAAAATGGTTGTTCTGAACCAGATGAGGCAAGATTCCGTTTCTGTTTTGGTAAGTGTTTGGAGCATCACCTGCTCCAGTGGGTCGACCTCTTTTTGGTGGTTGTTGTTGGTGTGGAAGAGGAAGGGTAGGAGGAGGAGGAGGTTGCTGATTTAGGTACCCACCGTTTTCATCTTGGTTTCTTTGGCTACCTTGACCCAAAAAATCAGTTTGCTCATTGTGTTAGTGATCCATGAAGTGTCCCAACATTTCCAAATGATCTAGTCTCTCTTGATATCTTCGTGATATAGATATTTCTCTCTCAAAATCCCTTAGGTCTTCAATCCGTCTCACTAAGTTTGTACGACCTCTTGACCTTGTGACCATTCACCTATTAGAGAAATAAAGATATACAAGTAGATAGATTAGTAATATAACAAAAGGAACTTAGTCTCAACAAGAAGTAAAATCCTATTGGCTAAATCTAAATCCAATTGGCAACGACGCAAATTGATATAAGAACTTTTCAGTTTTTTCAATATCAATCACTTCAAAACATTATAATAGTCATTGCAGTATATTAAGGGTTTATCAATCCAATTGAGTTAAGTCTAGTTCACTAGAAATGCATACAACTTATCAATCTAAGCCAATCAAAGATGTAAGCTTGAATCTAGCAACCTAGGTGATCAAAGAAGCAAATGATTAAAACAAAGATAAAGGAGGGTATATGATGAGGTCAATAAATAAAAGATAGCTAGAGATGATCATATATGTTAATCAAACATCACATATGCAGATTATTTCTAAATGATCTTAAAACTAGTTAATCAACTTCCACTACTCTTAACTTATGCGAATATGCAAGAATCTGAAACACCCCATCCCGGTCATAGGCCTAGACGGACGTCCCATTATCTAATCCATTCTAAGTTGAGGTTCTTTTGCAACCTCAACCCTAAACGTTTTATACTTAGCCAAATCTTTAACAAAGTTCGTTCCATTCATTCATTCCGTTCTAACATTTCTAAGCAAGAATAGAAGGCAAATAGACATTTTATTAATAATCAAAGGTACCAATACAATGTAGTCAAACGCATTATGCTAATAGTATTCGGTCCTAGTACAATGTCTATCTAAATACACCACTCGTCTCGGTCTTGTCCGCGCCTAGGATGAGTCATCCCCATGATCATCCTTGTTACCTGAAACCAAATCAATTTCATGAATCATAATGTTTAAGTTAAGGCTTAATAACCTAACATTTGTTCTATATGATCCCCTTATAGTTCCCATTCAAACCGCAATTTAATCTAAGTATTATAGGCTCAAGCGTTCCATGTAACCGGACGCTACAAACCGCACCGGACGTTCGTTGGACTGAACCGCACGCGGCCGTATGGTCTTTCGCGTACGACCGTAAGGTCGTTCCGCGTACGTCCGTGCGATCGTACCGTTAAGTCCGTGTCGGGATGCATGTCGTCGGCACAAGTTCTCGGGCACATACGCGCATGTACTGACGGATCGCTATCGCGACCGTGTTGACGCGTAAGCGTATCGGTACGTATGGTCCGGCTGACGCGCGACTATCCGAAGGATCTCGCGGTAGTCCGTAACCCGTCCGTGACCGTCCCATGATCGCGTAAGCCGACCGTCCGTGAACGGTTGCGACTATTCGCACGAACGGATGCGATCATTCCGCGGACGGTTATGATCGATCCTTGCATTCGCGCGTTGGACCATGGTCACGCTTAGCGTTCCGCATACGTCCGTAGACGATCGCGGTATATGTCCCGGTCACTATAAGCCATCCTTCACGGTTTGGCCGCGGTTTCACTCCGATCCTCTCGATCGGTTCATACACCGGCCTTACTTTGGTTCCACGGTTTCGGTTTAACCGCCCCCCTAGACAGCCCGTTACGCCGTCCGAACCATAAGTCTCTTTGCGCCAAGTATGAATTGGACCGCGCCCAACCGTTCATGATTGTCAGTCACGACCAAGGCCTTTGGCCGGTCGTGTGGCGTGCATGAATCGTTTGATGGCCAAGTACAGGATTTCCCCATACCGGTTCTACTTAAAAGAAGGGAGAAACAATCCGGCCAACATCTATTAGCGGCCTTTGGCCAGCGGTTTGGCAGCGGCCGTGACTAGAGTGGTTACGGATGTTACCTTAGAGGTTGTGGTTGATTTGCCCGGGTCCTTAGCCGCTTCTCCAGCCATGGTTTCCACTTCCAACCGCTTGATCAACCACCAACTTCTTCCTTAAACGCCCGGCCTTTACCCCTTGGAATCCGGCCGCTCCTTGTCTCTTTCTTTCTCTCTTTTCTCTCGGTTTGTATGGCCTATGCCTTAGAGAATTATTGGGATTCTTCCCTTGTGTGTGTAGTGTGCGAAAATGGCCCTTAAGGCTTGTATTTATAAGCCTAAACTCGCCCCATAACCGCCCAAGGAGAAGAGGCACAAGTTGGCTTGCGAATGGTCATGACTTCCATTGGCAACCATTCGCTATTGGTGCCTAGGTCAGCTAGTGTCACTAGCTGACCAGCTGATTTCACACTTCTACACTTCAGCTTAGCTGAGCTAAGCTGGTCACTAGCTTCTCTAGCTGATAGCTCGGCCGTCCAGCTGGTTTCTCTTAGGTTAAGCTCCCGTTTAGTCAAACTTAACCCTTCTCTGCCCATGGAACACTCTTATAGATCTTTTAGATCGTGAGTTCTGACTTCTGGTTCCATGAACAGCCCGAATGGCCCTTAGGCCGGTTCGGGGATGTTACAAGTCTCCCCCCCCTTGAAATGGATTCGTCCTCGAATCCGATCCAAGGTGTTCGTTTCTTGTAAACTCCTCAAACCATTCTGGATAATCGGCCTTCATTCTGTTTTCCGTCTCCCAAGTTATCTCCTTAACTCCGTTGCAAACCCATTCGACTTTCACCATCTGGATAACCTTCTTTCTGGTTGCTTTTTCCAACCTATCCAGAATTCTCAAGGGCCTTGTTTCCAAGGTGAGATTTGCCTTTAGATCCTCGGGAATCTCGGGCATAATCTTATCCTGATCTGACAAGCACTTGCGCAATTGTGAGACATGGAACACGTTGTGGAACGCTTCCATCTCATTAGGCAAGTCTAGCTTGTAAGCAACCATCCCAACCCGTTCTAGGATCGTGAACGGTCCTAAGTATCTTGGATCAAGTTTTCCACGTTTGGAAACCCTTGCCCTTCCTTTGAAGGTGATCATCTTAAGGTAGACTCGATCCCCAACTTGGAACTCGATGTCTTTCCTTCTTTTGTCTGCGTAACTCTTTTGGCGATCTTGCGCCTCTTGCATTTTGGCCCTTAGGAAACGGATTTGTTCCGTTGTCTCCTCAATTATCTCTGGCCCAAGGACTCGGGATTCACCCACTTGCGTCCAGCACAGTGGTGTCCTGCAGGGCCGCCCATACAATGCCTCATAGGGGGACATTCCGATGCTTGCTTGATAACTGTTGTTGTAAGCAAACTCGGTCAAGGGCAAATACTTTTCCCAAGAGTCTCCCCAATCTAGAACACATGATCTCAACATGTCTTCCAGCGTTTGTATGGTTCTTTCAGATTGACCATCCGTTTGTGGATGATAAGCCGTACTCATGTTCACTCTCGTTCCCAGGGCTTTCTGGAAAGCTTGCCAGAAATGAGACGTGAACCGACCATCTCGGTCTGAGACTATACTTGCTGGTACACCATGAAGTCTCACGATTTCATCAATGTACTTCTCAGCAAGTTTACCCACTCCATCAGTCTTCTTGATGGCTAAGAAGTGTGCGGACTTGGTCAGTCTGTCCACCACTACCCAAATCGTGTCCCTTCTTGACCGGGTCACCGGCAGTCCAGTCACAAAGTCCATCGTAATGTTATCCCATTTCCACTCCGGAATGGGTAAACTTTGTACCAGGCCGCTCGGGACTTGGTGTTCAATCTTGACCAGTTGACACGTTTGGCACTTAGACACCCATTCAACAATGTCCTTCTTCATCCCGACCCAGTGATAGTACCGTTTGAGGTCTTGGTACATCTTGGTCTGTCCGGGATGTATAGAGAACTTAGACTGATGAGCCATCCTTAGGATTTCTTCCTTAAGGCCTTTCACATCGGGAACACACACTCGACCATTCACCACAACCGTCCCGTTGTTGGTGAACTGATACTCAGTGTTGTTGTTATCAACCGATCTCATCAACTCTTTATCATGCTCTTGGGCTAACCTGACCCTTGTCAGCAGATCCGCCTGATCTGCTGCTCCAAGTCCCAGTGGCTCATTGTCCACGGTCAGGGCATTAAGGTGCAAGAACCGGACCAATCCGATTAAGGTCTCTGCATCCTTTTCTGCGGCCACTTCAGTTCTTTTCCGACTCAAGGCATCTGCAACCAAGTTAGCCTTTCCTGGATGGTAAGTGATGTCTAGATCGTAATCCGCCACCAATTCCATCCACCTTCTCTGCCTTAGGTTAAGGTCAGGCTGAGTGAACACATACTTCAGACTCTTATGGTCGGTGAATAGTTGCACTTTGGCTCCGTAGAGATAAGATCGCCAGATCTTAAGTGCAAATACCACGGCGGCCATCTCGAGATCGTGAGTGGGGTAGTTACCCTCGTGTTTCCTCAACTGCCTTGAGGCATAGGCTATCACCTTCCCGTCCTGCATCAGAACGCATCCCAACCCGTTCCGGGATGCATCTGTGTAGACCACGTATGGCACGTTGTCTACTGGCAGTGTTAGGACAGGCGCCTTGGTTAACATATCCTTCAAGTCATTGAAACTCTTCTCCGCGGCTTCAGTCCATTCGAACTTCACGTTCTTTCCGGTCAGCTTAGTCATAGCCTTAGCCATGCTTGCAAAACCTTGGACAAACCGCCTATAGTAACCGGCCAACCCGAGGAAACTTCTAACCTCGGTTGCGTTCCTCGGCCGCGGCCACTCTTCAATTGATCGGATCTTGTCCGGATCAACTGAGACACCTTCATCAGACACTATGTGTCCTAGGAACCCTATCCTCGTTTGCCAGAAGCTACACTTGCTGAGCTTGGCATAGAGCTTCTGCGCCCTTAGGGTTTCCATCACGATCCTTAGATGTTTACCGTGTTCTCTTCGGTTCTTGGAGTAGACAAGGATGTCATCAATGAATATGATAACAAACTTGTTTAACCATTCCCGAAAGACACCGTTCATCATCTTCATGAACGCAGCTGGTGCATTGGTTAGACCAAATGGCATGACCACAAATTCATAGTGACCATACCGAGTTCTAAAGGCTGTTTTCCTCACGTCCTCAGGTGCTATCGGGATTTGATGGTATCCCGAAGCCAGATCGATCTTGGAAAACACCGTTGAACCCTTCAATTGATCCAACAATTCATCTATCCGAGGCAATGGGTATCTGTTCTTCACAGTGACCCGGTTTATGCCTCGGTAGTCAATGCACAAACGAAGGCTTCCGTCCTTCTTTTTGACGAATAGAACGGGCGCCCCCCAAGGAGAACTACTTGGCCTAATAAAGCCTTTGTCAAGCAGTTCTTCCAGCTGCTTCTTCAGCTCAGCCATCTCGGCTGGGGCCATTCTATATGGCGCCTTGGAGAGAGGCTTGGTCCCTGGTTCTAACTCAATGACGAACGGATCAGACCGGTCAGGCGGTAAACCTTCTAGGGCCTTGAACACGTCCTCAAAGTCGTTGACCACTGGGATCTCTTCGACCTTTGTCTCCGGCCCAACTTCCTTAGTAGTGATGGTGGCTAGGTATGCTTCGCATCCCTTTTCCAGCATCCGTTCTGCTTGGATAGCAGAGACGACCAGACTCCCCGAAGTTGGTCTTACTCCTTGGAACACGACCCTTCCCTCTGGCCGTTCCAACTTCACCCTTCCTCGGTGGCATTCAATGGTGGCTCGGTTTTGTCCAAGCCAATCCATCCCTAAGATCACTTCATGATTCTTAAGTTGGACTACTACTAGGTCAGCTGGCATGTCCACGCCTCCAATGGAAACGGGAACCGCCTTCACTAACCCTAGCATTGGCATCACTTGCCCACCGGCCGCATTTACAATGCCTTGGCCGGCCGTTTGTTCCTTTTGGAACAAGCCTTTCCCAATCATTCCGGGACTCACAAAACTGTGTGTAGCCCCAGAGTCAAATAGAGTGAGTGCCTCTACACCACCTATTGTAACGGTCCCTACACATTCCCCCAAATGTCTAAGTGTCCCGCCCTTTTCCCCAATGTATGCAATGCATTTAAAAATTGAAGAAGTAGAGGTCTTAGTGACGTACCAGTGATCGAGTCGTAGGAGCCGGCTTCGCCCGAGTCCTTCACCAGATTGTAGACTCGGGGTGTCCCGGCTTGGCCCTTGGCCTTAACCGCGCGACCTTCTTGTCCCCGGTTTCCTTCTGGCGCTTTCTGCTTATCACCTTGCAGCTTCGGGCAATCACGCATGTAATGCCCGGTCTTTCCACATTGGAAACATGTCAATGGTCTTTCTGTCACCCTTTCTTGCCCCTTCTGTGGACAGCTTGTGACTTCATGGTCTTTGCTGCCACACTTTCGCACATACCTTCCCGGCTTTCCAACACTCCCCCAAGTGATATTTGCCACAGGTGGTACATTTCGTGCGGTCAGAGGATTGGCGATCAGCCCCCACTTGATCCCATTTCCTCTTTAGGTTCTTCCCGGGTCGGCTGGCCACTTTGTCCTGTGCCTTGGTACCGACGCGGTTCTCCTCGGCCATGTTGGCCTCCACAGTAGCAGCTCGTTCAACCAGCTCAGAGACTGAGTCATAGGAACAAACCGAGCAATGAGTCCGCAGTTCCACACGCAGGCCGCGCAGGAAACGGCGCACTTGAGCCGGCTCATCCTCGACGTCACGTCCAACGTACTGTCTGAGACGATTAAACTCTGCCTCGTACTCACGGACCGTCTTGCGGCCTTGGGTCAAGCTCAGGTACTTACCCTCCATACGATCCCAAGCCTCAGCTGGGAAGTACTTCCGGTTGAACTCAACCTCAAAGTCAGCAAACGAGTCAATGAGACCCTGGGTGCGTCTGTCCACTGACAGCCACCAGTTATGCGCGTCCCCTCCCAGGAAGTGAACCGCAATGTCCTTCCGGTAGTCCTCGGGACACCGGGTAGATCGGAAGTTCCGGACAAGCCGTGACTTCCACTCATCGGCCTCAAGTGGGTCTGCACTTCCCTTGAAGTGCTTGGTGCCCAACTTGGTGATGTGGCCAAGAACGTTGAGGTAGTCCACCTTACGGTTCTTTCTCGGAACCGGTGACTCTACCACTACTACGTCTGGCTCATCATCACTAAGGTCCTTGGTCTCCACGACCTTGGCCTTAAGCCCTTCAGAAAACGATTTCTGACCAGAAGAGATGTTCTGGTTCAGTGTCGTTAACTGGTCCATGACCTCCTTCAGCATGGTCCACATCTGACCGATGTTCGGGACCGCGGTCAATGGCTCACCATCGCCGCCCATAGCATCATCCTCCTCACGGCCGGTCTCATCTCGAGCCGCGTGAGACGAGGACTCGCCCACATCATCCTGTCTACCCTCAATCTCGATGTCTGGTTCATTAACCCTAGTCGAGTTGAGAATGTTAGGATCGGTGGGACTCGTGCTCTTCTGGGTGACCTCAGGGCCGGACATCCCAGGCTGGACGGGCGTGGTCTGGTCCTTGGATCCTTGTCCATTCCCAGCCACACTCTTGTCCTTAGTACGCTTTGACTTGCTTTTTCCAACCTGAAGATCAACAAGTTAAGACATTCAACACAAGCAATCTTCAAGTCCTAAACAAGTCTAACAATTCCTACACGGACAATCTAACCCGGACGAGTGGTGTAGCCCCATAACCCATAGCCTAGGAAATAACTCCGCTCTGATACCAACTTGAAACACCCCATCCCGGCCATAGGCCTAGACGGACGTCCCATTATCTAATCCATTCTAAGTTGAGGTTCTTTTGCAACCTCAACCCTAAACGTTTTATACTTAGCCAAATCTTTAACAAAGTTCGTTCCATTCATTCATTCCGTTCTAACATTTCTAAGCAAGAATAGAAGGCAAATAGACATTTTATTAATAATCAAAGGTACCAATACAATGTAGTCAAACGCATTATGCTAATAGTATTCGGTCCTAGTACAATGTCTATCTAAATACACCACTCGTCTCGGTCTTGTCCGCGCCTAGGATGAGTCATCCCCATGATCATCCTTGTTACCTGAAACCAAATCAATTTCATGAATCATAATGTTTAAGTTAAGGCTTAATAACCTAACATTTGTTCTATATGATCCCCTTATAGTTCCCATTCAAACCGCAATTTAATCTAAGTATTATAGGCTCAAGCGTTCCATGTAACCGGACGCTACAAACCGCACCGGACGTTCGTTGGACTGAACCGCACGCGGCCGTATGGTCTTTCGCGTACGACCGTAAGGTCGTTCCGCGTACGTCCGTGCGATCGTACCGTTAAGTCCGTGTCGGGATGCATGTCGTCGGCACAAGTTCTCGGGCACATACGCGCATGTACTGACGGATCGCTATCGCGACCGTGTTGACGCGTAAGCGTATCGGTATGAATGGTCCGGCTGACGCGCGACTATCCGAAGGATCTCGCGGTAGTCCGTAACCCGTCCGTGACCGTCCCATGATCGCGTAAGCCGACCGTCCGTGAACGGTTGCGACTATTCGCACGAACGGATGCGATCATTCCGCGGACGGTTATGATCGATCCTTGCATTCGCGCGTTGGACCATGGTCACGCTTAGCGTTCCGCATACGTCCGTAGACGATCGCGGTATATGTCCCGGTCACTATAAGCCATCCTTCATGGTTTGGCCGCGGTTTCACTCCGATCCTCTCGATCGGTTCATACACCGGCCTTACTTTGGTTCCACGGTTTCGGTTTAACCGCCCCCCTAGACAGCCCGTTACGCCGTCCGAACCATAAGTCTCTTTGCGCCAAGTATGAATTGGACCGCGCCCAACCGTTCATGATTGTCAGTCACGACCAAGGCCTTTGGCCGGTCGTGTGGCGTGCATGAATCGTTTGATGGCCAAGTACAGGATTTCCCCATACCGGTTCTACTTAAAAGAAGGGAGAAACAATCCGGCCAACATCTATTAGCGGCCTTTGGCCAGCGGTTTGGCCGCGGCCGTGACTAGAGTGGTTACGGATGTTACCTTAGAGGTTGTGGTTGATTTGCCCGGGTCCTTAGCCGCTTCTCCAGCCATGGTTTCCACTTCCAACCGCTTGATCAACCACCAACTTCTTCCTTAAACGCCCGGCCTTTACCCCTTGGAATCCGGCCACTCCTTCTCTCTTTCTTTCTCTCTTTTCTCTCGGTTTGTATGGCCTATGCCTTAGAGAATTATTGGGATTCTTCCCTTGTGTGTGTAGTGTGCGAAAATGGCCCTTAAGGCTTGTATTTATAAGCCTAAACTCGCCCCATAGCCGCCCAAGGAGAAGAGGCACAAGGTGGCTTGCGAATGGTCATGACTTCCATTGGCAACCATTCGCTATTGGCGCCTAGGTCAGCTAGTGTCACTAGCTGACCAGCTGATTTCACACTTCTACACTTCAGCTTAGCTGAGCTAAGCTGGTCACTAGCTTCTCTAGCTGATAGCTCGGCCGTCCAGCTGGTTTCTCTTAGGTTAAGCTCCCGTTTAGTCAAACTTAACCCTTCTCTGCCCATGGAACACTCTTATAGATCTTTTAGATCGTGAGTTCTGACTTCTGGTTCCATGAACAGCCCGAATGGCCCTTAGGCCGGTTCGGGGATGTTACAGAATCCATTTCTCAAATTTAAATCACATATTAGCATGCAATGCAATCAATCACAACACCATCAAGCTTAATCCTTTAGTCAAGAACACAAGTTTAGATCAATTATATTCCTAGGAAATAATCCATTTAATCAATTTTTAATCAAGAACAATCTTTCAATTGTGATTAAGAACCAATCAAGCATCAAAACAAGTTCATATGAGTACCAAACACCTTAGACATCAATTCTCATTGGCTAAGCATGCAAAATCTCTAAATTAAGTTTATTCAAGCATTTCATTGAACACCTTCCGGGAAACAAAATGCCTATGATCTAGATTCAAAAATTTCTTGCAAATATAGCATAGAGAAAAATCTAATAGAGAAGGATTAACATTAAATAAGCACTAATTACCCTAGATCGTCCTTAATCTAGCCTTAATCTACCTCATCTTTAAAATCCATAGTGATTACTCACTAATCATGAAGATTTCCACAATACCAATAGAGATTTATGAGAAAAAAATGATTAAAAAGATAAATAAAGAGGAAATTAAGATTAAAGTAAGAAGTACTTGATTTAACTTAAAAGAAAGTGTTTACAATGTTAAGAAAAGACACACGAAAAGCCAAACCAGAGAAAAGCCCTATTCGAAGAGAAATATGTCCCCAAGACGATTGACATGGGCATCAAAACATGGGAAAAGAGGAGGAAGACGAAGATTCTTACCGGATGGGTGAGAGACCCATGGTACCAGCGCTAAAATTAAACGAACCGAGTCACATTTATTTCGTCCTAAAATGAGTGATTTGTCTATTGTAGGAAATATATTTTTTGTGATACTTATTTTTTGTGTTAAAGATACATAATTTACGATCAGTGTAAAATAGTTAGTTTGGACACATCGATTAGTAACATATCTGTTTTTGATCTATTTGTTTTTGTTATTTGAAATGTTTCATCAGTAGAATCCAAATCATTTCCACTTGAATTTTTTATTAAAAAAAGCTATCAAACTCTTTTATATTGGAAAAAATGCCAAACAAATCATGAACTATGCAAAACTGGCAAAAAATACTTCAACTACAAAGCTTGTCAAAATAAACTCAAACTATAAGTTGACTTTCCAAAAAAACGCTGAACTTACAGTGACCTTGCCAATTTAGACCTCCGTCAAATAAATTACAGAATGATATGATGACGTTAATTCAGACGTTTATGGGCCGTTAATATGAGACGTTGCCAATTTAGACCTCCGTCAAATAAATTACAGAATGATATGATGACGTTAATTCAGACGTTTATGGGCCGTTAATATGAGACGATGTCGTTTTGTATTATTCAAAATGACGTCATTTCATTTAATTCGAAAAGAAAATCCAGCGTATAGGTGGATTCGAACTTGGGTCAGATATATATTATGAATAAAGGTGGGTGACTATTGAACTAGTGGTAATTCGTCGTTATTGATTACAGACAAATTATATTAAAGTATCTTTATTTCTTATGCTAAATAAGACCCAAAAATCCTTAAATCAATTTCTCCAAAATAATTTCTATAAAAATTAAAACAATTGTAAAAATATTAGAAATCTGATTAAAAATTGTATTAATTTCAAAAAATGAACCAATAAAAAAAATTGTATTAATTTTTTATTAAAATATTTTTATATTTATTTCTTATCTTTGAAAATTATTCAAACAAAACATAGCTTCTCATGATCAACAATTTTTTACTGGCTCAATAAAAAGTTGTTGATTCATGCGAAGCTCTGTTTTGTTTGAACAATTTTCAAAAATAAAAATAAATACAAAAAAACTGATTTAGGGATTTTTTTTCTTATAAAAAATATTTTTTTTTGTATTTATTTCTTATTTTTGAAAATTGTTCAAACAAAACAATGCTTTGTATGAATCAACAATTTTGGATTGAACCAGTAAAAAATTGTTGATCCATGAGAAGCTATGTTTTGTTTGAACAATTTTCAAAAATAAGAAATAAATACAAAAAAATATTTTTAATAATTAAATAGGAAATTAATACATAATTTTTTATTGGTTATTTTTTTCGAAATTAATACAAATTTTTTTTATCAGATTTATAATATATTCTTTTTCAAATTTTTTAATTTTATAGAAACAATTTTGAAGAAATTGATTTGGGGTTTTATTAGGCATAAGAAATAAAGACGCTTTAATATAATTTGTCTGTAATCAATAACAATGAATTGTCACTAGCTCAGTGGTCACCCACCTATATTTATAAGATACCTAAATGCTGGATTTTACTTTTCAAATTAAATGAAACGACGTCGTTTTGAATCAGACCAAACGACATCGTCTCATATTAACGGCTCAATAAACGTCTGAATTAACGTCATCATATCATTCCATTAATTTATTTGACGGATGTCTAAATTGGCAAGATCAACTATAAGTTCATCGTTTTTTTTGGAAAATCAACTTATAATTTGGATTTGTTTTGGCAAGTTTTGTAGTTGGAGTATTTTTTGGCCGGTTTTGCATAGTTCAAGATTTGTTTGACATTTTCCCTCTTTTATATTTGATGGGTCTAAATTATTTCAATTTTCTATATCTAAAAAAAGAAACTAAATATGATTAAAGAAAAGAAACCAAGCCAAACCTTATTTTTTGTATATAAATAAGTGTATGTTGTTAATTGAAAACTGGAAACCACAAAAAATCAATTCGTATTAGCATCCGTTTACATTTGTTTTCTATTTGTCTATACCAATGTTTTTAAAATCGGACCGGCAACTGAACCGATAAAATTTTTGGGCCATGGATTAATATGGTCCGACCGGATTCGACCGGGTTCAACCAAATTTGATGATAATTTTAAAATATATATATATATATATATATATATTATTATTAATTTTAAACTATCAAATAAGACATTTCAATATTCATAATTTTAATAGCTTATGTAACAATTAATAAAAAAAATACTTCAAATTTTAAATGTTAAATAAATAACATTCCAACATATTTAGAAAATGTTGAGATCTAGGTCAAAAGACGTTCTGAAACACCTTAAATAGATAATTTATCTTTAAGACATATTGTTCACTAATATACACATCATGCCTCTTAGATGCATAATTTTTATTTTCTATGTTATTCATCCATTAAGAAAAGAGATAAGATATAGTATCACATTTAATCTTACTTTTAATAAATATTTAAAACTAATTTAGTTATATTTGATTGTTTAGGAAAGACAATGTAATTGATAAAATATAAAATAATATTTTTTTATAAAACCTGGTTTGATACGGTTCAATGGATCGCGGTTTCTAAGTTTTTGGCGGTCCAACCCAGTTTTTTAACCGGTTCAGCTACCATTGGGTTTTATAATCAATCCAATCTGGATATGTTTCTGGTTTGCGGTTAAACTCGGTCCGACCGCCGGGTTTAAAAACACTGGTCTAAACCGAACAACTAAAAAACGAATCGAAAATTAGACTAATCACATGTATTTTTAAATTAGTATTTACTCGTATACGTATTTCCAAGAAGAGAAAAAGACAAGGGATGAAAATGGGGGTCAAAACGGACAAACCTCCTTGTCAGATGGCTTTTTCCCAACCGCAATCAACGGTCTCCCGCCGAATATTTATATTTACAACTATTACCCTTTTCTCTTTTTTTCCTTTATAGTTTAAATGCACTAGGTACTGAAACCTCCGCGCATGCGCGGAGGTGTGGTTACCACATATTTATTTTTTAGTTTGTGTTGTATATTATTTTTCTATTTTTACTTATATTCTACTTATTTATTGTTTTTGGTTTATGCTACATATCATCTTAGTAATAATTCATTTTAAGTTGTATTTCAAACATTAGTGTAGATTGAGAAGTTATATCTTTTAACTTTTAATGTTGGTAGTGTTTTATCAATAACTATCGTTAATCGCTTTCTTTTTATGGCCTTGGTTAAATTGTATAATAATTTGTATCCAATTTCGAATTTTAAAATCCATGGTTCGTTTGTTTCGGTTCACATTGTTTGTCCAGTCCTACTTTTTTTGCATCACCACTCGTTCGCGGTTTCGCTGACAATAAATAGTTAAAAGCGGCATGATGCTTGTTCATTAGCATACATGTGGTTATATTTTGGATGAGAAGTTTCTTTATAAGCGTATGATGCTTGTTTATAGAAAAAGTATGAGAGAGTAGGTGAAAATGTTCTTCATGAGAATCCCAAGTAACGCCATGAAATACCCATAAAACATGTGGTTTATTTGATGGGTTCAAATTTTTGTTTAACAAAAAGAACTATTTATCAAATTAAATCAACTTATAGATAATAATTCTAAATTGATGAGAACTACAAATTGAGGTTATGCTCTAATTGTGTATCTCAAGAGATATCAAATATCTCAAGAGATGGATATCTTGATTAGAAATAGATTTCTTGATGAAAACAAAACAAATGTTTCTTTAGTAAAATAAAGATAGATAGTAAATAAGGTTCTGCAACCATTGACAACATTTCCATTTGTTTTCGCTGTGGAACCTATTCTTATCTCCACTATCTTTCACCACTTTCATGTGGCTGGTATGATTATTATACATTGTTGGGTGTGTTCTCAGTTGGCGTAGCAGCAGAACGGACGCGGTGGCCACCCTCGGACTTGGCGTTCTCGGCAGACCGGAGGCTTCCTTGATGCATGTTCTTCGGTTTCTCCTGTTAATTCCACTCGGAAGCATAATAATGTTCCTCCGTACCTTTGACTGGACCTTTTGGACGGTGGAAAGAACATGATTCCCCATTGTGGAAAGTGGATTAAAGTCACAGACAGCGTGCAAGCAACTATCATCACCCCCATCTATGTTAGCCCTTGTCCCGTTGTGAACTGTGAGGTTGAGAAAAAGATGAGCTGTGTGAGCCCCGACCCAACGTTTCCTTCCCCGGTCAAACCCGAGATGATTCCAAGGGCTTGTTTTCAAGACCGGGAATTTCCAGAATCGATAGTGTTGAGGTTTCCTCAATTATTTGATTTGTTTTACCTATTCTCACTCCTCGGGGGAAAATAATACCATTTTCAGCAAAGATGGCGACTTTGTTGACTGTAATATGGAACATCTCGCATACTTTCTCATACACCTTGCCTCAAAATCACAAGCCTACGAAATTCAGCCACTGTCTGAAACAGCTACGTAACACCATGAAAAAACAGACACAATTGCAATGATAATAGCTTGTATACACTTAAATCATATAGAGCAACTTATTTCATTCTGTTATTAATAAAGGAACTAACCACATACCTATCAAGCCCAAAGGAGTAGGTCCCAGACAAATGATTATCGGTGCCATTTTTTTCAATTAAAGGAGTTGCTGTTACGGATCAGCTTGAGGTGAATGCAAAGCGGTGGCCGAAGATCGGCATGAAGCGAAAGGAAGAACAACGTACCGGTTATTCCGATGGTAAAGAGCCAAAAGAGTTCTCCGGAGAGACTTCCGTCACCGACGGATCCGGAATCGATGTAAGCAAATCGCGGTAGATTAGGGAGGGAAGAGATTGGTTTGGATCTGATCTTCAACTCGATGAAAACACACGGTGGAGTTGAAGAAAACACACCTTGGAGAATAGGGCGTCGAGGTCTGTCACCGGATTGCGCTGATTATTTATAAATAAGAGAAGTAGTGGAGTTGAAACGGCTGTAGATGAAACGTTCGTTAATGGAATGATACATAGTGGTTTTGGTATGAGGTAAACATGAATTGAAGGGAGGTGATCGGTTATTGGGGATTTATTTGCTCGAAAGAGAAAGTCATGCGACATCAGAATCAATTTCCAGAGATGAAAAGAAGCATGAGGGAGAAGATGGAAGGAGTAATGGGTTTGGGCTGGCTAATGCAGTTGTGTTAAAAAAAATTGTTGTAGTCCATCGGGATAAATTATTCTGGACACGTTTAGCTTTCGAGACAGAGAAATATAGGGCCCAAAAAATATTGCCACGTCATTTAAATGAAGATGCTGACGTGGACGCTCTTAGAGGAGAGTAAAAATGTCTCCAATTATATATATGATTACTTTTACTAATTAAATTTCTCGAGGTTTGCTTTTTCTTTTGACCGTATAGTCATCTTATCTTTTAGTTTATATTATCACAAAATAACTTTTATCTTATATAACAAAACCTAGTAGTTTATCTTTGATATCTGCTACTAATATTTTAAAATCATTTTAACTGTGATTCGAAATGTAAACTCACACGTAAACAGATGTCAAAGATGCAAAAGCCCCGGCTTGACCAACTGTCGCCGGTTGAGTCACGGCCACGAGGAGCCTCTAAGTGTTCCAGTTGGCGGAGCGACTCTAGGACGAATTTTCAACGTGGTTCCACTCAGGTGATCGTTTCGGTAATGGGTCCTACATATTTATACTTCTCAACATAATTAAAACTTTTTTAATAAATAGTAAGTCAATATATTTGTACAGTGGGTAAAAATAAAAAAAGTTCTACGTGCCGTTCTATGTGTGCCAAGATTTTAGTCAATTGAGAGACTCTTTCTAACAATCAACAGTCGAAAGCCCAAAACCAAAAGTCATTATCTTGTTTTCATGAATGATGAAGGTGTGAGTTAGGTTTAGGCATCTCGGTACCAATTCGAAGTCGGTTTGAAGAGCACTATGTTAGCATTAATAGATGCCACATAACAATGAAAGAAAAGACAAAGTAGCTACGAAAATCAACCCCAATAGATTTTAATTCAATTCTTTCGGTGTTTAATATGTTTTAAATAGTAAAACCGTGAACAGATTAATAACCTCATATTGAATTTTGTATAATTTAGATAAAAGTATTAAGTAATTTTAGATAAATATCAGATAAATTGGATACTTTCGTTAATTTCAGATATCCAAATAAAAATATTTTGGTAATTTAGTTGTTCTGATAATATACGATTAATTTCGGCTAACAAATATTTATGTACACATCGTTTATATGTATTATTAGGATATTCATTTAGTTATATTGGCTTGGTTCCGGTTTGTTCGTCTAAAGATATATGAATAGTTTGCTTAACTTTAAATTCTCTACGTCATTAGGGGATGTGTGGAAGTAAACTAGTGGTTAGGAATACAATTATGCACAAATTTAGCCACCATTTAATTTAGTGGATCCGACTGGTGAACAAAAGCGGAACGTTAAGATTAGCAGTAAACGGAAGTGGTAAGCAATCAGAGAATAACACAAAAAGTAAGAACAAGCGGTTGAAAAAAACGGTATGAAAAAGCTAGAAAAAAAGAAAAAAAATCGTAATACACACCCCGTTTGTCAAAATATTTCATAACCTAAGCTCGTCTTATGTGAGTTGGTTGCCCTAATTTTCTCTCCCATGCCCGTTTAACGAGGAGCGCCATCGACATTCTTCATGTGTTGCCTTTGGCTCTCCGGCGAGGGTGTCTCTAGCCGTCGTCGGAGAGTGGTCCCTCATGCGTCTTAGTTGGTTTCGCTTGTCAATCCCTTGTCGTGCTCTGCCTTCAGTTCGACTGCGCCGCCTCTGCTCTGACGGAGTCCGTCCTCCTCTTCCTCCCTTGACTGCTGGCTTTGGTGTTTTGGTGGTTTCCGGCTACTCATGGCGGGTCGCGTCTCTTAGCGAGTCGTTTATTTGCTGAGGGTTTGTGGATCTGGTGAAGTGGAGTGGTCGGGTGTGCTTGGTCTTGTCTGAGCTCGGGTTCGTGCTTCCTCTACGCGGTCCTGTGGTGTGGTGGTCGTCGGGGCTTGTGACGGTTTTGATGGGTCTCGTGGTTGCCGTATACGCTTCTTCGGCTCCGTCCTTCCCGTCTCTCCTTCCCGGTTTGGTATGCTTTTCTCTTGTGGTTGAGGTGTGTGTGCTAGCTGGTTAGGATTTTAGATCTGATTAAGTTTATTTAGCTTCTAGTTGTGGTCTTTGTATTGCATGTGTGGCCCTTTTGCGTAAGGGACTGGTTTGGATCTGTTCGTCAGTTGGTTTAGTTGTGGTTGTGAGTGTGCTTTCGTCAGATCCCTCTAGAGTTTCAGCTTTGTGGATGCGAGCTTTCTTGCTAGCGGTCTTGTTTAGTTTGGCGGGTTCGTTCTCTGCGGTATGGCTGTGGATTGGTTTTGATCTCTTACCTCTTCGAGAAGGTTAAAAGTTTCGAGATGGTGGTGTCTTTGGGCTTGCCCGGATTCTTTTCTGTCTTCTGCTTTAGTCCTTAAGCTGGTGGTTTGGTGGGTCTCTTGTTGTGGTGGATTCGCTTCCTATTGGAGCTTCCGACTCTCTTGAGAGTAACGGTGTGGAACCAACTGCATATTGTTCTTCCAAGTTTATGCCCAAATGTTTTGGTTTTGTTAGATATGTGCTTGTGGCCTCTTGGCCTCTGGATCTTCTGCTCTTTCTAGTTTGTGGTCCTGACTTGAGTCAAGTTTCGGTTCGGTTTCGTCTATCAACAATATTTGCTGCACAAAGCAACTATTTTCTTTCCTATGCAATCCTTCAAAGATTTAGGAGAATCATGAGCTTGTGTGTTTATCTCCAAATAAGAATACTGTTTAATCTACTGTAGATGACAGGTTGTGATATTCCTTTCATTTTGGATGTGGTCTAGCAAGCCACTATTATGTATGTCTTATGCTTTTGTAATGGTGCCTACTGGTATCCTCTCTAGCATTTTGTTTTTAATTGTCCTCTCTCGGTTAGAGGTTGTAATCACTGAAACATTGTGTCTCCTTTGGAGTTTTTATGAAATGAAATCAGTGTTAAAAAAAAACTGGAGAAAAATGAATATTATTTTTGTTAATGTTTTTATGATTGGTGATTATCATAATGGTAAATTCCTTACGGCAGTGATAAGGGGTTACCAATCATAACCATAATAGCAATCGTAATTACATGTTAGTTTGTTCATTTATAAAGTGTTTTTTCTATATAAAATAGTCCCTAGATTAGATCAATCTGTAAACACTTGATTCTTTTAAATTCAAAGGATTTGTTGTTTGTCTTCACATATTCAAATGTTTGTACATCTTATAACAAATTCAATTAGAAAAAATGAAAAGTCAAATATGATAAACAACGGTTTACAAAAAAAAAAAATGATAAACATATATCAAAATCAGATGATAAGATAATCAATATATGTAAATAAAAAAAGGCAAACAATATTTGAATAGTAACTAAAAATCGAAATGCTTTATAAAATATGATAAAAATTAAGAGAAGCTGATTTTTTTATTGTTCAATGTTATGTTTTTTTATAAGATAATAAAATTTTAAACATGCGTATATGTACATGCATCTTAGTCTAATTACAAAAATAAAATGAAAATAAAAACAAACGCCAATGTGTTTGTACCTCATTATTTTATATATGTTTTATTTTTGTGTTTTTAATTCACAGTAATGATATATTTTTGGTTAGATCGTTTTTAAGTGTTCCGCAAATTCAAGGATAAAGAGAGTTGTTCTCATGGTTTATTTGGTTAATTTGGTTAATTTTCAGTTGCACTTTTTTAATTTAGTGGTTAGGATAACATCCGTGATTATCGATTTGATTCAGATATTTTTGTTTCAGTAATTATAAACTATATAACGCAATGAGAGGATACGAATAAATGCAGTATCATTTAAATGCAAAAATGTGTTTCTCTAATTTTGTAACTACATTTGGCATTAGAGCAAATAAAATTCAAAATGATCAAAAAGAGAGAAAAGAAAGAGAGGATGAGCAATAATAAAACACTTACCAATATCCCTCACTTTGACGGTCATTATGATCATTAGAATGAATTGATAGAAAATCCCTTACAAGCCAAAGAATTGTGGAGTCTGGTGAAAGATGGTTTCATTGAGACGTGATAGAAATTGAGACAACTGCAACGCACAAAAGAGTTTTGAAGAGCTCAAGATGAAGTATCACCAAGTTAAACACTATCTATTTCAGGTAATTGATCAAGTGGTGTTTGAACAGACTTTGGATCATAAAACATCCAAAATCATTTGAGAATCACTGAAGAAAAAGTTTGGAGGCAACAAAAGAATGAAGCGATCATTGTAGAAGAATTATGCAGGTTCACTCAAGCTTTGCACTCGCACGACGTGGATATATATATTTCTCTCTCTCAATCTCTCACGCTCGCGAAACGAAGAAGATAAAGAACAAAGGTAAAAGAATCGAAAGCACACACACAAGATTATAGAGTTCCCCTTAATCCAGGATACATCTCTCTTCAGGTGTGAACCTGGAATTCACTAGGGTTTCTTTGATGTTTTGCAGATACAGAAGAAATCGAGTTCAACAACCCATAACTCATTACAGAGTAAAACGGAAGAGAAGATGATGGTCAACACTTCTCGTCAACACCAAAATCTATTATAACAGATTATCCTTGGGCTTCAACGAACTTCCTAGCCCAAGATGCGTCTTCTGCATTTATCAGCTCGACTGGGCCTTAAAGGAACTTGCCCAACAATATGAAACCATCCCGACAAACTCCACCTTGGTTCATATGTTGTTTCGAGCAAACCCCAGTGCCTCTCTCGTTCTCTGACAGCCTCCGAGAGAGTCGGTCTCCTCCTTTCCGTTCATCTTCTGAACAGAATCCAGCCAACTCACCGATTAGCTTGAGACCCTTTTTCTGAGCTCTGATAGATCCTCAGTGCTCCCTTTCTTCGAAAACCAAAAACTTCACGAAGATTCATCATCTTTAAGCTTTCGGTAGACGATCTTGTTAGCCTTCAAGATCCGAAGGCTACTCCGCCGTCTCCTGGGGCCGGAGACGGCCATCGATGACTTTCTCAAGCATCGATCACCCTCAGTTTTTCCAGGAAACCGTCAAACTTTTCTCTGGGAAAAACCTTAGTTAGCATGTCCGCTGGGTTAACAGAGGTATGGATCTTGCTAAATTTTATGTCTCCATCTGAAATAGTGTCTCTGATGAAATGGTACTTCACGGCAACGTGTTTCGTTCTTCCATGATGCATGTGATTCATAGTTAAGTAAATTGCACTCTGAGAGTCGCAATGAATCTCAACTGCATCTTGTTTAAATCCTAGCTCCTCACAGATCCCTTTTAACCACAAAGCTTCCCTTGCTGATTCTGATAACGAAACATATTCTGCTTATGTTGTAGATAAGGCGACAACCTTCTGGAGTGTCGATTTCCAGCTGATCGTGTTTCCTCCCACCGTGAAGATGTAGCCTATGATTGATCTCCGACGATTAAGGTCTGAGGCGTAGTCAGAGTCACAGTATCCGACAACCTTGAATTCATTTCCTCTGCAGAAAGTTAAGTCTAGATCCAAGGCTCCCTTTACATACCTCATTATCCATTTAACTGCTTGCCAGTGATCCTGACCTGGTTTGCTCATGTACCTGCAGACAAGACCAACAACATAGGCGAGATCAGGCCTGGAGCCAACCATGGCGTACATCAGACTCCCCACAACACTGGAGTAAGGTACATCTTCAATCTTCCTTTCTTGCTCCACCTGTTCCTTTTTTGTCAAACTGCGTAGCTGGAAATGAGAACCTAGTGGTGTCTAGACTGATTTGCAATCCCACATAGCAAAGGTTTTAAGTACTTTTGCTAGGTACTCATTTTGAGATAGCTTGAGGGTTCCATCCTGTCGATTTCTTAGGATATCCATGCCTAGGATTTTCCTTGCAGCACCTAGGTCTTTCATTTCGAATTCTGATTTCAGAAGATTCTTCAACTCTTTTATTATCCTCCTACTCTTTGATGCAGTTAACATGTCGTCGACATAAAGAAGTAGGTAGATCATGTTACTCATATTGGTTCCCTTTAGATAGACACATGGATCATATTCACTTCGTTTGTATTTCTGCTTGACCATGAATGTGTGGAACCTGTGGTTCCATTCCCTTGGCGACTGTTTTAACCCGTACAGGGACTTTCTGAGAAGGCATACCTGATCCTCTTTTCCTTTCTGAATGCCGTTTTACATCTAGGTGTTCCAGTTCCATGTTCTCATGGATTACTATTGACAGGAAGAGCCTGATTGATACGTGTTTCACCACTGGTGCAAACACCTCGTTGTAGTCAATCCCTTCTGTCTGTGCAAATCCCTTAGCAACTAATCTAGCTTTGTGTCTATGAGCTTCAACACCTGGAATACCAGGTTTCTGTTTGTATATCCACTTACACCCGATGACTCTTTGCCTTTCTGGTCTTTTTCCAGAATCCAAGACTCATTTTTCTTAAGTGATTCTATTTCTTCATCACTTGATTTATTCCATAAGGTCCTTTCCTTACTTCTCTGAGCCCTCTGTAGGATTTTGGCTCATCAAATATGAACATATCTGCACTAGAAAGTGCATGGGCTACGAAGTCAGGATCTTCAAATCTTGAGAGCAGCTTCTTTTTCCTTATTGCACGGTCCCTAACTAGGAGATAATCCTTTGAAGTCTTAGTCTTCTCAACTGACTTAGTTTTCCTTGAGCTCGACTCCACCTTTGTTTCTGAATCTGACCTTTCTTCTGACTCATTCTCTGTTTCTGAATCCATCCCTGTTTCTTACTCAACATCTGTTCCTGAACCAATCCTTGTGTTTCTGACTCAGCATCTGTTCCTGAACCCATTCCTTCTTATGTTTCATTCTCTAACTCGCTGCCTGATCCTTCCTCTGAAGAATCTGATTCCTCTCCTACTTCTGTTTCTGAGTTGACTCCACCTGTTCTTGGAGTATCTTCTGTTGAGGTATCCTGGTTCATGATATCCTCCAAGTTAGTTCTGAATGAAACTTTCTGAGTGGTACTCTTACTCTTCTGTGTTGACTTGTCAGTATCTTGGTCTAGGTCTTTGAACATTACTTCTTCCTGAAAGACCACATCCTTGCTGATAACCACTTTCTGATATTCTAATAACCAAATCCTGTAGCCCTTAGTTCCTTGTCCATACCCCAAGAAAATGCCCTTTGTTGCTCTTGGGCAGATTTTGTCTCGAATGGTGTGAACATAGGCTACACACCCAAAAATCATTAGGTGCTTGTACTCAGAGTTACTTCCTGTCCATCTCTTTTTTGGTACTTCAAATCCAATGGATGAGGATGGCAACTTGTTGATTATGTAAACTGCCGTTGATGCAGCCTCAGCCCAAAATATCTCTTTCAGTCCAGATTCTGTTAACATACTCCTCACCTTATCCATGATTGTGCGATTCATTCTTTCGGATACCCCGTTCTGCTGAGGTGTATAAGGACATGTTTTGTGTCTCTTTACTCCTTATTTTGCAAAATGCTTGTCAAATCTGGCATTACAGAACTCTAACCCGTTGTCAGTTCTCAGGTATTTCAACCTCTTCCCAGTTTGATTTTCAACTAACAGTTTCCAGTCAACAAAGTTCTGAAATGCATCATCTTTGCTCCTTAGGAAATATATCCAAACTTTCTTAGAGAAATCATATGTGAAAGTTAGGAAGTATCTTGCCCTTGATAAGCTTGGTGTGACATTTGGTGAGCCCCATAGATCTGAATGCACATAGTCTAGGATCCTTCTTGAGTTGTGTTTGGATTTTGGAAAGCTTTGCTTATGTGTCTGGCCCATGGTGCATCCTTCACAGAACCCTATGTCATTAACTTCCTTTGGATTTAGGTATCCCATTCTTTCTAAAGTTTCCATAGATTTATGATTCATATGAGCAAGGACATGTGCCATATCTTGCTCATTTCTCTTGTTCCTTGGACTACATTTGACTGAGTTGGACTTAATGTTCCTTGTTAGAACTTGCTTATCTCCTTTGTAGAACCTGGACATATGGTCTTCCCCAGTGTACCTACACCCAAATTGTTCTAATTTGGCCGTATGATATAAGATTCCTCCCCATCTCCGGTATGTACCTTACCTTGCTCAGAGTTATTACAAACCCGTCTTCATTTTCTATGGTAACAGTGCATATTCCTTTAACCACACTGTGAGTATTTTTTCCCATTAGCACCTTGTTCCCTTCAAATTTCACAAAGTCTGACAGAAGCTCTTTCCTTGGTGTGATATGAAAGGTACACCCTGAGTCCATCACCCACTGATCCTCTGAGGCCACCAGACTTGCTGTTAGTGTCACATTTTCTGGAAGAGTAGAAACAAACATTAACCGATCTTTGTCCTTTGTCCTATTGACCTTTTCCTTTCCTTTGTGGGCAGTCCCTTTTCCAGTGGTTTTCATCTCCACATGTCCAACAAGCCTTGGACTTAGGGTCCTTAGACTTAGATCTTTGTTTACTATTTCCTCTACCATTGTTTCCTTTGCCCTTGTAAGTTCTCTTGCTAGACCTTCTCATGTTTTCCACATATAAGCCTTCTGAAGTGTTCTTACCCTTGTTGAGAAGCCCCTTCTGTCTCAGTTCTGTTTCTTTTGCAAAAGCAGATGTAACCACTTCATTAACTGTCAGTGATTCTTTCTCTGTCCCATACTTTAAGGTATGTACAAGTTGTTCATACAACGGAGGGAGACTTGTGAGCAGTTGTATTGCTTGGTCTTCATCGCTAACAGTGATCTTTAGGCTAGCCAAGACTGCTACCAGTTTCAAGAACATATCAAGGTTTTCTTCAATGGTCTTTTGTTCCTCCATCTTGAAGCTTGCAAATATCTGTTTCAGATAGATGCGATTTGGAAGAGACTTGGTTTGATAGTCTGCTTTGAGAGCCTTCCACATTCTCAGTGCAGTCTTTTCATGCATAATCTTTCTCAAGATCAAGTCCGAGAGACATGTACTTAGTAGATTTCACACTCGTAAGTCTTTGTCAGCCCACTTGGGGTCTTCTTTCTCTTCACTCTTCTCATCCTTTCCTTCCTCACCTTAAGTATTCATTGTAATGGATCCGTGCAAAATTGATCCCAATCCTTGTATTTCCAATTTTTCCAGTAGTCTGAACTTCCACATTCTAAAGTCTCCCTTTCCATCAAACACACTCATCACGAACTTTCCCGGCGTAGGCTCCATGGTCTTCTCTCTGTTCCGGTTTCTTGTTTCTTACTACCTGCAGATAGAAGAGAACACCACAAGTGTGGATTACCAAGTACACGCTATGTCAAGATAAGTGTTCTTCTATAGTAATTGAGATATTTTTCTTTAAGAAATGATAATCAATTGCAACTGAATTGATAATACTCCCTTTATGGTTACAGGTTGTGGATCAGAACAATGTTGATGGTGATTCCTTTGGCTCGACCTTCGCCAACGACTCGTGTTCTTCAATCCTCTATCTTCGTAAGTGATCTTAAACTCCTAGTTGCCGATTCCTTGTGAACCTTGATGATCGCTCCTAACCTTGGAGCTCTGATACCATTTGTAGAAGAATTATGCAGGTTCACTCAAGCTTTGCACTCGCACGACGTCGATATATATCTCTCTCTCTCAATCTCTCACGCTCGCGAAATGAAGAAGATAAAGAACAGAGGTAAAAGAATCGAAAGCACACACACGAGATTATAGAGTTCCCCTTAATTCTGGGTACATCTCTCTTCAGGTGTGAACCTGGAATTCACTAAGGTTTCTTTGATGTTTTACAAATACAGAAGAAATCGAGTTCAACAACCCATAACTCGTTAAAGAGTAAAACAGAGAAGAAAATGATGGTCAACACTTCTCGTCAACACCAGAATCTGTTATAACAGATTCTCCTTGGGCTTCAACGAACTTCCTGGCCCAAGATGCGTCTTCTGCATTTATCAGCTCGACCGGGCCTTAAAGAACTGGCCCAACAATATGAAACCATCCCGACAATCACTTCTCTAAAATCTGAGAAGAGAATTCAAGGTTCTCGTCATGAAAAATGATGAAAGTATTGGCAATTACTTCAGAAGGGTAATGACAGTCTCTAACAAGATAAGAAGTAATGGGGAAGAGATGCTAGATTCAAAGATTGTTGAAAGATACTTCAGACCTTCGCTGACCTATTCACATATGTGGTTGTCTCATTAAAGAGTCCAACGACACATGAAGCATGGAAAGATGAACTGCAATTCTCTTTACATGTTCATGAGAAGAAATTTAAGAAGAGCAATTTTGAAGAAGAAGATGATTAAGCTCTTAATGTAGGAGGAAGAGACAGAGGATCCTACAGAGGTCGAGATAGAAGCAGAGGATCCTTAAAGGTCGAGATAGAGGCATGAGACATTTTTTCAACAAGGCAACAATTGAATGTTTCAACTACCACAAACTTAGTCCTTTCCAATATGAATGTCCTAATGGGAGAAAATGTGCACACTTTGCTGAAATCAAAGAGAAGGATGAAAACTTACTCATGGCGTATGTTGAACAACAAGGAACCAGAAGTGGGGATATTTGGTTCAGGGATTATGGATGCTCAAATCATATGTGTGGAGAGAGAAGCATGCTCTCAAGCTTAGACACTGCTTTCACACATACTGTAAAACTCGGAAACAATCACAAACTTGTAGTCGGTGGGAAAGGAGTGGTGAAGAAAACACTTAACAAAATAAGTTATGTGATCAACGATGTGTATTATGTTTCAGAGTTAAAGAACAATATGTTAAGTGTGGGGAAACTTTAATAAAAGGGTATGGATGTGTTATTCAAATTATGTGAACGGATAATATGCATCATATTTCATCCATCGAGAGGAAAGATAGCATAATCGGTTATGAGCTCAAATCAAATCTTTATCGTGCTGGGAGAAACAAGTGAGAAAACAAAGGAGGAGAGATGTCTGCAAGTCGATGTCACAAACAAAGAAGAATAATGACATCATCGATATGGACTTCTCAGTTACAAAGGTCTTTTAACTCTACACACAAAAAAATGGTCACCGGTTTATGTACATTGGAAAAGTAAAAGTTACATGCGAGGCTTGTGTCAAAGGGAAACATCATCGAGTCTCCTTTCTAAAATAGAGTAAATGGATATCAACTGAGAAGCTGCAACTCATTTAATCCATTTTTTGTAGTCTGATTACTTGCAATCTAATAGCCAAAAGAGGCACCTGATAAGTTTCATCGATGATTTCTCACGAAAACATGGCTATATTTTGTGCTAGAAAATTTAGAAGCTTTTCACCAATTCAAGCAATTCAAGGTACTTATAGAGAAGCAAACTTGCAACTTTATCAAGCGTCTGAGAACAGATATAGGAAGAGACACTACAAGAAATATGAGCATTGATAGCAGTTCATTATAGCACTAATTCACTAACTGCTACTAAAAGTGGCAAAATCGGATTTCAACTCTATTATAGCATTAAATTTGTGCTAGGACAAATTTTCTTTAATACATAAAGAAAAAATTGACAAAAATCTATATTTAATCAAATTTTCACATCTGTAACACATTGAGCGCCAAACACTTAGCCAAAAAATCATTTTAGCACCAATTTTTTTTGGTTTCGTCGGTAATGAGATTTTTTGCCTAAGTCATTTCCTCACCTGAACAAAATAATTCATCCCGACCCAAAACAAAACATCAAAAAAAAATTTCCCATCTCTTCATCTCCATCTCGATCCCCATCTCCATAGCTGCTCTCTTCATCTCTATCTTGCCTTCTTTCCTCCTCCCTTTCCGCATCCATTCTTTCTCAATCCTCTGACGCTTCTCCCACCCCAAGCCCTAGTTGATATGAACCCTTATCAAATCGCGATCTTGCCGGAAATCCTATCAGACAAAGTTACATTTCAAAGGAGCGTGAAATGGAAAAGTAGAGCTGAAATGGCTAAAGAGGAAACAACAACTGAATATCCATTTAACAGTCCTTTAAGTGCAAAATGCATCATTTGTCGTCTGGTTATATGCTCTTAGTATCATATATTAGGAATCTGAACTTATGAAGCAGTCTGAGTGGTTTTTGAGTGGTTTTTTCTGATTCAAATAGCACTTTATTGAAAAATAACGTCTTCTCATGCAATGTCCATACCCTATGTGATAGTAAGACTTATCATATATATATATATATATATATATATATATGTATGAGTTTGGTTAGTAATACTTATTTGGTTTTGATATGAAAAATGGACCAAAGACAACTGAGTTTATACAGGTTTGTGATGTAATATCTCAGATTTTCTTGAGTTTATTTACTCCACCAATAAATCTGGCTTTGTTGCTAAAGATATTTCTCATAAAATTGCTAATTTCAGATGAATAATATTGTTTGATCAGCCTGTTATGTTGATGCTATGTAATATAATTATAAAATATCGGTTTAATATTCAGGATGCAGTATTAAGGTTGGCTCCTCTACAACCATTATGTCTAGCTCTTGAAGTATTTCTACAGCAAGGAGAACTCAGTGAGGTCTTGATTATAATCTGCTTTTCTTTTAAACAGTTTGATGCGTGTTTACCATCTTTTCTTGTTCTGGTATATTGATTGGTTTGGTCTTTGTTGTGCAGAAAACATAATTCTTATGAGTTTAATTGGGAAATCAATCAACTTTATTCAGATCCTCGTTTCTTGAACTTTGACTAAAATCATGTAAGGTAAATCTCTCACACATGGTACTACCATTTTCCATGGTTTAGTTTTTAGCTATTTCCAACAATGATGATATGTTAAAATCAAAATGTATATAGGAGGAAATAGATAGTTCACACAAAGCCAAATGCTTTAAGGGGATCAACTGAAGGAATTGTTTGATAGTAACCATTGTCTGAAGATTAAGCAACATGAAGCTAAAAGCACTGTGACACAAGCACCCGAACTTGTCTTGTGTTCTTGTATACTTGATGTAGTCTATGTCACGTTCTTGTATGTAGTTTTTTGCTCTTGTTAACTTTAATTGTGTAAGAATGATTATGCGTTTATAACAGTATGTTAGTAGTGAGAACAACATTCTTGGATTCAAAAAATACAGTACAATTAAACTGTGAACAATACAACAAATTCGATTAAAAAATACATAATTCGTTTTATTATAAATACCATAATATTAGAAACAAACAAAATTTTCAGTTTTAGTTTAGGGTATACATAGGGTTTAGGGTATGAAATACTATTCATTTATTTATAATTTTTAATTAAATATAAAATATAAAAATTATTGTCTCGTAATATTATAAATCTTGACATTTTAATAACATATCTATAAAAATAAAATTTTAACTAATATTAAAGGTTTAGGATTCACACTTGATTTAGGGTTTAGGGTATTGTAGGGTTAGGGTACTCTAAAGCTTATCTTTGATATTTTTTATAGACAATACTAATATAAATTTAGGATATAAATAGGATTTATGATTAAATTATTAACTATAAACTAATATAAAAGTTTAAATCCCAAGGGTTAGGGTTAAGATATTGAAAGGCAGAAATTTTGGATTCACACTTACAAGTTACATTGTCATTATATTGTGGTGAATTTTATGAACTAGCTTTTGTATACTTGAATTTCTTATGTCATTTGTATTTATTATAATGTAATGTCTTTATTATAAGTTAATATTAAAAAAAAAATTTCTAAAATTAATATTCTGAATTTTATTTAGGGTATATAGAGTTTATGATTTGATATAAAATATAATAAGTATAAAATATTTAACCTCATACATAAATTTAAGCCCTAAACCTATACCCCAAAATTCAAATCTTAACTTTATAGCCCAAAATTCAAACCCTAAATTATAATTTTTTAATGTTTAACTTTAAAATTTTAATCATAGAAATTAATGACATGCATGAATAATTTGTTCTTGATTTTCTTCTTAATCATAATAATTAAATCATGATATTGTGATACATATGTCTAAAATATAACTTTTACTTAGTTTTTTGTCAAATAATTTTTACTTAGCAATTAAATAAATTGGCCAATTTTAGGCCAGAAACCCATCTTATAATTTTTTTTGTACGTAAAATTTGAAACGTCAAAATTTAGAGAAAGTTTTAATTTTTACATCCAAACACTTATGAAAGTTTTAATCTTTATCTCCAAACACTTAGGCTGATAAAATTATATACGAAAATTTATTTATATAACTAGAGCTAGTTATACAAATATGTTTTTTTCAACAAAAAAACACATAATCAAATTTCAATTAAATAAAATATCATAATTTCATTTTGTTTTGTAGAAACTTACATAAATATGAACTTTCTGAAATTTTATGGCCACAATATCTTTTTTTGGTCGAAGATACATGATACATAGCCACTATCTAAAATTCTAAAATTTAGACTTTCCCGGCTTAAATTTTAAGGGGGAAATGTTTTTCCATCTAATTCAGCTAAATTTTAACAATCGTTTGCTCTGATGAAAACCCTAAGGCAAAGTATCTTCTTCCTTCCATCTTCTCTCTTTTGATTCAGTTATGCTGCTCTCACATCTTCTCTATTTTGATTCAGATCGATTTAGCCTTTATCTTCTTCCTTCCATCTTCTCTCTTTTGATTCAGTTATTCTGCTCTCACATCTTCTCTCTTTCGATTCAGATAGATTTGGACTCTATCTTCTCTCGCTAGCTTCAGAAGAGCTCCCAAGACAACGAAAATAATAGAAGGTCGATAAGGAGATTGGAATAAGCCATGAACGGTGGATCCGCGTTCAGGTCTTCGTTAATTCGAGATCTCGAGTACCTCGCCGCCGAAGTAAGTTTCTCTCGATTTGGTCATGATATAGAATGTATGTTATATCATATCTCTTCTAGTTCTATTTTTCAAGCATCACTAATTCTGTGTATGTGGTATAGACCTAGTTATTGGATTCATCTTCATTGGTGTTGTTTTTGAAGTTGTAGATATGGGGAAAATGTAAATTTTCAGACCTTAGAACCGTTGTGTCCATCCACCATCTTCGGATGGGAAAAGTAGTGCTTTGGAAAACCTTATTTTGATTCATCAGGATTTCAGTAAAGGACGGTTTCATGTCCGGTTTAAGCTTAGAAAGGGACGCGCCAGAGTATGTAATGGTGAGTTTATGTCTTCCTCGCTTCTTTGTGATTCCTTTTGAGAACATAGGTGAGTCGTATTTCATATTTGATACTAAAATCCAGAGAATATGAAGCTCACTAATAACGTCTGAGATTAGGGATAAAACATTTGTGATATGGTTGTATCTTTCAGATCATGGAAAATCGACAGAGATCTATGACGGGCGGAGACCTCTTGCGGATGTCAAGGTTGAGGAAACACCATTGTTTTCAGGAGAGTTGCAGACCAAAGGTGGGGAGATTATATATCTCAGAGATTCGAATGATGAGCATCCGGATTCTGATGAGGTCCCTTTGAAAGGAATTCGACTTTCAAATGTGTTTTGGCGTGAGAACAAGGTACATTTGATTGCCAAGTTATCATAAACGCTCTAGTTGTGACAAAACGTTTGGTATTTCCTATGTATAACCTATTTATTCATGGTTACTCTCATGCACAAACCCAGACCAAAGGAGTTAATAGCCTTCTGACCTTTTCACCAATGTGTATGTAAAGAGATTTGGCACCAAGGTAATTACTAGTTTCACATTCTGTGATTTTACACCGTTATAATAGAATCTTTCTATTGATCGTTGTGTATGTTGGCAGTCATTTGGACCTGACAGAAAAGAGGTCAAAGCGAAGCTTCCATGAAGCTCTTGCTTGTTAAACTGCCGACATGAGTGGTTTGATAGGAAGCCATGAATAAAGAGATTTCTGGGGCAGAGTGTTTTGTGCTCGTTTTTTGTAGTCAAGTGTGTTTTTGTAGTCAAGTGTGTTCTAAAGAATAAGGGAGGCAGTCGACAACTTTAATTTGGCTGGGTTTGTGATTTTATTGTGGTGTAATATTTGTAACTAATGAACCGATATCCGATTCATATATATCAATAATTTTTTTTTCTTAAATTAATATTGCTTTTAGCATAATTTTTATTTTTAATTACAATTTCATAAATTAATTAATTTTAACAAATTTAAATTATTTTTAGTATATATAATAGCACTAAATTAATGATATAATAAAATATTTTATAGCACGAAAAAAACATCACGAAAACATATTCATTGGCACTGAAAATGTGTTATCATAATTTATACTATAACACGGAAATAGCGCCATGGAAACTGCATTATAACCCTACAAATGTGTTATTATTTAATTAACGATAACGATTATTTAATGCTACAATATGTCCATTTATTATAGCATTAAAAATGCTATGGTAGGGGGGTCTATTATAGCTGCGGCTGACATAGCGTTCATGAAAACGCTACCAAAACCCTTTGGTAGCGTTTTCAGTGTGCTACCAATGCCCATATTTCTTGTAGTGAGAGTACAACTCTACCAAACTCAAAGAATACTGTGAAGAACATGAAATTAAGCGACAGCTACCACTGCGTACACTCCATAGCAAAACAGCGCTGCTGAACGCAAAATATAACTATTATGAATATGAAAGATGTTTTATCATAGAAGGTACGAAAAACCTTCTAGGCAGATGCATTATAATGGGAAAATCATGTCTTTAATCAATATCCAACAACGATTGTGAAAAACATGACTCCAGAGGAAGCATGGAGCGGAAACAAACCATTGGTGGATCACTTTAGGATATTTGGCTTCATATAATATCATATTTCTTATGTTAAGAGAACCTAGATGGATAATAAAAGTGTAAAGTGTGTCATGATTGGTTACAACAGTGAATCAAAGGCCTTCAAAATGTTTGATCCGATAGAGAAGAAAGCTTAAACTAGTCGAGATGTGATATTTGAAAAATAAACAAAATGGAATTGAGGTGATAGTTACTTAGCTGAACAGAGTATGAAGCTCAAGTAGGAATATGAGTATGAGCATGAAAAAAATGAATACAAAGGGAAAAGAGAAGAAGCAGAAGCATCAGAAGAAGATGAAGGTCATAATGAGGTTCAAAATGAAGATTCTCCATCTCTTATTCAAGTCCGAACAAAATCCACGACTACAAACAATGGGCATAACAAGGAGGAGACCAACTTGACATGTTAATTACACACCATGAGAAGAATTATCTGATATTGAGGAAGAAGCAAACGTGACCATAAATAGATTTTAAAATATGGACCTTTTGATGGCGTTCATGGTCATTTCAGACCCAACTACTTTCCAAAAAGTTGTAAGACACTCGAGGTGGAAATAAGCAATGGATACTAAAATAGATTCAATTGAGAAAAATCGAACTTGGTCTCTACTAGAGCTTCCAAATAGAGTCAAAGAAATTCTTGTGAAATGGATTTACAAGACCAAATTCAATGAGTTAGGAAAGGTCGATAAATTCAAATCCAGACTAGTGGTGAATGGTTATAATCAAGAGTACGGAATCAACTACATGGAAATATTTTCGCATATGGCCAAAATGAAAACTGATACACGTTCGGTCTCAAAGACTTAAGAAGCTGGATCTGAGATTGATTGATTGAATAGATGGAACTTGGGCTCTTTCTACTCCATCAGGGATAAGATGCAAGCAAGGTGAAGTGAGGTGAACCACAATAGGTGTGAAAGCCTATTGATAAATCACAAGAACACTCTAGGTCTCAGACTTTCTCACGAGAAGAAGAGAGAACACACAAAGATAAAAGTATAAACTGAATGATTCTTTACTAGGTAAATGCATGAATGAAACAAATGTCAAAAGAGTGGCTTATATAGCCTAAGCCACGAAATATAGCAAGAAATAAAAGGAAAGAGTTTTAATGAAAACAACTTGGAGAAAAAGTAAAAATATCTTGGAGAAAAGGCAAAATTAATGCATTATGTGGGCTCTTTGGTTGGTTGGGCCTAAGAACTACCTCATTAAAAACCTTAGCAAGGAAAATCACTTGGTATAAAACCATTTTTAAGGGAAAAAGAGTGTAGTCTATGGCCCAAGAGTGATGCACGAAGTGTTGGCTTCAGATTTGGGCTTCAAAAGTGGCCATGTCTTCATATAAGCGGTAATCGAATGTCTCCATTATTGAACCAGCCTGGTCATCTCCAATCATGGCTTGGCCTGATTCTTCTTTATTCTGAATTGTAGACTCAATGAACTTAAATTCTGTAGCTAGCTTGAACTCATTGCTCTCATGGTTTTTAAGATGGTTCATGGCTCCAATTTGATGATTTCCTAGCTAAGAAATGAGCCATGGTGCATCTGAGTCTTCTGAGTTGTTGGCTTCTAGTCTAACTGCTCCAAATGCTCCAAGAACATGTTGAACTTGTGTTGTATGTTCTTGTTATTGTTCCTGGTCATTGGCCCACTTGAAACAAATGGTGCAATAATTTCCTTTGGTTTAGGTGCATCCGGTTCCATGTCCTCATCACTCCCTCCTTCTACAAGAGGTTTTGTCCTCAACTGAATCATCTGCATCAAAAGGAGCTAAGTCAGTAACATTAAACGTAGAGGACACATTAAACTCACCTGGTAGCTCAAGCTTGTAGGCATTGTCATTGATCTTCTCTAAGATCTCGAAAGGACCATCTCCTCTTGGTGCAAGCTTGTTCTTCCTTTTGTTTGGGAACCTTTATGGTCTCATGTGTAGACACACCCATTCTCCAGCTTCAAAGGTTACAATATTCTTGCCTTTATCAGCATGTCTCTTGTAATGCTCGTTTTTCTTCTCTATATTCTCTCTAGCCTTTTGGTGAAGTCCCTTGACAAATTCAACCTTCTTTTCTCCATCCTTGCTGATTTATGCTGCTGGTGGAAGTGGGCTAAGGTCCAACGGTGTGAGTGGGTTGAATCCATAGACAACCTGAAAAGGAGAAATAAGAGTAGACGAGTGACAATATCTATATCAAGCAAACTCAACAAATGGTATAACCTGAAGCCAGTTCTTAAGGTTACTCTCTATTGTTGCCTCTTAGAAGGGTGAAAAATGTCTTGTTGACAACTTCAATTTGTCCATCTGTTTGAGGATGACCCGTGGTAGAAAAGAGAAGCTTGGTTCCTAGATTCTTTCAAAGTATTCTCCAAAAGTGGCTAAGGAACTTTATATCTCGGCCAGACACTATGGTTCTTGAAACTCCATGAAAATGCACCACCTCTTTGAAGAAGAGATCAGTTGTTTGAGTTGCATCATTTGCTTTGTTGCATGAAATGAAGTGAGCCATCTTGGAAAATAGGTCAACAACCAAAAAGATTGAATCCTTTTTCTTGATCCTGGGCAATCATAACACAAAATTTATGGAAATATCAATCCAAAGGGAAGTAGGAATTGGCAAAGGAAGATACAAACCGTGGGGGTGTGTTCTGGATTTGGCTTTCTTGCAAGTGATACATCTTGCACAAAAAAATTATATGGTCTTCCTTAGGTGAATCCAAAATAAGTGCTCTTTGAGGATGACATGATTCTTGTCTACTCCAGAGTGTCCCATTAATCCTCCTCCATGTGCCTCACGGGTTAGAAGCTCTCTTAAGGTAACTTGTGGTGTGCACAATCTCTTGTTTCTAAAGAGATACCTTTCATGAATGAAATAAGAACCAAAAGCTCCCTTCCATGGTTCTTGTAACTCTCTGAAAAATCAGGGTCAGTCTCATACAATGACTTAATGGATTCAAATCCCAAAACCTTACATCCGTTGTGGTGATCGAGGCATGTCGTCGAGATAGTGCATCTGCCACCATATTGTCTTTGCCCTTTTTGTACATAATGATGTAAGGAAAGGTCTCTATGAACTCCAACCACTTTGAATGCCTCTTCTTAAAGTTTTTTTTGTCCTCTTAAGTGCTTCAAGGTCTCACGGTCATTGTGTATAACACACTCCTTAGTAAACAAGTAATGTTGCCAAGTTTCCATGACCCAAACCAATGCATATAGATATTTATCATATGTGGGATAGTTAAGGGTAGCACCACTCAACTTCTCACTGAAAAAGGCTATGGGTCGTCCTCCTTGGGTCAGAACAACTTTGATCCCTAAAAATGAGGCATCACACTCACTTTCAAACGTTTTAGTAAAATCAAGAAGAACTAAAACATGTGCAATGGTTCGTCGGTTCTTCAAGCTTTGAATTGCTTGTTCTTGGGCTGTCTCCCACTTGAACCCCATGTATTTCTTGATGATGGACGTTAGAGGTGCAGACAGGGTGCTGAAATCTTTCACAAACCGTCTATAGAAGCTAGTCAGTCCATGGAAGCTCTGGACTTGACAGACATTTGTTGGGGTTGGCCATTCTTGAATAGCCTTTATCTTCTCTTCGTCAACCTTTAGTCTCTGTGAACTAAAAACAAAGACTAGGAAAATAAGTTGATTAGTGCAGAATGTACACTTTTTGGGGTTAGCAAAGAGACCTTCTTATCTAAGAGTACTCAAAACTTGCTCTAGATATGATACATGGTCAGATAGATATTTGTTGTAAATAATAATATCATCAAAGTATACGACAATAAACTTATTGATGTATGGCCTAAGAAAATGGTTCATGAGGCGCATAAAAGTGCTTGGTGCATTGATGAGTCCAAATGGCATCACAAGCTACTCATAGAGCCCTTTCTTGGTTTTGAAGGTTGTCTTCCATTCATCACCTTCCTTCATACATACTTAGTGGTAGTAACTCATAAGATAAACCTTAGAAAACACATTAGCTCCACTTAAGTCATCAAGCATATCATCTAACCTTGGTATTGGATGACAGTATTTGATGGTAATGTTGTTTATGACTCTACAATCCACATGCATCCTCCAAGTTTCATCCTTCTAGGGCACTAGAAGGACAAGTAAATCACATGGCCTCAAGTTATCCATAACAAAGCTTTGTCCAGAAGCTCCTTGACTTGTCTTTCTAGCTCATTGGATTCAGGATTCACCCTATAGGCTGGTCGGTTGGACACTTCTGCTTCTGGTACAAGATCAATCTGATGTTCTATGCCTATTAAAGGTGGAAGATCGGATGGTATCTCTTCTGGAAAGACATCAAATTGATCTTGTACCTATGATCTCTATTGAAATAGTGTGATCTAAGTCTTCATGACCTGCATTCAAAGATTCCTTAAAGATCATTAGTAATACCGGTTCTTTACAAGTAATGGCCTTAGATATATCACTTGATTTGATCAGAAAGTTAGGCCTATACAATGATTCCTTTTCCTTAACCATCTTAACTTGAATTTGTGTACTTGTGTAGGTGTTAAAAGTGCTAGATTATATTCTTCTTATCATGCGTACAAAAATACTTGAAGGTGCATCCATAGTGAATGATATCCTTATCAAACTTCCAAGGTCTACCAATAAAAAGATGGCCAGCTTGCATAAGAACCACATCACACAAGACTTGATCAGAATAGCGACCCACATTGAAGGGTGCTATCACTTGATTAGAGAACTTAACTCGCCGTTATCATTAAGCCATCTAAGTTTGTATAAGGGCGTTTAGTCTTTTCTAGACCGATTTTAGTTACCATGTATCACTAACCACATTGGCACAAGATCCACCATCAATATTTAGATTACATACCTTGCTTTGGATGGTGCATCTAGTGTGAAATATGTTCTCCCTTTGAGCAGTCTCATCAGGGTGAAACCCTCCTAATGACAAGAGACTATCCATAATCAGGATACTCTATCTCATTAGAATCCTCTTGAGCTTCTTTCTCCTCTTCATCTTGAGATTCATACTCTCTGGCTTCAGTAAGGATCATATCTCTTTGGTTTTGGCATTCTCTTGACATATGTCCCATGTCCCTGCATCTGAAACAAGTGATGTCACGAGTTATAAACTGATTAGAGGAAGAAGAATTACATTGTTCTACACAGTTCTGGTCATTGTTTTTGAAACGGTTATAAACCACCACTGCCTTGCCCTTGTCTATCGGTTTTGATACATAAGGCTTGGCGTTGTTGTTGTTGTTATTCCATGGCTGAACTGGTTTGGAACGGTTGCTTCCCTTCTTTTTGAGGTGTTGTCAGCTTGAATGGCATGGTGAAGAATATCCCTCAGTTCATAGTAGAGAAGTCTTTCCACCTTGTGACTGATCCTCCCATTCATCCCATCAGGGAATTGTGCCATCAGGGTCTCAACATCTTCATCTATCTCCAGATTGTTCCTCAAGTGCTTAAACTCCTCATAGTACTCTTCCACACTCTTTGTTCCATGAGACAATTTTCAAAAAAAAATTGTAAGTCTCTGTGGAAATAAGGAGGAACATACTTTCTTCTCATATGGAATTTAATGTCGGTCTATGAATTGAGATGTGGATAGTTTTTTCTTCTCTTGTCTAAACTCCTTTGGTTTAAGTGCATTTGGTTCCATGTTCTCATCAGAAACCGTGAGGATTATTATTGCTTTGGCTGCTCAACGAGGATGAGGGATATATAAATTGGACATAAAGTCAATGTTCTTGTATGTCGAGTTAAAAGACGATGTTTTTTTGTGGAGCCGCAAGGATATGAGGTAACTAGGAAGGAACATATGTTTTACAAGCTACACAAAGATCTATAAAGATTGAAAACAAGCACCACGAGCTTGGTTTAGTCGTATAGAAACTTATTTCATCGAAGAAGGTTTTGAGGGGAGCAAAAGTGAACAAACCTTGTTCATTAAGCGTAAAGGAGGTAAAATTCTAATTGTTAGCATATATGTTGATGACTTGTTGTTCACTGAAAGTGACGATGAGTTACTAGCTGAGTTTAAAAAGTCTATGGAAAAAAAGTGATATGACTGATATGGGGGGGGGGGGGGAGAATGAAATATTTTTTTTGGCACATAAGTAGTATAAAAGGATAATGGTATTTTTATTTGTCAAGATAATATGCAGTTGAAGTAATCGAGAGATTTGGAATGCAGAATTTCAAACATGTTTGCAATCCAATTGTTCATGAGCAAAAAATGGATGAGATAAGGCAGTCGCAAAGGTCTATTCAACTCATTATAAACAGATGGTGGGAAGCCTAATGTATATAACTGCAATAAGCCTAGATCTTATGTTCGTGGTGAGCCTCATTAGTCATGGCCAATCCCACACAATTACACATCGCTGCAGTAAAGAGAATCATGCGGTATTTGAAGGGCATGAAGGAGTATGAGATTTGGTACAAGAAGGAAAGTACATGGCTCATTAGTTACAGAATTGACTATGCATGAGATGTATATGATAGCAAGAGTACCTCGGGTATGTTTTTTCGATGAGTGGAGGAGTTGTTGCATGGTCTTTACGAAAGAAGTCTATAGTAATATTTTCAACTATTAAGGCTGAGTATGTAGATGCAGCAACTTGTGTTTGTCAAGCATATGGATGGGGAAAGTACTAAAGGAAATTGGACACGAACATGGTGGCGAAATAGTGTTTTTGTGCCCAGGATTGTTGTTATGCATGGAAAGTCCAAAAATTTCTAAGGGATGTGACTAAAGAAGGAAGTGTGAAGCTCGCTTACGACAACACCTAGGAGTAGCTTGCAAATATTATGACCAAGCCGTTGAAGATAGTAACATTTCAGGATCCGAAAAACCTTTGGGATGAGTATTTTGAAATGATTCTTTGAGAAGGTTCAGTTCAAAGGAGGAATTGTTGGATTACTTTTAAGTTTTCGGAAAGTTTAGGAATAAAGAAACTTGTTCTCTTATTTTATTTGGTCAATTTTCAGTTGTACTTTTCTAGTTTAGTAGTTAGGGTCATGTCCTTAATTGTCAGTTTGATTTTCTTATTTGTCGATTAGATTCTGTTATTTTTGTTTTTGTAATTGTAAACTATAACAAGCATTAAGCATTAAGAAGGTATGAATAAATGAAAATCATTTCAGTGAATAGTTTTTCTCTGAATTTACCACTATATTGTTTAAAATATAAATGAAATTCAAATTAGAAGAAAAACTTGCAAAACAATTTAAACTTAAATATGTGTACTTTGTTATTAGTAATAATAAATATAAGGTCTCCACAAAAATAAAACCATTAAATTATATTTATTTGTTTATAAAATAAATTATTTGATTTTATCAAATTAAAGACTATTTGCTTTGAAATAGATAGATTTTAAGACGATGGTATAATGACGATTCTAGATGTGATTTGGCGGTTACTCATGTTCCTCCTTTGGAGGACGGTTTCTTCGCGACAGATCGGAAGAGTGGGACGGTTTAGAGGTTCTCCATTCCGATCATGGCGTGCTTCAATCTCCGTAGTGTGATCTCCACACTAGGATGCACTAATTTACTCATGCACAAGACGATGTTGGCTATATAAACCTGATTGCTTGAATCAGTTAGGGTTTCAAGTTTCAAAAGCATTTGCAATCCTATATCACTTTCAATTTCTGATTTGCTTACAATCAATGGTGGACAATCTCCGAAGAGCAATTCATGACCTCCATCTTGGCGTTATGGATGTACCAGTTGCCATAGCACAGACTGTGCATTGTAAAGCAGTTCGAACAAATCAATTTACTTTGATGGGCCGACCAGTGATTCCTCGTCGTCAAAATCTGCGAGCAATTGTGTCAACATTACCACGAAATTGGGGATTGCAAGGTGTGATTGTTGGACGATTGGTAAATCGTCAATGGTTTCGGTTTGTATTTTCATCGGAAGAGTTTATGCGATCGGTGCTGAACATGGGTCCTTAGGATTTCAACAACCGGATGTTGGTACTCCGACAATGGTCACCGACGATGAATGAGGAAAGTTTGAATTTCAACCCATTTTGGATCCAAATCAGGGGTATACCCTTGGAATACCTAACACGAGCTGTCATTCATTTCATTGGCGATCAACTGGGATTTGTTGAATAAATTGATTTCAACCAAGAAGCAGTGGCAGCGGTTGAATTTTCCAGAGTCAAGGTGCATTGGCCGGTTGATCAACCGCTACGTTTCCAGAAGTTCTTCCAATTCACTCAAGGAATTAACACACTTCTGAGGTTTCATTATGAGCGATTACGGGGTTTTGTGATGTTTGCGGACTGCTCACTCATGACTCTGGAGAATGTATCCTGGAACCACACAACCACGTCAACAATGATGAAGATGATGACGAGAATGAGCCAGACAGTGGTAACGATCCGGAAATGCCACAACCAGATCTGGCAGACAATCAATATGACGAAGTGGATATTTTACCGGACGATGATGTTGAAGTAGAGAACATTGAACAATATCATGGAGAAAATGATACAGTAGCCCAACAAGACATACCACCAAAGGAGGAAGATGAAAGCTGGGAGGCATATGAGGCTCGTATGACGCCTTTACTTGGTTAAGAACGGGTACATAGGAGGAGACTCTTTCTTCAAGAATTGGTGGAGAATACTGGGCATACATAAGAAAATGAAGACCGTTTAAGTAACAGAGTTGGAGGCAATGCGGTGAATGAAGACTCTCACAACTTAATGTTGGAGATGGATGGAGAATGGACTGAGGAAAGGCCTGCGTTCCGTGAATATGGGTCCTTCCTAAAGGAATTTCTAGCAGTTCTAATCAGGATTAGCTACCCTAGGTATAAATTCCAAGCCTAGGATCTAGGGTTCAGGTATATTGAATCTAGAGATCTCGAAGTTACCTGGTGATTAGCAGCGGAAGATTACCAAGTATTCGAGATTCTCAAGCGCCTCAAGTGCTGCGCCTCTACTGGTATCCACACACACACAAACTGGAATCCGCCGGGATGCTAGTGCCGGGAGATCGGATCTCTTAGGGATTAGTCTGTTTCTGAGAGGTGGTTGCGATTAGGCTAAAACTTGTATTCCAGGTCGTGCTATATCACATATATATAGAGACCTGGGAAAACCTAATTAATCACCGAACCAACCGAGATTAATTAAGTCATTAAACCGAAACGATATTTCGATCTGCGCCTTGCATCGATCGACACAATACTTGTGTCGATTGACACACTCTCAAAAACACGTCTATTAACGTGTATCAAATACACATTTGATCATTACATTAATGATCATTCCTACATGAAGTACATCCAGTTTGCTTAGGTGTGTGACCCTGTAGGTTCATATAATACTAGTAATGAGTTCACAACTCACATATCACAAGTGGTTTCTAGCAAAACATTATGACCATCTAGTATTGTATGAATGTCTAATCTCGACAACACAACTATCTCTAGAGTGATTACAAGTGTGATTTCAGGACATTCCCAACAATCTCCCACTTGTACTGGAATCATCTATTCCTATAATCCCTTGTCACTACATCTCGATCTGGCATAAGGCAAGATCCGTGTCATCCTTATTAAGCCATGATCATGTTCATCGAAATCCGATTTATACTGACAAGACAAACGACTGACAATCACCTCGTTTGAGTGTGGCCACACATTTCTCAGTATCAAATCTTTGATGGGCCCTGAGATATTTATCTCCTGTTATATAGGAGGGACAAATCCCATCTTGTTCCATCCCTGTTCCTTCACACGCTTCATGATACGCCCAATCAATGTTTTTATAATCACCAGTTACGGCTGACGTTTGACAAAGTCAAAGCGGACCAATTCACATGTAAGAAAACATGATGAACTCAGGTATAAGGACTATACTCTATAGTCGTAATGAAAACTCTCATGACACTTATATAACTATCCCGTAGAGTTCTCATTAGTGGGTCATATCCGATCATGTGTTCTCTAACACATATCTATGTGATTGACTTTAATACTCTTATTAATGACTTCATGAAACTTAGTCATCAGTCACCTCACATACTAGTCTCACGCGGTTGTTAATGTCCCACTTTAACAACCTTGACCAGGGACCATCATACTTTATGTCATTTATCACTTATAGGGTTTCATGATCAAGTCACATACTTGATGACCTATAAAATGTCATAAATTACTTTGGGACTATTATTTAATAACATAATTAAATAATACTGACGTCAGAATTCATTAACATAATTATATTATGTTTACATGAACATCATATCATAACTAAAATTAACAACAACAACTCCCACTAAAATTAAGATCACATCTTAAGACATCTAATGCCTGTAGCAGTTGTCTGAACCTCATTCGCTCTTGCTCAGCGTGTGTCGTGGGACACTGCGTCTTGCTAAGAGTAATGCCAATTGTCATTGGCATGAAGCCCTTATTGGAATCATGCATATTGGACATGTACAAGACCTTATCAATATAAGCATCTTGACACAATCCAATTAGCTTGTCCAATCTATCTCTATAGATTCTTTTTCCAAGAATGTTCACGGTTTCTCCCATATTTTTCATCGAAAAACAACTTTCGAGTCAAGTCTTAACAGACTGAAACAATGGGATTTCATTTCCGAGAAGTAGTATGTTATCAACATACAATACTAGAAATGCAACTGCGCTCCCACTAGTCATCTTGTAAACACACGGTTCCTCTTCGTTCCTGATGAAGTCAAACCTTTTTGACTGTTTCATCAAAACGAAGATTCCAACTCCGAGATGCTTGCTTCAATCCATAAATGGATCGATGAAGCTTGCATGCCTTCCTAGTTTCATTAGGATCAATGAAAACTTCAAGTTGTGTCATGTACACATCCCTTTCCAGAGTTCCATTAAGGAAAACTGTTTTCACATTCATTTGCCAGATCTCATAACCATTATGAGTGGCGGCAGCGGTTTTCAGCCATTTTTCGGAGTCATGGCTCATCATTGCTTCTTCAAAATTCGTAGGCCCGTCACTTTCAATGATCAATAGATCACGGCAATTGGTTACGAGAAATCCAAATTTCTCGGATTCGTGACGAATCCTTTCGGATCTGCGAGCTTCAGGTTTGTGTAAAAGTCACACATATATCTCATATATAGACTTTTACCACGACCTAATTAACCAAGATTTAAACCGTAGTTAATTAAGTCATGAACCAAAATCAATATTTTGGTTCGCGATCTATATCGATCGATACACCTTTGTGTCGATCGACACTTCCTCAGAAACTTGCCATTTGAATGTATATCGAATATACATTGACCAGATCCTTTGCAAACTTCAGGCACCACAGTTGTAGGTTCTACAACTCTTTGTAGATCCAACTGCTGCTCTTCCTCATCAGCTTGAGCAGTCTCCTGTGATTCTCGAATTTCTTCGAGTTGTACTTTACTCCCACTATTCTTCTTGGAAAGAAAATCTTTCTCAAGAAAACATAGTCCCGAGCAACAAACAATTTGTTCTCGGACCGGTTGTAAAGGCAATATGCCTTGGTCTCGTTAAGATAGCCAATGAAGTAGCACTTATCGGATTTGGGTGTGAGCTTATCAGAGATTAAACGTTTTATGTAAGCCTCACAACCCCAAATCTTTATGAAAGACAAATTAGGAACATTTCCAGTCCACATCTCATGTGGTGTCTATTTAACTGATTTTGATGGAACCCTATTTAGTGTAAACGCATACGTTTCTAAAGCGTATTCCTAGAAGGATATTGGAAGATCTGAGTGACTCATCATTGATCGAACCATATCTAATAAAGTCTGATTCAGGAGGAGTGAATTTTGAAACAATTTCACAATCTCTCAGATGATCACTAAATTCTTGACTTAAGTATTCACCTCCATGATCTCATCGTAGAGTTTTAATACTTTTGCCAAATTGATTCTGTACTTCTTTCTGGAACGCTTTGAACCTTTCAAAGATCCCGATTTATGTCTCATTAAATAGTCATAACCATACCTACTGAAAATATCAGTAAAGGTAATGAAGCACTGAAAATTTTCTCTAGTACTTTTGCTCATCGGGCAATACACATCCGTATGTATAAAGCCCAATAAGCCTCTGGCCCTTTCATTTTTGTTCGTTCGCGACCTGTGTCGACCGACGCACCTTTTGTGTCGATCGACACTACCTTTTGTTGAAAGGGGCCTCAGTCATTTTGCTTAATAAACAAGATTCGCTATTCTCATATGATTAATAACCAAATGAGCCCAAAAGCCCATCACTATGGATCTTCTGAATCTGTTTCTCATTTATGTTGCCCAAACGACAATGCCAGAGAAAAAGTTTGATTCGTATCATTTGATTTGAATCTCTTGGTACTAATGTTATAGTTAGGCACGTTTTGGTTTAGAACATAAGATCCATTCTCTAATGGACTGCTACTATAAAACATATCATTGTGATCAAATGAATAACACTTATTCTTAATTTGAAAACTGATATCTTTCCATATCCAAAACAAGGAATAGAAATAATGTTTCTGCTCAAAGCCGGTACATAGTAGCAATTATTAAGTTCTAAACTATGCCAGAAGACAAAAACAAATAAATGTTCCTACGGCTAATGCATCAACTCTTGCTCCATTTCACGCGCAGTTCCACTTGTCCTTTCTCCATAGTCCTACCGTTGCTCAGGCCCTGCATATTTTCACAAAATATGAGCACTACAGCCGGTATCCAATACCCAATAAGTAGAACCACAAGAAGTAACATTTACTTCTATAACATAAATACCTGAAGAAGAAGTCTCGTACGTCTTCTTCATCTTCTCATAATCTTCCAGGAATTTTTTGCAATTTCTTTTCAAATGCCCATGACCATTACAATAATGGCACTTGTCATCTTTAGAAGGACCAGGTTTAAACTTGGGAGCATGATTAGACTCGCTTGGATTCATAATCGAGCTCGTCTTGCCATCACCTTTGATCTTACCAAGTTTCTTAAACTTATTACCCTTTTGTACCATAAGGACATTTGGGGTGTCCTTCTTGATGTTAGGTTCAACAGTCTTAAGCATCCCATGCAATTCAGTCAATGTCTTTGTCAAGTTGTTCATGTTATAGTTCATAACAAACTGATCATAGCTTGACGGCAGTGACTGCAGAATGATGTCAGTAGCCAACTCTTGGCTAATGGGACAATCCAGTTTCCCCAGGTTATCAATATAACCCATCATATTAATGACATGAGGACTAACTGATTCGTCCTTTTGTAGCTTGCACTCAATTAGAGACTTAACCGTCTGGTATCTCTGAGTTCGTGCCTGCTCCTGAAACATACTTTTCAGGCCATTGATCATCTCTATTGGCGACTCCACGTACTCATATTGCTTCTGCAAGTCCGAGTTCATGGTAGCCAACATGAGACAAGACACATCGACTACATCATTAGAATGCTTATCCCAAGCATCCTTATCTGACTGCCAAGCATTTACTCGGTACTTCTTGGGGAGAACTTTCTCAAGGACATAGTCCTTTTTCTCCTGTTTGAGAACAATTCTCAAGTTCCGATACCATTCAAGAAAGTTGGATCCATTTAACTTGTCCTTCTCAAGGACGGATCGCAGGGAGAAATTGTTATGATGGTTTGTTCCAGACATAGCTGAAAACAAGAGAGGTTTAGTTATGATGTTCAAGAAATGAGAAATCTTAACTATTAAGAAGACTCGCATTATATTCAAACAATGTTTCCTCAAATGAATATAATGATCCAAGACCCATACTTCACTAAACTTGAGTGAGCCACTGGCTATCACCCAAATTTTAGCTATCTAGGTAAGCAACAACTTTGCTAGTTATATCCAATACAACTCTTGGTTGTGGATTGACATCTAATGTCCAATCCACCTGATGTCTCTAAGCCCAAAACGATTTTGATGGCCCATTCAAGTAAACCAATCTCTTAAGTCATGTAATTGTTGATGTCTTGCACTGCAAGTCCATCAACACGATTACCTCCTGTCTTACTCATGTAATTGTGGACACCTTGGACTGCAAATCTATCGCACAATGAAACGAGTCTTGACAGTTGACAAGATCGGGAAGACATCTAGGATTACTTGATATTTTGTTGAGGAACGGAACCTTTAAAACGTTCAGTTTTATTATGTTTTAATTCTTTTAATTAAAATGATTTATCTTGGTTTGGTTCTTGTGATTTCAGGTTCAATAGCCTAAACCATCGGATCTTGTGTCGACCGACACTACTTTAGTGTCGATCGATGCAGATTAACCAAAACCAATATGCGATAACCGATCAATCCAATTGATCCGGTTTTACGATAATCGGTCTGTGTCGATCGACACTACATTAGTGTCGGTCGATGCTAACCTTATCAACTCAATCACAATAAACCGTTTTAGCGTTTAACCATTATCAACCAAGCTCGATAACCGGTCCAATCCAATTGAACCGATTCATCAATTTCGCGAGGTTTGTGTCGACCGACACAACTCTTGTGTCGATCGTCACTAGGCGAAACCTAAGTTTTATTCGGGTTTTCACCCTGTGTCGATCGACGCCGGATTGGCATCGATCGACACCATGCGAAAAACCCTAAAACGTTTTCGAACAAAAAACCTTAGCCGAGATTATTTGATCAAAACTCAATTTTAGCATGCATATCAATTATACAGTGATCCAGATTCAACTAATATAATCAACATCCTACAAGATTCAATAGAATAAACCCTAAGGCTCTGATACCACTGAAGGAATTTCTAGCAGTTCTAATCAGGATTAGCAACCCTAGGTATAAATTCCAAGCCTAGGATCTAGGGTTCAAGTATATTGAATCTAGAGATCTCGAAGTTACCTGGTGATTAGCAGCGGAAGATTATCAAGTATTCGAGATTCTCAAGCGCCTCAAGTGTTGTGCCTCTACTGGTATCCACACGCACACAAACTGGAATCCGCCGGGATACTAGTGCCGGGAGATCGGATCTCTTAGGGATTAGTCTGTTTCTGAGAGGTGGCTGCGATTAGGCTAAAACTTGTATTCCAGGTCGTGCTATATCACATATATATATAGACCTGGGAAAACCTAATTAATCACCGAACCAACCGAGATTAATTAAGTCATTAAACCGAAACGATATTTCGATCTGCGCCTTGCATCGATTGACACAATACTTGTGTCGATCGACACACTCTCAAAAACACGTCTATTAACGTGTATCAAATACACATTTGATCATTATATTAATGATCATTCCCACATGAAGTACATCCAGTTTGCTTAGGTGTGTGACCCTGTAGGTTCATATAATACTAGTAATGAGTTCACAACTCACATATCACAAGTGGTTTCTAGCAAAACATTATGACCATCTAGTATTGTATGAATGTCTAATCTCGACAACACAACTATCTCTAGAGTGATTACAAGTGTGATTTCAGGACATTCCCAACACTTCCGGAGCCCAACTACTACAAAAACGTTTACAGAAAGCCGAGTTAAATCTCCTGAAACACTAACACTAAGTGATGCACGTATGACCAGGGGAATATGAGACATCTACTCTAGCGATCCCAATACCATGGCTGCAGGTCCATCTAAGAAGAAACATAGGTGTTTGGAGGAAGAAGTGCAGAAGTATGTGGCGGTATCCTCATCATCTCATCCAGAACAGATGCATTGAGGAACATAGCAGAGATTTATGGTGATTGTTGGATCTCCTAGGATCTAGGGTTCGTTATATTGAATCACCAACCTCGTTCTTACCTTGTTACTGGCAGCGGAATGATTGGTGAACGAGATCAGTAGCGAATCAAGTGCTTTGCCTCTACCAAGCACACACTCACACAACCTGGAACGCCGGGATGCTAGTGCCGGATTCAGGGATGAGTTTTCGATGTCTCTGCTTTTCTCTCTGAGAATTCGAGTGACGGCTTGGGGTTCAGGTCGATCATATAAGCCTTTATATATCGACCCGGAATTGACATGACCAAACCGTCGGAGAAGCCCGACTCGTTTATGTCAAAACCCGATATGCATCGATCGACACACTTACTGTGTCGATCGACACACCTTCTCGAAAAGCTTGCATCGATCGACACACTCATGTATCGATCGACACATACATCATAAAACTCCATGTCAATGTGCATCCAATACACATCAACGTGATCATTATCAAATGATCATTCCCATATGTTAGCTTCCAGATTGCTTAGGTGTGTGATCCTATAGGATCATATAATACTGGCAGTAAGTATACAACTTACAGATTACAAGAGGCTTCTAGCACTACAAGAAAAATCTATATTCTTAGCACACGAAAAACGCCATGGTATATATATGATGGCGTTTTTGAAAATGCTATGTCTGCCCCAGCTATAATAGGTAGGCCAGATACGATAGCATTTTTTGTCTGTGCTATAATATCGTTAACTATAATAGCGATATTTTTTCTTGCTATTACTGGATATAGTTTATGATAGCTTTAGTTTGTGATGCTATATATACATTATTTTATTGCATTGCTAAATTGCTTTAATAAATATTATATTAACTATATTTATAAATTATAATCAATTAAATTTATATTAAATATATATATATTGGAAAATTTAATTCAAAATATGATTTTCATTAATAATCTAAAAAACTCTCTTACACAAACATCATAAAAACACATATCTAAAATTCCTACACAAACATCATAAAAACACATGTCTATACACAAATGTGGTTGCTAAATATGCATCAGGCTCTGCTTCTTCATTCTCTGCATCCTCATCAGCTTCACCATCTTCATTTTCCTCACCATGACATGCGATTCCTTGAAAAACCTGCAAAGCCAGAAATCAAACAACTGATTATCAACACCCTGAACGAACCTGCAACAATCAATTAGATGATATGACTCCAGTGAACCAAATTTGTACTCACCTCGCATCCCTTAGAACCACCCTCCATGACGAATCTCAAGACACCATATGTGTAGAATTTACTGTCACAACTCACAAGAGGTGTAGAATTTCATAACACTAAAACGTCTGGGTCAATGTGATATGAAATAAGAAACAAAAGGTCTGAGCTTGCTTTGCTTTTACAACAGATATCTATCGTTGTGAGGATTACCTTGCTAATACTTAGGATTGTAGAAACAGGATTGTACAAATGTACGAGATGTTCTTCGGTAAAGCCCTTCCCTGATTCGTGCCATCTCATTGTTCTTCTCTCATGGCATGGAGTATAATTGTTCATGTGATCACAGTGATGAATCCACATATCTAAGAGACTATGCTCTCTGCATTTTTCCCATACCAACGGCAATGACAGGGAGACCCTAAAAGGTTAGAATTATTTAGTTGGATCGATCAAAGATGCTTACTAAAAGTCAAAAGTCAAAGAAAGACTGAGACTCATACCTTCTTTGAATAACCAGAGACGCCAACAAGCTGAGATTGCTCTGTATAGGTCAACAGGAACGATGGGTTTCTGCAAAAAAAGAAAGAAACAATTACAAGATGAGATTAGATTAGAGGAGGGTCCACCAGAGTTGATCAGAAATAGATAAGAAAAGGCAGAAAACTCACAGTTAGTGTATTGTCAATCTCGTTTTGAGTCCTCCATTCTAAACGCTCTACCAACTGTAACACTTGCAATTAGTTCAAGGCTCTAATATAATAAGAAGAAACAATCAACACATTGATTATATGGTGAAGCCTGTTCACTGCTGTTTTAGTATCGTTTAAGGTCAAAGCCAAAGCCCTCCGTGACTCTTTGACAATGATTTGCTTATTTGCGTTCTCATCTTTGCTAGCTTGACTCTTCTTCTTGGATCGTTTTGTCTTATTATCTTTAGCGGGCATCTCCTCATCTTCTATCTCCTCAATTACAACTAGCAAAAAAATACCATTCAGTTTGTTTTACCATTACAAGGAAAGATAACAAAATCAAGCAGAACTAGTATATATTATAAACACATATGTAGAAGAGGATCAGCAACCAGGAGGTAGGAGCTTGCACACAAATTCACGTTTACGGATATAAGTTTTAAAAGCTACATGATTTTATCAATATTTTTTTTGAAAGGTTGTAGCTACAAGACAAGAGTGACATTTAAAAATGCTTCTGCAATGTGGTTAACATCTGTGGATAGAAAATTACCTCCACTGTTTGGGACAGAAGACTGACGATACATTTCAAGATTGCTATCAATGAAGTCCTCCAATTCATCCATATGATCCTCATCCTCGTCACTATCATAGTCAGACCCTTCTGACTCAGTTTCACCGATATCGATACCATCTCTACTATTGTCTCAATGAAAACTTGGAAGATTATTAGAAGATTAATAATAGAAAAATGGTATTGTTAACTAATAACAAAGAAAGGATACGAATCATCTTCATCCTGCTCATACTTCTCATCATAAGACTCCAAGTATCCAGACAGATGGATGCTTCTGCGACCAGTCACCGAGAATTCAACTGGCTCGTCATCATCATCAAATTCAAGATCCAGAGAGCAAGATTCGGTTTTGTTTTGTAACAATGAACACAAGTAAATGGGTGTGTTTCCTCCTATCGAACACTGAATCACACTTCTCTCTTTGCCGGAACCCGCACCTAGATTTGCCAGAATGTTAGCAATACACGCAAACATCAACAGATATTATAACACTCACAGCTTACAACTTAGTCTCAACGAGCTATACCCAAAGCTACAATCAGTTTCCAAACAAATAAGGGATCTCATGGAGATTATACCTGGGTCAGGTGAAGCTTTCCTTGTTCATTTTCAGATGATAGCTTGAGGTTTCCCAGGTTTCACTTCAAGTCCTGCAAAAATTTAAGATAAACACAATCGGAACCACGAATCAAAGAATCCTCAAGTTCTATTCCTCCATCGATAATATGAGTTTCGACCTAATTCGAGGGTGCGTATGGAAGTGTCCTTGAGTCGCTACGATTTGAATCAGAAGGGCACCAAGAAACCCGTCACTATCATCCTTGTGGAGAAGAGAAGAGTGGTCTAAATCTAGCTTTCGACAGAGAATCTAAGGTACTTTGCAATTCCATTAACAGATATTGTAAAGGAGAGGATCTATAGTGTTAGGGTTTTGCAGGGGAGGGGATGGGGAGATCAGAAGAATTAGGGTTTGTGTGAAGAGCAGGAAGGCTGTGGAGGATCGGTCTAGAAACGGAAAGGAAGAGAGGAGGAAGAAGACGAGAGAATTAAAAATGTTGGATGAACTCGTTTTTAGTCTCTCGAAGGATAAGAAAGAGGAATAAAAGTTTTGGCCAAAATCAAAAAAAAAAATTTGGAGATAATTTTTATTGCCAAAATCAAAATTTGGCTAAACTTTGGCGCCTATAGTAAAAATTAGGCTCGTAACTCATTTTTGTTTCCCGCTTAATAAAATTTCGGCTCAGCATTGATAAAATGCTATAATAAGGTACCACAATTCAGCAAACACTCTTTAATAGCATTTCGAAAAATCGTGCTATTATAATGTGCTATTAATATCCAGTTTTTTTGTAGTGTAGCAAAGCATTACAATCATCAGTATTATACAAACGATTGATCTCGATGCACAACTACTATCAGGAGTAAGTACAAGTGTGATTTCAGGACACAATCTCAACAATCTCCCACTTGTACTGGAATCATCAATTCCTACAATCCTTTTGTCTCTATATCTCGATTTGGCATAAGACAAGATTAGTGTCATTCTTATTAAGCCAATATCATTTTTATCGAACTCCTGATCTATACTGAACAAAACAAACAACTGAACTACAGTTCGTTTGAGTGCGACCACACATTTTCTCAGCATAAAATATTCGATAGGCCCTGAGATATTTATCTCCCGTTATTCAGGAGGGACAAATCCCATCTTGTTCCATCCCTATTTCAACGCACACTTCATGATACACCTGAGCAGTGCCTTTATAGCCGCCAGTTACGGATCGACGTTTGACAAGGTCAAGGTGCACCAATTCATATGCAAGAAAGCATGATGAACTCAGGTCTAAGGACTATACTCAATAGTCGTAATGAGAACCTCTCATGACATAGATATAACTATCCTGGAGACTTCTCATTAGCGGGTCACGTCCGATCATATGTTCACCAACATATATCTATGTGACTGACTGTGATACTCATATCATTGACTCCATGAAACTTAGTCAGCAGTCACCTCACAAGCTAGTCTCTCGCGGTTGTTATTATCCCACTTTAACAACCTCGACTAGGGACACATCATAATTTATGTCATTTGTTACTTATAGGGTTTCATGATCAAGTCCTCAACTTGATGACCTATAACATGACATAAACTTATTTTGGGACCATTATTTAATTATCCAATAGTCAATTAATGTTGATGTCAGTTTTTCATGACCATATCATATCTATTTGAACATCATAACTAACTCCCACTAGGATCAAGACCAAGTCTTCAGATATCTAGTACCTACAGCAACAGTATACAACTCGTGCTTAGGTTGTGAGAGATGCTGCGGTGTTCTTGCTTGGAACCATTCCAACAAACTACACCGCTATTCTTTAATAAGCACTATTCTACGGTCCTCTGCTTGGAAACCTATCCAACAGACAGCACCGCTACACAGGCAAAAGACATAACCAGGTGGGAACCGGGATTTATCTTTGTCCGTCTAACTACTCATAACAGATTCGTCTTTTTCTCCGTTGTACAAGAACCTATCCTTAGTGTTTCTCAAACATTTGGGGATATTCTTTACAACTGTCCAGTGACTCTTACCGGAACTAATTGGTATCTTCTCGTCATGCTTTATGCGTCAGCAATAACTAGACGAGTGTAAAATATGGCATTCATGATGGATTCTATTGCATAAGAAAAATGAATCACACTCATCGATACTAGCTCAGCCAGTGTCCAAGACACTTCATCTTGCCAAAATCGTTGCCATAAGACCTTTGGTGTGAAGCCATTCTTGGAATCATGCATATTGGAACTGTCCAGTACCTTATAATCATAAGGATTCTGACACGATCCAATTAGCTCTTCTGATCCATCTCAATGGATCCATACTCCAAGAGCTTACGCGGCTTCTCCCATGTCTCTTGTTAAATATGACTTCCGACCCAAATCTTGACAAGACTTTAGCGTCGGAACGTCGTTTATGAGATTAAGTACGTTCTAAACATACAGTTTGAGAGTTGCAACTACGCTCCCACTAGTTTACTTGTAAACGCATTGTTTCTATTTGTTCCTGATCGAGTCAAAGCCTTTGACCGTTTTAACAGAACACAGATTCCAACTCCAAGATGTTTGCTTCAATCTATGAATAGATCGGTGAAGCTAACATGCATACCCAGCCTATTTTTCGGAGTTGGGGCTCACCATTGCTTCTTTGAATTTTGCATGCTCGTCACTTTTCAATGATCATCAGATCACGGCAATCGGTCACGAGAAATCACTCTCGGGTTAGTGACGGATCCATTAGGATCAGCGAATTTCAGGCTCCACAGGTGTCGATCCTACAACACTCTGTAGATCCAACCACTGCTCTCCCTCAACAGGTTGAACAGCCTCCTGTGTTTCTCGAATTTCTTCGAGCTGTACTATTACTCCCACTGTTTTCTTGGAAAAACAGAGTTCCGAACAACAAAAATTTGTTCTCGGATTGGTTGCAAAAGTACTAAGCCTTGGTTTCCCTAGGACAACCAGCGAAACAGCACTTATTAGATTTGGGTTCAAGTTTGTTTGTTGACAACTGCCTTACACAAACCTTGCAATCCCAATTAATCAGAAAAACATATTCGGAAATCACCAGTCCATATCCAATGTGGTGTTTTTCACTGATTCTGATAGAAAACTTATCTGCGTAAACATATTCATTTTAGAGCGTATTTTAAAAGGAATAATGGAAGATTCATGTGACTCATCATTAATCGGAGCATATCCAATAAGATCCGATTCATTCTCTCAGAAACACCATTCAAGGTTTTCAGGAGAGATGAGCTGTGAAATGACTTCACACTCACTTAGATGATCACTCAATTCTTGACTCAAGTATTTTCCTCCGCGATCTAATCGAGGATCCCAATACTTCTGTCAAATCGGTTCTTTACTTCATTCTGAAACTCCTTTGATCATTCCAAAGGATTCTGACTCGTGTCTCATCAAATGAACACAGTCATACTTATCGAAGCCATCAATAAGTCAATGAAGTATTGAAGTTTTCCTTTGGCACTAATGTTCATCGGGCCGCATACATCAGTATGTGTAAGGCCCAATGAGTCTCTGGCCCGTTTCTTTAGCTCTGCTAAGGAAGCCTTAGTCATTTGGCCCAGCAAGCAGAATTCATGTCTCAATTGATTTATAATCAAATGAACCTGAAGCCCATAACTATGGAACTTCTGAAACCGCTTCACTCTATTTGGTCAATATGACTATGCTAAGGAAAACCGAGTTCAAGTCATCAGACTTAAACCATTTGATATTTATGTTATATTTAAGCGTATATTGATTTAAGATATAAAACCCTTTCAAAAGGGGTGCTGCCATATGATATTTCATTAAGATCAAAAGAGCAAAACTTGTCTTTTATCAGAATGAGAAACATTCAAATTCTTACAAGAAAATGAAAGACATTTCTGCATAAAGCAGGTACATGGTAGCAATTACTTAATTCAAAACCAAGCTTGAAAGGCTCCTACAAGTGGAGAATCTCTACGGCTCATGTAGCAACCATTGCTCTATACCAGACTCGCAATTCCACTTGTCCTTTCTTCAACGTTCTACTGTTGCTTAGGCCCTGCATATTTCCAAAATATCAGTACCACAACTAGTATCCAATACATATGTAGAACTTGAATTAATAACACAATACCTAAAGAAGAAGTACCATACATCTTCTTCATCTCTTGTGAATCTTCCAAGAATTTAATGCAATCTCTCTTCCAATGCCCATACTCATCACAGTAGAAGCACTTTCTAACACCAGATGGGCCGGACTTAGGCTTATAAGATGACACAGACTTATCCTGATTCCAAATCTGAATGGCCCTGTCTCTACCCTTGTCCACATAAGATTTCTCAAATCTTTTACCCTTTACGATGTTTTGCTCAGCTGTTTTGAGCATGCCATGCAGCTCAGTCAACGTCTTCGTCAAGTCATTCTTGATATAGTTTTTGACAAACTTATCATAACTAGACGGCAGTGACTGCAGAATGATGTCTGTAGCCAACTCTAAGCTGATAGAACAATCCAGTTTCCCCAGGTTATCAACGTAACCCATCATTTTAATGACATGAGGACTCACTGGAGCATTCTCTGGTAGTCTGCACCCAGTCAGAGACTTCACCATGTGGAATCTCTCAACTCATGCCAGATCCTGAGACTTCAGTTTCAGGCTGGTGATCATCTCTATTGGCGACTCCATGTTCTCGTATTGACTCTTTAAGTCCGATTCCAAGGTAGCCAATATCAGACCACGCACATCTACCACATCAATATAATGCTTATTCTAAGAATTATATACTGCATTCGAGCGATTGGCCCCAAGCCTTTCTGGAAGAGCTTTCTCAAGGACATAGTCCTTACTCTCCTGCTTGAGGATTAATCTCAAATTGCGATACCAATTCAGGAAATTTGACCCATTTAACTTGTCCTTTTCAAGGACGGGTCGTAACGAGAAGGTAGTTTTAGACATAGGCTGAAAATTTTAATTAAAGAAAATTTTAGTTATGATTTCAGGAATTGAGGAATCTTATCCAATAAGAAAACTCGCATTATATTTAAACAATGTTTCCTCTATGAATATAATGATCCAAGATCCATACATCACTAAAATCTGAGTGGACGACTCGTCATCACCCAGAGTTTAGTAATCTAGGTAAACAAACCTTTGCTAATTGTACCCAGTACAACTCTTGGTCGCAGATAAGACAATCCATGTCTCATCCACTCTGACGTCTCTGGGCCCAGAACTTCTGATAGCCCAGTCAAGTAAACCAATCTTTTCTGTCTTGTGATCATTGACAGTCGCACTGCAAGTCTATCAATGATCACCTGCCTTACTCATGTAGAAGTGGATACCAAGGACTCCAAGACTATCCAACAACGAAACGAGTCTTGACAGTAGACAAGATTGGGAAAGACATCAAGCTCACTTGATATTTAGTTGAGGAAATGGAAAGATTAGTAATTCAATCTCTTAGGTCACGTAATTGTTGATGTCAAGCACTGCAAGACCATCAACGTTACTATCTGCCTTACTCACGTAATTGTGGATACCAAGCTCTTGGCAAGACTATCCAACAGCGAAACGAGTCTTGACAGTTGACCTTATTGAAACTAAGCTTTGATCTAACACACATCCAATGTGTATTAGACAGGTTTAGAACATTTTACTTCTAATTTTAATCAAGTTTTAATCATTCTAATTTCAGTGGGTTAGGTCATTCGGTTCGGTGCCTTTATCATTTGGTTCAAAACCAAACGATTACGGTTCGCATCGTCACCATGTGCGTCAACTGACACACTTGGTCGACTCTTGATATGCAACCTTCAGATCATTCGAGATAACCGGTCAAATCCAATTTGACCAGTTCATCTAATCGAACCGATTCAACCAGTTTTAACTAATCGCGATAATTGGTTCAATCCAATTGAACCGACTTATCCAATCAAACTGATCTTAGCCAATTAAACTGGTTTATTCTGATTGAGATAGCCAGTTCAATCCAATTGAACCAATTCATCCAATTTAAACCGATCTAATCTACCTTAACCAAGCATGATAACCAGTTCAATCCAATTGAACCGATTCAACCAATCGCAAGGCCTGTGTCGACCGACACTTAACCTGTGTCGATCGATACAGTAGGGTATCAGAAAATTTAAATCGAATTAAACCGACATAACCATGCGAGATAACCGGCTCAATCCAATTGAACCAATCTATCCTTTCGCACAGCCTGCGTCGATCGATGCACCCAGTGTGACGATCGACACAGTGCGATTTCTAGATCGAAACCCAATGATTTAATAGGCGAATTCGCGATGCATCGATCGACACACCCAGTGCATCGATCGATGCTGTGCGAAAACCCTAAAATTATTTTACGCGAGTTTTCGCTCTGTGTCGATCGATGCACGCTTTGCAACGATCGACACGCTGCGACAAACTCTAAGAGTTTACGTGTTTTCGCTCTGCATCGATCGATGCATCCTTGCAACGATCGATACACTGCGAAAAACAGAGATATCGAATTTTCAACAGAAGTTTTAAAACCGAGATTAACAAGTTAAAACTCGATTTTAGCAGGCAATCAACAATTCAACAAACCCAGTTTTCGAATTAATTGCATCAGATTCAATAGCTAAACCCTAACAACGCTCTGATACCACTGTTGGTGAAGGATAGTTTAGTGTTTGTCCTGGTTTAATTCTGTCAGATTAAACTCAACTAAACATATTGGATCTAGGTTCTCAGGCAGAATCATCAAGGGATCTCAGTAAATACCTTGTTTATGCAGCGGATTAGAGAGGTATCGTCAGAGATCAGCAGAACCGCCAAGGGACAGCTCCTCCAGAGGTTCACACACGCACACTTCAGGAAGAATGGCTGCTAGACCAGAGAGGGAGGAGGCGCAGAGAGAGTTAAGAGAGAGAGCAACTAGGTTAAGTTTTATTTATAAAACTCTTGTCTAGTTCTGTTGGGCTTTTGGGCCCAAGTCCCAGTCTGATTAAATCCCTTAGATTTAATCAGGCCCTTTAATCTCTCTAAGTATAGTAAATGCCTGGCACTTTTACCGTACTTCTGCTGAACCATTCCCTTATAGTTTTCCTGTTAGCTTAGGCGTGTGACCCATATGGGATCATATAATAAAGGCAATAAATCCAAGACTTACAGATCATGAGCGGACTCTAGCAAGCCATCATGACCCCCAGTATTATATGACTTATGTCTGATCATTGACATACTCTTACTTTCTAGAGACAGTACAGAGATTACTGGACATAATTCCAACAGTTGGATCTCCTATGATCTAGGGTTCATTATATTGAATCACCAACCTCGTTCTTACCTTGTTACTGGCAGCGGAATGATTGGTGAACGAGATCAGTAGCGAATCAAGTGCTTCGCCTCTACCAAGCACACACTCATACAACCTGGAATGTCGGGATGCTAGTGCCGGATTCAGGGATGAGTTTTCGATGTCTCTGCTTTTCTCTCTGAGAATTCGAGTGACGGCTTGGGGTTCAGGTCGATCATATAAGCCTTTATATATCGACCCGGAATTGACATGACCAAACCGTCGGAGAAGCCCGACTCGTTTATGTCAAAACCCGATATGCATCGATCGACACACTTATTGTGTCGATCGACACACCTTCTCGAAAAGCTTGCATCGATCGACACACTCATGTATCGATCGACACATACATCATAAAACTTCATGTCAATGTGCATCCAATACACATCAACGTGATCATTATCAAATGATCATTCCCATATGTTAGCTTCCAGATTGCTTAGGTGTGTGACCCTATAGGATCATATAATACTGGCAGTAAGTGTACAACTTACAGATTACAAGAGGCTTCTAGCAAAGCATTACAATCACCAGTATTATACAAACGATTGATCTCGATACACAACTACTATCAGGAGTAAGTACAAGTGTGATTTCAGGACACAATCTCAACAGTGATCACAACTCACCTCCGAGTGGGAACATTATCGACAGAGGCGCGGTGGACCCAATACCACCACCGGACCATGAGAATATATGTGTGGACCTGTTGGGGCTTGGGACATTAATATATCATGGTTTTTACCCATTTTAGACCATGATATAGATGTGTTTTTAGTGTCTTTTGTGTTCGTTTATAGTCTTTTACAGGTTTAATCAGGTTTGGAGCTAATTGGAGATATTTGGAGCATTTTGGGACTTTTGGGACGTTTTGGCCGAGAGCTTAACTCACTGTCCGATTTATTGATCAAGCATCGACCGACACACCTTGTGCATCGGTCGACACACTAGCGAGATGGGCCGTGCGCATCGGTTTAATGAAGTTATGAAGAATTTGCAAAGAAGCCCAGAATAGTTCCAGTATTTACACAGAAGCCCCAGCCGATATTAGGCTTATATATATAGGATTTTGGTGTTTATTTTATATTCGCTTTGATACTTAGAGCTAAGAGATTTTTAGAGCTTTTGGGGCTGATCTATTTCCTGTATTCACTTATTTTGGAGAAGATTTCGAACCCCTTTGTTATTTTATTCTCTTATATGCAATCTATTATTTCTATGATTATGTTTTCATCAATCATGTCTGAGTAGATCCATAGTTAGGCTTAGGGTTTCTCATTAGGGATTGATGATTTGCTAGACTTGTTTAATTCAGTTAAGGATTCATATGATTAGAATGTTCTTCAAACTAAATTGTGCTTAAAGCTAGTTCTAACTTGATCAATTAGAATCTAGATCTTAGGTTGCTAAATTCGACACGAGAGTGTGTTTTAGAATCTGAACTATTTAGGTTGAGCAATTAAATTATTCGCAAAGAGATTTGGTTTAGTTTAATTGTGAACATATCGAACTTGGACTTAATGCTAGTTTAATCTGTTAGTAATTGCAAAGAGATTTGGGTTACTGCACTTATACTTAGAGAGTTTTCGCAAAGAGATTTGGTTAATTCTATTTCCGTGATTTGAGTTCTAGAACTGAGTTTAATTTGATCCTAACTGATTAACTTGTCTGCTTGTCTGATTTCCTGAGAATACCCTAGGCTTGACGCTTTTAGTTTATTGCTTTCACAACCAATTTGCTACTGTTTACTTTCTTGCTTCGCAATTTATTTACTTCACCATCTGCTTATTTCTAGTATTAATCTCTACGCTTCTGATTCTATTGAGACCAAGTGTCCCTGTGGATTCGATAACCCTATATACTACTTTGACGATATTGTGCACTTGCAGTTTAGAATAGGGTAAAACTTAGAACCTATCAAGTTTTTGAACTTTGTTTTTTTGCAGATGGCGTCTCAAAGGCAATCCCGCAAGAAACGAGCCACGGCCTCTACAGCAACACGACAATACATCCCACCGCCTCAATGGTTCAGCAGAGAGTCAGAGCCACCCGCACCATACGCCAGATATGGGCCCCCAATTGCTTTACCTTGGCCCAGAGCGGACGCCACACCGATTCAGACAACCAGACAGTGGCCGGAGGACCTTATACGTTTCTTCAAGACCGCTGAGTTCACAGAGCGGCCATTGCTCAGTCAATGGGACGAGTATGACTCGCTTCTCTACAATGGTTGGTGTGGGATGACCTTCAAGCCGACCAAGTTCGCTGACTACTCCACCTGCAAGACTCTGGGGATTGATGAGCAGGTACTCGCTGTATGCAGAGGCATTGGTCTAGGGACAATGTCGATGCGACATTATGATCTCTATCCTGAGCTGGTCAGGCAGTTATTGGCCACTTGCAGAGTGGTTTACTCGGATCCCGACAACAGGAGCGCTACAGTAGGTACATTCACCTTCATGAGTTGGGGAGTCAGGTATCGGATTCCTCTACTTGATCTTTGCAGGATCTACGGGTTCAGTACTGAGCCGAGGCGCATCGCCATGCCACTCGAGTGGGATCCAGTTGAGGCTCGCACATTCTGGGAGAGTATTGGCAGCGGTCGATACAACTCCAGGACCACACCAGTAGTGCAGATGAGACATCCGGTGCTGCGATATGTCTCGCGTATCTTGTGCTGGAGCTTGCTTTGCAAGTTCGAGGCCAACAAGATGCGCAAATATGAGATGGAGCTGCTGTTTATGGGGTTGAGAGTTCAGTTTAGAAGTTCTGGCGTGAGAGATCCTACTACGGGTCTCAATTTGGGAGCTATTTTCGCACAGCATTTAGTTGATCTGCAGCTGAAGCCGTTTGATGGAGCTGGTACTGAGACGGTAGGGAGTTTACTTACTCCCATTTTTGAGTATTGTGGGATTCCTCTTCATGGCACAGAGCGTGATACAGCCCGGGAGTTCCTGGATCTCAGCCATTTGCAGAGCGCTACCTGGCTCAAGGAGGGGCGCATTTAGGTTTACACTGATCCGACCACTGGGAGGACTGGTATAGAGCTTCCTGCTGCCAGATGGACACAGATTGACACATTAGAGGCACTGAGATTTCAGCCTCATGAGTCTGCGCAGCGTGGGATTCCGACTATGGCTCATCCGCTGGGAGAGCCTTCCACACGAGCTTCGACTTCTGCTGGCCCTACTCATGTGCCAGCGCCCGCCCCAGTCGACGATGTGGGTCCCTTTCCAGAGCCTGCGATGGCTTACGGTGCATATTCTGAGGCAGAGTGGAGAGAGAGATCAGATGGTATGTTTCGAGTTCTTTGGAACTTCATGCGTACTTGCAGCTGCAGGAGGCCACCACAGATCCATCAGCCCGTACCTGACCGACGTCGTCGACAGCGATCTCCAGAGGATGCCAGTGATGTCGAGAGATATACCGGGATAGATGATAGCGAGTGAGCATAGTGTCATCTCTTGATTATCGGTTCTGTATTCTGACTTTTTATCTTTTCTTGCACTTTTGTTTTTCTTATTTTTCTTAGGATTTGATTATGTTTGGATGGTTATGCTTGATCAGATACATTTGTTACTTCGGTTTTACTCTGTTTCTAGTGTTTTCAGCTTGCAGGGATCAAAACTGACAAAAACAGACAGACTAACCTGCTAACTTGCTGACTGTTCGTGAAATCGCAGTGCGTCGATCGACACACCATTGTGTCGATCGTTACAACGAAAATCGCACAGCAACGGTCGGTGCACCTAGTGCAACGATCGATGCCTGACTGCGACAGAGGTAAAAACCCGAGAGAACTAACCATTCCATTAACAAATTTTTATTTTCTTTCTTTTAACCAATCCCTTGCTTGACACTACTGGGGACAGTGTGTTTTAAGTGTGGGGGAGGTTCTACTAATTACTTTCTTTTGTTTTCTTAAGAGTCAGTTAAATTTCAAAAATTTGTTTTTGAGTCAAAATTTGTTTAAGTAGGAAACAATGATTTTTTTAGAAGATTTGCAGCATTTGCAGGAACTTAAGTGACCATTGAGATGAAGCTGCAGATTATCTATGACTATTAGAAAACCCCATCACAGATCAACCTACTGAGAACACCCACATCGCTTCAGATATCAAAGGATCTTTTACTGACTTCAATTTAATCCTGACTTTAGATTTCTCACCTAAGGGCTTGGTATACTTTATGTCGGATTCCTTTGTTGGTTCTGACACAGCCTGTTAACCTGTCCTATTTGGTTTCCTTCTCCCCTTCCATAAAGTAAAGTAAAAAAAAAAGAATAATAAACTGCGGATGAGTTAGTAACTCCGAAGTGGTCATGGGAATGGTAGCTAAAACTTTCATATCCTGTGTGTCCATGGAATGTGTCCAAAGTACACCCCATAACGGGAAGAACACTGATAAAAAAATAAAATGATACCCAATGTGGGAAAAATCAGTTGTTAAGGAAGGGAAAGAGAAGAAAGGGACTAAAGAAAGACAGTTTGGTGGTCTAGAGCTGGCAAGGTAAGAATCCATGTGCCTTTAGATCGATACCCCTTAGGTGAGACCGCACTTAAATATATGCAGAAGTCAGTAGGGAGAATTTGAATGCGTGAATGTGATTGTAGCGTTTACTTAGGACAGTTGCTAAGTGTGGGGGAAGTATATGTTGGTCTTGATGTCTTAGGATTGATTCTTTCATGTGGATTACTAAGAGGAATCTGAATGCTGCTGCTTCTACGACAAAATGAGTTTCTTATGAGTTTTCAAACCTCTTCACTGCATTTTAGTTCTCTGTTTTGCTTGAGGGCAAGCAAAGGCTAAGTGTGGGGGAGTTGATATATCATGGTTTTTACCCATTTTAGACCATGATATAGATGTGTTTTTAGTGTCTTTTGTGTTCGTTTAGAGTCTTTTACAGGTTTAATCAGGTTTGGAGCTAATTGGAGATATTTGGAGCATTTTGGGACTTTTGGGACGTTTTGGCCGAGAGCTTAACTCACTGTCCGATTTATTGATCAAGCATCGACCGACACACCTCGTGCATCGGTCGACACACTAGCGAGATGGGCCGTACGCGTCGGTTTAACAAGTTATGAAGATTTGCAAAGAAGCCCAAGATAGTTCCAGTATTTACACAGAAGCCCCAGCCGAGATTAGGCTTATATATATATAGGATTTTGGTGTTTATTTTATATACGCTTTGATACTTAGAGCTAAGAGATTTTTAGAGCTTTTGGGGCTGATCTATTTCCTGTATTCACTTATTTTGGAGAAGATTTCGAACCCCTTTGTTATTTTATTCTCTTATATGCAATCTATTATTTCTATGATTATGTTTTCATCAATCATGTCTGAGTAGATCCATAGTTAGGCTTAGGGTTTCTCATTAGGGATTGATGATTTGCTAGACTTGTTTAATTCAGTTAAGGATTCATATGATTAGAATGTTCTTCAAAATAAATTGTGCTTAAAGCTAGTTCTAACCTGATCAATTAGAATCTAGATCTTAGGTTGCTAAATTCGACACGAGAGTGTGTTTTAGAATCTGAACTATTTAGGTTGAGCAATTAAATTATTCGCAAAGAGATTTGGTTTAGTTTAATTGTGAACATATCGAACTTGAACTTAATGCTAGTTTAATCTGTTAGTAATTGCAAAGAGATTTGGGTTACTGCACTTAGACTTAGAGAGTTTTCGCAAAGAGATTTGGTTAATTCTATTTCCGTGATTTGAGTTCTAGAACTGAGTTTAATTTGATCCTAACTGATTAACTTGTCTGCTTGTCTGATTTCCTGTGAATACCCTAGGCTTGACGCTTTTAGTTTATTGCTTTCACAACCAATTTGCTACTGTTTACTTTATTGCTTCGCAATTTATTTACTTCACCATCTGCTTATTTCTAGTATTAATCTCTACGCTTCTGATTCTATTGAGACCAAGTGTCCCTGTGGATTCGATAACCCTATATACTACTTTGACGATACTGTGCACTTGCAGTTTAGAATAGGGTAAAACTTAGAACCTATCAAGTTTTTTTCTACTAATTACTTTCTTTTGTTTTCTTAAGAGTCAGTTAAATTTCAAAAATTTGTTTTTGAGTCAAAATTTGTTTAAGTAGGAAACAATGATTTTTTGAGAAGATTAGCAGCATTTGCAGGAACTTAAGTGACCATTGAGATGAAGCTGCAGATTATCTATGACTATTAGAAAACCCCATCACAGATCAACCTACTGAGAACACCCACATCGCTTCAGGTATCAAAGGATCTTTTACTGACTTCAATTTAATCTTGACTTTAGATTTCTCACCTAAGGGCTTGGTATACTTTATGTCGGATTCCTTTGTTGGTTCTGACACAGCCTGTTAACCTGTCCTATTTGGTTCCCTTCTCCCCTTCCATAAAGTAAAGAAAAAAAAAAGAATAATAAACTGCGGATGAGTTAGTAACTCCGAAGTGGTCATGGGAATGGTAGCTAAAACTTTCATATCCTGTGTGTCCATGGAATGTGTCCAAAGTACACCCCATAACGGGAAGAACACTGATAAAAAAAATAAAATGATACCCAATGTGGGAAAAATCAGTTGTTAAGGAAGGGAAAGAGAAGAAAGGGACTAAAGAAAGACAGTTTGGTGGTCTAGAGCTGGCAAGGTAAGAATCCATGTGCCTTTAGATCGATACCCCTTAGGTGAGACCGCACTTAAATATATGCAGAAGTCAGTAGGGAGAATTTGAATGCGTGAATGTGATTGTGGCGTTTACTTAGGACAGTTGCTAAGTGTGGGGGAAGTATATGTTGGTCTTGATGTCTGTGGATTGATTCTTTCATGTGGATTACTAAGGGGAATCTGAATGCTGCTGCTTCTACAACAAAATGAGTTTCTGAAGAGTTTTCAAACCTCTTCACTGCATTTTAGTTCTCTGTTTTGCTTGAGGGCAAGCAAAGGCTAAGTGTGGGGGAGTTGATATATCATGGTTTTTACCCATTTTAGACCATGATATAGATGTGTTTTTAGTGTCTTTTGTGTTCGTTTAGAGTCTTTTACAGGTTTAATCAAGTTTGGAGCTAATTGGAGATATTTGGAGTATTTTGGGACTTTTGGGACGTTTTGGCCGAGAGCTTAACTCACTGTCCGATTTATTGATCAAGCATCGACCGACACACCTCGTGCATCGGTCGACACACTAGCGAGATGGGCCGTACGCGTCGGTTTAACAAGTTATGAAGATTTGCAAAGAAGCCCAAGATAGTTCCAGTATTTACACAGAAGCCCCAGCCGAGATTAGGCTTATATATATATAGGATTTTGGTGTTTATTTTATATACGCTTTGATACTTAGAGCTAAGAGATTTTTAGAGCTTTTGGGGCTGATCTATTTCCTGTATTCACTTATTTTGGAGAAGATTTCGAACCCCTTTGTTATTTTATTCTCTTATATGCAATCTATTATTTCTATGATTATGTTTTCATCAATCATGTCTGAGTAGATCCATAGTTAGGCTTAGGGTTTCTCATTAGGGATTTATGATTTGCTAGACTTGTTTAATTCAGTTAAGGATTCATATGATTAGAATGTTCTTCAAAATAAATTGTGCTTAAAGCTAGTTCTAACCTGATCAATTAGAATCTAGATCTTAGGTTGCTAAATTCGACACGAGAGTGTGTTTTAGAATCTGAACTATTTAGGTTGAGCAATTAAATTATTCGCAAAGAGATTTGGTTTAGTTTAATTGTGAACATATCGAACTTGAACTTAATGCTAGTTTAATCTGTTAGTAATTGCAAAGAGATTTGGGTTACTGCACTTAGACTTAGAGAGTTTTCGCAAAGAGATTTGGTTAATTCTATTTCCGTGATTTGAGTTCTAGAACTGAGTTTAATTTGATCATAACTGATTAACTTGTCTGCTTGTCTGATTTCCTGAGAATACCCTAGGCTTGACGCTTTTAGTTTATTGCTTTCACAACCAATTTGCTACTGTTTACTTTCTTGCTTCGCAATTTATTTACTTCACCATCTGCTTATTTCTAGTATTAATTTCTACGCTTCTGATTCTATTGAGACCAAGTGTCCCTGTGGATTCGATAACCCTATATACTACTTTGACGATACTGTGCACTAGCAGTTTAGAATGGGGTAAAACTTAGAACCTATCAGACATCACCTCACAGTTCGACGTCTAAAGGAGATGCAAATGTTGTATTCTCCAGACATGTTGTTCTTGGTGGAAACAAAAAGGATGAAGACTATGTTACAAATGTAGGTTCTCAGTTAGGATTTGATAGTAGTTGTATTGTATCTCCTCAAGGATTAAGTTGGGGCTTAGTAGTTTTCTGGAAGCACTATATTGAAGTTCAATGTATTTCTAGTGATGCAAGACTTGCAGATCTCTATGTTGAATTCAAATCTTTTCATTTTTACTTGTCTTGTGTCTATGGAAATTCAGAAATCACTTATGAGAAAAGCTTCAAAGAATATCTACTACTAGAATGGGACCTTGGATGATATGTGGTGATTTCAATGAAATTATGAATCACAATGAAAAGAAAGGAGACAGAATACGTAATGCAAGTAGTTTCAAGGATTTCCAGATTATGATTACTGTTTGTGGAATGTCTGATGTAGACACAAAGGGAACCCATTAAGTTGGGTAGGTCGTAGACGTACAAAAGTAGTTGAATGCCTTCTCGATCGAGTATTGACAAATGGATCATGGAACAACTTATATCTGGCTTCAGAAACAAAATATTTAGACTCGACAGAGTCAGACCATCAGCCGATGATCATCTCAATCGAGTATCAAGCTCAAGTGAAACGAGGTCAATTTCGATATGACAAACATTCTTATGAAAATGAAGAGTTCATCAGCACCGTTCAACATGCATGGACTAGTAACAAGCGTGAACATATGCTGATACATAGAAAGTTAATAGCTTGTTGACGAGCAATGGCTCAATGGCGATGACATAATAAGAGTAATGCGGATGATCGTATTGCTTTGCTCAGGAGTCAAATTGATCAAGCTGTGAGAGATATAAATGTGACTCAACCAACCATATTTCGATTATAGAAGAAACTTAATGAGGCATTTCGAGAGGAAGAACAGTTTTGGAAGAGGAAAAGCAGAGTCACATATATTCGTTTCGCAGATCGTAATACAAAGTATTACCAAGCTATTACAAAAGCTAGAAGAGCTAAAAATTGTATCAAAATGATCGTTGATGAGAATGGGATTACTCATAGAAGGGATGATGTTATAGCTCAGATTGCAGAAAGCTATTTTACGAAGATGTATTCAACAGAAAATGGCCAGCTAGATGATAGTTTATTTCCCGAGATGCAAGTAAAAGTTAGCAAACAGATGAATAGAGAGCTAATACAACTGATAACAGATGATGAGATCTAAACAACAATCTGATTGATAGGAAGCGATAAAGCTCCGGGACATGATGGGTACACTGCGGCTTTCTTTCAACAATTTTGGAGTACGATATCAGAAGATGTGAGTGTCATGGTTAAACGATTCTTCAATCATGGCGAATTGGATGGCAAAGTGAATCATACCAACATCTGTTTACTACCGAAAACTTTGGATTCAACTTCACTGAGAGATTATAGACCAATCAGCTTGTGTACGGTAAGTTATAAAATCATCTCAAAAATATTAGCACTTAGATTACAGCCAATGCTGGACAATATTATCTCTGAACCACAAGCTGTTTTCGTACCGGGACGACATATTCAAGATAACATCTTGGTTGCACATGAGTTGCTACATGGTCTGAAATCTAAAAAGGATTGTGCTGAAAAGTATGTGGCTATTAAAACTGATATAAGTAAAGCTTATGATAGAGTGGAGTAGAACTTCTTGGAGAAGGCAATGCAAGCATTAGGATTTGCAGGTCAATGGATTAAATAGATAATGGTTTGTGTAAGAACTGTTATTACTCCATTCTGATAAATGGGTATGCATATGGAGACATCAAACCCAAGGAGACCCGTTATCTCCTTATATGTTCTTGATTTGTTCTGAAATACTTACCCAAATGTTCCGACAAGCAGAGATTCGACATGAATTTGAAGGAATGCGTCTAGCAAGATAATGTCCAACGGTAACTCATCTCTATTTGCTGATGATTCTTTATTTTTTTAGAGAGGCACATCTCAGAATTGTCAAAATCTGGCAGACATACTTCACAACTATGAAATGCTATCTGGCCAAAAAATTAATTACAATAAGTCTTCGATAATATTTGGCTTGCGTTTAAATCACTTGACAAGGCAAAAAATTCACAACATTATGGGTATTAATAGAGTGGGTGGTGATGGCAAATATTTGGGATTGTCGGAACAGTTTGGAAGAAATAAAACAGAGGTTTTTAACTATGTTATAACTAGAATCAGGGACAAGCTTGGAGGGTGGTATAATCAGTTCTTGACATCTGCAGGAAAAGAAGTTCTGATCAAGTCAGTGATTCAAGCAAAACATGTTTATGTAATGAATTGTTTTCTCTTACCCAAATCAGTTTGTGATGAAATTAACATTGTTGTTTCTGAATTTGGTGGGGAAAGGAGAATGGCAAAAGAAAACTTCCTTGAATTACTTGGGACAGATTATCATTGCCTAAATCAGAGGGTGGAATGGGATTCAAAGATTTATACAATTTCAACAAAGCTTTATTGGGGAAGCAAGTGTGGTGCATACTTAAAAACCCAAATTCTTTGTTATCACGTATCTATAAAGGTCGTTATTATCCTACATCGGAGTTCTTAGATTCGGTGTGTAAGGGTAACATATCTTATGGATAGCGATCAATACAAGCAGGAAAAGACCTGCTAAAATAAGGTTTGCGAATTCAATTGTGGGATGGTAAAACGACAGATGTTTGAACAGATAAGTAGTTACCTACGATACCTCCTCGTCTGGCTGAACCGGCACAAACAACGACCACAAACATGAAGGTATGCCAACTATGGACACAAAGTGAACTTAAACTGGATGTGGATATCCTTACAGAGCTGATTTCAGGGGAGGATGCGGTTTTGGCTCAACAGATTTATTTGTCTCGGTTTGCACATAAAGATAATTTCATATGGCCATATACTAAGAATGCTCAATATACAGTAAAGTATGGACATTGGGTTGCAACGCATAACATGGACGAGGAACCAATTCATCCACATGCGGGGGTCGACTGAACTGAAAACTGCAGTCTGGAAGATAAAGATTACACCAAAAATACAACATTTCATTTGGAAAGCTATTACTGGGGTTTTACCTTCTGCCACACGGTTACAAAATCGGGGAATACCAATTGACCCTATGTGCCAGCGATATTGCTTATCTAAGGAAACAATAAATCATATTGTGTTCCAATGCCCGCATGCTCAAGCCATATGGCGTAGTTCTAGATGTCAAACGTTTGAAGCACCAAGTCATCAGTTAGAGGAAAACATAATGAAAGCTTTCGAGATTTACAAATCTACAACGTTGGCAACGGAATTGCGTCTGTTTTCGTTTTCGATCATGTGGATTATCTGGAAATCCAGAAATGAATTCTTATTTGAAAAAAGGAATTTCAGCCACAAGAAGACATGCTCAGAGGAATGGATATTAATATATTATCAATGAATGGTGTCAAATACATACGGAGTTAATGTTGGACAAATATATCTTAACATCAAATGAACCAGAAGCCGGTTGGAGCCTCCTCCCATGAGATGGTTGAAATGCAACTTCGATTGTAGCTATCGAGGAAATGATGAAGATACAGGTGCAGGTTGAATTCTTCGTAATCACAATGGCGACAATATTCTCTCAGGCTCAGCGAGACTAAGTCCGAGTACTAGTCCTCTGCAAGCAGAAGCAAAAGTTTTCATTTATACTTTGTAACTAATATGAACAAGAGGTTGGCGATAAGGCTGGTTTGAAAGTGACTGTCAAATTCTTGTGAATGTGGTCAATAACGGAGAACAAAACACGGAGTTGGATAATCTCATTTACAATATTAATTATTGGATTCAAAAACTACCGGAATGCTCCTTAGCTTATGTCACAAGAAATACAGTTGCTGATGTTTTAGCAAATCCGCTTTAGTATCACATTCAAATTATGTAATATCTAATGTTCATCCAAATGTACTGTTTCAAACTTTATAATTAATAATAAATTAGATGTTAGAAAAAAGAGATTATTTGCTTTTAATTGTTTTATATTGTGCAGTTTTATAACGAAAGCATGAGGTCCCCAGGCTATACGAGCATACGGACCCGCCTGCAATACCAAATGATCAAATTATTGGAGAAAACAAAATAATTGTATTAAATGAGTAAATTACCATTTCTTTGGCGGTTCGTTTTGTTTTAAATATTTCTGTTATAAAATATTTTTTAGGTAAGAGGAGAGTCTCTCCACGCGTAGCAGTTAACTACCGCGCAATGACTTTTGAGGCCCACTGTAGTTCACACGTGCGAAGAAAAGACATGTGTCCCCACAAAAATCTCTTTACGATTTTGATATGTGTGTATATTGTCATTAAACTTAAAACCCCTCTAAATTTTATTTTTTCTAAAGTAAAATATCAGAAAATATGTTGTAAAAAAAAAAATCAGAAAATATTCTCGAGTTTAAGCAAAGTGTCGGGACAATAAAATTTAAACCATGTTCGTAACATAGTAAATATATGTTGATTTACCATGTGGAAAACATTTTTTCAAAAATACTGAGAAAACGTTTCTTTGTTTTGTTTTTGTTTCTGAATATAACAATGAGGTTCGGGGTTTAGTGGCTTTGTCTTCCAGCTTTTCTCCTGCCAACATCTACAACTATTTAGTATATAACTCTTTGCATGTGCAACCATAAATTCTCAAAACCAATTAGATTGCTGACCTTTATCACCGAGACGTCAGTTCTTTTTTTACAATGAAATGTGAAACGTAGAAATCTAAAATAACTCGATTATTTAAGTCTGCGACTCATAATTAATATGGACTATTGTACCAAAAAAATTAATATGGACTACGTATGATGGTTGGACGTGTATTCCATACTAGCATATATGTAATTGTGTTTTTGTCCGATGAACCAATCTTGAAAGTCATGAAATTCTCTTTTCGTCTCAAACTCGTAATCGCAAATGCATGTCATTCATTACTGCAAACAATCTTCACCAATTTAAAATTAAATATATTTTTTTTTGGAAAAAATTCATGCGTTTTATCTCGAATATTTTATATAGTACATACATTCATGAAAAGATCATTTCTCATAAAATAAGAAGCGGTTAATGCTCCTGAGGGCGATAGCAATGGCGATTGTATAGATACAACAAGATCCAGTAATCTGCCTGTTTATTCGGTGGACTTGGGGGACACATGTGGCTTTTATCATCATCAAAGGAGGATACGAAGGGTTTGATTGGGTTCTGATCTTTGTTCAATGGTCTGTAGCGGTTAATGGCGAGGAACAAGGCGATTGTCTTCTTCTATCCATTGCCCAAACTCTGATCATTTTCTATTTTTCTTTCTAGTGGTGGAGATTACACATAATCATGGTGATGGTCCATCTAAATCTGCCTATTGTGGTTTCGATTTCAATCCAAACTTCATTAACGGTAAATCAAGCATATCTCCTCTCGTTTTATGGCGGTTTCAATCTGTCATTTTTCATCTCCGTAGTAGAAAAAGCCTACTGTGATGTTGGTTTGAGAAAATATTGCCAATTTCCGATTGTGCTAATATTTACTCATCAAAGTAAATGGCTTCTTGGACGAAGAATTTGGGATCCGGGAAAATCTTCACATTTGTAGAAGAAACTACAGGAAGAGATGATGATGCATGATCACTTTTGGTCTTTAGATTATGTTGCCAAAGGCTTGAAGACTAGGAGTAGAAGATCGATTTCAACAACAATTGAAGAATTTGTTAAAATCTGTAATTTGATACAATATATTTGGTATCAAAGTATGAAGAAATCTGAACTATCAGTGAAAACATGGAAACTACCATGGATGAGAAGACAGTTTTCGAGTGGAAGATGAAGTCTTTTTGTTGTATGGCGATGTTCGTATAATCGTTGAAAATTGGTCGTCCCAATTTTTATTTCTTTCGGTTGAATCAATATATTGGATTCTAAATCAAGGAATATCTATAGAACTAAATTGGGATGGGATCAATGTAATACAACAAAGAGAACAAACAATGCGACGAAGATTTAAAGTTCGCAAGAAAACTAGCAAGATTGATATTCTGTTAATAAAGAAGACTTCTCAAGGATTGACAGCTTCAGATTTTACTTCTTTTGATATGTTGTTGCTTTTCCATCATATTAGTTATATCATTTGTAGTTTTTACTACTCTATGTATTGGTTATGTATTTGTGAACGTTCACTTACCATTATATAATAATATAACAAGACGTTAGGAAAAAAAAAAGTACATACATTCAAAATACATTTTCCATTTAGTTTTTAAAAACTTCATATTTTGTTATACGATGGTATGCGGTTTTAAGCTTTATATATGTATGATTTAAGGTCTATATTGCCCTATTTTTCTAACCAAAAAAAAAAATCTGTGTAGTGTCATCCTACTGTGGCAGACCGATTTTATACCTAATTTTGTCTGCATATTACTGAATATTTACGCCTTTTTTGAAAAGAAAGAAAGAAAGATATGTATAATTACATGTTTCCACTACATGTCAACATAATCCAAGAAAGAGGTTGTGATTGCCGCAATTGAAGCATGGACTACGTATCATATCATTTTCAAATGTCACTCACTTAGTATACTTTATAAATATTTTTTATCTTTTATCATTCCACTCTAATTATTCGAGTAAAAAAATATATTGTATGTGCACTAGTTGCGACTGATCGCGTATATCAAGGGTAGATTGCTACTACCGTACGTGAACAATGAGCCAATCACGGAATAATATTCTTACTTTTCTTACTCTTTACCGATTTCTTTTTTCTCGGCCTTATGTTTCTTTTTTTTTTTCTAATGTTAGTTGTTTAACAATATTAAGCCGTGGAAATATTATTTTCTCCCACTTGGGATTTATTGGAAAATACTTAGGTTCACCCCTAGAGGTGAACTCATTTGTTCACCCTCTCTTTATTAACCAATAAAAATATGCCATGTAATATTATTTTTAAATAAAATTATAAAATTAAAATTAAGGTTTAGGAATTAGGGTTTGTGGTATAGGGTTTAAGCTCTTTGGGTTTAGTGTTTAGGGATTAGGGTTTAAGCTCTTTAGGTTAGGGTTTAGGGTTTAGGGATTAGGGTTTAGTTTTTATTTTTTAAAATTTACATATTGGGTTTAGGGATTAGGGTTTATAGTATAGGGTTTAAACTCTTTGGGTTTAGGGTTTATGGATTAGGGTTTAAGTTCTTTGGGTTAGGGTTTAGGGTTTAGGGATTAGGGTTTATTTTTTTATTTTTTAAGATTTAGATATTGGATTTAGGGATTAGGATTTAGTTTTAATTTTAATATTTTAGGTTCAAATTATCGTTTAGGGTTTAAGGTTTAGAATTTAGGGTTTAGAGATTAAGATTTAGGATTTAGTATTTTTTTTATAAAAAAATTTATTTTTAAGTTTTGTTTGAAATAAAATATATTTTCTTTTCTTTTATTTTCGTTTTTATTTTCTTATTTTTAAAACATTTTTAAAATTTTATTTATTTTAATATTAGATTATGTGGAATTATTTGATTGGTTAGAAAATGTGGAGGTGAACAAAAGGGTTCACCTCTAGGGGTGAACCCAAGTATTACTCGGATTTATTTATACTAATAAGATGGCTTATATTTGACCAAAAATAAAAAATAAAAAATAAGATGGCTTATCATATTTATCCTCTAGAATTTTCTGTCGAATAGTTTTCGATCGTCCCCTTCTTATCTCACTTTGATTCTTCAAAAGGGTGATGAATAAATCATGTTCGGCGACTTTCTTAGCTTTTTCTTCTCGGGGTTTTTTTTTGACCACGTTTTCATCCGAGAGCATCATCTTTTTTCCCCAGCGGATCTCAGTTTCACGCCGATCATCTCTGTGTTCTACAGTATTCCTCCATCGGCGTTGTTTTGGGTTTGAATAATTCGGATCTTCATCCGATCGCGGTATGATGGTCTCGGACCGCCTTTCGCTCCACCGTGTTGAAGCTCTCCCGATCACCGTCCCCATTCTTCCTTCTGCCTTGGAGTCCGATTTTCTACCTTTTCCTTGTTGGAGGCTCTATTCTCTTAGAGTAATATCGCTGTAGCTAATTCCCGTTAGGCTGGGACTCAATGACCGATTCATATGTTGATTAGTCGGCGGCGGCGCTTCTTTGGTGTAGTGTTTTCCGGTAGGTTGAAGTTGGTCTTCTCTCATGGCGTTTCTCTGTTGACGGCGTCTTTACAGGATTGGCGAGATCGGCAACAAGATTCCTTTGGTTGCAGATTTTAGGTCTCGTGGCATTTTCCGGCGAGTTCTTCAACTTTGATTTTCGGAGCGGTTGCATGCCGATGTCTGCTCGTGGATCACATGTCATGACTTCTCTTATCCTCTTGTTAGGATTTCGATGGGTCGTGTAATTCTATAAAGCCCGATTATTAACATATGCATGTATTTTATTTCTCTTGCTGGACTTGGCCTTTAGGCTTTAATGAAACCCTTGACGACAAAAAAAATAATATCATATTTATCATATTTGTTTCTGATGAAGTTTATCTTTCAACATCAATTTCTCTCAAACTTTAGAACATTAGTTTTCCGATTATTTTTTTCATTTTGACTTTGTAATTAGCATTTGGATTCTATCTTTTGAATAAAAAAGTTTTATAAAAGTGTAAGATATATCATTTTATTAACACAAACCCTTAAAAGTTTTGGTTAAGGTTCTTGTATATTTTAAATTTTATCTCTAGTTTATCCAGCTATGTTATAATTTACGCTTCAGTTATTGTTAATATAGACGTGGCAGGGTGAAAATTAGGTGATTTTGTAGGTTAACTAAAACCTCTTTCGTGTGCCCCAGAACAGTGAGGTCAGTGGCCATGTCCGCCGTCATTACGCCTGAAACGATGCCGAAAAACCAGACAACAAGTGTAGAGGGAGATGGGACAGCAGGAACTCAGCCAAAGAATTAGAAAAAGTCTTTTAAATCAGTAGTTCAAAACACTGATTTCTCAAAACATGATCTCTCGGTGGAGATAGTGAATGGAGCTCCGACGGTAGCTATACCGGATGAGATTTTTGAAGATTTGGGAAATTCTTGGCAACAACGCCGCATATTGCAAAAGTTCACATGATTGTGAACAAAACATGGACGATTGGAGATAAGTCGGCTAAGGTAGATGCGTTCGTGGTCGACCGGAGATGGAGTCTATCCTAACACTACAAGATTTTAGAGTATTGATAGCACTTGACGATAGCGTTTTGGTTAGTTATGCTATCGTTAACTAAACTGGATATTTAAGATAACGTTTCTTAATTTTGAAACGCTATCTATATGAACGCGGGTAAAATAATTTGTTGACCGCCAATAATTTATTTTGCCGCCTGTGTTTTAATAGCATATACTAAAACTAAATGCTATCTTAAAGAAAGACCCGCGTTAAAACAAAAATCAGAAATCGCAAGAGGGAAAATTTTCCTAAGGCAAAAAAAAACTAAGAGGGAGATCCATGCAAATTCGATTCTCAATCTTCCATCTCTAATTCTCACTCCAACACTCGAATCTCACTCTTCCCTGTCGAAATCTCTCTTTCTCTATTCAGATCGAAACCCTAATCGGTGTGGAGGAAGTCTCGTCAATAACTCAAATCGAACCCTAGCCACCAACTTCACCGACTTTATATCTTCAATCCATACCGCCGAATTGAACCCTAGCCAACAACCTCATCATCTTTATCTCCTCCACCTTTTTCTGATAATTACGTTTTTGGCTCAGCAAGTCACCAACTTTGATTTCGATTCCGAAATCGGCAACAAGGTTTGTCTAATCTCTTTTTCTTAATCCTATTTTGTTCTCCTTTAAAATTAAGCTGTGGGATTTTAGAAGAAAAAATTTGAAATTTGAGCTGCAATCGCTGCTTGAGTTTGTCGAGGAACTTGGGTGTATGCATAATCATCCAGTTTGTAGAACCAGAACAAACAACTTTATCAATTAAGCTTGTTTTGTTTATAAGATAGATAGTTCTTCTTCAAATTTTAACCACCCATGAGATAATTTAGTTTCACCTTTGACAGTTTACTCTCATTTTTTCCATTTTTTCTTTTCCAATTTATTCGTTCGATTTCTGGGCTCGGAGATTCTAGAGCGGCGCTAACATTACCTGTTTGATTTTGTCAAGGTTTACTATCCTTGTTCAATTATCACTTTCGTTCGTCCTTGGAACTAGCGGAGATGAGAAATCGAATGGATGGGATATGTTTCGTTTGATGAATTGGCGGATAAGTTGGGCGGAGATGGCGTCAAAGTCGCTAAGTCATGTATGACAATCACTTTACTGCTTCTCTGTTTGAAATAGTTTACAGTTGAATGTGCGCAAGTGCCATGAATGTATGCAAGGCCTACCTGAAACCTATGAACCCCCTTCTGATGAAAACTGGAACACTGGCATTTTTGGTTGTGCTGAAGATCCAGAGAGCTGTAAGGCTTCCTCCTTGTTTTGTAACTCTCCACGGATATGATCCGTAATAGTGTGTTCATGTGCATGAATTCTGTATTACGTTTTGGCAAATTGTCTTAATCTTTCGTATTCCATTGTAGAGTTTTGTATGGCTTGTAACTTCGTTTCTTAATGCAAGATAATCACCTAAGAAGACACTTTTGAATGCTCTTTGTATGACTATGCAGGCAGGACTGGTCTCTTCTGTCCGTGTGTACTGTTTGGGCGTAACGTTGAAGCAGTGAGGGAAGAGATTCTTTGGACCCAACCATGTTTATGCCATGCAGTATGTGTTGAAGGAGGAATGGCACTTGCAGCAGTAACAACACTCTTCAGTGGCTACATTGATCTACATCAGAATCATTCTCAGGTTTTTCAGATATGATCATTGTGATTTTATCTTGCAAAATGCGCCTTGTGATCATTGTATGGTTCATTGTTGCTTGCATTGGTGTGCTTTGTGTCAAGAACACAGGGAGATGAAAAATCATCTTTCTGATGCAGATGCTTCATCATCAACTACTATGGATCCTCCTCCAATGCAGGCGATGAACAACGAGGAGAAGAAAGACGCTGCATCTTCATCATCATCATCATCTGCTGCTTCATGTGTGTGTGTGTGTGTGTGTGTGCGCGCGCGCTTGTTTCTGGCTGTTGTGTGATCTATCTACGAGAGTTTGTTTTAAGTGTCAAGCCTGGTCAAGTTGTTTCTTCCATTGAATTATTTCCATGTTGTTCGTGTCCAAACATGATGAATATATATCTGATTAAATTTACCAAATTTATGTAATTCTTCTGTACATTCATGTACTTGTGGGTGTGTCGTTAAGCATTGTGTATTTAAGAATGTGAAAAGGACTTAGGGCGATGAGAAAAAAAATTAAGTTATAGAGTTTTTGACAGTGTAAACTCATCATTGAAAAGTCATTAAAAAAAAAAATTATGAAATAAAAAATGAATTTTCAGTTTTATTTTAGGGTATAGATGGGGTTTAGGGTTTAAAATATTATTATTTTATTTAGAGTTTAGGGTATAAATAGGGTTCAGAATATTGAAATATAGGGTTTAGGATTTATGCATAAACTCCAAAATCACATCTATACCCTAAACCCCAAAACTTTTTTTATTTCTCATTTATATTATTGTACTTGTTGCATAGACAAACTAATGATAATTTTTTTAGAGTATAAATAAGGTTTAGGGTTTAAACCCTAATCCTATACCCCAAAATCATAAATCTAGACTATAAACTCAAACTCAAACCCTGAAGACTTAAATCCTACACTTGTATCATTAAACCCTAAATCTAAAATCTTAATTCTTTACTAAACACAAATCCTAAACCCTAATTTTTTAATATTTATACTATAAACCATAAACATACTATATAAACTTTGTTTTTAATCATAAACTATAAAATTAAAATACAAAATATAATTATAATATACTAAAAATAATATTTAAACCATTTACATATCATATTTTCATCCATTAGATCTTGATCTTAACCGATAAAATAATTTTATTGGATAAGAGAGCCATCACGCGGATCGTAAATCTGGACCATTGATTAAAGATATCAACGACTTAGATTTATTCCAGTTAACACACATATCATATTTTCATCCATTAGATCTTGATCTTAACCTAATTATCTCTCTCTCTCTCTCTCTCACCAACCTCTCCTCGCCGTAACTCTTTTACGTTCTTCTTCTTCTTCTTCATTTTTTTTTTGTATCATGATGAAGATTAACTTTGAAGAAATTGCAGCCTCCAGCCTCCTCTTCGATTGTTCTTCAGATATGAAAGCGACTCGGGTGACTCGGGTGACTCGGGTGGAAAGATGAAGAAGAATCGGTTGTTTAAGATTCCTTCTACTTCGATTCAAATTCGTCACACCTCACGGCGGTCGAAGTTTCCAGTCCTGACGGCGTTCCAATGGTGGTCGTGGCTTGGTTTTGGCGGCGATGATCGCGGAAAAGTGGAGGTCGTGGCTCGGAGACATAGTTTCAAGGGATTCATGGCGATGCGGAGATGGATTCGTGGTTCTAAGAAGATGACAGTTGTGATGTGGTCCGGCAAAGGTTGATTCGTGGTGATTCAGGGGATCTGCTTTCGTTTCTCGGAATCTCAAAATCGCATCCAACTAGATTACAGAATCATTGAAACGATGTGGGATATCTGAAAGTTCTACTTACATTCTAGCTGCTAGGTTCAATGCTTCTCCCATTAAGGTTCATCATCTCTGCAACCATCTAAGAATCTGACTTTCCATGTTGTTTCTATAAACTGTTGACATGTTTTGAGATCAAAACCAGATGGAGGAGGTGGCCAAATTGATCAACGGGAAGGAAATTGATCTGGAGGAGTTAAAGACCCTAGCTAATCAAGCTCATATATTAATCTGTCAACAAAAAACAAAGTAAACGCTCTTGTTTTGGTGGTAGGGATGTGAAAGAGAGGTTCGAGATGCCACAGCTGCTGGCTCTGAAGAACTTAAGAAAGAATGTTTGATGCGATTATCCTGGGCTCTCGTTCATTCCCATTCAACCGATGATGTGCAACGCGGAATAGCCATGCTTGAAGGTACCTAGCAACAACAGTCGTATCTTATTCTTTTGCAAACCATGCTTTGACACATGAGGCAGAAGCTTTGTTTTTGTTCTGCATCATGAGATTGATAAAATCTGTTTGGTTGCTGTTTTTGTTGTTTGTTAGCATCTCTTGCAAACAGTGCTCCTCCTTTGGAAGACCGAGAGAAGCTCTATCTTCTTGCTGTTGGTTATTACAGATGTGGGGATTGCTCAAAGAGCAGGCAGCTTGTTGACCGCTGTATCGAGGTTTCATCCACTTTTTACTAACTATTTTCTGTATACACCCCATCATCCGTTGTATTATTACTGTTTGATTACATATATGTACATCTTCTCTTCGGTCTTTTGATGGATGGTTTGGTTTGGTAGATGCAACCAGATTGGAGACAAGCTTTGGTCCTAAAGAAGTGCATCGAAGACAAAATCACAAAGGGTAAGCCACTCGTCAACTGAAACACAAGAAATGAAAGTTCTTGGGACTGCAATTTTTCTAATTGAGTCATAAGAGTTGCTAAATAGTATTTTTGTATTTGCAGATGGTGTTATAGGGATAGGCATCACTGCTTCAGCCGTAGGAGCCGGTGGTGTCATAGCGGCGTTGGCTCGCAAGAAATGACCACGATCCTAACTTGTAAAGCTTGTGCCTACAATAGCAAGATGTTTTGAAGTTTGTGGTGAAATTTTTTATATGAACTAAGTTTTGTAAATTGTATTTATATTATGTAATTTGTTTACATTTTTATAAATAAAATGAATCTTTTTTATTTAATGTTGTTCATAAATAAAAAATTCCTGAAACAAATTATAAAAATAAATTATATAAAACAAAAATAAATATATAAAACAATTAAATATTGATTTTATATAGCTAATTAATAACAATAAATAAATGCTATTGTAAGTAAATCTATAGCAAAATAGAAAACGCTATCTTAAAAATACATACTATAGCATTTATAAAAAACGCTATCTAAAGTGCCAGACTTTTTATCGCGGTCGATGACATAGCGTTTCGATAAGCGCTATCTATCTCATACATAGCGTTTTTCTGGTGCTATTAATACTCGATTTTCTTGTAGTGTAATGTGGGTTGTCATCAAGAATGTACCAAAAAAGCTTTTCCACCGGAAAGGATTAAGCTTGCTAGAAAGTGCGGTAGAAGCTCCCAAGAGACTCTATCCGGACACAGAGCAGTGCAAGAGTTTCAGTGAAGCAAATATTTTTGTAGAAGCTGACTTAACCAAAGAGTTGCCAAGGTCTTACAGATTTCGTTCGAGTAAAGGCATTGACGCTCTAATCGAATTCAAATACCCTTGGTTACCGCCTAGATTCTCTACTTGTTCCAAGTGGGGGCACTTTCCTAATGCATACTTGGTAAGAAAAATAGAGGACCAGCCAACAAAGAAATCAAGCGATGTTAACATCATGATACTTCGAAAAGATTCTCAGAAGGATGTTGCTCACAGTGTTAATGCAGAAACTACAACAGTGAAGCAATAGGAAGTGGTAGTGATCCTCTCTGAAAAATCTGATGAAAAGGTAGTAGTAGGTGTGGAACAGAGTAAGGAGAGTATGGTGGAGAACACAGACATGGTGGTCTCTACTGAAACAGATGAAGTCAATGATATAGAGAAAGCTAAAGAGTGGTAATCCCCTTCGAATATTGGTCGCTCATGAAAAGCAGTTGAATCAGTATCAATTATATCTCCGTCTCGTTTCACAATTCTTGAAGATGAGGCGGAGAAAGAAAATGAGACAGAGATAGAAGAAGTGGAAGAAGGGAAAGTTTTGGAAAACAAGACTAACGACCCGAATGCCATAAGACAACAAAAGACCAAGGATAAGCATTATCGCCCATCCTTACCTCGAGCATTAAAAGCTAATCGAAAGAAGTCGGAGAGTTATGAAGCTCTTAACACTAAGGATGATTCTATTAGTGTTAAGAACACAAGAGCTCAACACAAAAAACATTAATGTATGGGTTCTTTTGGAATGTTCGCGGTTTCAACAAAATTTCAAAAAATTCCATAGTTCGGGAGAGGGTCAACAATCAATCATTGCAGTTTGGGTGCTTGCTCGAGACCAAAGTCAAAGAAAGTAAAGCTGCTCGAATTGTTTCAACTGTTTTTTCAGAATTGGTCTTATCTATCTAATTATGAACACCATCATTTGGGTCGTATTGGATTGTTTGGAAGGATACAATGTGTATCACACCGATATTCAAATCTGCACAAATTGTTACTTGCTCAGTGATGATAGCAGGAAAGATGAATTCTTTTGCTCATTTTTCTATGCCTCAAACCTTATGGAGGACGCAAGGTCTTATGGAACGATATTCGGGTTCATCATGATGCCCCAATGTGTAGGAAATCCGAGCCAATTCTACAGATTCAGAATTCTCGCGAGTTCCCGATAGCCTAGGATCTAGGGTCTAGTTAATTGAATCATGGATCTCACCTCGTGATTACCTGGTCTTTGGCAGCGGAAGTTTGTGGTAACACGAGATCTGCAGCGCCCCAATCGTTGCGCCTCTACTCTTCAGTCCACACGCACACAAGCTGGAATCCGCCGGGATGCTAGTACCGGTGCTCGGATCTCCCTGGGAACTTTAGTTTCTAGAGGTTCTCTGTTTTCTCTCTCAGAAAAACAGTCTGGGCGGCGCACGATTAATTAGGTCGAATGTACAAAACGCGTTTATAGATCGACCTAAAGTGAACCGAAACATCAGTCTCGGTTTCGCCTTTGTGTCGACCTACACAATTAGTGGTGTCGATCGACACACCTCCTGTATCGACCGACCCACCCAATGGTGTCGATCGATACATCTCATAGAAACTTATATTCGATGTGCATCCAATACACATCGATCAGATCATATGCCAATGATCAATCCCATATGGACTATGTCCAACTTGCTTAGGTGTGTGACCCTGTAGGTTCACACGATACTGGAAATGAGTTACAACTCATTTGTCATAAGTGGTTTCTAGCAAAACATTATGACTACCCAGTATCACATGAATTGTCCGATCTCGACAATACAACTATCTTTAGAGTGAGTACAATGTGATTTCAGGACATAATCCCAACAATCTCCCACTTGTACTGGAATCATCTATTCCTACAATCCCTTCGTCACTATATCTCGATATGGCATAAGGCAAGAGACTGTGTCATCCTTATTATAGCCAACATCATGTTCATCGAATTCCTGATCTATACTGATAAAACAAACGACTGACAATCACCTCGTTTGAGCACGGCCATGCATTTTCTCAGTATCAAATCTTCGATGGGCCCTGAGATATTTATCTCCCGTTATCCAGGAGGGACAAATCCCATCTTCTTCCATCCTTGTTTCTACACATACTTCATGATACGTCGAAACAATGCCGTTATAGCCGCCAGTTACGGAACGACGTTTGACAAGGTCAAAGCGCACCAATTCATATGCTAGAAAGCATGATGAACTCAGGTCTAAGGACTATACTCTATAGTCGTAACGAGAACCTCCCATGACACTTATATATAACTATCCTGTGGAGTTCTCATTAAGCGGGTCATGTCCGATCATATGTTCACCAACATATATCTATGTGACTGACTGTGATAATCATATCATTGACTCCATGAAACTTAGTCCAACAGTCACCTCACATACTAGTCTGCGTGGTTGTTAGTGTCCCATTTTAACAACCTTGACTAGGGACAATCATAATTTATGTCATCTTTTACTTATAGGGTTTCATGATCAAGTCTTCAACTTGATGACCTATAAGATGACCATAAAGTACTTTGGGACCATTATTTAATTATCCAATAATTAAATAATACTGATGTCAGTTTTGACTCACATAAACACTACCAAAGCATGTCTATATGTGAAGTCTACAACATAACTAAATAACTCCCACTAGAATCAAGATCATCTCTTCAGATATCTTATACCTACAACACTCAGAATAAATTCTGTGCTTAGGTTGTGGGAGAGACTGCGGTGTTTTTGTTTGGAACGATTCCAATAAACCACACCGCCATTCAGATAACAACGTTATTCTACGGTCTGCTGCTTGGAGCCTTTCCAACAGTTAGCACCGCTATTCAGACAAAGAGACATAACGTCACCAGGTGGGAACCGGGAATCGTCTTTGTCCGACTAACTACTTTCAACTGGTTCGTCACTTTATCAGTTCACCACGAACCTATCCTTAGTGTTTCTCAACACTTGGGATATTTCTGGTAACTATTCAGTGACTATTACCGGAGTACATTGGTATTTTCTCGTCATGCTTTATGCTTAAGCTGCATCTAGACGAGCGCAAAATATGGCATTCATGATGGATTCTATTGCATCAGCATAAGTAATCACACTCATTAATACTAGTTCAGACAGTGTTCAAAACACTTCTTCTTGCTAATATTGTTACCAGCTCAGCCAGTGTCCAAGACACTTCATCTTGCTTAGATTATTGCCATAAGACCTTTGGTATGAAGCCATTCTTGGAATCAAGCACTTTTGAACTGTCCAATACCTTATGAACATAAGGATTTTGACACGATCCAATTAGCCTGCTCAATCTATATCAATAGATTCTTATTTCAAGAATTCACTCGGCTACTCCCATGTCTTTTGTTTAAATTTGACTTCCGACCCAAATCTTGACAAGACTTTAGCGTCGGGACGTCATTAATGAGATTCAAGTATGTCAACTACATACTGTGTGAGAATTGCCATTACGCTCCCACTAGTCTTCTTGTAAACGCATGGTTTCTTTTTCTTTCTGATCAAGTCAAAATCTTTGACCAATTTGTCAGAATGTTGATTCCAACTCCAAGATGTTTGTTTCAATCCAGAAATGGATCGGTGAAACTAACATGCATACCCAGCCAATTTTCGGAGTTGGGCCTCACCATCGCTTCTTCGAATTTCGCATGTTCGTCACTTTTCAATGATCAGCAGATCACGACAATAGGTTACGAGAAATCACTCTCGAGTTAGTGACGGATCCTTTCGGATCTGTGAATTTCAGGCTCCACAGGTGCAGATCCTACAGCACTTTGTAGATCTCACCGCTGCTCTTCCTCATCAGGTCGAGCAGCCTCCTGTGTTTATCGAATTTCTTCGATGCGTACTTTCACTCCCACTGTTCCTTTTGAAAGTATGATCTTTCTTAAGAGACACAGTTCTGGACAAAAATACTAAGCCTTTGGTTTCCTTAGGACAACCAGCGAGGTAGAACTTATCAGATTTGGATTCAAGTTTGTTTGTTGACTACTGTCTTACACAAACCTTGCAATCCCAATTCATCAGAAAAACAAATTTGGAAATCACCCAGTCCACATCCAATGTGGTGTTTTTCACTGATTCTGATAGAAACCTTTTAGCGTGAACATAGACATTTCAGAACGTATTTTAAATGGTTATGGAGGATTCATGTGATTCATCATTAATCGAATCATATCTCATAAGATCTGATTCATTCTTTCAGATGATCATCCAATTCTTGACTCTAGTATTTTCCTCCGCGATTCAATCGAGGATCTCAATACTTCTGTCAAATTGGTTCTACACTTCATCTTGGAACTCCTCAAGGGATTCATGCTCGTGTCTCATCAAATGAACACGACCATACTTATTGATGCCATCAATAAAGTAATGAAGTACAGAATATTTCCTTTGGCAATAATGCTAGTTGGGCCGCATACATCAGTATGTCTAGGGCCCAATAAGCCTCTGGCCCGTTTCCTTTTAGCTCTGCTAAATGGGCCTTAGTCATTTGGTTCAGTGAACAGAATTCATATCTCAAATGATTAAAATCAAATGAGTCCAAAACTATGGATTTACTGAATCCGCTTCACACTTGTGGTTAAACGACTATACCAAAGAAAAGTCGAGTTCGAGTCATCAGACTTAAACCGTTTGGTATTTAAGTTGTATTCATGTTGGTTTAAGATATAAAACCCATTCTAAACGGGGTGCTACCATTTAATATTTCATTAAGATCAAAAAGACAAAACTTATCTTTCATCAAAATGAAAAACATCCAAATTCTCAAAAGAAAATGAAAGACATTTCTGCACTAGGCAGATACAAAGTAGCAATAACTTAATTTCTAAAACCAAGTAGGAAAGGCTTCTACAAGTGGAGAATCTCTACGGCTCATGCAGCAACCATTGCTTCAACCAGACACGCAGTTCCACTTGTCCTTTCTTCAACGTTCTATTGTCGCTTAGGTCCTGCATATTTCAAAAATATCAGTACCACAACAAGTATCCAATACTTATGTAGAACTTGAATTGATAACACAATACCTGAAGAAGAAGTACCATACATCTTCTCCATCTCTTGTGAATCTTCCAAGAATTTTATGCAATCTCTCTTCCAATGCCCCGACTCATTACAGTAGAAGCACTTACTAACACCAGATGGGCTTGACTTGGGCTTAAAAGATGACACATGCTTATCCTGATTCCAAATCTGGACGGCCTTGCCTTCACCCTTGTCTATAAAAGATTTCTCAAATCTTTTTCCCTTTTTGATGTTTTGCTCTGCTGTCTTGAGCATGCCATGCAGCTCAGTCAACGTCTTCGTCAAGCCTTTCTTGATATAGTTCTTAACGAACTTATCATAGCTAGACGGCAGTGACTGCAGAATGATGTCAGTAGCCAACTCTAAGCTGACAGGACATCCCAGTCTCCCCAGGTTATCAACGTAACCCATCAGTTTAATGACATGAGGACTTACTGGAGCATCCTCTGGTAGCTTGCACTCAGTTAGAGACTTCACCGTCTGGAATCTCTCAACTCATGCCAAATCTTGAAACTTCAGTTTCAGGCTGGTGATCATCTCTATTGGCGACTCCATGTTCTCGTATTGACTTTTCAAGTCCAAGTTCATGGTAGCCAACATCGGACCACGTTCATCTACCACATCAATATAATGTTTATTCCAAGCATTATATGCTGCATGCGAGCGATTGGTCTCAAGCCTTTCTGGAAGAGCCTTTTCGAGGACATAGTCCTTGCTCTCCTGCTTGAGTATGAATCTCAGATTCCGATACCAATCCAGGAAGTTGGATCCATTTAACTTGTCCTTCTCAAGGACGGATCACAACGAGAAAATAGTTATAGACATAAGCTGAATTCCAAGAAAAACAAAGATTTAGTTATGTATATGATGAGAAATCTTATCTAATAAGAAAACTCGCATTATATTCAAACAATGTTTCCTCTACGAATATAATGATCCAAGATCCTCAGATTACTAAAGTTCGAGTGGGCGACTCGCCGTTACTCAAAATTTAGTTATCTAGGTAAGCAAATCATTGCTAATTGTACCCAGTACAACTCTTGGTCGCAGATGAGACAAACTATGTCTAATCCACTCTGATGTCTCTGGGCCCAGAACTTCTGACAGCCCAGTCAAGTAAAACCAATCTTTTCTGTCTTGTGATCATTGACAGTTGCACTGCAAGTCTGTCAAAGACCACCTGCCTCACTCACGTTACAGTGGATACCAAGGACTCCAAGAATATCCAACAAACGACACAAGTTTTGACAGTAGACAAGATTTGGGCAAGACATCAAGACTACTTGATATTTAGTTGAGGAAACTAAACTCTGAAAGGTTAGCATGTCAATCTCTTAGGTCATGTAATTGTTGATGCTTATGCACTGCAAGTCCATCAACATTATTACCTGCCTTACTCACGTAATTGTGGACACCAAGCTCTTGGCTAGACATCACACAACGAAATGAGTCTTGGCAGTTGACCACATTGAAGCTAATCTTTGATCAATGTTTAAGTCTAGTTTGGTTTCTGCAAATTCAAGGTTCAATAACCAGAATTTCGAATACTGTGTCAATCGACGCAGACTATGTCTGTCGATCGACACTACCAAACAAAACCGGACTTCGATAACCGGTTAATTCAATTAACCCGGTTCATCGAACCAGTCATGTCGATCGACACAACCCATGTGTGACGGTCGACATGGACCTAAACCGAAGATAGTTTTGATAATCGGTCCAATCCAATTGAACCGACTTGTCTGATCAAACTGATCTTAATCAATCGGTTTATACTAATTGGAATAATCAGTTCAATTCAATTGAACCAATTTATCCAATTTAAACCGATTAAATCAGTTTCAACTGATTGCGATAACCGGTCCAATTCAATTGAACCGCATTATCCAATCAAACTGATTTAACCCATCGGTTCATGCTAATTAAGATAATCAATTCAATCCAATTGAACCAATTCATCTAATTTAAACCGATCTATTCGGACTTAACCAAGCATGATAACCGGTCTAATCCAATTGAACCGATTAACCATTCGCTCGGTCTGTGTCGATCGACACTCAACCTGTGTCGATCGACGCAGTAGGCCTTTTAGGTTTTCTCCGAGAAAACCCTAGCCGCCGAATATTGTTCTGTGTCGACCGACACTCAAACTGTGTCGATCGACACTCGACCGTGTCTGCTCTGTGTCGATCGACCCAGAAGGCTTTCGGTTTTTTCTTCGCGAAAAACCCTAGCCGCCGAATCTGTCGTTTTCGCTTTTCTGTGTCGACCGACACACCCAGTGTGTCGATCGACACCATGCGAAAACACAGACTCGTTTCTGATCGAACACGATCTAACCTGTTCTAACCAAACAACCTAGTTTGGGAATCTAAATCATCAAATTCGATTTAAATAGGTTTGATTCAATGATAAAACCCTAAGGCTCTGATACCACTGTAGGAAATCCGAACCAATTCTACAGATTCAGAATTCTCGCGAGTTCCCGATAGCCTAGGATCTAGGGTCTAGTTAATTGAATCATGGATCTCACCTCGTGATTACCTGGTGTTTGGCAGCGGAAGTTTGTGGTAACATGAGATCTGCAGCGCCCCAATCGTTGCGCCTCTACTGTTCAGTCCACACGCACACAAGCTGGAATCCGCCGGGATGCTAGTACCGGTGCTCGGATCTCCCTGGGAACTTTAGTTTCTAGAGGTTCTCTGTTTTCTCTCTCAGAAAAACAGTCTGGGCGGCGCACGATTAATTAGGTCGAATGTACAAAACGCGTTTATATATCGACCTAAAGTGAACCGAAACATCAGTCTCGGTTTCGCCTTTGTGTCGACCGACACACTTAGTGGTGTCGATCGACACACCTCCTGTATCGACCGACCCACCCAATGGTGTCGATCGATACATCTCATAGAAACTTATATTCGATGTGCATCCAATACACATCGATCAGATCATATGCCAATGATCAATCCCATATGGACTATGTACAACTTGCTTAGGTGTGTGACCCTGTAGGTTCACACGATACTGGAAATGAGTTACAACTCATTTGTCATAAGTGGTTTCTAGCAAAACATTATGACTACCCAGTATCACATGAATTGTCCGATCTCGACAATACAACTATCTTTAGAGTGAGTACAATGTGATTTCAGGACATAATCCCAACACAATGTTCAGAAACAAACCTTGTATGATATGTGGGGACTTCAATAAGATTTTGCAAATGGAAGAGCATTCTAACCATGAACATTTCTCAACAATACCTCCGGGTATTATTGATTTTCAGATTTTGGTCGAACATTGCTCCATGATGTGAGCAATGGTCCAACATACACTTGGTATAATAAAAGGGATTTGGGACTCATATGTAAGAAGCTGGACAAATCTATTATCAATAAGGATTGGGCAGATAAATTTCCGAATTCTTATAGTGTATTTGAAGCTGGAGTTTGCTCGGATCATCTCAGATGCCACTTTTACTTGGAAGCTGAAGAACAACCCAAACACAAACCGTTTAAGTTCATGAACTTCACGGTGAAACTACCTCAATTCATGCCATAATAGAGGATTTCTGGAGTGGAACCGAGTCTTTGTTCATCTCTTCCTCAGCCATGTATAGATTTTGCAAGAATCTGAAAAGAGTAAAGCCCTTAATGCGCATGCTTGGTAAAGAAAAGTTTGGAGATCTACCAAAGTGAGCTAAGAAAGCTTATGGAAATCTTTGTACTAAACAAACAAAGAATATGCAGAACCCATCGAAGTCAATGATTGAAGAAACTGAAGCATATGAGCGATGGCAATTGCTCTCAGAATTAGAGGGGGATTTTTTGAAGCAAAAGTGGAAACTCGTCTGGCTGGAGGTAGGAGATCAATTCAGCAAAGCTTTTCACCGGACAACTCAGATTAGAAAGATGCATAACACTATCAAAGAGGTAGTAAAAAGTGATGGTGAAGTCCTAACTAATGTTGTGGAGATAAAAGAAGAAGCAACTCGACATTTTAAGGACTTTTTACAGAATTCTCCTTCTGATTATTAAGGTATGGATGTTAAACATCTTGGAAATTTACTCAATTATCGTTGCACAGAAGAGGACCAGAAATGCTTACCTATGAAGTTACTGCAGACGAAATTCTGAAGGTTTTATTTGCTATGCCGAGTGATAAATCATCTGGCCCAGACGGATTCACAACCGAATTCTATAAGGCTGCAAACACCCAAGACGGATTCAGGTATTTGCAGGAGATAACATGGGTAAGAGGTCATATCGATCTTGGAATACCTGAATCAGCAACTGTCACATCTATGATCTGAACTCGTCGAAGAAGGAGGCATATAGTTGATAGCTTAAACATGATAGAAGAAGAAATAGAAAATCTCAAAGATGTTGAACGTAATTACAAGAAATCCAGCCAAGCGAGCTACAAAGAGAGATTCAAAATAAGAAACACTTGGGAGTTAATCCGGGAATCGCGACGTAACTCCGAAGCTCTCATCATCACCTGGCTTGCTGCTTTGAACCGTCGATCAACAGGAGATCGACGGAAAATGGGATCAGAACTATGATGCTACATGCATTATGTGTAAGGATCCAGAATCCAGGAAGCACCTATTCTTTGACTCTATATACTCTTCTGAAATATGGAAACCTCTTACCAGATCCTTGCTTGGGCATCAATACACGAACTCATGGGATCAGTACAGGTAATCAAGCTTATCACTGAACCAAATCTTGGTAAGGTGAAGACTTTCATGTTGAGGTATGTGTTCCAAACAACTATATACAATATCTGGACAGAGCGCAACCGCAAGATACATGGAGAGAAACCACAATCAGTTGCACTTGTACTCAAGTTTATCAACAAGACTGTAAGAAATCGGTTCAGCACTATTCAAACTAAAGGAGATGGGAAGTACAAGGAGGGCCTGCAACTATGGCTATACCACTTTAGGCGATAGTTCTTTCCTATGTTTTTAGGTTTCTTTCAATCATCATTAAACTAAAGTCACACTCATTGTAAATTTTGGTTTTTAATAAAATTTAACATTCATTTCTTTTTTTTTTGGTCAAACATTTAACATTCATTTCAAAAGAAAAAATGTTAAGATAATCTAGTATTTTTTTAGATGTAAAATGACAAAATGGTTGACAAGTTTTATGTCAACTGACGAAAATTTTGTTTTTCCTTCTTCGTTTGCCCTAGAATACTTCGCTCCCAGGCACAAACTTTGAGGGCGTTGTCAGTCATCTTTTTTGCCATGTCGTTACTTCCCCGGTGGTTAGCTTTCCACGCCGGAGCCGGGGAGGAGGATCATGTTCTTTTTCACCGGCTTTGGATAGCCGGTTTTAGATTTTTAGGGTTGTATTCGGAAAAAGTATTCCGCATTGGTAATAAAATGATAAATCTTCCAATAGAAAAAGACGGAAATTTTGTTTTTTCATTAGCTGAGTTTGGGGTTAGAAAGTTCTTACACACTATCTTCTCTCACACCTACAATAGAAACTGCCGACCCGATTTTAAAGTTTTACCGAGAACCCTTAATCGCCACAACAAAACAACCTCCCACGTGCATTTTCAAGACTTCACTAACCTCGTTTATGTGAACCCTCCTCCAGCTCAACCCAAAACTTCACATCAAGCTCCATTTTTTTACACTGTTTTTATTATTTAATACAAAACCAAAATACAATTTTGGTATACAATCATGATGAAAACACATACATTAGAGAAAAAAATGGAAACACAATGTCCAAAACTTAAGCCAAATACAAAGAAAGCACCAAGCCGGATTTTAAGGTCAATAAGACAACTCTCGAAAATACTGGAAAGTCGGAGAAGAACAACGAGAGTAGACTCCAAAATTCACAAAACCTTGTCGAGTAGACTTGACACCGTAAACGGAGGAGATCCGAAGATAGAGAGAACACAATGGACAAGACCAAAACAAAACGATTACCCAGAACTTAATAAGCAAATATCGAGAACCTAAGACCTACCCGTCTAATCTTCTTCCAAAAGGGTCTAAATCTAGAACTTTGCATCCTCAGTAGATGCTTACCTTACAAGAACAGATTACGAAAGACCAAGGGAGAAAACCTGTTATTCTACTAAACTAAAGGGCGGCGAGAGGATACTGATTTAAAGATTCGTCAAAACATGAAGATGTGGTAACCAGATCTATCCTAAACCCGACAAATGATAAGCCCGGCACTCTTTCAAGATAGTGAAAGCAAATCCTTGACCTTAATTTATCCGCACACAAACAGAAAACCAAGGATAACCCAAACCAATCAGAACATCAACTCGAATCCGAGAGAGGAAGATGGGATGCGAACCGCCACAGCTGAGAACCACCGAAAACCGGCGAGGACCAACAGAACAGATGCACCATCATAGACCACAACGTCACAAGACCGACGCACCAGATCCACTATCTCGCTGGATCCGCATAAAGACCACCAACTCCAAGACCCAACAAGGCCAGATCCACAAAACAACCGGCGGCCGAGCCCACACATAACACGAGAAGCGCCACCACGGATGACCTCTGATGCGCACTCCAATCCACAACCGGCAGCCATGGGAGATATGGGTAACGAACTCTGACGGAGGAGATAAACAAGTAAAAGCCGATCTACCACCACCTCCGTACGAAGCTCCAAGGGAGGAGCACAACCCGGGAAGAGCATATGTTCACCGCGATTAAATCGCAAGAGACACACCACCGGAGGCGCGTATCGAAGACGGAGGGAGGAGGAGGAGCAGAGCCACACGCAACCGCCATAGATGATTAAGAATCACCTGAAAATGATGTCTGCGCCACGAATCAGATCCGCGGGAGGAAGAACAGCTCCGACTGAGACGAGACCAGATCCATGACTTTAAATCCACACCATCACACCTCCGCCAGAGAAAAAGCCAGAACCGTCAATGTTGGCCGGCTACACAGGAACGAAGTTACGAAAAGAAGAAGACAACACCACCGTAGGGAAAAGAAAAAAAGCTACCAAACGAAGAAGAAAGAGCTTTCTCCGGCGATGCGGCGGCACCAGACGGTGCTTCACGCGCTGGAGAGGCAAGATCAAGGAGAAGCTTTGCTTAGGAGAGAGAGAGAGAGAGAGAGACGATGTCACTATGAAGATTATGTGTGTGACAACCCTGTATCTAATTAGCCATCAAGCTCCATTTGTTCACGTGAATCGAGAATCAAGACCAATCACCGTTTTGGATATATAAATAAAATTTTCTATTTGATATATAAATAAAATTTCTATTTTTTGTTTCTCTTGTTGTATCATCTTATTGTTTACTGTATTATTTATATGACATTCTTTTGTTAGGACTGTTTTATGACATATCAGTCATTAATTATAAAGTCGAATGGTTATTGAAAAAATGAATGTAAAACGTATAATAGTTTTTTATTTCATTATATTTTATTTTTTATATATCTAAGGCAATCAATATGTCACATTTCGAAATTGGATGATACGGAATGAAGTATAAAAATTTCATTGGTGCTTTTCAAATTTCAACAACTAATACAAAGAAATTATAATTCAGTTTGGTATTTGTGATAAAGACAGCCACAAATGCTTTGGCCTAAAATTATATCAATTCAGTATCCAAAAGGGTGGGGACTACATAGATTTCATAAAAATCAAATTGAGTTTTTTTGGCGAGTGCCAGAATTAAGTATTGTAAAAAAGTTTTTTTTTTGTAACAAAGTATTGCAAGAGAGTTATTTATTAATTATTGGCAAAATATACACTTAATGGTGCACATAAGTAAATAGAGAGACTGATGTTAGAGATGTAGGAATTTGCTGACTTTTGATTTTAACATGGGAGTGTTTTGGTTGACTTTATCATAAATGTCTAAGTATACTTTGACCTTTGTTCAATGTCAGGTAAACCCATTATAGTAGAATAGCTCTGGATGCTAATAACTATCACTTTCACACTCGAAATCACATAACAATAATAGTTGATCTTAACATGGATCACCGATAATCTTGTCAATGATAGACATAAGCCATTATGATATTCATATGATTACATCACTAGCTGGTTGTTATTAATTTCAAGCTCAGTTAATCGCTGGCAACATTTACTATTATGATATTTTACGGTTTATCAAGATTAATTATGTAAAGTGAGAACAATTTTATTTTAATTTTAGTTTAACCGCATAATCACTGGTTAGTTCGCTGTTTCAAAGCCACGAGGCAATCATGCATTTATATATTAACAGAAATTACGTAAGAAAATATGAAACATAGACATGATTAATTTTGAAATGCACGTGGACGCGTCGGGTAATCAAAGTGTGTCGGTCGGTTTAAATTCCGGTTAATAAATTATTTTGTTTGAATTTTACTGACCGACACTATCCCGAGATCACGATAACAAATATTGGTAAGTTCGATCAGGACCGTCAAATAATTGGGGTCCCACGACCGCGAGTTTGCATCGAACGTTCCATGTTCAGCAGGGCCGGTCTAGAGCACAAGCGAGGTAAGCCAATGATTAGGGTATCCAATTTTGAGGGGCATTTTTCAAAAAAAAAAAAGTCCATCAATATATAATTAAACAAAGTTGTGAGCATAATTTTAGTTAAAACATAAGGTTTTTTAGTAACGTTTATTGGATTTGTTATAAATAAACTTATTTATTAAGTATATTAATAAATGTAGTTAATTGAAGGTGAATCTATCATCTATTAAATATCCATTGAAGGACATCTCCAGTTCACCCATATTTTTACCTATAAACTCTATTCTAAAGTAAATTTTCTTCAAATTTTGTACAAAAAGTGTAATGATAAAGAGATTTTTCATTTCGAAACGTATCACTTCTTCAAAATACACACATTCAAGTCATTGTAGAATTAAGAAGTGTTCATTCGTTTTGGAATAAGACTAATCAAAAAGAATGTACAAATTCAAGCTAATCCAAGACAAATTCAATTGAAATGAGCAATCTAAACAATCCTAAGTGAATTTGCATCAAGCAATCAACTAGGACCAAAAAAGTAAACAAACATTCATAATCAAAAGCATTAGGCTCCAAGTTCATAAGTTAAACAAGAGAAATTAAGGGAAACAAGTAAACAAGGCAATATAAAACAAATTTCAAGAAATTATAACGAAAGAAAATTCTTCGGTTAAGTTATTGATCTAAGGTGGTCTTAGGAGTGATCAAGGATGTTAATACAATCAGAAGTGTTAATGTTTAGGTCTAAATGAATAAACAAAATTAATCATATTCATATATCATAATCATTTCATTAATTACCAATTCAAGAAAAATTCCATTTGTGAAAAGAGCAACCAATGAGCATTAAAGCATGATTCAAAAGCCAAAATACTTCTTAAGCTATCAGTTCCATGAGATAGTCAAGTAAATTCTAATTTGGGTTCATTTAAGCATTTTCACAAACACCTTATGTGCATGAAATAAGTTATAGACAAGCTTGATTAGGCTAATCTAGCATTAAACACACTTAAACAAAAAGGATTAAAATGATCATACCTAATCTCATCTAAATATACCTAACCCATGAGCTTTATAATTTATATCTATTATAGAGTTCCTCTAATTTAGATAAATACATTGGAGATGATATAAGAGCAAAAGACGATATGAAATCTATTATTAAGCTAAAAAAACTTTATAGTGAAAACTTGTTTATGAAATTAAAAATCTTTAAGGAATCAATTTCAAATCAAGTTTGCAAACCTATCGAAGTGCTTAATTTTATTATAAACAGATGATTGTTGTGATAACACATAAATTGCTTATTATATATTGTTTATCATTCCCATATCAGTTTCCCTACTTGGAGAAGTTTCCGAAGTTGAAGCTGATAAAGAATTATTTTCAGTTTACCATTTCACATGAATGGTTGAACGAGATTATTTTGTTACCAGTTGAGACATATATGAGTGAAAAAACTCAACTACTTCATGAACGATTTTGCAGATAAAAGTGTCGTGAGAATCATATATGTCAACAACGTAAGCTTTCTGTTTTATTTTTATTTTCTTAGAAAATTGTTTATAGTTTTATTTTTTAAGTTTTAATCTTATTTTACTATTATTTATGATTTTAGACAAAATTTATAAAAGAGCATATTTCTAGATTCGTTTAGGGCATTCGAAAACGTTAGACAGGCACTGATGTTCAGTGAGACAAGAAGGTCTCGTGTCGAGTTTAGAAGGCGAGATGTTTCTTCTTTTGGGCTCGGGAGCACACGTGCCAACTGACAGCCGAATAGCGGTCCCTACCATGTGAGGTTTCTAACGGCGTCGTTTTGATAGAACCATGTGGTGTGGTCTCCGGCGGTGTCTCGCTTGACGTTAACGTTAACATTCTCGGTAGGTTATTTTTGACTACATCTCCACTAGAGTGGAACTAAAACTACTAACTTCCGCTTTTTATAAAAAAGGCCGCAATTGTTTTGTTCTGTTTCAAAAATCGCCAAAAATTTACGTAAACTAACATGGGCGTTTGATTACTTCTAGTTCTTTCGGTTTTTTCAGATTTTTAGAATTTTTTAAGTTTAAAAATATAAATTTATTAGGATATTTTAAATTTCGGTTCAACTCCATCCAAGTTTGGTTAGATTCAAATACCTGAAATATATAAAAAATAATTAAATTTGAATAAAATTTGATTAAGTTTTGATAATATGACTAAATTTAAAGATATTCCAGTTATTTCAGATATTCTTTTAATCTTAAATGATTGAAAAATTCAAGTTTACAATCATATGTTTTAAATATTTTATTTATTATAAATCTAAATCTAATTAATATTTTTGGATATATAATTATATTTTGAGTATTTTAGATATCTATTTAATTTTTGGTTTGGTACATATTTAAATTTGATTCTTCAAATATACAATTTAAATTTATCCAGATATTTTATCTTTTCCAAATTCGGTTGGATGTAAGTTTTTCGAATCAAATTTGTTTTTTTTTTTAACATATACTCCGTATATTAAATCAAAGTTGTCCGGTCCGGATTAACATCCCGAAAGAAAAATTGGCCCGGCTGGTCGTGACTTACATGAGAATAAAATTTTTAAGTGCTTTTGTCCCTTTTGCAAGGGAATCGGCGCGAACATTAAGAATCCTAAGAAATAAAATTAATTCTACAGATAGAAAATTCTCTTTCAAATAATTAAAAAGGCCTAAGTTCTGTCTTGAAACTCAGCCAGTCCTGAGGGGTCTCCGACATGCTAGTTAGATCCGAGCAGTCAGTCTCTATAACCACCTCAAGAATCCAACCTTCGAAGAGGCATGACATTGCCCAGAGCAGGTCATCAAGCTCTACGTGCAGCGGGTATAGACACCTTCTGCATCCTTGAGCTCCTATAATTCTCTTTCCAAATGCATCTTTAAAAAACCATCCTAAATCACTTGTCAGACTATTATCAGCCCAAAAAGCATCAATCTAACAAGTCGGAAGAGAGTGGAAGCTCCGAAGATTTGTCGGTCTGTATTTTGGTGTGGTAGAAGATCGACTTCCTCAGCTTCCGCTAGTTTTTCTTTATTTGCTTCCCTCCAGCTTTCTGCTTCCAAAAGAGCTTGTTGCAGAGTTTTTATTGGAAAGATATCTCTCCCGTCAAAAACCTTGTTATTTCTCGCTTTCCATATGAACCAAAAGATCTATAGATAGTTGTTTTTTTGTGGGTCAAAAAGACCCACATTTTTAATTCTCCAAAAAAAGAAATTCATATTACAATATATAGATATATTCGGGAAGCCGTTCGGAATGGACGGAAAATCCGAAAAACCCATACTTGGTTTGAATATTCAAATTTGGATATTTTGACCAACTTTACGTAATTCCATTTAGTCTCATTTTCTGCTGTAATTTTTGCTTCAGTTTTGACCCCGAACAATAATGTGAAACAATACTGTACAATATGGTGCCGGTTTGCCGCCGTTTCAACTTTGGTTAAATCTTGTTTTACTAGAAAATTATGCTCATATTCTAAAAAAAGTTATGCTCAACTCAATTATATTCGGTCTCTCATTCGTAATTAAGTGATTCTAAGCAAACTTGATTTAGGATCCGACTGGCATTAGGACATTCAAGGTCTTAAGATTTTCAAAAGTCCCCAAACCAGATTTGCAGGCTTATGAGACAAACAGGGCCCATTACAAGAAGCTCATACTCATAAACAAGCAAGGCCCATTGGTATAAAAGAAAGCGTTTTGGTTTGTTACGCACTTTATAGTAAAAAGTTTACACCACATGAACAAATACATTCCCAATCCAGAACGAATACTCCGGCGAAGGGGCATCTTCTACAAATGTCGGCTCCATACTGAGTGAAACTAATCTTTCCAAGCTTCCTTACTGAGTCGTCTAGGAGCAAGTCCTCTAGAGGAAACGCTAGGTGTGTGTGGTAACAACGGAGTATTCGGCTGTTCTTCACCTCCATCCCCATTTTCATCGTCCCAATCATCACCCCAGTTGTTGTTCCATCCGTCATCACCCGTTTCTTGATCCGATTTTGACACCAATGCGGGGTTAGAGACTGGCAACTCCATGTCGAGCCTCTGATATTTGCTTTTTCCCTGCGACTTACTCCTGTAAACGTGGATGATCACTGGGATGATGACAAGGGAGAGAACGAGGAAAGATATCATGATGACGACGATGAGTGTTCGCGAGCTGATATTTAGGATCGAAGGACGGCGAGAAACAGCGACTGTATCGTCATTTCCTGTTTCATGTGCTGCTGCAGCCAAATCCTTTAATTCAAGGCTGCAATGGCCTTCATTGGAAGCTATTATGATTGCGCTATCGTTGGACCTTCCCTTTTTAATAGAGACTTTCACCTGCAAAAAGGATCCAAGCTTTAAATGACATCTTAATCTTAAACTAATAGGTTTACCCGCCCACCCACATTGTTCCAAGATTTAGGCTTCAATATTAGCATATGGTTCGATAAAAATGTTGTCTTGACTTGTGATCTAGGGAATATAATCTCCCTGCAAAAAGATCTACGCAGCTGTAATTGTCTAGGTTTTCTGTTGCAGTTTAGCATAAAAACCTATAAACACAATACAAACAATGCCTGACCAATTTTTAGGTATATAAGAAGAATGGTCTTTGGTCTCTTGTTCTTCTTCAGAAATAAAGTCGTTGAAATATTACCTTTGTTCTTGGTTTTCCAGGAGCTGAACATTCTTCTTCTGTAACCCAACAAAACTTGGCGCAGTTATAGTTAGAAGCAAAGCAGTTTTGCCTTTGTTCTTGATCAAGAGTGAGAGATGAGGCGCATCTGCACACACAAGAATGATGAACAAAAGCTCACAATAAAGTTGATTCAACAGAGAAAGAGACTCACCATTACCAGGAACTCGCAGACAAGCGACAAACTGTTTCTGCTCATCCGTACACATGTTAGATGGATCACAGTCTTCACTGTGAAACCCTTGTTTCTTCCTTGAAGAATCGTTGCCTATAGCGCTTTCACTTTCACTCTTACTATGATCTCCATCATCACTAGCCTTGATCTCAGATCCATCCCTCAATTGTGTATCGTGCTGGGTCATGTTTTTAGAATCATCAGTAACAAGAGCTTCAGACCCACCACCAGAACCAGATCTTATATCTGTCGAATTCGAATTGGTGACCGAGCTCGAGAAAACTTGTGCCTCTACACCACCATCAACCTAACCTTATTTTTAACAAATTGAACTAACTAAAACACCCAGATTTACACACATCTTTCGGAAATCATATGTTTGAATAGTGTTGTTACCTTATCAGCGGCGAAAATCAAAGCTATACACAGAAGCAAAACGAAGTTCACTTCCATATCTGAAACTCACCAATCAATCAATCAATCAATCAATAATCGAAATGAAGATGTTTCGATTTCATAAAATCAAAGATCAACCTCACAACAGTTTTGGACTCCGTATGGTTTTCCTTTTCCCGAGCTCGAGAATCGGATTTGAGAAGCAAATATTAGGGTTCCCGAGAAGTGAAGTTCATTCCCAGAGACTATCTTTTGACTCTAGTCGTTGCCCTGTGCTTGCATATTTAGTCCTAATTAATCTTCTAAAAAAATTTCGTTGTTATTTATTTTGAAGTAAAAAAATAAGTAAATTATTTTAAACCAAACCAAGTAAAAAAAAATTACACTTTATACTTTGTTTTTATCCATCCCTACAATCATATCGGATCTAACCCGAAATTATAACTTCTCCTTCCTAATTTCAAACTTTCTCAACATTCAAATTAATTCTCTAACGTTATTTTTGGGTTCTTCGTGAAACTAAGTAGAACTACTCGAATTGTGCTCGAGTTCGAATTCAATTCTCACGAAAATAGTGGAAAAAAGATATTCAAAGAGAGGATCTTTTATATAAAAAATAGAAAACTACAGAGATATTCCCACTAAGACGAGAAATTAAGACAACCAAGGCGATTAAAGTAGCAAACATTCCAATTACAAGTAAGACAAAGAAGGACTTCAATACATGTGGAAGAACTTCACCATCCGTTTGTAGTGGAAGCAGTCTAGACAAACGGTTTGCAAATCACGTAGGTGGCAAGAGTTAGGAGGCGTCATGTTCGAATTGGTGATCGAGCTCGAGAAAACTTGTGCCTCTCCACCACCATCAACCTAACCTTATTTTTAACAAATTGAACTAACTAAAACACCCAGATTTACACAAATCTTTCGGAAATCATATGTTTGAATAGTGTTGTTACCTTATCAGCGGCGAAAATCAAAGCTATACACAGAAGCAAAACGAAGTTCACTTCCATATCTGAAACTCACCAATCAATCAATCGAAATGAAGATGTTTCGATTTCGTAAAATCAAAGATCAACCTCACAACAGTTTTGGACTCCGTATGGTTTTCCTTTTCCCGAGCTCGAGAATCGGATTTGGGAAGCAAATATTAGGGTTCCCGAGAAGTGAAGTTCATTCCCAGAGACTATCTTTTGACTCTAGTCGTTGCTCTGTGCTTGCATATTTAGTCTAATTAATCTTCTAAAAACAAATTACGTTTTTATTTATTTTTAAATAAAAAATAAGTAAATTATTTTAAACCCAAACCAAGTAAAAAGAAAATTACACTTTATACTTTGTTTTTTTCCATCCGAGATCGGATCTAACCCGAAATTATAACTTCTCCTTCCTAATTTCAAATTTTCGCAACATTCAAATTAATTCTCTAACGTTATTTCTGCGTTATTCGTGAAACTATGTAGAACTACTCGAGTTGTACTCGATTTCGAATTCAATTCTCACGGAAATGGTGGAGACAAGGTATTCAAAAAGACGATCTTTATATAAAAAATAGAGAACTACAGAGATATTCCAACTAAGACGAGAAATTAAGACAAACAAGGCGATCAAAGTAGCAAACATTCCAATTACAAGTAAGATAAAGAAGGTCTTCAATATATGTGGAAGAAATTCACCATCCGTTTGTAGTGGAAGCAGTTTAGACATCGGTTTGCAAATCACGTAGGTGGCAAGAGTTAGGAGGCGTCATGTTCCTCATCGATTCGATGTACAACCGCTTCTTCACAACATTGATGCCATGCAGTGACACAATCAAGCTCTCTCAAACTTTATCAGTGTTCTTCATATCATCCCGCCAGTCGATAAAGGCCTGAACGCTTCGGCTTATAGGGTATCGCCGTGAGGAGGCGGAGCACACCGTATAAGTAAGCGCTTCCTTATGATAGATGTCCGCCCCAATCTCTAAATATGCCAAGTCGTTATCGGGGTCGTCCTCAATGAAATAAGCAATAATACCGTGAATGAAGTGAGCGCTAAGTTCTCGTTATCTACACACATGTTCAGTATCTCCATGTGTACAAGCGGAAGGAGAGGTTTCTTGACCAACGGTGAGAGGCATATAGTCTTGTAGACTCTAGCATTTTTGGAGGCTACTTTCATTTTGGTGCATGTTGAGATAGCGTTAGCGTAATCGGCGGGGAAAGTTTCGCCGAGTTTTCCGACAATCATGGTTAGGATTCAAATCGAGAGTTATTGTAGACTTAAAATAGACCTCCTATTGTCCATGCTGTGATACTTTCATTTTCTCTGTTTTTGCGGTACTTTCCTCTATTTTTGTTAACTCGGTGTGTTTTCTATTGTTTTTTCAATGTTTGAATCGAGGATTTAAAGGATTGGGGTTTCGTCAAGTGGTGTCGATTCTATTGTAAGGGTGTAATGATTAAGTGAAGTGGCGTGGAGAGGTTATTTTTTGGGGGTTTGGGGATGACAACAAAATCGAGGATCGATGGCGACAATGTCCCTTGCATTTAAAGTTGGTGATTTGGTGATTTGATAAGATTTTGAAACAGAATCGTCACATCGGTTACATGTGAGACAAATACGGAGAAACTGAAAATAAAATCATTAGAAATGAACTGGACGAGAAGAAAGATACAATGAGACAAATTTTATTTTGACGCCAAAAATTAACACAAAATATTACTTAAGATAGTAGTTTTACGAAATTTGTAAATAGTTCTATTTTAGCTGTTTTTCAATTTATTTAGTATTACCAAATCTAAAATTGTGTTCTGTAGTTTTACAGTTGATATAAATCGATTAACATATAATTATGATTGTTTTATACATTTATTTGTTAAAAATCTAAATTTCTGTAATTTTTTTCTTACTTATTTGGTTATTAATTACAAAGTGATCTTAAAAATATAAGAACTATATTGTATAGTTTCTTCCATTATAAATCCACTAAATCGATTAACATATAATTCAATTAACTTATAATTCTGATTAAAACGTAATTTTATAATTCCACGCGTTTGCCCTAGAGAAATAGTTCTCTCAGGCACGTATTCCAAGGAGCCGATGCTTCATCTTCTCAGATCTACGATGGACGCACGGTGCCGAGCTCTCCCCAACGATTTCACTGCATGAGGAGCCATGCTTCTCACTCTCGGGTCCCTACATGGGCTCACCCGAAGACCCCTCTCACCGGCGCGTGAAGAATCCTTGCAAGCTTGGAGGGTGCGTCGCAGTCGCTCATCTGGTCCTCTTTCTCTGTCGTCCAAATCCTCGCCGCTAGTGATGTTCTGCTCCTCCACTGCTTTAGCTTCCACTCCCAGCCGGATGTCGGAGTCAACTATGACTTACCCTCTCCGAGAAACTCCAGATCCGCTTCCTCCGGAACTGTGGAAACCCTCTCAACCGCCAGAGCCACCTGACCCTCCACCGGATCCACCAGATCCACCAGATCTTTCCCCTATGTCGGAAACTTGTTTCAAATCCAAATACCTTCGTCTCCTGCCTTCACTGTCCATCACTTCCGATTTGCCACTCTCCAATTCGTGCCTCGAACCACGCTCTTCTCTACGGAGTCTTTACCTCTGTCATGGATGTGCGCAATATTCCTACCATGAAGCTCTCTCTGTTTTATGGAGGAGATCTAGCCGGCAAAGTATCTTCCTGTCGACGAGGCCAGACAGCCGTTCTTTCGCCGGTGAGTTGCTTTACTCAGGTGAATTTTACACCACCACGCCCGTCAACATTTCTTCATTCTGTGCCGTTGGTGATCCTGTGTGGGCTTGGCCCAATATTTTGTCATGTGTTTCTGAGCTCATAAGCGGGTGGGTCTGGCTCATTTTGAAGATTTGTTTTTAGACCAATCAGTCACAACAGCTTATTGCCTCTTTCCCTGGTATTGTCAAGCTATCATTCTAATACTGGATCTAGGCAACATATCTTCTTCCACTCATCTTAGGAAGAAGTTAGTACAACTTTCCTCCTTTGCAAGGGAGAGATCTACTCCAATTTCCTCCTATAAAAGGGAGAGACCTACTCCATTTTCCTCCCTTTTAAGAGAGAGATCCTTCTCATTTTCTTCTCTTGATAGAGAAAGAACTTTACCATTTTCCATCTCTTTGAGAGATGTACTTTCTTTGGGATCAAAACCAAAGAAAATTTCCAAATTCCTAACTATGTTGTTCTTATGCTTAAAGGTATTTTTATGACTAAAGATGCATCAAAGAATCTTCAAGGAAAGGATTGGTTTTTAAAGTCACATGTTAAGGTGACCAAATTTCTGATTTCTAGCTATGCCGTGAAGTCTCCGTCGACGCAGTCGGAGTTTACTTTGAGTTCGATGACCTCTTATCCTAAAACTTTAGGTATTTTCGGTTTTTATTATGATTTATGGCTTAATCATGTTTCAAGCTTGAACTTCATAGAATTGGACTTTTTGGCAAAGAGCTTCCCTCTTTTGTATGATTTAACACCAAGTTAGTTTAATATATCATTTTATGACAAAAAAAAATTCTCATAGTTTTATGCATTAATATGTTGATTAAATTATATATTGTTAAAATGAAACTTGTTAATATGATTTTACAAATTTCACAATTCTCTTACTATTACCAGTATTACCCATCATCAACATATACAACATATAGTTATACAAGCTATACCATTTTACCCAAAATAAATTGTATATATTATATATGTCTTACCAATTAGAGACATGTCTTACAAAAACAAAATGTGAATATACAATCAAATTCTATAACAACTTCCAAATAACAAGCATTGAAGTCCTTATCTTGGTTGTCTTTTGTTTCACTTATTGCTGATTCTATCCTGCAGAAACAATAACAATAACTTAATCAATAACACTAGTTGTCCACCATATTTTAATCAATAAATAATGATTTTCAGTAATACCAGTTTTACTAATTATACAACATTTAATAGTAATATTAGTTTTACATAGTTCTCTTATCGCATGAACATGAACTCAACTCAAATTGGATCGGTTTTGGATTTTAATTTACTTACGATGTACTACGATTCAACCACTAAAATGAAGACCCAATGTATTAGTAACCAATTTAGAGTCCTAATCGAACCAAAAACAATGGTAAAACACAAACACTAATGCATAAGAATCAAATTCAATGAGACCTCAATTTGCAAACCCAACACAGCTATAAGAAGAAGAACGAATCTAGATTCTGACGACATCGATGTAGAATAACCATATGGTCGACGGCGGCGGCGGCGGAGCTCCCTTGAACCAGATGGATTCGCGAACTGCTCAAATATAAAAAAAAAAGTAATTTGTTTTAGTTAATTTTGTTTATTAAAATCAAGAAAACAAGAGTAATTTAGTCTTTCAAGATTTTATTAAAAAAGGATATGTGAAATTAAAAGGGATAGCAAGAATTTCTTGTCACGCCCTAATTTTAGAAATCCTCTCGGGCACAGCTCCCAAGTCAGCCGCCGTCAACCTTCGTTTTGTTCGCGTTTCCTCTCTGGCGGCCGACGTTCCGCGTCGTTGCCGCCGGGAGAGGCCCCGTCTCGCTTTTTTTGGTCGTTTGTCTCTATCCTAGGCAGGGCTTCCGTCTTGCTGTTTCTGCTCCGGGAACGCTCGTCGCCGCCTCCTGAACTCGGCGCCGGCTGCTTTTGTGGTGACGGCCTCAGACGAGTTTGCTTTAGCCGGTCTCCAGTGTTGGTGGTCCTTCGGCACCTCCTTGTTCTTCACGATGTTTGTCTCAGGCTTCTCGTCGTCTCCTCTGTGCTTTGGTCTTCGGCGGTTCGGTGTGTGGCTTGAGATTTTCGACGGTAGCGACGGCGTTGGATCTCGGCCAGTTTCGATGGCTTTGCGATGGTAAATTCGACAGAAAAAGCTCGTCTCGTATGTTGTCGAATTTTTCTGGGCTGAGATCTGTTACGGTTGGGCTGGTTAGGATAGTTTAGGTCTGGTTCTTTGGTTTGGATCAGGCTCGGCTCTTGGTTTAGTTTTTATGGTCTAGTTAGTCATTTCTGGTTAGTTGCGGATGTATGGTATGCAGGGTCAGATCCGTTTTTAGAGCTCAGCTTATTAGATGGGAGGCCTTGCTAGCGGTTTTGGTTAGTGTGATGGGCTTTTCGTCTTTGGTTTGGCTGCAGTGCTTGTGTTTTAGAAGTCTTCGGGTGGTGATTTTGCTTTGCGTCGTGAGTGTGCTTTTCCTTTCTGTTGGTTGCATCGGTATAGTTCCTGCAGTTATTCTCCTTATTTTCTGCCTCTGGTCTCCTACCTTTGGCAAGGGTTCTCCGGCTCTTCCTTAAGGAATTGGGACTTCGGTACTTTTGCATCAAGTCGTTCGGTGACGGATGGTAAACGGTTTGGTCCTTCGTCTTCCTTGGTTCGGTCTGCATATGACTTGCTCGTGGCTCCTTATGGTGGAGCAATATAATGAGTGTCGGTGGATCAGCCTCAATAATTTCGGCCTCTGGTGTTACGCTCCCTTTCTCTTCCGATGTCTGGTGGTCACTGCTTCTTCGTTGTCTCATCTGCTGGTTTGGGATCTGATTCGTGTTGCTTAGTGGTCGTAGCTAGTGAGCTTTGTCTAACTTGGCTTTGGTTTTAGTTGTAATTTGTCTGTCTCGATGTTTTGTGGATATTGTGTCTCCAGGGATTTTTATATCCGCTGGCTTTTGGCTCCGGTATCGTCTTGTGATAGCCGGCTTCAGTCTTCTTTGCTTGTATTTCAAAAATGTATTCGACCCCGGTAATGAAATGGAAAAAGATCTTTCAATGAAAAAAAAAAAAGCAAGAATTTCTTGTTATTTATTATTTAACAAGGTTTCCTAACCGTTTACAGATTTTTTTAAATTATGTTTTAAGAGAAGTTAAAAATCTTTCGTCACTTTGGCCCGTGGGGTAAACGTTTTGTTTAACAGAATAAGCCCAAACAAGAGTCAAGCCCAACTTATTAATTTCCTTTTCGTTCACAGTTTTCAAGTTTTATGTAAATAAAAACATCTAATTTATATAAAGCACAAGTCATGTGAGAGAAAAAGTATCTCCTCCTCCAATCAGATCATCCTATCTTGCTGACGTGTCATATTATTTTGGTGTCTACTCCCGATTTTTTTTTGATGTCTACTCCCGATTTTTTTTTTCCTTCTCTCAAACATTCTCTCTAAACCGTCTCTCTCAACTTCTCTCCCAAAAATCATCGCATCACCGTCGTATCTCCTTCTCCCACGGTTCCAAGCTCAGAAATCCATATCCTTTCGTAGCTTAGAAGCAAAGAAGTCCATACATATGACTAACCCTTATTCAATTCATCTCTCTTAATCCAATTTCCCATTTGTAAACCCCCAAAATCAGGGATCGATAATGAGATTCATGACGAAATTTCGAGATGACCGGAGAAGAAGAGCGAAGATATTGATTACAGAACTCATGTAGAAATTTCGTAATCTTCTTCTTCTTTGATGCTCTCCGATCTCCTTCATGTTATGGGTTTGATGTTGATTTTTTAAAAGTGTTTTGCAGATTTTGATTTCACTCATAGCTTTCAAAAATGTCAAAGGATAAAGTAATCGCCATTAACGATGTGATTCACAAGATTCAGTTCACTCTTCTCGACGGCATAACTGCTCAGAAACAACTCTTCTCGGCATGGACATTGATGTCTACGAGGATGTCGTCACGGAATGAACCATCGTTAAGCTCTATAGGTTATCCTATCTCCTGAAAATTCATCCCTTCCAATGTTTCTAAAAAAGTTAAATATCATGATACCAAAAAGTTCTGCTCGGCTCTCTTATTGGAGCCATTAAAAGCCCATTAAATCGAGTATGGTTAGTTCTTTACGCGACCTACTGAGCGCCTCATAGAAGCCTACTTCTCTTCCGCCACCACCGTCTCTGGCTTTCGGCGTTCGTGGACAGGCAAAGGTATTGTCCTCTCTCTCTTAACTTAATTTCGCTGATCTTCGTTTTAAGTTCAGACCAATCGAATCTTCTTTGTATTCCTTCATTTGATTGGCAATAAAATGAAGTAGTGAACAAATAGTGAGTTGATCGGCAATAGAGAAAATATATCTGAGTTTAACCGGTTTGAGTTTCGATATACTCAGGAACAGAGAAAGAGACTTAAAAATGTCGTAGAAGAAGGGAAGGAAAGAGTAGGTGGTAACGAGAGAGTACACCATCAACCATCACAGACACCTTCATAGCTGGTAAGTTCCAAACGAAAATAAACTCCTCTGCTTCCGTATGTTCAGAGTTTATACGGTGAAGCTCAACGGGATTCTTTTTATTTGATGATTCAAAGGTGAACGAATCTTTGGATGTGAGAGAGGATTTAGGATTGTCTAAGCTCACCATTCGTGAGAGCACTGATGTAAGAGGCGGAGAGAAGTCTATGGATCGGTGAAGGGGTTCTACTAGCGCCGTTGAAGGTTATGTTCCTTTCGATCAAAGCAATTGCAAATCAAAAATGGCAAACATGGTAAGTTCAATGATGAAATCACTCACCTTTCTAAGTTAGAACTGATGTTAAAAATTATAACTGGAAAGGTTATCTGTTAGATTTTTTTCCCATGTTTCTTTTTAGTTTGGTCTCTATCTCAATGCTGCGTACAATATGAGCTTGGTTTTGACAGATTCCAAGGCTGCTGAGAATAATCAAAAGAAGCACGAGGACCCAATGGATTTTAGCACAGTTATTATTCCTGATGAATGTAAAAATTAAAAGCTTCCACCACAGACCAAATACAAGGTCAATTCAAGGTCAGTCATTCTATACTTATTTCCATGTTGGTGCACCATTCAATCTTGACGCAAGTTGTTTTTTTAATTTGGTGTTTAGGTTATTGGAGGTGTGAGAGGAGCAGATAGAGATTTACCGGAGAGGATGGGACATCCAATTTGTCAGGTTTTGTAATACTAAATCTCTGTTTTTGATGATCAAACAATTCAAACTTGAGCAATGCTGTTTCAATGTGTCTGCTTTTGTTTTAAAAGAAACTGTGAACTCTAGACTGTGTTTTGTTGTTGTTGTTGCTCAGCCAGTTATGCGAATGGGAACATGTAAATTCGGTGCTTCTTGCAAGTATCATCATCCTAGGCAAAGAGGTGGTTCGTTGCATAGTATGCAATATCACTTTTCGAATCTATTTTCTAGAATGGATAGAAGAAAATTGTCACTTTGAGTTATGCAATTTCAATGTCAGAATATCTGAAAGTAGATTCGAAAAGTAAGAAGATGGGTTTGTTTGAATAGTATAAGATATCATTTGAATTTATCACTTTCCCTGACACAATCACTTAATCTTTTTTTTCTTCTATAAGTGTGTAGCATGACACAAACTTTATCTTTTTTTTTTCAGAACGTTTTATTTGACCAAATTACAAATTGACAAATAGGTTGTAAATTGTTTTTATTTATGGTGACAGATATAAAAGTTCAGGAGAAGAGAGGAAGAAGATAAAAGAACGACCCCCTTGCTAATGAGAAGGGAAGGCGATCAATCAGGAAGAGAAATCCAAATAGAAGGTTCATAGACAGTGCCTGGTTTTTGCTTAATTTGCTTGCTTCTTCTCCATCTATTAACAGTGGCTGATTTTTCACAGCAGCTACACACATATGTTTTTCTTTGCAAAAACCTGCGTTGTTTGTTGGGTATTTATCTTTCTAGCAGCATATATTGACTCAGAATTTTCAATAACAGTTTAATGTTTTTTCATAATTGGTATTAGTTTTACTGTGTTTATTCTTCATTATATTAAATATATAAAGATTAATATTTTAACGAAGACTTATTTACGAAAAACATACAAATGAAACTGAATGGATCAAACGTAGTATATTTAAATATATTTTGTGTTAGTATTTATATCTTAACTTTGTCTATAAAAACATTGCTTCCAAACATATATTTTTTCAAAAAAAAAAAATCATAATAGTTGTTTAAACACTTCTAATGTTTTGATTGAATGCACCATATCCAATTTTAAGTGTCTATTTTATATAGCTCCAGTATCTACTTCGATACGTTTTTCAGACAACGATATATCAAGCGAAAAAACGAATGGACACATGGAGAACCTTCACTTCCTTACACGCATATAATCAGAGTCATAGAACAAAAACATTAGGAATCGTCTCAGCTCAATTCGTATGACACAATACAGTACTTTAGAAGAAGGTATGTGCCTCTGGTTTGCAGCACAACAAGCTCGGGCCTGAGATGAGAAATATCAAGATTTCTATTCCACAACACTTAAAAATAACCTTTATTTCTAAACTTTGTTGTTCTTAAGCGTTTATTCACTTTCATTTTTTTAGGAAGTTAATAACATCAGTTGTACAAAAATCTTTGATTTGAATACAATTTCACTTTTTTTTTTAAACAGAACTATTGTAATTCATATTAATGTAATGTTAATACATGTTAACTTAAAAATTAAGGATGCTTTGGTATGACATTCACCATCTAAACTCTCTATGCCAACGTTTAATTGAAGAAATAGAACCACGACACTCTATTCCAATCTTTTTTAGATGATCAAGAGGTTTGAGTTGTAGGTCCGTATGTCTCTCTAAAACATATATAAACGAGAACTATTTTAAAAGTAAGAGACTCCTTCTAAGAAATTGTATATTTAAACAAAAAAAATATTAACTAAAAATAGTAATTATATTGTTTTACCATCTATTTAAACAAACTCTTATATGTATTTCGTTATCAAATAATAGCTGATGTCAAATCAATAAACATTAGCCCGTGCAACGCACGGGCCACAATACTAGTTGAACGATAATTAACAAATGGATTCTCAGGAATCACTTTTAATGTCTTTTGTCCCGTCTCTTTTTCGAGAAGCAATTGTGTTGGCCTTATTTCGTTAGAGATTTTTCTTATGGTTTTCTTCGTATCATATTTAATTTTTTTCGTTTTTTTTTAACACTGGTTTTCATTCAAACATCAACCCAAAAACAGGATAAAAGCGTATCAATCTCCACAGGGGAGAACCAAAGAAAAATGAGAGAGTAGAGAAGCTTAAAAGAAAACAACATACCAATAGGTATTTAAGATAATCAAAGAGAAAAAGAGATTGAGAGCACTGATCCAACAAATTCTTCACACTTATGTGTAAGTACTACCATCCGGAGATTAGACCGTGGGTATTGGAGTTGATTGCCTCTGATTCAATTTGAGAGCGAAGCCAACGAGGTCCTCCCCGCGCAACATAAAATTGTAAGAATCTGTCATCAGCATTGACACTGCTAGCTATGGACCTCACAATCTCATTTCTTTCATAAACCACATGCTCACAGCTGAACTTTTGGTACCCAAACAGAGTAGTGATCACAGCAGAGGAAAGGGGCAAGAAGGCCGGATAAGCTTGTATATTTGTCAACACCTCTCTCGCAAATTGCAAGTCAGATTCGAAGATCACACTATGAATACGTAAATCTTTGATGCTCTCCACTGCCCATGAAAATGCGAGGAGCTCGCTTTCTTGAAGAGAATGAACCGGGTGATAGGAACGACGACTATGATATAGCACTTCTCCGGCGTGATTCCTGACCACCCAAGCTGCTCCACTGTTCTGATTATGCGGTGACCAAGAGGACCCAACATTAAATTTGAGTTCACCGATGGGAGGGTTAACCCATCTCTTCACCGGAACTGAGGGTTGCCTTATACTTGGTTCTGCATCCGAGCATACGTTGACCTGAAACCAAATATGTGCATCGTCCAAGGATTTGTCTATGATTGCAGTCGAGCTGAGTTTAGTTTGCTCAAAATCCAGGGCATTTCGAGCTTTCCAGAGGTGCCATAGGATCCACGGGCAAGCTCTACGAGTTATTTCATTTACTGAGCAGTCATTCATGCATTTCAATATATGGTGAATGTTTAAGAACACAGAATTTACCGAAAAACCTGCAGTTGGGAATTTGATCATCGCCCTTGACCATACCTCTTTTGCCGTAGAACACATGAAGAGCGTATGATTGATTGTTTCAACTGCTGAGCCACACTGTTTACAGGTTGAGTCCACATTAATACCACGAGACCTCAGTCTTTCATTCACTGCCAAGGCTCCAGCCAAGGCTTTCCATAAGAAGTGTCTAATTTTGGGTAGAGTCTTAATCTTCCATAGACTGCGCCAGAGTTTTTTCTCAACCGGAGGCAGACCTTGGGTTTGAGTGGGCACGTTGTCAGCATTTATCTCAAGAAGACGGTATCCAGACTGAGTTGTGTACATTCCTGTCTTGGTGAATCCCCATTTATCCGCATCCGGATGCAAGAGAGATGGCTTAGTAGAAAGAATGATCGAAGCATCAGAAGCTGAGAAAGTCTGACGAACCAGGTTAACATCCCACATGTTCGTGTGAGGTATCATGAGGTCAGAGACTTTCAAAGCTAGGTTGATATTACTGCCTTATCTGTAATGAGGGCGTCTTGGTATCGGATCTATGATCCATTTATGCGCCCAAACGTTAGTATCCATACCATTACCGATCCCTCTGACCAGACCACATTGTAGTAATTCCCGACCATGATGAATACTTCTCCATGCGTACGATGGATGAGAGCATGCACCACAGTCTAAGAAGTTTCCGTTCTTAAAATACCTCGCTTTCATTATCCTCGAGAGCAATGAGTCAGGATTAGACCAAATTCTCCATGCTTTTTGCCTAACAACGCTTGATTAAATCTTCCGATATCATGTAAGCCTAAACCTCCTTCCTCCTTTCGTTTGCAAAGTTTTTTCCAAGCTACCCACGGGATTTTCCTTCTATTATTTCCGGAGCTCCACCAAAATTCCACCAGTGCACTAGTAAGCTTATCACAAAGATCTTTCAGAAGCTTGAATACGGACATAGCATAAACCGGGAGAGATAGGCACACTGATTTAATTAAGATTTCTTTACCTCCCTGGGAAAGGGCCTTTGAGAACCAGCCTTTCAGCCTACCTTAAAGTCTTTCCCAAATGAAGTTAAGCAGTTCTTTCTTTGAACCATTGAAGCACTCCGGCAAGCCTAAATAGACTCTGCCACCTCCTTCTTTCACAATACCAAGGGTGGTTTTGACAGCCTCCTTAACACTGTCATTGATCTTAGAACCAAAGATAATTGATGATTTTTCCAGATTAATGACTTGGCCTGTGATAGGGTCAGGTTTTAATCCTATTCTACTGCAAGTGCACAGTTAAGTGATTGTAGTATATATGGTATCGAATCCACAGAGACTTTGGTCTCGATAGATAAAGAACCGTAGGAATTTAAACTAAGAAGAAAGCAAATTGTAGTAAACTAAATAGCAAAGCAAGAAAGTAAACAAGTAGCAGATTGTTGGTGGTGAAAGCAGTTAATTAAAGGCGCTAAGTCTAGGGTGTTCTCAGGAAATCAGACAAGCAGACAAATCAATCAGTCAGGATCTAATTAAGCACAGTTCTAGAACTCAAATCACGGATATAGAATTAACCAAATCTCTTTGCGAGAATTCTCTAAGTATAAGTGCAGTAATCCAAATTCCTTTGCAATTACTAACAGATTAAACCAGCATTAATTTCAAGTTCGATATGTTCACAATTAAACTAAACCAAATTCCTTTGCGAGAAGTTTAATTGCTCAACCTAAATAGTTCAGATTCTAAACCACACTCTCGTGTTGTGTTTAGCAACATAAGATCTAGATTCTAATTGATCAGGTTGGAACTAGCATTAAACTCAATTTAGATCGAAGAACATTCTATTCATGTGAATCCTTAACTGAATTAAACAAGTCTAGCAAGTCATGAAATCCTTAATGAGAAACCCTAAACCTAACTATGAATCTACTCAGACATGATTGATGAAACAGAAATCATAGAATTAATAGATTGCATATAAGAATTTAAATAGATAAAGGGGTTCGAAATCTTCTCCAAAATAGATGAAATACAGGATTAGATCAGCCCCAAAAACTCTAAAAATTTCTTAGCTCTAAGTATGAAAGCGTATCTAAAATAAACACCAAAATCCTAATTATATAGGCTTAATCTCGGCTGGGGCTTCTTTGTAAATACTGGAAACTTCTGGGCCAAAGTGCAAAATCTTAAATCTTCATTAAACCGCCGAATCGGCCCATCTCGCTAGTGTGTCGATCGACACCAAAGGTGTGTCGATCGATGCATGATCTCAAAATCGGACAGTGAGCTCAATCTCTCGGCCAAACACTCCAAAAATCCCAAAATGCTCCAATATCTCCAATTCTGCTCCAAACCTGATTATACCTGTAATAGACTCTAAAAGAACACAAAAGAACACTAAAACACAATTATATCATGGCATAAAACCGGTAAAAACCATGATATGTCAACTCCCCCACACTTAGCCTTTGCTTGCCCTTAAGCAAAACAGAGAACTAGAATGTAGTGAAGAGGTTTGAAAACTCTTCAGAAACTCTTTTCATCTTAGAAGCAGCAACACTCAGATTACCCTTAGCAAACCACATGAAAGAATCAACCTGCAGACATCAAGACCAACATATACTTCCCCCACACTTTGCAACTGTCCTAAGTAAACTCCACAATCACATTCACGCATTCAAATTCACCCTACTGACTTCTGCAAGTATTTAAGTGCGGTCTCACCTAAGGAGTATCGATCAGAGGCACATGGACTCTTACCTTATCAGCTCTAGACCACCATACTATCTTTCTCTAGTCCCTTTCTTCTCTTTTCCCTTCCTTAGCATTCTGATTTTTCCCCATTGGGTATCATTTTTTTTTTTATCAGTGCTCTTCCCGTTAAGGGGTGTACCTTGGACACATTCCATGGATGCACATGATATGAAAGTTGTAGCTACCATTCCCATGACCACTTCGGAGTTACTAACTCATCCTCAGTTTATTATCTTTTTTTATTTTTATTTTTTTATTTTATGGAAGGGGAGAAGGGAACTAAATAGGACAGGTTTACAGGCTGTGTCAGAACTAACAAGGGAATCCGACACAAAGTATACCAAGCCCTTAGGTGAGAAATCTAAGTCAGTATTAAGGTTAAGTCAGTAAAAGGATCCTCTGATACCTGAAGTGATGTGGGTGTTCTCAGTAGGTTGATCCATGTCTGGGTTTTCTAATAGTCAGAGATAATCTGCAGTTTCATCCCAATGGTTACTTAAGTTCCTACAAGTGCTGCTAATCTTCTAAAAAAATCATTGTTTCTTACTTAAAAGATTTGACTCAATAAAACAAATTTTGAAAAATTTAACTGACTTTAAGAAAACAAAAGAAAGAAGTTAGTAGAACCTCCCCCACACTTAAGACACACTGTCCCCAGTAGTGTCAAGCGAAGGATTGGCAAAAAGAAAGAAAAATTTGTTAAAAGGATTGGTTGAGTTCTGTCGGGTTTTACCTCTGTCGCTCAGGCATCGATCGTTGCACTAGGTGCATCGACCGTTGCTAGGCGATTTTTCGTGTATGATCGATCGTTGCTCAGGACCGCAACGATCGCTGCAATGCGATTTCGGTCGTGTTGTGACGATCGACACAATAGTGTGTCGATCGACGCACTGCGTTTCGTCCGAGACCTGCAAACAAAAACTCACCAAAACCAGAAACAAAACGTAAAATCCTACAAAAACACTAAAGTTAAAATGCAAAAACGAAAACAGTGGGTTGCCTCCCACTCAGCGCTTGTTTAACGTCAATAGCTTGACGCTTCAACTGATTTAGGTAGAGGGTGCATCATCCAGTGGCAGAATCTGACCTTCTGGAATCTCGGCCTTAGCCCAATAATGTTTCACCCTCTGACCATTCACAGTGAATTCATTACCTTCCTTGCCAGTTAGAACGACAGCTCCATATGGACGCACCTCTTTGATTGTGAAAGGACCAGACCACCTTGATTTCAGCTTACCTGGAAACAAATGCAAACGAGAGTTATACAAAAGTACCTGATCATTAGGTTCAAACTGTCTGGAGACAATCTTCTTGTCATGATATGCCTTAGTCCTCTCCTTGTACAGCTTTGAGTTCTCATAGGCAAAATGTCTAATTTCATCCAACTCATTAAGCTGCACTAATCTCCTCTCTGCAGCAGATTTAAGATCAAAGTTCATCTGTTTTACAGCCCATGCTGCTTTGTGCTCAAGCTCTACTGGCAGATGACATGCTTTTCCATATAGCAGATGGAATGGAGTGGTCCCAAGTGGTGTCTTGAATGCTGTCCTGTAAGCCCATAATGCATCATCCAACTTTGCTGCCCAATCTTTCCTTGTCTTTCCAACTGTCTTCTCAAGGATCTCCTTAATCTGCCTGTTAGAAACCTCGACTTGTCCACTAGTCTGAGGGTGATAAGGAGTAGCGACTCGGTGATGAACTCCATGCTTCTCCAGCAGCTTCTCGAAGACCTTATTGATAAAATGAGATCCTCCATCACTAATCACTATACGAGGTACTCCAAATCTGGGGAATATGATGGTTTTAAACAGCTTAATTACCACCGAAGAATCATTGGTTGGACTAGCTAGTGCTTCTACCCACTTAGACACATAATCCACAGCAACCAAGATGAACTTATTCCCATAGGATGAGGGAAAAGGACCCATGAAATCTATGCCCCAGCAATCGAAAACCTCAACTTCCAGGATGAAATTCTGAGGCATCTCATGCTTCTTGCTTATTTTCCCTCTCCTCTGACAGGCATCACACTGAGAGATGAAAGAATGAGTGTCTCTAAACATTGTAGGCCACCAGAAACCTGATTGCAGAACTTTAGACACAGTCTTGAATGTAGCAAAATGTCCAGCATAATCTGATCCATGACAGTGGAAGAGGATGTCTGGAACTTCTGATTCAGCAACGCATCTCCTGTAAAGACCATCTGAACAGTGCTTATAGAGATAAGGCTCATCCCAGTAGTATCTTCTAAGCTCCCTAAAGAACTTTTTCTTTGCATAACCCTTTAAATCATCTGGTTCAGTCTCAGCAGCAAGGTAATTAGCTATATCTGCATACCAGGGTCGATCAGTGGTTGCTACAGCAACAATTTCGAACTCATAATTCCCAATTCTGATACTTAAGGATTCTCGGTTCGTATCAGGTATGCATCGACCGTTGCGTGTGCATGTGTCGATCGTTGCTTCCCCGATACTTGTATCGACCGTTGCCAATGTGGCATCGATCGACACTGTGCGATTGTCCCGACAGTTCTGCAACTCTCTGCCCAAATCCGTCTGAAAAATTGTACCAATCATATTGACGTTTTCCTCAGGCAAATAATCATTGATGGGCACGTCTTCTTCAACCAGCATCCTTGAAAGTGATCAGCAACTCCATTCTCAACACCCTTCTTGTCCCCCACTTCAATGTCAAACTCCTGAAGCAACAGAATCCATCTCAACAATCTTGGCTTAGCATCCTTCTTCTGCATCAGATACTTCAGGGCTGAATGATCAGTGTGAACAATCACCTTGGAGCCAACAAGATAGGGGTGGAATTTCTCAAATGCAAAGACAACATCCAACAGCTCCTTCTACGTGGTTGCATAGTTTCTCTGCGCATCATCTAGTGTCCTACTAGCATAATAGATAGCATGAAGCTTTCTGTCCTTCTTCTGTCTCAGAACAGCTCCTACAGCAAAGTCACTTGCATCACACATAACCTCAAAAGGTAGATCCCAATCTGGTGGCTGAACAATTGGAGCACTCACTAATGCCTGCTTGATCTGTTCAAATGCAGTCTGACAGTCTGCATTGAACTCAAATTTGGTATCCTTACACAGCAAAGCAGTTAGTGGCCTAGCAATCTTACTGAAGTCTTTGATGAAACGTCTATAGAAGCCAGCATGTCCAAGAAAGATTCTTATAAACTCAACAGAATCAGGCGCCTGAAGGTTGGTCATTACCTCAATCTTAGCGCGGTCCACTTCGATCCCTGCTTCAGATACTTTATGTCCAAGAACAATACCATCTCTGACCATGAAGTGGCATTTTTCCCAGTTAAGGACCAAGTGCTTCTCTTCGCATCTAGTCAGCACCTTGCACAGATTATCTAAACATTCATTATAAGAAGATCCATAGACTGAGAAGTCATCCACGAATACTTCCATAAAGTCCTCAATCATATCAGTGAATATGGACATCATGCATCTCTGGAAGGTGGCAGGAGCATTACAAAGTCCAAAAGGCATCCTACGGTAAGCAAATGTGCCATATGGACAAGTGAAAGTGGTCTTTCCCTGATCTTCTGGGTAGATAGGAATCTGAAAGAAACCTGAGTATCCATCGAGGAAGCAGTAGTAAGGATGATTAGCTAACCTCTCCAACATCTGATCAATAAAGGGCAAGGGAAAGTGATCCTTCCTGGTTGCAGCATTCAGCTTCCTGTAATCTATGCACATCCTGTGTCCCGTTACAGTCCTAGTGGGGATCAACTCATTCTTTTCATTCTTCACAACTGTAACTCCACCCTTTTTAGGCACTACATGGACTGGACTTACCCAATCACTGTCTGAAATAGGATAGATAATCCCAGCATCCAGGAGTTTCATAATCTCTTTCTTAACCACTTCCTGTAGATTAGGATTAAGCCTTCTCTGATGCTCAACAGATGTCTTAGACTCATCCTCAAGATGTATCCGATGCATGCACAGCTCTGGTGAGATACCTGAAATGTCATCAAGAGAATAGCCAAGAGCTTTGCGATGCTTGCGCAGCTTGCTTAGCAGTAAAGTGAGCTCTGCGTTGTTCAGACTAGCATTGACAATCACTGGATAAGTTGAATTCGGTCCAAGAAATGCGTACCTTAGCCCGGATGGAAGTTGTTTCAGCTCTATTTTCGGAGCTTTATCCTCGGCCCAGTCTCTGTCGACTTGCAACGACCGATGCTTAGTTGGTGTCGATCGTTGCATTGTCGCGTCAGACACTTCCACTTTCATCGCCACTTCAACCGAATCCATCAGTCTTGCATAGCACATTGCTGGCTCGTCCTGCAGGTACTCCAGCTCCAATATAGAGCTCAGTAAAGCTCTTTCTAGTGGATCTTCAGCATGTGACTTGTGAAAGTACTCTGCAGCCAAATCACCTAATGTGTCAACATAAAAGGTCTGTCCGTCGATGGTTGGTCTCTTTGCCAGATTGTCCATATCAAAACTCATCTTCAGATCACCCACATTCAGAACTATTCTACCTCCTTGACAGTCAATCATCGCACCAGCTGTAGCTAAGAAAGGCCTACCTAAAATTAGTGGATCCTTTGGTTCCTCTCCATACTGCAGAACCACAAAGTCAGTAGGAATCACACATTGGCCAATCATTATGGGCACATCCTCCAATAATCCTTCGGGAATCCTGATTGTTCTATCTGCCAAAACCAGTGATATCCTAGTGGGTATAAAGTCAGTCATCCCGAGCCTCTTAGCAACTGAGAAAGGCATAAGATTCACACTGGAACCAAGATCACATAGAGACCTTTCGAATCTCTCCCTGTAGATAGCACAGTCTAGTACAAAGCTTCCTGGATCTTTTAACTTCTCAGGAATTCTGCCCTGAATCACTGCACTACACACCTCATTGATCATCATTACACTCTCCTCGTCAGACCACTTCCCAGCAATCATATCCTTAAGACATCTTCTCATCACAGGAGAGGTTTCCATGGAGTCAATCAAAGGCACTTCTACTTTCACCTTCTTAATGAACTCCTTGCACTTAGCATACTGCCTATCGTTTTTAGCCTTTCTGGGATTCTTGGGATAAGGTATCTTAGGCTTGTAAACCCTCTCGGTCGACTGTTTCGGTTTCTCTGGTTTTGAACTCTCTGCAGTCGCCTTGCATCGACCGTCACTGGAGTTGTGTCGATCGTTGCTGGGTGACTTGACAGTTTCTTCGTTATCGCTTTGCATCGACCGTTGCTTGGTGGCGTCGATCGATGCATTGCGAATGTCACGGATCCCATCTTCCAATTCTTCAATTTCCACGAGTTCCTCAACACTTAACTGCCTTTTCTGGCCAGGTAACAACTCCTTACCACTTCTCAATGTCACTGCATTGCATTGGTACTTGGGATTATCATCAGTTCGCCCTGGGAGATATCCATCTTCCCTCTGAGCATATCCAGCAGTTCTTGCAACCTTAGCATCAAGCTCCTTCAGATGTGCGCTCAGGTATTCAAATTTTCCACTCAGCTCCTCGTAGACTGTATCTATCTTCTTGTCGAAGTCTGCAGCACTCTTAGTCTGACTCTCCAGCAGCTGTTTCATCATTGCCTCCATCTTACTCCCATGAGCAGTGGCTGCAGGAGGAGTTTGATAAGATGAAGATCCATAGGTTCTCTGAGTACCTTGTCCAAAAGGCTTCTGAAAACCACTTGTCTGTCCAAAGGAGTTCTGATTGCCTGTAAAGGCACTCTTCTGTCCTCCATTGAAGAATCTGTTTCCCTGCTGATTACCAAATCTGTTACCTTGGAAACCAGATCCTCCAATGTAATTCACATCTTCTTCCTGAGTGTCCTCCTCAGTCTGAATTACCTCTACATCTTGAGCAAAGTGGACAGCCTTCTTACCAGCCAGGAGATTGCAAATTGTGTTCAGCTTAGATCTAAATTCAGCAATCTCTGAATTCTCTACACTTCCACCAGATTTCTTCCTCCTCTCGTCCATAGTCTTGCAACTGTTGCTGCTCACTAAGTTCTCAATCAACTGCTTAGCTTGTGCAGGAGTCCTAGTGTTGAAGTTTGCATTACTGGAGTTATCCAGCGCAGACTGATACGGCAGATCTATGCCTCTGAAGAAAATACCTAGCAATGTGACCTCAGTGAATCCATGGTGTGGGCAGTCACGCTGGTACTTCTTGAATCTCATCCAGGCAGTCTTAAGAGGCTCCACAGGTCCTTGGGAAAATGTGAGTATGTCCTGTCTGGACTGATCGGAACGCGCATCATCATAGAAGTGACGCAGGAACTCACTCTTCAGGGCTGCCCAAGTATCAAACTGCCCAGGTGGCAGTTGCTTCAGCCATGCAACAGCGTCTCCAGCGAGACTGTATGGAAAGAGATTAAGAAACAGATAATCCTGGCAAACTCCATCATACTTCATGCCAGTGATTATATCCTCAAACTGATCAATGTGATCCATAGGCTGCTCCGTAGGATGACCATGGAAGGCATTCTGTCTCATCAGCGAGTAGTAGATGGTTTTGATCTCAAAATCATTCCTCTCAAAACCAGGCATCACAAGAGCTGACCGGTTTGCATGAAACTCATCCGGTCTGTTGTAGTCAGCTAAAGTCCTCTCATGGACAACCATCTGTCTATTTTGGGCCGGTCTTTGACCTTGGTTCTGCTCCTGTTGCGGTTGCTCAGGAGGATCAGGGATTACATTCCCTTCAGCGTCAATCCGATGCCCAGCAGCATTATACGGATTGTTGTCTCGGTCCCTCAGGGTACCTTGAGCATCAGGCATAATGATTACCTTCTGTACCACCATCCTTGCTCTTCTTTCTCTTCTGTTAGTTCTCTCTAGACGTCCAAGTTCTTCAAGTCCGAGATTAACGAGGTTCAAGTTCTGATTACTTCGAGTTTCACGTATCTGTATGAACTGTCTGTAACCGTCAAGCAACGATCAATGCTATCAGTGCAACGATCGATTCAATCTCAGAATCGCCTATAGACGATCGACACAATAGTGCAACGATCGACGCAAAGCGAAATCGGTACCTGCGACAGAGAGAAAACAGAGAAAAATTTAGTAACTTAAAAAAATAAAAACAAAACGAAACAAAAATAAAAAAATCCTAGTAAAAACCTTAAGTTCGATCCTATCGAAGACTCTAAGAGTCCCCGGCAACGGCGCCAAAAACTTGATAGGGTCAGGTTTTAATCCTATTCTACTGCAAGTGCACAGTTAAGTGATTGTAGTATATAGGGTATCGAATCCACAGAGACTCTGGTCTCGATAGATAAAGAACCGTAGGAATTTAAACTAAGAAGAAAGCAAATTGTAGTAAACTAAATAGCAAAGCAAGAAAGTAAACAAGTAGCAGATTGTTGGTGGTGAAAGCAGTTAATTAAAGGCGCTAAGTCTAGGGTGTTCTCAGGAAATCAGACAAGCAGACAAATCAATCAGTCAGGATCTAATTAAGCACAGTTCTAGAACTCAAATCACGGATATAGAATTAACCAAATCTCTTTGCGAGAATTCTCTAAGTATAAGTGCAGTAATCCAAATTCCTTTGCAATTACTAACAGATTAAACCAGCATTAATTTCAAGTTCGATATGTTCACAATTAAACTAAACCAAATTCCTTTTCGAGAAGTTTAATTGCTCAACCTAAATAGTTCAGATTCTAAACCACACTCTCGTGTTGTATTTAGCAACCTAAGATCTAGATTCTAATTGATCAGGTTGGAACTAGCATTAAACTCAATTTAGATCGAAGAACATTCTATTCATGTGAATCCTTAACTGAATTAAACAAGTCTAGCCAGTCATGAAATCCTTAATGAGAAACCCTAAACCTAACTATGAATCTACTCAGACATGATTGATGAAACAGAAATCATAGAATTAATAGATTGCATATAAGAATTTAAATAGATAAAGGGGTTCGAAATCTTCTCCAAAATAGATGAAATACAGGATTAGATCAGCCCCAAAAACTCTAAAAATCTCTTAGCTCTAATTATGAAAGCGTATATAAAATAAACACCAAAATCCTAATTATATAGGCTTAATCTCGGCTGGGGCTTCTTTATAAATACTGGAAACTTCTGGGCCAAAGTGCAAAATCTTAAATCTTCATTAAACCGCCGAATCGGCCCATCTCGCTAGTGTGTCGATCGACACCAAAGGTGTGTCGATCGATGCATGATCTCAAAATCGGACAGTGAGCTCAATCTCTCGGCCAAACACTCCAAAAATCCCAAAATGCTCCAATATCTCCAATTCTGCTCCAAACCTGATTATACCTGTAATAGACTCTAAAAGAACACAAAAGAACACGAAAACACAATTATATCATGGCATAAAACCGGTAAAAACCATGATATGTCAGCCTGACGCCTCTCTGTATAGCCTAAGACATCTTACAATCTCTGCACTTTCTTATACAGTTGCTTGACACATCAATAGACTATCGTCCGCAAAGAGGAGATGATGAACTGATGGACAAGAGGCATTGAGTTTAATACCATGGATTCGACCTTTATCTTCTGCAGTGTTGAGGCAGCTTACTAGAGCTTCAACACATAAGATGAAGAGGAAAGGAGAGAGAGGGTCCCTTGTCTAATCCCTCTTTCCGGCTTTATAAAACCATAGGACCGGCCATTGAGCAGGACATAGTATGTGACCGATGAGACACAAGCCATGATCCATCGAATCCATATGCAATCAAAATTCATCTTCTCCATCAAGGTCTCTAGGAAGCATCATTCAACTCTATCGTAAGCCTTAGACATGTAAGTCTTTACTCCCATAAACGTATCAGAAACCTTCTCTTTAGTCCTCAAGCCATGAACCATCTCGTGTGGTATAATTACATTGTCTGTGATCAACCTTCCAGAGACAAAGGCACCTTGTGTGTCAGAGATGAGACTAGGGAGGACCTGTTTAAGGCGAGAGCATAGTATCTTCGATATGATTTTATAGTGCACCGAACACAAGCTGATGGGTCTCATGTCTTTCATTTCCGACGGGTTTGGGACCTTGGGAAGCAGACTTAACTGGGTGTGGTTCCATCCTGGTGGTAAGATACCAAAGAAGTTTTTGATCTCCTCCGTGACTTTCGGCCCTACGATATCCCAAAAATTCTTGTAGAAAACACATGTCAGTCCGTCCTCACCCGGGGCACTGCTTCCTTTAACACTAAACGCAGCATGTTTAATCTCATCATCTGAGATCGGAGAGGTTAATGCTTCATTCATGACAGGGGTAACTCTTCCGGTGAAACCGTCAAAGAGAGACTCCAAGTCAAAGGGATTAGTGCTCATGATAAGATCCCGGAAGTACTCCACAGCGACATGTCCCTTGGAACCTTCTGAAAATATCTCCTCACCATTTTCATTCTTGAGCATGATCACTTTATTTTTAATCTTCCTTCCTTTTACACTGTTTTGGAAAAAATGGTGTGTTTTTGTCTCCAGCTTTTAGCCACTGTTCCTGATATCTTTGGCGCCAAAACCTTTCTTCCTCGTTATAGGCTTTAGCGAGCTCAGATCGCAGTTGACGCATAACGGTTTGCCTTGGAGCTAGTTTAGTCACTTCCTGCTCTAAGGACTGTCGAAGGCAGGTTATCTTATCTCTAGAATTGAGATTGGATGATCGCTTCCATTTAGAGAGTTCTTTACGACAGCCTGCTATACGCTCCACCAAAGGTATATCATCGTCCATATGATTACCAAGCCATCCCTTTTTCACAGCTTCTTCCACCCCTGGCTTACCTACCATTCGTTTATCAAAGTAGAATCTCCCACGCCCTTGATCTTCTGGTTCCCATGCAAAGCTTAACTTAATAGGGCGATGATCAGATGCCCATAAGTCCAAATACTCAGCTTTACCCCGAGGAAAGAGTCTGAACCAGTTGTCGTTTCTGAAGCTTCTATCCAACCGACATTGGACCAAAACTATATCACGCCATCCTGCCCAAGAAAAGAAGTTTCCAGCAAAACTCATTTCTTTTATCTTACATTCCTCAGCCATTTGTCTGAAGTTCCAGAAAGTCGATTCATGTCTTACCGCACCACCCAACTTTTCAGTGTTATTCATCAATTCGTTGAAATCTCCCACTAGTAACCATGGATCATTTCTTGATAAACCAATAAGAGTAAGTTGGTCCCAAACTCTCTGCCTTCTTTCACGGACAGGGTCTCCATAGACACAAGAGATAAAGAAGGACAGAGAACCAAGTTTGACATGTAAATCAATCACCCGTTTGTTCTTAGACACCACTTCCTCCTCGTAGCTCTTCTTCCACATTACCGCTAAGCCACTACTTAGACCTTCCGGCTCAACAGTAACCAAATTGTTGTAACCCAAACTTAAATGTAACTCATGCAAATAACTGAATCTTTGTTTTGTTTCCATTAAAAACATAAAATCCGGAAAAAACTTTTTACATAGTTCCCGGAGGTGTTGAACTGTCTCAGTGCTTCCTGCTCCTTGACAGTTCCAGCTCATAAGACTCATTTGGATGGCCGGCCCTGGCCTAAAGCCCAACAAGCAAGGGCTTTAGGCGCCAAATTATTATAAATTATTTAGGGCAGCAATTTATTAAAATCGTCTCGTTGGTCAGTGGTTAAAGCGTTGTTGGGATAGTGTCCTGAAATCACACTTGTACTCACTCCTGATGATAGTTGTGTGTCGAGATCAGACATTCGTACAATACTGGGCGGTTGCAATGTTTTGCTAGAAGCCTCTTGCAGTCTGTAAGTTGTACACTTACTACCAGTATTATATGATCCTATAGGGTCACACAACTAAGCAAACTGGAAGCTACGACATGGGAATGATCATTATGGTAATGATCATATTAATGTGCATTGGATGCGCATTATAATCGATATAATGGTGTTGTGTCGATCGACACAGCTTGTGTGTCAGTCGACACAGTTCGGAATTTCCAAAAGAGCTTTTCGGGTTGGGACTTAATTAAGTCTGGCTCGTTAAGCATGTTTAGGTCGAATAAAACTCGAGAGTTTCGACCTAAACAGTAAGCCGTCTACTTTTCTTGATAGAAACAGTAGACACACCAGAGAGATTCGAATCCCGTGGATCCGGCACTAGCATCCCATTTCCAGCGAGCGTGCGTGTGTATCTGGTAGAGGCAAGGCATCTGCGTTGCTCCACTGATCTCGTTCACCATCTTCATTCCGCGGCCAGAAAGGTAAGAACGAGGTTGGTTTTTCAATCAATATATCAAACCCTAGATCCTAGGAGATCCAACAGTGGTATCAGAGCCATGTTAGGGTTTAGCTATTGAATCTGGTGTAATTAATTCGAAACTTGTGGTTTTTGAATTGTTAAAATTGCCTGCTAAATTGTTTTTCTTGTGTAAATCTCGGATTGTATGCATGTTGAAAAAACGATGAACTGTTGAAATCGCACTGTGTCGATCGACACAAAGCGTGTGTCGGTCGACACGCCGCGAAATAACACGTAAAATTTTAGGGTTTGTCACAGAGTGTCGATCGACACAAAGCGTGTGTCGGTCGAAACAGAGCGAAAACTCGCAATAAAATTTAGGGTTTGTCGCAAAGTGTCGATCGACACAAAGCGTGTGTCGGTCGACACAAAGCGAAAATCCACAAATAATTTTAGGGTTTCGATCTGAGATCGAGTACCCGTATTCCTGCTGTGTCGATCGATACACTGGGTGTGTCGGTCGACACATGCAAAGCGGATAGATCGGTTCAATTGGATTGGACCGGTTATCTCACTCGGTTAATTTTAATTAACCAATTGGTTCTGGTTTGGTAATGTCGATCGACACACAGTGTGTAACGATCGACATGGACCATTAAACCGAACCGGTTCAATTAGATTGAATCGGTTAAGTAAATTCGATCCGGTTTGACCGGTTATCGAAGACTGGTTTAATTATGGTTGCGTCGACCGATGCCAATGGTTGGCGTCGATCGACACAACATTCGCAGATATACTGGTTGGACCACAAATTTGCATATACCAGAACAGTTTAATCCTAAAAGTCTAGATGAACCTAAAACTAATAAAACTGAATGTTTTAAATAATCTAATAAATTCTTGGATGTATATTGGATATGCATCAAGATGAAACGGTTCCTTTCCTCAACTAAATATCAAGTGATCTTGATGTCTTGCCCGATCTTGTCTACTGTCAAGACTCGTGTCGTTTGTTGGATATTCTTGGAGTCCTTGATATCCACTGCAACATGAGTAAGGCAGGTGGTCATTGACAGACTTGCAGTGCAACTGTCAGTGATCGCTAGACAGAAAAAGATTGGTTTTACTTGACTGGGCTAACGGAAGTTCTGGGCCCAGAGACATCAGAGTGGATTGGATATAGTTTGTCTTATCCACGACCAAGAGTTGTACTGAGTACAATTAGCAATGATTTGCTTACCTAGATAACTAAAGTTTGAGTAACGGCGAGTCGCCCACTCGAATTTTAGTAATCTGAGGATCTTGGCTCATTGTATTCATCTGAGGAAACATAATTTTGAATACAATGCGAGTTTTCTTATTAGATAAGAACTCTCATTTCTTGAGCATTATAACTAAAATCTACCTCTTTTGAATTACAGCTATGTCTGTCTCAAATCATATCAACACTTTCTCACTAAGATCCGTCCTTGAGAAGGACAAGCTAAATGGATCTAATTTCTTGGAATGGTATCGGAACCTGAGAATAGTTCTCAGGCAGGAGAACAAGGAATATGTCCTTGAAAGAGTTCTCCCCGAGAGGCCACGTTCCAATGCTCCGCAGACAGAAAAGAATGCTTGGGATAAGCATTCAACGGATGTCAAAGATGTTAATTGTCTAATGCTGGTGACTATGAACTCTGAGCTGCAGAAGCAATATGAGAACGTATTGTCACCCATTGAGATGATTAACAGCCTGAAAGCTTTGTTTCTGGAGCAAGCTCGCACAGAGAGATACCAGACGGTTAAATCTCTCATGGATTGCAAGCTGGCTAAGGACAGTCCAGTAAGTCCTCATGTCCTTAAAATGATGGGTTACATTGATAACCTGGGGAAACTGGACTGTGCCATTAGCCAGGAGCTAGCCACTGACATGATTCTGCAGTCTTTGCCGTCGTGTTTTGATCAGTTCATCATGAACTACAACATGCAAAACATGACTAAGACATTGACTGAGTTGCACGGTATGCTGAAGACAGCAGAACCGAATCTCAAGAAGGCTACTCCCAGTGTCCTGATGGTACAAGGGGGTAAAAGGTTTAAAAAACCAAAGAAGGGTAAGGGTAAGGCCCAGGTTGTCCAGGCTGAAAGTCAGGACAAGCCCATGCCGAAGCCCAAATCCGGGCCTTCTCCTGAGGATAAGTGCAACTACTGCAAGCAGTTGGGGCATTGGAAGAAAGACTGCAAGAAGTTCATGGAAGATTACAAGAAGCTGAAGAAGACGTATGATGCGTCTGACTCAGGTATTTATATTATCGAACTTAATGTTATGTCTTCTAGTCCTACTTCGTGGGTATTGGATACCGGCTGCGGTGCTCATATTTGTACAAATGTGCAGGCACTAAGAAACAGTAGGACGCTGAAGAAAGGACAAGTGGAGCTACGGGTCGGGAATGGAGCTAAGGTTGCTGCACTGGCCGTAGGCACCTACGAGTTGTCCTTACCGTCGGGCATGGTTTTAATTTTAAATAATTGCTACTTTGTACCTGCGATAAGCAGAAACATAATTTCAGTTTCCGTTTTAGATTTGGAAGGTTTTGATTTTGCTGTTAAGAATAAAGTTTGTTCTTTTAATCGTGATGGTACGTTTTATGGTAGCGCCCCATTAGATAATGGGTTATATGTTTTAAACCAAGAAATGCCTGTCTATAACATAAATACAAAGCGGTTTAAGTCCAATGACGAAAACCCGACTTTCTTATGGCATTGTCGTTTGGGCCATATCAATGAGAAACGCATCCAAGGGCTCCATCGAAATGGGCTTTTGGGCTCATTTGATTTTGAATCATGTGAGAAATGCGAATCTTGTTTGATGGGCAAGATGGCTAGAGCCCCTTTCAACAAACCAAATGAAAGGGCCAGTGACTTACTGGGCCTTGTTCATACTGATGTATGTGGGCCGATGAGTACTGTTGCCAGAGGAAATTACAAGTACTTCATTACCTTCACTGATGATTTCAGTAGGAATGGCTATGTCTATTTGATGAGACACAAGTCAGAATCCTTTGATAGATTCAAGGAATTCAAGAATGAAGTACAGAACCAGCTTGGCAAAAGTATCAAAGTTCTGCGATCGGATCGCGGAGGAGAATACTTGAGTCAAGAGTTCAGCGACTATCTAAGCGAGTGTGGAATTATTTCACAACTCACTCCTCCTGGTACACCCCAATGGAATGGAGTGCCAGATAGGAGGAATCGAACCTTATTAGATATGGTTCGGTCCATGATGAGTCATTCAAATCTTCCATTATCCTTTTGGGGATACGCTCTAGAAACGTCTGCGTTTACACTAAATAGGGTACCATCTAAATCAGTGGAAAAGACACCACATGAATTGTGGACTGGGAATGTTCCTAGTCTGTCTTTCCTAAGGATTTGGGGTTGTGAAGCTTATGTCAAACGTCTAATCTCTGACAAGCTTGCACCCAAATCAGATAAATGCTACTTCGTTGGTTATCCTAGGGAAACCAAGGCATACTACTTTTACAACCAATCCGAGAACAAAGTATTTGTTGCTCGGGACTGTTCTTTTCTTGAGAGGGAGTTTCTCTCTAAGAAAAACAGTGGGAGTAAAGTACATCTTGAAGAAATTCAAGATGCACAGGAAACTGCTCAACCTGCTGAGGAAGAGCAGCAGCTGGATCCACAGAGTTCTGTGGAACCGGCGCCTGTGGAGCCTGAAGTTCGCAGATCCGGAAGGATCCGTCACGAACCCGAGAGATACTATGGATTTCTCGTGACCAATTCAAATGATCTGATGATCATTGATAGTGACGAACCAGCGACCTTCGCGGAAGAAATGATGGACCCAGACTCCGAAAAGTGGCTTGGAGCCTCTAAATCCGAAATGGGATCCATGTCAGAAAACCAAGTATGGTCCTTGGTCGATTTACCTAATGGTGCAAAAGCCATTGAGTGTAAATGGATCTTCAAGAAGAAGATTGACGTGGATGGCAATGTACAGATTTACAAAGCGAGGTTGGTGGCCAAAGGTTTCAAGCAAATTCATGGTATTGACTATGATGAAACCTATTCCCCAGTCGCTATGCTTAAATCCATTCGGATTCTTATAGCGATTGCCGCTCATTATGATTATGAGATTTGGCAAATGGATGTCAAAACCGCATTCCTGAATGGTATTCTGGAAGAGGATGTGTATATGACACAACCTGAAGGTTTTGTCGATCCTAAGAACGCTGGGAAAGTATGCAAGCTTCATAAATCCATTTATGGATTGAAGCAAGCATCACGGAGTTGGAATCTTCGTTTTGATGAAGCAGTAAAACAATTTGGTTTAATCAAGAACGAAGAAGAACCATGTGTTTACAAGAAGACTAGTGGGAGCAAAATTGTGTTTCTTGTACTGTATGTCGATGACATACTCCTCCTCGGTAATGACGTTCCGTTGCTTCAGTCTGTTAAGACCTGGCTCGGAAGTTGTTTTTCCATGAAAGACATGGGAGAAGCCGCGTATATTCTTGGAATCAGAATCTACAGAGATAGAGTGAACAGGCTGATTGGATTGTGCCAGGACACTTATATTGATAAGGTACTGCACAGATTCAGGATGCATGATTCCAAGAAGGGCTTCATACCGATGTCTCATGGCACTAGTCTCAGCAAGAAGCAGTGTCCGGCGACACCTGCTGAGCGAGAACGCATGAATAGGATTCCTTATGCTTCTGCAATAGGATCTATTATGTATGCCATGTTCTGCACTCGTCCAGATGTAGCTTACGCGTTAAGCATGACGAGTAGATACCAATCTGATCCAGGTGAAGTTCACTGGACAGCTGTCAAGAATATTCTCAAGTATTTGAGACATACTAAGGATAAATTCCTGGTGTATGGAGGAAGTGAAGAACTTGTGGTGAATGGATTCACCGATGCGAGTTTTCAGACGGACAGAGACGATTTCCGATCACAATCTGGATATGTCTTCTGTCTAAATGGCGGTGCAGTGAGCTGGAAGAGCTCTAAGCAGAATACCGTAGCTAATTCCACAACGGAAGCTGAATATGTTGCTGCTTCAGAAGCGGCAAAGGAAGCTGTTTGGATTAAGAAGTTCATGACTGAGCTTGGTGTGGTTCCTAGTATCTTGGAGCCAGTGGCTTTATGTGTGACAACAATGGAGCCATTGCTCAGGCGAAAGAACCCAGGTCACACCAGAAGTACAAACACGTTGAAAGGAGATATCACCTGATTCGTGATATCGTCAATAGAGGTGATGTGAAGATCAGCCGAGTTCCGACAGACGAGAATGTCGCTGATCCTCTAACCAAGTCACTCCCAAGGCCTAAGCATGAGAGTCATACGACAGCTGTAGGCATTAGAGATCTAAAGATGTAATCTTGATTCTAGTGGGAGTTTTAGTTTTATTTTAGTTATAATAAGATGGTCTTGTAAACATTCTTTTGGAAATGTTTAATGAAATTTGATTTCAGCATTATTTATTGTGATCTAAATAATGGTCCCAAAATAAGTTTATGACATATTATAGGTCATCAAGTTGAGGACTTGATCATGAAACCCTGTAAGTTAAATATGACATAAATTATGTTTAGTCCCTGGTCGAGGTTGTCAAAGTGGGACACTGACAACCGTGAGAGACTAGATTGTGAGGTGACTGTTGGCTAAGTTTCATGGAGCCAATGATATGATTATCACAGTCAGTCACATAGATATATGTTAGTGAACATATGATCGGACATGACCCGCTAATGAGAAGTCTACAAGATAGTTATATCTGTGTCATAAGAGGTTCTCATTACGACTATAGAGTATAGTCCTTAGACCTGAGTTCATCATGCTTTCTTGCATATGAATTGGTACACTTTGACTTTGTCAAACGTCGACCCGTAACTGGCGACTATAACGACACTGTTCAAGTATATCATGAAGTGTGCGTTGAAACAGGGATGGAACAAGATGGGATTTGTCCCTCCTGTATAACAGGAGATAAATATCTCAAGGCCTATCGAAGATTGAATACTGAGAGAATGTGTGGCCGCACTCAAACGAACTGTAGTTCAGTTGTTTGTAATGTTTCAGTATGAGATCAGGAGTTCGATAAACACGATGTTGGCTTAATAAGGATGACACCAATCTTGCCTTATGCCAAATCGAGATATAGAGACAAAAGGATTATAGGAATAGATGATTCCAGTACAAGTGGGAGTTTGTTGGGATAGTGTCCTGAAATCACACTTGTACTCACACCTGATGATAGTTGTGTGTCGAGATCAGACATTCGTATAATACTGGGCGGTTGCAATGTTTTGCTAGAAGCCTCTTGCAGTCTGTAAGTTGTACACTTACTACCAGTATTATATGATCCTATAGGGTCACACACCTAAGCAAACTGGAAGCTACAACATGGGAATGATCATTATGGTAATGATCATATTAATGTGCATTGGATGCGCATTATAATCGATATAATGGTGTTGTGTCGATCGACACAGCTTGTGTGTCGGTCGACACAGTTCGGAATTTCCGAAAGAGCTTTTTGGGTTGGGACTTAATTAAGTCTGGCCCGTTAAGCATGTTTAGGTCGAATAAAACTCGAGAGTTTCGACCTACACAGTAAGCCGTCCACTTTTCTTGATAGAAACAGTAGACACACCAGAGAGATTCGAATCCCGTGGATCCGGCACTAGCATCCCGTTTCCAGCGAGCGTGCGTGTGTATCTGGTAGAGGCAAGGCATCTGCGTTGCTCCACTGATCTCGTTCACCATCTTCATTCCGCTGCCAGAAAGGTAAGAACGAGGTTGGTTTTTCAATCAATATATCAAACCCTAGATCCTAGGAGATCCAACAAGCGTATGTTCTAACTGAGTGGTAGCGGGTTCGAAGCTTTATTGGGGCAAATTTTTTTTTTTTCTGTTTGCTTTAGGTGTCAATATTCATTGGGCCGGGCCTGATTCTATATCAAATATTCATGTTCGATTTTGAGAGATTAAGCTTGAGAGATTAGAGAGAAGAGAGAGTTTGCACAAGAGAAAATGGGGAGAATGATTTTCCAAAGTCTTAGTTTCATTCATTGGTGGCTACAAGACTTAAGTAGACATACAATTAGGGTTTGCATTTCAAAATAAGCTTTTAGGGAGAAAAGAAAACCATTTGGATTTGAATTAGGTTTCTAAGGAAAGCTATGACTAGTCTGCCTGTGTCTATGTTGGTGACACAAGATTTTCCCGAACACCTGTGTATGTGTCTGTGTCTGTGTCGGTGACTGTGTTTTAAAAATCGTGCCATGGCACCGCCATGGCTGTCTATGGCGCATGGCGACGCGTTCAATGGTGTACAGAAGCTATCTACGTCGGTAAAACAAAGATTCCCGGAAGCTCGGATTACCCTAACGACGACGGAATATTCTCGGCAACAAAGGGAAACATCATGATCGACTCGGGAAAAACATTCACTACAAGAAATAAGGGCAATGATAGCACACGAATATCGCTATAATAGATGTATAATAGCGCTTTCATAAATGCTATTACAGCCGGAGCTATAATAGACCCCCCCCCCCCCCCATACAATAGCGTTTTTTTATAAGCTATTATATGTTTTACTTTTATAGCGTAAACTTTGGTGCTATAATATTCACTATCATAACTAATCATTTACGCTATATATTTTTTAAATATAGCGTTATATGGATGCTGTCTTACATTTTATTATAGCTATTTCGTAATGCTGTTAGATTTCTTATTGTAGCTTTTTTGTGATGCTATCATAAATTTGATGGCCAATGACGAAATTTTTTAGAACATACCCTGATTTAATTTTTACAAATCATATATTTAATATTTACAAATCATAAATAATCCAAACAATCCATAAAATCATTAACATATCCAAAAGATGGTTCAAATACAACATTCCATGTCCTAAACAAGCATTCCATGTCTTGATTAAACATTCCAAGTACATGTTACATAAGAAAACATGACAAGCATGACAAGCATTCCATTGTCTTACACAAAATATAATCAACACCGGACCAAAAGTACTTCATTCCTTCCATTCCTAGAAACTAAAACAACATCGGACCAAGTTCTTCAATCCCTGCAAAATCGAGTAAACCACAATTATATATAATGCCTTAAAACCATAGTTATCCCCATATAAAAACACTTACCTCTGATTTGGTAAAGTCAGCAGATGATGACTTTGTCTTCAGGCCATGCAATAGCTGAACCAAGTGCATCTTCCATGTACTCAATTTATGATGTAGTTCTCCAAACTGCTGTATCTTTCACCTTTACAACATCTACCCAAACTTTTACTGCGTGATGTCCCAAGGGTACAAAGTGGACTTTTTGCTCTGGATTGTTTGATGACCAACGTCCTTCGGCAACTACTCGTTTCTTGCCGCTAATATCCATCAGTTTACATGGCTGGTTTTCTTTCACAACTTTGTCCTGATTATTACGCTGCCATAAAAAACAATAAAATCATTTAACACCACAATGTACTTAAAATGACCAATAACTCATAAACACAACAAATCAAAATTGTAAGAGTTTACCTGAGATCTTCGGAGAGGAGATAGAGCTGTAGACAATAGGAGATTTCTCACGCGCAGATGCATCTTTGGTTGTGTCAAAGACAACTTTGTTGGCAGGCCACGCTATGAAAGAATTCAAAGCTTCCTCCATACTTTTTGATTCTGAGGTTGGCCTCCACAGGAATGTTTCAGGATGCATTACTTCATCCACAAAAACTTTAATAGCATTCGGTCCCAAAGGTAGTCCATTAACCAATGCCTTGGGATCTCGACTCTGCCAACGGCCTTCAGCAACAACAACGTCTTCATTTCCAGCCCAATCCATTAGTGTGCATCTATTCATAGATACGGTCACTGAGCTCTGTGAAACAAATGAATAAACTTAGATCTTACCAGTTTGGATTATAATAAGATGAAGAATGCAAACACAAGTAATCAATTAGAAGTTCCTTGAGTAAGAAATTAATACCTTCGGTACGATGTCTTCTTCTTCAGGTTCTTTGTCCAAGATAACACAACTAGAAGCTGGCCATGCAATGATTTCTCCTACAGCTGCCTCAATGGTGAACATGTTAGGTACTGGCCTCCAAAGAAAGGCATCTAGTTTCAAACTTGTTTCAACCAAGACTTTAACAGAATTTGGCCCCAATGGAATGTTGTTCACAAAGTCCTCAGGATCAGATGAAAGTAGACGACCCTCAGCAACATGGACATCACTACCAGACCAATCAACTAAAACACATTGAGGAAGTGATCTTTTGTTTACACTCTACAAAATATTGGTTAGATAATTAAATCTGTCAGTATTCACAGCTGAAATAAATCATAATCTTAACTTAGGAATCTGAACCAAATTACTTACTCTTAGGGCTGAATTTTCACCAACTTCAGCGTCTTGTTTCTGTAACATAACAAAACGAAACATGTTAGATTATCAGGTGGTATGTGTCGCATAAAAACTCAACAACTAATTAAATTGGTCGAGTGTGTCTTACATGGTTCTGCATTTTAGCAATTACACCTTCTAGTTGTTGTACCTTTTGCTGCAACTCATACTGTTTTTCTTGCATCTGATTCATACACTGGTTCTTGAGTTGGAAACAGTTTATTTTTGCCATAATCATACCTCGTTCCATTGCCCTTAGACGTCCAGGATTATCTGGGCCTAAAATTTGGGACAGTAGATCATCTTTAGAATTTGTTGATAGTGCAGAAGGATCACCACTGCCAATTTCAGCTGCTTTTCTCTGATAATCAAGAAACCAATATATTAATCTGTTCAATACAGAAATCAAAATCCATAAATCATGTGGAAAAAATCAGAACTTACAATCGTTTCAGCGGCATTAGTATTGACTGGCGTACCATCTTTTTTTATACGCGACTTCACCCAGACTTTGAGTCTCGTCACTTTAGACGGTTCTTCGCTCTCTTTTTTCTATGCAAAACAAATAACCATACAAAGTAAGAAACAACAAACAGACTCTTCTTCTATGCACCACTAAATACGTTCAAAGTTGGAATCAATTAACAAATATCTATCACTTAACAACACACTGACCATATCTTCAGTCAGTCTAGCCATTCCTCTACGGCTACATGTGTGAGGAATCTGCTTGCTCCTTTTTTTCTTATATTGTTCACTCAATTCCTGAAAATAGAACTAATTAATATACACACGATCCGGTTTTAAAACAAAGTATAGGTGAATATATACCTTGAATGCTTGGCTAGTTTTGAGCTTGACAAATTTACGCCATTCATTTGGAAGAACGTTCTTCGGTCTCAGCCTCATCCTTTCTTGGTTGTTATTAAGAGTCATGATTTTGCTGACTAAGCGTGACTTTGAAGCCCTCCATAAACAACCCATCTGCTTAAGCACAGCAGTCATTTGGTAATCTTCATCAAGTTCAAATCGAGCCTGTATTCAAAAACACACAGAGAATATCAAGTATTAATGCATCAAATAACAATGAACATATATAAATTCAAAGTATTATTCACCTGGACAGATTTCCATAGAACAGTTTTGATATCTTCACCTATTTTTCTCCAATCTTCGATCACAACAGGCACATGTTCACGAACTAAAGGACCAAGATATGACGATAATTTAACTGAACCTGGACCACAAGGTTCTCCAAATTCATTGAAGTCTACTCGTTCACGAGCATTTGGATCTTTAGCGATATCCTTCATCTTTGTAGGTCCTCGTTGTTTCTTTCGCTGATGTTCTTGCACAGGAACAGCCATGTCAGAGTCTATGTCATTATTCTCCTCAGCATCACTACCCTTATCAGTTCCATCCAATTCTCCCTTATCAGTTTCAACCCTCTCTTCTCCCTTATCAATTTCTCAGATTTCTTCTTCATATGTCTTTTCTGCATCGTGCATTTGTTCATTTATACTTTCCTGATCCGCTTCAAGTGCTGGTTCCATCTCAAGCTCTGTTTCTTTGCGAGTCTTTTGCTTCTTTTTGGTGGCTTTCGTACTTGGATGGCCCATAATGATCAACCTGAAACATGGAACAAACAGTTAGTATATATAGAAACCAAACGAGATGAATATATATAAAAGACTAACATATCACAGAAACATATAAGGCAAATAAATAAAATAGATTGTCATTCAAAACAAATAAGTTTGGAACTATATCAAAAACGCAAAACAATTTCAGAAACAATAATACTTTAACTCAAACATAAATGCCTTCACAATCATTTCTAGCATTTGTAGCTTCATCAAGCAAGTCTTCAGCTTCCATGTCAATAGCTGAAGGCAGTGGTCCAACTTCTAAATTTCCATCTTCAGCAGCTTCTTCAGTGTATCTTCTAGAAGGACCTCTTAAAACTACATACCAATTAGATTCCTCATCTTCCCTTGAATAAAAAATCTGCATAGCTTGGGAGGCTAATATGAAATGATCTATTGAGAAGGAAACTTGATTTTGGTTCAAGTTAACTAGCGTGAATCCATATTCAACCTTCATACCATTACCTCTAACTTCCCACTGACACTGGAATATAGGTACGTAAAAAATATTGTAATCTAAGAGAATAATGTCGATGATTCTCCCGTAGTAAGATACAAAATCAACCACTTGTGCAGTGTCTCTTGCACTTGATCTACACATTGTTGTAGCCTCAAACAAAACACCACTATTCTGACTTTGTCTATGTACTGAACTTGTGTGAAAACGATGTCCGTTAACTATGTATCCTGTATACGACCTAGCAGTACTTCTAGGACCATAGGCCATCCACTTAAGTGTGTCTTCGTGCTCAGCTGAAGTAAGAGGTATCTAACAGAAATAAATATAAAGTCAGTATATACTCAAAGCAAACTCTGTACCAGTAACTAGTCATCTGAACTTAGAAGCATCCAACTTGCCTGATCTTTTAACCATGCTGAGAAATTTTGAGTGTGCATTCTCCATAATCTTGTTGCATCTCGTCTACATCGCGCATCAGAGTCTTGTAAAAACTGTAGGTGCATGCTATTGAAGAAAAACATATCAATGCCGCAAGATTGCTACTTAAATAAAGAGTAATTGAAACACTACAACGGCGGAACTTACTCAACATAAGGATTGACCGCATCCATATTCTGTATAACTGCCAGATGGGCAATCTTTCTATCTATTTCAGTAAGCTCTATAGATGTGGCTGCAGATATCGGACGACCCTCCACGATAGAGCTTCTTTCATACTCAGCATTTCTGTCCTTCTTTTCCTCTACATTAGTTGTCCTTTTCAAAAACTCACTACAGAACCTTATGCATTCATCGGCAAGGTACGACTCAGCGATACAACCCTCTGGTCTCGTCGGGTTTCTGACATAGTCTTTTAGTACTTTCATATATCTACAATCAGTAATCAAGATGGATTACTCAAAAGACATTCAGAAACTATAAGATAAAAAGTTATAATGCAGAAGTATTAGCACCTCTCAAATGGGTACATCCATCGGAACTGGACATGTCCACCTAATCGAGCTTCTCTTCCTAGATGTACAGTCAAGTGCACCATGATATCGAAGAAGCTTGGAGGAAAATATCGTTCAAACAAACAAATAGTTTCCACAATTTCAGTTTCCATTACTGAAATCTGCTCTCTATTTATAACTCTCTGACATAAATTGTTGAAGAATGCACATAACCTTGAAATTGCAATCCTAGATCCTTTAGGTAATAAACCCCTTATTGCAACCGGGAGAAGCTGTTGCATCAAAACGTGATAGTCATGTGATTTAAGCCCTCTTACCTTACAATCATCTAATGCTACACCCCTAGATATATTTGAACAATAGCCATCAGGTCCTTTGAAGTCAAAAAGCCTACTACAGAAAATTTTCTTCTCTGCCTTAGACAACGACCAAGGTGCCGCAGGTAAGTACGTTCTTTTACCATGAATTCTTGGGTGTAAATCCTTCTGAATGCCAAGATCTTCTAAATCCTTTCGAGTGTTAAGGCCGTCCTTTGATTTCCCACAATGTAGCAATGTAGAGACAATGCTAGCAGCCACATTCCTTTCAACATGCATAACGTCTAAATTATGTCTCACGGGCAGTTCCTCCCAATAAGGCAATTGGAAGAAGATAGACCTTTTCTTCCACCTTCACAACTCCTCCTCGTCTATTTCATCTTCTTCTTCTTCCTCTGATTCACTAGAAACATCCTCACTATCAGACTTTGATCCAACACAATCATTCCTTCTTCTCTTTCTGCTGTGTTCCACTCTTTTCCCAAAAACATTTCTGTAATTTCGTAGTATTTGGGATATATTGCGACCCGTTAATATCCTAGCTTTCCTCCCATATTCAACCTTACCATCAAACTATGCCTTCTTTCCTCGGAAGCTATGTGTGGGTGGCAGTCCCTTTCTATGACTCATATACACATGCTTTCTACAGTATTTCAGCCATATTGTGTCCGTGTTTTTCCCACATAAAGGGCAGCTCATTTTCCCCTTTACCTTACAACCAGCCAGATTCCCATAGGCAGGGAAATCACTAATAGTCCAAAGTAGTATCGCCTGAAGAGTGAAGGTGGTTTTGCTAAACGCATCATACGTTAACTCTCCATGATTCCATAGATGGTTTAGATCCTCAATAAGAGGTTCTAAATATACATCTATATTATTCCCAGTTTGATGCGGACCTGGAATCAATAAGGTAAGCATTATGTTTTCCTTCTTCATACAAAGGTTAGGAGGCCTATTGTAGTTCACCAGCAAAACAGGCCAACAACTATAATTGGTATTCTTCATGTTGAAAGGGTTAAAACCATCTGTTGACAGCCCAAGACGAATGTTCCTCTGTTCTGCTGCAAAGGACGGATACTTGCTATTTATTTGCTCCCATGTGACAGAATCAATAGGATGGCGAATCTTTCCATCGTTTCTCTTGTTGGTGAAATGCCACCGTAAATGTTTGGCAGTTTCCTCTGATCTGAACATTCTCTTGAGACGAGGGACTATGAGAAAATAACGTAATACTTTCTGTGGGATACCTTTTTTAACTTCTCCGGTGTGTATGTTAAGCTTCCATCGTGAAGCATTGCATTGAGGACAGTTGTCCAGATTCTTATACTCCTTGCTGAACAAGCAACAGTCATTAATACAAGTATGTATCTTCTCGTATCCAAGCTCTATAGACTTGAGGAATTTCTTTACATCATATAGTGAAGTGTGAAGAACATTATCCTCAGGCAACATCCCAGGCAGTTTATCAAGCAACTCATCAAAGCTTTTATCGGACCACCCGTTCTCTGTCTTGATTCTAAACAGCGTCACAATTGCAGAGAGCTTGCTATGGTTTGAACAGCTCGTATATAATGGTGTTTCAGCATCAGCCAGCTTAGCAAGAAACTCGTCCTCCTTCTTATCTTCACCCTCAGCAATCTCGTCTTTCCTAACCAACTCCTCATCTAAATACTCAGCAGCTTGAAATAATCCACAAATCTCTTCATTCCATTGTGACACTTGGATTCCACCTTTAGACCTGGATTTAATTTCTCCATGATGATACCACTCACTCTGCATTTTGTAAAACTCACTTGTGAGCTTCCTCATTGCTCGATACTCAGCTTCAGCACTTGAGCAAGAAACAACCTTCTGCTTCTTAGTCTTCCAAGTCACTAATTTCCCACTAATGAAGGTGCAATAACCGGTTGTGGATCTCCTATCACCCTTATCACCAGTCCAATCTGCATCATAATATCCAACAATCTCAGTGCTATCATTCTTACCCATCCAAATGCCTTGTCCTTGAGAGCCTTTGAGATATCTAAGTATCATTTCTATCATGCTCCAGTGGTAGACAATGGGTGCTTGCATGTGTTGGCTTACTTGATTCACAGCAAAATAAAGGTCTGGTCTAGTGAGTGTAAGGTAGATGAGCTTCCCAACCATTCTTCTGTATAGGGACACATCCCTGAACTTCTCATCATCGGATTTCTCCCCCTTTCTATTGACTTGGTAGCCATCTTCAAGAGGAGTTTTAGCTATTTTGATGTCTTGCATTTCAAGTTTCTGTTAAAAAGTCCTTCACATACTTCCTTTGAGACAGAAACAGACCATCTTGAAATCTGCACACTTCAATTCCCAAGAAGTATTTCAACTCACCAAGGTCCTTGATGTCAAATAAACTCTTGAGAAATGCTTTGGTGGATTAGATCCCTGATTTATCACAGCCAGCAATTATCAGATCATCCACATATATAAGTACCACAACCACGCCTGAAGAGATCTGAAGAGTGAACAAGGTATGGTCAGATTGGGACTTCCTGAAACAATGATACATAAGAGTGTGACTCAACTTGTGATACCACACCCTTGGAGACTGTTTCAAACCATATATAGCTCTTCTCAACCTCAACACTTCCTCTATTTTACAAAGATGTTCAAGACCTGGTGGTGTAGTCATGTACACCTCTTCCTCATGCTCTCCTTGTAGGAAAGAATTTTTGATATCCATCTGCCATAGATCCCATGAAAGGTTGGTGGCTAAGGAGAGAGTGACCCTTACAGTGTCAAGCTTAGCTACTGGTGAAAATGTATCAATATAGTCTTCTCCATAAGTCTGAGTGAATTCTATAGCAACCAATCTTGCCTTATACCTCTCTATATCTCCATTGCTATTATACTTGATTGTGAATACCCATTTGTAGCTGACAGCCTTCTTTTCTTTTGGTAAAGACTCCACATTCCATGTGTGATTATTTTCCATAGCTCCCTTCTCATCACTTATTGCATCCATCCAAACCTTGGAGTCCTGAGCCTCCTCGTACGTCTTAGGAACCTGATTCATTTCAATCTTCCCAAGAAAGGCACGGTGGTTAGATGGTAGCAAGTCAATAGAACAGATAGATTGACTAGGATGAGCCGAAACTTGGTTATTGAAGTATATGCGATTATCCACCCATTTGGAGGGAAAATTGGTCATGCTGCTTTGTCTAAGAGGTTGAACTTCTTCCTCTACAACATTTTCTTCTTTCTCTTTATGGATAGCCTCATCTTCATTCAGATTCAAGTTTTCTTGATCTTGATTCTGAGGTAGAGCTTCCTCCTGAGTTTGAAACTGTTCTTGAGTAGTAGCTCTTGGTCCTTCTTCTTGCACTGCCTCTTGATCTTTTGATGTTCCGGTTCCATCTTGTCTAGACACCTTTGGAAGATCGTTTCCCAAATTATCCAAGTGGAACTTCAGACTTGTGGCAAGGTCAGAGGGTGATATTGATAGATCTTTCAATCCTTCTCAATCTCTCTTTTCAAAATAGCCCTTGCCTTCTACGAACTTGACATCCCTAAAGACATAAATGCAGTTGTTGATTGGATCATAGCATTTTTACCCCTTCTGAGTAGTTGGGTATCCAAGGAACATGCACTTGATGCTTTTAGCCTCTAGCTTATTTCTTTGATCACCTAAAATATGGACGAAACACACACACCCAAACACACATAAGTGTTCAATAAAGGGTTGAGTTTTGTTTAGTACCTCAAACGGTGAGATGTCTTCTAGAACTTTGGTCATATTGTTGAGATAGCAAGCTGCTAAGATCGCATCTCTCCAAAACACGAGTTGAAAGCCACTCCATTTTCTTGGGGTGTATGTGGATAACTTGTTTAATGTAGGATTCCATGTTTATTCAGATTAGCTTTGAATCTTTGACTTGTATACTCTCCTACATAATTTGATCTAAACAATTTGATCTTGGCATTAAACTGATTAGTGATATAATTTTGAAAGTGAATGAATGCTTCACAAACTCTATCTTTAGATGGAAGTGATAGGTTCTAAGTTTTACCCTATTCTAAACTGCAAGTGAACAGCAATGTCAAAGTAGTATATAGGGTTATCGAATCCACAGGGACACTTGGTCTCAATAGATCAGAACAGTAGAGACTAATACTAAAAAGAAAGCAATGTAATTGAATTAAAAGCGGTGCGAGAAAGTAAATCAGTAGCAGAGATTAACGGTTGTGGAAGCAAGTAATTAAAAGCGTCAAGCCTAGGGTATTCTCAGGAAATCAGACAAGCAGACAGTTCATTCAGCAAGGATCTAATTAAGCACAGTTCTAGAACTCAAAACAAAGATATAGAATTAACCAAATTTCTTTGCGATAATTCTCTAAGTCTAAGTGCAGCAAACCAAACTTTCGTTTGCGAGAACTAACAGATTAAACTAGCATTAATCCCAAGTTTGATATGTTCACAATTATCCTAAACCAAACTTCCGTTTGCGCAAAGTTTAATTGCCCAATTTAATTAGTTCAGATTCCTAAACCCCACTTCCGTGACGTATTTAGCAACCTAAGATCTAGATTCTAATTGATCAGGTTAGAACTAGCTTTAAGCACAATTAAATTGAAGAACATATATAGTTTGAATCCTTAACTGAATTTGAACAAGTCTAGCAAGTCATGAAATCCTATGTGAGAAACCCTAAACCTAACAAGGAATCTACTCAGACATAGATAATGAAAACATGATCATATGATGAATAAATTGCATAAAAGAATAAGAGTAAAAGGGGTTCGAAATCTTCTCCAAATACAGATGATGTAACAGGTTCAGATCAGCCCCAAAAGCTCTAAAAATCCTCTGCTCTTAATTATGAAAGTGTAATGTAAAGCGTATCAAGGCGTCTCAAATTAAAACACTAAAAACTCTATTATATAGGTATAATCTCGGCCAGGGGCTTCTTTGTAAATATCAAGAACTTCTGGATCAAAGTGCAATATCTTGATTCTTCTAAACCGCCGAGTTTTGGCCCATCTCGCTGGTGCATCGACCGTTGCAGGTGTGCAACGATCGACACCTTTCTCTGTTTCGGACAGTGAACTCTATCTCTCGGCCAAACACTCCAAAAATCTCCAAAATGCTCCATTATCTCCAATTTAGCTCCAAACCTGATTATACCTGTAAAAGACTCTAAAAGAACACAAAAGACACTAAAACACAACTATATCATGGCCTAAAACTAGTAAAAACCATGATATATCAACTCCCCCACACTTAGCCTTTGCTTGCCCTCAAGCAAAACAGAGAACTAAAACATGGCGAAGAGGTTTGAAAACTCTTCAGAAACTCATTTCATCCTAGAAGCTACAATACTCAGATTCCCCTTAGTAAACCACTGAAAGAATCAATCACAGGATATCAAGACCAACATGTACTTCCCCCACACTTAGCAACTGTCCTAGGTAAACTCCACAATCACATTCAAGCATTCAAATTCTCCTTACTGACTTCTGCAAGTATCTAAGTGCGGTCTCACCTAAGGAGTATCGATCAAAGGGCACATGGATTCTTACCTTATCAGCTCTAGACCACCATACTATCTTTCTCTAGTCCCTTTCTTTTCTTTCCCTTCTTTAACAACTGATTTTTCCCCATTGGGTATCATTTTATTTTTTTTATCAGTGTTCTTCCCGTTATGGGGTGTACTTTGGACACATTCCATGGATTACATGAGAGACAATAGTGTTTGCTACCATTCCCATGACCACTTCGGAGTTACTAACTCATCCTCAGTTTATTATTATTTTTTTTTTTACTTTATAGAAGGGGAGAAGGGAACTAAATAGAATAGGTTGACAGGCTGTGTCAGAACTAACAAGGGAATCCGACACAAAGTATACCAAGCCCTTAGGTGAGAAATCTAAGTCAGTATTAAGTTGAAGTCAGTAAAAGGATCCTCTGATACCTGAAGTGATGTGGGTGTTCCCAGTAGGTTGATCTGTGATGGGGTTTTCTAATAGTCAGAGATAGATCCTGCAACTTCATCCCAATGGTTACTTAAGTTCCTGCAAGTCTTGTAAATCTTCTCAGAAAATCATAGTTTCTCACTTAAACAATTTTGACTCAATAAAACAAAATATTTTTGAAAAACGGACTGACTCTCTGTCGCTCAGGCATCGATCGTTGCACTAAGTGCATCGACCGTTACTTGGCGATTTTCGTGTATGGTCGATCGTTGCTCAAGAGCGCAACGATCGCTGCAATGCGATTCCTTTCGTGCTGTGACGATCGACACAGAAGTGCGTCGATCGACGCACTGCGAATTATCCGAGACCTGCAAACATAAACTCACCAAAAACAAAAACAAACGTAAAATCCTAACAAAAACACCAAAAATTAAGTAGAAAAACACCAGTACCTAATGGTGGGTTGCCTCCCACCCAGCGCTTGTTTAAGGTCAATAGCTTGACCGGACGGATGGGAATTTTCAGGTACCAGGAGGTCCTGACAGAGACTTTTTCTGTCTCTGTTCAAGTCTCCTCATCCAAGGTGGCGAGTAGGCTGTGGCGGAATGCTCATGTCCACGAAAAGATGGAGTGAAATGTGCTCCAGGATCTATAACCATGGTATTATCTGGCTGCTCAAAATCTGCGTCCCTTATGGTGAATGTCTGCCCATCTATCAGTGGCTTTCGCAGCTTATCCATCTCATAGTGTAGTGGTTCATCTCCCAGATGGAGGTCTATCAAGCTGTTCCTAACATCAATCAATGCTCCAGCTGTAGCCAAAAAGGGTCTCCCAAGCAATAATGCTTCATCCGGATCACAGTCATATCTCAGCACAAGGAAGTCCGTTGGAACCAAGTAGTTTCCAACTCTCACCGGAATGTCCATAAGGAGTCCTTCAGGAACTCGTATGGACTGATCAGCTAGGACAAGAGAAGTCCTAGTAGGAGTAAAATCCAACATACCCAGCTTCTCTGCCACAGAGTAAGGCATCAAACTTCCAGCAGCTCCTAAATCACACAGAGAACGCCTAAAGCTATCCTCAAAGATAGAACAATCCTGCACAAAGACTCCATGATCAGGCAGCTTCTTTGGGATCTTAGTTAGCAGAACATCACTAATATGCTGAGGAACTATTATCACCCAGTCTTTCAGATCATCATCCAGAGGCAACATCTTGTTCAGGTACCTCTGCACACATGGATGATAAGGTGGATCATCAGAAGTTGGAATTTCTTCCAATTCTTCACCAATCCCTTCTAATTTCTTCAGCTCTTCGATCTCTTGCCTAATCACTTCAGACACTGAGGGGTATTGTCTAACAATCTGTTCGTAGATCTCCTGTTGAGTAATCTCAGAGGCTCCAGTGAATAGGCGATCAAGCTCCAAGTCAGCATCTATGCCATTATCATCCGACAGTTCTGTTTGTTCACGCCCTGCAACGATCGACACTACGGGTGTGTCGATCGTTGTCCTCCCGACGGGTGCATCGATCGGCACAGATGGTGCATCGATCGACGCACTGCAGCAGATTTCACCCGAGAGTTTTTCACAAGTATCCGAAAATTCTTGTTCTGTCACCAACTCAGCTGTACTTAGCTCAAATCTTTCACCTAGGTGAGATCCATCATTAATGTACACAGACCAGGCCTTAACATGAGTGTCTGCCACTACTTTTCCCTTCAGTGAGCTGGACATCTGGTTTACCTGAGTGTCCAACTGCTTCAAGAGAGTGTTCATAGACTCAAACTTCCCATTGAGGTCTTCATAGACAGCGTCCAACTTCTTGTTGCAGTCCACAGAAATCTTGGTCTGACTCTCAATCAGTTGTTCCATCATAGCCTCCATTTTGCTCTCATGGGCTGTAGGTGCAGGAGGAGTCTGATAGGATGTAGATCCATAGGTTCTCTGAGTACCTTGTCCATAGGTCTTCTGAAAACCACCAGCCTGACCTCCATTGGAGAATCTGTTCCCCTGTTGATTACCAAATCTATTACCTTGGAAACCAGAACCTCCTATGAAATTCACATCTTCTTCCTGAGTGTCCTCCTCAGTCTGAATCACCTCTACATCTTGGGCAAAGTGGACAGCTTTCTTACTTGTCAGGAGATTGTAGACTATGTCCAATCTGGATCTTATATTAGCTATATCAGAATTCTCTACAGTTCCACCAGATTTCTTTCTCCTTTCATCCATTGTCTTGCAACTGTTGCTGCCAATCAGGTTCTCAATCAACTGCTTAGCTTGTGTAGGAGTCCTGGTGTTGAAATTAGCATTACTGGAATTATCCAGCGCAGTCTGATAAGGGAGATCTATGCCTCTGAAGAAGATACCAATCAGCTGTACTTCTGTGAATCCATGGTGTGGACAGTCACGCTGATATTGCTTAAATCTCATCCAGGCAGTCTTCAAGGGCTCCACAGCTCCTTGGGAAAAAGTGAGTATGTCCTGTCTGGACTGATCTGAGCGCGCATCATCATAAAAGTGACGCAGGAACTCACTCTTCAAGGCTGCCCAAGTAGTACTGACCAGGTGCCAGTTGTCTCAGCCATGCACTAGCGTCTCCAGCAAGACTGTGCGGAAATAGCTTAAGGAACAGATAGTCCGGGCATACTCCTTCATACTTCATGCCAGTGACTATGTCCTCAAACTTGTCAATGTGATCCATAGGCTGCTCTGCTTGATGACCATGAAAAGCAATCTGCCTCATCAGATGGTAGTAGATGGTCTTTACCTCGAAATCATTCCTCTCAAAAGCAGGAAGCACTAGAGCTGCTCGGTTTGCATGAAACTCATCAGGTCTGTTGTAGTCAGCTAGTGTCCTCTCATGAACCACCATCTCTCTACCTTGGGCCTGTCCTTGACCCTGGTTTTGGTTCAGCTCCTGTTGCTGTTGCTCAGGAGGATCAGGGATGACATTCCCTTCAGCATCAACCCGATGCCCAGCAGCATTGTACGGGTTGTTATCTTGGTCCCTCAGGGTACCTTCAGCATCTGGTATCAAGATCAGACGTTCTCGTACCATTCTCTCTCTCTTTTCTCTTCTGATAGTCCTTTCTAGACGTCCAAGTTCCTCTAGTCCGAGATTAAGCAAGCTCGAGTTCGGATTACTTCGAGTTTTCTGCGTTGGCATAAACTGTCTGTAATCGTCCAGCAACGATCGATGCTATCAGTGCAACGATCGATTCAATCTCAGAATCGCCTAGTGACGATCGACGCAAGGGATGCAACGATCGACGCAAGGCGAAAGTCGTACCTGCGACAGAAAGAAACAGAGAAAAAGTTAGCAAAATATAAAAACAAAACGAAAAAGCAAAAAGAAAAAGAAAAATTTCTAGTAAAAACCCTAAGTTCGGTCCTATCGAAGACTCAAAGAGTCCCCGGCAACGGCGCCAAAAACTTGATAGGTTCTAAGTTTTACCCTATTCTAAACTGCAAGTGAACAGCAATGTCAAAGTAGTATATAGGGTTATCGAATCCACAGGGACACTTGGTCTCAATAGATCAGAACAGTAGAGACTAATACTAGAAATAAAGCAATGTAATTGAATTAAAAGTTGTGCGAGAAAGTAAATCAGTAGCAGAGATTAACGGTTGTGGAAGCAAGTAATTAAAAGCGTCAAGCCTAGGGTATTCTCAGGAAATCAGACAAGCAGACAGTTCATTCAGCAAGGATCTAATTAAGCACAGTTCTAGAACTCAAAACACAGATATAGAATTAACCAAATTCCTTTGCGATAATTCTCTAAGTCTAAGTGCAGCAAACCAAACTTTCGTTTGCGAGAACTAACAGATTAAACTAGCATTAATCCCAAGTTTGATATGTTCACAATTATCCTAAACCAAACTTCCGTTTGCGCAAAGTTTAATTGCCCAATTTAATTAGTTCATATTCCTAAACCCCACTTCCGTGACGTATTTAGCAACCTAAGATCTAGATTCTAATTGATCAGGTTAGAACTAGCTTTAAGCACAATTAAATTGAAGAATAGATATAGTTTGAATCCTTAACTGAATTTGAACAAGTCTAGCAAGTCATGAAATCCTATGTGAGAAACCCTAAACCTAACAAGGAATCTACTCAGACATAGATAATGAAAACATGATCATATGATGAATAAATTGCATAAAAGAATAAGAGTAAAAGGGGTTCGAAATCTTCTCCAAATACAGATGATGTAACAGGTTCAGATCAGCCCCAAAAGCTCTAAAAATCCTCTGCTCTTAATTATGAAAGTGTAATGTAAAGCGTATCAAGGCGTCTCTAATTAAAACACTAAAAACTCTATTATATAGGTATAATCTCGGCCAGGGGCTTCTTTGTAAATATCAGGAACTTCTGGATCAAAGTGCAATATCTTGATTCTTCTAAACCGCCGAGTTTTGGCCCATCTCGCTGGTGCATCGACCGTTGCAGGTGTGCAACGATCGACACCTTTCTCTGTTTCGGACATTGAACTCTATCTCTCGGCCAAACACTCCAAAAATCTCCAAAATGCTCCATTATCTCCAATTTAGCTCCAAACCTGATTATACCTGTAAAAGACTCTAAAAGAACACAAAAGACACTAAAACACAACTATATCATGGCCTAAAACTAGTAAAAAACATGATATATCAGGAAGCAAGGTGACCCAAGTATATTTTGATTTTTTATCTATGAATGTCACAAAATACTTGTTCCTATTCCTAGATAGACATGGTGAAGTCCAAACATCAGAATGCACTATATCAAAGCAGTTTTCATAAATAGTAGTAGATTTAGGGAAGATTGTTCTACAATGTTTGCCCAAAATACAAGCTTCACAAGTTGAATGATCAAAGATAGCATTAGGAAACATTAAGTTCAGAGCTCTAGCATGAGGATGACCTAGTCTAGCATGCCACAAAGCGTTTTGATTAACAGGAAAGCACGAGTTGAAAGCTAAGAAATCCGAATTGCTTGGAGTGGTGTCGTCAAGGAGATAAAGCTCATTTTTATTCCACCTTTGCCAAGTACCTTTCCATTCTTAATATCCTGAAAGAAAACCTCATTAGGCCCAAAATAACATTGCAATTCAAGTCTTTAGTAATCCTCTTAACATATAACATGTTGGATTTAAACTTAGGCACAATGAATGCATCACCATCCTTGTTAAACAATATTAACTTTCTTGTTTCTACAATGGAAATACCTTTACCATCAGCAATAGTTACTCTACCTAGGGACGGTTTAATGTCTTTTAACAACTTAGCATCACTAATCATATGGTGAGAAGCTCCTGAGTCTACTACCATTTTATGACCAGATTGGGCAAGTAATTTATGAGACAAGAGTGTGATACTAGAGAGTTTAGAGGCATAAGCCTTGATGAGATCCTCTAGATCACTCCTCCTCACATACTCAGTGTTAGTGAACAAGGCAAGCTCTCCTCCTTGGGTAGATGAAGTTGCCTTCTCAGTCATTTCTTGAGAGATGTTGGCTTTTGATTCTCTGAACTTGGATGGCTTGAGATGTGGGTGGAGGATCCAGCACTTGTCCTTGGCGTGTCCCTTCTTCTTGCAATGCTCACAGAAAATGTTTTTCCTATCCTCTTGCTTGAACACACTTATGTTGGCAGTGACAAGCTCCCCCTTTCCTCCAAATAGCCCAATGTTCTCTTGTTCCTTTTGGATCCTTGAACACACTTCTTCAAAGTCAGGAATAGTAGTCTCCTTTAGAATAGACTTGATAACATCATTATAGGCTGGATTCAGATTGAGGAAGAGTCCAAAGATCTTGTCTTGCTCCTTCCTTTCATTAAGAACCTTTGGGTCCATGGTGCTTAGCCTTAACATGTCAAGCTCAGACCAAGCAGATGAGAACTTCCCAAGATATTTGGTGAACTGAAAATCCTCTTGGTGAAGGTCACTGATTGTCTTCTTCACTTCACACACACGGCTGAAGTTGGAGACATCACTATACACCTTCTTAAGAGTATCCCAAAGTGATTTAGCAGTTTCACAATGGGAGTAAGCTTCAAGAATGGAGGGATATAGTGAGTTTTGAAGGAAACCAAGGACTGACTGGTCTTCTTGAAACCACCTTGCCACCTCCTTCTTTGTTTCTTCATTTTTCTTCCCCTTTGGATCTTCATCAGGCGGTGTTCTGTCCTCAAGGATGTGCTCCCAAAGTCCTCTGCCACAGATTGTTGTCTTGGTTGTTCTTTGCCATGTTCTGTAGTTTAAGCCCTTGAGAACCATAAGAATGAGAGTAGGCTTGAGGCTTGAGTTCACTTGGACAGTGTCTTCCATGATACCAGATGGGAAAGCTTACAAACAGAGATAAGAATGGAGTAGAAAAAGAGAGGGAATGGAGAATCTGAACCGTGGGAATGGAAGAAATAAGAGATAATAGAAAGAATCAGTGAACAATAACTTTATTGCTCTGATACAATGTTATATTTTGAGAGATTAAGCTTAAGAGATTAGAGAGATGAGAGAGTTTGCACAAGAGAAAATGGGGAGAATGATTTCCCAAAGTCTTAGTTTCATTCATTGGTGGCTACAAGACTTAAGTAGACATACAATTAGGGTTTACATTTCAAAATAAGCTTTTAGGGGGAAAAGGAAACCATTTGAATTTGAATTAGGCTTCTAAGGGAAGCTTTGACTAGTATGCTTTATTGGTCATCCGCGGCTATGGTGCATGTGTCTGTGTCGGTGACACATGATTTTCCTGAACACTCTGTGTCGGTGACACATGATTTGTTCATCTCAATACATGACATCGACGCTGAGATCGTCGATGACACATCCATGTTGCCGACATCGTCGATGACACATCTAGTTCAGACTTTACTTCAACATCCATGTTGCCGACATCTTCGATGACACATCTAGTTTAAACTTTACTTCAACATCCATGTCGCCGACATCGTCAATGACACATATAGTTCAGACTTTGCACATTGATACTCCATGATCAATAATTCAAAATCTAAATCTAGAAACCGCTTTGTAACAATCCAAATTTTGTTTTATTTTACTAGTGGTCTTCACCCTCGCGTGTGCGCGGAGGTTCTGATGTGGCTTTGGGTCTTTTTGGAATATGTTGTTTTGTTGACCGTTTATATATTTCTTATGGTATACAATCCTGCAGTTTCCGTTCTCACACATCCCATAATATTGCTGCACACTGATCATACGTTTTTTGTCATAAATTGTTGACTCGAACAGAGTCATATTGTGTGTCCACATAATTCATTTTCACTGACTTGCGTTCAATTCTACACTGAGTGGTATATGCGATTCATAATTAAAATGCATTGGCGGAAATAACTCCCCTATAAAACCTAAACAAAGAGAAGCGTTATGACGGAACCGTAATCATAGTTCAAGTACGAAAGATGGAAGAAAAGACCAAACATTAGTAGACAATAAAGGGAAAAAAGACTGACAGTCACATCTCTTGTTGAGGTATGCCGCGCCAAAGCAGTTTCTAGCCTGCAAATTGTTCAGTAAAATTATCGATCAAGCTACATGTTGCATAAGCTGGTAGATGTACAACCGTCTAATATCATGCTTTGAATTCTTAAGGTGTAGTTTGTGGCAGCTGCTGCATTTACAAACTGTTGTAGACCTTTGTATTCTTGTACGTAAAGCATTTAAGCCCTTTGATCTTAGAACACGAAGTGGGACATGTTGCATCAACGGATGAACACTGATTATAATCATTGGTTGATATTTCATCATTCCTTGGGCAATTCCCTGAAAATTTTAAGACAATGGTATCAGATTGCAGAAGAACAACACATGGGAAGATCAATAATAGTAGCAAAGACCATCGAATATGCAGCTAAATCTGATGCTTTTCTATCTCTCGCTTGCCTTCACACCTTTTCAACTGTTCCAAGATACAAACCTTTTCAGGCAGCTGCACACTCTTTGGCTGAGACATTCTAGAGCAACCAAGTGAATGTAAAGCAATGTCAAATCGATAAAGTTATCTTCTAACACGATCCAAACATCTATAATCTTTTCTCCAGCTTTAAGCCTGATTAAAATGAAAAGTGAGAATCTACAATTTCTTAGAACTCCCAAAATTGAGAAGAAAGAACAGAGATTCTCCATGCATCCTCACTGTTTGAGATGATAACAAATACATTCGTTATGAAATGTTGTAAAGATCCCAAAGTGAAATCAATCCATAGTGAATCTACCAAAGCAAAACATAAAAGGAGACTTGAAGACTAACCTGGTACTCATCCCCAAACTCATCAATGAATGCATCTTTAACGGCTTCCGCGGAAACTCTGTGACCACCACCAGTATGACTCATCAAAATCAAGACTTTCTTCGGCCGATCTGTTGGATCGCTTAGTGTCTCCTGATTCAATTCTCAGATTGATTCATCCTACTAAACATGCAGATCTAGGTTCTCTTGATTAGAAACATAATAGATCTCACCTGTTACCTTGTTTTGCAGCGGAAGAAGAGGTACGGGTCAGAGATCAGCAGAACCACCAAGTGATAGCTCCGCCAAAGGCTCACACACGCACACAAAGGAAATTTGGCTGCTAGACCACGAGGAGGGAGGCCGCAGAGAGAGAGAGAGTTGGCGCAGAAGGCTTAGGAAATTAGGTGGCTAGGTTAAGTTTTAATCATAAAACTTATGCCTAATTCCTTTTTGGGCTTTTGGCTTGGATTTAATCAGGCCCTTCTATCTCTCTAAGCACTGTAAATGCCTAGCACTTTTACCGTACTTCTGCTAAACCGTTCCTACACATTTTCCTGTTAGCTTGGGCGTGTGACCCATATGGGATCATATAATAAAGGCAATAAGTCCAAGACTTATAGATCATGAGCGGACTCTAGCAAGCCATCATGACCCCCAGTATTATATGACTTATGTCTGATCATTGACATACTCTTACTTTCTAGAGACAGTACAAAGATTACTGGACATAATTCCAACAATCTCCCACTTGAACTGGAATCTCTGTATTCATAATCCTTTTATCTCAATATCTCGATTAGTCATAAGGCAAGATTAGTGTCATTCTTATAAAGCCTAATCTTGTTTATCGGACTCTGATTTGATACTGACAATCCAAACGACTCGGGACAGTCCGTTTGAGCATGGCCATGCATTTTCCAGTATTCAAATCTCCGATTGGCCTAGAGATATTCACTCCATTTATATTGGAGGGACAAATCCCGTCTTGTTCCATCACTGTAAACTACTCATTTCATAATACACCCAATCAAGGTCCTTATAACTATCGTTTAACGACAGCATTAGACAATGATCAAAGCGCATTAGTTCATGTGCAGTCACATGCATGTGAACTCAGGTCTAAGGACTATACTCTATAGTCGTAGTAAGAATCTCTTATGACACAGATATAAATATCCTGAAGAGTTCTTATAATCGGGTCATGTCCGGTCGTATGTACCCCAACATACACCTATGTACTGACTTTGATGCCGCGCATCTATGACACCATGAAACTTGGTCATAAGTTACATACCAATCTAGTCTCACGCGGTTGTTGGTGTTCCAATTTCAACAACCTTCGACTAGGGACAGGATGATATAAGCCATCTATCAAATATAGGGTCTCATGATCAAGCTAAATGACTTTGATGACTCAAGATCAAGTCACTTACTTAGATGACCTATAAAATGGTTCATATCATTTTGGAACGATTATTTCATCACAGTTAAAATAATCTTGAAATAATAATTTCATTAAACATCATAAAATGTTTTACAAGGACATATCAAATAACTAAATAAAGCCCTTTACAAACTCCCACTGAAATTAAGACTACATCTTAATTTCACTTATCCTACAGCTACAGTCTGTGACTCGTGCTTAGGCCTAAGGAGTGGCTTCGTTAATAGATTAGCAACGTTCTCATTCGTTGAAACTTGCCGATCTACTTAACATCTCTTTCATTTATCTCACGGAATAGGTTATACCTACCCTCAAGGTGTTTGGACCTCTGATGTGCAGCTAGTCTCATCTATGCTGGGAATCACATCAAGTTCAGTGACGAACTCTTCTTTCCAAACAACCTCTTTCGCCGCTTCCCAAGCTGCGAAATGTTCAGCTTAAGTCATGGAGTCAGCAACAGTGCCTTGCACCGCCAGATAGACACAAGATATAACCGGACTGTGACCGGAAATCATCTTTGTCCATTGGAAACTTGCCTTTTAGACTCTACCGACTCGTAGCACCTCACTTTCTCCGTAAATCAAGAACATATCCTAAGTATTTTCCAAATACTTGAGAATATTCATTACGTCTTTCCAGTGATTCTTATAGAATCTCATCCATGCATTCAAGCTCAGCAGTTATCGTGGGATACTGTATCTTTCTTAACTTAATGCCATGTGACATTGGCATAAAACCATTCTTGGATTGCTCAAAACGTGTAGGACTTTGTCAATGTAAGAATCCTGACTTTGTCCTACCAGCTCTTCTGGATCTCTATCTTTAGATCCAGAATCCAAGAACTACGTGGCTTTACCCATGTCAATCACAAAACTAACTCCCAAGCCAGTCCTTTACCGACTGCAGTATTGGGATGTTATTTCCGAGAATCAGTATGTCATCGACATACAATTTGAGAAATGCAACATCGCCCCCACTTATCTATTAGTAAACGCACAGTTCCATTTCGTTCCTGTTCAAGTCAAAACCTTGACTACTTTAACAGAACGAAGATTCCAACTCCGATATGTTTGCCTCCATCCATGAATGGATCGATGAAGCTAACTTACACAAAATGTAATTTTTCGGAGTCCGGGCTCACTTTCGCTTCTTTGAATTTCGCAGATTCGTCGCTTTCAATGATCATCAGATCATGCGAACTTTCAATGATCATCAGGTTTAACTAATGACGATAATACACTCTCGGATTAGTGACTGATTCTTTCATATCTGCGAACTTCAGGCTCCACGGGTGTAGATTCTACAGAAATCTGTAAATCCATCCGCTGCTCTCCCTCAACAGGTTAAGCAGCCACCTGTATTTGTCGAATTTCTTCGAGTCATATTTTTACTCCCACTGTTCTTCTTGGAAAGTAACTTCCTTTCTTGAAAACAGAATGGACGTAAAAGATAACCAGCCTTGGTTTCCCTAGGACAACCAGCGAAGTGGCTCAACTACAAATACTCAGTAAAGACGAATTTGGATCGATTCCAATCCACATTTACGTGGTGTCTTTCAACTGATATTGGTGGAACTATTTCAGCGTAAACTTAGATATTTCTAGAGCGTTATTCTTCAAGAATATCATGGAAGATTCGTGTGACTCATCTTTAATCATTTCTTATAAGATCTGATTCTTTCTCACAGAAATACCTCAAGGTTTTCAGGAGAATTGAGCTGCGAAAAGACTTCACACTCATTCAGATGATCACACCATTAATGACTCAAGTATTCTCACTCGTGATTTAATTCAGAGTCTTAATACTTCTGTCACTCAGATTCTATACCTCATTCTGGAACTCTTTCGACCATGTCAAAGAATTCCGACTTGTGTCTCATCAAATGAACACAGTCTTACTCACTGAATTAATCAGTAGAGATAATGAAGTACAGGAAATTTTCTCTGGCATTACTGCTCATCGGACCACATACATGAGTATGTTCAATCTCCAATAAGCCTTTGGGCCTTTCTCTAGCTCGGCTAAGATAGGCCCCTTTGTCTTTTTGGTCCAGTAAACAGAATTCAAGTCTCATAAGATATCCGATCAAATGAGCCCAATAGTGCATAACTATGGGATTTCTGAATCCGACTTACTCTATGTGACCAAGACCTTTATGCCAAGAAAAATCAGGTTTAATTCATCGGATTTAAACCAATTCGGTATTTATGTTACATTTAGGCACTCTTTGGTTTTAAGATATAAAATCCCATTCCTTGAATAGGGTGCTACAATTAATATTTCATTAAGATCAAAAGAACAAAACTTGTCTTTTATCAAAATGAAAAACATTCAAATTCTTACAAGAAAATGAAAAACAACTCTGCTTAAAGCAGGTACATTGTAGCAATTACTTAATAAAACCAAGCCTCGAAGGCATCTACAAGTGAAAATCCTACGGCTGAGGCAGCGTCCATAGCTCCTTCTAGACATGTAGATCCACTTGTCCTTCCTTCAACATTCTACTGTTGCTTAGGCTCTGCATATTTTTCACAAATATCAGTGCCACAACCAGTATCCAATACCTATAAGGTAGAACTTGAAGTAATAACATGAATACCTGAGGAAGTAGTCTCATACATCAACTTCAACTCCTCATCATCTTCCATGAATTTAATGCAATCTCTCTTCCAATGCTCTGTCTCTTTACAGTAGCAGCACTTACCAACGTAAGAGGTATCCGACTTGGGCTCAGAAGACACACGCTTGCCATGATTCAAAATCTGGACAACTTTGTCTTCACCCTTGTCAGTATTAGGTTTAACAAACCTACCCTTCTCTATTATGAGATTATACTGGGTACTCTTCACGTTTGGCTCAACTGTCTTGAGCATATCATGCAGTTCAGTCAGCGTCTTCGTTAAGCCTTTCTTGATATAGTTCCTTCTGAACTTATCATAGCTTGACGGCAGTGACTGCAGAATGATCTCAGTTGCCAATTCTTGGCTAACCGGATAATCCAGTTTCCTCAGGTTATCAATGTAACCCATCATTTTACTGACATGAGGATGTTGGAATTGTGTCCAGTAATCTCGGTACTGTCTCTAGAAAGTAAGAGTATGTCAAAGATCAGACATAAGTCATACAATGCTGGGGGTCATGATGGCTTGCTAGAGTCCGCTCATGATCTATAAGTCTTGGACTTATTGCCTTTATTGTATGATCCCATATGGGTCACACGCCTAAGCCAACAGGAAAACGTGTAGGAACGGTTAAGCAGAAGTACGGTAAAAGTGCTAGGCATTTACTGTGCTTAGAGAGTTTAAAGGGCTTGATTAAATCCAAGGGATTTAATCAAATTGGGAATTGGGCCTTAAGGGCCCAACAGAGATAAAGAAGGGTTTTATAAGCTGAAGCCAAAAACCCTTCCTCCCTAACCCCAACACCCACGGCCGCGAGCTCTCTCTCCCCTGCGCCTCCTCTTCCTCGGTCTAGCAGCCTTCTTCCTGACGGTGTGCGTGTGTGAGCCTTTGGAGGATTCATCCCTTGGTGTATCTCTCTGATCTTTGACCTGTTCTATCAATTCCGCTGCAACAAACAGGTAAAAGGTGAGATCATCTAATGTTTCTATTCAAGAGAACCTAGATCCGCATGTTTAGGTTGATATGAATCTGTGAATTGAATCAGGATCAACTAAACAATCCAACAGTGGTATCAGAGCCATTGGTTCTTAGGATTTCTTGTTTAGATTCATGTTTAGGTTGTTTAATCTGTTTAGAAGTGTTCTGAATCAACTACTGATAAGAAAAACACTTAAGAAACTGATTTGAATCCTGAACAAACACATTTGAAATCGCAAACCAAGCTATATGACTTGGCAAGCGATCGTCCGAGAGTTGGCCGGTTGGGTCGGGATCGGCTCATCCCGAACGTCGGACGGACAGCGCACGGGCGACTAAGGCGGACGGTCGATCGATCGACCGGATCGGACACGACGCACGGACGGATCACGGATCGCGTCGCGTGGTCGATCCGATCAGCCGAGGATCATCGCGTCGCGCATCGTCCCGTCTGCGATCATACCGTCCCGCGTCACGACCGTCCCATCCGCGTCCCGAGCTCGTCCGATCATCGTCCCGTCCAGCTTGCATCCCGATCGCGTGAGGCTCGGCCGTCCGTGGATCGTGGATTGAACGCGGCTGGTCGGTTGTGATCGTGTGAATTAGGTCACGGCCGTGGATGGTCCGTGACCGGTTCGGTTTAAGATTTTAATTAAAATTAATCATCTTGGTTTAATAAACAGATTTAATAATTTTATTAAGTCTGGTTAAACCGGGATTAGAAATCCAATGTCGAAAGAAATATTGGATTTTGTGCCTAAACCAGGATTTTCTAATTTGATTTGGTTGGACCAAATAAATTGAGAAAATCCGGTTTAGTAAATAACCGGTTGACAATTGTGGTCATCGTAGTAATTAAAATTTGGTTAGACCAATTTAATGAACCAGACCGGTTATGTCATTTAATTGGACAATTGGGTCATGTCTTGGACATGGACCAATTCTTGGGCCTCGGGCCAAGAAGTTAAAACAATTGGGCCAATTATTTGAGTCTTTCTTCAGATTAATTTGAAATTTATTTTATAAAATTATAAAGTCGATTTTAAATTATAGTTTCCGAAATTTTGAAATTAGAAAGTTTCTTAAAATAGAAGTTTCTGGATTTGCGGGTTTTGGATTTTAAGAAATTTCTAAAGTTAGAAAGTTTCCGGTTTTAGAAAGTTTCCAATTTTAGAAAGTTTCCAAAAATAGAAAGTTTCCCGAAATAGTAATCTTCTATTTTGGGAATGAAATTTTAATAAACCTACGAACCTCAAATAAATATCAAGCGTTGGATGTCTTGTCCATTCTATGTCAGCTGTCGAAGCCCATTCAATTGTATTCATGGCCTTACAGTGTGAGGGTGTCTGCTTTTGCGTGGGTAAGACGGTTTGTGATTCATAAATGTCATTGGGAGTCCCAGACATTAATGATTACATGACTGTATAGTCTGGTTTTCTTGACTAGGCCATCGGGAGTCCCGGGCCTTGAGACATCAGAGTGGATTGGGCCTCGGGCCCAGATTCACAACCAAGAGTTATATCACGGATATAATTAGCCGATATAAGGCTTACCGATATAAGCTAAGGTTGAGTGACGGCCAGTGGCCCACTTTAATCTTAGTTATATGTGGATCTTGGAATCATTATATTCTATTGAGGGTAACTTATGTTATGGAATATAATGCGTGATTAATCATATTAAATTTAATACGAGATTGATCATATTGAACATATTAACTAATAACCTTTTATCTTATATATTTCAGCTATGACTACTACAAGCACTCAAAACACATTCTCGATCCGGTCTGTTCTCGAGAAGGAGAAGCTGACTGGAACGAACTTCCTGACGTGGTCAAGGAACTTGAGGCTAGTCCTCAAGCAGGAGAAGAAGGATTATGTCCTTCGTGATCCTCTCCCCGAGAGGCCTCCTGCCAATGCCGCCAGGACTCTGCATAATGCTTGGGAAAAGCATTCGTCAGATGAAAATGATGTCTATTGCCTGATGTTGGTGACAATGACTGCTGAGCTGCAGAAGCAGTTCGAGAGTGTATTGTCACCCATCGAGATAATGGCAAGCCTGAAATCGCTTTTTCAGGAGCAGGCTAGGACTGAGAGGTTCCAGACAGTTAAGAACCTCTTGGACTGCAAGTTGGCTGCGAATGCGGCAGTGAGTCCTCATGTCTTGAAGATGATGGGTTATCTCGATCATCTTCAGAAACTCGACTGCCCAATCAGCCAGGAACTTGCCTGCGACATCATTCTGCAGTCATTACCTGCAAGCTATGATCAGTTCATTCTGAACTTTAACATGCATGGCTTGAGTAAGACATTGCCTGAGCTTCACGGAATGCTCAAGACTGCAGAGCCCAACTTGAGGAAAACTGCCAAGGACCCCAGTGTGCTTATGGTGCAAAAGGGCAAGGGCTTTAAGAAATCCTCTGCTAAGGATAAGGGAAAGGCCAAGGCTGTCCAAGTCGAGGACAAGGACACGCCAAAGCCCAAGCCCAAGTCCAAGGCTGGGCCAACTGACATATGCAGGTTCTGTAAAGAACCAGGGCATTGGAGGAGAGAATGTAAGAAATTCCAAGAAGGTCTAAAGGAATTGAAGAAGAAGACTCTCGAGACTTCTTCGACAGGTATTTTTGTTATAGAAGTTAATACAACTACTTCTGATAATACCTCATGGGTTATGGATACTGGTTGTGGGGCTCATATTTGTACTAATATGCAGGCACTCAGCAACAGTAGAAGGCTGAAGCAAGGACAAGTGGAGCTACGAGTTGGGAATGGAGCGAAAGTTCCAGCACTAGCTGTAGGCACTTACTTGTTGTCTTTACCTTCGGGATTGGTTTTAGAACTCAATAATTGTTATTTTGTACCTGCTATAAGCAGAAATATTATTTCAATTTCTTTGTTGGATTTGGAAGGTTATGATTTTTCAGTTAAGAATAAATTATGTTCCTTCAATCGCAACAATTTGTTCTATGGTTCTGCCCCTCTTACAAATGGGCTTTACATACTTGATCAATCCGCGCCAATTTATAACATTAATACCAAACGGTTCAAACCTAATGAGGAGAACCAAAAGTTTCTATGGCATTGTCGTTTAGGGCACATCAGCGAGAAACGCATCAAGAGGCTCCATTTGAATGGACTTCTTGGCTCATTTGACTTTGAGTCATGTGAGAAATGCGAATCCTGCATGATGGGCAAAATGACACGGGCCCCCTTTAATAAACCTAACGAGAGGGCCAGTGACTTATTGGGCCTGATACACACTGACGTGTGTGGCCCAATGTCCACAAATGCAAGAGGAAACTATCAGTACTTCATTACCTTCACTGATGATTTCAGTAGGTATGGATATGTTTATTTAATAAAACATAAGTCTGAATCATTTGAGAAGTTCAGAGAATTCCAAAATGAAGTACAGAACCAACTTGGCAAAAGCATTAGGGCATTTCGGTCCGACCGAGGAGGAGAATACTTAAGTCAAGAATTCCGTGATCATCTGAGAGAGTGCGGGATCGTGTCCCAACTCACTCCTCCTGGAACACCTCAATGGAATGGTGTGTCTGAGAGGAGGAATCGGACCTTATTGGATATGGTTCGGTCTATGATGAGTCACACAGACCTTCCAATATCCCTTTGGGGATATGCTCTGCTAACAGCAGTGTTCACTCTAAATAGAGCGCCATCAAAAGCAGTAGCAAAGACACCATATGAATTATGGACTGGAGTGGCTCCAGTGCTGTCTTATCTCAGAATTTGGGGTTGTGAAGCCTATGTCAAGAGATTGATCTCAGACAAGCTTACACCGAAATCTGACAAATGCTATTTCATTGGTTATCCACGGGAAACCAAGGCTTATTACTTCTATCTACGTTCTGAGAACAAGATCTTTGTTGCCCGGGATTGTAACTTTCTTGAGAGAGAGTTTCTCTCTAAGAAAGACAGTGGGAGTAAGGTACTGCTTGAAGAAATTCAAGATGAACAGGATACTGCTCAACCTAATGAGGAAGAGCAGCAGGAGGACCTACAAGAAATTGTAGAGCCTGAACCTGTAGTACCTGAAGTTCGAAGATCCGGGAGGATCCGTCACGAACCCGAGAGATATCAAGGATTCCTCGTGACTGACTGTCATGATCTTCTGATCATTGATGGTGATGAACCATCGAACTTCAATCAAGCCATGATGGGCCCAGATTCCTCTAAGTGGCGTAAGGCCACTGATTCCGAAATGGATTCCATGTCGGTCAACCAAGTCTTTTCGTTGGTTGATTTGCCTGCTGGTGTAAAAGCCATCGAGTGCAAATGGATCTTCAAGAAGAAGATTGACGTGGATGGAAATGTCCAGATTTATAAAGCCAGGTTGGTGGCAAAAGGTTTCAGACAAGTTCACGGTGTGGATTACGATGAAACCTATTCCCCAGTGGCGATGATGAAATCTATTCGGATTCTACTAGCAACTGCAGCTTTTCATGATTATGAAATTTGGCAGATGGACGTGAAAACCGCCTTCCTGAATGGTATTCTGGAAGAGGATGTGTATATGACGCAACCTGACGGTTACATAGATCCAAAGAATGCTGGGAAAGTATGCAAGCTTCATAAATCCATTTATGGATTGAAGCAAGCATCGAGGAGCTGGAATCTTCGTTTTGATGAAGCGATCAAGCAATTTGACTTCATCAGAAACGAAGAAGAACAATGCGTGTATAAGAAATCTAGTGGGAGCAAGATTGTATTTCTTATTCTGTATGTCGATGACATACTGCTTCTCGGAAACGACGTTCCAATGCTGAAGTCGGTAAAGGACTGGCTTGGAAGTTGTTTTTCCATGAAAGACATGGGTGAAGCCGCATACGTTCTTGGAATTAGGATCTATCGAAATAGACCTAAGAGGCTGATAGGCTTGTGTCAAGACTCATACATTGACAAAGTCCTGAAAAGATTCAGCATGAAAGATTCCAAGAAGGGCTTCACGCCAATGGTACATGGCACAACGCTAAGCAAGAAGCAGAGCCCTACGTCGACTGCTGAGCTTGAGCGCATGAAGAATATTCCTTATGCATCTGCAATAGGATCTATCATGTATGCCATGATCTGTACTCGTCCTGATGTTGCTTATGCATTGAGCATGACGAGTAGATACCAGTCAAATCCAGGTGAAAACCATTGGATTGCCGTAAAGAATATCTTGAAGTATCTAAGACATACTAAGGATAAGTTCTTGGTGTACGGTGGAAGTGATGTGCTTAAAGTCAGTGGATTCACGGACGCAAGTTTCCAGACAGACACAGATGATTTCCGGTCACAGTCCGGTTATATCTTTTGTCTGAATGGCGGTGCAGTAAGTTGGAGAAGCTCCAAGCAGGACACCGTTGCTGATTCCACTACAGAAGCTGAATATATCGCCGCCTCAGAAGCAGCGAAGGAAGCTGTTTGGATACGAAAGTTCATTATGGAACTAGGTGTGATACCAGATGCGGCTGAGCCTCTGACACTGTTTTGTGACAACAATGGTGCTATAGCTCAGGCAAAGGAACCAAGATCACACCAGAAATCCAAGCATGTTCAAAGAAGATTTCACTTGATACGTGACATCGTTAATAGAAAGGAAGTCAAGATCAGCCGAGTTCCGACAGATGATAATGTCGCTGATCCGTTGACAAAGCCACTCCCAAGGCCTAAGCTCGAGTTTCTGACTGAAGCTGTAGGCATTAGAAACATTGAAATGTAATCTAAATTTGAGTGGGAGTTTTGTGAGCTTTATTTTAGTTATTTGATATGTTCTTGTAAAACATTATTTTATGTTTAATGAAATTAATATTTCAAGATTATTTTAACTGTGATGAAATAATCGTTCCAAAATGATATGAATCATTTTATAGGTCATCGAAGTAAATGACTTGATCTTGAGTCATCGAAGTCATTTAGCTTGATAATGAGACCCTATATTTGATAGATGGTTTATATCATATAGTCCCTAGTCGAAGGTTGTTGAAATTGGAACACCAACAACCGTGTGAGACTAGATTGGTATGTGACTTATGACCAAGTTTCATGTGTCATAGATGCGCGGCATCAAAGTCAGTACATAGGTGTATGTTGGGAACATACGACCGGACAGGACCCGCTTAAGAGAACTCTTCAGGATATTTATATCTGTGTCATAAGAGATTCTCACTACGACTATAGAGTATAGTCCTTAGACCTGAGTTCGCATGCATGTGATTACACATGGACTGATGCACTTTGATCATTGTCTAACGCTATCGTTCTGCGATAGTTATAAGGACCTTGTTTGGGTACATTACGAAATGAGTAGTTTACAGTGATGGAATAAGACGGAATTTGTCCCTCCAATATAAATGGAGTGAATATCTCTAGGCCAATCGAAGATTTGAATACTGGAAAATGCATGGCCATGCTCAAACGGACTTTCCCGAGTCGTTTGGATTGTCAGTATCGAATCAGAGTCCGATGAACAAGATTAGGCTTTATAAGGATGACACCAATCTTGCCTTATGACTAATCGAGATATTGAGACAAAAGGATTATGAATACAGAGATTCCAGTACAAGTGGGAGATTGTTGGAATTGTGTCCAGTAATCTCGGTACTGTCTCTAGAAAGTAAGAGTATGTCAAAGATCAGACATAAGTCATACAATGATGGGGGTCATGATGGCTTGCTAGAGTCCGCTCATGATCTATAAGTCTTGGACTTATTGCCTTTATTGTATGATCCCATATGGGTCACACGCCTAAGCCAACAGGAAAACGTGTAGGAACGGTTAAGCAGAAGTACGGTAAAAGTGCTAGGCATTTACTGTGCTTAGAGAGTTTAAAGGGCTTGATTAAATCCAAGGGATTTAATCAAATTGGGAATTGGGCCTTAAGGGCCCAACAGAGATAAAGAAGGGTTTTATAAGCTGAAGCCAAAAACCCTTCCTCCCTAACCCCAACACCCACGGCCGCGAGCTCTCTCTCCCCTGCGCCTCCTCTTCCTCGGTCTAGCAGCCTTCTTCCTGACGGTGTGCGTGTGTGAGCCTTTGGAGGATTCATCCCTTGGTGTATCTCTCTGATCTTTGACCTGTTCTATCAATTCCGCTGCAACAAACAGGTAAAAGGTGAGATCATCTAATGTTTCTATTCAAGAGAACCTAGATCCGCATGTTTAGGTTGATATGAATCTGTGAATTGAATCAGGATCAACTAAACAATCCAACAGAGGACTCACTGGATGATCATTTGGTAGCTTGCAGCTAGTGAGAGACTTAACCAACCGGTATCTCTCCACTCTTACCTGCTCCTGAAATTTCAATTTCAGGCTGCTGATCATCTCTATTGGCGACTCCATGTTCTTATATTGCTCCCGCAAGTCTGAGTCCATGGTAGCCAATATCAGACCACGCACATCTACCGCATCATTATAATGCTTATTCCAAGCATCATTTACTGCATGGGAGGCATTGGACCCGATCCTCACGGGGAGAGCTCTCTCAAGAACATAGTCCTTTCTCTCCTGCCTGAGGACTAGCCTCAGGTTCCGCGACCAAGTCAAGAAATTTGATCCGTTCAGTTTGTCCTTCTCAAGGACAGACCGGATCGAGAAAGTGTTTTGATTGTTTGTGCTAGTCATAACTGAAATTTAAGATAAAAGGATTTTAGTTAATATGTTCAATATGATTAATCTCGTATTATACTTAATATGATTAATCTCGCATTATATTCAATAACATAGTTACCCTCAATAGAATATAATGATTCCAAGATCCACATATAACTAAGATCAAAGTGGGCCACTGGCCGTCACCCAACCTTAGCTTATATCGGTAAGCCCTACTTCGGCTAATTATATCCGCGATATAACTCTTGGTTGTGAATCTGGGCCCGAGGCCCAATCCACTCTGATGTCTCAAGGCCCGGGACTCCCGATGGCCTAGTCAAGAAAACCAGACTATACAGTCATGTAATCACTAATGTCTGGGACTCCCAATGACATTTATGAATCACAAACCGTCTTACTCACGCAAAAGATAGACACCCTCACACTGTAAGGCCGTGTGTACGATTGAATGGGCTTCAACAGCTGACATAGACTGGACAAGACATCCAACGCTTGATATTATTTGAGGTTTGTAGGTTTATTAAAATTCCATCCCAAAATAGAAGATTACTATTTTGGGAAACTTTCCTTATTTCGAAACCTACTAATTTTGGAAACTTTCTAAAATTGGAAACTTCCTAAAATGGAAACTTTCTAATAATGGAAATTTCCCAAATATCCAAAACATGCAAATCTAGAAACTTCTATTTTAAGAAACTTTCTAATTTTAAAATTTTGGAAACTTATTAATTTAAAAAATCGATTTTATAAATTTATAAAAATAAATTTTAAATTAATTCTGAAGAAAAGATTCAAATAATTGGCCCAATTGTTTTAACTTCTTGGCCCGAGGCCCAAGAATTGGTCTATGTCCAAGACATAACCCAATTGCCCAATTAAATGACATAACCAGTCTGGTTCATTAAAATTGGTCTAACCAAAATTAATTACTACGACGACCACAATTGTCAACCGGTTATTTACTAAACCGGATTTTCTCAATTTATTTGGTCCAACCAAATCAAATTAGAAAATCACTGGTTTAGGCACAAAATCCAATTTTTCGACTTTGGATTTCTTATCCCGGTTTAACCAGAACTTAATAAATTTATTAAGTCTGTTTATTAAACCGTGATGTTTAAGATTTTTAATCAAGTTTTAAACCGAACCATCACAAGCTAAAACGAACCGGCTTGGACCAAAACGAACCGACCAATTAGGTCACGAACCGATCACGGCTTCACACGATCGAGCAACAATCGGGCAGCCGCAACACGAGATCGGGACGGGACGGGAGTCGGGTCGATTGTTCGGGACGTCCGCGAGCGAGACACGATCCGGACGGCCGAGAGCCTCACGCGATCGAGCAAGCAGCTGGACGGGACGGGACGATCGGGACGATGCTGAGAGATCACGGACGCGATCGCGGTCGATCGGTCCATCTCTCGATCACGATCGGGACGCTCGGGACCGTGCGTCGGGACGAGACGCGAGCGTGTGTTGATCCAAGCGATCGATCGATCCTTGCGATCTGTTCACCGCGCGTCACGTCTTCGATCGTGTCGTCGACACAAGCCGATCCAAGATCGGTTTGTTCATCAAACGATCCGGACGTGTGATCCGAAACTGATCAACACTACGACGCATACCAATTCATATAGATTGGATCATGCGATTTCTTGTTTGTTTAGGTTTTAATTCTTTGTTTCTTAAGTGTTTTTCCTTATCAGTAGATTGATTCAAAAAACACTTCTTAAACAATCCTACACATGATTCTAAACAAGAAAAACCACAGAACCAATGGCTCTGATACCACTGTTGGATCGTTTAGTGTCTCCTGATTCAATTCTCAGATTGATTCATCCTACTAAACATGCAGATCTAGGTTCTCTTGATTAGAAACATAATAGATCTCACATGTTACCTTGTTTTGCAGTGGAAGAAGAGGTACGGGTCAGAGATCAGCAGAACCACCAAGTGATAGCTCCTCCAAAGGCTCACACACGCACACAAAGGAAATTTGGCTGCTAGACCACGAGGAGGGAGGCCGCAGAGAGAGAGAGAGAGTTGGCGCAAAAGGCTTAGGAAATTAGGTGGCTAGGTTAAGTTTTAATCATAAAACTTATGCCTAATTCCTTTTTGGGCTTTTGGGCCCAATTCCCAGTCTGATTAAATCCCTTGGATTTAATCAGACCCTTCTATCTCTCTAAGCACTGTAAATGCCTAGCACTTTTACCGTACTTCTGCTAAACCGTTCCTACACATTTTCCTGTTAGCTTAGGCGTGTGACCCATATGGGATCATATAATAAAGGCAATAAGTCCAAGACTTATAGATCATGAGCGGACTCTAGCAAGCCATCATGACCCCCAGTATTATATGACTTATGTCTGATCATTGACATACTCTTACTTTCTAGAGACAGTACAGAGATTACTGGACATAATTCCAACACGATCAACTTCGACCATTCGTGTTGGCCTAATATTTTAATGAACAATTTGATTTATAAAGTATTATATGAGTTGAAAAGAAATGGGTATGGGCCAATAAAATTAGTCAAGCCTTTTATTCTCCAAACTTAAGTGGGAACTTAATTTGTCCCACATTAGAAGCAATGGAAGTTTTGGAGTAGTATACATATAAACATGGTCATACAATTGTTTACATGGCTATGGAGAGAGAGAAGGGATCACACACGCGCGCCGCCGGCCGGCCGGCTCGGCTCGTGGCTCTTGGTTCGTGGATATTTTTTGGAGAAAATTCATAAGAATTTTTGAACCATTAAATAAATTATAATATTTGTAACATACGAGTATTAACTTCGCGAGATCTCCGCATTTAGTTGCGCGATTTCCGTAACATTTTTGCGAGATTCTTTTTGCGCAAGTTTGACCAAACCATTCTCTTCCTTCTCCTATATATCTGAAACTCCTCTCTATTCGAAATAAAACTTTTCTCAGAACTATTCTGAAATTTTCTTAACGCTCAAAACCAGCAACCTCTCTCGTCTTCTTTCTTCTATCAAATCGTAAGTCTGAGAGTATTCGTAGAATTTAAGTTCGCAGATTCTTTGATCGAGTGTCACATTCTTAGTCTCATAGCGGTTGTATCCTGGGATTCATTATCTCATAAAACCGTTACACTGTGGGAGATATTTTGAATTAAGGAAAGAGATCATCTCGTCTCCGCTAAATCGTTTTCCTCAGTCGTTTTACATCGGTTTTATCAAACAGTTTTTGCTTCCGAATTTCAGCAACCTACAGTCTTAATTCAAAATAATCCGCTTCATTCTTATCGCTTGAATCGGATTCAGAAACTGTGGAAAACCCTTTTTCATACGATTCTACAAAATGTTTTCAAACAGTGTTCGGCGAACGCTATACGTGATTCCGCTGATCGTTTGTTCAACAAAACCGATTTTTTTAACAGATTCGATAAACGATTTCCGCAAAAGCCTGTTGGCGAGTTTGCGAAACGTTATATCATACAATCTAAAACGATCAATAAATCAACCGCTATTACAAGTCTGTTCCAAAAACTGACTTTATTCTTCTGTTTTTTGTGAACAGATGTCTCTTACCGGTGAAAACAATGTGATCCCACCTGGTAACCAAGAGAATGATGCGTCCAGTGAGTCGACACCCAACACACATGGGAATGGTCTACCACTCGCTGTCCCAACGCCAACGGTGCCTACCGCACTGATCGCTCCAGACAAGTTTGATGGTTTTGACTTCAAACAACGGCAATCAAGAATGCATTTCTTCCTAAGCACCATGAATCTGGATAGGTATCTCACAGAGATCAAGCCAGTGTTGCCGGCTGATTACACTGATAAGCGTGCCCTCCTAAGTGTTGAAGCATGGATCCATGGTGATTTTCTGTGCAAAGGCTACATACAAAGCCGTCTGGTGAACGATTTGTACAAGGTTTACCACGAGATCAAAACTTCGAAGGATCTCTGGGAAACTTTGGAAAAGAAGTACAAATCGTACAAGGTATGCTCTAGAAAATTTGCTATTGCAAAATTTCTCCGATTCAACATGGTGGATTTAAAGCCCATCATGGAGCAAGTGCATGAACTTCAGATGCTTTTCCAAGAGATATCGGATGAAGGAATGAAAATCTGTGAAACATTCACAGTGAATTGTTTCATCGAGAAAGTTTCCCCCAGTTGGAAAGACTTCAAAACTATCTTGATCACAAGCAGAAATCGCTGACTTTGGCAAATCTGATTTTCAGGCTGCAAAATGAGTCTTTGAAGCGCAAGGGCAAGCAAGAAATGTCCGCCAAGACTGAAATGTCTCCTTCTCACAACGCCAACATGGCTGAGTACAAAGGAAAAGGCAAAGAGAAAATCATTCCGACCAAAGGTGCACCTAACAAGATGGCTCCTCAGTCATCAACATCTTTTAAGAAGGATGGTCCTCAAGAAAGTTTGTTGGGAAATGCACCTACTGCAACAAAAAGGGACACAAAGCTGTAGAATGTCGCCGCAAAGCTAAGGATCTCAAAGCTCAAGTCAACTTGACTGAAGAAGACCTATGTGCGGTGGTCACTGAAGCAAACATGGCTGAAGAGAATGCGGATAATCCCAAAACGTGGTGGTATGACACCGGTGCCACTACACACATCTGCATTGACAAGGGCATGTGTTCTACCTACCAGAAGAGCAAGACTGAAGCTCACCTTCTGATGGTAAATGTGAAGGATGTTTAGTTGTTAATCCAGATTCAATTCTTCAGATTCAACAGTTCCTAAACATGCGGATCTAGGTTCTCTTGAATAGAAACAATAAGATCTCACCTTTTACCTGTTTATGCAGCGGAAAGAGAGAACAGGTCAGAGATCAGAGAGCCACCAAGTGATAACTCCTCCAGAGGTTCACACACGCACACCAAGCAGGAAGAGAGGCTGCTAGACCAAGCTGTGGGAGGCGCAGGAAGAGAGAGAGAGGCGCGGCTGGGTTAGGGTTCAGGGAGAAAGAGATTTGGGTTTTAGTTTATAAAACCCTTCTCTTTCCCTTTTGGGCTTTTGGGCCCAAATACCAATCTGATTAAATCCCTTGGATTTAATCAGACCCATTAATCTCTCTCTAAGTACGACAAATGCCTGGCACTTTTACTGTACTTCTGCTAAGCCGTTCCTACACATTTTCCTGTTAGCTTAGGCGTGTGACCCATATGGGATCATATAATAAAGGCAATAAGTCCAAGACTTATAGATCATGAGCGGACTCTAGCAAGCCATCATGACCCCCAGTATTATATGACTTATGTCTGATCATTGACATACTCTTACTTTCTAGAGACAGTACCGAGATTACTGGACACAATTCCAACAATCTCCCACTTGTACTGGAATCTCTGTATTCATAATCCTTTTGTCTCAATATCTCGATTAGTCATAAGGCAAGATTAGTGTCATCCTTATAAAGCCTAATCTTGTTCATCGGACTCTGATTTGATACTGACAATTCAAACGACTCGGGACAGTCCGTTTGAGCATGGCCATGCATTTTCCAGTATTCAAATCTCCGATTGGCCTAGAGACATTCACTCCATTTATATTGGAGGGACAAATTCCGTCTTGTTCCATCACTGTAAACTACTCATTTCATGATGTACCCAAACAAGGTCCTTATAACTATCGCAGAACGACAGCGTTAGACAATGATCAAAGTGCATCAGTCCATGTGCAGTCACATGCATGCGAACTCAGGTCTAAGGACTATACTCTATAGTCGTAGTAAGAATCTCTTATGACACAGATATAAATATCCTGAAGAGTTCTTATAAGCGGGTCTTGTCCGGTCGTATGTACCCCACATACACCTATGTACTGACTTCGATGCCGCGCATCTATGACACACTGAGACTTTGTCATAAGTCACATACCAATCTAGTCTCACACGGTTGTTGGTGTTCCAATTTCAACAACCTTCGACTAGGGACAGGATGATATAATCCATCTATCAAATATAGGGTCTCATGATCAAGCTAAATGACTTTGATGACTCAAGATCAAGTCACTTACTTCGATGACCTATAAAATGGTTTATATCACTTTGGAACGATTATTTCATCACAGTTAAAATAATCTTGAAATAATAATTTCATTAAATATAAGAATGTTTTACAAGAACATATCAAATAACTAAATAAAGCCCCAAAACTCCCACTCAAATTTAGATTACATTTCAATGTTTCTAATGCCTACAGCTTCAGTCAGATACTCGAGCTTAGGCCTTGGGAGTGGCTTTGTCAACGGATCAGCGACATTATCATCAGTTTGAACTCGGCTGATCTTGACTTCCTTTCTATTAATGATGTCACGTATCAAGTGAAATATTCTTAGAACATGCTTGGATTTCTGGTGTGATCTTGGTTCCTTTGCCTGAGCAATAGCACCATTGTTATCACAAAATAGTGCCAGAGGCTCAGCCGCATCTGGTATCACACCTAGTTCAATAATGAACTTTCGTATCCAAACAGCTTCCTTCGCAGCTTCTGAAGCGGCGATATATTCAGCTTCTGTAGTGGAATCAGCAACGGTGTCTTGCTTGGAGCTTCTCCAACGTATTGCACCGCCATTCAGACAAAAGATATAACCGGACTGTGACCGGAAATCATCTTGGTCTGTCTGGAAACTTGCGTCCGTGAATCCACTGACTTTAAGCACATCACTTCCACCGTATACCAAGAACTTGTCCTTAGTATGTCTTAGATACTTCAGGATGTTCTTGACGGCAATCCAATGGTTTTCACCTGGATTTGACTGGTATCTACTCGTCATGCTCAATGCATAAGCAACATCAGGACGAGTACAGATCATGGCATACATGATAGATCCTATTGCAGATGCATAAGGAATATTCTTCATGCGCTCAAGCTCAGCAGCCGTCGTAGGGCTCTGCTTCTTGCTTAGCGTTGTGCCATGTACCATTGGCGTGAAGCCCTTCTTGGAATCTTTCATGCTGAATCTTTGTAGGACTTTGTCAATGTATGAATCTTGACATAAGCCTATCAGCCTTCTAGACCTATCCCGGTAGATCCTGATTCCAAGAACGTATGCGGCTTCACCCATGTCTTTCATGGAAAAACAACTTCCAAGCCAGTCCTTTACCGACTTTAGCATTGGAACGTCGTTTCCGAGAAGCAGTATGTCATCGACATACAGGATAAGAAATACTATCTTGCTCCCACTAGTTTTCTTATACACGCATTGTTCTTCTTCGCTTCTGATGAAGTCAAATTGCTTGATCGCTTCATCAAAACGAAGATTCCAGCTCCTCGATGCTTGCTTCAATCCATAAATGGATTTATGAAGCTTGCATACTTTCCCAGCATTCTTTGGATCTATGTAACCGTCAGGTTGTGTCATATACACATCCTCTTCCAGAATTTCATTCAGGAAGGCGGTTTTCACATCCATCTGCCAAATTTCATAATCATGAAAAGCTGCAGTTGCTAGTAGAATCCGAATAGATTTCATCATAGCCACTGGTGAATAGGTTTCATCGTAATCCACACCGTGAACTTGTCTGAAACCTTTTGCCACCAACCTGGCTTTATAAATCTGGACATTTCCATCCACGTCAATCTTCTTCTTGAAGATCCATTTGCACTCGATGGCTTTTACACCAGCGGGTAAGTCAACCAACGAAAATACTTGGTTGACCGACATGGAGTCCATTTCGGAATCAGTGGCCTTACGCCACTTAGAGGAATCTGGGCCCATCATGGCTTGATTGAAGTTCGATGGTTCATCACCATCAATGATCAGAAGATCATGATAGTCAGTCACGAGGAATCCTTGATATCTCTCGGGTTCGTGACGGATCCTTCCGGATCTTCGAACTTCAGGTACTACAGGTTCAGGCACTACAATTTCTTGTAGGTCCTCCTGCTGCTCTTCCTCTTCAGGTTGAGCAGTATCCTGTTCATCTTGAATTTCTTCAAGCAGTACCTTACTCCCACTGTCTTTCTTAGAGAGAAACTCCCTCTCAAGAAAGTTACAATCCCGGGCAACAAAGATCTTGTTCTCGGAACGTAGATAGAAGTAATAAGCCTTGGTTTCCTTCGGATAACCAATGAAGTAGCATTTATCAGACTTTGGTGTAAGCTTGTCCGAGATTAATCTCTTGACGTAGGCTTCACAACCCCAAATTCTTAGATAAGACAGCACTGGAGCTACTCCAGTCCATAATTCATATGGTGTCTTTGCTACTGCTTTCGATGGCGCTCTATTTAGAGTGAACACTGCTGTTAGCAGAGCATATCCCCAAAGGGATATTGGAAGGTCTGTGTGACTCATCATAGACCGAACCATATCCAATAAGGTCCGATTTCTCCTCTCAGACACACCATTCCATTGAGGTGTTCCAGGAGGAGTGAGTTGGGATACGATCCCACACTCTCTCAAATGATCACTGAATTCTTGGCTTAAGTATTCTCCTCCTCGGTCGGACCGAAGAGCCTTAATGCTTTTGCCAAGTTGGTTCTGTACTTCATTTTGGAATTCTCTGAACTTCTCAAAAGATTCAGACTTATGTTTCATTAAATAAACATATCCATACCTACTGAAATCATCAGTGAAGGTAATGAAGTACTAATAGTTTCCTCTTGCATTTGTGGACATTGGGCCACACACATCCGTGTGTATCAGGCCCAATAAGTCACTGGCCCTCTCGTTAGGTTTATTAAAGGGGGCCCGTGTCATTTTGCCCATCATGCAGGATTCGCATTTCTCACATGACTCAAAGTCAAAAGAGCCAAGAAGTCCATTCGTATGGAGCCTCTTAATGCGTTTCTCGCTGATGTGCCCTAAACGACAATGCCATAGAAACGTTTGGTTCTCCTCATTAGGTTTGAACCGTTTGGTATTAATGTTATAAATTGGCGCGGATTGATCGAGTATGTAAAGCCCATTCGTAAGAGGGGCAGAACCATAGAACAAATTGTTGCGATTGAAGGAACATAATTTATTCTTAACTGAAAAATCATAACCTTCCAAATCCAACAAAGAAATTGAAATAATATTTCTGCTTATAGCAGGTACAAAATAACAATTATTGAGTTCTAAAACCAATCCCGAAGGTAAAGACAACAAGTATGTGCCTACAGCTAGTGCTGGAACTTTCGCTCCATTCCCAACTCGTAGCTCCACTTGTCCTTGCTTCAGCCTTCTACTGTTGCTGAGTGCCTGCATATTAGTACAAATATGAGCCCCACAACCAGTATCCATAACCCATGAGGTATTATCAGAAGTAGTTGTATTAACTTCTATAACAAAAATACCTGTTGAAGAAGTCTCTAAAGTCTTCTTCTTCAATTCCTTTAGACCTTCCAGGAATTTCTTACATTCTCTCCTCCAATGCCCTGGTTCTTTACAGAACCTGCAGATGTCAGTAGGCCCAGCCTTGGACTTGGGCTTGGGCTTTGGCGTGTCCTTGTCCGCGACTTGGACAGCCTTGGCCTTTCCCTTATCCTTAGCAGAGGATTTCTTAAACCCCTTGCCCTTTTGCACCATAAGTACATTGGGGTCCTTGGCGGTTTTCCTCAAGTTGGGCTCTGCAGTCTTGAGCATTCCGTGAAGCTCAGGCAATGTCTTACTCAAGCCATGCATGTTAAAGTTCAGAATGAACTGATCATAGCTTGCAGGTAATGACTGCAGAATGATGTCGCAGGCAAGTTCCTGGCTGATAGGGCAGTCGAGTTTCTGAAGATGATCGAGATAACCCATCATCTTCAAGACATGAGGACTCACTGCCGCATTTGCAGCCAACTTACAGTCTAAGAGGTTCTTAACTGTTTGAAACCTCTCAGTCCTTGCTTGCTCCTGAAAAAGTGATTTCAGGCTTGCCATTATCTCGATGGGTGACAATACACTTTCGAACTGCATTTGCAGCTCAGCAGTCATTGTCGCCAACATCAGGCAATAGGCATCATTTTCATCTGACGAATGCTTTTCCCAAGCATTATGCAGAGTCCTGGCAGCATTGGCAGGAGGCCTCTCGGGGAGAGGATCACGAAGGACATAATCCTTCTTCTCCTGCTTGAGGACTAGCCTCAAGTTCCTTGACCACGTCAGGAAGTTTGTTCCAGTCAGCTTCTCCTTCTCGAGAACAGACCGGATCGAGAATGTGTTTTGTGCGCTTGTAGTAGTCATAGCTGAAATATATAAGATAAAAAGGTTATTAGTTATTATGTTCAATATGATTAATCTCGTATTAAATTTTAATATGATTAATCACGCATTATATTCAATAACATAAGTTACCCTCAATAGAATATAATGATTCCAAGATCCACATATAACTAAGATCAAAGTGGGCCACTGGCCGTCACCCAACCTTAGCTTATATCGGTAAGCCCTATATCGGCTAATTATATCCGTGATATAACTTTTGGTTGTGAATCTGGGCCCGAGGCCCAATCCACTCTGATGTCTCAAGGCCCGGGACTCCCGATGGCCTAGTCAAGAAAACCAGACTATACAGTCATGTAATCATTAATGTCTGGGACTCCCAATGACATTTATGAATCACAAACCGTCTTACCCACGCAAAAGCAGACACCCTCACACTGTAAGGCCATGAATACAATTGAATGGGCTTCGACAGCTGACATAGCCTGGACAAGACATCCAACGCTTGATATTATTTGAGGTTTGTAGGTTTATTAAAATTTCATCCCAAAATAGAAGATTACTATTTTGGGAAACTTGCCATTTTTGGAAACCTACTATTTTTGGAAACTTTCTAAAATTGGAAACTTTCTAAAACCGGAAACTTTCTAACTTTAGAAATTTCTTAAAATCCAAAACATGCAAATCTAGAAACTTCTATTTTAAGAAACTTTCTAATTTCAAAATTTCGGAAACTTTAATTTAAAATCGACTTTATAATTTTATAAAATAAATTTTAAATTAATCTGAAGAAAAGACTCAAATAATTGGCCCAATTGTTTTAACTTCTTGGCCCGAGGCCCAAGAATTGGTCCATGTCCAAGACATGACCCAATTGTCCAATTAAATGACATAACCGGTCTGGTTCATTAAAATTGGTCTAACCAAATTTTAATTACTACGATGACCACAATTGTCAACCGGTTATTTACTAAACCGGATTTTCTCAATTTATTTGGTCCAACCAAATCAAATTAGAAAATCCTGGTTTAGGCACAAAATCCAATATTTCGACTTTGGATTTCTTATCCCGGTTTAACCAGAACTTAATAAAATTATTAAATCTGTTTATTAAACCGAGACGTTTAATTTTAATCAAATTTTAAACCGAACCGTTAACCGAACTGAAACATCACACGCCAAAACCCTAACCGGTCGAGAAACAATCGTCCAGCCGCAAGCCATCATGCTTCCGCGGCGGACGAATGGTCGGGACGGTTGGGCCGCGTGATCGGGACGAGAAAGGCGGGACGGGACGATGCCGAGACGATCGCGGGACGATGCATCGGGACGATGCGCGATCCATGCGATCGGCTATCGCACGATCCATGCGATCATCGGCCCATCTCTTCCGCGATCGGACGGGAAGCCTCACGGTCGATCGATCCGATCAGCCAACGCGGTCCACGCCATCGATCCTTGATCGATACGTGCGATCGGCTTGGTCGATCGGATCATCACTCGGCCGACGCAATCCAAGTCATATAGCTTGGTTTTTGCGATTTCAAATATGTTTAGGTTTCAATTCCTTGTTGCTTAAGTGATTTCTCTTATCAGTAGTTGATTCAAAACACCTTTTAAACAAGAAAAACAATCCTAAACGAGATTCTAAACAAGAAAAACCAGAACCAATAGCTCTGATACCACTGAAGGATGTTTAGTTGTTAATCCAGATTCAATTCTTCAGATTCAACAGTTCCTAAACATGCGGATCTAGGTTCTCTTGAATAGAAACAATAAGATCTCACCTTTTACCTGTTTATGCAGCGGAAAGAGAGAACAGGTCAGAGATCAGAGAGCCACCAAGTGATAACTCCTCCAGAGGTTCACACACGCACACCAAGCAGGAAGAGAGGCTGCTAGACCAAGCTGTGGGAGGCGCAGGAAGAGAGAGAGAGGCGCGGCTGGGTTAGGGTTCAGGGAGAAAGAGATTTGGGTTTTAGTTTATAAAACCCTTCTCTTTCCCTTTTGGGCTTTTGGGCCCAAATACCAATCTGATTAAATCCCTTGGATTTAATCAGACCCATTAATCTCTCTCTAAGTACGACAAATGCCTGGCACTTTTACCGTACTTCTGCTAAGCCGTTCCTACACATTTTCCTGTTAGCTTAGGCGTGTGACCCATATGGGATCATATAATAAAGGCAATAAGTCCAAGACTTATAGATCATGAGCGGACTCTAGCAAGCCATCATGACCCCCAGTATTATATGACTTATGTCTGATCATTGACATACTCTTACTTTCTAGAGACAGTACCGAGATTACTGGACACAATTCCAACAAAATGTGTCACAATCCAAGATTGAAGGCACTGGCAAGGTGGTCTTGAAGATGACTTCGGAAAGGACGTCACTCTAACCAACGTGAGGCATGTACCAGACATGAGGAAGAACTTGATCTCTGGAACTCTGCTCAACAAGCATGGATTCACCATCAATTTTGAGTCTGACCAGCTCATAATAAGGAAGAATGGGGTGTTTATTAGGAAGGGGTTTGTTAAGGATGGGCTTGTCAAAATGTGTGTAATGAAAGTCCTAAGAAATGATGTAACCACTTCCAATGCAATTAATAAGAATCCAGTTTCTTACTTGGTCGAGTCTTTTAATATTTGGCATGAAAGATTAGGACATGTGAGTTATAAATCTGTCCAAAGATTGATGAATTTGAATCTAATCCCAAAATGAAAAATAAACAAAGAAAAATGTGAGACATGTGTACAAGCAAAACTCACAAAAATACCATCCCCTCGTGTTGAAAGAACAACCGAACCTCTAGGCTTAATACACAAAGATTTGTGCGACTTAAAGTTGGTACAAACTAGAGGAGGAAAAAAGTATTTCGTTACATTCTTAGATGACTGTACAAAATACTGCTACGTATACTTGTTGCGTAGTAAAGATGAAGTCTTGGAGAAAATATAAACTCGAAGTTGAAAATCAACTCGGGAAAACTAGAAAAATAGTTAAAAGTGATAGAGGAGGTGAATATGATGGACCATTTAATGCGTTTTGTAAAGAAAAGGGCATTATACATCAAACTACCGCTCCCTACTCACCGGAATCTAACGGAGTTGCGAAACGAAAGAACCGAACTCTAAAATAAATGATGAATACAATGTTGTAGAAATCTGGGTTACCCCAGAACCTGTGGGGGTAAGCGCTCCTCACCACAAACTATATCCTCAACAAAATACCTCACAAAGTAACTGGCAAAACGCCATATGAACTTTGGAAAGGTAAAGTACCTTCGTAAAAATACCTTAAAGTGTGGGGGTGCCTGGCAAAAGTCACAATACCACCTCCGAAAAAGGTCTCAGTCGGACCTAAGACAGTAGAATGTATCTTCATTGGATATGCACACAATAGTAGTGCTTATCAGTTTCTGGTTCACAAATCAGACATACCAGATATCCATGTAAATACAATTATGGAATCAAGGAATGCGTTTTTCTTTGAACATATCTTTCCATGTAAGGATAAAAAATGAAATCGTGAAGAGAAAGACCCTAGCTCCTCTACAAACGAGGCTAGTACTTCTGGCGGTCCATTAAATGAAGTGGACGAAGAAGAAGAACCCAGACGAAGCAAAAGAGCTCGTAAGGAAAAAACTTTCGGTCCTGACTTCATGATGGTCTTTCTCCTAGAGAATGAACCAAGAACATACACTGAAGCTATGTCTACACCAGACACACCTTCTTGGAAGGAAGCTGTCAATAGTGAGATCGACTCCATTATGCAAAACCATACATGGGAAATAACCGATCTACCTAGGATTTAAAGCACTAGGGTGTAAATGGATATTCAAAACAAAATTGAAAACAGATGGCTCAATTGATAAGTACAAGGCTAGACTTGTGGTACAAGGATTCCGACAGAAAGAAGGTCTGGGTTTCTTTGACACCAATTCTCCTGTAACGAGAATAACTTCAATCAGAATGTTGATTGGAATAGCAGCCTTAAGAAATCTGGAAATACATCAAATGAATGTTAAAAATGCTTTTCTAAATGGTGATTTAGAAGAGGAAATATATATGAAACAACCCGAAGGATTTGTTGTCCCGGAAAAAAACACAAAGTTTGTAAACATGTGAAGTCATTATATGGACTTAAGCAAGCTCCGAAACAATGGCATGAAAAATTTGACAACACAATGATGTCAAATGGATTCAGCATAAATGAATTTGATAAATGCATCTACGTAAAGAATACGCCAAGTGGGTATATTTTATTATGCTTATACGTAGATGACATGTTGATTATTGGTAGCAATAAATACATGATCCAACAAACTAAGAACATGCTTAGTGGAAAGTTTGACATGAAAGACATGGGTCTAGCAGACATCATTCTAGGAATAAAAATCACAAGAACTTCAGACGGAATCATTATATCTCAATATCACTATGCTGAAAAGATACTTGAGCGATTCAAAAACTACTCAAACGGCACAGCAAAAACTCCAGTTGATTCTCAACTTCACTTGACCAAAATTCAGGTGAAGTTGTGTCAAGAGTAGAGTATGCACACGTTATTAGGAGTCTTATGTACTTAACCAACTGTACTAGACCAGATTTGGCACATGCAGTAAGCGTACTAAGTCGCCACACAAGTAATCCAGGTCACAAACACTGGAAAGCTATAACAAGAGTATTAAATTACTTAACACATACGAAAAGTTATGGTCTCCACTATGGCAGAGAACCCGCAATTTTGGAAGGATACAGTGATGCAAACTTGATATCTGATTCCAAAAACTCGAAATCTACAAGTGGATATTTCTTTACCCTTGGAGGTGGAGCAGTATTATGGAAATCTTCCAAACAAACTCTACTGGCTAGATCAACCATGGAGTCTGAATTCATAGCACTAGACAAAGCTGCTGAAGAGGCTGAATGGCTTCGGAATTTCCTGGAAGATATTCCATTGTGGGAGAAACTAGTCCCGGCATTACGTATACATTGCGATAGCCAATCGGCTATAGCCCAGGCACTGAATAATCTCTATAATGGTAAATCACGTCACATAAGAAGACAACATAAAACCATTAGACATCTGATCTCAAGTGGTGTAATCACAATACATTATATCAAATCAGTTGACAACCTAGCGGATCCATTTGCTAAAGGTCTGTCACGAGATCAAGTTGTAAAATCATCGAAGGGAATGAGTTTAAAACCTATAACTCAAGAGGATCTTTGATGGAAACCCCACCTACGTGACTGGAGATCCCAAGATGTCAGATTCAAAGGGAAAACTAAATTGAACATAATCATATCAAGCACTGAAAGACTTCAAGTCTTTACTCAGTTCCCAAGATGATAACAGTGCTAACATACATAAGATTTGTATGTGTAAAGAGCATAAGCATAGCTTTTCATGATAAGCCCATAGCTTTGATATATCAGTGGAGTATTATAGATACTTCTTAAAACAAAGACTACTGGTAAATCACCTAGTGAGTGTGAAATGGGGCCGTTTCTAGGAGAATGAACAATAGGCTAAATTCTCCAAGCTCACTCATGACTAACCAGGTTGTTCAAGGCCAAAATGAACACAATAGAAAACTTAGTTCTACGAGAAAATGAAATTGGGTTATACATGTTGTCTCGGTTTACAAAAAAACCTGGGTGGTTCAAGACATCATGTTCACCTCCTGGCCAAGTAAACCCGACAGATAGTAACAATGAGTGGTTCAAAGCTGAAACATGCTACTATCTCAAACACAGTGATTTTTCGCTTATACTCTCAGAAGTCTGTCTAGTCTAGTCGAGTCATGTCTAGTCTAGTCGAGTCTGTCCAGTCAGTCTAGTCGTACTACGTTTAGAGTTGTGGGGGATTGTTGGGCCTAATATTTTAATGAACAATTTGGTATATAAAATATTATATGACTTGAAAAGAAATAGGTATGGGCCAATAAAATTGGCCAAGCCTTTTGTTCTCCAAACTTAAGTGGGAACTTAATTTGTCCCACATTAGAAGCAAGAGAAGTTTTGTAGTAGTATATATATAGACATGGTCATACAATTGTTTACATGGCTACGGAAAGAGAGAGAAGGGATCACACATGCGCACCGCCACCGCCGTCCGACCGGCTGGCTCGTGGCTCATGGTTCGTGGAATGAGCCTCTAAAGAGGCTCCCGCGCGCATATATTTTTTGGGGAAAATTCATAAGAACTTTTGAACCATTAAATAAATTATTCGAAAATTAATGTATTAACTTCGCGAGATCTCCGCTTTTAGTTACGCGATTTCCATAATGTTTTTGCGAGATTCTTTATATCAGAAACTCCTCTCTACTCGAAATAAAACTTTTCTCAGAACTTTTCTAAAATCTTCTTAACGCTCAAAACCAGCAATCTCTCTCGTATTCTTTCTTCAATCAAATCGTAAGTCTGAGATTATTCGTAGAATTCAAGTTCGCAGATTCTTTAATCGAGTGTTACGATCTTAGTCTCATAGCGGTTGTATCCTGGAATTCATTATCTCATCAAACCGTTACACTGCGGGAGATATTTTGAATTAAGGAAAGAGATCAACTCGCCTCCGCTAAATCGTTTTCCTCAATCGTTTTACATCGGTTTTATCAAACAAATTTTGCTTCCGAATTTCAGCAACCTACAATTCGAAGGCAAGCCCTCATTATCGAAAGCCCCACCAGTATCATTTTCCCTAACTCCGTTCTCGTCGCTCGAAACCCTGACTCCTCCGACGGAGGCGAAGCTGTCTGGAAGCACCTTATCGCAGTGAACCTAATAAAGTTGTTGAAATCATTGATAAACGTACGCGGGCTAGAGCCGACACTTCTCTTAGTGTACAATATTAGGGAAGCTAAGTTTTCTCACGTCCTCCGTGCGGGTAAAGTCCGAGAACCATTGAAGAACAAAACATTGGACATCGAGAGAGTATACCCATCCTAAAGAAGACTTACATGAAACAGAAGGAGGTAGAAGGCCGGGGTAAATTGACTGGAGCTGCACCGTTTCGCTTTGTAGTTGCATCAATTGATGGGATTTTAGTAACCTGAGGAATCAATTAGTCGTTGTAACATTGTCACAGGGAAGGTGCATGAGTGGTGTCTAATTTCATGTCGTGGAGGAAGGGAAAAGGCCATAACCAAGATCCGGGAGAAGGTCTTGGGTTTCGCCTTTTTTTATACTAAAGGTCCGTTAAGCATGTTAGTGGGCTAGAAGACTTAGATTCAGTTAATAATGGGTTTAATTAGAAGCCCACCCACAAAGATATAAGTGGACAGCAACTCTCTGTTATTTGTATAAGATTTTTTTTCTTTGGACCCAATTTTTTTTTGGCCCAACAAATTCAATATATTTTACGATAATCTTAGTCAATCTTTCTATAAATATCTATTTGTTTCCTATAAAAATCTAATATAGGAAAAAAATTTGCAGGAACCGAGTTGTTACAAAGAAGAAGAGACGAACCGTCGAACCTACTGCCTCTCGTGCTAGATCGTCTCTTTTAGTATCGATTCTCTCTTAACATCGCCTTGTATCGAAGGCAATCCCGTAAAACCGTTTTTCGATCTATATTCCTTGAACTCGAACACTAAAATGCTTGTATCTTTCTAACGTATTGAATCTCGTAAATCCAAGACCACCAGCAGATGCAGCTCAACGAGACGAAATTGGAGCCGCAAACTGCACCACCGTACACTACCGTACACACCGTAGTTCTTCATGCATCACCGCCATACAACGCTGTCTCTGGTAAGTTCTGCTGTTTTGTCTTGCTGGCCGTTGACCAAGTCAACTTGTCGGCGATTGAGTCGACTCAGTGACTCAATGGGTCAACTCGGTTGACTGGTTTGTTGACCGGTTAACTTTGGTTAAACTGGTTTAAATGAATTAATCTCGATTTAGAATGGGTTAGTTCGGTTTAGCCGATTAAGTTTGTTAAAATCAATTCGATTGATTTAATTCAAATTAGTAGGTTTAATTCAAATGAACTGGTTTGGATCCAGTTAAGGGTGGGTATGGGTCGGGTTGGTTGGGTGAGTGGGTTGGGTCTGGATCTAAGTTGGGTTGACCAGGTTGATTTTGACCGGATTGAGTTTGTCCTTGCCATTGACTTTGATCGTTTTAGTTGACTTTTCAGCTACTTTATCTCATCTCTTATCCGACTTAAGTCAAACGATTTGAAGTCCGTTTCAGCCTGATTTTAGATTTGAAGCCCCTTTGAGCACCAAGAGTCTCTAAATTACACTTTTCCATTTTCTAAGGTGATGGGTATTTTGCAACTCTTCGTTTCCATCATTCGTTTTCGCGTTGTAAACGTATTGCATGTCATCCACTCAACAACATAAATACATACATGCTATAGAGTTACCCTGTTACTCGAAATAATAAACCGAAACAACAAACATCTACCACAGACATAAATATCTACATATCACACAAAAATATGTACGTAGAATATTTTTTTACATAGGTCTATTTGGTATATAGAGCGGTCGCACATCCCCCAAAAAGAATCACCGCTACTATATACACACGAAAGATCAGATAGCTCCCTTACTTACATGGGCCTAACCTAAAAAAATTTCCAACACAAGCGATACGCCCCACACTGAGTGCAGTACGGCTCGCCGTGTGGAACAAAACCGGCAGGTGCGTCAAGAGGGTGTGTCAGATGTGGTGGTGGTGCGTGTGGTGCAGCGCGACTCTACTGGAATGGACCGTTGGGGCATGATGGGGTGAGGTACCCCGTGCGGTCACAAATGAGACATGCTGGTGGTAGTGTCGGTGGCGAAAAGACGAAAAAGGCACGTAGCAGAACTGACACCATAAAAATTGGAAGTCTACATTTACACAGACAAGGCATGACCGGTCGGGCATGTAGACAACAAGTCGAAATGGTGGCGATGGTAAACTAATGGCCGAGGAGGCGGGTACTGCTGAGAATCTCTCAAAAACTCCATAGGTGAGTAAGAACCTCTAGTCAGGGTGATAGGTTAGGCTAACCATCGAGTCTGGTCAGCCACCAGATCCTTTCAATGAATATGTTGGGCAGAATAAATCGGTTCCATCGGGAAGTCGACCACAGAGAGCGATGAAAATAGTGGATCGCCAGGGATGTATGGAGATGGCGGAGCCTAGGCCTTTGGTGGAGGAAGATGATCTGGATGGGGTGGCATCCCCAAAGACGGTAGCGCCGAAAAGATGCCGTTAGAGGCATGTGTCATGTACAGGTTTACGAGGATGAGTACTCATGAAATAATTGTGTCGTATGGACTTTCGGGGACTGGCGGAGCTGCTACTGGAATCCCCTCTAATAGAGAATATGTCGTAATTGGCATGGAAATGCGGGAACACTCTGTTGACTGAAGATGCGGCCAAGGCTAGCCGGAACTGAACCAACAGACTCACGATACACCGAATCGTCACTCATGTCTTCGCGGTCTGACACCAACACACACACACACACACCTCTCCCAGGGCAACACTGCTGCAAGACTATAGAAACACTACATGGTCAGTTTACGCCCCTAAAAACTACTCCGAGTGTCCTACGTGTCCGTCGAGCTATGCCAAACCTGGAAAAAACACAAAATGAGTCTAAATATCGATCACGTATAAAAAAAATTTTAGCCTTAAAAACAGTTTTTTAGTTTAAATAAAGTTTTGTTTTGTTTTTGGTTTTAAAATAATTTGTTAAGTTAAAATAATAAAAATGGAAAATATTTTGTAATGATAATAAAAGAAAAATATAGTGTAATTGATAATTAAGTCATTTCATTCATTCTTAACACTAACTTAGTAAACTTAGTCTAATGGATATTAAGATAGTAATTAATCTAAAAATTAATATTACTTGGAGTAAATTTCACTTATCATAATCTATGTCTCTTCTAAATTAAGAACTATATCTATCGTTTGTAATAGTTTTTAAACCTGGTTTGTTGCTTATGGCCCATGTAATACTCTGTCTTACTAAATTGGTCAACGGACAGCAGAAAAGTCAACGAAAGGCATTTTCGTAATTTTGAGAAGTTAAGGGGCATTTTGGTAATTTTACCAAAATGTGAGTCGGAAGCTAAGACGGGCCAAATATTATTCTTTTTAAATAAAAAAAACATTTAGAAGACCAAGAATTGTGGAAACGGACCGTAGAAGAGTTTTCGGACTATCGGGAATGGAAACCGATAGAACTGACAAAACTTGTAAAATTCATAACAGGAGCTACGGGAATCCGATTGAGGTGAACGACTTGCTAATTTCTTCTAAAAGAGTCTAGTATTTAAAAATGAAGCTTGGGGAAATTATAGCAGAGGCTACAGGGTTTTGGCAAATTAAAACATGGCATAAGCTTTCCGGGCCGTACGGACGAATCGGAATTTTGGATCGGTTGAGGGTTGCTAGATACAAAGAATATTCAGTGATTAATATGAGAAGAAAATTCAATAAACTTGGAGGTGGTGTCATGGTATTAATGGAAGAAAAGGAGCTAATTCAATGAATACTTTGCCTTAGTCACATGACTAATTGAGAAAAAAAACTAAAGAAAATAAATGAATCATTTACCTTGGGGGAAGGAGACGTGGAAGGAGAATGTGGGGAAAGAGTGGACGGACACATGGCTGCATCTAAGAACTTTGAGTTTGCTATAAAAAAGACTCAAGACCCCTCTCATTTTACACCACAACAAAAAAAAACAAAAAGAGAAGAGAAAGAGAGAAGGAGAGGAAGAGAAGAAGCGTGGAGTAGGAGAGGAAGAAGAAGAAGAAGGAGGAGGAGAAGAGGAAGAAGAAGAAGACCGTAGGAGGAGGAGAAGTAGAAGAAGCCGGAGGAGGAAGAAGACCGGAGGAAGAAGAAGAAGAGAGAGAGAGAGAGAGAGGCGTGAAGAAGAAGAAGAAAGAGAGAGAAGATGAAGCTTGAAGAAGAAAGAGAGAGAGAGATAGAAGAAGAAGCGTGAAGGAGAGAGAGAAGATGAAGCTTGAAGAAGAAGCGTGAAGGAGAGAGAGAAGATGAAGTTTGAAGAAGAAGAACAGGGAGAGAAGGAGAAGCGTGAGAGAAGAGGAGAGAGAGAGAACCGGAGGGGAGAGAGAAGGAGGAGAACCAGAAGAGAAAGAGAAAAAGGAGAGAGAATATGAAGATGGTCCGGAGGCTCGATCGGAATCACTAAGGTTAACGGTACGGTAAAGTGCGGGTCAAGGTCGGGTCAAAGCAAGTCGACGGTTCGGGGAAGGTTTCAGTTAGTGTTGGGTTTGTGTCGGGTCTCGTTGTTCCGCTAGTCCGTCAATCCGTCCGTCCGTCGTCACAATATCATTGTGAGTCAGCTAAATTGTGTGTTGCATTTAGTTAGAATCATATAGATTCAGAATCGATAAACCGTAGTTTAGGTTGTATACCTGATTGATTGAATTAGTTAAAACAGCTAGGTTTATTTAATAACTTGGTTAATCAATGAAATATTTAGGGTAAGGGATGCATGCTAATTAACTCATATCTGTAATCGTTGATAGTTCGTTGATTGCTTAATTGGGTGTTGCATCAATTGATTGATAGTTCATTGATTGCTTGATTGGGTGATGCCTACATGTAGAACGGCATGCTAGGGAGTATATGCATATATAAGTATTTAAGAACATATCTAAAGGAATCTATATACGAGAAACTATGAGTTGATTAAATTAAAAGACATAACACACTTAGAATATAATAACGGTGGGTTAATTAGTCGGATTAAGGGTAATGAATGGAAGTTATTGAATAATGAGATGTCGGGGAGTTAGTAATCTTACTAACTCTAAACCGACAGATCGAGGATGTATTAAAAGATACTTAGGAAGTGATAAGTAAAAGAATTGAAGTGATTGATGTGCCGTCTACGGGATTAGTAATCCACTAATCCCAAAGTAGCGGATTGAATGAGGGAAGGTTAAGGATTGAATGAGTAATGATTAAGGAAATATTAAAGACGAATAAACCTGAATAATTGTTTGTGTAGTGTTGTGATAATTGTTTGTATGATTGTGTATCTACTTCGGTGTTGGGCCGAGTAGACTGTTGTTGCTTGATTGTGTATCTACTTCGGTGTTGGGCCGAGTAGACGGTTGATTGCTTGGTTGTTTATCTACTTCGCTGTTGGGCCGGGTAGACTGTACTGGTAGATACTTACTCTGTTGCGGGACCAGGTAAGTCTGAGTAAGGACGGGTAATGTGGAGATTGGTGATAGGATTTTCGGGATAGACTGGAGATTGAGATTGTAGTTCTATTTCATCTTCTTGGTATTGCGTGATAGAGTCCCAGTGAGTCTGCTTGTTTACATTACTGTTATTAGGACTCTATAGGGCGCGTTAGATCCCGCAAGTCTAAACATGGCGTTCCGGTACTTCCGACCCGATTGGATCCTCGGGTAATGACCTGATCGGTTCACGTACCTTCGGGTGGTGATTCTGGTTATGGTGTTAACCTACTGAGTGACACCGGTAGGTGTGTGGTCTGGAGAATACGGGGTCGCGTCCTAGGGCCGGACTGCATGGAAACTTGTGTTATCTAGGGGTAGCCTGAGTCACCGCGTATCGATGGACGGAGAACGGTGTCCTAGGCGCAGGACTTCGTGTTTTCGTCTAGGAGTCGTGGGAGGTTTTAGCTACCATGGCGGTAGCTAAGTGTTCCCGTGGAAGTTACCGATTTCGCAAAGTGGGCCCAGATGGTGTGGAGTTGTGTAGTGCCGCGATAGCTAGATCGAGTCTAATCAAGAGCATGTGCTGCAGTGTTCTCGATTTTCTTTGTTGGTGATTGTGTTGTTATTTGAATGCTTGTGTGTTGTGAAGCTCATCACGTCTTGGTAGCACGTTATCAGCTATTATACTTGATTGTTATTTTGGGTTTGGGCGGGATTATTAAATTGTTAGCAGCCTTTAGTTGGGAGCCGTCTCACTGGGTAATCTTATATTTCCCATTAGACTCTTTTGTGTTTTTCAGGTTTGGCGTAGCTCGGAGGACGCATAGGACACTCGGAGTAGTCTCGGATTGGCATTTGGCTAGGGTTTGTTAGCATTTTGACTTTATTTTCGGTTGCGAATTTTGTTGGGTACCCGCTAAATGATTTGCATTAGACCGTATATTGTTATGAATAAAGTTTATGATTTTAAAGTAATAAAAGTGGAATAATTCCCTGATATACGGTTTCGTCCGAACCGAACACAACTCGTGGAAGCGGTACGGGTGGAAAAGCCTTGTATCGTGTAAACGAGGTAAACGGAGTCAAAGATGATTTGGTTCGAGCCTTTGTCTCAAACCGGATTATCTCTGGCTTTCGTATTGTGACAAACTCTTCTCGTATGACTGCTCGGGTTCGATCGGTCATGTTCTTGTTTGATTGTTGGCCGGTCAGCGGAAAACGGGAAGGGGGCGTTACAGCCCATATAAAGGGTTCTACCTTATTTTATCTTAAAATATTACACTTTTGCGTTTTATATTATTAATTATAATTTTATGTTATTGTGTGTAATATTATTATTTATTGATTGTATTCATCAATTATTATAATTTATATAGGATTACTAAGATACACATACTGTCATTTATATAGTTATATATATATATATATGTAAATAATAATATTATATATGATTTTGGTAATATTTATTGTACTTTAAATCTTTTTATAGAATTTTAGATTGAAATGCTAAGTTGGAGATTGTTTGATATATATATATATATATATATATATATATATATATATATATATATATATATGGGTGTCTACCATCTACTATATAAAGATAATAGATATTTTATGTTCCTAAATTATTGAATCGTAATTTTAGTAGTTATTAATGTGGTATAATTTGCGTGATTTCATATAATAATAAAATTGAATGATATAACGAGAAGTGTGGTTTTACAGTAGATGACTATCAAATTTACACATACTGTTTTTTTTTAAACGAACATTTATACTTTTTATTTATTAATTTTAATTGACAGCGATATTTTGTATTTTATATGGATTAAATCAAATTGTGTTCGCTTAAAAAGGTCCATTGCACTTAACTATTTTCAAAAAAATAGTTAAGGCCTGAAGTAAAAAATTTAGTCATCATCGATAATATTGCAACAAACAATAGTATAATAAATATTTACAAAATCGGAAAGATTATCTTCACAATATGTTTACCGTACCTTTCCTCACTACTTAATCTCTTTTGACAAGGACGTAATTGGAGGTATGTTAACCTTAACCTTAAGGCTTCAATTTTTTTAACCACATTAGATTTTAGTTTTATTTAGGGTTTATGAATGGTAAAGAATACAAATTTAATATACGATTGAGATATTTTTGTGTTCATAATTTCAATTACGCATTTTGTCATCATGTCCATGATGTTCCGTTATTTTGTACTATATTACTTAATAGATCTAATTGATTAATTTTGTCAAATTAAGATAAACTACACCCGACAACAACAATGTCGAACCATCATTTCGTGAAGCCTCTTCTTCTAGAATTCTTTAATGGTGTGGTATGTAATTGAAATCGTTCCATTATCTTTATCTGTATATTTTGGAACATTTTAGTTACTTTTAATTTCTTCTTACACTTTTTATCTTTATTGCAGAATATCTCTGTCAATTTCTTCAAAAAACACATAGAAGGAAAGACTATTGTTACAAAAGGGGAACTCACATCTGATGCTTCTAATAGTGAATCGTGTGTCCATTTGGTTGGAGACACACTAAAATAAGGCTGGAAAGAATTATTGGAAGAACATTCATTTCGACTCGGAAACATTCTTATTTTCGAGTACTATGGAGATCTTAATTTTCATGTACATGCTTTTGAACCAAGTTGGGTAGAGCTGCAATATGTCCAGCCTCCAATGGATGTTGAAGAGGACGACATTGGTAAATTATCAGCTTTTACTTCCAAGTCAATAAAGACTATTTTTGGATATAAAAGTGTAACATTTATCTTTCTTTGCATGGACTGAAGAAACCTTTTAACACTAACAACCACTGAAGACACATTAAGAAATAGCACAATTGTAAGTTTTCAATATATATCATTCTCAGAATTGTTAACTTATTGTTCATTTTTTATAATTCGAAATATTTGTAACGAACAATTTTTGTATTTGTAGTTTATTCCTCAAATGTTCAGTAGGGCAAATGATTTGGAAAAGGCTGCAGGAAAGACAATTAAATTGGCGAATGAGGGTGGTGACTGGTGGCCTATAAATTTAGTGATGGATTTGGATGTAGTAGACATCGTTTGCGTTTAACATGTGGCTTGAGAGATTTTCTAAAGGCAAACAACATCAAGCCGAAAAACACTTTCGTGTTGGTGGTACTATAGGAAAACTCCACGACTCCTTTGCTCAAGCTCTACACAAACAACAACACTCGCACTTGATGTTCTCGGATTGTACGTATTTCCTATAACTCCTTCGTTAATATTCATGTTTCGTACAAATTCTTCTTTCATATTTCGTAGATACCAAAAATAATCAAATGGTAGAAATTGTTTAGTAATTTTTTTTAAAAAAATATATGGACCTGGCCGCAAAGAATGCTCCACTAATTCTGTTTGTTTAAATAATTTTATGTTCAAAAGGAATTGTTATCGAATATCTTTGTTTAATATGGAATACAATCGCGATTTACAAAATATAAAAATATTTATGACTTGAAATATGGAAATAATACCAAATGTAAATAAAAATATAATAGAATTCTACTATATAAAGGAACATATGGAGATTAGATATTCTAACCATTAATATAGTAGATTTTTTTTTTATCACAAAGCTTAATATTAAACTAAAAGGGGTTTGGGGCAACAAAGAGGCTTAAAGCCTGTTTAGCTAGGGAGTCGACAACAAAAAGCTGGGCTCTGGGAACAAACTTGAAAGCAATAAAATTAAAGAGAGGAAACAGAGATTTGATGTATGAGAGAACTCCATGGATTTCGGAGAAGGATGAGCCATTTGATATGGTTTTGATAAATTGTAGAGAGTCTGATTGAAATTCAATCGATAAATGACCCAATTCCGCAGCATTCACCATTGATGCATGAAGGGCAAGGGTTTCCTCCGTGAGTGGAGAGCGGAAAAACTCCGATGCCGACGAGTGTGAAGACAAAATGAGGTTCTTGTCAGAAAAACTCCAAGCCAGACCTGCACAACTGGAGTCTTTTCTCCGACACCGTCTGATCGACAAATGATCATGATTTCTGGTCTCGATTCAGGGATGAGCAAGGGAGGGCGAGATGAGCTTCATTGGATTAGGCATTGAGCCATTCCCGAGCATCGGAGACGGACTTAGCAGCAGCATTCTCGGGAGAGATTAACTTCCCGGGGAATATGACATTATTTTTGGCAAGCCAAATTTTCCATCAGATCCAAGGAGCCAGAGGACCCTTGACTATACCACTTGGAGGAAGGTAAACAACAGAACAGAGTTTTCTCCAATCTCCATTAAAATTGGACGTGATCGATAGGGCAACTGGTTTTTCAAACGACGCAATGTTCTGGACTTGTTTTGCAAAATCACAATGGAAAAAAGGTGAGAGATGGTTTCAATTTCTCCACATCTCTTACATGTGGTATAGATGGGGATCTGTCTAAACATGAGCTTGTCCCCAACCGGCAGAGTCTGGGCCGTGTTGATTGCCCATATGTCTGATACCCAATTCAGGGGAGAGTGACAGTCATCTTGCTCTTCTGATGTGAAGCTTCTCAGTGCTGAGTAGTATCCCGTTTTGACAGTATAGGAGCCTGAGGGGTGTTGTAGCCAGATCCTCTTGTCTTGCAGCATGTTATCGCTTGGTTTAATGCAGAGGATCCTTTGTACATAGGCGGGAAAGAGATCGTGTAGCATTTCTTTATTCAAGGATGTATAATTAAGCAGAAACAAGTCTGATACTCTAAGATCTTTTGAATCCTTGTTTGCAGGGCCTATAGGAGTTATGTTTCCATCAGTAGCAATCAAAGCGTCATTCCATATGCTTACTGGAGTGCCATTCCCTATTGCCCAAACAAGCTGTTCTGTGATTAAGTCTCTTCCAAATAAAATACCCTTCCAACCATGGGAAGAGAAAGAGGGCATTTAACAGTCTATGAAAGAGATGTCTTTACAATAATTGCCGATCAAGACTCTTGCAAGGAGACAATCTGGAGATTCCATGATCCTCCAGCTGATCTTAGCCAACATTGCATCATTGAAGGCTTGGATATCTCGTAAGCCCAAACCACCATCCTGATTTGATTTGGTGAGTTTGTCCCAAGCCACCCAAGCTATTTTCTGTTTTCCAACAGATGAATCCCACCAAACCGAGTTAACACAGACTGGATCTTTTGCATAGGGAGGTTGGAAGCTTAAAACAGGACATGGCATAAGACGGTAAAGTGGAGAGAACACTCTTCAGCATTCTAAGCTTTCCACCAGGGGATAGAAAGAAATTAGACCAGATGGAGGCTTTTTGGCGAATGCGGTCCACAATAGAAGAGAAGATATCCTTCTTATTGCGTACAAAATATTCAGGTAAGCCGAGGTATTTTATAATACCTCATTCCTTATCAATGAGAAGAAAAACCTTGACCCTTTCTTTTTGCTCAACAAGCGTTTTCCTTGAGAATGATATTGAGGATTTCTGACAATTGAAAAACTGACCTAAAGCTTGCTCATATTTATACAAGATGCACTTGGGGGATTCAATGCTGCGAAAGTCTATTCTACAGAATTATATGGTATCATCAGCAAAGAGAAGGTGGTTTAGTCGAGGGATAGATTTTGAGACTCTGATTCCTTGCAGGCTTCCATCTGCTTGAGCTTTGTTGCATAGTCCGGAGAGGACTTCACCGCATAGAATGGACATGTATGGGGATAAGGAATCTCCTTGTCTGATTCCTATTTGTGGATGAACCTTTCCTTTTGGAGAGTCATTAATTAGGAAGGAATATGTAACAGTAGATATGCATTGCATGATCCAATTGACCCATTTTTCATGAAAAGCCATCCTTTGCATGACCAAGTGAATAAAGTTCCATTCAAGCCTATCATAGGCCTTGCTCATGTCGCTCTTTACGGTCATAGAGCAGTGCTTACGAGCTTCTGACACCTTAAGATAGTGTAAAAATTCATGAGTTATTAGAACATTATTAGATATAGCTCGCTTTGGAATATATGCAGACTGATTCTCAGAAATCAAATTAGGCAGCACCACCTTTAGTCTTCTAGTTAGCACCTTTGCTATAATCTTGTAGTAGACATTTCATAATGCAATAGGTCTATAGTCAGTGACTTTTCTTGGTCCATGAATCTTAGGAATAAGCCGAATGTGGGTTTCATTTATTGCTTGAGGAAGAACGCCCGAGGAGAAGAAGCCTTGGATCTCTTTCACTATAGTTGATTCGAATGAGTTTGAGTTTTATTAGAAGAAGGCTGTGGAGAAGCCATCGGCACCAAAGGCTTTGTTAGGATGGATGGCGAAGGTAGCTTGTTTGATCTCCTCTGCTGAAGGTTCATCAATGAGCATCTGATTCTGCTCAAGGGTGATACTCGGGTGCACTGCTTGGTTTACTATATCCTCACATGATTGCGCAGATGAGGTAAAGAGTGTATTAAAATAGTCCACAATTACATCAGCAATCTGATGTTCTTTGAAAACAGCAACACCTTCAATGTTTTCAAGAACAGAAAATTTGATGTTAACATTTCTGCCTCTCGTAACTGCATGGAAATAACCAGTATTCCTGTCTCTTTTGTTTAGCCAGATCAATTTGCTTCTTTGCCTCCAAAAGGCTTCCTCTGCTTTGAAGGCTTCCAGGAGTTTGTTGTTAATGGAGCAGAGGAGCGATTCATTGGGTGTAGCAATAATCATAGCTTCCTCAAGGTCAGCTTTAAGTTGGTCGACTAGTTCATTGGCCTTGGAAGATTTTTCCTTGCTTCACTTCACAAGAGCGGTACGGACGAGAGAGATGTGTTGTCTTACTTCAAGGTCAGGTTTCTCGTTCCATACTTCATCTATGAGAGTTTTGACCTCTGGATCTTCTTTAAGTCTTCGGCAAACCGAAATTATCCTTTACGTTTCCTCTGATCATGTTCAAAATAAGAGAAAACCGGCTTATGGTCTGGCCCTAGTAATTGCAGATACTCGCATCTACTCATTGGGAAGAGCTCAGACCACTCGGAATTGGACATTGCCCGAGCAAGCCTGCATCTAACTACCTGAGATCCTCGGACTCCTCTCCACGAAAGGGGGTCACCAGAATGAGGTAGATCAAATCGGTCATGTTCTGAGATGAAGGATCTAAAGTCCGAGAATGAGCATTATGAGCATTGAGATCCTCCTTGTTTCTCATTCTCATTAGTAATGTCATTAAAGTCACCGGTTAAAACCAAGGTGAGTCTCTAAGAGTTGCAGCTTCAGAAAGTGAATTACATCCCTATTTCCATCGCTTTTTGTCTGTATCAGCATAGATGAAGGATCAATAGAATTCCTTATTTGCCACCACTATTCTTGTGTCAATGAGATTTGATGATTCTTTGATGATTTGCAGGTGAACATGGTCTTTCCAAAACAGGGCAAGACCTTCTGCTACTGGACTATGGGGAGAGATCAGATTGAAATTTGAATAGCTCATCCATCTAAGCTTGTCAGAAACAACATAGTCTTAATTCTTTGTTTCTGATAGGAAAAAAATATCAGGGGAGATCCTTTTGTGGATTTCCCGGAGTCTTTGAAATGTCAGGGGGTTCCCAAGCCTTTAGCAGTTCCAGCTCGCCACTCTTAAGGAAGAGGAGAATGTGGAACCCGAAAATCTGCATGAGTTTTTGAGATATTTGGGATGATGTTGCATCGAGGTGGTCTAGTCGGGTTAGCTGGAGAACTGCTAAAAAATTCGCCAACAGCAGATGATCCAAGATCAAGCTTTCTCAAGGGAGAAGGTCTATTCTGGACTGCTCTTCTCGTTTTGGTGATAGCCCCAAGTAATAGTTTTGGACTTGAGTGAGTCTGTTTTTTACCCGGTGGCCTTCCTGGCTTCTGTTTTCAACTTGTCATCTTTCTTGCAGAAGGTTTGGAAGAGCGATTTGTAGAAGGGTCTTCGATGACAGGGCCAAGCCTTAGCGACATCGGAATTGGGTTGTGATAGTCATTGACACGACCTAGTCTGAGAGACACATGAACTCTATCCGGCACTAGGGGCGATGAGTCTTCACAAAAGGGCCATTTTGGCGCAGCGCATTCAGAGGGGTCAGCACAGCTGGAATATTGCACCATGACATCCTTGAGCTCACGCAATGCTTGGTCTAAATCCTCCTTGGGAATGGATTCAAAAAGTTCTGGTAGAGCAAGAACAATGGGCTCATCAACACAGTTCTGAAGAGGAGATCTGGAAAAGGGGTTCAGATTCTGCTCCTTTGGCCTCCATACAAGCTTTGCGGGGATTTGGTTCTAGCTCTCTCAACCGTTGATGGTCTAAAAGATTGCCTTGCACCAAAGGTATCTTCATATTTTCTGTAAAGAGTGTCATATCTGGTATCATGGTTTCGACTCTCACTTCTAGGAGAGTGACTTGGGTGCTTTTTGCGCTCATCCAAATCGGAGGAGCGATAGGCTGAGCTTGAGTAGTGTTCATCATCTCTCCTGGGGGGACCTGAACTTCTTCTAAATAATTGGTTTCGAAGGTCCGGCTGAGGTACTCTACCTCTATTAGAGGAGGAAGAGCGAGGTTCAGAATGAGGTTGACTTGGAGTCGAAGTTAAGGTTCTCCTACGTTGATGCAGGGAAGGTCTTTTAGACCAGTCCATAGCTTCATGAGAAAGCATGCAGCAGACAGAACAATACTTCTCTAGTTTTTCATAGACCAGAGAAGCAACAGATTCTTCCCATTGAAAAACTTCACAGTTGTGGACAATATCAGTGGTTGTAGTCATCCTATGAGGACTCTCATCTTGGCTGCAATTGGGGATATGTCACACGAGATGTATTGCCCAATGTTGTTTCCAATACACCGGAGCATTTCCTCGGACCAGAGATGGAGAGGGAGCCCTTGGACTGGAATCCATAAAGGGATGGAAGAAGGGAAATTCTTGTCTAGAGAAGGTTCCCATCTCTGAAGGATTATCATCCACTTAGCGAAATGGTAGGGTCTGTTGGCCAGTACAAGCTGAATGTCCTCCTCTGAGGAGAACTGAAACTGAAAGAGACAATTACCTAGATCTGCTCCAACCGCTCGGGATGAGGTCTTCCAGTGCTCTGAGAAGAATGGGATCAGAGACCAAATTTTTTGGAGCTTAGCATTAGTGACACAACCATTGAGAGTTAGGGAGTGTTGTCTGATGAGAGCAGATGTGTCAAACTGAGGAACCTTCACTCTTGGGACTCTAGGAGGTTGGCTTGAGGAAGCAATAGCTTTTCTTTTGTCCGCATACGAGATTCGGTTAGACATGGTGGAGAAGCAGGTCGAAAATGGATGATGCCGGAGGAGAAGAACAAATATTGTTTGCAAAGGAAACTTGATTACAGTTATGAGGGAAGGTGTATTAAACTCAGATGAAGCAGGCGAACCTCAAAGTATACACCAAGTAACAGGGTTCAGCACTGGACGACCAGTGAAGAGATTGAAGGAATTGTAGTAGCATAAACTTCTACCAAGAAGATTGAAAGGTGTTGAGAGTTGCGAGAGAGATGAGTTTTTCAGATTCCGACGAGAGAGCTCTAAATGAACGTCGGAACAGCGGAGATATGAGGCATCAACATCATGAATATGACTTTTATTTTAATATCATCCTTAATAGTGAAAATATTTTAGCCGTTGAAGGGGTAACCGGTTTATTCCCCTCTTACCTCAGGTGCCATATTTGGCAATTGTTGGAAAGTGGGAGACTGTGGAGCACGTGCCTGAGGTTTGGCGTCAACTCCCTGGGTTGTGTGCTAGGGAGCTCTTCTTCTCTCTAGAAAAAGTATTCTCTCTTTCTAAACCCTTACACGTCCATTAATATAGTATATATTATACTAACTTACACCTTCTAATTTTTATAACTATAGTATTGACATAATCAATGTGACCGATATTAGTAAAACAAAATTAATTAAATTTATTGTGTCTACTGTCTTCTACTATATAGTTTGATATTGTCTTCTAATGCATATCATTGCTATTTTCATTTATAATGGAAGCTATAGGTATTTGTTGTGAAATTGTTAGTATCTTTGTTTTTATTCAATATTCTATACATCTTAATTTTATAAATGAAACGTTTTTTGTTTCATAAACAGTTCTATATTTGTTTTAGGTAATTTCGGTTGTTTAATTGATCATATGGAGATTATTTTCTATTTTTCTTCCGTCTCATAGGTTTTTTCCGTCGATTATGTCGGTTTGGAATTAATATCAACAAAACGAAGGTAAATTTCATACAAGGGTGAAATGAAATCAGGTTAATCTTCATGCAAGAAGTCTTCTATATTCACAAATAACAACTAAATTTGTTTGGGATCATAAAAGGCATGATTGGAAACCCCTCAAAAAAGTTAAATCGCATTTATGTGATTTACCGGTATATGGAGAAGAAATAGAAGAACTATATTACTTACGCCTTCTATTGGATGTAATAAGGGAACCATTAGGCTATTTAGATCTAAGGACGATTAATGATGTTTTTTATGACATATTCCGAGATGCATGGTATGTCTTTGAAAATATTGAAGTTTCCTAAATTATTTTCACTTATTTTAACAACTATTTAGGTGTTTATTTTCAATAATATTACATTTTAATGTTTCTCGATATTTGTTTATTATTCATATTTTAATTTTTTATAAAATCACACTTCAATTCAAATTTATACGGTTTCTAATATTCATACATGTTTTTCTTCTAAATAAAGTGACACAATATTCGCTAAAATCCTACATTACATGGAATCTGAAGCGGGTCCGCGGAAGCGGAATCGTATGGAAACGCTGAAGCGATTTTTTAAAAATATATAGGAAGCGGGTACGTGTTGGAAGCGTATACTGTATGATTCAAAATTAATATCAAAATGTTGTATTTATGCTTAGTTAATTGTATCAAATAAGACGATCTCAAAATATACTGTGAAAATAACTTAAAAATTCATATTTTAAAAAATAATATTGTTGTTGAATTAATCAGTTCTATTATTTCACAAATAATTAATATAGTTTACCTAAAAAAAAATTCTCTGTAAATAAAAGATAAAATTTAATATGTACAAATATCAAATTTACTATTAGTTTCAACGTCTTATATGTGATTTTATTTACTCTAGCTAAAATAAAAAACTTATAAAATATAACTTTACATTTTTTCTTTGTTTACAACATTTGGATTTCAAAAGGGAAGCGCAAGCTTCTAAAACGGAAGCGTAAGCTTCCAATGCGTTTTTAAAGAGCTTTTTTGGAAGCGTCTTGGAAGCGAGATTCTGAAAGCTTCCACAAGCTTCCGATTCCGACTCCGATTCCGAAGCGAGAAGCGGTCATCCGACGAAGCTTCCGTGCTGCCTAGCTAAAATCATTCATCTCACACAAGGTGCGGGCGGGTCATCTAGTTAATATTAAAACAGTAACCAATCCACTCAATTTTATTTTAGAGTTTAGTCTTTATGATATGATGACCAAAGAAAGGTGTTTATGCATATTTGTAGATTTAAAGACTACTTTTCCCATATATTTTAAATTAATTTTTAATTATAGCAGTTATTGTTAATATCATTTGTAAAAACGTTAATAAATATTAAAATATTTTATAAAATTTGTCACAAGTTGAAGAAAATTTTAAATCAGTAGCTTATAATATATATATTATTTATATTTTATTATAATATATTTATTATTTACATTTTATTATGTAAATAAATATTATTAAATATATTTATTATTTGTCCCCTTCAAATAATTTTTTTGGCTCTGTCTTTAATGGTCCAAAATTGAGAATTTTGGGTTTGTTAAAAACAAAACCCAAAAGCCCTTAAGTCCATTCTAAAATTTTAGATCTCTCATCTTATTTTTTTATAAATAAAAAGATCCACCCTAGAAAAGAGGTAAAGAAGAGAGATCAGCGAAGTTCTGCCCATCGTCCTCCGCCTTCTCCAGCCGTCGCTGGATTCCGGGAGCCACCGTCGCCTCCGTCGTCCACCACCGCTCGTTCTCTTCTCTTTTCCTCATGTCGTAACTCGATTCTTGTACGGGTTAAGTGAATCCTTAATCTCAATCAAATCTTCTCTTTTCCTTATCTCCTTGTCTCGTTTTGATCCTATGTAGTGTTAGATCAAAGATCTAATTTGGTTTCTTTGATATTTTACTTTTTCGAATGCAGATTTAGGATCGAGACAATTCCGATCGTCATATTACTTTGTGATTTACCGGATATCCGTAGAGATTCACGGAATGCACAATATGCCATTGGAAATCTCTCGGTCTCAGACTTCCAAAAAGATAAAAATCGCCAAAATCCGACTTAGCGTTTGGAATTTATGATTTATTTTGTAAAACGTCTGTTTATGACGAATGTGATTAGTCTAGTTATGTATGTGTCTTGAGTTGGGCAAGCGGATTCCGTTTAATCTGAATCTTTGGAGGGGCTTATTAGACACATAGATATAGCTCTCGGTTCAAGTAGAATCAATCTAGAGTTTAGATCATGGAGAGCCATCTTCCTCTTTCGGGTTCTCGACCGCAATCCGTTTCATGCTCGTTTGTGGTTCATCATTATCGCCAACCAAGGCTAAGGTGAGGACTGGTTATGGACTTTCTCTCTGTCATTCATTCTTCTTTCGGGCGTTAGTCCTTTGTTAATGTCCGCCTCTTATGTGTAGCTATATGACTATACATAGCTGAGTGTGATGTGTAAACACATATATGTCACCTATCTATTATAGATCTATTTTTATATCGTTCTATTTATAGTTATAGTTATAGTTGTTGATTTGTGTTGTTGTGATGGACACCTAGATATATAGGACTGATAAACTGAATACAATTGATTGTTTGTGAATAATGATTGTGGGGGTGTTTGCGATTGTGTGGGGGTAAGTGTGTAGAATATGGACTATGATATATGAATATGGAACGTGAGAATTGGGATAAAGAACTAAGAGATATGATAATGGAATATGAGGTATGAAGAATGAGTTAAGAGTGTTCGAGTCGTGATAGGTTGATTGTGAATGCGGAATGGTGGGGCCAGGGTCTGACACCATGTCCGTTTGTTTGATTGGCTAGATATGGGGCATGTGTCAGGCACCTTAGCCATCGCGGGGGCTTCGGCGAACCCGTGTAGATGCTATGGAGAGCGTGACGGGTGGTAGTGCCCGTGTCTTGTATCATCTCTGGCAGTGCATGTATTTGCTGCCAACTGTGGCAGTGCCTGTGTCTGGTGCCACTTGTGGTAGTGCTCGTGTATGGTACCACATAGAAGAATAAGAGAATCATTGATTGGCACTTGAGTGTACTTCGAATGATGTTTGTTAGCAAATATTAGGTTATGACTTTTTCTTGTTGATTTATCTATGATCGAGATAAGTTCGTGGGTTCCTAGAGCATACACTCATTGGGTAATTGTGTTTGAATCAATTACTCATTTTTTTCCCCGTTCTTTCCCCCTTACAGGTCCGGAAACAGGACGATCGGTCGGGTGATGTATATTAGTGGATTTGAACAGAAGGGAACGTGTACAAGACTCTTGGGACCATGTAAAAATATTTTGGTTAGCCATTGTTGATTCAGCGGATGTCTTAACATCGTCGTTTCCGATTTTCAAAGAACGGATCGTTACACTGCCACTGAGTCGAACCAACTTCGTTTATTGGAAAAAAAAGAGCAACATATCCATGATTAGAAATGTGTTTAATGGTGTATAGATTATATTTGCTTCTTATCTTCTTTTTTTTTGGAATCTAATGTTAAATTCTATTCAAGAAAAAAAATATACTTTTTACAACTGTTGTATGGACTTTTTGAACTTTTTAAAAAGGAAAAAGAGTTATCTTGTTCTTTTACTCTCTAGAAACCCCTCTTCTCGAACCAGATTTGGAGCCCCGCCTTGTACTTCTTATCTCCTGTTCTTGTCAAGGTTGAAAGCTTGTTTCTTACACCTAGATCAATGATTTTTATCAAGTTGTCTTCCGGCAGAGAACTCTCTCCATGTCTTCGGTTATTTCTCTCACACCAAACATAATAGATTGTTGTTTGGAACACATAGCGGACCAGGAAAGTAAGTAGCCTAGAAGAGAAGGACTTGCTTACTAGCTCCGCTATATTTTCCCATTCAGTAGAGTACTCGCTGCCCATGATGCCTTTAGCAAGCTTCTCCCACACCTTCCTCGTATATGGGCATGAGAAAAATAGGTGATTCCGTGTTTCGGTAGGCTCTTGACAAAAGGAGCAGCCTATGTGAGAGGTTATGCCCCATTTTTCCATTATATCCCCTGTTGACAACCTGTCCTTAGCCATAAGCCAAGTAATGAATGCAAATTTTGGGTTAGAGAAAGAAAACCAGATACTCCGATGAATCATCCAGGGGGTATTGTGGCTTCTTATTATGTCCCATGTTTCCTTTGCGTTAAACTTGGTCTTGAAAAGATTGTTCTTTCCCAGCCACATCGATATATCTTCAGTATGCATCTCTCGGCTTGTTTTAAGCTCCAGTATCTCCTTCTCTATCTGGATTAGGAGAGGGTATCTCTGTTTTCTCCGTCGATCGGAGCTAAGGACTTCGCCGAGGGTTTTGCTGAGTGGTACACCGAGGTCGATGCATCCTCGAAACCCCAGAACATCATGTAATGGGCCAAGAGTGGACCAGTTGTCATACCAGAAGGATACATTGTCACCACTCTTGACTTCTAGCTTGTAGAACTTTCTCGCCAAATCCCTATACTTGAGCATTTTTTTCCAGTGTTCTAAAAATCGGTCTAGGCGGCCGCCTAGGCGGGGCCTAGGCGCTAGGCGGTCTTTGATCGTGGCGATTTCCTCCTAGGCGTTTGAATTAGGCGTTTATGTTATTAAGCGGATTTAGGCGGGTCTAGGCGGTCCTAGGCGGGTCTAGGCGGTCCTAGGCGGGTCTAGGCGGTCCTAGGCGGCTACACACAATCTTTAACCAATTATCATTTGATTTTTAATTTTCATGTTTGTTTCGGTATAATTTTAAAATTTTATTACATATAACTAAATTTATAAGTTCTTACTTCATAAATTAATGGTTATCAATAAAAAAATATTGTAAATTTAACAGATTTGATAGTAAATGTCGTGTGCTGATAAATTTAGCTAATATTCTTTTTGTTATTTCGATGTACTTTGAGTTTTAATCTATTTTTTAGACTAAGAATATTTGAATTATATAACATATATTATATAATATATCTAATATATATTGTTTTCTTTTATAAATGCATATACCGCCTAGGCGCCGATTAGGCCCCGACTAGGCCCCGACTAGGCGTTCTAGGCGCTAGGCGGTGGGTCACCGCCCGACTAGCGCCTAACGCTTTCTTGAACATTGTTTTTTTCCAAATTCATGATCCGGGTGAATTTTTTTTTGCGCTAAAATAATTTGAATTCGTCTTAGAAAATTATTCGAATAATAATTGAGACGAACACGAAACGAATACCAACATGAACCAGCTCGACAACTAATACCTGCATGGGAAGAAAAAAACCAAAAGAAAATTTAATAGAAAAAGTCTAAGCTCCACTTGGCGTCGGTAATGATCTCGCCAGGTGTCTCGTCAACTAAGAAAGTCAACTTACCTTAATTATAGGGTAGTGTTAGAATAATGGGACAGAGATTGCATATAATTAATTAACAACCAAAAAGAGAAAACAGTCTCGTGAGACTAAAAGCTTTTTTTTTTTTTTTTTGTCAACAGACTAAAAGCTTTACAAATGCATAGTGACGCTAAAGTTTTCAATATTTTTTTAGCAAAATAAATAAATAAATAGTTTCAATAATTTGAAAGCAAATATACTGTATTAAAATAAAATTAATTGAAGAAGGTCAAACCGACCAGGTCCACGTCCACCTCCATTCTATCTTAATTATTGAAGATTTGATTAGTAATAAATTATATTATGTGGAGAACGAACAACGAAGACTAAGTCAGCTACATGGACTGATAGAAACCAAATATTCACATCACTTTTTTCACTGTTGTTTTAGATCTGTTACAAGCATATAACGAATATTCTACTTGGAACTCTCATTGTTGACAGAAAAAAAAAACTAATCAATATGTGTCCTGGCGCATGATTTTGGGGAAAAACGGTCAATTCGTACCCGCACATTTAGAACTGGTACCGATTAGTATCTGTATAATTTTGATGTGTTAATCAATACCCACACTTGAAATTATTTGAATATTCAAACACGCACAAATTTGTTTTGGTGAATCCCTACTTTGACCAACATTCCGTTAGTCAACCCCGTTAGTATACTAACGGATGCTTAATCACCTGCCACGTCAGCTTATTTAAAATGACGTCGTTTTAACTTAAAAAAAAAAAATTTAAATTCACAAAGTTGGGGTTCAAACCTGCTATCTCTCGGTGACAAAAGTCCTTATACCACTGCGCCACAAGTGGTTTATTGTACATAAAATCACGTATATATATTGATATAAAATAATCAACTTCGTTTTAATTTTATAATTTTTTGAAGATTTGGGATTCGAATACTCAACCTCTAGGTGACAAAAGCCCTTATACCACTGCGCCACAAGCTGTACTAGTCTATGTACAAACACGTGTATATATATAAAATGAGATAGTGTTGCCCCTTATCCACTTCTTCATGATATAGTTTTGGCTGCATTATTTACCTCAAGAGTTGAGCCGTAAAAAGGCATCTTCTCCCCAACGACCATAATCTAAACGTAGGGAGAGAGGAAAACAATGCAGCCATTGGAGTTTAGTAGGAGATCAACAGTTGAATCGAAAAGGATTTGAAGAAAGGATATTGTCTAATGCATGTGTCGGATTTTGAAGTAGAGAAGGAGATGATGTGATGAAGAAGAGGATAAGGGGCAACACTATATCATTATATATACGTGTTTGTACATTAACTAAAACAACTTATGGCGCAGTGGTATAGGGTTTTTTTTTGTCACGTACAGGTTGAGTGTTCGAATCCCAAATCTGTAAAAATTTTAAAAATTAAAACGAAGTTGACTATTTTATATCAATATATATATATATATATATATATATATATATATACATGATTGTATGTACAATAAACCACTTGTGATGCAGTGGTCTAATGACTTTTGTCACCAAGAGATTGCGGGTTCGAACCCTAACTCTGTGAATTTAATTTTTTTTTAAAGTTAAAACAATGTCCTTTTAAATAAGTTGACGTGGCAGGTGATTAGTCATCCGTTAGTATATTAACGGGGTTGATTAACGGAATGTTGGTCAAAGTAGAGATTCACCAAAAAAATATTGTGCGTGTTTGGATATTCAAATAATCTCAAGTGTGGGTATTGATTAGCACATCAAAATTATACAGATACTAATCGGTACCAGTTCTAAATGTACGGGTACGAATTGGCCGTTTTCCCCATGATTTTGTGTAACTATGACAAGAAAAAATAAAGATAAATAATCCCGCTGTGTGAAATTCCAAACGGCAAAAGAAAGAGTATGTGTTAACACCTATCTTGCATGAAAACTCCGTCCGAGGACCGTTTCCCATTGTAGAAATGTTTTGGAAACGGAAACGCGATGGAAAAGCGTTTCTTAAAAATTATGATTTGGAAACGCTATGGAAATGCGTATCCATCTGTGGAAACGCGAGGGAAACAACGTATTTTTTTGAAAACATCATTTCTTTATGTTTTTTTTTTAAATTATGTTTTCTATTTCAATTCCAAACAATTTAAAATGTAAGGGTTTAATTGATAATTTATATTTTGTTTAGGAAAAAATGACGTCTACCAAAAGAAATATAAAAACTTTGCTTAAATCATATATGTACCCTAAAAAAACTATCAGAAAAACGCAGAGAAGAAGACGACTTTATCATTTACCATATATTTTTCTCATATTAAGGTTGATAGTTTTAAAATTAAGTCAAAATGATTTATGTATTTATAGATTTTTTCCAACTAAAGTTTGTGTTGTTCCAAATTCTATTTTTTTCTTCTAAATATGGTTGGATTTATGTTGTTTCAAATACTATGTTAAAATTTTATTTTATTTTTATGGTTGGTGTTCATTATATTCTTATTATTATTATAAATATATGTATAGACGTTTCCAAAACGTTTTGTTTCCTACTTTTTAAAAAGAAAATGTTTCCGCATTTCCAGACGTTTCGTTTCCGCAACACTACAAGAAAATTGGGCCATAGCTACGGATTTTTTTGCAGCTATGGCCCAATTCCGTTACTATTTTCGAGTTAGCTACAGATAGCTACTACTCGACTCTATGTCTAAACGCTCGTAGCTATTCATAATTCGTAGCTATCCGTAGCAACGTCCCTGCGGAAAGCTATTAGCTATGGATAGCTACGACCCTTGTTCGTAGCTATACTAGCTACGAATATCTGCGAAACAATTCGTAGCTATATATCTAGGAATTGTTGCGAACCAATTCATAGCCAAAGCTACGATTTCTACTCATTTCGTAGCTATGTAGCTACGAATGGTTACGGTTATGTTCATGGCTATATAGCTGCGGAATCGTTCGTAGCTAACATAGCTACGAATGACTACATATATTTTCGTAGTTATGTAGCTACGAATGACTACAGTTATGTTCATGGCTATATAGCTGCAGAATCGTTCGTAGCTAACATAGCTACGAATGACTACATATATTTTTGTAGCTATTGGTACGAACATCTACGAATGGATTCGTAGTTAATGAGCTACAAATGGCTACATATGTGTTCGTAGCTATTGCTACGAATAGCTACCGATATGGCGTAGCTATCGTTATACGGATATCTACGCATTATTTCATAGCCGTAGTTTCCACGAACATTGACCGTAGTAATCCGTAGCTATGATATTTATACCAAAATTGAATTTGGTTCTATATATTTCATATTGATTGCTAAATTGAATTAGAATGTTTCATATGAAATCTAAACATGAATTAATACAAAAAAAAAAACTATTTGGATTGATAGTTAAAAGAGTTTTACATAGCAAAGAAGGGAAATTTACAAAACTGACATGTCATGTAACTCATGTATGGTATTTGAAACGTCTTCCTAGTTATATTGCGAATCTTTTAGATAAACCTCTTAAAGAAGTCAGGGCTTGAACCAAGTATCCCCACTTCTTCTACCCATCCTGCATGTTGTCCTTTTCTTTTCATTCCTCAATTCTAACTAAGGTTCTAACATCAATTCACATTACATATTATAAGCAACTAAGGTTCACATCAATTCACATCAACTAAGCAACTAAGATTAAACATATTCAATTCGCAATTGACATATTCACAATTAACATATTAACAGAAAATCACATAAGTAATATCCAATCAGTTCACTTCACAAACACCACAAGTTCACTTCACAGTTTTCATTTCACAATACAATTAACATTTTCCAATTCTCAAACTCAATTCACAATACACGATGTTACATTATATATCATCACAAACACAAACCCATATCAATTCACAAACACAAACACACATATATAACTAATAAGACTTACCATAGGGCGCTGTTTATATTGTTTGGATGGAGCTGAGGCATGTTGCATCGCTACGGCGAGCTCATGACTACCTCTAAGCTAGGCAGTGTGTGGCTAGAGGAGGAGGAAGTAGAGGATCTCACGTCTCCAGGAGGAATGCAGCTTTGAGTCAGACGCCTTAGGGTACGCCTTTCTCTAGGAGTCTCACCATTCAGATTCAACCGCATGCAAACAAAGACAATTAGGGTTAGTTAATGAAGACGGATGATGAATCTAAAGACAGAAATTATTGAAACGACATGCAGAAGACTCGATAGACAGATGAATCGACACGAAAAAATCGATGAAGACAGATGAATCTACAGACAAAAATCAATGAATCGACATGCAGAAGACTTGACAAACAAATGAATCGACAGACATAAATCGTTGAAGAAAGATGAATCTAAAGACAAAATGGATGAATCTACATGTAGAAGACTCGAGAAACAGATGAATCGACAGACATAAATCGTTGAAGATAGATGAATCTAAAGACATAAATTGATGAATCTACATGAAGAAGACTCGACATGAAGATGAATTGACAAAGATTACGATGAAGACAAATGAATCTACAAACATAAATCGATGAATCGACATGCAAAGACTCGACACACAGAAGAATCGAAACAGAAATCGACATGCATGATATGAATCAAGGTTTCGACAGGAAGCTAGAGATTGAAATCGTGACTGATCAATCTAGGGTTTGTTATGAATCGAGACTGAAACCTAAACCCTAAATCGATACATCGTAACGAGAGACTGAAAGGTAGAAAGAGAGGATAGAGAGATCTTACCGATTAATCCATGGGATGTCGAGATGAAGATGAATCGACATTTAGGGTTTGAGAGATGGGAAACAGAATTCGACAGAGAGTCGAGAGATGGAGAGAATAGAGGAAGAGAGAAGAGGGAATGAGATGGAGATAGAGAGATCGAGAAAGGAAGAGATGGAGATTCAAGAGAAATCGTAGTCGCGAGAGAGAAGAACAGGAGAGAGTTCGAGAGAGAAAGGTTTTTTGGCTAAGGGAAAACGAGAGAAGTGTTAGGGAATTAGGGTATTAGGGCTGCGGATAAACCGGTTGGCGGCAAACCAAAATAATTTTGCGGTTAACTCGCAAAACAAAATTTCTTTGGTGAAAAACCAAAAACAATTTGGCGGTTTAATGAATTGATTTCGCGGTTAACCGCGAAACCGAATTAAAATTGGTGGTATAAACGAATTGATTTTGCGTTTAAACCCGCTAAACCTTTTTCATTTTCACTTAGCTACTGAATTAATCGTGGCTATCCGTAGCAAAGGTGAAATTGAACCGGTTAAATCAGGTTAAAATCTTAATTCATCAGTTAAACGAAATTTATACCAGTTAATTAGGCGGTTAAACCAAATTTCATTAGCTACGGCTTTTCTCGTAGCTAGTCATAGCTATCTGATTAAAAATAATTGGGTTTAGAGTAATTAGATTTCATTTTTTTAGTAGGATAGATAATAAAATATAATACTAAAATATGAATTATAAAATACAATTATATTAAATTCTGAATTAAATATAAAAATATAATTTCATAAAGTAATTAGATTCAAGTTAGAATCTAAGTTTTATTATTAGATTTCAATTTTAAGATTATAGATAATTATATTTCTAAGTTAATCATTTATAAAAACATATCGATTACACACAATATCTTTATTGAAGATAAGTAATTATTTAATCATACAAACACGATTATTTTTATTAAGCATAATTAACTATTTAATCATACAAACATATTATGCTTCTGAATTGTCTGAATCGGAATACTCGCTATAATGATCTTCCAAATTATCTTCAGAAACATATTTGTCATCTGGATTAACCATCGGTATTGGCTCATATCCTGAAAAGTCTTCGACTGCATGTGTCTCGACTCGTACAATAGCAGTAAATGGTATAACATGATCAATTGTGTCGTTTTGTATTGTTGTAAGCGAGACTTCTTGAGTTTCAGATAATCCTCTCGCCATAATCTTCGTTGTTGCCCACCATTTTTCTCTGGTTGGTCGTAATCGTGGATAAGGAATATAAATAACTTGATCACATTGCTCCTGTAATATGAAAGGATCGTACTTGTCATAGTGCATCTGAGGGCAAATATCAACAATACCGGATGGATGTCTTCGTATTTCTCGTCCGGTGTTGAACCAGTGGCATTTGAAAATCATTGTTTTTAGTTCAACAACTCATAGATACTCTATCATGAAAATCTCTTGGATCAATCCAAAATACTCGGTCTCAGCAGTTTCCGGAACATAAACACCATAATTCATCGTCTTCCTATTTTGTCCATGGATTTTTGTATGGTAGTGATATCCCCTCGAATAAAACATAGGCCATGACGTGATTTTATGCTTTGGACCTTGTACGAATTCTAACATTCACAACGGAAATTCAAATGACTTGCTAGCGTTGTTAATCTGCACATATAAAATTTTAAAATGAGATAAGACAAGTGTATTTCATTTATAAAAAAAGAGAAATTCAAATGACGTGCTTTAATAAATATATGACAAGTGTATTTCATTTTTAAAAAATTATGTAGTCTTGACACCACGATGCAAACTGAGCATCTTTTGCTTTTGTCAATTCGTCTGAAGAAATGTTTGAAAAATCAAACGCCATCTTTTCTTCAAACATCTTGTACAGATAGTTTTAGTATTTAACATGAAATCGAAATGTAAAATTATAAATAAATATAACGAAAGACATCATACCTTTCGTACGGTTTAAAATCTTCGCAGTTGGGTAGTAAAAATGTCAGAAGCACGTTATAATCCTCATCAGTTAACCACGTTGCCACTGATTCTTCCTACTTGTTGGAACATGGCCGGGATATCAGGAAAATTGTAGGTAAACCGAATTTCCTTCACGTCTTCTTCGGGATCCGCAACTGGTGGAAATGTAATGTAATTGGCTGTCACTTAGGAAATCTTTTCATTCACACACTGAGCTACTATTTATATCCTCCGATTCGGGCTTTGTTTTTAACCTTCTTTTTTAGGTGATACATGTATCTTTTGAAAGGATACATCCACCTATACTGAACCGGCCCGCCTAGTGCAGCTTCATCGGGTAGATTCACTGGAATATCTTCCATCACGTCAAAAAAATCCGGTGGAAAGATTTTCTCCAAATTGCAAAGCTTCATAGCGTTATTTTCTTTCAATATGGCAACATCTTTGGTCCTTAACATTTTGGAAGATATATCTCGAAAAAGAGAGCATTATCTGCATAAATTGAAATAACAGATGATTAGTTCATATAATTAACTAAAATAAAATTAATATGTGACAAAAAATAAGCTTAAATAATTATTACCTGAAACTGCCACAAGAACAACTTTCGGAAGTAGTTCCGAAAATGCAATTGGAAGAAGTCGTTGCATGATGACATAACAATCATGACATTTTAGACCTGATATTTTTCCACTCTCAACTTTAACACAATGTGAAAACTTTGATACATATCCGTCTAGAAATCTAATCTCGGTCTTCAACCATGTTAAAAAAAATTATTTGCCTTTTTCGACAATCTAAAGATTAGAATTAAGCACCGTGTTGATCAGATTATCGAAGAATTTTTTCTCGATATGCATAAAATCCAGGTTGTGCCGAAGAAGTAGGTTTTCCCAGTACGGAAACTTTCAGAAGATACTTTTTCACCCAATTATGGGCAACACCATAATCATCTATGATTCGAGAAGGATTGTCATGTCATTTGCCTCTGCATTCCATTGTTTTGTGTAGCCCAACTATATTATTTATCCTTTCGTGTAAGATTTCTTCTCTGTTTAGCCATGGTGGAGGATCGTCGTGCACCGTTTTGTTATTCAAGAAAGATTAAACATTCCGCATGTAAGGATGTCGTCTAACCAAAAAGCTTCAGTGGCAATCAAACCAATTGTGGTTCCTTCCGTGAGGTAACCAAAATGATTTTTTCTTATCCATACAAATATGGACAAGCCAACTTCCTATGTGTCATCCATCCTGATAGCATCTCATAGGCTGGAAAATCGTTGATCGTCCACATCAGAGCAGCTCGCATCGTGAAAATTTCTTGACGCGATACATCGTAAGTCTCCACTCCGTCACTCCATAAATTTTGTAACTCTTCAATCAACGGTTGCAAGAAAATATCCAAGCTTTTTTTGGAAGGTTTGGCCCTGGCACTAATATAGAAAGGAAAAATTATTCTCTTTTCATGCACATTCCCGAGGGTAAATTGCATGGCGTCACAATGACGGCCAAACAGAGTATGATTGTCCGTTCATACCAATTGGGTTAAATCCATATGTTGATAAACCAGGATAAACATTGCGACTCTCAGAATCAAACGTAGGATATACCTCTTTAAAATGCTTACATGCGCTTCCGTCTGAGGGATGATGCATTTCTCCTTCAGGTGACACATGTTCCGCATGACACCTCATATGTGATGTAATGCTCCCTTCCCATTTTCCGCTGACCGACGAGCTAACCGGCCAACAATCAAACAAGAACATAACCGATCGAACCCGAGCAGTCATACGAGAAGATTTTGTCACAATACGAAAGCCAGAGACAGTCCGGTTTGAGACAAAGGCTCGAACCAAACCATCTTTGACTCCGTTTACCTCGTTTCCATGATACGAGGCTTTTCAACCCGTACCGCTTCCACGAGTTGTGTTTGGTTAGGACTAAACCGTATATCAGGGAATTATTCCGTTTTATTACTTTAAAAATATAAATCTTATTCTCATAACAATAAACGGTCTATTACAAGTCATTTAGCAAGTTCCCAAAAATCTAAAACCGAAAATAAGTCAAAACGTGTAACAACCGATACCCAATGCCAACCCAAGACTACTCCGAGTGTCCTACGCGTCCGCTGAGCTATGCCAAACCTGAAAAATACAAAAGAGTCTAATGAGTAATCTAAGATTACCCAGTGAGACGGCTCCCAACTAAAAGGCTTCTAACGATCTAATAATCTCGCCCAAACCCAAAATAACAATCAAGTACAATAGCTGATGACGTGCTACCAAGACGTGATGAGCTCCACCACACACAAGCATTCCAATAACAACACAATCACCAACGAAGGAAATCGAAAACATTGCGGCACATGCTCTTGATTAGACTCGATCTATCTATCGCGGCTCTACACAACTCCACAACATCAGGGCCCACTTTTGCGAACTCGGTAACTTCCACGGGAACACATAGCTACCTCTATGGTAACTAAACCTCTCACGACTCCTAGACGAAAACATGAAGTCCTACGGCTAGGACACCGTTCTCTGTCCATCGATACGCGGTGACTCGGGCTACCCCTAAATAACCAAGCTTCCATGCAGTCCGGCCCTAGGGAATGACCCCGTATTCTCTGGACCACACACCTACCGGTGTCACTCAGTAGGTTAACACATAACCAGAATCACCACCCAAAGGCACGTGAACCGATCATGTAACTACCCGAGGATCCAATCGGGTCGGAAGTACCAGAACGCCATCTCTAGACTTGCGGGATCTAACACGCCCTATAGAGTCCTAATAACAGTAATGTAAACAAGCAGACTCACTGGCACTCTATCACGCAATACAACCAAGGTCAAATAGAACTACCATCTCAATCCCCAGTCTATCCCGCAAGTCCTATCACCAACCTCCACATCACCCGACATTACCCAGACTTACCCGGTTCCACACCAGAGTAAGTATCTACCACTAGAGTCTACTCGGTCCAACACCGAAGTAGATAAACAATCAAGCAATCAACAACCTACTCGGCCCAACTCCGAAGTAGATACACAATAAAGCAATCAACAGTCTACTCGGCCCAACACCGAAGTAGATACACAATCAAGCAATCAGTAGTCTACTCGGCCCAACACCGAAGTAGATACACAATCAAACAAGCAATTATCACAACACAAACGATTATTTAGGTTATTAGTCTTTTAATATTTTATTAATCTTCACTCATTCAATCCGCTATCTTGGGATTAGTGGATTACTAATTCCATAGACGGCTTAACTCACATTTAATCCATCTTATGCCTTAAATTCTTATTCTTAATCTCTTCGATCCGTCAGCTTGAGATTAGTAAACTTACTAACCTCCTGACTTCACATTATTATTTAATTAATTCATTTAACCTGATAACCCTGACTATATACTAATTAACCCACCCCGTTATTATATTCTAAGTGTGTTAAGTGTTTTTACCGTATTTTAGTCAACTCATAATTCCCCATATATTGATTCATTTAGATACGTGCTTAATACTTATATGTGCATATACGTCCTAGCATGCCATTCTATATGTATGCAACACTCAATCAAGCAATCAGAGAACTATCAATCAACTATCAATATGAGCTAACTAGCATGCATCTCTTTAACCTAAACATTTAAATAGTTAACCGAGTTATTAATCAACCTAGTTGTTCTAATTCAATCAATCGGGTATGCAGATCCTAATACTATTGTTTATTGATTACGGGTCTATATGTCTCTAGTCTATATGCAACAAACAATTTAACCGACTCACAGTGTTATCACGACAAAGGACGGATGGATTGATGGTACCCACGAGGCCCGAACTAATCCCGCTGCTACCCCAAACCCTTCCTGAACGTTGACTCGCTTTGACCCGACCTTGACCTTGGTGATTCCGATCGTATTTTCACTAGAGTTTCCGGACCAATCTCATTGTCTCCTCTCTCTCTCTCTCTCTCTCTCTCTCTCTCTCTCTCTCTCTCTCTCTCTCTCTCTCTCTCTCTCTCTCTCTCTCTCTCTCTCTCTCTCTCTCTCTCTCTCTCTCTCTCTCTCTCTCTCTCTCTCTCTCTCTCTCTCTCTCTCTCTCTCTCTCTCTCCTTCGGTTCTCTTCCATCGGTCCTCTTCCTTCTCTCCTCCGGCTCCCCTATCTCTCTTTCTTCTTCTCCGGTTCTCCTCCATCTCTCTCTTCTTCTCCGGTTCTCCTCCATCTCTCTCTCTTCTTAATCTTCATACTTCTCTTCATACTTCTTCTTCTCTCTCTCCTTCTTCTTCATGCTTCTTCTTCTCTGGTCTTCTTCTTCTTTCTCCGGCTTCTTCTTCTTCCTCCGGCTTCTTCTTCTTATTCTTCGTCTTCTCCTTCTCCGCGCTCCTCCTTCTCCTCTTCTCTTCTTCTCTCCTTCTCTTCTTTTTGTTTTCTTGTTGTGGTGTGTGTAAAATGATCAACCCAAGGCCTCTTTTTATAGCTGAATAAACTCCATGGATTGAAGACACCTGTCTAAACACCTGTCCATCTCTTCTCCTTAGCACAGCCACGCCATCACTCCAAGAAGTAGCCAAATTTTTCTCTTCTCCTCATGACACCTTGCACCTTATCCACATTCAATGTATCAACTCATTCTTTGAATCCAATAAGAAGTGGTGGCTCCTAGGAGCAGAAGACACTTGTCTCTTGGAGGTTCAATATTGACAAAAACATTTCACCAATTCTTTTCATGAAGCTCTTCAATCCCGAACCATTCCGACGTACCGATATTGTTGTTTTCGTGTTTAATATTTTAAAAACTCCTTAGCTGCTTTTATAAATTCACCAAGCCTCATTTTAAGATTCTATATGATCTTATATGAATTTAGCAATTTGAATCACTCCAATTGGACACCCGTAGCTCCGGTTATGGATTTTACAAGTTCTTTCGGTTTTATCGGTTTCCGTTCCCGATAATCTGAAAAACTCGTCTATGATCCATTTTCACCATTTTTTTGTCTTCTCAATGTTTTCTTTACATAAAATAATAACATTTGGCCCATTTTAGCTTCCGGCTCATATTTTGGTAAAATTACCAAAATGCCCCTCATCTCTTGAAAATTACAAAATTGCCCCTGTTGACTTTTCGATTGCCTGTTGACCAATTTTGTGAGTTCTTCCCCACTTATAGGAATTCGGTCCCCAAATTATCTGTTACTGACAAACTTTGAATCGGATTCGTAATCCTGTAATTCTCCGTCTCTGAATCCAATCCAACTGCTCCGATGCTCGAACTCTGAATCAACTGAAACAGCACTCCCAATGTTCACTGATGTCTGAACCACGATCTTGCGCAAACCCAAATTATCGACACCTTGAACTTCCTTCACTGAAAAAATTAACTCACGATTACCCTGGTTATTCATCTGATTGCTTCACTGACTCCAATCATGATTCCCAAAACCGATGATTCCATCTGAACTGCTCCATTCTGCTTCCTCAACTCCCCGACGCTACTTTTTGATCTTACCAAACCAATAATTCTGATTTCCCCACTATTCCTTGACTTCCCAAATCACGCAACATTGTCTCGTCCTCCATTCCCGATACTCGTTCCGTCTTTACTACTTATCGCTCCCCATCGAAATTCTGATAATATCGATGTTCCTCCTTCCAACTAAACCGCCATACTCATGTACGCCTCGAACTTTCTCGATCACTGAACTTCACGCTTCACAGATATCAAAACCGCCTTTCCTTTGGTAACATAAAACTGATCCAAAACTGGCATTGATGCTTTGCAAATCTCTTGCTAACTCACCACAACCATCAGTCTTGATTCCTCCTATCACTGATACCCACTCTGGTTGTGAAACTCCACTGACTCACTTGCAGGCTTAGGTTAAACTGCTTCCTGAAACACCATCTTGTCTCTAGGGTTCGGGTTCGGTCTTATGTTCGCGTCGAATCGTCCATCACGTCCTGCATCAACTACCTCAACAACACTGGAGCGGTTAGATCCTTTTAACTTCATCCCGATATTACTTCCTCATAGAAATATGGTTACTTAGTCATGTACCAAACGGTCACACATGGCTAAATAACGATATCTTATAATTCCGCTCTACCTTCTCAACAATTCACAAGTCTAACTGATAACTTAACGTCTTTTCTACACGAGACTAAAGGTCTAACACTCACCCAACGTCTAATACCCTAACCGATCAATCCAAACGATTCACTAACCAAAACTCAAGAAATATTTTCTAGCAACCTAGCGAATCAAACAACGCAATAATGCTCAAATACACAGTCTGAATTTTAGCAACTTAGCGAGATGATTAATGCAACAAATCTCAATTAACCACCTACCAACCTAGCAATCATACACAATGCAACACGTAAATTCTAACAACCTAACGATCACGCGAATTTCATGCTATTCATCAAATGAATGTTGCAATTCAAAAATCAAAATCTAACAACCTAGTGAACAATGCAATGCATCAACCAAGCTAACACCTTAACGATCAAACAAACATAATCCTAGCAACCTAGTGCAAACATGCAAAGATTCCAATCCACGACTAACAACCTAGCGATCAACCAAAGCATCAATCAATTCAACATTCTAACACCCTAGCAAGGTAATCAATCACACACAATCAATCAAGCAAATCGGCGATTACAGTTGTCTCTCAGGGTTCCGATGGAAACCGTCTGTTCGGACCATCATCTATTTTCACATCGTAATGACTTTGCATTCACAACCATCATTTGCATGGAATATAATTACTCTGTTACGCAAAACGACAAAACGAAATACTCCACAGACACTACGTAAATAAAACATCCATACACCACATAAAGTTTTTAGATACATAGGTTTGTTGGAGTCTACATACTAGCGGTTACCAATCCGTCCCAAAAAAAACACCGCTACACACAATCGAATCGTCAGAGACGAACGCAAGCCGATATACACAGATCAAACAACAAGTTAGAGCCCTTACTTACCTGTGCCTAATCTATTTCCTAATATTTAACATGAGCGGTACAACTCATGTGAATCCTAACCGGCAGGTGCGCCAGGAGGATGGAATGAGTGTGTGGTGGCGGTGGCGGTGCGGCGCGATCTCGATTATGACGGAAAAGAAGCGCAATGTACGTCTCGTCTGCAAATGAAACAAGGCAAGAGCTGTGCTGGCGGTGACGACAACTGATACTCCCGGGCAACAACAGCGGTAATGATGGAATAACACCCGGTAGCGGTGGCTGCTGCTGAGTGACCCCGAACTCCTGGACTAGCTGAAGTAGATCCAATAGACTCACGGTCCTCCATTCTGATGTCGCTTTTCCTGTCTTCGCAAACCACACACACACTGATCCTCCCAGGACAACTCTTATGTGTGACTGCAACAAGACACCAAACGATTATCACAATCCTAATAATTTTCTAACATACCCATTCCCCCGGATTAACGGACGCGACTCAGATTCCTAATGGTTGCATTTGCGACACATTTCGACTCGATAAAACATTGAAAACATTGAAAAAAAAGAATTTTTCGAATACATGATGAATCATGCTCTGATACCACCTTTTGTAACGCCCCCTTCCCGTTTTCAGTTGACCGACGAGCTGACCGGCCAACAATCAAACAAGTGTTGGGATTGTGTCCTGAAATCACACTTGTGCTCACTCCTGATGATAGTTGTGTGTCGATATCAGACATTCGTACAATACTGGGCGGTTGCAATGTTTTGCTAGAAGCCTCTTGCAATCTGTAAGTTGTAGACTTACTGCCAGTATTATATGATCCTATAGGGTCACACACCTAAGCAAACTGGAAGCTACGACATGGGAATGATCATTGTGGTAATGATCATATTAATGTGTATTGGATACACATTATTATCGACAAAATGGTGTTGTGTCGATCGACACAGCTTGTGTGTCGGTCGACACAGTTCGGGTTTTCGGAAAGGCTTTTCGAAATATGACTTAATCAAGTCTGGCCCTTTAAGTGGGTTTTAGGTCGAATAAAACCTGACTATCTCGACCTAAAGACCGTGGCCGTCGAGTTTTCTTGGTAAGAAAAGTAGAAACACCAGAAACAGGTGATTCCCATTGATCCGGCACTAGCATCCCGTTTCCAGCTTGTGTGCGCGTGTATCTGGTAGAGGCAAGGCATCTGCGTTGCTCAACTGATCTCGTTCACCAACTCATTCCGCTGCCAGTTCCAGGTAAGAACGAGGTTGGTTGTTTTCAATATATCAAACCCTAGATCCTAGGAGATCCAACAGTGGTATCAGAGCATGTTAGGGTTTAGAATATTGAATCTGATGCAATTGATTCGAAACTTGATGTTGTTGAATTGGATATTGCCTGTTGAAATCGTGTTTTCATATTTTAATCTCGGTTTTGTTCCTGTTGGAAAAACGATGAATTGTTGAAAACGCACTGTGTCGATCGACACAAAGCGTGTGTCGGTCGACACGCCGCGATAACGCGTAAAATATTTAGGGTTTGTCGCAGAGTGTCGATCGACACAAAGCGTGTGTCGGTCGATACAGAGCGAAAACTCGCAAATAAATTTTAGGGTTTCGATCTGAGATCGAGTACCCGTATTCCTGCTGTGTCGATCGATACACTGGGTGTGTCGGTCGACACAGGCAATGCGATTAGATAGATCGGTTCAATTGGATTGAACCGATTATCTCACTCGGTTAATTTTAATTAACCAATTGGTTTTGGTTTGGTAATGTCGATCGACACAGAGTTGTGTGACGATCGACATGGACCGTTAAACCGAACCGGTTCAATTGGATTGAATCGGTTAAGCAACATCGATCCGGTTTGACCGGTTATCGGAGACCGGTTTAACTTGTGCTGTGTCGACCGATGCAAATGGATTGCGTGGATCGACACATCACTCGCAGAATTAATGGTTGGACCATAAATCTGCATATACCAGACCAAACTTAATCCTAAAGTTCTAGATGAACCTAATCTAATAAAACTGAATGTTTTAAGTAAATTAATAACTTCTTGGATGTATATTGAGTATACATCAAGATAAAATAGTTCTTTTCTTCAACTAAATATCAAGTGATCTTGATGTCTTACCCGATCTTGTCTACTGTCAAGACTCGTGTCGTTTGTTGGGTAGTATTGGAGTCCTTGGTATCCACTGCAACATGAATAAGGCAGGTGGTCATTGACAGACTTGCAGTGCGACTGTCAGTGATCACAAGACAGAAGAGATTGGTTGTACTTGACTGGGCTGTCAGAAGTTCTGGGCCCAGAGACATCAGAGTGGATTAGGCAATAGTTTGTCTTATCCACAACCAAGAGTTGTACTGGGTACAATTAGCAATGATTTGCTTACCTAGATAACTAAAGTTTGAGTAACGGCGAGTCGCCCACTCGAATTTTAGTAATCTGAGGATCTTGGCTCATTGTATTCATCTGAGGAAACATAGTTTTGAATACAATGCGAGTTTTTCTTATTAGATAAGAATTCTCATTTCTTGAGCATTATAACTAAAACTCTACCTCTTTTAATTACAGCTATGTCTGTCTCAACTCACATCAACACTTTCTCACTGAGATCCATCCTTGAGAAGGACAAGTTAAATGGATCTAATTTCTTGGAATAGTATCGAAACCTGAGAATAGTTCTCAGGCAGGAGAACAAGGAATATGTCCTTGAAAGAGTTCTCCCCGAGAGGCCACGTTCCAATGCCCCGCAGACAGAAAAGAATGATTGGGATAAGCATTCAGCTGATGTCAAAGATGTTAATTGTTTAATATTGGTGACTATGAACTCTGAGCTGCAGAAGCAATATGAGAACGTGATGTCACCCATTGAGATGATTAACAGCCTGAAAGCTTTGTTTCAGGAGAAAGCTCGCACAGAGAGATACCAGACGGTTAAATCTCTCATGGATTGCAAGCTGGCCAAGGACAGTCCATTAAGTCCTCATGTCCTTAAAATGATGGGTTACATTGATAACCTGGGGAAACTGGACTGTGCCATTAGCCATGAGCTAGCCACTGACATGATTCTGCAGTCTTTGCCGTCGTGTTTTGATTAGTTCATCATGAACTACAACATGCAAAACATGACTAAGACATTGACTGAGTTGCACGGCATGCTGAAGACAGCAGAGCCGAATCTCAAGAAGGCAACTCCCAGTGTACTGATGGTACAAGGGGGTAAAATGTTTAAGAAACCTAAGAAGGATAAGGGAAAGGCCCAAGTTGTCCAGACTGAGAGTCAGGACAAGCCCAAGCCGAAGCCCAAATCCGGGCCTTCTCCTGAGGATAAGTGCAACTACTGCAAGCAGTTAGGGCATTGGAAGAGAGACTGCAAGAAGTTCATGGAAGATTACAAGAAGCTGAAGAAGACGTATGATGCTTCTGACTCAGGTATTTATGTTATCAAACTTAATGTTATGTCTTCTAGTTCTACTTCGTGGGTATTGGATACCGGCTGCGGTGCTCATATTTGTACTGATGTGCAGGCACTAAGAAATAGTAGGACGCTAAAGAAAGGACAAGTGGAGCTACGGGTCGGGAATGGAGCTAAGGTTGCTGCACTGGCCGTAGGCACCTATGAGTTGTCTTTACCTTCGGGCATGGTTTTAGCTTTGAATAATTGCTACTTTGTACATGCGATTAGCAGAAACATAATTTCAGTTTCCGTTTTGGATTTGGAAGGTTTTGATTTTGCTGTTAAGAATAAAGTTTGTTCTTTTAATCGTGATGGTACGTATTATGGTAGCGCCCCATCAGATAATGGGTTATATGTTTTTAACCAAGAAATGCCTGTCTTTAACATAAATACAAAGCGGTTTAAGTCCAATGACGAAAACCCGACCTTCTTATGGCATTGTCGTTTGGGCCATATCAATGAGAAACGCATCCAAAGGCTCTATCGAAATGGGCTTCTGGGCTCATTTGATTTTGAATCATGTGAGAAATGTGAATCTTGTTTGATGGGCAAGATGGCTAGAGCCCCTTTCAACAAACCAAATGAAAGGGCCAGTGATTTATTGGGCCTTGTTCATACTGATGTATGTGGGACGATGAGTACTGTTTCAAGAGGAAATTACAAGTACTTCATTACCTTCACTGATGATTTCAGTAGGAATGACTCTGTCTATTTGATGAGACACAAGTCAGAATCCTTTGATAGATTCAAGGAATTCAAGAATGAAGTACAGAACCAACTTGGCAAAAGTATCAAAGTTCTGCGATCGGATCGCGGAGGAGAATACTTGAGTCAAGAGTTCAGCGACTATCTGAGCGAGTGTGGAATTATTTCACAACTCACTCCTCCTGGAACACCCCCAATGGAATGGAGTGTCAGAGAGGAGGAATCGAACCTTATTGGATATGGTTCGGTCTATGATGAGTCATTCAAATCTTCCATTATCCTTTTGGGGATACGCTCTAGAAACGTTTGCGTTTACACTAAATAGGGTACCATCTAAATCAGTGGAAAAGACACCACATGAACTGTGGACTGGGAATGTTCCTAGTCTGTCTTTCCTGAGGATTTGGGGTTTTGAGGCTTATGTCAAACGTTTAATCTCTGACAAGCTTGCACCCAAATCAGATAAATGCTACTTCGTTGGTTATCCTAGGGAAACCAAGGCATGCTACTTTTACAACCAATCTGAGAACAAAGTATTTGTTACTCAGGACTGTTCTTTTCTTGAGAGGGAGTTTTTCTCTAAGAGAAACAGTGGGAGTAAAGTACATCTTGAAGAAATTCAAGATGCACAGGAGACTGCTCAACTTGCTGAGGAAGAGCAGCAGTTGGATCCACAGAGTTCTGTGGAACCGGCGCCTGTGGAGCCTGAAGTTCGCAGATCCAGAAGGATCCATCACGAACCCGAGAGATACTATGGATTTCTCGTGACCAATTCTAATGATCTGATGATCATTGATAGTGACGAACTAGCGACCTTCGCGGAAGCAATAATGGGCCCGGACTCCGAAAAGTGGCTTGGAGCCTCTAAATCCGAAATGGGATCCATGTCAGAAAACCAAGTATGGTCCTTGGTCGATTTACCTAATGGTGCAAAAGCCATTGAGTGTAAATGGATCTTCAAGGAGAAGATTGACGTGGATGGCAATGTACAGATTTACAAAGCGAGGTTGGTGGCTAAAGGTTTCAAGCAAATTCATGGTATTGACTATGATGAAACCTATTCCTCAGTCGCTATGCTTAAATCCATTCGGATTCTTCTAGTGATTGCCGCTCATTATGACTATGAGATTTGGCAAATGGATGTCAAAACCGCATTCCTGAACGGTATTCTGGAAGAGGATGTGTATATGACACAGCCTGAAGGTTTTGTTGATCCTAAGAATGCTGGAAAGGTATGCAAGCTTCATAAATCCATTTATGGATTGAAGCAAGCATCACGGAGTTGGAATCTTCGTTTTCATGAAGTAGTAAAACAATTTGGTTTCGTCAAAAACGAAGAAGAACCATGTGTTTACAAGAAGACTAATGGGAGCAGAATTGCGTTTCTTATACTGTATGTCGATGACATACTCCTCCTCGGTAATGACGTCCCGTTGCTTCAGTTTGTTAAGACTTGGCTGGGAAGTTGTTTTTCCATGAAAGACATGGGAGAAGCTGCGTATATTCTTGGAATCAGAATCTACAGAGATAGAGTGAACAGGCTGATTGGATTGTGCCAGGACACTTATATTGATAAGGTACTGCACAGATTCAGGATGCATGATTCCAAGAAGGGCTTCATACCGATGTCTCATGGCACTAGTCTCAGCAAGAAGCAGTGTCCGGTGACACATGCTGAGCGAGAACGCATGAATAGGATTCCTTATGCTTCTGCAATAGGATCTATTATGTATGCCATGCTCTGCACTCGTCCAGATGTAGCTTACGCGTTAAGCATGACGAGTAGATACCAATCTGATCCAGGTGAAGTTCACTGGACAGCTGTCAAGAATATTCTCAAGTATTTGAGACATACTAAGGATAAATTCCTGGTGTATGGAGGAAGTGAAGAACTTATGGTGAATGGATTCACCGATGCGAGTTTTCAGACGGACAGAGACGATTTCCTATCACAATCTGGATATGTCTTCTGTCTGAATGGCGGTGCAGTGAGCTGGAAGAGCTCTAAGCAGAATACCGTAGCTGATTCCACGACGGAAGCTGAATATGTTGCTGCTTCAGAAGCGGCAAAGGAAGCTGTTTGGATCAAGAAGTTCATGACTGAACTTGGTGTGGTTTCGAGTATCTTGGAGCCAGTGGCTTTGTTTTGTGACAACAATGGAGCCATTGCTCAGGCGAAAGAACCCAGATCACACCAGAAGTCCAAACACGTAGAGAGGAGATATCACCTGATTCGTGATATCGTCAATAGAGGTGATGTAAAGATCAGCCGAGTTCCGACGGACGAGAATGTCGCTGATCCTCTGACTAAGTCACTCCCAAGGCCTAAGCATGAGAGTCATACGACTGCTATAGGCATTAGAGATCTTAAGATGTAATCTTGATTCTAGTGGGAGTTTTAGCTTTATTTTAGTTATAATAAGATGCTCTTGTAAACATTCTTTTGGAAATGTTTTAATGAAATTTGATTTCAGCATTATTTATTGTGATCTAAAATAATGGTCCCAAAATAAGTTTATGACATATTATAGGTCATTAAGTTGAGGACTTGATCATGAAACCCTATAAGTTACATATGACATAAATTATGTTTTGTCCCTAGTCGAGGCTGTCAAAGTGGGACAACCGTGAGAGACTAGCTTGTGAGGTGACTGTTGACTAAGTTTCATGGAGTCAATGATATGAGTATCACAGTCAGTCACATAGATATATGTTGGTGAACATATGATCGGACATGACCCACTAAGTTTCATGGAGTCAATGAAATAGGGATGGAAAAAGAGGGGATTTGTCCCTCCTGAATAACGGGAGATAAATATCTCAGGGCCTATCGAAGATTTAATACTGAGAAAAATGTGTGGCCGCACTCAAACGAATTGTAGTTCAGTTGTTTGTAATGTTCAATATGAGATCAGGAGTTCAATAAACACGATGTTGGCTTAATAAGGATGACACCAATCTTGCCTTATACCAAATCGAGATATAGAGACAAAAGGATTATAGGAATAGATGATTCCAGTACAAGTGGGAGATTGTTGGGATAGTGTCCTGAAATCACACTTGTGCTCACTCCTGATGATAGTTGTGTGTCGAGATCAGACATTCGTATAATACTGGGCGGTTGCAATGTTTTGCTGGAAGCCTCTTGCAATCTGTAAGTTGTAGACTTACTGCCTGTATTATATGATCCTATAGGGTCACACACCTAAGCAAACTGGAAGCTACGACATGGGAATGATCATTGTGGTAATGATCATATTAATGTGTATTGGATACACATTATTATCGACAAAATGGTGTTGTGTCGATCGACACAGCTTGTGTGTCGGTCGACACAGTTCGGGTTTTCGGAAAGGCTTTTCGAAATATGACTTAATCAAGTCTGGCCCGTTAAGTGGGTTTTAGGTCGAATAAAACCTGATTATCTCGACCTAAAGACCGTGGCCGTCGAGTTTTCTTGGTAAGAAAAGCAGAAACACCAGAAACAGGTGATTCCCATTGATCCGGCACTAGCATCCCGTTTCCAGCTTGTGTGCGTGTGTATCTGGTAGAGGCAAGGCATCTGCGTTGCTCAACTGATCTCGTTCACCAACTCATTCCGCTGCCAGTTCCAGGTAAGAACGAGGTTGGTTGTTTTCAATATATTAAACCCTAGATCCTAGGAGATCCAACAACAAGAATATGACCAATCTAACCCGAGCAGTCATACGAGAAGAGTTTGTCACAATACGAAAGCCAGAGACAGTCCGGTTTGAGACAAAGGCTCGAACCAAACCATATTTGACTTCGTTTACCTCGTTTCCACGATACGAGGCTTTTCAACCCGTACCGCTTCCACGAGTTGTGTTCGGTTCGGACTAAACCGTATATCAGGGAATTATTTCGTTTTTATTACTTTAAAAATATAAATCTTATTCATAACAATAAACGGTCTAATACAAGTCATTTAGCGGGATCCCAAAAATCCGAAACCAAAAATAAGTCAAAACGCGTAACAACCGATACCCAATGCCAACTTGAGACTACTCCAAGTGTCTTACGCGTCCGCCGAGCTACGTCAAACCTGAAAAACACAAAAGAGTCTAATGAGTAATCTAAGATTAACCCAGTGAGACGGCTCCCAACTAAAAGGCTTCTAACGATCTAACAATTTCGCCCAAACCCAAAATAACAATCAAGTACAATAGCTGATGACGTGCTACCAAAACGTGATGAGCTCCACTACACACAAGCATTCCAATAACAACACAATCACCAACGAAGGAAATCGAGAACACTGCGGCACATGCTCTTGATTAGACTCGATCTATCTATCGCGGCTCTACACAACTCCACACCATCTGGGCCCACTTTTGCGAACTCGGTAACTTTCACGGGAACACTTAGCTACCGCCATGGTAACTAAAACCTCCCACGACTCCTAGACGAAAACACGAAGTCCTACGGCTAGGACATCATTCTCTGTCCATCGATACGCGGTGACTCGGGCTACTCCTAAATAACCAAAGCTTCCATGTAGTCCGGCCCTAGGACATGACCCCGTATTCTCCAGACCACACACCTACCGGCGTCACTCAGTAGGTTAACACCATAACCAGAATCACCACCGAAGGCACGTGAACCGATCAGGTAACTACCCGAGGATCCAATCGGGTCAGAAGTACCGGAACGCCATCTCTAAACTTACTGGATCTAACGTGCCCTATAGAGTCCTAATTGTTGGAATTGTGTCCAGTAATCTCGGTACTGTCTCTAGAAAGTAAGAGTATGTCAAAGATCAGACATAAGTCATATAATACTGGGGGTCATGATGGCTTGCTAGAGTCCGCTCATGATCTATAAGTCTTGGACTTATTGCCTTTATTATATGATCCCATATGGGTCACACGCCTAAGCTAACAGGAAAATGTGTTGGAACGGCTTAGCAGAAGTACGGTAAAAGTGCCAGGCATTTGTCGTACTAAGAGAGAGATTAATGGGTCTGATTAAATCCATGGGATTTAATCAGATTGGTATTTTGGGCCCAAAAGCCCAAAAGGGAAAGAGAAGGCTTTTATAAACTAAAAGCCAAATCTCTTTCTCTCAAACCCTAGCCCCCTGCGCCGAAATCTCTCTCTCTCTGCGCCTCCCATCAGCTCGGTCTAGCAGCCGTTTTCTGTGATCGCGTGTGTGAGCCTTTGGAGGATTCATCTCTCGGTGTTTCTCTGATCTCTGACCTGTTCAATCTCCTTCCGCTGCAAATTAACAGGTAAAAGGTGAGATCTGATATTGTTTCTATTCAAGAGAACCTAGATCCGCATGTTTAGGTTGATATGAATCTAAGAATTGAATCAGGATTAACCCAAACAATCCATCAGTGGTATCAGAGCTATTGGTTCTGTGTTTTTCTTGTTTAGATTCAAGTTTAGGATTGTTTAAAGTGTGTTTTTGAATCAACCTACTGATAAGAGCAAAACACTTAAGAAACATGAATTGAATCCTGAACAAACAATTTGAAATCGCAAAACAGAGCTATATGACTCGGGTTTTTACGATCGGCCGAGGAATGGCCGGGTGGGTCGGATCGCGACGATCGGAAAGGACGCACGAACCGATCGACGAACGATCGTGTTGCGTGGTCTCGTCCCGATCGTCGGATGGATCGCGTCTCGATCGCGGCTCGTCTCGTCGCGTGGATGCTGCACCCGACCCGACGATCGTCTCGGCATCATCACGTCCCGCCTTTCCCGTCCCGATCACGCGGCCCAACCGTCCCGACCATTCGTCCGCCGCGAAAGCATGATGGCTTGCGGCTTGGACGATTGTTTCTCGACCGGTTAGGGTTTTGGGTGTGATGGGCCGGTTCGATTTCGGTTAGGTGGTTCGGTTTAAAAACTTGATTAAAATCAACGTCACGGTTTAATAAACAGATTTAATAATCTTATTAAAGTCTGGTTAAACCGGGATAAGAAATCCAAAGTCGAAAATTGGATTTTGTGCCTAAACCAGGATTTTCTAATTTGATTTGGTTGGACCAAATAAATTGAGAAAATCCGGTTTAGTAAATAACCGGTTGACAATTGTGGTCATCGTAGTAATTAAAATTTGGTTAGACCAATTTTAATGAACCAGACCGGTTATGTCATTTAATTGGACAATTGGGTCATGTCTTGGACATGGACCAATTCTTGGGCCTCGGGCCAAGAAGTTAAAACAATTGGGCCAATTATTTGAGTCTCTTCTTCAGATTAATTTAAAATTTATTTTATAAAATTATAAAGTCGATTTTAAATTAAAGTTTCCGAAATTTTGAAATTAGAAAGTTTCTTAAAATAGAAGTTTCTAGATTTGCGGGTTTTGGATTTTAAAGAAATTTCTAAAGTTAGAAAGTTTCCGGTTTTAGAAAGTTTCCAATTTTAGAAAGTTTCTAAAAATAGTAGGTTTCCAAAAATAGAAAGTTTCCCGAAATAGTAATCTTCTATTTTGGGAATGAAATTTTAATAAACCTACGAACCTCATATAATATCAAGCGTTGGATGTCTTGTCCAGGCTATGTCAGCTGTTGAAGCCCATTCAATTGTATTCATGGCCTTACAGTGTGAGGGTATCTACTTTTGCGTGGGTAAGACGGTTTGTGATTCATAAATGTCATTGGGAGTCCCAGACATTAATGATTACATGACTGTATAGTCTGGTTTTCTTGACTAGGCCATCGGGAGTCCCGGGCCTTGAGACATCAGAGTGGATTGGGCCTCGGGCCCAGATTCACAACCAAGAGTTATATCACGGATATAATTAGCCGATATAGGGCTTACCGATATAAGCTAAGGTTGGGTGATGGCCAGTGGCCCACTTTGATCTTAGTTATATGTGGATCTTGGAATCATTATATTCTATTGAGGGTAACTTAGGTTATTGAATATAATGCGTGATTGATCATATTAAATTTAATACGAGATTAATCATATTGAACATAATAACTAATAACCTTTTTATCTTATATATTTCAGCTATGACTACTACAAGCACTCAAAACACATTCTCAATCCGGTCTGTTCTCGAGAAGGAGAAGCTGACTGGAACGAACTTCCTGACGTGGTCAAGGAACTTGAGGCTAGTCCTCAAGCAGGAGAAGAAGGATTATGTCCTTCGTGATCCTCTCCCCGAGAGGCCTCCTGCCAATGCCGCCAGGACTCTGCATAATGCTTGGGAAAAGCATTCGTCAGATGAAAATGATGCCTATTGCCTGATGTTGGCGACAATGACTGCTGAGCTGCAAATGCAGTTCGAGAGTGTATTGTCACCCATCGAGATAATGGCAAGCCTGAAATCGCTTTTTCAGGAGCAAGCAAGGACTGAGAGGTTTCAGACAGTTAAGAACCTCTTAGACTGTAAGTTGGCTGCGAATGCGGCAGTGAGTCCTCATGTCTTGAAGATGATGGGTTATCTCGATCATCTTCAGAAACTCGACTGCCCTATCAGCCAGGAACTTGCTTGCGACATCATTCTGCAGTCATTACCTGCAAGCTATGATCAGTTCATTCTGAACTTTAACATGCATGGCTTGAGTAAGACATTGCCTGAGCTTCACGGAATGCTCAAGACTGCAGAGCCCAACTTGAGGAAAACTGCCAAGGACCCCAGTGTGCTTATGGTGCAAAAGGGCAAGGGCTTTAAGAAATCCTCTGCTAAGGATAAGGGAAAGGCCAAGGCTGTCCAAGTCGCGGACAAGGACACGCCAAAGCCCAAGCCCAAGTCCAAGGCTGGGCCAACTGACATATGCAGGTTCTGTAAAGAACCAGGGCATTGGAGGAGAGAATGTAAGAAATTCCTGGAAGGTCTAAAGGAATTAAAGAAGAAGACTTTCGAGACTTCTTCATCAGGTATTTTTGTTATAGAAGTTAATACGACTACTTCTGATAATACCTCATGGGTTATGGATACTGGTTGTGGGGCTCATATTTGTACTAATATGCAGGCACTCAGCAACAGTAGAAGGCTGAAGCAAGGACAAGTGGAGCTACGAGTTGGGAATGGAGCGAAAGTTCCAGCACTAGCTGTAGGCACATACTTGTTGTCTTTACCTTCGGGATTGGTTTTAGAACTCAATAATTGTTATTTTGTACCTGCTATAAGCAGAAATATTATTTCAATTTCTTTGTTGGATTTGGAAGGTTATGATTTTTCAGTTAAGAATAAATTATGTTCCTTCAATCGCAACAATTTGTTCTATGGTTCTGCCCCTCTTACGAATGGGCTTTACATACTCGATCAATCCGCGCCAATTTATAACATTAATACCAAACGGTTCAAACCTAATGAGGAGAACCGAACGTTTCTATGGCATTGTCGTTTAGGGCACATCAGCGAGAAACGCATCAAGAGGCTCCATTCGAATGGACTTCTTGGCTCATTTGACTTTGAGTCATGTGAGAAATGCGAATCCTGCATGATGGGCAAAATGACACGGGCCCCCTTTAATAAACCTAACGAGAGGGCCAGTGACTTATTGGGCCTGATACACACTGATGTGTGTGGCCCAATGTCCACAAATGCAAGAGGAAACTATCAGTACTTCATTACCTTTACTGATGATTTCAGTAGGTATGGATATGTTTATTTAATGAAACATAAGTCTGAATCTTTTGAGAAGTTCAGAGAATTCCAAAATGAAGTACAGAACCAACTTGGCAAAAGCATTAAGGCTCTTCGGTCCGACCGAGGAGGAGAATACTTAAGCCAAGAATTCAGTGATCATCTGAGAGAGTGTGGGATCGTATCCCAACTCACTCCTCCCGGAACACCTCAATGGAATGGTGTGTCTGAGAGGAGAAATCGGACCTTATTGGATATGGTTCGATCTATGATGAGTCACACAGACCTTCCAATATCCCTTTGGGGATATGCTCTGCTAACAGCAGTGTTCACTCTAAATAGAGCGCCATCGAAAGCAGTAGCAAAGACACCATATGAATTATGGACTGGAGTAGCTCCAGTGCTGTCTTATCTTAGAATTTGGGGTTGTGAAGCATATGTCAAGAGATTAATCTCAGACAAGCTTACACCAAAGTCTGATAAATGCTACTTCATTGGTTATCCAAAGGAAACCAAGGCTTATTACTTCTATCTACGTTCCGAGAACAAGATCTTTGTTGCCCGGGATTGTAACTTTCTTGAGAGAGAGTTTCTCTCTAAGAAAGACAGTGGGAGTAAGGTACTGCTTGAAGAAATTCAAGATGAACAGGATACTGCTCAACCTGAAGAGGAAGAGCAGCAGGAGGACCTACAAGAAATTGTAGTGCCTGAACCTGTAGTACCTGAAGTTCGAAGATCCGGTAGGATCCGTCACGAACCCGAGAGATATCAAGGATTTCTCGTGACTGACTGTCATGATCTTCTGATCATTGATGGTGATGAACCATCGAACTTCAATCAAGCCATGATGGGCCCAGATTCCTCGAAGTGGCGCAAGGCCACTGATTCCGAAATGGACTCCATGTCGGTCAACCAAGTCTTTTCGTTGGTTGACTTACCCGCTGGTGTAAAAGCCATCGAGTGTAAATGGATCTTCAAGAAGAAGATTGACGTGGATGGAAATGTCCAGATTTATAAAGCCAGGTTGGTGGCAAAAGGTTTCAGACAAGTTCACGGTGTGGATTACGATGAAACCTATTCACCAGTGGCTATGATGAAATCTATTCGGATTCTACTAGCAACTGCAGCTTTTCATGATTATGAAATTTGGCAGATGGACGTGAAAACCGCCTTCCTGAATGGTATTCTGGAAGAGGATGTGTATATGACGCAACCTGACAGTTACATAGATCCAAAGAATGCTGGGAAAGTATGCAAGCTTCATAAATCCATTTATGGATTGAAGCAAGCATCGAGGAGCTGGAATCTTCGTTTTGATGAAGCGATCAAGCAATTTGACTTCATCAGAAACGAAGAAGAACAATGCGTGTATAAGAAAACTAGTGGGAGCAAGATAGTATTTCTTATTATGTATGTCGATGACATACTGCTTCTCGGAAATGACGTTCCAATGCTGAAGTCGGTAAAGGACTGGCTTGGAAGTTGTTTTTCCATGAAAGACATGGGTGAAGCCGCATACGTTCTTGGAATTAGGATCTATCGGAATAGACCTAAGAGGCTGATAGGCTTGTGTCAAGACTCATACATTGACAAAGTCCTGCAAAGATTCAGCATGAAAGATTCCAAGAAGGGCTTCACGCCAATGGTACATGGCACAACGCTAAGCAAGAAGCAGAGCCCTACGTCGGCTGCTGAGCTTGAGCGCATGAAGAATATTCCTTATGCATCTGCAATAGGATCTATCATGTATGCCATGATCTGTACTCGTCCTGATGTTGCTTATGCATTGAGCATGACGAGTAGATACCAGTCAAATCCAGGTGAAAACCATTGGATTGCCGTAAAGAATATCTTGAAGTATCTAAGACATACTAAGGATAAGTTCTTGGTGTACGGTGGAAGTGATGTGCTTAGAGTCAGTGGATTCACGGACGCAAGTTTCCAGACAGACCAAGATGATTTCCGGTCACAGTCCGGTTATATCTTTTGTCTGAATGGCGGTGCAATCAGTTGGAGAAGCTCCAAGCAAGATACCGTTGCTGATTCCACTACAGAATCTGAATATATCGCCGCTTCAGAAGCTGCGAAGGAAGCTGTTTGAATACGAAAGTTCATTATGGAACTAGGTGTGATACCAAATGCGGCTGAGCCTCTGGCACTGTTTTGTGACAACAATGGTGCTATAGCTCAGGCAAAGGAATCAAGATCACACCAGAAATCCAAGCATGTTCAAAGAAGATTTCACTTGATACGTGACATCGTTAATAGAAAGGAAGTCAAGATCAGCCGAGTCCCGACAGATGATAATGTCGCTGATCCGTTGACAAAGCCACTCCCAAGGCCTAAGCTCGAGTTCCTGACTGAAGCTGTAGGCATTAGAGACATTGAAATGTAATCTAAATTTGAGTGGGAGTTTGTGGGCTTTATTTAGTTATTTGATATGTTCTTGTATCATCCTGTCCCTAGTCGAAGGTTGTTGAAATTGGAACACCAACAACCGTGTGAGACTGGATTGGTACGTGACTTATGACAAAGTCTCAGTGTGTCATAGATGCGCGGCATCAAAGTCAGTACATAGGTGTATGTTGGGAACACACGACCGGACAAGACCCGCTTATAAGAACTCTTCAGGATATTTATATCTGTGTCATAAGAGATTCTTACTACGACTATAGAGTATAGTCCTTAGACCTGAGTTCGCATGCATGTGACTGCACATGGACTGATGCACTTTGATCATTGTCTAACGCTATCGTTCTGCGATAGTTATAAAGACCTTGTTTGGGTACATCATGAAATGAGTAGTTTACAGTGATGGAACAAGACGGGATTTGTCCCTCCAATATAAATGGAGTGAATATCTCTAGGCCAATCGGAGATTTGAATACTGGAAAATGCATGGCCATGCTCAAACGGACTGTCCCGAGTCGTTTGGATTGTCAGTATCAAATCAGAGTCCGATGAACAAGATTAGGCTTTATAAGGATGACACTAATCTTGCCTTATGACTAATCGAGATATTGAGACAAAAGGATTATGAATACAGAGATTCCAGTACAAGTGGGAGATTGTTGGAATTGTGTCCAGTAATCTCGGTACTGTCTCTAGAAAGTAAGAGTATGTCAAAGATCAGACATAAGTCATATAATACTGGGGGTCATGATGGCTTGCTAGAGTCCGCTCATGATCTATAAGTCTTGGACTTATTGCCTTTATTATATGATCCCATATGGGTCACACGCCTAAGCTAACAGGAAAATGTGTTGGAACGGCTTAGCAGAAGTACGGTAAAAGTGCCAGGCATTTGTCGTACTAAGAGAGAGATTAATGGGTCTGATTAAATCCATGGGATTTAATCAGATTGGTATTTTGGGCCCAAAAGCCCAAAAGGGAAAGAGAAGGCTTTTATAAACTAAAAGCCAAATCTCTTTCTCTCAAACCCTAGCCCCCTGCGCCGAAATCTCTCTCTCCCTGCGCCTCCCATCAGCTCGGTCTAGCAGCCGTTTTCTGTGATCGCGTGTGTGAGCCTTTGGAGGATTCATCTCTCGGTGTTTCTCTGATCTCTGACCTGTTCAATCTCCTTCCGCTGCAAATTAACAGGTAAAAGGTGAGATCTGATATTGTTTCTATTCAAGAGAACCTAGATCCGCATGTTTAGGTTGATATGAATCTAAGAATTGAATCAGGATTAACCCAAACAATCCATCACTAATAACAGTAATGTAAACAAGCAGACTCACTGGGACTCTATCACGCAATACCAAGAAGGTCAAAAAGAACTACCATCTCAATCCCCAGTCTATCCCGAAAGTCCTATCACCAACCTCCACATCACCCGACTTTACCCAGACTTACCCGGTTCCACACCAGAGTAAGTATCTACCACTACAGTTTACTCGCCCTACCACCGAGTAGATAAACAATCAAGCAATCAACAGTCTACTCGGCCCAACACCGAAGTAGATACACAATCAAGCAATCAACAGTCTACTCGGCCCAACACCGAAGTAGATACACAATAAAGCAATCAACAGTCTACTCGGCCCAACACCGGAGTAGATACACAATCACACAAAATATTATCACAACATAAACAATTATTTAGGTTATTAGTCTTTTAATAGTTTCTTAATCTTCACTCATTCAATCCGCTACCTTGGGGTTAGTGGATTACTAATCGAGTAGACGGCTTAACTCACATTTAATTCATCTTATGCCTTAAATTTTTATTCTTAATCTCTTCGATCCGTCAGCTTAAGATTAGTAAACTTACTAACCTCATGGCTCACATTATTATTTAATTAATTCATTTAACCTGATAATCTCGACTATATACTAATTAACCCACCCTGTTATTATATTCTAAGTGTGTTAAGTGTTTTTACCGTATTTTATTCAACTCATAATTCCCCATATATAGATTCATTTATATATGTGCTTAATACTTATATGTGCACATACGTCCTAGCATGCCGTTCTATATATATGCAACACTCAATCAAGCAATCAGAAAACTATCAATCAAGTATCGATATAAGCTAACTAGGATGCATCTCTTTAACCTAACCATTTAAATAGTTAACCGAGTTATTAATCACCCTAGTTGTTCTAATTCAATCAATTGGGTTTGCAGATCCTAATACTACGGTTTATTGATTACGGGTTTATATGACTCTAGTCTATATGCAACAAACAATTTAGCCGACTCACAGTGTTATCACGACGACGGATGGATGGATTGACGGAACCCACGAGGCCCGAACTAAACCCGCTGCTACCCCAAACCCTTCCTGAACTGTTGATTCGCTTTGACCCGACCTTGACCTTGGTGATTCCAATCGTATTTTTACTAGAGCTTCCAGACCTATCTCATTGTCTCTCCTTTTTCTCTATCTTTCTCTCTTTTCTTTGGTTCTCTTCCTTCGGTCCTCTTCCTTCTCTCCTCCGCCTCTACTCCATCTCTCTTTCTTCTTCTCCGGTTCTCCTCCATCTTTCTCTCTTCTTCTCCGGTTCTCCTCCATCTCTCTCTCTTCTTACTCTTCATGCTTCTTCTTCATACTTCTTCTTCTCTCTCTCCTTCTTCTTCATGCTTCTTCTTCTCCGGTCTTCTTCTTCTTCCTCTGGCTTCTTCTTCTTCTTCTTCTTCTTCTTCTTCTTCTTCTTCACGCTTCTTCTTCTCCTGTCTTCTTCTTCTTCTTCTTCCTCCGGCTTCTTCTTCTTCTTCTTCCTCCGGTCTTCTTCTTCTTCTTCTTCTTCTTCTCCTTCTCCACGCTCCTCCTTCTCCTCTTCTCTTCTTCTCTCCTTCTCTTCTTTTTATTTTCTTGTTGTGGTGTGTGTAAAATGATCAACCCAAGGCCTCCTTTTATAGTTGAAGCAACTCCATGGTTTGAATACACCTGTCTAGACACCTGTCCATCATTTCTCCTCAGCACAGCCACGCCATCACTCCAAGAAGTAGCCAAATGTTTCTTCTCTCCTCATGACACCTTGCACCTTATCCACATTCAATGTATCAACTCATTCTTTGAATCCAATAAGAATAGGTGGCACCTAGGAGCAGAAGCCACTTGTCTCTTGAAGGTTAAATCTTGATAAAAACATTTCACCAATTCTTTTTTAAAAACTCTTCAATCCCGAACCATTCCGACGTACCGATATTGTTGTTTTCGCGTTTAATAATTTAAAAACTCCTTAGTTACTTCTACAAATTCACCAAGCCTCATTTTTAGATTCTATATGATCTTAGATGAATTTAGCAATTTGAATCACTCCAATTGGACACCCTTAGCTCCGGTTATGGATTTTACAAGTTTCTTCGGTTTTATCGGTTTCTATTCCCGATAATCCGAAAAACTCGTCTATGGTCCTTTTCACCATTTTTTGTCTTCTAAATGTTTTCTTTACTTAAATAGAATAACATTTGGCCCGTCTTAGCTTCCGGCTCATATTTTGATAAAATTACTAAAATACCCCCTCATCTCTTGGAAATTACAGAAAATACCCTTGTTGATTTTTCGATTGCCCGTTGACCAATTTTGTGAGACAGGGTATTACATGTGACGCCGTAGTCTTTGATCGGTATAGTCGCTTTAGCCGATCACCAAGTGGTAGAAAAAACATCTTTTTTTGGTATCTTCTTCCCCGATCGACCCACATTAGATTCATATCGATCTTTTCCACAAAACCGAAAATGTGACAACTCACGTTCAGATCCCTTCCAAAATAACATACAATTCTCCTCACACACATCAATCTTATGACATGGCAACCCAAGAGACCGCGTCAACTTCTTTGTCTCGTAATATGATGACGGAGCTGTATTAGGGGATGGAAGAACAAAACTAAATGTCTAAGCAATATCTTCTAGGCATTCCTCCGGGATATTGAAATTGGTCTTCCAATTCATGACTTTTGACGTCAAGTACAATTGAGTTCTCCCATCAGTGCACTTGTCGTATTAAGGTTGATTTGCAGCTTCTAAAGCTTGGTAAACGAAATCATGGTAGATTAGTTCTTGGATATTTTTGGCGTCGTTAGGTAACATGTTGAAATCTTCATTGAGATCACGAAACTCATCTATCGGAACTTGTATAGGATATCCAGTCCCCGTTTGACCTCCAACCACGTGATTTCTTGTGGAAGCTTGGCCGCCATAATGACTTGTAGATGCTTCGCCGCCATAGTAACCTTGTTCTCCATGGTGCGTCCACAAAAAATAGTTTTCGGTAAAGCCTTTTAACAGAAGATGGGTCGTCAAAATAGCAGCATCATGACACTTTTGATTTTTGCACCTCTTACATAGACAGAACAAGACCTCGTGTTCAAGATAATAATCTTGATTACACGCAAACGAAATAAAATAATTTAATCCCTCCTCAAATTTCTCACACACAGAATGATCAGAATGTCTTAACCGTTTATACATCCATTCTCTCGATAAATAAAAATCACTCATATTACAGAATGACAGAAAAAAAAAAATGAAATTGTTTTTTTTTTTTGGATTTTCTGTATGAATTGTTTTCGAAAGTTTGTGAGTGAGAAGCATAAGAGTTCTCGTTCTTTTATAAAAGATCTTAGCTACGGATAGCTACGACTGTGGTCGTAGCTAAACAGAATATATTCTTTGATCACCTTAGAGTGAAAGACTGATGGAATATACGAATGACCATACTTACAAATGACAATTGAGTCTATTATTGGGGTATTTAGCTACTGATCGCTACGACAGTAGCCGTAGCTATGGCTATGAATTTCTACGACGCTAATCGTAGCTATATTGCCACGGAAGTAATCGTAGCTATTCCTAGATATATGTTTCTATGGATATTTCGTAGCTATTCACATCTATATTAGATACGAATCATCACAGATTAGTTCGTAGATATATAGCTACGACCGAATTCGTCGTTAATCGTAGCTATTCGTCTATGCGACATGTTCGTAGCTATTTGTAACCATTTAGCTGCGAATAACCACAAACTTATTCGTGGCTATTTAGCTACGACGATTTATGTAGCTAATCGCAGCTATGGGTTTCTACGACTTTGTCGTAACTATTCGTAGTTAATAAGCTATGAATGGCGACGACGTTATTCTGTAGCTATATAGCTACAGATAGCTACGAAATAGCTACAATTTATAGTTTTAGCTAATCCGTAGTTATTCATAGCTCGAAAAAAAATAGCTACAAAAAATTGTAGCTAATCTATAGCTAATCCGCAGTTTTCTTGTAGTGTAAACTTTTTAGAGCATATGCAACGGTAGTCTTTCACAAGAAACATTTATATATAAAAAAATATTTTAATATTTTAATAAAAAATCTCAAAATATTGAAAAATTTATCTTATGATCATATATATAATGGGAGACTTTTTTCTCTCCCTACAACGCGCCACCTCAGCAGTCTATGTGGCATTGATTTTTTTGTTTTTTAACTCTTTTAATTTTAAAATTACTTACCGTCCATCCAAAAAACAGAAAAAAAAAATTCAAAACAATACAAACCGATAACTGAGACTTTTACATCAACCTAACATGTTGCCAAAAAAACAACCTAACATTAAGAAGGTCCCCATAATCTTCAACCACCCACAATTGTTGTTGTTCTTCTTCTTCCTGACTTTGCCATCCTACAGCAAACCATAAATCACTATTGTTCACCATAGAAGAAGGCCAACCATCTTCTTTATTTGTAACCGGCAGTAAATCAATACATATATTGCCATTCAATAATTCGTTCTTCAATTCTCATTCCTCCATCACCACGTCTCTCAATCTCTCCTTTCCCGCCGTTTCAAAATCTCAAACATTTACCATATAAGTTAAAGCCATCCCACCAAACCTCCATCATCATCGGATCATCTACTGTATATCTGGCAGAGCTTCTCACCAGACCCGAGGTATCGGCGTTTCAACTGCTCTCCAACAGTCTTGAGTCTGTGTTCGACTTGCCGGAAGCGTTCTACAGAGAGACCAAGCTGGTTCTCGCTGATGCCCAGAAAGTGTCTTATCACCGTTGCATTATCTCAGCGAGAAGTCCCTTCTTCAAGAACGTGTTAGCAGCCGCCGAGAAGGAGCAAAAATCAACCCCGTTAAGCTTGAGCTGAAGATAAATCGCGACGGATTAGGAAGTCGGAATCAATGGCGTACATTTACAGCGCCGGGGTGAGGTTACCGATAAAGGGAGTTTCTGACTGCACAGAGAACTGCTGCCAAGTTTCCTTCCGTATGGCAGTAGATTTCATGGTGGAGGTTCTCTACTTGGCTTTCGTCTTCTAGAATCCAGAATTGGTTCCGATGTATCAGGTATAACACAATCTGCTAAATTGCAACTGTGGTGCTTATCCAGAAACTTGAGATAGTTTAGCTTTATATCACACCTTATAGTTATATATGATTTTCTTCTAGACTCTTGTATACATACAGTATTTGGTGGTATCTGCAAATTTAGAAATCTATTTGGATAAAGATTATATTGTGCTCTATTTGCATTTTTTTCCAGAGGCATTTACTGGATGCACCAAGCTATTGGATAAATGCGAAGAAATTATTCTCAATTCTAACGTAGATGTTGTTAGTCTTAACAAGTCATTGCCGGAGCACATTGTCAAGAATCATTGATATTCGTAAGGAGTTTGGCTTGGAGGTACATGTACCAAAGAAACATTTCTCGAATATACACATGGCACTCGAGTCAAACAGAGGTATCTCTAAACTGTTATTCCTTCATTTTCTTAGTTTAAGGTCAAAACATAAGATTACATTTGAATAAAGTTTTGCTTGGTCCGTTAGGAAATTGAGTGAAATTATGACAAATATACTTTCTATTTATTATGGAGTTCAAATGGCTCGATGTCTCTTTCCAATGGAAGCACAAGTTGCAGTGGATATCCGAGTTTATCGTGACGACGTCACCGGACCTATACATGGAACCGAGCTTAGTAAGGACAAGGAGAAATTTGGAAAATCATTTCTCTCAGCTTCGACTTCTTCCACATCGTAAACATATGCTACAAAGAGGTTTAATCGTAAACTCTCTCATCTGCGTCGGTGATACTATTTGTTGGTGTTTGAAGGTACTCCCAAAAACATCTAACAACACTACTAACCTGCTAAACAAACTAATAAAAAGTAAAAGGTTGAAATATACAACTATTTAACACAATCATATATTATCATCTTTTTGCAGGATCAATTTACAGGAAAGAATGGAGATAGCTTCTAAAGGAAACCCATGATTATTGTTAAATGTTGGGCCTAAATATAAAGACAATGGAAATGAAAGTTCAATACGTTTCTTAATTATTACATAAACAGTGAATTATGGAATCATATAATAATAAACGTTTTACCTTTCAATTATGGAAAGATTAAACTGTGTGAGTCATTGCTCACGCCACATTATAGACCTTAAAATTAGAAAGCTCAAAATATTCAGATTCGAAGATTGCAAGATTAGCAAAAGCAAAACGTAAATACGTCGGCAAAATGAATGGCAAGGAAATGGGGAAATCATATTAGAAAGAATGTTAAAGAAGGTTAAAACGAACAAATAAACCAATAAATTACATATCAAAGACAATGGGGAATGGGGAGAGATGAAATTCTATTTAGATGAAGAAGCATAGTTCTCAAAAAAAAAAAAAAATTAAAGAAAACACAAGAAATTATAATTAATTTTCATATAATAAAAGTTTACAAAAAATCAAACAAAATTCATAAGTCAAAAATAACATCTACTTAATATATATTATTTTAATGAAAACTAAGATACACAAAAAAAGAATGCAGAAATATTTTTCTTTTTCATTTTTGTTTCTATGTATGAATATCTAAAAAAATATATATAACCAAAATCTGCACTCAACAAAAAAATTTTAAAATGCCAACATCAGTCCGCGCATCGTGCGGAGGTACAATCCTAGTTTCTCAAATGAGAAACTTTTAGATAAGTTTGTCGTCTTTTAGAGACTTTCTTATTCAAATATTATTATTTATAATTTGTTATTTTTTTAATAAATGAGAGTTTTTTTTATTAGAACTTCTCACTAAAGATGTTCTTAAGGCCATGTATTTTTCTTGTTTTGTCTTTAAAATAGTGGTGAGTTTCACTTTAATGTAGTTTTTTATTTTTTCTCTAAATATATTTTTCAATATTCTTTTTTATTTTCCTGTTCGTATCTTTTATAAAAGTGGTAAATTACACTAGTTTGTAAAACTTATAAAATTATGATTTATATTAAAATAATAATTATAGAATAAATAAATCTTAAATTGTAAATTTAAGAATTATTTTGAAAATAAAAAATAACTTTAAAATAAATAAATAAAACAATTTTCTATTTGTTTCAATTATAACTATAAAATTTAACATTTGATATACTATTGTGTAAAAAAAAAAATTTATTTTAGAAAATAGAATTTCTCTATATATAAAGAAAATAGCATTTTAATGTAAGTATAAAGGTTGACTAGAGAAAATTTTCTCAATAATAACATTTAGAAATAAAAATAGTGTTTTTTTGTTGAAAAGATGATAAATAAAAATAGTGTTAAGTTGGAAATGCCGAATTTGCATAGATCCAGTGACGATTTGCCACGTATACCCGTATTATTATCGCTTGATTTTTTTTTGTATTTGCATGCTATGAAAATATAAAATGTTAAGTACACTTAATATTCGACTATTAATTTGTGAAATTCAAAGATTTCATTGTCATAGGCTCTTAGCTGTGTTTATCGCGCATAAAGAAGATTATAGTCAAAATAAAATAAGAAAAAATGAGAAGACTGGTAGGTCCACAGAAGTATGGCGAAATATCATATACGTGCTTTAGAAAAAGTGAAGTTCTATCTACCTTGGGATAAGAGGGGACCTCATATAAAAAAGCACACGTAGATGAACATATATAATGGCCGAGCAATATATGTTGGGGAGAAATAGTTGTATTAATTATTTACGCAACCCATATCCATAATTAGGGAGAACATATATGTGAAGTGGAAGAAAATATATCCAATTAGTGTGTAGTTTCTGAAAAATCCGTTTATATACTCATAGTTTTGAGGATGGTTCGGCACATTAATTAAAAGTTATAAAACTATACAGTAAAACATTTATTAATTAATTCCTATAAATCAATAATCATTATAAAATTAATAACTTGATCTAGTCCTTATTTGGAATCATATAAAAATTAACAGAAATCGATAAAATAATAAGATAATTTTTTTGAAAATCTTATATAAATATATGATCACATTAATAACATATATATAGTCAAAATATGATTTGTGTATTGTGTATTTTCTTTAAAAACATATATATATAGTCAAAATTCATCCATAATTTTTCTTATTCCATAAATAATTTTTCATATTATTTTCTCAATTTCCCTCTAAAATTATTATATAAAAGCTATAATTATTCATTACACATATGATTTCTTTTTCAAGCTATAATTGCAAATACTTTTAAGTGCATGTTTATTAGGGGTGGGCAAAAAAACCAAACCGAACCGAACCGATCCAAACTAACCGAACTTAAACCGACCCAAACCAAACTATATTATGTATATAACCCATTCGGTTGATGTTTTAATTAGGCCAAATGGTTCGGTTCGGTTTAAAACCGAACCGAACCAATAACCCAATGTGCTTTTTATTTATTTTATTTATTTATTTTTATTAATAATATTATTATAAATTTATGGATATATTCAAATCTAAGTATAAAGTCACGTTTCCTGTTTCTATTAGTTTTCCTTTTCACAATTTGTTAACATGATATACATGATGTAGTTATATATATTCTCTATGTTTAACCCTATTTATCTAAAGTTTCAACTAAAAATTAAACCTAAAAGCTTCTCATATTTTCCCCATTCTCCTTTGAATCTCCATCGTTTGTTTGAAGGTAAATTTTGCTAACATAAAATTCTAAGTTCTTTTAGGATCACTAAAAGCAATATATTTGTTATAAATTGTTAATGATTTTAATTAAAAGTTTTAGTTTTTGATTTTGATGTTTCTATAAGTCTTCTTTACACGGATTGACATGTCTGCCATCTCTGAATTCTGTGATGAGAGGGCCTCGTTTAGATCCACATTCTTGTATTTGTTTAGTGTTTTTAGATCATTAGTTAAAAATCATGGTTGACTTCCTTTAAGATACTTGTTTGTTTTGCCTAAGAAACTATGATTTTACATTTATGTAAGTTCGTGTAGCATAAAGCTTATATGTTGCATAGCTTTCTAATAATAATAAGCATGACAAATCAATAATATGTGTTTTGTTTGTAGCTGAGCATCTTTTCATTTATTTTTAAAAAGAGAAAGAAACGTAGCTAAACATGTTTTTGAATTTACTAACAATCGTATGTGTTTTGTTTGTAGCTATGAATAATAAAACTACGACCAACAACAAAAGAAAAGAGCCTGATTCTCCAACATTACCGCCAAAGCCAAAAAGAAAACTACCTACACGATCACCGGCATGGGATGTTTTTACAAAACTTGAAGATGATGAATTTAAGTGTTCATGCAATTATTGTGGTAAGATCTATTCATGTAATCCTGTTACATGTGGAACTAGCAATATGAATGCTCACATGAAGAAGTGCAAAATTTATTTAGATCATCTTGAATCTGATTCTCAAAAAGTGATAGTGTCTGATCATGGTGGTAAAGGTGTTGGTATAGCAAAACCTTTTGAGCATGCCGCGTGTAAGCAAGCAATTGTGAAAATGATTATCATGGATGAATTGCCGTTTGCTTTTGTGGAGAACGATGGATTTAGACAGTTTTGTGAGACGGCTATTCCTTGGTTTACTATTCCATCGCGAAGAACAATTACGAGGGAGGTTGTTGATACATATAAGGCTGAGAAAACTGCATTGAAGACTACTTTAAGTCTAAATAGGCAAGCGATTTCTTTTACTACCGACATATGGACTGCTATCACAACTTTGAGCTATATGGTCATAACTGCTCATTTTATTGATATGGATTGGCAACTGCATAGAAGGATTATTAGTTTTAGTCCTATTCCTGATCATAGAGGAGAGACCATTGCCAATCAGTTTTTAAGATCTTTGGATGAGTGGGGTATTGAGAAAGTTTTTGCTATTACACTGGATAATGCAAGCAGCAATGACAAAGCTATCAACGTTTTGAAAGATCGGTTGAGTACTAAGGATGATGCTTTGATGATGGATGGTGAATTTATGCATGTACGTTGCTGCGCACACATACTAAATTTGATTGCTAATGAAGGCTTGGATGATATAAGTAAGAGCATAATAAGTGTTCATAATGCTGTCAAGTATGTGAGGTCTTCTAGTTCAAGACTAGAATCTTTCAACCGATGGGTGGAGGTTGAGAAGATAACAAGAGGAAGTGTGGTTTTGGATTGTGTTACTAGGTGGAATTCTACTTACTTGATGTTGAAAAGTGCACTTAAATATCAAATTGCATTTGACAGGATGGCTGGTATGGATTTACCATATAATTCATGGTTTAAAGAACATGATTCTCATGGAAAGGAGAGGAAAGGACCTCCAACGGCTGTTGATTGGGACAATGCACGTCATATGGTAAAGTTTTTGAAGTCATTCTATGATTCGACTTTAGCATTCTCTTCTTCTATAAAAGTAACATCAAATGGTTGTTATAATGAGATTTGCAAAATTCAATCAAGTGTGGCAAAGATGGCTTACAGTCAAGACACTGAATTGAGAGATATGGCTTATGCAATGGAGACTAAGTTTGATAAATATTGGGAAGGCACAGAAAAGATCAATAAGATATTGATAGTAGTCGGTATACTTGATCCTCGTCGCAAAATGGTTTTCACGGAGTATAGCTTTGAACTTATCTATGGAAAAGGTAATCCAAAGTGCAAAAAAATGTCTAAGGTGGTGATGGATGTTTTAGGGAGAATATTTGAGGTATATAATGCTCGGTATACCACTTTAAACCAACAATATTCTTCTGCTCGTGATGGTGAGAATGTAACTCAGTCAAGCCAAGATCATAATGATATGGAAGTTGACAGCGTTGACGATCCCTTTAAAAAGTTCATGGTTGCTAAGAGAACTACCTCAGAAGTGGTAAATGAGCTGGAAAAGTATCTAAAAGATGAGCTGCATGTACCCACTGAAAATAACCTGGGGCTTCCGTTTGATCTTTTAGACTGGTGGAAGACAAGCAGTTCAAAATATCCAATTATGTCTCTAATGGCCAGAGAAATTCTTGCTATACCAATATCTTCTGTTGCATCTGAGTGTGCTTTTAGCACTGGAAATCGTATTCCTGGCCAATATCGAAGTTGTTTGACTCCTGACATGGTTGAAGCGTTGGTTTTAACCCAAGACTGGTTGCGTGCATCTCGTCGTTCAGAAGCTATGAAGACTCTTGACAATCTAGAGGAGGAAAACAAGTTTATGGATTCACTTGAAGAAGGTATTTTACGTTTCCCTTTTTAAAAATTATATTTAGTAATGTTTCACGACCTCATATTGTTATTCGCTTATCTAATTTGTTTCTATTGAATCTGTTAGAGTTTCACCCTCCATCTCAGAAAGATAATGATCTTCAGGCAGTTCATTAAACATTAAAGCTAAGGTAATTGATATTTTATATTAGCTTTATATCAATACGGTGATGACTTATATGTAAGAGATGAATATATATTTGTATGTATGATTAACTTTTGTTTTAACGTTCCAGATTAGACATTAGAGAGAGTGAGATGAAGACGATATCACCATGGATGTTTTTTCATTTTAATTAAGTTAGACGGTTTGGTTTTTTTTAATTAAGTTAGACGGTTTGATTTCTTTTTAGAGAAATTTTATGTTTTGGTTTTTATTTATTTTTATAAGTTAACTATTTTGAACCAAGAAAAAACCAAAAAAAAATATAACTAAACCGAATTAAAACCGGACCAAAAGTAACCGAACCGAAGTAACCGAACCGAACTAAATTCAAACCGTACACAAACCAATCCGAACTAAGTTTGGTTTAGTTTGGTTAGAATTTTATTAGACCCAAACTAACCGAACCGAACCGAATCCGAACCGAACCCATAATTAAACCGAAATGCCCACCCCTAATGTTTATGATCTTTTTGAAGAGTTTCTGTTTTTGATCCATCTTCCAATACTATTTATTTTATGGCATTTCCAGATTTTCTAGCCTTAGTCACATACATTTAAAAAGAAGTGTTATATTCACCCTCGCCCAACTATTTGATTCTAGAACGTTGTCGGAAAAATCTCTCTTCAGCAAGTCGCAAATAAGCCCCAAGTGTTGCGAGCAGATACTCCAACTTCCACATTTTACAGAGACGTATCATTTTGGGCGGCAAGTTAGAAATATTTCAACATATCATTAGCCTTCATTACCCGTTTCTCTAAATCGTTATAGTTTTCTTGAAAAGAGTTTTCAAAGGCTTATTATTTATTTCAACTTGAAGCCAAAATCCTTCAGATTTGCAGCATGATTTCCCGCAGCTTCATATTCATCTCTAACAAAATCCAGAAAACCATATATGATTTTTGATCAAAAGATTCTAGAATCTAAACGGCCTAGTACCATACCGTGGGGGATCCATATGCAGCTTGATATGACATGGTTTATGGTTTGAAAACTCAGGAGCTTCAAACAACATGTGTCTAGTCGGAAATTTCATAAGCCAAAGGCCATTAACAAGGCATCGGTCCAATTTCTTTGCTAAAGGGTTTGATGGTCTCATGTTTTTTCAAGTGAACCGCGGCCCACTTGCAGGAGGACCAATAACTCAAGATCAACTAGACAGTCACTAAAATTCCTCATGGCACGCGTTGTAGTAATGATCGAAGAGTTATTATTCTCAGATGGGTGACATATTTCGTTGAAGTCTCCAACAACCATCCATGGTTTGTTTACTAGTTCAAAGGAAGCTGCATAATCCCTCAAAGATTTCCAAAGATCATTTCTCATACCCTCCTCATTTACTGCATAAACTTCCGTATAAATAAAATCCAGCCCGTCCTCAAGCGTTATTCAAGATCACTGAACAAATAGTGCACCTTTATTGTTGATTTATACAAGATCTAAATCTTCCCCGATTCAGAAAACTGATAGTTATCCAAAAGAGACCAATCCTTTCCTATAGCTGCCAAAATATGTTGCTTATTTATTTCCTTTATATGTGTCTCTAGAAGCATCCCAAAAGATATTGACTTATTGTCAATCTAGTAAGATAATGGGCTATGCTTCTTCGTTTTGTTTATACCGTGCAAGTTCCAAAAAATGTGTCTGACATATAATTAGTTGGGGATGTGGTTACTCTTCCATGCAATAGAAAGAATGGCACCTTTAATAGGAAAATTTGGAGAACTGATTTTCGCTTCTTTACCTCTCTGCGAGACGAATGCGAAATAGTTGAATATCCTTCCTGATGATCAACCATAGCCATTACCGAGCCTTCAGACTGGATTACATCAAAAGTGTTTGACACTGCAGTAGAAACTGAATTTTGTTTCCAATGTATCTTTATAAGCATGTTTTGCTAGGATCATGAATAATCACGATACATTAGTTGGATGTTCCTTGACTGAGTCGATAACTATTTTCGTAGATGCAGAGGGTAATGTCGGTGTATAAGGGACCACAATAGAGATACCTGAGAATGAAGCAAAATCATGATTTGTTATCTTTTCCTTAGCTATATTGACTGAGTATGAGGCAATGAACCTTGAGATGCTGGAGTTAGATCAGTTGGCGATTTTTTTATGTGTTTTCACTGCTCTTTTCCCCATTCTTTGTAATCAGGCGCCACTCCTTTCCATCTGCATTCTCTGATTCCTTTTTCTCATTGACATGAGCTTTTGGAGCTGAGGGGCACATTGATACTTTGTGACCAATTTCCTTAAAGAAAGAGAAAATTGGTGGTAACCATAGATAGATAATGCTTAGGGCATGAATCTTGCCGCTTTCTCATTCCAATTCAACCTCTGAATCTAGTGATTTACTGAGATCAAGCTCTATCTTAACTTTAGCAGAAGATATACTTGTGAAGGGCTTATAAGAAACAACTTTTCCCAATGGCCTACATATAATGATGAGACCCTTATTAGTAATCAAGTCAAAGGGGATATCTTTAATTGTAGCCCATACTTGTGCATTGTCCAGAGATGGCAGATTTGTGCTGAATTCAGATTTCCACTTAGTAACAAAGATGGGCGAGTCACCAACGCACCATAACTCTTTCTCTATAACTTTCCTTCTGAGAGTAGATGATGGGATGTAGAAGAGATACACATTCTTGTTGGGATAGTGTCCTGAAATCACACTTGTACTCACTCCTGATGATAGTTATGTGTCGAGATCAGACATTCGTATAATACTGAGCGGTTGCAATGTTTTGCTAGAAGCCTCTTGCAATCTGTAAGTTGTAGACTTACTGCCAGTATTATATGATCCTATAGGGTCACACACCTAAGCAAACTGGAAGCTAAAATATGGGGATGATCATTATGGTAATGATCGTATTAATGTGTATTGGATACACATCAATATTGAGTTTCGAATAGTGTGTCGATCGACACGGTATGTGTGTCGATCGACACAGGGTCGATTCCGAAACTGAGTTTCGGTTTTATGACTTAAAACTAATCTAATTAATCATGGTTCGGTTTAAGTCATTCCAGGTCATTATATAGTGATATAGTTTTCGACCTGGAACCATGGCCGTCGACTTTTTCTTGACAGAAGAAGCAGAAACACCAGAAACTCTTAGATGCCATAGATCCGGCACTAGCATCCCGTTTCCAGCTTGTGTGCGTGTGTATCTGGTAGAGGCAAGGCATCTGTGTTGCTCACTGATCTCGTTCACTAATTCATTCCGCTGCCAGTTCAAGGTAAGAACGAGGTTGGTAAATTTTAATATATCAAACCCTAGATCCTAGGAGATCCAACAGTGGTATCAGAGCCAGGTTAGGGTTTAGAATATTGAATCTGATGCAATTAATTCGAAAACTGATGTTGTTGAATTGAATATTGCTTGCCAAATCGTGTTTTCAAGGTTTTAATCTCGGATTTTGTTCCTGTTGAAAAACGATGAACTGTTAAAATCGCACTGTGTCGATCGACACTAAGCTTGTGTCGGTCGACACGCCGCGAAAGCGCATAAAATTTTTTTTAGGGTTTGTCGCAGAGTGTCGATCGACACAAAGCGTATGTCGGTCGACACAGAGCGAAAACTCGTAAATAATTTTAGGGTTTCGATCTGAGATCGAGTACCCATATTCCTGCTGGGTGTGTCGGTCGACACAGGCAGAGCGATTAGATAGATCGGTTCATTTGAATTGAACCGGTTATCTCGCTCGGTTAATTTTAATTAACCATTTTGGTTCTGGTTTGGTAATGTCGATCGACACAGAGTTGTGTGACGATCGACATGGACCGTTAAACCGAACCGGTTCAATTAGATTGAATCGGTTAAGGAAATTCGATCCGATTTGACCGGTTATCGAAGACCGGTTTAAATTGTGTTGTGTCGACCGATGCCAATGGTTGGCGTCGATCGACACATCATTCGCAAACGTGCTGGTTGGACCACAAATTTACAGATACCAGACCAAATTTAATCCCAAAGTTCTAGATGAACCTAAACTTAATAAAACTGAATGTTTTAATTAAATTAATAACTTCTTGGATGTATATTGGATATACGTCAAGATCAAATAGTTCTTTTCCTCAACTAAATATCAAGTGATCTTGATGTATTGCCCGATCTTGTCTACTGTCAAGACTCGTTTTGTTTGTTGGATAGCCTTGGAGTCCTTGGTATCCACAGCAACATGAGTAAGGCAGGTGGTCATTGATAGACTTGCAGTGCGACTGTCAGTGATCACAAGACAGAAGGGATTGGTTTTACTTGACTGGGCTATCAGAAGTTCTGGGCCCAGAGACATCAGAGTGGATTAGACATAGTTTGTCTCATCTACGACCAAGAGTTGTACTGGGTACAATTAGCAATGATTTGCTTACCTAGATAACTGAAGTTTGGGTAATGGCGAGTCGCCCACTCAGATTTTGGTGAAGTATGGATCTTGGCTCATTGTATTCATCTGAGGAAACATAGTTTTGAATACAATGCGAGTTTTTCTTATTAGATAAGAATTCTCATTTCCTTGAGCATTATAACTAAAACCTCTACCTCTTTTAATTACAGCTATGTCTGTCTCAACTCACATCAACACTTTCTCACTAAGATCCGTCCTTGAGAAGGACAAGTTAAATGGATCTAATTTCTTGGAATGGTATCGGAACCTGAGAATAGTTCTCAGGCAGGAGAACAAGGAATATGTCCTTGAAAGAGTTCTCCCCGAGAGGCCACGTTCCAATGCCCCGCAGACAGAAAAGAATGCTTGGGATAAGCATTCAGCTGATGTCAAAGATGTTAATTGTCTAATGCTGGTGACTATGAACTCTGAGCTGCAGAAGCAATATGAGAACGTGATGTCACCCATTGAGATGATTAACAGCCTGAAAGCCTTGTTCAGGAGCAAGCTCGCACAGAGAGATACCAGACTGTTAAATCTCTCATGGATTGCAAGCTGGCTAAGGATAGTCCAGTAAGTCCTCATGTCCTTAAAATGATGGGTTACATTGATAACATGGGGAAACTGGAGTGTGCCATTAGCCGGGAGCTAGCCACTAACATGATTCTGCAGTCTTTGTCGTCGTGTTTTGATCAGTTCATCATGAACTACAACATGCAAAACATGACTAAGACATTGACTGAGTTGCACGGCATGCTGAAGACAGCAGAGCCGAATCTCAAGAAGGCAACTCCCAGTGTACTGATGGTACAAGGGGGTAAGAGGTTTAAGAAACCTAAGAAGGATAAGAGAAAGGCCCAAGTTGTCCAGACTGAGAGTCAGGACAAGCCCAAGCCGAAGCCCAAATCCGGGCCTTCTCCTGAGGATAAATGCAACTACTGCAAACAGTTAGGGCATTGGAAGAGAGACTGCAAGAAGTTCATGGAAGATTACAAGAAGCTGAAGAAGACGTATAATGCGTCTGACTCAGGTATTTATGTTATCGAACTTAATGTTATGTCTTCTAGTTCTACTTCGTGGGTATTGGATACCGGCTGCGGTGCTCATATTTGTACTGATGTGCAGGCACTAAGAAACAATAGAACGCTGAAGAAAGGACAAGTGGAGCTACGGGTCGGGAATGGAGCTAAGGTTGCTGCACTGGCCGTAGGCACCTATGAGTTGTCTTTACCTTCGGGCATGGTTTTAGCTTTGAATAATTGCTACTTTGTACCTGCGATTAGCAGAAACATAATTTTAGTTTCCGTTTTGGATTTGGAAGGTTTTGATTTTGCTGTTAAGAATAAAGTTTGTTCTTTTAATCGTGATGGTACGTATTATGGTAGCGCCCCATTAGATAATGGGTTATATGTTTTAAACCAAGAAATGCCTGTCTTTAACATAAATACAAAGCGGTTTAAGTCAAATGACGAAAACCTGACTTTCTTATGGCATTGTCGTTTGGGCCATATCAATGAGAAACGTATTCAGAGACTCCATCGAAATGGGCTTCTGGGCTCATTTGATTTTGAATCATGTGAGAAATGTGAATCTTGTTTGATGGGCAAATTGGCTAGAGCCCCTTTCAACAAACCAAATGAAAGGGCCAATGGCTTATTGGGCCTTGTTCATACTGATATATGTGGGCCGATGAGCACTGTTTCCAGAGGAAATTACAAGTATTTCATTACCTTCACTGATGACTTCAGTAGGTATGGTTATGTCTATTTGATGAGACACAAGTCAGAATCCTTTGATAGATTCAAAGAATTCAAGAATGAAGTACAGAACCAACTCGGCAAAAGTATTAAAGCTCTGCGATCAGATCGTGGAGGAGAATACTTGAGTCAAGAGTTCAGCGACTATCTGAGCGAGTGTGGAATTGTTTCACAACTCACTCCTCCTGGAACACCCCAATGGAATGGAGTGTCAGAGAGGAGGAATCAAACCTTATTGGATATGGTTCGGTCTATGATGAGTCATTCAAATCTTCCATTATCCTTTTGGTGATACGCTCTAGAAACGTCTGCGTTTACACTAAATAGGGTGCCATCTAAATCAGTGGAAAAGACACCACATGAATTGTGGACTGGGAACATCCCTAGTCTGTCTTTCCTGAAGATTTGGGGTTGTGTGGCTTATGTCAAACGTTTAATCTCTGACAAGCTCGCACCCAAATCAGATAAATGCTATTTCGTTGGTTATCCTAGGGAAACCAAGGCATACTACTTTTACAACCAATCTGAGAACAAAGTATTTGTTGCTCGGGACTGTTCTTTTCTTGAGAGGGAGTTTATTTCTAAGAAAAACAGTGGGAGTAAAGTACATCTCGAAGAAATTCAAGATGCACATGAGACTGCTCAACCTGTTGAGGAAGAGCAGCAGTTGGATCCACAAAGTTTTGTGGAACCCGCGCCTGTGGAGCCTGAAGTTCGCAGATCCGGAAGGATCCGTCACGAACCCGAGAGATACTAAGGATTTCTCGTGACCAATTGCAATGATCTGATGATCATTGAAAGTGATGAACCAGCGACCTTCGCGGAAGCAATGATGGGCCCGGACTCCGAAAAGTGGCTTGGAGCCTCTAAATCCGAAATGGGATCCATGTCAGAAAACCAAGTATGGTCCTTGGTCGATTTACCTAGTGGTGCAAAGGCCATTGAGTGTAAATGGATCTTCAAGAAGAAGATTGACGTGGATGGCAATGTCCAAATTTATAAAGCTAGGTTGGTGGCTAAAGGTTTCAAGCAAATTCATGGTATTGACTATGATGAAACCTATTCCCCAGTCGCTATGCTTAAATCCATTCGGATTCTTCTAGCAATTGCCGCTCATTATGACTATGAGATTTGGCAGATGGATGTCAAAACCGCATTCCTGAATGGTATTCTGGAAGAGGATGTGTATATGACACAGCCTGAAGGTTTTGTTGATCCAAAGAACGCTGAGAAGGTATGCAAGCTTCACAAATCCATTTATGGATTGAAACAGGCATCACGGAGTTGGAATCTTCGTTTTGATGAAACAGTAAAACAATTTGGTTTCGTCAAAAACGAAGAAGAACCATGTGTTTACAAGAAGACTAATGGGAGCAGAATTGCGTTTCTTGTACTGTATGTCGATGACATACTCCTCCTCGTTAATGACGTTCTGTTGCTTCAGTCTGTTAAGATTTGGCTGGGAAGTTGTTTTTCCATGAAAGACATGGGAGAAGCCGCGTACATTCTTGGAATCAGAATCTACAGAGATAGAGTGAACAGGCTGATTGGATTGTGCCAGGAGACTTATATTGATAAGGTGTTGCACAGATTCAGGATGCATGATTCCAAGAAGGGTTTCATACCGATGTCTCATGGCATTAGTCTCAGCAAGAAGCAGTGTCCGGTGACACATGTTGAGTGGGAGCGCATGAATAGGATTCCTTATGCTTCTGCAATAGGATCTATTATGTATACCATGCTCTGCACTCGTCCAGATGTAGCTTACGCGTTAAGCATGACGAGTAGATACCAATCTGATCCAGGTGAAGTTCACTGGACAGCTGTCAAGAATATTCTCAAGTATTTGAGACATACTAAGGATAAATTCCTGGTGTATGGAGGAAGTGAAGAGCTTGTAGTGAATGGATTCACTGATGCGAGTTTTCAGACGGACAAAGACGATTTCCGATCACAATCTGGATATGTCTTCTGTCTAAATGGCGGTGCAGTGAGCTGGAAGAGCTTTAAGCAGAATACCGTAGCTGATTCCACAACGGAAGCTGAATATGTTGCTGCTTCAGAAGCGGCAAAGGAAGCTGTTTGGATCAAGAAGTTCATGACTGAACTTGGTGTGGTTCCGAGTATCTTGGAGCCAGTGGCTTTGTTTTGTGACAACAATGGAGCCATTGCTCAGGCGAAAGAACCCAGATCACACCAGAAGTCCAAACACGTAGAGAGGAGGTATCACCTGATTTTTGATATCGTCAATAGAGGTGATGTGAAGATCAGCCGAGTTCCGACGGACGAGAATGTCGCTGATCCTCTGACTAAGTCACTCCCAAGGCCTAAGCATGAGAGTCATACGACTGCTATAGGCATTAGAGATCTTAAGATGTAATCTTGATTCTAGTGGGAGTTTTAGTTTTATTTTAGTTATAATAAGATGCTCTTGTAAACATTCTTTTAGAAGTGTTTAATGAAATTTGATTTCAGCATTATTTATTGTGATCTAAATAATGGTCCCAAAATAAGTTTATGTCATATTATAGGTCATCAAGTTGAGGAATTGATCATGAAACCCTATAAGTCATAGATGACATAGATTATGTTATGTCCCTAGTCGAGGTTGTCAAAGTGGGACAATGACAAACCGCGAGAAACTAGATTGTGAGGTGACTGTTGACTAAGTTTCATGGAGTCAATGATATGAGTATCACAGTCAGTCACATAGATATATGTTGGTGAACATATGATCGGACATGACCCGCTAATGAGAAGTCTACAAGATAGTTATATCTGTGTCATAAGAGGTTCTCATTACGACTATAGAGTATAGTCCTCAGACCTGAGTTCATCATGCTTTCTTGCATATGAATTGGTACACCTTGACTTTGTCAAACGTCGACCCGTAACTGGCGACTAGAACGGCACTGTTCAGGTATATCATGAAGTGTGCGTTGAAGTAGGGATGGAACAAGATGGGATTTGTCCCTCCTGATTAACGGGAGATAAATATCTCAGGGCCTATCGAAGATTTTGTACTGAGAAAATGTGTGGCCGCACTCAAACGAACTGTAGTTCAGTTGTTTGGATTGTTCAGTATAAGATCAGGAGTTCGATAAACACGATGTTGGCTTAATAAGGATGACACCAATCTTGCCTTATGCCAAATCAAGATATAGAGACAAAAGGATTATAGGAATTGATGATTCCAGTACAAGTGGGAGATTGTTGGGATATTGTCCTGAAATCACACATGTACTCACTCCTGATGATAGTTGTGTGTCGAGATCAGACATTCGTATAATACTGGGCGGTTGCAATGTTTTGCTAAAAGCCTCTTGCAATCTGTAAGTTGTAGACTTACTGCCAGTATTATATGATCCTATAGGGTCACACACCTAAGCAAACTGGAAGCTAAAATATGGGGATGATCATTATGGTAATGATCGTATTAATGTGTATTGGATACACATCAATATTGAGTTTCGAATAGTGTGTCGATCGACACGGTATGTGTGTCGATCGACACAGGGTCGATTCCGAAACTGAGTTTCGGTTTTATGACTTAAAACGAATCTAATTAATCATGGTTCGGTTTAAGTCATTCCAGGTCATTATATAGTGATATAGTTTTCGACCTGGAACCCTGGCCGTCGACTTTTTCTTGACAGAAGAAGCTGAAACACCAGAAACTCTTAGATCCCATAGATCTGGCACTAGCATCTCGTTTTCAGCTTGTGTGCGTGTGTATCTGGTAGAGGCAAGGCATCTGTGTTGCTCACTGATCTCGTTCACTAATTCATTCCGCTGCCAGTTCAAGGTAAGAACGAGGTTGGTAAATTTCAATATATCAAACCCTAGATCCTAGGAGATCCAACAATTCTTTGATAGGTGGTTAATAGTAACTTTCTTATCCTTTCTCCATAGATTGGTCAACAAAGCCCAGATTTTTCTATAAAAAAGAGCTTTTCCATAGAAAATGCCAACTATGTAGTTATTATGAAGTTAAACACCTTCAAACAAAGTTTAGAATATTAACATGTGGTCGTCCTTCAGGTGACATTGAAACCAGAGCTAAAGAAACATGGATTTTTCCCGAAGAGTTGGGATTCTTTTCTCAATTAAATTATGTTGCAGGAGAAGTTAGAGTAGCCGATAATCCAATACTTGCACTAAGAGGACTCAGACAAGGACTACATGAGGAAGAGGGAGCTACATCCACCGAAGCAATGGAGGACGAGTTAACCCCTGATGAAGAGCCAAGACCAGTGATTGGGGTAGCAGAGCTGGGTCCGGAGGAATTGGCGGAAAGGGGGAAACCTCAAAGGGAGAAGGAGTTGTTATCGAGAAGAGATGAACGCCAAAAAGTAATTGTTTTTAGGTCAAAAAGTGAAATCGCCTATTTTTCGTTGAGGAAAGAAAAACTTATATAACTAAGAATTTACTAAAATCCGCATAAATAATTTTATCTCATGAAAACTCAGCATTCTCTAAAAAAGTATATAGATATATGTTAAACCTATTTATAGGTTTATATACAGAAATTAGTATAAGTATCTCTATCTGATCGTCTGAATGTTGTTGTTTAGTTGAAAATAAAATTAAAAAAAATTATTAAAAGATTCGTGATAGAGATTTTATAGTTGAGGATTCCATGCAACAGTTATTTTAATTGTTTCGATGAAATTTTTCGTTGCGTTAACACGCATATATATAACACAGTAATGTATTGTATAGTAATGTTTGCACTTGGAAACTAAAGTCTAAACGTATGATGGTCCACAATAGCCGTCAAAACAACGATATTCGTCACAATGTCTACGATCCGTTGAATAATGTCTCATCTACGTTTTAATGTTTATAAACTATATATATTCATACGTGTTGCATAAGCATGCCTATTACAAAGCTATAGATATACATATAAATATCGTTTGGTCGGTAAATTAATTGACTTCGGAGAGTATCGATCTAAATTTAATAGATAACTATATTTTGACCCGCGCTAAAGAAATGCGGATTTATTTTTTCTAAAAAAATAAGCAAGTTTAAGTATTCACACCGCAAATTATATAGATAGTGGATTTGGACTTATGACATATTATGAATAGAGTTTCTATGAATCAAGGATTTATTTAAGAATGAAAGTTGAAATAAATTTATAGAACAATAGGATCGAGAATATACAAAAAGATCGAGTATTTCTGGTAGTATCGTTCTCAGACATGTTTTAGATGATCTTATTTGAATGAGCTTAATCTTTGTATACTTCGATTTTTCTGGTTTTTGCTCCACTTCTTTCTCTCCAACAACTAAGCATTTCCTTAGCTTACGTCACATAATTCTGAAATACGCGAAAATATTGCACTCTTAACCCGTTATTTATGAAGATTTTCTCATTCAGTTCGATTTTTAAGTAAGTTTAAAATATTCACACCGCAAATTATATAGATAGTGGATTTGGACTTATGACATATTATGAATAGAGTTTCTATGAATCAAGGATTTATTTAAGAATGAAAGTTGAAATGAATTTATAGAACAATAGGATCGAGAATATACAAAAAGATCGAGTATTTCTGGTAGTATCGTTCTCGGACATGTTTTAGATGATCTTATTTGAATGAGCTTAATCTTTGTATACTTCGATCTTTCTGGTTTTTGCTCCACTTATTTCTCTCCAACAACTAAGTATTTCCTTAGCTTACGTCACATAATTCTGAAATACGCGAGAATATTGCACTCTTAACCCGTTATTTATGGATATTTTCTCATTCAGTTCGATTTTTGACCGATTACTTTTGATAGTTCATTGAACTAAAGTTGTTTGAACGGATTCCTTTTGATAGTTCATTGAAACCTTTGTCCCAATCTTCATCTTATGGGTCGAGCCTTTTTTTTTATGTGCATTTTGTTGTGTGAAGTTCAAAACCAACAGAGTGAATGCATTAAATAAACTTATTTGAAAATAATTTTATAATAATTTTTAATAAAATAATCATTATATAAGTTATTTGATATAAGTTTAATATGTATTATTGTGATTTTAAATATTTACTTTTATAGAACATCGTATCTTCATATATAGAATTTATTTGTATTTTCAATATTTTAATATTAAATTTATAAAAAAAATTATAAATTTTAATATTTTAATTGTTCAGAATAAAAATATTTTAATATTTTAGTTTTTCATAATAAAATATTTTATATTTATAGTTTTATAATGAAGAATCATATTACTATATCGAATTTATATAAAGTCATAGTTAAATTATAGTATATATATATATATATATATATATATGTAGATATAGAAAAGAATATTAACAATACATGGTTACATTTATTGTAATAGAATAAATATAATATATTATATTATGTTAAATATATTGATTATCAATATTATTATTTAGTTTAAACTATTATTTTAATATTATATAATAATTTATTAAATTTAATGATTATATAATTTATAAAATAATTATATATTAAATTATATAATTATATGTACCAATTGATTTAATAACTTAATTATGCTTGATTTTATTTTTATAAATCAAATTTTAGTTAATAATAATTTATAATAAGTATTTTAATATTAATTTCGAAATTAATTATTATTTTTACTAATTTTTGAAAAAGATTTTTGTTAGATATGATTAAAATAGAAAAAGAAAACAAAAGATATTATAAGATATTATGAATAAATCAAATATAAACTGTTTTACAGTTTTACCCTTAATGAAGGTTACAAATCCTAATAATATCAAGGATAAATTCCGGGAACAACATTTATGTACCATGGCAAACCTTCCTGTTTTAATAGATTAGATTCCCTATAAGTTGCAAGAGATATACGTCTAAACCTGCAATCTGTAATCCTACGAGGTCCACAACCGATTAACGTAGGTCTGTTGTAACATACCCATACCAGCCCATATAAAAATTTTAAGAAAAGAAGAGAAAAGTCCAGTTAGTTCAAGCCCAAATCTATTATTCCCTCATTAATGAGTTTCTTTTTCTAATTTAAGCCCAAAGCCTAATTCATTAAGGAGGGAAGCCCTAGCTCTTTTCCCTATAAAATGAGGAGAGGGGCTCCTCATTTCTCACACCATTCCAAAAATTCGAGCACTGCTCGTGACCGGAGAACCGACAGTCGTCGGAGCTCCACCGTCGGAGTCGCCGGACCGCCGCCGGGTTGACTCGCCGGTGACCGAGTTGACTCGGCTGACCGGTCTGGGTTGACCGGTTGGCGTTGACCGGTTTGGTTTGGGTTAACCGGTCCGGTTCAATTCCTCTTTCAGTTTCTAATTCCTGATCTGATGTCCTTTCGGGCGGATGAGCTTCCTAAATTACCGATTTGCCCTTCTTTGGCTAAGGTGAGGACCGGTTGTGATCTCCCTTGCTCTATTTCAAATCCGGACGATAGTCCTTTGTTAATAACGTCTTTCCTAGGTAGTCTAGGCTAGAGATACCGGTGATTTATTGCAAGAACGTAGAATGCTAGGTTATCGCTTAAATCGAAAACGTTGATTGTGCGTGATGGATATGCGTGGTAGAACTGTGCTAGGGCTTTGCGCATAGGGCGTTGGACGTCCTTGATCGTCGGAGGAGGGTGTTGGCGAGCCCTCCCGTGTGGTGGTACGTTGGACGTTACCGTGCGTTGGACGCAGTGTGTGGGGCTTGGAGCCGTCGGTGTTCATGAGTGTGAGCTTGGAGCTCGTATGCACGAGTGGATGTAGATTGCATGGTGAAGCCTTCGGGCCTGTTTGTAAGGTGTTATTAGCTTAGGACTTGTGATTCGTAGTTTTGTAGTGTAAGCGGGATTGCGGACTCCTTAAGTCCGTCCTCACTGGGTGATTGTGTTTGAAACAATTACTCAGGCCTCTTCTCTTTTCCATTCTTTTTCCCTCGCAGGTCCGGATGCAGGATTGACTGATCGAGTGACGTTATTGGTGGATTTGAATACGAATGAAGCGCCGGGTTCCTGGGACCAGTTGAGATGGCATCCCGGTTGGACCGTTTTCGGTTCAACGGGCGTCCTAATGCCGCGTCTCCGGTAAGCCGGGAGACGGGTGTTACAATTTGGTATCAGAGCCTAGGTTAAGGTCCCCCGGTTTTGTCCTGTGGGGTCAGCTTCCGTTGTTTTCTCAAAAACCTTGCTTTCAAATCTTTTTTCAAAGCGTTTGCGAAAGTTTATAAAACGGTTACTTTGCGAAAGCTTTTCAAGCACCAACTATATCATAGATTTTTCTCCACGCCGGTCCTAGTCTAGTTAGAATTTCTCTGTGCAGGTTGGAGTCAGTGTCTTCAAACCTTAGTGGTGCTATTGCCCTTAAGATGTGCGCAGAGATGTATGTCGTGATGTGTGCTGTTGAGTTGTGTGTTGGGGTATATGTTGTGGTGTGCGCCTACATGACAGTAGGTACTAATGAGGTGTGTATCGAGGGTCATTGTCTGTTCAGAGCGTTGTTCAACCAAGCGTGCGAGACGATCAAGATGTGGAGACGTTCACCGAAGAGACTACCGTGGGAGTGTAGCATAGAGTTGCAAGAGTTACAGGAAGTGCTAGAAGAGTTGCAATATGCGTTGGAGTAGCTGCAAGGAGTGCTACGGGAGATGCAAGAGGTCAATGGAAAGACCGGATTGCAAGGAGGGCCACAGGAGCTGCAAGAGGTCGATGGAAAGACCGGAATGCAAGGAGGCCATTTGGAAGTGGTGGTGTTCCGACTGGATTAAACATCAGGAGTTGCTTAAGTTGTTGGGATCACAAGGAGCAGCAGGAAACTGTCCAAACCTATTCTAAGTATGGAATCTTGGGATCGGTTTGTGACACCAACTTCGATGAGTTATGGACTGCTCATTTGAAGTCTCACCAATCTGGAAGCGGGAGAAAATCTTCGTGGTACGGCGGGCTCAAGATTCAACGGTGGAACCGGAAGGGAAACGGTCTGCCCTGGAGTTCTTTGTGGATTACTGGAGCAGCTAATGGAGTTCCTCAAATGAAAAGAAGATCGCAGAAGCGTTTTGGGAAGTGGCGTTGTGGCATTTGGAATTGCATGGCAAACTAGACTTCTACAATTGCAAGCTCAAGTGGACAAAGCGGATTATTGAAAATGGAAACCCAACGGAAGAGTGTTAGGAAAACACTATGGAGGATTGGCAAGAAGCTGCAAGGAATAGCAAAGGAGCGCAAGTCTAATGGGGAAGGAAACCCAAAGGATGGAGTTTGGAAAGCACTACACCTGGATCGCAAGGTAGGAAACCTTGAGCTGGAATTCAGATTGGAATCAGTTTGGATATCAGAGTGTGCAGCGGAAGCGTGGCATTGGAGCATATCAGGAGTTATGTGGGTCGTTCCCCACCAGCCGGGTAGCCATAACGGACATGGTTAGCCTCATCGCTCACCAAAGATAAGCAAGGATAGCAATCAGGCGAAAGTCGACGCCATAGTGCACGGTAATAGAAAACCGTCATAGAGAATCCATTTGGAAGTGGATGATGCACTGTGGCACGGTAATGAAAACCGTTGAGGAGAACTGATTTGAAGCGGAGCATCTCATCCAGGTATTAGAACCACTCGAGGGATGAGTGTTGTTTCTAACCGTTGGAGACCGACCCTAATGGACATGGGCGGTAGCATGTGGCGTTTTGCGTTGCATTCTGAGAGCTGCTAATGGATTGGTACCAAGGAGAAGGACACGTCAGAGCGTGGTTGGAAATAAAGGGGGGGGGAGAAGCAATCTTCAGGATTCAAGGACAAGTTCTTTTCAAGCAAGTAAGCAATCGAGTCAGATTTGGTTCGTCGGAGTCTGCGGGGTGTGGTTGGTAAAGAGTTGCAATGGAGATCCCTCGCAACGGAATTCGGGACGAATTCTTTTCAGGGGGGGGGGGGGGGAGAATTGTAACATATCCATACCAGCCCATATAAAAATTTTAAGAAAAGAAGAGAAAAGCCCAGTTAGTTCAAGCCCAAATCTATTGTTCCCTCATTAATGAGTTTCCTTTTCTAATTTAAGCCCAAAGCCCAACTCATTAAGAAGGGAAGCCCTAGCTCTTTTCCCTATAAAAGGAGGATAGGGGCTCCTCATTTCTCACACCATTCCAAAAATTCGAGCACTGCTCGTGACCGGAGAACCGACAGTCGTCGGAGCTCCACCGCCGGAGTCGCCGGACCGCCGCCGGGTTGACTCGCCGGTGACCGAGTTGACTCGGTTGACCGGTCTGGGTTGACCGGTCTGGGTTGACCGGTTGGCGTTGACCGGTCTGGGTTGACCGGTTGGCGTTGACCGGTTTGGTTTGGGTTAACCGGTCCGGTTCAATTCCTCTTTCAGCTTCTAATTCCTGATCTGATGTCCTTTCGGGCGGATGAGCTTCCTAAATTACCGATTTGCCCTTCTTTGGCTAAGGTGAGGACCGGTTGTGATCTCCCTTGCTCTATTTCAATTCCGGACGATAGTCCTTTGTTAATAACGTCTTTCCTATGTAGTCTAGGCTAGAGATACCGGTGATTTATTGCAAGAACGTAGAATGCTAGGTTATCGCTTAAATCGAAAACGTTGATTGTGCGTGATGGATATGCGTGGTAGAACTGTGTTAGGGCTTTGCGCGTAGGGCGTTGGACGTCCTTGATCGTCAGAGGAGGGTGTTGGCGAGCCCTCCCGTGTGGTGGTACGTTGGACGTACCGTGCGTTGGACGCAGTGTGTGGGGCTTGGAGCCGTAGGTGTTCATGAGTGTGAGCTTGGAGCTCGTATGCACGAGTGGATGTAGATTGCGTGCTGAAGCCTTCGGGCCTGTTTGTAAGGTGTTATTAGCTTAGGACTTGTGATTCGTAGTTGTGTAGTGTAAGCGGGATCGCGGACTCCTTAAGTCCGTCCTCACTGGGTGATTGTGTTTGAAACAATTACTCAGGCCTCTTTCCTTTTCCATTCTTTTTCCCTCGCAGGTCCGGATGCAGGATTGACTGATCGAGTGACGTTATTGGTGGATTTGAATACGAAGGAAGCACCGGGTTCCTGGAACCAGTTGAGATGGCGTCCCGGTTGGACCGTTTTCGGTTCAACGGACGTCCTAATGCCGCGTCTCCGGTAAGCCGGAAGACGGGTGTTACATCTGTGATTGCATCTATAGCAAGATTTGATCGAGTTTTCTTTAAAGGAAAACGATGTTTATGTTATTATATATTTATGTCTATGCGTGTAGTAGTTATCCACTCGAATTAGGACAAGTACGCCAAATAACCTCTTTTTGGAGAGTCACCTTCAGAAATATATACATTCACAATTCACCTTTTTAGCCTTAATTCGAGGGTTTATCCGTACGATTTCATACCAAAGGTTGAATTTTTATATCTTTAAAGACCGTATAAACATTGGTGATTATAATATTCAGTATCATGATTCCTTATAATTCCAAGAACTTTTGATTGCTTCTTTCTTTATTTTTTTTTTAATTTAATGTGCTGTATTAATTCAACTATTTGAGCTACACCTTCGATCTTTCAAAGAAAGAAAAAAAATCATATTTATGTAAAAAGTTTTGATTTAAGTTTCGTCACTAACAATTTACTTTCTAATATGATAATAGACGATATGGTTATTCATAACATTAGTTTTTTTTTTTTTTTTTTTTGGTAAAATGTTAAATTATTCATAACATTAGTTAGAAATCATTATAAACTCAGAATAATTAGACGTGTAGTGCAGTAATCTTTTGGGAAGAAATTCTTTTTATAGCATCGATGTGTTTATATTAGAGTTGACCTGATCAACCGCAGTATATAAAAAATATTAATTGAACTACCTTAATTTAAATAAGAAGAGACTAGCTACGTGTTGTAATTTTGGATTTGGAAATCCTAGTTGATCGATGTCAAATTAGGACTTGGGAGAACACTTGACAATGTTGATTTGTGTTCTCTTTTAACAATATAATTAATTAATGAACCTGCAATTTCTTAAAGATATTTATTATATTCTCAACGTTACTGAACGAACCACGTGAATGAAAACATAAAAGGTTAGAATTAGGTCTAATTTAAAGCCACACCAACATCATGTTGTCAACTATATCAAAGGGTAGAAGAATGGTATCACTTTGACGTCATTTCCCGACGAAATTACATAATCAGCTGAAACAAACAACGTCGCCGTGATATAACGTGACGAGATGATGTCGCGTTTAATTGATCTGTAGAAAGCGATCCGTTTTTATCTTTAATGGGACCTCACAAGGAGACAAAGTTTGGTCACGTGTCGACTTCAGGAGCAGTGGACCACTGTTCTGTCGGCGTCGCCTTTCCAGGACATACGCTAATAACGACAAAACACTACTTTTTCGGTGTTCATAATGTCGATTGTACCCTTGACTTTTCCTTTTATTTACTGGTCTATGCCATCCATTTTTCGACTCAAAACGGTCGACGACACAGTTACTTTCACACGGTGTCTGTCACTTGATCCGGATAAGATTCTCAATGTAATTGAGTTGACCGTATTGCCCATGCATCGGTTACTTGTGTACCACAAGCTGTAATGCTCTTCGGCTTCTACTGTTCTTACAAAAGCAACGAATAAATGTGACGTTTACGTGTAAGAAACAACTATATTATGTGTACGTAATTATTATACATATTTGTTTTCATTTTTTCTCTCATATTTGGAAAAAAAACACAAGCATAAACGTCTCAATTTGCTCAGTACTTATTATACTTCAATCAAACTTTATATCACAAATTTGAATATCAGCGAACGGAACATAATATATTATGATTCTCATTTCAAAGAAATTATGAATGTAAAGCCCGTAAATTGTTGGTTACTGAGGTAAATAAAATTCATAGCCTCGTAGGGGTAGTAAGTACATATGCACATCCAACTTAAATTCCTTTTTTTCTCTCTCTATGAACAAAATAACCAAAAAATTAAAAAAAAATCACCGAAAGGTAACATGTGATTGGCATTAATGATAAAACTTTTTGGATTTATTAGGCTCTAAAAGTAAAGTATTGGTTGTACGTGTCATTGATCACACACCTATATTATGATGCGTACATAGATGTACACTTCAAATGCAGAATTGAGATCTTAATAAAAACTTACCGATTTTGGCTAACACTGCCCGTACTAGAAAAGACCCACTTATAAACGTATGGTTACGATCCATACGTACGTAACTCACGACCTCCAAATTACATCTTTTGGTGAAATAGATATTTCACAATCTTGAGTCTATAGCTAGAAGACTTTCACAAAAATATTTGATGTGAATTGGGTTTGCCCATGTTGAAAAGTTATCAATTTATTTTGGCAAAAAGTGTCATATTCTCATATATATAGGTTGAAAAAGTAAAATTTGAATGTATATGTTAAATACGTTTCTTTTATTACTTATGTTTCATTAATTAGTCATTCAAATTAGACGAAGCGATTAATATCACTTTTATGCATCTGTGAACATTATTTGAATGCACAAAGTGAAAATGTGGTTCGTGGAGGAGATGAGAAGATGGAGAGATAATGAAATGAAACAATCTATATCGGGGCGATGAAATGAATGCGTGGCAGAGAATTTATGATAGCCTTTTTGTTTTAAACAGAACAACAAGTCTTGACTCTTCTCTTTCTCTTGCCTCAATAAATTTAAAAAGTTTCTTGTTGGGACCACACGGACTCGTCTTTATGTTGGCTTCAGAAAAAAAAATACAGTAAGAGATTATTTTTTGAATTAAGAAGAAATTTTTTGAATTGACTTGGTTGGATAGCTGGCAATTAATATGTGAAGATATGTAATGTGAGAAGACAGAAGAGATGGTTAATTTCAGCTGTTTCCGCATCAGATGTTATGTGTATTATTAATGTCATATATGACACTGGTCAAAGGTGTCGACATTATAATTTCCGACGATGCTAACAAAGGTTTAACATTTGATCAAAAATTCAAGAAAATTATGTAGTTTCGGATATACGCACATATATATATATATATATATATATATATATATTGAAAGTTTAATATATAATCACACCTAATACTCCCTCCGTTTTAAATTACTTGACGTTTTAGACATTTTGTTTTGTGTCAAATTAGATGACGTTTTCGATTTTCAATGTAGAATTTATTAACGTTTTAAGTTTTATGACTATTTGTATTATGCAGTTTGTTTTATCATTGGCTGAATTGTGTTTAGGTGGATAATTAATGATATTTTATTTAAAAAAAATAAAAAATTAAATATTTTCTTAATTTGTGTGTTTGAACCTAAAACGACAAGTAATAAAAAACGAAGGGAGTATATGGCTAATTTGAAGGATCCTTTTGTGTTTAATCGTTGTAAAGATATGACAATACATTGTCAACTAAGCCATCTTAATTTCGTGTATATGCGATAAAGTAGCGATAAAGTAATGATATAGTTGCCAACTGAACAGTGTCATTGTTTGTCCTTATCTGTCGCCGGCTGCGCCGAAATCTACTGCTGATCCTAAGCTATGGAGCCCTTCTCCCCATGGTGACGAAGAAACCTCTTAAAAAAGCCTAAAAAATCCAAAATCCAGAAGCCAGAAAAAGCCCGATACTCCACCACCAGCTAGGTCTTCTTCTTCGGCTACCAGCCAGTCTCCGACAAATGGTCTCCCCATTTCTCCGGTCTGGCACCCTCCCATGGAGCTAGTGGCGCAAGGAGCTCCCTCTCTTCCGCGAGTTGAGGCAATAGAGACTGCAGTCTCTCCAAGCCCTCTTTCCAGTAAGATTGGCTTGCTCAGCCCCAATCACCCTCAATCGCAGGCAATTGAAGCTATGGCTTCTCTAAGTCCTAACATTGAGCTGATTGGCTCTCCGATTAATAATGGGATTGTTCACTCGACGACAAAGATCTCACCGCCTCCAGTCGCTGAATCTGACTCGATCACTGTTCCCTCGACTATCGAAGGTCCTAAGGAATCACACTTCGGTTCCGAAGCTTACGATAAACAAACGGAGGAAAGAAATTTGGCTTCAGTACCTACAATACATAACCCATAATCAGAAATCCAGAATGGGGATAGTAACACGACTCTATCATTTGCGCCGACTGCTATAAATCCCGAAGGTGCAGCAACGAATCCTAAGCAAGTGTCTGAGGCTTCGTAGGCTGCTAATACAACTAATAGGGTCAAGATTCCTGCACATGATGGTAATGATGCCAAGCAGAACATCGAGGGATCCTCTGCCCAGTCCAAAAAAAGACTCTTGGTCGGACTTATTTAAGGGTGGTGGTAAGAGACTACAAAAGAAAGGCAAACCATTCAAGTTGCCCTCTGGCGAGCTCTGTATTAACATCCATAACTCTATGATTCAAAAAATAGGTACTCTTGAGCCAGTTTTGTGATAGGACAGTTCTATTCTGAGCCACCTACCCAAGACATAGTCCACAACATCGTTAATGGGATCTGCAGTAAACAATTACGCGACATCTCGGTTACAAAGTTGGACGGTTTTGCTTACTTATTTTGGATTCCAAATGCTTTGACTCACGCAAGGGTGATTAACCAGAGGTTGTGGAGAATTGAAGGACAAACAATGTTTGTCACGAAGTGGAAGCCGTTATTTGTTCCGGCGAAACCAGAGCTCACCTTTGTGCCAATTGGCTGGAGCTACGAAATTTTCCGTTGCAATTCTTCCATGATGAAGGGCTTGAAAGGATTGCGGGATTAGTCAGAGAGCCGAAGTTCCTTTATCGTCAAACAGCAAACAAAACAAACTTGGTTGTAGCCAAGGTATTTACAATTATCGACCCCAGAGTGCCGCTGTAAAAAGTTGTTAACGTCCGTTTTCAATCTAGTGAGATCATAAGGGTAGGAGTTTCAAGCCCTTGGAGGCCACCAGTTTGCAGTAAATAGATTGGACACAACTTGAAGTATTGTAAAATAACCCTTATTTTACGTAAAATATGCGCCTATACAACGCATGATCAACCGGCTTGCACTCGAGCGCTAAACAACCAGAATAAGAAGAAAAAGAGTAAAGATCAGACCCTCCTTGCTGTAAAAAAACATCAAGAGTAATAGCAGAACTAAGAATACTCAAGCTTGGTTGCCAGCCGAGAAGAAGTCATCTCGCCAGGGATATCAGGGCATCATGATCCAAGAGACAAATTCAGAAGAGGCAGCAAAGGTGGCTGTTGATCGGCCCAGACAGATAACAAAAGGGGGAGGTCCTAAAGGTGTAATTTCCAATTACAACCAGGTCCTAGTTGGTGAAACGAGCAAAGGAAAGGAAATTGAGGTTTGCTCACATACTACCTCAGAAGTAGACCTGGATTCTTCAGACTTACGCCTTCCGGCTCAGAAGAAGAAGGTGAATTCAGAAGGGATATGGAGGAGTTCATTGATGTACTTCTGAGAAGGAAGAATACGAATCAAAGGGACAAGGGTCCCAAACTCAACTAAGTTTTTATGTAGATAGACTTTTTTGGTTGGAATATACGAGGCTTTAACAAGTTGAGTCATCGTTCATGGTTTAAGAAATGGCTGAAGCAACATAAACCTTCTTTTGGAGATCTTTTAGAGACTCATGTACATCATCTAAAGTAGAAAAAGTTTATAAACACTTTACTCCCGGGCTGGTCTTTTGAGAATAATTGCGAGTACTTAGACTTGGGGAAAATTTGGATCGTATGGCATCCAAGTGTGAAGGTAACCATCATCTCTAAATCACTACAGCAGGTTACTTGTGAGGTGCAATTACCAAATCAACCGGAATCTTTTGTTATGTCCTTCATATATGCCTCTAATGATGAAGCTTTTAGGAGGCTTTTATGGGATGAGTTGACTTGCTTAGCTAGCAATCAACTGGTCTCATAGAAACCTTGGATGGCTCTCGGGGATTTTAATCAAACACTATACCTTTCAGAGTACTCGCTCAGAAACAGTCCAAGCGTTGACAGATAAACGCGGGAGTTCAAGGATTTTTTTAGAATAGCGGGCTTAGACGATCTTAACTTTCGAGGAAATTCTTTTACCTGGTGGAATAAAAGGCGGGCAAACCCAATAGCAAAGAAACTAGACAAAATCATGGTAAATGATAATTGGATCAGCAGCTTTCCTATTGCTTTGGGACAGCTTAAAGAACCAGATTTCTCGGATCATGCTCCTGATTGTGTGATTATCCCGCCAGCAATGATCGGACAACAAATACCGTGTAGGTTCAGTAACTTCTAACTGAAAAATGAGGTGTTCAAGGATTTAATTGCATATAACTGCTTCTCCATGAATGTGGTCGGCTCTGCGATGTTTAGGTTCGCTGGCAAGCTGAGAGGCCTAAAGAACCTTATTAAATTCTTTTGCAAGTTGAATTACTCGAATTTGGAAAAGTGAACAGAAGAGGCCCATGAAGTAGTTATGGAGCTAAAAAATCAAGTGCTAAAGATTCTACAAGCGACCTGGTTTCTAGAGAGCTTGAAGCGAACATGAAATGGCAAAATTTGGTATATGCTGAACTGAGCTTCTTATTGCAGAGGTCAAGAGTGACGTGGGTGAGAGAAGGGGAATGTGGCCCAGCCTACTTTCATCGATTGATGTCCACTAGACATGCTCAAATTTACATTCATGGTTTAGAGAGAGATGGCGGATCTCTGGCGGTTACACAAGAGGAAATTCATGAGGTATGCAACTCCTACTTCAGGAACCTTTTAGGGGGCTCAGTTTCAGCTTGCTTATTAGATCAAGAAGACATCACCCTTCTAATGAACTATCAGTGTTCTGAAACCTAAGTTAATCTGCTAAAGCACCAGTTTCTAAGCCTCATAAATCAAGGAAGCTTTCTTTGACTTACCAAATAACAAGATATGTGGCCCGGATGGCTTTACTTCAGAATTCTTCACAAACTGTTGGGGAATTGTAGGACCGGAAGTAACTGAAGCAGTCCAAGAGTTCTTCCGGGAGGGCAAATCATAAAGCAGTGGAACTCGAAAACTTTGGTGCTAATCCCAAAGATTACCAATGCTTCAAAGCCTTCTGACTTTTGACCGATTTCTTGTTGAATACGGTGTATAAGGTAATTGCAAAATTTTTAGCTGCCAGGTGATATGCTCAGATTTTATTTCTCTAAGGTCAACTGCAAGTGCACAGAACAATTGTAGTATCTAGGGGTCGAACCACATAGACTCAAGACTCTTACGATAGATTATAGAAATTTAGGTTAAGCTACGCGATGCAAATCAAAAAGTAGAAAACAGTAAATCGAATCAGAAAGCAAGTAAACGGTTGTAAATCAATCAGGCAAGGCGTCAGGTCAAGGGAGTTCTCAGGAAATCAGGAACATATGCTAATCAATCAATCGGGATCTAATTAGGAACTGTTCTAGAACTAGAATCACAGAATTATAACAGACCAACTTTCGTTGCGAATATTATCTATGTCTAACAACCTAGCAAGCCAACTTTCGTTGCGAATCCTAGAGTTCTAAACAAGCATTAATCTCAGGTTCTTTCGTTCACAATTCTCCTAATCCAAATTTCTCTGCGAATAGTCAAATTGCTCATCTAAGTTTTTTTTCTAGTTAATTAACCAACTGTCATTGCAGAAATCAACCTAATATCAATAATCTAAGTGGCCAATTCAGATCAAGCATTAAGAACAACCCTAGATGAAGAACTAACAGATATGAATCCTTACAGATTGATCAACCTATAATTCCATGAAATCCCTTGTGAGAATCCCTAAACCTAACTGGAGATCTACTCAGACATGATTAATGAAACAGAAATCATAATGAACAGAAAACCAAATAGCATGAAATAGAATAAGAAATTGGGGTTCAAAATCTCTTCTCTCTCGAGTACAAGATCAGCCCCTAACTCTCTCAAAGTAAAATAATGTGCAGCCTAAACAAGTGGCTAAAAACCATAATATAATGATCTAATCACGGCTGTGGCTTCTTTGTAATTATGAAAAACTTCTAGGCCAAAGTGTAAATTCCACAAATCTTCATTAAACGCGAGATAAGTCTGTCACGAACTTGTGTCAATCGATGCACATTCTGTGTCGATCGACACAGATGTATGATTATTGGCAGTGACTTTTTCTTCTCGGCTAAATGCTCCAAAATGCTCCATAATGTCCAAATCCGCTCCAAACGTACCTAGACCTGTAAACACACATAAAAGGGCTCTAAAGGACTCTAAAAGACTCGATAAGAAGACATATATCATGGTTAAAAGTCCTAAAAACCATGATATATCAACTCTCCCACACTTAGCTTTTGCTTGCCCTCAAGCAAACAGAAGACTAAGATCAGGAGAAGAAGTTTGAAAACTTCAGAAACTTGTTTCATCGTATGAGCACCACACTCAGATTCGCCTTAGTAAGCCACATGAAAATGAACCTGCAAACTTCAAGACCAACATGTACTTCCCACACACTTAGAAACTATCCTGAGTAAAATCCACAATCATATTCAGAGCATCCAAATTCACCATACTGACTTCTATAAGCTATTAAGTGCGGTCTCACCTATGGGGTATCGATCAAATTACACATGAATTCTTACTTTGTTAGCATCTGACCACTCAACTGTTGTTTCTGGTTCTTTTCTTCTATTTTTCCTTCCTTAGCACTGATCTTTCCCCACTGGGTATCATTTTATTTTTTCTATCAGTGCTCTTCCCTTATTGGGGTGTACTTTGGACATGTTTCCATGGATGCACAGGAGGTAATAGGGGTCTCTACCACTCCCGCGACCACTTCGAAGCTACTAGCTTATCCTCAGTTTATCACTTTTTTTTTTTTTACTTTCAAGGCAGGGGAGAAGGGAACCATAATCAGACATGTTTACAAGCTGTGCCAGAACCAATAGAGTAATCCGACTCAAAGTATACCAAGCCCATAGGTAAGAAAATTAAGTCAAGTTAAAGGTGAAGTCAAGTAATGGATTCTCTAAATACCTGAAGTAATATGAGTGTCCTCAGTAGGCTGGTCTATGTTGGGTTTTCTAATGGTCATAGATCATCTGCAAATCATCCAATGGTTACTTAAGTTCGTGCAAGTGTGGTAGTATCCTCAAAAAGTCCTTGTTTCCTACTCAATTTTGACTCAATAAAACAAATTTGGACTGACTCAAAGAAAACAAAAACCGGTGCGTCAGTAGTTACCTCCCCCACATTTGAAACACACTGTCCTCAGTGGTGTCAAGCTTAGGATTGGTGAGAAGAAAAATCAGAATTAAGAGAATCCAAAAATGGATCAGAACACTTACCTGTCGTCGTATTGCATCAATCGATGCCACTAGTGGTGTCGATCGATGCATATCGTGAACGCTCACGGTTATGTAGATAACCTGTGTCTGAACCGCAATTTAATCGGCAAACCGTAAATCGCATCTGTGTCGACCGACATAAAGTATGTGTCGATCGATGCTGAGCGATTCTGCCTGTTTCTCACGCTTTTGAACTTACCAAAACAGAAAAATCAAAACACCAAATCAAAACGAAAAATGTAAAGAAAAACGAACCTACTAGTGGGTTGCCTCCCACTCAACGCTTGTTTAAAGTCAGTAGCTCGACTATGCGAAGGAGATCGGAGTTATGGGGGATTCAACAAAGACTTGGAGTGTCTCTGTGAATGTCTCTTCATCCAAGGTGGCGTATAGGCATTGTGATGATGAGATCTCCCAAGGAAAGAGCGAAAGGAATCAGGGCGGGAGCGAAGCATGGGTGGTATACTGCGTTTTCTTGCATTCATAGCTGATGGATTAGGAGGTTTGAGTTTAGAAGCTTTATACCTTTGCTTTGGTGGAAGAAAGAGATCTGGAGCTTTCTGCTTAAAAGCAGTTGCAGGCTCTGAAGATGTTAGAGCAAGTTCAGAATGAACTGCCATCTTCTCTTCTCCAATAGGAACCTCTGGTTCCACCTCAACACTGAAGCGTTGTCCATCAATGGTGGATTTCTGCAGTTTATCCATCTTGAATTGCAAAGGATTGTCTCCCAGGTGGAGATCAATCAGTCCATGTCTCACATCAATCACTGCTCCAGCAGTAGCTAAGAAAGGTCTACCAAGTAGCAAAGGATCATCTGGCTCAACATTATACTTGAGCACTACAAAGTCCGTTGGAATAAAGTAGTCTCCAACTCTGATAGGTATATCCTCAAGAACTCCTTCTGGATACCTCTTTGATCGATCAGCTAGGATAAGAGAGATTCTAGTAGGCTGGAAATCCATCAGTCCCAATCTCTTAGCCACAGAGTATGGCATGAGATTCACGCCAGATCCTAAATCACACAGAGAATGCTTAAATCTTTCCTTAGAGATGGAGCAGTCTAGCACAAAGACTCCTAGATCTGGAAGCTTCTCTGAAATCTGAATCAGTTGTTTCTCCATCACTTTCATGTAATTGGCTTCGTCTAGCTCCTGTTTGGACAACTTAGGAGGCTTAAAATGTGGTACAGACAGCTCAGAAAACCGTTCAAGGATTTTTGCAGGTTTCTGGTCTCGTCTGCGATCTGTGTCGATCGATGCATAGGATGTGTCGATCGACACAAAGCGATTATTAGCAATTTCTTCAGACGGATCGGGGTTGCATCGATCGACATCGAGAATGTGTCGATCGATGCTTGTCTCAGTCAGACAGAATTCATCCAGAAAATCCGAGATGATGCTCTCTTATTCTCTTACCAAGTCAATTTCATCTCCTATTATCACAGCACGTAGTGCTTTTATTCAGCTTTCCCACCTCAATTATGCCTTTGCATTGACTGAGCAGTCTGTTGAACTTAGACATCTAGCTTCTTTACATGAGTACTCAAAGATTCAATCTTTCCATTCAAGTTCAAGTTTAAAGCATCAATTTTCCCATTGAAGTCTACTGTGTTCTTCTGCTGTCCTTCTAAGAGAAGTTCTAAGAGGGCCATCATCTTATCATTCTGCTCATTTTGAGGAGCAGGCTGATAAGATGAAGAACCGTAATCTCTGGTGAATGAGCTGTTTGGCTGAAAAGGTCTCTGAAATGCAGACTTAGGTGTGAAACCAGAAGTCCGTCCTTGCTGATTTTCATACCTCTGACCTTGATAACCAGCTCCAGCTATGTAATTCACTTCTTTAGCCTCCTGAACATCCACATCCTGAGCAAAACTCACATTCTTTTTCCAATCAGAAAATCAATTTTCTTATTCATCTCAGCTATCTGTGAGCTATCAGGTTTCCCACCAGATTTCTGTCTCTCTATATCAGCGTTCTTGACACTATTGCTAGTTATCAAGTTCTCAATAAGCTCTTTCGCTTCTTCTGGAGACTTAGTATAGAAGTTCCCATTGCTTGCAGCATCCAGAGCCATCTGGTACCACAAATCAACTGCTCTGAGGAAGATGCCCAGCAGCTGGACCTCAGTAAAACCATGGTGTGGGCAATCTCTCTGGTACCCTATAAATCTCACCCAAGATGCCTTTAAAGGTTCTGTAGATCCCTGCTTGAAGGTCAAGAGATCTTGTCTAAGCTGCTCAGATCTACCATCATCATAGAAGTGACGCAAAAACTTCTTCTTCACTGCATCCCAAGTAGTCAGAGTCCCAGGTGGAATCTGCTTCAGCCAGTTAGCTGCTTCTCCTCCAAGAGAGTGTTCAAAAATCTTGCAGTGTAGATAGTCGTAGCTCACTCCGTTGTGCTTCATCCCATTGACCAAAAACTCAAATTTTTCAATATGGTCCATAGGGTGCTCATGTGGAAGTCCACTGAAGAGATGCTGCCCCACTAGTGTGTAGTAGGATGTCTTAAGCTCGAATTCATTCCTCTCGAAAGCAGGAGGTACAATCGCAGATCTATTAGCGTAAAACTCATCTGGGCGATTGTAATCAGCTAGTGTCCGCCTAACATGAGGTTCTGGTGCTCTCGGTTGCTCTGATGCAGGCTGCCGAATCACATTCCCTTCAGCATCAATCCTCTGCCCTTGAGCATTATAAGGATTATTCTGCGCATCTCTCAGAACACCTTCAGCATCCGGTGTCAAAATCAAAGGTGCAGCCACGTTTGCCATCTTAGCTGTCTTCTGCGCTTTTCTGTTTTCTCTCTCTAGCTTAGCAAGCTCCTTAAGTTCGAGTTTCACAACGTCTTTGTCCGTATTGCTCCTCAAGTCGCGATCAGACATAAAATGTCTGTAGTCGTCAAGCGTCGATCGATGCACAGGACCGCAACAATCAATTCAATTTGGGTTTCGCTTAGTGTCGACCGATGCAAGGAGGGCGTCGATCGATGCTTTGCGAAACGATATCGATCGACACACAAGACCGTATCGATCGATGCAGTGCGATTCTAGGCGTACCTGAAACGCAAGAAGAAAAGAAAAATCAGTAACCAAAAACGAAAAACCTAGTCTAAACCCTAAGTTCAAATCTATCGAAGACTCAAAAGAGTCCCCGGCAACGGCGCCAAAAACTTGATATGCTCAGAGTTTATTTCCCTAAGGTCAACTGCAAGTGCACAGAATAATTGTAGTATCTAGGGGTCGAACCATAGAGACTCAAGACTCTTACGATAGATTATAGAAATTCAGGTTAAGCTAGGCAATGCAAATCAGAAAGTAGAAAACAGTAAATCGAATCAGAAAGCAAGTAAATGGTTGTAAATCAATCAGGCAAGGCGTAAGGTCAAGGGAGTTCTTAGGAAATTAGGAACATAGGCTAATCAATAAATCGGGATCTAATTAGGAACTGTTCTAGAACTAGAATCACAGAATTATTACAGACCACCTTTAGTTGCGAATATTATATATGTCTAACAACCTAGCAAGCAAACTTTCGTTGCGAATCCTAGAGTTCTAAGCAAGCATTAATCTCAGGTTCTTTCGTTCACAATTCTCCTAAGCCAAATTTCTTTGCGAATAGTCAAATTGCTCATCTAAGTTTTTTTCTAGTTAATTAATCAACTTTCGTTGCAGAAATCAACCTAATATCAATAATCTAAGTGGCCAATTCAGATCAAGCATTAAGAACAACCCTAGATGAAGAACTAACAGATATGAATCCCTACAGATTGATCAACCTATAATTCCATGAAATCCCTTGTGAGAATCCCTAAACCTAACTGGAGATCTACTCAGACATGATTAATGAAACAGAAATCATAATGAATAGAAAACCAAATAGCATGAAATAGAATAAGAAATTGGGGTTCAAAATCTCTTCTCCCTCGTGTACAAGATCAGCCCCTAACTCTCTCAAATTAAAATAATGCGTAGCCTAAACAAGTGGCTAAAAACCCTAATATAATGATCTAATCACGGCTGTGGCTTCTTTGTAATTATGAGAAACTTCTGGGCCAAAGTGCAAATTCCACAAATCTTCTTTAAACGCGAGATAAGTCTGTCACGAACTTGTGTCGATCGATGCACATTCTGTGTCGATCGACACAGATGTCTGATTATCGGCAGTGACTTCTTCTTCTCGGCTAAATGCTCCAAAATGCTACATAATGTCCAAATCCGCTCCAAACGTACCTAGACCTGTAAACACAAATAAAAGGACTCCAAAGGACTCTAAAAGACTCGATAAGAAGACATATACCATGGTTAAAAGTCCTAAAAACCATGATATATCACCAGGCTTAAACCAATGTTGCAAACAGTGGTTTCACAGGCACAGACAACTTTTTTGCCAGGTAGACTTCTTACAGAAAACGTATTGCTTGCATCAGAGTTAGTGAATGGATATGGCTGGAAAGATGTGGACCCTCGAGGCATTTTGAAAGTTGATTTGAAGAAAGCCTTTGACTCTGTGAGATGGGACTTTCTCATCGCCACTCTGCGAGCTATGTCAGTGCCTGAAATTTTTATAAATTAGATTAACGAATGCATTTCAACAGCGTCATTCTCTGTGGCCGTCAATGGCCAAACAAAGGGATTTATCAGATGCTCCAAAGGGCTGCGTCAGAGTGATCCACTAAGCCCATACCTCTTTGTTTTGGTGATGGAACTATTCTCTAAGCTGGTGCACTCAAGGTTCTCATCGGGAAGCATTGGCTTTCATCCTAATGCTGAAATATTAAGCATTTCACACTTGATGTTTGAAGATGATGTCATGATGTTCTTTGACGGAAGTAGTGATTCGCTCCATGGAATAACTAAGACACTATATGACTTTGCTTCGTGGTCAGGGTTGAGTACCAATGTCGCTAAAATAGAACTTTTACAACTTCTGAACCAATTAGAATCCGCTGCTATTGTTAGCTACGGATTCTCATCTGGTTCCTTCCCGGTATGTTATCTCGGCCTTCCTTTGGCCCAATCAATACTAAGGATTGCTGACTATGAACCTCTCATTGCAAAGATTGAATCCAAGTTCAAGTCATGGTCAATTAAAATTGTGTCATTTGCGGGAAGGCTTCACCTGATTGCAACAATTATCACATATCATGTTAACTTTTGGATGTCGACATTCACACTGCCCAAAGGTTGTATAAGACGGATTAAAGCTATGTGTAGTAGATATCTTTGGTCAGGCTCAATAGAGAAAAGAGGAATGGTTAAAGTGGTGTGGAGTGTGGTTTGTCTCCCAAAAGAAGAAGGAGGGCTTGGGCTGAGACATTCTCAACTTGGAACCTCGCTCTCAAATTGCGTTTGATATGGCTGTTTTTCTCAGGGAGCGCTTCTCTTTGGGCCTAATGGCACAAACATTATCATTTGAGAGACCACAGTCTTTGGGAGATCAAGGAGAGACCGAGAGATTCTGGCAACTGGAAAAATCTCTTAAAGCTCAGATCCGTGGCATCAAAGTTTATAGTATGTGAAGTTGGCAATGGAAAAATAGCCCGGTCTGGCTGGATACTTGGACATCTCTTGGTCCACTTATTCAGCTCCTCGGCGATAGCGAACTAAGGGATCTGCGAATCTCGTATGATACTAGAGTGGTCGGCGCTTGCAATGCTAGTGGATGGCAAATAGTCGGATGAAGCTTTAGCCTTACATATACACTTAACAACGCTGTCGCCCCCAGCTGAGTGTATTGAAGATGACATATTCTTATGGAGTATTGAAGGTACGCATCTCCCAAACCATTCCTCTCGGCTCACATGGAATGCGATTAGAAACAGAGAAGAGGAAAAGGACTGGTTGAAGCTATCTATTTCAAAGGCTATACCCCAAAACTAGATTTTTTATGTAGACAGCCAATCTTAACAGGCTGCTCACGAAGGACATGATAGTGAGATGGGGAATGACTACGGAGAATGTATGTGTTTTGTGTGATGGTGGCATAAAATCTAGGGACCATCTATTGTTGCATTGCAAATTTGTCAAGACTGTGTTGTTAGATATCACTCGAAGGCTGCGACAGTCACCTTTTTTCTTTTGGAGTTGGACAAAGTTATTATGTTGGGTTAAACAGAGTTCGTTATCAGCCCATGCGACATAACGGAAGCTGGTAACACATAATGCCTTATATCTTATCTGGACCGAAAGAAACAAGAGGATTTTCAATGTAACTCATATGGATACAACACACGTTATTCGGATTCTTGACATACGAGTCCAGAACACGATTACCGCGAGATTTCTGAGGAAGAAATTCAAAGATATAATGCGGAGATTGTTAATTTGAAGAATGCTTATAAGATTCCATTGTTCTTTCTTATCATGTTTTTCCATTTCTTTTTTTCGTCATGATACCAAACTATGAATCTACTTTGTAAAAAAACAAATTTTTGAATATTGAATGTTTCGCAAAAGACAATACATTGTCATTTCACATATATTATGGATCGTATCATTTAAATAACATGTTTTCTAACTAATCATGCTGCATTTCTCATGTATGGTAACTAGAGGAGTCGAACACTCAAACCTTCTTTATCATTTGTACCCAAAATATGTTATTAGAATTTCAAGACTCTTGCCTAAAAACGATATAAATGTTCTATCAACAAGTGTGAATGTATTCCATAAAAGAGGTGTGAATGTTCAAACGTTCACCTTTGGTAGAAAAATACAAATTAGAGATTAAATTTGCACGCTAAGGCCATACTCAAAGCTGGTACCATCATATCATTAGTAGAACTTAATCTATTTTAATGTTATTGTTACACATGATACATCGAATGTTAAGGAACGACATTACTTATTATGTCACAGCTTTTGAATTGTTGTATAGTATTGTATATAATCGTAGCAAAAGGGTTATAGATTCTTGCTTGTTCAACATCTGTCTTCACCTACCTAAACTTTTAAGAAATACAGTTTTCCAACAGTGGTCTATTTTTTTCCCATCATTAAAACCAGAATCTAAAATTTTCACAAATCTAATTGACCAAAGTATTTTACCAAAGCTAAGGTTTAATAAAGTTAAAGGGTATGCAAGTTTGTGAATGTAACTTTAGTTAGGTTCTAGCGTGCTAAAATATCATGAGTCTAGTGCTTATTATAGCAGCCACATCCGTCGTTTTTAAGGTAAGGTTCTTAAAAAAAAATATTAAAATATTGTGGACTTCATGTGAATAGTTAACAACCGGGTTTCAAAAATCTTTAATTAAGAAATCGTTTCTTGCCCTGTAGCGTTGACGTGGCGCTACAAGATTGATCTATTTTTTTTTTTGCCTGTTAAAAAAAAAAAATTAAAAAATGGTCTTAAAAAACCCTAACTGAATTTCACCGCGGGACATGGTCTTATGGTCTTGAACTGATTATTAAATAAAAATGTGGTTGGAAATATAGCGTATATATATTATCTCAAACTAGAATCATTCTGCAAAAATCATGATGAAAATAATTTACCAAACTTCAAAAAAAAAAAAAAAATCAACTATTAAAAAAGTCAAAGAGCTCCATGTGAATCTGTGAAGCAACCTGTCTGGTTTTTTTCCTTCTCTCTGCTAGTCTATAAATATGTAGAAGCTGTTTCTAAACTTTAATAACCCACACAACCCATTAAATAGATCTTAAAGTAATTTTTTTTCCTTCTTAATCAATCTCACAAATCATATTCTTCTTCTTTTATCACTTCTCTTTGCTGAAATCAAACACAGTTGTCTTTTCTTATACTCCAAGAATCGTGGGACGGTTTATCGTAGTCATATTTGAAAAATGGAAGAAAGTAATGATGTATTTCAGACGAATTTCAGTCCCAAAATCTCAGAAATTAGAGCTTCTCTGTCTCAGATCATATTAGCAGGAGGACCAAACACTCTCGACTCAATCTTCTCTCTTCTCACTCCCTCCTCCGTACAATCCTCCACAACATCCCTCGACACTCTCTATTCCCCGCCTCCTCCGCCGCCACAGCTCGGCTCCTCCGTCTATCTTCAGCAACGAGATCTTATCGAGAGATTACACCTTCAAAACAGAGGAATCTCCACTCCTCCTCCTCTGTTTTCTTCATCGTTCGATCATCAAGCTTCCGAGCTAATGCTCCAAACGGCTGCTACGTCTCCGGCTGCCGCTTTCGCCGCTGCGTTAGCGGCTGGGAGGACGGCGAAAAAGAAGAAGCTTTACAGAGGAGTGAGGCAGAGACATTGGGGAAAATGGGTTGCGGAGATAAGATTGCCGCAAAACAGAATGAGGGTTTGGTTAGGTACTTACGACACGGCGGAAGCCGCCGCTTACGCTTACGATCGCGCCGCCTATAAGCTCCGTGGAGAATACGCTCGTCTCAATTTCCCAAATCTCAAGGACCCGAGTGAGCTTCTCGGACTGGGAGATTCCTCGAAGCTAATTGCTCTCAAAAGCGCCGTCGACGGGAAGATCCAATCGATTTGCCAGAAAGTCAGAAGAGAGAGAGCGAAAAAGAGCAAAAATTCTTCGGCGGCAACGACGGATTCTTCGTATTCATCGTCGCCGGGGATTATGTCTTCTCCGACGGCAACGGCGACTGCTACTGCGGTTACTTCAGAGGATAGTTACTGGAATTCGCCGATGGGTCTGTGGAATAGCGAGAATAGTTCTCCGGCGTCGGTTTCGATCTCCGATGAAATACCGGCGACGACGGAGGAAGACATGATGATGGGAGTGGATACTGATGGGTTTTTGCTTGCGAGGATGCCATCGTTCGATCCAGAGCTTATTTGGGAAGTTCTCGCCAATTAAATTACACAAAACTGTGAATTTTGATCAAGATCGTATGGAAAGTAAAAACAAAAGTTCCCGAGTTAAGAAATATGATGACAAAAATTAGGGTTTTAGGTATGGATTAGGGTTTATAGTAAACCTGATATCTTGTTAAGATGGTCGGAAAGTTGTTAAATAATTAATAAAATTAGGGTTTTAATTAAATTTTAAGCCTCGTGGTTTTTGAGAGAGGTTGTGGGTGGATGCCCGTTTTTTGAATTTATATTTTAAACATCGAAGGACTTTCTGATTGTACTAGTTTGAACAATTATCAGTATATGTTACAATATTATTTTGAGTAAAAGCTTCTAACACAGGTGTGAAGTTAAAACATAATGTTTGTAAGAAAGCATTAAATAAGACAGGTGGGGAAGGTAGAGAAGCACATGTCACAGTCTCTACCATAAGCACAATGCTTTTGAAGTGGACCCTTTTATCCTCTCCTTCCATGTGATAAGTCAAACACTATTTTTGTTTTTCTCATTAACAATTGAAAACACTTGATGGATTTAAACAAGTGCGGAAAATGATTGAGAGTGAATAATCTGATGCAAGGAAAGATGCAATTCATCAGAGAAAAGAAGAAGAATGGAAGAACAAACTCGAGAATGTCAAGAACCAACATGCTTTGGATTTAGGTTAGCCGGGAGCTGGAGAAATTTAGTCAAGAATTGGGGCCCAAATTCACTCCCAAGAGAATTGGCTGGATAAGGCCTCATGTGTCTTCAACAAGCGGGCCTGAAAGCATTCACAGTCAAGCCCAATCCAACAAAGGAGACTCCGACTCCGGAGTTTAGCCCGACAAGTAACGAATCCGTCCGTTGGCAACAAACCGGCGAAGAAGGAGGAGTCGTTAGAGCGCATAATCCCGAGAATCCCGTGAGTTGTTGGAGCCGACTCCGCAAGCCGAGGAAAGCTATCGTGAGAAGAGGACTATAAAAGGAGGCTTCAACGACGGGAAAAGGGATCCGATCATTCATTTAGTATTCTAACTTAGCACCAAGACTTTGTAATCGCTCTATAGCCTGAATTCTTGTTGTTCACTATTCCGAATCAATACAAATCCATTCTTCATCATTGTTTAGCTCCTTGATTGTGCTTGACCAAGAATCTAGCCCATCTACTTTGCAAATCAGCTCATCTAAGTACTCTAAAAACTGAGTGTGGGTTTTAGGATCCACATTTTGGCGCCGACTGTGGGGACGATTCATAGATATTCTTTACACACGAACTCGATCAACAGCCTACTAGCGTGGAGATGGATCCCAACGCAACAGCTCCGGTCGGATCGCCAAGGTCGCAAGACCTTGATCAAACGAACGCAAGCGTTCAAATCGGGAATACCGGATCAGAGTCGACCCAGACTCAAGCAGGATCCAGAACAGGGGACCGCATCCCTATTTCCCAGCCTCTAGGAGTTGCGCCCCCAGGCTCAACTTCACAGACAACCGAGAGAACGAACTCTCGAACCTGGATACGATCCGAGGATCGCTCCCAAGGGGACGCGCAAATCCCTCGGACTGTCCCACAAACTCGCCCCGACTCGCCAAGCCTGACGAGATCCGTCACCGATGGCATGGCAGAGCTCCGTAAAATGCTAGCAGTCCTAATTAACAGATCGCACGATCAAGAAGCCACACAACGGACTGTATTAGCCCGGCTAGACATGCACGACAGGAGTCTGCTGAACCTCGGGAACAGGCCACGGCCCGACACGAGGACTACGGCAGACGCCGCCGCGAGGAGCCCGTTACCTCGCATGCGTTTGGACTTCGAGGAGGACTATATAACTCCCGAAGCCCCAAGACAGACTTCGGTGGCCGGAAACAGCGGCTACCCAGTGTTTAGTCCGATCTCGGGAAACGCACTTCCCAGCTCAAACACCGTGGCCTCAACCTCAACGGGTATTACGGCCCCTGAGGGAGCGCGACTGCCGACGCCCCCGCCCATGCCAACGAGCTATGAAACAAACAGGCATCGGGTGTTGGGGGCATCAGCCTTCGCCTCCAGCACGCGTCCTCCAGTGACGGAGCCAGGGACTAACACTGCTCGGCCTCCCCCTAGCGAGATAGCCCAACAAGCCGGAACTAGGGGACCAAACAATACGCGTCCGAGGAGCACACAGCTCCCCATGTTCGACCAACGAACGGACATAGATGACGAAAGCATATATGCCAGGATCCAGCGTCTGCAAGCTGCGGTCCACTCGGCAACAAGCGCGGCTCCAGACATCGATCAGGTTATCGAGGAGACCCGACGAACTCCGTTCACGGATAGAATCGCTAGCGCGAGGATCCAGAACACCGGGAAAATCAAAATCCCAGAATATGCGGGAAGTACAGACCCAAAGGCCCACGTTAGAGCTTTCAGGCTTGCGGTCTCCAGAGCACACCTTACCGATGAAGAAAAGGAAGCGGTACTGCAGACTTTTCGCCGAAAACCTCACCGGTACCGCACTAGAATGGTTCGCCAGTCTAGAAGGAAACTCGATCAACAACTTCACGCAGCTCGTATCGATCTTTCTAAAGCAATACTCGATCTTCATCGAAGAGAAAACCTCGGAAGCCGACCTCTGGGCTCTGAAACAAGGGCCGGACGAAACTCTCAGAGCCTACATCGCAAGGTTCAGGAAAGTAAAATCACGTATAGCCGACCCAAACGAAATCATAGCGATTGCGGCTCTAGAAAACAGACTCCTATACACATCGGAGTTCAGGAAGGAGCTCGCGGTCCGACCGTGCACGTCCTTGGACGACGCGCTGCACAAAGCTACTTACTACGCAAAGTACGAAGAAACCGTAGCTGCGGCAAAAGAAGAGCCAAGCCAGAAGAAAACCAGCAAGAAGGAATCCTATGGCAAAGGACAACACTGCCTAACGGTGGATGGCAAGCCTCAATGGCGCAAGCCCTACGATGCAAACAAGTATTGCAAATACCATGACAAGCAAGGGCACTCCTCCGAAGAGTGCCGGTCCAAAGATCGCCTGCTGGCAACCAAAAACAACAGCAGCGAGACTCCGGAACCGGAGGAGAAAGAGCCCGAAAATAAAGATAAAGGAAAAAGCAAGTCGAAAAACAAAAAGAATTCGCAATCTAAGCGCGAGAGGACTCCGGAAAAGGAGGGATCGGATTCCCCAGTCCCCTCTCGAAAACGCATAGATGCAATTTTCAGCTTAGCTCGATGCGGGGGGTCGATGAAATCAGTCATCACACCACCCCCGGCTCCTAAAAAACCAGCCGGCCAGTGCTTGCCGAAGCTCGGACTGTGCAGTTCGAGCCTCCCCAAAACGATAAACTTTATATCCGGAGGCTCAAGGTTTTGTCGGAACTCGGTAAACTCGATCAAAGCTCACCAGAGACGAGTTGAAAATGAACTCATGGAGATGGTCCCAATCGAAGGACCGGACACTCATATAACATTCTCTGAGAGCTAAACATTCAAACTCGACAAACCGCATGATGACGCTTTGGTAATCTAACTCGACGTAGCCGGATTCGAACTCTCCAGAGTCATGATTGACACCGGGAGCTCGGTGGATCTCTTGTTCTACGATGCCTTCCGAAAGATGGGCTTCAAAGACTCGATGCTGACCGGAGGGAAAACCCCATTAACCGGATTCGACGGCGAAACCACCTACTCGATGGGAACTATAAAACTCCCATCCATCGCCGGGGGGCAACAGGAAATCCTGGAGTTTGTAGTAGTAAACAAACCGGCCCCGTACAACGCGATATTGGGTAGACCATGGATCTATACCATGAAGGCAGTGCCCTCTACCTATCACCAGTGTGTGAAGTTCCCGACCCCTTCGGGGATCAAGACAATTTACGGGAATCAAAAAGCTGCAAGATCGTGCTACCTAACTTTCTTCAAGCAGCTAGAGACCCTAAACGTATAGCAATTACAGAAAGAGGAAGAGCTCGCTTCCCGGACCGCGAAACGCAGCAACGATCCAACAGTCCGAGGCCCGCGAAAGGATTTAGTCGTCTCAGTCTGTATTGACGACAGAGACCCGGAAAGGTGTGTAAACATCGGATCGGAGCTACTGAACGCTACCAGGGAAGAACTCATCAAATTCCTCAAAGAAAACGTGGACACATTCGCATGGTCCACAAAAGACATGAGAGGGATCGATATCGAGGTCACCTCACACGAATTGAAGGTCGATCCAACTTTCAAACCCGTGAAACAGAAACGCCGCAAACTCGGTCCAGACCGAGCCAAAGCGGTTAACGACGAAGTCGACAGACTACTAAAGGTCGGGTCAATCAGGGAGGTGAAATACCCCGACTGGTTAGCCAACCCGGTCGTCGTCAAAAAGAAAAACGGGAAGTGGAGAGTCTGCATAGACTTCACAGACCTGAACAAAGCATGCCCGAAGGACAGATTTCCACTACCACATATAGACCGTCTGGTAGAAGCCACAGCCGGACACGAACTGCTGTCCTTTATGGACGCTTTCTCTGGGTACAATCAGATCCTCATGAACCCAGAGGATCAAGAGAAAACGGCCTTTATAACCGACCGCAGGACCTACTGCTACAAGGTGATGCCTTTCGGGCTGAAGAATGCCGGAGCTACCTACCAGAGGTTGGTGAACAAAATGTTCGCCAATCAGCTCGGAAAGTCAATGGAGGTTTACATTGACGACATGCTCGTAAAATCTGTTGGATTTGTGTCCAGTAATCTCGGTACTGTCTCTAGAAAGTAAGAGTATGTCAAAGATCAGACATAAGTCATATAATACTGGGGGTCATGATGGCTTGCTAGAGTCCGCTCATGATCTATAAGTCTTGGACTTATTGCCTTTATTATATGATCCCATATGGGTCACACGCCTAAGCTAACAGGAAAATGTGTTGGAACGGCTTAGCAGAAGTACGGTAAAAGTGCCAGGCATTTGTCGTACTAAGAGAGAGAGATTAATGGGTCTGATTAAATCCATGGGATTTAATCAGATTGGTATTTTGGGCCCAAAAGCCCAAAAGGGAAAGAGAAGGCTTTTATAAACTAAAAGCCAAATCTCTTTCTCTCCAACCCTAGTTCCAGCCGCGAATCCTCTCTCTTCCTGCGCCTCCCATCAGCCCGTTCTAGCAGCCGTTTTCTGTGATCGCGTGTGTGAGCCTTTGGAGGATTCATCTCTCGGTGTTTCTCTGATCTCTGACCTGTTCTATCTCCTTCCGCTGCAATTAACAGGTAAAAGGTGAGATCTACTTATGTTTCTATTCAAGAGAACCTAGATCCGCATGTTTAGGATGATCTGAATCTGGAATTGAATCAGGATTGATCAACTAAACAATCCTTCAGTGGTATCAGAGCCATTGGTTCTGGTTTTTCTTGTTTAGATTCATGTTTAGGATTGTTTTTCTTGTTTAAAAGTGTTTTGAATCAACTACTGATAAGAGAAATCACTTAAGCAACAAGAATTGAAAACCTAAACTAATGAAAATCGCAAACCGAGCTATATGACTCGGTATGCGTCGGATCGTCCGGATCACAAAGGACGCACGAACCGATCGGTAACGATCGTGTTGCGTGGTCGCGTTGTGATCGTCGGATGGATCGCGAACGATCGCGAGAGATGGGCCGATCGATCGTCCCGATCGCATCTCGTCCGACCGTCCCGATCGTTGCTTGACGCGCGAGAAAGATCGACCACGATCGCTTGGCGATCGCGTCCGTGATCTCGTCCGGCTCGTCCCGATCGTCGCGTCTCGGCAACTCTCGGTCGTCCTTGTCCCGAGCGTACCAAACGATCGTCCCGTCCGCAGCCAAGCCGGTCTTGGATCGATCGCTTGCTAGGGTTCGCGGCTATGGTGATCGCGTGAAGATCACGGCTAGGTCGTGATCGGTTCTCGTGACCAAATCGGTTCGGTTCGGTTCAAGGCTCGGTTTAAAACTTGATTAAAATTAATTCGTCCTGGTTTAATAAACAGATTTAATAATTTTATTAAATTCTGGTTAAACCGGGATAAGAAATCCAAAGTCGAAAAAATTGGATTTTGTGCCTAAACCAGGATTTTCTAATTTGATTTGGTTGGACCAAATAAATTGAGAAAATCCGGTTTAGTAAATAACCGGTTGACAATTGTGGTCATCGTAGTAATTAAAATTTGGTTAGACCAATTTTAATGAACCAGACCGGTTATATCATTTAATTGGACAATTGGGTCATGTCTTGGACATGGACCAATTCTTGGGCCTCGTGCCAAGAAGTTAAAACAATTGGGCCAATTATTTGAGTCTTTCTTCAGATTAATTTAAAATTTATTTTATAAAATTATAAAGTCGATTTTAAATTAAAGTTTCCGAAATTTTGAAATTAGAAAGTTTCTTTAAATAGAAGTTTCTAGATTTGCGGGTTTTGGATTTTAAGAAATTTCTAAAGTTAGAAAGTTTCCGGTTTTAGAAAGTTTCCAATTTTAGAAAGTTTCCAAAAATAGTAGGTTTCCAAAAATAGAAAGTTTTCCGAAATAGTAATCTTCTATTTTGGGAATGAAATTTTAATAAACCTACGAACCTCAAACAATATCAAGCGTTGGATGTCTTGTCCATTCTATGTCAGCTGTCGAAGCCCATTCAATTGTATTCATGGCCTTACAGTGTGAGGGTGTCTGCTTTTGCGTGGGTAAGACGGTTTGTGATTCATAAATGTCATTGGGAGTCCCAGACATTAATGATTACATGACTGTATAGTCTGGTTTTCTTGACTAGGCCATCGGGAGTCCCGGGCCTTGAGACATCAGAGTGGATTGGGCCTCGGGCCCAGATTCACAACCAAGAGTTATATCACGGATATAATTAGCCGATATAAGGCTTACCGATATAAGCTAAGGTTTGGTGACGGCCAGTGGCCCACTTTAATCTTAGTTATATGTGGATCTTGGAATCATTATATTCTATTGAGGGTAACTTAGGTTATTGAATATAATGCATGATTGATCATATTAAATTTAATACGAGATTAATCACATTGAACATAATAACTAATAACCTTTTTATCTTATATATTTCAGCTATGACTACTACAAGCACACAAAACACATTCTCAATCCGGTCTGTTCTCGAGAAGGAGAAGCTGACTGGAACGAACTTCCTGACGTGGTCAAGGAACTTGAGGCTAGTCCTCAAGCAGGAGAAGAAGGATTATGTCCTTCGTGATCCTCTCCCCGAGAGGCCTCCTGCCAATGCCGCCAGGACTCTGCATAATGCTTGGGAAAAGCATTCGTCAGATGAAAATGATGCCTATTGCCTGATGTTGGCGACAATGACTACTGAGCTGCAAATGCAGTTCGAGAGTGTATTGTCACCCATCGAGATAATGGCAAGCCTGAAATCGCTTTTTCAGGAGCAGGCTAGGACTGAGAGGTTTCAGACAGTTAAGAACCTCTTGGACTGCAAGTTGGCTGCAAATGCGGCAGTGAGTCCTCATGTCTTGAAGATGATGGGTTATCTCGATCATCTTCAGAAACTCGACTGCCCTATCAGCCAGGAACTTGCCTGCGACATCATTCTGCAGTCATTACCTGCAAGCTATGATCAGTTCATTCTGAACTTTAACATGCATGGCTTGAGTAAGACATTGCCTGATCTTCACGGAATGCTCAAGACTGCAGAGCCCAACTTGAGGAAAACCGCCAAGGACCCTAATGTGCTTATGGTGCAAAAGGGCAAGGGGTTTAAGAAATCCTCTGCTAAGGATAAGGGAAAGGCCAAGGCTGTCCAAGTCGCGGACCAGGACACGCCAAAGCCCAAGCCCAAGTCCAAGGCTGGGCCTACTGACATCTGCAGGTTCTGTAAAGAACCAGGGCATTGGAGGAGAGAATGTAAGAAATTCCTGGAAGGTCTAAAGGAATTGAAGAAGAAGACTTTCGAGACTTCTTCAACAGGTATTTTTGTTATAGAAGTTAATACAACTACTTCTGATAATACCTCATGGGTTATGGATACTGGTTGTGGGGCTCATATTTGTACTAATATGCAGGCACTCAGCAACAGTAGAAGGTTGAAGCAAGGACAAGTGGAGCTACGAGTTGGGAATGGAGCGAAAGTTCCAGCACTAGCTGTAGGCACTTACTTGTTGTCTTTACCTTCGGGATTGGTTTTAGAACTCAATAATTGTTATTTTGTACCTGCTATAAGCAGAAATATTATTTCAATTTCTTTGTTGGATTTGGAAGGTTATGATTTTTCAGTTAAGAATAAATTATGTTCCTTCAATCGCAACAATTTGTTCTATGGTTCTGCCCCTCTTTCGAATGGGCTTTACATACTCGATCAATCCGCGCCAATTTATAACATTAATACCAAACGGTTCAAACCTAATGAGGAGAACCAAACGTTTCTATGGCATTGTCGTTTACGGCACATCAGCGAGAAACGCATTAAGAGGCTCCATACGAATGGACTTCTTGGCTCTTTTGACTTTGAGTCATGTGAGAAATGCGAATCCTGCATGATGGGCAAAATGACACGGGCCCCCTTTAATAAACCAAACGAGAGGGCCAGTGACTTATTGGGCCTGATACACACTGACGTGTGTGGCCCAATGTCCACAAATGCAAGAGGAAACTATCAGTACTTCATTACCTTCACTGATGATTTCAGTAGGTATGGATATGTTTATTTAATGAAACATAAGTCTGAATCTTTTGAGAAGTTCAGAGAATTCCAAAATGAAGTACAGAACCAACTTGGCAAAAGCATTAAGGCTCTTCGGTCCGACCGAGGAGGAGAATACTTAAGCCAAGAATTCAGTGATCATCTAAGAGAGTGTGGGATCGTGTCCCAACTCACTCCTCCTGGAACACCTCAATGGAATGGTGTGTCAGAAAGGAGAAATCGGACCTTATTGGATATGGTTCGATCTATGATGAGTCACACAGACCTTCCAATATCCCTTTGGGGATATGCTCTGCTAACAGCAGTGTTCACTCTAAATAGAGCGCCATCAAAAGCAGTAGCAAAGACACCATATGAATTATGGACTGGAGTTGCTCCAGTGCTGTCTTATCTTAGAATTTGGGGTTGTGAAGCATATGTCAAGAGATTGATCTCAGACAAGCTTACACCAAAGTCTGATAAATGCTACTTCATTGGTTATCCTCGGGAAACCAAGGCTTATTACTTCTATCTACGTTCCGAGAACAAGATATTTGTTGCCCGGGATTGTAACTTTCTTGAGAGAGAGTTTCTCTCTAAGAAAGACAGTGGGAGTAAGGTACTGCTTGAAGAAATTCAAGATGAACAGGATACTGCTCAACCTGAAGAGGAAGAGCAGCAGGAGGACCTAAAAGAAATTGTAGTGCCTGAACCTGTAGTACCTGAAGTTTGAAGATCCGGGAGGATCCGTCACGAACCCGAGAGATATCAAGGATTTCTCGTGACTGACTGTCATGATCTTCTGATCATTGATGGTGATGAACCATCGAACTTCGATCAAGCCATGATGGGCCCAGATTCCTCGAAGTGGCGCAAGGCCACTGATTCCGAAATGAACTCCATGTCGGTCAACCAAGTCTTTTCGTTGGTTGACTTACCCGCTGGTATAAAAGCCATCGAGTGTAAATGGATCTTCAAGAAGAAGATTGACGTGGATGGAAATGTCCAGATTTATAAAGCCAGGTTGGTGGCAAAAGGTTTCAGACAAGTTCACGGTGTGGATTACGATGAAACCTATTCACCAGTGGCTATGATGAAATCTATTCGGATTCCACTAGCAACTGCAGCTTTTCATGATTATGAAATTTGGCAGATGGACGTGAAAACCGCCTTCCTGAATGGTATTCTGGAAGAGGATGTGTATATGACGCAACCTGACGGTTATATAGATCCAAAGAATGCTGGGAAAGTATGCAAGCTTCATAAATCCATTTATGGATTGAAGCAAGCATCGAGGAGCTGGAATCTTCGTTTTGATGAAGCGATCAAACAATTTGACTTCATCAGAAACGAAGAAGAACAATGCGTGTATAAGAAAACTAGTGGGAGCAAGATAGTATTTCTTATTCTGTATGTTGATGACATACTGCTTCTCGGAAACGACATTCCAATGCTGAAGTCCGTAAAGGACTGGCTTGGAAGTTGTTTTTCCATGAAAGACATGGGTGAAGCCGCATACGTTCTTGGAATCAGGATCTACCGGGATAGATCTAGAAGGCTGATAGGCTTGTGTCAAGATTCATACATTGACAAAGTTCTACAAAGATTCAGTATGAAAGATTCCAAGAAGGGCTTCACGCCAATGGTACATGGCACAACGCTAAGCAAGAAGCAGAGCCCTACGTCGGCTGCTGAGCTTGAGCGCATGAAGAATATTCCTTATGCATCTGCAATAGGATCTGTCATGTATGCCATGATGATTTCCGGTCACAGTCCGGTTATATCTTTTGTCTGAATGGCGGTGCAATCAGTTGGAGAAGCTCCAAGCAAGATACCGTTGCTGATTCCACTACAGAAGCTGAATATATCGCCGCTTCAGAAGCTGCGAAGGAAGCTGTTTGGATACGAAAGTTCATTATGGAACTAGGTGTGATACCAAATGCGGCTGAGCCTCTGGCACTGTTTTGTGACAACAATGGTGCTATAGCTCAGGCAAAGGAACCAAGATCACACCAGAAATCCAAGCATGTTCAAAGAAGATTTCACTTGATACGTGACATCGTTAATAGAAAGGAAGTCAAGATCAGCCGAGTCCCGACAGATGATAATGTCGCTGATCCGTTGACAAAGCCACTCCCAAGGCCTAAGCTCGAGTTCCTGACTGAAGCTGTAGGCATTAGAGACATTGAAATGTAATCTAAATTTGAGTGGGAGTTTGTGGGCTTTATTTAGTTATTTGATATGTTCTTGTAAAACATTTTATGTTTAATGAAATTATTATTTCAAGATTATTTTAACTGTGATGAAATAATCGTTCCAAAGTGATATAAACCATTTTATAGGTCATCGAAGTAAATGACTTGATCTTGAGTTATCAAAGTCATTTAGCTTGATCATGAGACCCTATATTTGATAGATGTTTTATATCATCCTGTCCCTAGTCGAAGGTTGTTGAAATTGGAACACCAACAACCGTGTGAGACTGGATTGGTACGTGACTTATGACAAAGTCTCAGTGTGTCATAGATGCGCGGCATCAAAGTCAGTACATAGGTGTATGTTGGGAACATATGACCGGACAAGACCCGCTTATAAGAACTCTTCAGGATATTTATATCTGTGTCATAAGAGATTCTTACTACGACTATAGAGTATAGTCCTTAGACCTGAGTTCGCATGCATGTGACTGCACATGGACTGATGCACTTTGATCATTGTCTAACGCTATCGTTCTGCGATAGTTATAAGGACCTTGTTTGGGTACATTATGAAATGAGTAGTTTACAGTGATGGAACAAGACGGGATTTGTCCCTCCAATATAAATGGAGTGAATATCTCTAGGCCAATCGGAGATTTGAATACTGGAAAATGCATGGCCATGCTCAAACGGACTGTCCCGAGTCGTTTGGATTGTCAGTATCGAATCAGAGTCCGATGAACAAGATTAGGCTTTATAAGGATGACACTAATCTTGCCTTATGACTAATCGAGATATTGAGACAAAAGGATTATGAATACAGAGATTCCAGTACAAGTGGGAGATTGTTGGAATTGTGTCCAGTAATCTCGGTACTGTCTCTAGAAAGTAAGAGTATGTCAAAGATCAGACATAAGTCATATAATACTGGGGGTCATGATGGCTTGCTAGAGTCCGCTCATGATCTATAAGTCTTGGACTTATTGCCTTTATTATATGATCCCATATGGGTCACACGCCTAAGCTAACAGGAAAATGTGTTGGAACGGCTTAGCAGAAGTACGGTAAAAGTGCCAGGCATTTGTCGTACTAAGAGAGAGAGATTAATGGGTCTGATTAAATCCATGGGATTTAATCAGATTGGTATTTTGGGCCCAAAAGCCCAAAAGGGAAAGAGAAGGCTTTTATAAACTAAAAGCCAAATCTCTTTCTCTCCAACCCTAGTTCCAGCCGCGAATCCTCTCTCTTCCTGCGCCTCCCATCAGCCCGGTCTAGCAGCCGTTTTCTGTGATCGCGTGTGTGAGCCTTTGGAGGATTCATCTCTCGGTGTTTCTCTGATCTCTGACCTGTTCTATCTCCTTCCGCTGCAATTAACAGGTAAAAGGTGAGATCTACTTATGTTTCTATTCAAGAGAACCTAGATCCGCATGTTTAGGATGATCTGAATCTGGAATTGAATCAGGATTGATCAACTAAACAATCCTTCAAAATCCTCCAGAGAAAGTGACCACATAGAACAGCTCCGGGAATGCTTCAAAATCCTAAACCAGTACGGGATGAAGCTCAACCCCGCCAAGTGCTCTTTCGGAGTACCTTCGGGAGAATTCCTCGGGTACCTCGTAACAGAGCGAGGGATCGAAGCTAACCCGAAACAGATAACGACCTTCCTGGAAATGCCTTCCCCGAAGAACAAAAGGGAAGTGCAAAGACTGACGGGACGGATAGCAGCTCTAAATCGCTTCATCTCTCGGTCTACGGACAAATGCTTACCATTCTACAACCTCCTCAAAGGAAATCAGAAGTTCCAATGGGACGAAGGCTGTGAAAACGCCCTAAACGAGCTAAAGAAATATCTCACCGAACCTCCGATACTGGCCAAACCAACGGAGGGCGAGCCACTGTATCTTTACATTGCGACTTCGCCCGCCGCAGTTAGCGCAGTCTTGGTCCGCGAAGAACAAAACGAGCAAAAACCCATATACTACGTGAGCAAAACGCTCATAGACGCAGAAACGAGGTATCCAGCGATGGAGAAACTTGCGCTCGCAGTAGTAATGGCGGCAAGAAAGCTAAGGCCGTACTTCCAATCGCACGCCATAGTGGTGATGACATCACAACCTATTCGAACTATACTCCACAGTCCGAGCCAATCCTTCCGACTGGCCAAATGGGCAATCGAACTGAGCGAATACGATATCGAGTACCGGACCAGAACAAGCGCTAAAGCCCAGGTCCTAGCAGACTTCATTATCGAGCTCCCGCCCATGGTTCCGGAGCTGGAAAATCAAAACGATCATTGGACTCTCCATGTAGACGGAGCCTCATCCAAACACGGCTCCGGGGTAGGAATCAAACTCGTGACCCCCACAGGAGAGGTAATCGAGCAATCATTCAGACTTGGCTTCAGTGCATCCAACAATGAGGCCGAGTATGAAGCCCTCATAGCTGGACTCCGACTCGCAATCGGAGTCGGAGCACAAGAAGTACACGCCTTTAGTGATTCACAGTTGGTTACGAGCCAGTATCACGGCGAGTACGAAACTAAGGATGAACGCATGGAAGCGTACGTCAAGGTAGCCCACGAGTTAGCAGATCAGTTAAAAGATTTCACACTCGAGAGGATACCTCGGGGGGAAAACTCCTCCGCCGACGCCCTGGCAGCTTTAGCCTCGACGTCCGACCCCAAGGTCAAAAGAATAATACCCGTAGAAGGGATAGATAAGCCAAGTATCGACGTGGCACTAAAAGCACAGGCTGCAAATATACTCGCGCCGTCTCAGACGGGTCAGACCGAACTCCCATCCGGGGCATCAGACTCCGGAGCGCCCTCAGAAACGGCCTCGGAATGCCACGAAGTCTACGACATCGGCCTCCGTAGTGGCCGACAGATCCCCGAACCTCCCGTTGAGGAGGAGGAATCCGAGCCTGAAAATGAAGAACCGGACGCAGAATTCCTGAACAGGCCGGATTGGAGGGAACCAATCCTAGGCTACATCAGACACGGCCAAGTCCCTGATGACAAGTGGCAAGCCAGGAAGCTTAAAGCCCGAAGCGCCCGATACTGCATAATCCACGATCGCCTATTCAAACGTAGCACCGCATAACCTTACTTGCGATGTGTGCATGCCACGGAAGCCCTCGCCGTAATGGGCAACACCCATGAAGGCACCTGCGGTAACCACTCCGGAGGAAGGGCCCTAGCCATCTGCATCAAAAGACAAGGATTTTTCTGGCCGACTATGATCGCAGATTGCGAGAACTACACCAGGCAGTGTGATAAATGCCAAAGGCACGCACCGATTATTCACCAGCCTGCGGAGAAATTGTCCTCTATCTCTGCACCATACCCATTCATGAGGTGGTCAATGGACATAGTGGGGCCTCTCGTCTCCTCAGGACCAAAACAACTGAAATACCTCCTGGTTTTAACAGATTATTTCACCAAGTGGATAGAGGCTAAAGCCTACCAGCAAACCCCCGAAATCGAAGTACAACACTTCATCTGGGAGCACATAGTCTGCCGACACGGACTCCCCTACGAAATAGTAACAGATAACGGTTCTCAGTTCATCTCAAGGGCTTTCAGAAATTTCTGTAAGACCTGGAAGATACGCCTGACCACATCTACTCCAAGATACCCCCAGGGAAACGGTCAGGCAAAGGCTGCGAACAAAACTTTACTAAGTAGCCTCAAGAAAAGACTCGACGCTAAAAAATCAGCGTGGTCTGAGGAGCTACCGGGAGTCCTATGGGCTTCCCGCACCACACCTCACAGCGCGACCGGCGAGACTCCATTTTCGTTGGCTTACGGAATGGAGGCAGTGGTCCCCGCAGAGGTATCAGTTCCGACTATCAGACGGGCATTGAGTCCCAGACACGAGGAACTCAACGAACAGATGCTCCGAGATCGTCTAGACATGATCGAGGAGCAACGCGACAGAGCGCTGATACGAATGCAAAACTACCAGCAAGCAACCTCCCGCTACTACAACTCCAGAGTCCGACCTCGGAGGTTTAACGTGGGAGACTTAGTGCTGCGCAAGGTCTATTCGAACACTAAAGAGCCAGGCGCCGGTAAACTCGGGACGAACTTGGAAGGTCCATACCAAGTCACCGAGATAATTCGGGACGGCGTCTACAAGCTCACGAAACACAAAAACGGAGTACCCGTGAAGAGGCCATGGAACGCCATGAACCTCAAGCTATACCATTCATGAGTACTCACAATAATCGAACTACGTTAGGCTTGATCCCTTGGCGGGGTACGTAGGCAGCTCGAACTTCGAGTGCAGTCACTCCACCCAAAAAACCCAAAAATCCTCTCTCTCTTCCTTTTCGTTTTTCGGGGGGGGGGAGTACAGGGTTATCACCCAATACATCAATGTAAACTCCGAAGCATACATTAATGAAATTCTCTTAACGGTTGACATGTTATTGCAAACTCACCAAGTCTTAAAACCTTGGCAATTACAAGCGTGAAAGACCACCAAGTAAACAAAGTCTAAACTTTACGCAAGCTTTACTTAGTACAAATTCAACACCACGCGTCGCTCCGAGTCCACACAGCAGACTTGGGCTGCGAACATAGATCGCAGATATACTAAGTCTTAAAACCTTAAGTATTCCGCAAACCGAAAACCCCAAGGAACTCTTCCAGAGTAATCCTCCAAAGCCCAGCATCCGTAAACAAACTTGGAAATAAACCCTAAACGACTTTGCACGGGTCAAACAGGTATTCAAACCACGGCAAACTAAAGGGCTCAAAGTCGCGAAACGAACTCCCAAACACAAGAAACGTCTGACCAGACTAAGTAACAAAAATAAAGAGTTCCACCCAGCGACTCGAAGGTTCAACATGCAAACTTACAACGCATAACCGAACCTCGATATTTTGCTAAGCTAAAAAGATCCAAACTCGAACAAAAACATAAACACAAAAGCGTGCATTAAAAGGCCCACCCGAGCCAAACAGAGTTATGGATAAAAGCCCTCCCGGGCAACATTAAAAGCAAAATAAAAGAGTTCAACTTTAGCCCAGAAGGGGGCTTTAGGGAATTCCAAAAAAAAAACAGAAATTAAAAATTTTCTAAGGAGCAGCCATCAGCCCTGCTCCTCACCACCAGCCTTCTCGCCTTCACCACCTTGTTGCTCTTGGATTCCGATCTCCGCCGCCTTGGTCGCTCCGGTACTCGCAGGTCCCACCATCATCTCAGCATTCGAGCCAAACTCATCGAAGCCTGCGGAGCGAGCCACGCGCATCACTGAGTCCTCGGAGATCTGAGGGATAGCACGAAGCTCGGCACTCAGAGAGAAGTCAGACACCTGCGCGGCCTCAAACTCCTTCGCAAAAGTCTCCCTCTGCTCCAACAGCTTGGGAAGCTCCTCCTCGATAGTAGTCACCCCGCTTTGCAGAAGGTTTATCAGCTCGATATTGGCCTCCACCTCTTGGACCTTCATCTTGCAGTCCGTCTCCTTCTTCTTCCTCTCGAACTTGTCCTTGTGAGCTTCGAACATGTCATAATAATGACCGTCCCTTACCCTCATTCCATCATGCCTAGCCGAGCGAATTGCATCATCCGCCTTCTCGAGGAGTTCCTTGACCTTCTGCTCCAGAGTAACCGTCCTCTCCACAACAATCGAACGCTCAGACTTCACAACGTTAAGCTGAGCATCGATGAGCTTCACCTCCTCCTGGCAACTCTTGAGACTCGCGGTCAACTGGTGCACGACACTCTGAGCTTGCTCGAGCTCTTCCTGTCGAGGGACACTCCTGAGGCTTTGCTCGTAAAAGGCCGTGAGTTGGTTGTCCGCCTCCGGAGCCTGAAGTAGAAAATGAGCATTAAAACCCAGAGGGGGAAAGAAGAAGCAAAAAACTCAAAGCTACCTTTCCCTTAGCGGTCATTGCTTTGACGTATAGCTCGCGGCCTATCAGGTTTCTCACCGAAGGGAGCGAGCACCCAGCAGCCTTACAATGGCGGAGCAGATGAGCGAGCCCCTCAGGATCGTCTGTGATCGGAAAATCCTTCGTGTGGTCAAATTTCCAATGAAACGGTTTGGACCCCGGAGCATGCGACGAGCCCGACCCGCCAGCTGCCTCCTTTTCATATCGAGGCTTCTTGTTCAAGGGCTGCACCGAGTAATCACTCCCAGTGGCCCTGGAACTCAGATGAATCACTTGGTCGGAGCGTGCAACATCCGGTCCCTTCCCAGACTCCGTGTCCCGGCGCGGAGGCGGCGGAGGAACACCTCCAGACCTCCCGTCATTGATGGCGCCGGTTAAAGCGTCACTCAGCTGACCGGCACGGATAGGGGCATAACCGCCAGACGACGCCTTCTCAGCAGGCCTCTTGGATGACTCACGAACGGTGGGACGTCTCCTCATCTTCTTCTTCGGATGGGTCGTACTCGACGAAGCGGCTTCGGAAGGTGAGTGTTCTCGGGAAGCTGTAAAACAAAGAAAAACTCTCTGAGACCCACACCCGGGCTACATAAAAAAAACACGAGTATACACTCACCGATGAGGGCCGGAGCAGGACGAATCTCCAATGGCTCTAGTGCCTCTGGAAGCTCGAGTGCGCGCTTTACTCTGTCAAAATTAAAAGAGGTCCAAAGCACGTCTCTGGAGCTGAGAACGCCAGCTAGTCTCCTGATCGCGGGAGTTATTCCAGACCTCTCCGGGATCTCTGCAAACATCAAAAGCAAACACTCAGGTTTCTTCGGATAAGACCAAAACCGACATGCAACAGGAGAAACCCTAACTAAACGCTATCTCTAACCAACAGACTCCGACCACGCGGTCGCGATTTTAGAGGGATCGAAATCCCCGATTGAGTGACGGTCAAGCTTGAACTTCAGAGGCCGCTCTCTCCAACGATCCTCCCGGTTTGGCACCGCCACCAAGATCGCCAAGCTCCTCCGAGGAGAGAGGTAGAAGAGCCCCGTCGCCGAGTTATGCTTGATCGAACATAAATTATGAAGAACGGACAAGTCAAACGGAATCCCCTCCTCTCGAGCCCTAACCAGCAGGCCGATGAGGTAGCGGATGAAATTCGGCGTTAATTGCGAAAGCGCAATCCCAAGCTCGCCTATCACATCCAACAGGAGCCGAGGGATCGGGAAAATCAGGTTACACTTCTCGAAGTAAGCTTTGTAGGCACAGCAATAGCCTGGTTTAACCGACTCCGGCGTCTCCCCAGGATCAAGGAGCTCCAATTTCACCGACCTCGGTACGCCGTGCGACGAGTATAGGTTCTCAATGTCCTCCGCCTTCGTAGTCGGAACCGGATACTCGAACTCTTCTTCCTCGACCATCTGTTTCTCTTTCTTAACCATAACGAGACTCGATTTCGACATTGTTTAAAGATTTCAAGAAAGCAGTCTCCTTTTTGCAAACAAGAAAAGCGTAAAAAGGAAAATAAAAAAAAAAAGAGAGGAGAAAAGGAACCGATATAAAGAGAGAGTGGAGAAGTTACCTTAAGAATGGCGGTTGAGTCTTGGAGAGTGGGTTCGCAAGGAATGGAGTTATAAAGACGTCATAATGACGCAATCTCGGGACTCCGAAAGATCTTTTCCAATCTCGCGTATCGCAACCGTCGAATCACGCTAGCATCCTCCGACGCACTGCACACGCGCGTGACCGACACCACGCTCTCATCCTAGCCACCCATTTTGGCCGGACAATCTTCTACGCTCCATCCAACGGCGCATCTGAGAAACCAAATCGTCCAAGTATCTCTGGCGCGGTTCAAACTAAAAGATTTAGCCTTATCCAAGAAGACTGTGGGCCTTCCCAAGAAGATCTCGCCCTTCAAGCTCGGGACTCCGCTTAAAGGGCCGGGGGGCAAATGTTTGGGCCCAAATTCACTCCCAAGAGAATTGGTTGGATAAGGCCTCATGTGTCTTCAACAAGCGGGCCCGAAAGCATTCACAGTCAAGCCCAATCCAACAAAGGAGACTCCGACTCCGGAGTTTAGCCCGACAAGTAACGAATCCATCCGTTGGCAACAAACCGGCGAAGAAGGAGGAGTCGTTAGAGCGCATAATCCCGAGAATCCCGTGAGTTGTTGGAGCCGACTCCGCAAGCCGAGGAAAGCTATCGTGAGAAGAGGACTATAAAAGGAGGCTTCAACGACGGGAAAAGGGATCCGATCATTCATTTAGTATTCTAACTTAGCACCAAGACTTTGTAATCGCTCTATAGTCTGAATTCTTGTTGTTCACTATTCCGAATCAATACAAATCCATTCTTCATCATTGTTTAGCTCCTTGATTGTGCTTGACCAAGAATCTAGCCCATCTACTTTGCAAATCAGCTCATCTAAGTACTCTAAAAACTGAGTGTGGGTTTTAGGATCCACAATGCCAAGAGTGAGGTTTTGAGTCAAGCGATTTGTAACCCCTCTTTGGTCACTTTAGTCCTAGGTCTCGCGTTCTAACTTAAACCACAAGTAACACACACCTTGACACACTAAAGAGAGGAAATAATTAATTATAAAATGTTTATCTAACTAGTAATAACTAAATACTAAATTGTCTGATGGTTGTAAATGTGAAACTGAGCTTAGGAAGCAACCTATATTTTGATTTAAGCAACTCTAGTAGCACTTGAAAGCAGAGGAGTAAGAGGCAAAAGCCAAAAGAAGAAAAAGACAAAACGCCCAAGCCATGAAATCATCTTCTTCGTCTGAAACTTAAGTGACATGAGCTCTTTCAGGAAAACAAGGCAAAACAGATTCTTGACACAACCACAATCTACAGTAACAACCCTTCCTAGAAGTTGTGCATGGTGAAGTGTAGAGACGGTCCATACATTAGAGTCTAGAGATGCTGCGATGCCTTCAGTTCGGACAATGTCCAAGACCGTTTGTCTAGGAGTTCGATTCCTGGATATAAAGCCAGTGGCACATTTCTTTTAGCAGAGAAGGACCTGCTTATTAAATGAAAGTGTTTTAAAAATGAAGCCGCGACCAGAAATGACTATAGAGTGGCTTGATGAAAACCTGAATGCAAAAAAAAACTGAGCTCAAGGAGGTCGAGGCTGTTTGCAATCTAATCATCACTGTGGTTTATCAAAAGTGTGACGTCGAATCAGCAGCCACAGACGAGCTCTGCACCAAACTCAGATATAAGGAAAAGTTGTCCTTTTATTTTATCAACATCCTTTACATCTTATTTCGAGAGGATTTTAGGCAAAACTAGCACTTTTCGACTAGCAATGAGGGAAATAACATATTTGAGTTTGTATTTCAGTAGATGCCACTTTTTCACTATTAACAAAAGTGAAACACGAATTTATCCCTCATTGTGTAATTCACCTTCCATCGAAGCGCGTGTGTTGCTTAAGCAAAGGACCATCACGTGAGGTTCAACTTCTTAGCATGGCGCATGAATCTGGTATACGTGACGTGATGTTAAATTTTGGTATTAATTTATTTTCCCGCCAAGCACCATGCATTAAATGCTAAGTAGATCTAATGAGTGTCTTTAATTAATGGAAGCTGAGTTAATTTAAGATCATACCTCATCTTTTACAGATTTAGGTTTATCGCTTTTGGTAGTTGTTGAAAACAAAGTTCTGGAACTAAATTCATGGGAAGGAATTTATTTTTGTTTCAGATCAACATTAAATGGTCGAGGTAAGATTTCTTTTGTTTTGGTTTTTACCGTTTGTGATTAGTTTTCAAATTGTTTCTGGTTTTTTGGGTTAACTGTCGTTGTAGCTGAAGGAACAACAAACAATAAATTTCACCGTGACAATATCTCGTCCATGTTATTATTTGTTACCTTTGGATAAGATATTTGTTATATGGGAAGTATGAACGTATCTTAGTTGTGTATGGTTCATCTGAACGTATGCTACGCTGTGTAACATAGTTTAGAACAATTTCCCTGACTTGTAAGCTTTAGATGAGGTGGAATAAGTTGATGGACTATGTATCCTCACATCTGAGCTTCGAAAACATATCTTGTGATCTTATGAATGTTCATGACTGTTAGGACAAGTAATATGAACGTATGTTTTGGTTTTAGAAAAATTTGTAATTAAGTTTGCTAAGAATTTATGTTGTACTAATTTGATCAGGTTGAGCGTGATCCTGTTTATGTGGTGGCTGGGAAGTGGAATCATTCCAAGGTAGGAGATTCACCACTGATTCTGAGGCATACGGAGGTGCATAACATTACGCAGCGATGATTCAAGAGAATCATACAAGTCGAGGGTCTTGAGGGAGTTCGAGGTTGGATGTGAAAAAAGCTGCAGACTGACTTCTATGGCACCAGCGAGGATGAGCTCAATTGAATCGTTGAAGATGCCGCCAATTTGTATTGGGAGTGCAGATGGTCTGGAGGCTTTCAAAGTGATAAGAAAAAAACGAGGGTATAAGCTTGTACGCAGAGTTTTAAGAAGGTGGTAGCGTGGTTTCGAGAACCACTATAAGAAAAAAAAGCAAAAGAAAGTGCCATGGATATACCTCCAAAACTTAGTCAAAGTGGTAGAGATGGTTCTTTCCAGCAGTTTCTTATAAGCCAAAGCGCGAGTAGTGTTTTTGGAGCAGATTGATCACATAGTGGTGGGACAAATTCATGCAGCCTTGGGACCTTTGTTGAGAAAGGGACAATTCGATTGTTGCAGCTCTCGATGCGGTGGAGGAGCTTGGACATATTCCGACAGTTGAGAAATTTGTGAAAGAAATAGAAACATTTGATGATCTTTGATCTAATGGTGAGGACGTAGAAAATGAAGCCGTTATATGTTTGAATGGTGTAAACAAGGATTTGGAAACCATTTTTTATAATGTAAGCGAGAGGTCGTCGAGTAGATCCTACGATTCAGAGGGGTTTGGTAGCGAAGATCTTGATGACGATGTAAGGGAACAAACATCAACTGATGCAACTTGGAGGAGAGTATGACAATATAGATCCAACTCAGTAGACGCAGCAGCTTAACAAGGCGTTCGACGATGTTGAAGAACCGGGTAATGAGACATCCTCGGGTAATAAACAACCATAAATCATGTCTTGTTATACTCAGAACACATTGGAAACCACACCATCCGGTGGTATGTTTCTGAGCCTACATAATATATGTGAATATATTCGTGATCAAGCTACAATGTTTGCGCAAGATGCTCCACCAATGTTTGACGACGAGATAAAAGATGGGAAAGAGCTTGCTGACATTGATATAATAACAGAAGATAACGGAATATATATCGGGCGGTTGTTCAAAACCAAGAAGGATTTCCAAGTAACTATGTTTTTTATGCTATAAAGAGGCTGTTTCACTTTCGTACTCCGCGATCGACAAAAATGAAGATAGTTATGCAATGCATTGACCCTCGGTGTGATTGTAAGGTAATGGCTAAAGTTGTACACTATTCTTCTTATTTTTTGAGATAAGGAAAGTATAGTTGCACAACTCTTGCGATATTAATTCGAGAACCAAAAACAACAAACATGCCACAACACGAGTTATAGCAGAGTTGTTGAAGAAATAGTTTGGGAATGGACGAACTGGACGTAGGCCGAGAGACTTGATGGAGGAGTTGGCAGTCATTGTGTCGTATTGGAAATTATGAGAGCATGAGAGATGGCTATTGAGGCAATCCACGGACCCTCATAGGGCAGCTACATGTTACTTCCTGCGTATCTCTATTTGATGCGAAAGGAAAATCCAGGGACGATTTATCATCTACAGTGCATTGAGGAAGAAGATGGTGTGAAACGGTTTCAATATTTGTTTTTGCATTTGGTGCTTGTATTGAAGGTCTGTTGTGGCTATGGAAGGTGAGAGTTGTGGACGGGACGCAATTGTGGGGTAAATACATGGGGTGCATGATGACTGCGAGTTTCCAAGATGAGAACTTTCAGATTTTTCCCATTGCGTTTGCCATTGTCGACGGTGAGAACGATGCATCGTAGGAGTGGTTCATGCAGAACTTGGCCGAGATCGTCCATGATTCGTGTGATATGTTTATTGTCTCTGATCGTCATTCATCGATATACACGGCTATTAAGCAGGTCTACCCCTGGCCAACCACGAAGCATGTGCTGCCCACTTGGAACGTAATGTAGGCCAAAATTTCAAGACATAGGGATTGTCAGATCTTATTTCAAATGCTGCTCGAGCATATAGGAATGAATACTTCCTTGGTGCTATGCAAGAGATATATCTACGCAGTACTAAGTGTGCAAAATGGTTAGAAGATATAAGGTTTGAGCACTGGACATGGGTTCATGGATATGGATATAAGTACAATATGATGAGTAGCAATATTGCGGAGTTCTTGAATGTTGTGCTTGTGAGAGGGAATGATTTTCCGATTACATCGACCGTTGAGTTCATAAGGACTATGCTGATACGGTGGTTTTGTCTCACACAAAATGTGGCTGCGAAGATTTAGTCGATAGTGACCCCGGAGGTGGATCGACTGCTTGTTACGTTGGCAGATGATTCTACAAAAATGCACGATTACTCAAACTTCAGGGTGGAGTGTGCTAGTTACATCCCTCACCGATCGGCGGTACCATGTTTGCCTTTGATAGTGGGGAATGCACCTGCAAGGTTTTTGACAAGCTAAAGCTTCCTTGCTATCACGCAATTGCCGCAATGAAATTTCTAAAATTGAACCCCATGACTTTGGTTCACGAATACAATGCGTTAAAAACACAGAAGTGTGCTTATGCCGGTAGCGTTCTACCTGTATCAAATTTCGCTAAAGCCGATGAGTATGTGCCTGAGGAGCTGAAAAATATGCAATTGATTCCACCGCTTACGAGGAGACTCCCTGGAAGGCCGCCAAAACAGAGGAAGAGATCCTTCTTTGAATTATTTCGAAGTTCTATAATTTGTTTTGTAAAAACTGATTTCATGAAAATGTTTGACAAGGGCAGATGTATATTATTGTAGGGGGTACAACGCCAACCAAGAGAAAGAAGGCCAACAAATGCGGAAGATGCCGCCAGGTTGGACATAACAAGACGAATTTCAAGAATCCAATCTGATATGGGTTGGCTGGTTCAGAGATTGGTGCGTATGAATGTTCACGTTTTTGGAATGTACATTCATAAGTTTCTTATGTACGTTCACATATTAGGACTATGTTATATTAGCACTACCTTTGTAATATCGCTACATATGAATGTCGCAGTCTTTTGTTATGAACGTGCATTGAAGTATTATGCACGTTTGCATATGAAAATATGCTAAACTAATTATGTTTAAGTGCAGATTTGTTATATTGCTTTTTGGTTAAACAACTGTATTATTCTGCACGTTAGTTAAATTACTTTTGCGATTATATATTGTCTAAAATACTTAAGCGCGTCCATTTAATTCACGATTACACAGTCTAAGGCTAATCTTATGTAAGCATATTTGAAAGGAGGGGTTTGTGCTGATAATCTAAATCGTTAGGATAAAAGATCCAAAGTATATGATATACAGAAAACCCAACAGCTCATACATTCGGGATTGCCATTTGGTCGGAACCTACAACCACATCACGATGGATTTGGAAATATGTTGGATGAAAGTAACGACCCTACTTTACATGGTCCCAAATCGGTTACTACCTTTATTATGCATCCTGCCATGTCACCTGATCGTTCAAATCGTCTCACCCTCGCATGTTCTCTAAACGTTGTAAACCTCAACCCAGTTCCCGTCAAGATTTTACACATACCTTGTGAGAATATGATGTACGGAAAATCTTGAGGGGAACAAATAGATTGATTACCTTAGATCATTCTTTGAAAACAGTGTTCGGATGCCCTCCAACAACAAGGCAGTGGGGTTCCTGGCAAACAAACACCTTCCCACATACACGAATGAGATACAAATTAGCTTCAAAACCATGCCATAAGAGGTATGTAAGATTTTGTACGTTCACATGCAATAGAGATCTTACAAACTTTTGAAAAAGGACGTGCAACATTTCGGATAGAAGCTTTCGTGGAGTCATCCAAGAAGGAGTTTAGGTCAGGACGTTTGGTGTTTTTATTGACGCCCATCAACATCAAGAGGTCAGTAACTCCTGAACGTACAACGCGATTGATGAAATCGCGGTTTATACCGTCTAGAAGTGTGGAGAACACATTGTTATTTTGTTCGAAGAAAATTAGAACAATGATAGGTTAATCAACAAGAAGCTGATAACCCACTTTACTTATAGCAGAGGTGGATATTGCGGTGGTTGGATGTGGGTATATAGGTAGTAAATGTCTTTTTAATATTCAAGCCATATAATTCTCACACTTATGGTTGGTCATTTAATGCGTTTTAGATTTACATAATGTTGGATTCCCCACGTGGCACCAGGAATGACGTACAAACATACCAAATTTTCATTAAATTTTAATACTAAAAGGGTGGCCAATTGGTTGAACATACAAATTTTATGTTACAATTTGTGAACGTTCACTAATAACCAAAACATCTAGATAAACATGCCGATTGTTGCTGATTCTAACATTTTACCACATAATCATTAGCTCGTTGGCCATGCTTCGTGCGAAACAGTGCTGACAGTCGTATCCCACTCCCCCCCCCCCTGAAATCAAAACATAGTCACACTTGGGCCCGTGGTAACGAGGAGGTTTGAAATTTTTGTAGAACTAAGCATAAGGCCTCATACCCCCCCCCATATCCGTCACTGCATGCACAATCCATCACCCAACACACGCCGCAAACATTAAATCGTCCCACCAATGCAAGATCCCTAAGATATCAGATCCCTGGTCCGACCTTCCGACCATTAAGTGGGACATTCCAATAGCTAGTATATTGTATGGACATGTAGTGAGGCCTCGTTGTAAAATGTTGATTTCCATATCGCAATCACGTTTGACAAGGGCAACATGTATACCTTCCATGAGGAAAGCTGTTAGATTTCCGGCGTCTAGGCACCTACCATATATATATATATATATACACATATCGCTATGTTTATAGGTAGTATAAGAAACAACAACCATTGCTAGAACACCTAATGTTACCTTTGAAAGAAATCCTTACCCGTGCTTTCTGTGCGAACATACTCCGCATTGAACATGGGTGGTCGATGTTGGCCTCCTTGAGTACCTCCGGTATGTGGGACAACTCATACAATATTTTGTTGACGAAACCAATAGACAAGAGGTCAACGATGTGTCTTGACTGAGCGAGATGGTGGATGACGTCAAGTTGGAGTGGTTGTGGGAGTTCAAGCATGTTTTCTAAGTCAACAACACACTTGGAATTGGATAGAAGTGGAAAGAAACCGTAACAAAATTGGGTTCTAATATATCCTTATTTATACTAAATTGAAGAAAATAATAATCCCCAATGACAAAGTCTTACATGACAATTACTTGCCTTTATAATGTCTCTCAAGCTTTGCTACAACAAAATAACTAAGTATATTAATGTCCCTCTTATGGAAAAAGATAAAAGTAATAAATATTGATTGGACGTAAAACCACAATATTTATTAATGACAAGTGGTCATTAATTAATAAGAATTGTGCTAACCACTGCGTTAATGACTACCTTGTGTCCCTATTTAAAGATATGATTTGTTAAGCATAGCATTTTTGTTATATAAGCATTTTATAATCCAAATTTTGTATAAGTGTATCTTAGTTGTACTAAAAGTTTGTAGGTGTAAAATTCTGATAGATTTTCTCAGCATATATTTTTACGTTATTAAAAGTTAAAATACTTTACGTTATTAAAAAATATATTAATTTTGATATTGCAAAATGTTAGTAGCTATGAACGGTCGTTAACGATGTGCACATTCATTAGAATCATATTAACTCATGTACAAGTGTGGGATAATAATAAAAAGATAGTAAAAGATGCTGATAGTTGAAGGAATTTCTAGCAATTCCTAATCCAATTAGGCAATCCTGGTCTGAATTCCAAGCCTAGGATCTAGGGTTCATGTAATTGAATATCATTGGGATCTCAGAATTACCTGGTGATTAGCAGCGGAAGATTGGCAGATAATCGAGATCTAGAGCGCCTCAAATGCTGCGCCTCTACTGGTATCCACACGCACACAAACTGAACAGGAGGGATGCTAGTGCCTATAGAGATCCAATCTCTTCAGAGGTTTCTACTCAAGTTCTGGTGGCTGTCTATTCGGTTAGAAATCAGTTTAGGTCGACCATATATCTTATATATGTCGACTTAAACCATAACGGAATTAACCAACGATTAAACCAAATTAATCTGATTAATCCGCGAGTTGCATCGATCGATGCACTATCTGCATCGATCGACACTGCCCCAGAATATTGATATCGAATGCATATCAAATATGCATTCACCAGATCATTACATTAATGATCAACCTCATCTTTAACGTCCAGTTTGCTTAGGTGTGTGACCCTGTAGGATCATATAACACTAGCAATGAGTTCTAAACTCATTGATCATAAGTGGCTTCTAGCAAAGCATTATGACTACCTAGTGTCATATGATTGTCTCATCTCGACAATACGACTTTCACTTGGAGTAAGTACAATAGATTTCAGGACATTCCCAACAATAGTTATCGCCAGTCGCTGAAGTTATGTTTTACAATTTCACAAAACGCAGTGATTCAATTGTCCAGAGCAGTCGTCGCACATATCTGGTCTCTTCCAGCCATCCACTAGTTATTTATGGTACCATACTTACATCTTCAGACCTTGTCGAGATCAAGAAGGCCTTCCTTTTCTAGGAAAAAAATCACATGATTTCTCCACCCAAACCCTCTTGTCATGCACGACAATCTTTGAAGGGATTTTGTGTGCAAATTCTCGGGTTAACACTATCCCTCTATTCTCAACTTCTGAGACATGGAATAGGAGTACAAGCTAGTATCCCATCTACATTCAACGGATTTCTTAATCATTGCTTCTCCTACATCACACTGACCATTATATATGAATTCAGACATACATTTGAGTAGAAGTCAAGAGGGTTTATTTTGTTCTAAGCAAGTATGGAAAAACTCATCTGCTGATCGGTGGCGGTGCCAGGAAATATAATTGTAGAAGAAATCAACGCTTTTGTAGAAAGCAGGGTTTTTGCTAACTCACTCAGTGCATGGCAGGTTGATGTTGCCCTTACAAAACCTATGAAATCGTTGTGGAAGAGGGGAATATATATAATAAGCAAGAGGTCATCTGGAAAATCAAAAGTGGCCATGTTTTGAAATTTAAGCTGAGTGAATGAGGATCAAACTATCTCGTTAAAAATATATAGGAGTAATTAGGTTATCAAAGCGTCACAAAGAGAAGACGCAACAGTTATGCGATCAGGTTAACGAAGCGTCACAAATCGCAGACGCAACAACTACTGATTTGCAATTGTTGATATGAACGTCCGTCTAAGATAAATGAACGTTCACATATAAAATATGACCTTTTGGAAGCCCAAATCAGAACTATTTGAATTTGAAAAGTGCAAGTATGATTTCGTGAGTCGTGGGTCTATAGAACTTAAAGTGCATAAATAAAGAAATAATCAAAACTTCATACGAAAGTCATATACCTAATTTTAAATTAGCGTAAAAAATATAGTAATAAATTAGTTCTCAAGGTAGACATTAGGGATTAGCCATTTTAACAACTTGGTTGAACATATCAAAAGCATATTTGGCGCAAATTATAGGAATCTTGTCACTGTTGATTGACTGCAGCTTTTCCATGGTGCAGTTGCTGCTGAGCATCTCAAGATATTTGATGATAATAGGCCCATTGTTACCTCCAAATCGGTCTTGCGACACGTAAGCATGTACCATGTGCTTCCAAGGTTTAATGGTTTGGAGATTGTTTCCCCCCGCCTTATATTGTTGACTAGGTAGGGTAGCATCGTCAAGATTGGGGCCATCATCTCGGCAACCTTGTATTTGTCACTGTCACCAAGCATGGTATCCAATAAATGGACCGTTCTAGATGCTATGTGGATAACCATACCTACCCCCTGTCGTCAACCCACCGCATCGGCATGTACATGGTATTGGCATCTTTGGTCAAACGGAGCTTGGGCAAACCATTGCACTGACGACCCGATACATATTAAACCAAGAGAGGATCCTACTTGAATAATTTCCCATCGTCACCTATTCCAAAATTAAAGTACCCCATTTGGAAGTACTCGAACCTTCTGAGCAACGTATCAGGAAAAAAATAATTCGCCATGCTTATTTTGTTTCTAAAGTATGCCTCTTCTCTACCACAATGCAAAACTCACTTCGTAATCAAGTATTAACTCCCACTGAACAACGCAATATGCAAAACTTGTCCCGTCTTTAGGGTGATTTGCCTAGAAACAAATAATGGTTCTTTTGTGCATCATAGAAAAAAGAGTTACGCCATTAAGTAAGTAAATAAAAGGGGTTTTAATAACTTACTCTCTAGATACCAACTTCTCGGCAGCCTTAATAGCAAGCTGTGATTCATCGTACGTTAGATTATCAAGAGGGTGTATCGTCCGTGAACCTAACCTCTTCGGGGCAAACATATTGAGGAAAGGAGAGTCGTAATCCGGGTTCCGAATCTTGACTCTGTCTCCTCTCAGAAGGTATGCTCCGGAACGTTTCGTGACTAAGAAAATCACACCGCAGGGGAGTAGAAAGTTCTTCATCATCGGGTACTTCGATTACGGGTACTACATTCAGAGGTACCACATTAATGGGTACGATAATAGCAGGTTCTACATTCTGGACCGACGAATGATAAGAGGGGTCTTCCTCTGCTGCACAAACCTCAGGAACTTTTGCTTTATCTGCCGTACTCTTTCCTTCTTTGCACTGTCCTACTGCACTACTGGCCTCCTCTAGTGGCTCCTGAAAAGTCGTACCAGCTGGTTCATGCAATATGAAAGTACATATTCAGATCACTTTATGTTAACATATATCATTTATCATTCACACACTTGATTTATTCACATACTGTTTCCTCCATGGGGACCTTTACGTTTCCTCGTCGATGGTTGTGTCCACCGAATCCTGCACTTTGCAGCAGGTGCTTCCTGCAAAACGATGTTCATCTACAGATACGTGTACGGTCGCAAATATCATTTCGTGCCACGAACATAATTTATGCCCATACTGTTTCCTCCAAGGGCTCCTTTACGGTTTTCCCGTCGATGGTTGTGTCCAATGGCTTCTGTACAGTCGCACCAACTGGTTTCTGCAATAGGAGTGTTCTTTTTCAGATAAGTATACGTTCACATGAATCATTTATTGTTCAAACACATGATTTAATCCCAAATCGTTTCCTCTATGGGGTCCTTTACGGTTTCCCTGTCGATGGCTGTCTCCACCGGATCCTGCACAGTTGATCCATGTGCTTCCTGCAAAACGAAAGTTCATTTTCAGATATGTGTACTTTCACATATATCATTTATTGTTCACACACATAATTTATGCCCATACCGTTTCCTCCATGGTGTCCTTTTCGATCTCCCCACCGATATTTGTGTCCACCGGATCCTGCACGGTTTTATCGGGTGCTTAATGCAAAAAAATTGTTCGTCTACATATCAATGTAAACTCACAAATATAATTTATCGTTCACACACATAATTTAAGCCAATATTGTTTCCTCCAAGGGGCCTCTACAATCATATCGTCATTCATTTGTAATGGTTCAGAACTGCTCTTCGACCCATCATCCATGGTAGAGGCATCTTCGTCAAGAACCGTTGTAGCTCCTGGTTCCTGTCGAGTGAATGTTCATATATTGATCAATGTAAGTTCACAAAAAAAACATGATCATTCACAAACTTAAATTAGTCCATACTGTCTCCAACCCATTAACGTCAGGAGTTTTATCTCCCAAGGATTGCTCATCACCCGCCCAAGGGTCAAATTCGACTTCCTTCTCCACTGGATCCTGCACAGTTGAATCAACTACTTCCTGCAAAAAAATCTTCATCTTCAGACGTTCACAGATATCACAAGCTTAACTATTGGTCTGTTTTTAAGAAAATCAGACGGAAAATATATCTTCTCGAGTGGCTCCTTAGAAACCTTCTTCTTCTTCGTAGGTCTTCCAGACTTGGGCTTCTTTCGATTTTCGGCTTGTTTCGCAGTCTTACCTCTTCCAACCCTCTCCACACTTCCGGTAGGTATTTCAGGATTCAGTTCAACATCTTCAGCTGAAGGAAGGTTATCTTACGGCTCATTTCCTATATCTGGATTGGGCACCGCGACTCCTATAAGAATTATCCATTGCAAATTTACACATGTATAAACAACAAATAAACGTTCATATACGGAAAAGGTGATTAATAAAACATTTTGATATTGAATACATACCTTATCCGACACATCTTCATCTGCAGGGAGCTCTACTAGAGACTCAGAAAAAGATACATACTCTTGAGGAAGCTTTTTCTTCTTCCTAAGAGGTCTTGCCTTACACTTCTTCAGCTTACGGGCCCGCCTTTGAAGGCTTAACATTCATCCCACCTTTACCCACACTATCCACATTTTCAGCACGTGTTTTGGGACTTGGATCGACAAAATCATCCGACGTAACCTCTCTAGCTAAGTTAGATGGCGTCTCCTATAAGAATTAGACGTCGAAACTTAAAATAAGAAATAAATACAAATGGATAATCATAAACTGGTTACGGGTTCACAAAACATTTACCTACTGCTTCTTCTCCTTATGCGGCTTACTGGTACATCCTCGAGACTTTGTTACTCTCGAGGACCGCCTCATAGGGACAGCCGGGATTCCGCTGCCACTACCTCTTTTCGAAGGCTTCATAATTGGACTCTCGGCCACACTAGCCTCCTCTGTTTCAAACCGAACCTGTTGTCCCTTCTTTTTTCCCACTTCAAACAAGGATACCCAAGCCAGTGTCTGGAATGACGTCCTCTCTATTATCCCTCTCCTCCTCCTTTTCCACCATAACTAAGTTGTGCTTTTTCAAAAGCGTCTCAAAGGTATCCTTTACAATTGCCTCCGTCTGGGAACGCCACTCTTCTGCCCACATAGATTGGCTCTTTGTAAAAGCCTCTGCCACGGCTTCATCAATCACCGCCTCCCGCTCCTTCAACGACCCTTCATCCCTTCTAGAGGAGTTCCTCTTGGCAGCAGGACCTGCGTCACCATCGACATCAGAGCCCCTACCTCTCTTCTTTACCTTTCCCTTGGGTTCACTCTTCTTACATTTGTTCTCCTCTTTGTTCTTAACATATACTTACATCTCCTCTGGTGTCAGCACCCTAAGACACAATTTGTCTCCTCCGGGCTAAGACATACGACTGAGTTGTAGGGACGCATTCCCTCTGTAAGAATCGCCTCCAAATAAGCTATGCTCTCATCCACCTCCTCATCATCATCACTCTATTCCCACATTTTAGAATCCATTTCTTCATCATAAACATGAAGAATTGAATCAACAGTAAGCTGCAACAAGTAGTATAATATTGTCAATTAACATCGTCTATGACACTGAAACTACAATTACGCGTTGCTATATAACTTGATTATGTATATACGTTCACATATATATATTTAAGGGTCTTATATACGTTCATATCCAAATATCAAAATGTGTATACGTGCACACATAAAACTACAATAGATTTAAAGGATCATGTATCTTCTTATACGCTTACCCACTGAACTTCTTTATGTTTACAAATTCATATCTATAAATTTTACTTTCATTCATACCACGGGAAGACCTCAACATTCATGAGATATTTGTAGTCGATAGTATTGTTTTATACATACCACTGCAGGAACGAGGAGTGAAGTATAGCTCAGCAGATGCACTTGGGAGCTTCGGTTGTAGCTCATGGATTGTTTCAAGGCAAGAGCTGAATTGCTATCGGAAATCCTCGCATGCTTATCGAAGGATTTTTCAGCATATCCTTCATTCCCTTCTTTTTTACAATATCCGTGAAGTTTAGCATTGTTAGCTCAAACAACTTCCGGCCCATGGATATGCTAAAAACTTGTCCACATCTATGACAAGTTCAACATATTTTTGTGGGAAACTTACTCCACGGAAACCGTGCCATTAGCAAGTATGAAAAGAGCTAGCTGAAACCTTGTCTCTTCGTCCATATCTTCCTTCGATTTCAGAAGGATGTTGAGCTGATCAATATTTCCGTCTTTTCCCGTCCCAATCAATGTGTCCTAATGAGTTTGAGCAACTGTTTCAAGGCAGAAAAACATTTTATTAAATGATCTTTCAACAGTTAGACACAAATTATATATCCAAATAATGAAATAACAAACAAATGTTTTAAATTCACTATATACTAAAGAATGTTGGTCTCACAGACGTGGCGGTATATCACCAGACTGTTCCCATCAAGGTTCACGGCCTCACCTCGTATTTATCTACTACGGTTTTTGCTGCTTTCGTTCTCATACGGGTCACATTTCAATCCAGTTACTAAGCCAATCTCCCTTAAAGAGAGCTTGATCATCTTAGGGCCAAAGACAAACAAGGCTTCATGACGTCTCTTACACTGCAGTTGACGTATAAGAAATCCATGTACGAGTTTCCCCGAGAATGCCAACCGCCTCAGAGGTATATTGAATAACTTGCCGAAATGCGACTCCATTATTCTCTCCATCTCTAACTTGTGATCTTTCAATCCAGAGGTAATTCTGCTAAATAATCTGTTTTCGAGTACGAATGGAGTTTCCTCTCTGTTGGATAGTGATTCCGAATGAACCACCTCTTCGGTAACCGAGGGTCGCACACATCGTCATCGTTCTCGAACGGTGGGAAGCAGTCTTTATCAAGGTCACCTGTGTATGAGGAGCATCGAATACAAGTCATTAATTGTAAAATGAACGTCCATACAGTACTAGAACGTTCATATGCCGACTTAAAATTTGATTCGACAAAAATAATTTCTTTTAAAGAACAAACAACAAAGCGGGAATCATAAAATGAACTAAAAAACTAACATCGCACATTGTAAGCTTATAAAACAGTTGCCTATCAATTGGAAATCAAAAAACATATTACTTACTTTAAATTCCTCCAATCGAAAACCTAACCGAAAACCCAATCAGAAAATATCGAAACAGAAACGAAATATTTTGTTCATTTACATGCACCCAAAATCGTTTAAAAACAATCAATTTCTGACCTCAATTTGGCTTTCCTGGGAACGGGCAACCCCTATAACTTACACATTTAATTTGGAAACAAAAATGAATCACAATTTCAGACTTTCTTACCTAAATCGGCGACGGCGTCGACGTTGGTTCTCCAACTCGATATTGATTCTCAGATACAGTGCATAGCTTCCGTTCGATGATGATTTCTGATGAATTACATTCAACAATATTGTTTCTCTCCCACGAAGATGACAGAGTTAAAATCGTTTGGTTTTCCAATCAGATTTAAAATTTTTACAGTTAAGTTTAATTTTGGGTTAAACCAAATGTGAAAGGAAAACTGCCTACCCTGGGCCACGCGCAACTCAATTTTTTTTAATTATTAAATGGACCGTTACTATTTACAAACACACACATGAGAGTGGACGACATGGCTTCATAAGGGCATAAGAAACATTAGCACGATGGAAGGGTTATTTCATTCATAGCACTACCGAAAAGTATCACCAGTCTAAATAAGAAATCAACAAGTGTCATATAGTCATATTGCATTATTTTGAGTTTAATGAAAACCTAATTAAGTTAGTGTTTATTGTGTTGGCACCTTGAGGATATATATTTAACTAATCAACAAAATTTGTGCATTGTATTACACTAGTTTTCTTGCTCGTGCGTTGCATGAGCTAATGTTAATAAATTTGACATCGACTATTACTTGATAATGAAATACATATTTGAGTTGGTTTAGATAGACGGTGGAACAATATCATTACTATTTTTAGTTAATGTTTTTTTGGTTTAAATACACAATTTCTGAGGAGTCTCCTTTTATTTAGATCCGTTTTAGAGAGACATACGGACCTACATACTCGAACCTCCTAATCATCCAATAGTTAATTAGAATTGAGTTTGTCGTGGTTCCATTTCTTCAACTAAACGTTGATATCAGTAGTTTAGATAGTCAATGCCATAGCAGAACATCTTTAATTTTTTTAAAGTTAACATATATTAACATTACATTTTTATATAAATGTATTAAGTTACATTTTTATATAAAAGTATATTAACACATTACCTTCTCTCAGTCTACATTTATACTCAAAACTACAACTAACTGTGAATATATAAAATAAGCTAAACTAACACTAAAAATAAAAATAATAATTCATTAGGTAAAGAAACATCATCATGTTGAATGGTCAAAGACATCTATTTACTATGATTAGTTTTGATAAATAAAGAATATTGGATTCAAAAATATTTTTGTGGTAAAACTAACAATGTTAGTGATGTAGTCTAACTACGACTCACCAAGTCACCGGTTTCAAAAGAACAAAAATAGTAATCATAAATAATCAAGTCATTGTAAACAACTCCACAAATATTTTATAATATCCAAAAATTTCTATCGAACATCTTTATGCAGCTTTTATCGACAATTTTTATTCAGCTTCATTGTCATTATCTGATAATACTTTTATAAAACAATGTAATGAAAGCCCTCTCATCTTCTCATTCTTTCCTGATCTCTACGGAGTCATCTCGGATACCATCTCTTATCTCCAATGTTTTGCTTTTGTCGTATTTTGTTTCATTCCAAGATCGCTCAGTTTTGATGCTGATTAAGTAGCTAAGCATGCCTTAAGTCTGTTTATGGCCCAAGAAATCAAAGTTTAATCTAATTAAGTATGGTCTTACAAAAAAATATTCTACATTCTATGTGTGTTGGTGAAGCTTGAATATGTATATTTTGTATGGTCAAAATATTTTTAGGTAATTTATATTTAATAAAACAATGTTATCAATAAGGTCATTGATGAGATCTTCAACAAAATTTCCTATGTAATAATATGTCGTAATCTGATGATCTAATATGATGATCTCGTTTCTCTCGTATATTGTTGTTGTATTAGAGGAATTGACTTGCGAAAATACCTTGTTCTGACTATGTTACACCATCTAATTACACCAAAACTTAATTGATTCAAGTAAACCATAATGACAAAGCTGTTGGGAATGTCCTGAAATCTATTGTACTTACTCTGAGTAAGAGTTGTATTGTCGAGATGAGACAGTCATATAATACTAGGCAATCATAATGCTTTGCTAGAAGCCACTTATGATCAATGAGTTTAGAACCCATTGCTAGTGTTATATGATCCTACAGGGTCACACACCTAAGCAAACTGAACAATAGAATGTGAGGTTGATCATTAATGTAATGATCTGATAAATGCATATTTGATATGCATTCAATATCGAGTTTCTGAGGCAGTGTCGATCGACACAGTATGTGCATCGATCGACACAGATCGCGAATGGCCAGATTAACTTCGGTTTAATCATTGGTTATTCAGGTCGTGGTATAAGTCAACATATATAAGATATATGGTCGACTTTTACACATAATCGAACCTAATTCACAGCCACCAAAAGAAACTAGAATCCTCTCAAGAGATCTGATCTCTATAGGCACTAGCATCCCTGCTGTTCGGTTCGTGTGCGTGTGGATACCAGTAGAGGCGCAGCAATTGAGGCGCTAAGAATCTCGAGTACTTGCAAAACCCTTCCGCTGCTAATCACCAGGTAACTTCGAGATCTGTAGATTCAAATTACATGAACCCTAGATCCTAGGCTTCGAAATTCAGACTAGGGTTGCTAATCTGATTAGAACTGCTAGAAATTCCTACAGTGGTATCAGAGCCTTAGGGTTCTTTTGAATCAGTAGCATGTTGATTAGATTAGTTGAATCTAGATCACTGTATAGTTGATACAAGCATGCTAAAATTCGTTTTGAACATGATAATCTAGTTTAGGTTATTTGCCGAAAAACGATTAGGGTTTATCGCCGTGTGTCGATCGATGCCAATCCGGTGTCGATCGACACATAAGGATAACCCGAACAAAACTTGGGTTTAACCTAACTGTGACGATCGACCCAAGAGTTGTGTCGGTCGACACAGACCTTTTCGGTCAGGTTGATCGGTTCAATTAGATTGGACCGGTTAGCTAAATTGGTTAAACCGCTGAATCGATTTATTGTGATTGAGTTGATAAGGTTAGCATCGACCGACACTAATGTAGTGTCGATCGACGCAGACCGGTTATCATAAAACCGGATCAATTGGATTGATTGGCTATCACAAATTGGTTTTGGTTAATCTGTATCAATCGACATTAAAGTAGTGTCGGTCGACACAAGATCCGCTGATTTAGGTTATTGAACCTAAAATCACAGGACCAAACCAGGATAAATCAATTTTAATTAGAAGAATTAAAATATAATAAAACTGAACGTTTTAAAGGTTCCGTTCCTCAACCAAATATCAAGTAATACTTGATGTCTTCCCAATCTTGTCAACTGTCAAGACTTGTTTCATTGTGCGATAGACTTGCAGTGCAAGATGTCCACAATTACATAAGTAAGACAGGAAGTAATCGTGATTGATGGACTTGCAGTGCAAGACATCAACAATTACATGACTCAAAAGATTGGTTTACTTGAATGGGCCATCAAAATCGTTTTGGGCCCATAGACATCAGGTGGATTGGACATGAGATGTCGATCCACAACCATGCGTTATATTGGATACAACTAGCAAAGTCATTGCTTACCTAGATAGCTAAAATTTGGGTGATAGCCAGTGGCTCACTCAAGTTTAGTGAAGTATGGGTCTTGGATCATTATATTCATTTGAGGAAACATTGTTTGAATATAATGCGAGTTTTCTTAATAGTTAAGATTTCTCATTTCTTGAACATCATAACTAAACCCTTTTTCCTTTCTTTGATCTCAGCTATGACTAACACTCATCACAACACTTTCTCCCTTCGATCTGTCCTTGAGAAGGATAAGTTAAATGGATCGAATTTTCTCGAATGGTATCAGAACTTGAGAATTATTCTCAAGCAGGAGAAGAGGGACTATGTCCTGGAAAATGTTCTCCCTGAAAAACCGAGAGCCAATGCTCCACATGCGGAAAGGAGTGCTTGGGATAAGCATTCTAATGATGTGGTCGATTTGACTTGTCTCATGTTGGCTACCATGAACTCGGACTTGCAGAAGCAATACGAGAACGTGGAGTCACCCATGGAGATGATCACTAGCCTGAAAAGTATGTTTCAGGAGCAGGCACGAACTGAGAGGTACCAGACGGTTAAGTCTCTCATTGAGTGAAAGCTACCAAAGGACGGTCCAGTGAGTCCTCATGTCATAAAGATAATGGGTTATATTGATAACCTGGGGAAGCTGGATTGTCCCATTAGCCAAGAGTTGGCTACTGACATCATTTTGGAGTCACTGCCGTCAAGCTATGATCAGTTTGTTATGAACTATAACATGAACAACTTGACAAAGACGTTGACTGAACTGCATGGCATGCTCAAGACAGCTGAGCCAAATATCAAGAAGGGCACTCCAAACGTACTTATGGTACAAGGAGGCAAGAAGTTTAAGAAAATTGGCAAGGGTAAGGGAAAGGGCAAGGCTGTCCAGGTTGAGAACCAGGACAAGCCTGCGCCAGCCGCCAAACCCAAGCCCGGCCCATCTGAAACTGATAAGTGCCATTACTGTAATGAGCTTGGGCATTGGAAGAGAAATTGCAACAAATTCCTGGAAGAGAAGAAGAAGAAGAAGAATAAGACTTTCGAGACTTCGTCTTCAGGTATTTATGTTATAGAAGTAAATGTTACTACTTCAGGTTCTACTTCTTGGGTATTGGATACCGGTTGTGGTGCTCATATTTGTACAAATATGCAGGGGCTAAGCAACAGTAGGACGTTGGAGAAAGGACAAGTGGACCTGCGCGTGGGGAATGGAGCAAGAGTTGCTGCATTAGCCGTAGGAACATTTAATTTGTCTTTACCTTCTGGTTTGGTTTTAGAACTTAATAATTGCTACTATGTACCTGTTATTAGCAGAAATATTATTTCTATTCATGTTTTGGATATAGAAGGATATCAGTTTTCAATTAAGAATAAATGTTGTTCTTTTGATTACAATGATATACTTTATGGTAGCAGCCCATCAGAGAATGGGCTTTATGTTCTAAACCAAAGCACACCAATCTATAACATTAACACCAAGAGATTCAAGTCAAATGACACGAATCAAACCTTTCTATGGCATTGTCGTTTGGGCCATATAAATGAGAAACGGATTCAGAAGCTCCATAGTGATGGACTTCTGGGCTCATTTGATTATGAATCATGTGAGAAATGCGAATCTTGTTTACTGGGCAAAATGACTAAGGCCCCTTTCAACAAACAAAATGAAAGGGCCAGTGACCTATTGGTCCTTATACATACCGATGTGTGTGGCCCAATGAGCACAAGTGCCAGAGGAAATTTTTGATACTTCATCACCTTTACTGATGATTTCAGCAGGTATGGCTATGTCTATTTGATGAGACATAAGTCGGAATTGTTTGAAAGGTTCAAAGAATTCCAAAATGAAGTACATAATCAACTTGGCAAAAGTATTAAAGCTCTTCGATCAGATCGTGGAGGAGAATACTCAAGCCAAGAATTCAGTGATCATCTAAGAGATTGTGGAATTGTTTCACAACTCACTCCTCCTGGAACACCTCAATGGAATGGAGTGTCCGAGAGGAGGAATCGGACTTTATTAGATATGGTTCGATCAATGATGAGTCACTCTTCTCTTCCATTATCCTTTTAAGGATACGCTCTAGAAACGTCTGCGTTTACACTTAATAGGGTTCCGTCAAAATCAATTGCAAAGACACCACATGAGATGTGGACTGGAAATGTTCCGAGTCTGTCTTTCCTGAAGATTTGGGGTTGTGAAGCTTATGTTAAGCGGTTAATTACAGATAAGCTTGAACCCAAATCAGATAAATGCTACTTCGTTGGTTATCCTAAGGAAACCAAGGCTTACTACTTTTACAACCAGTCCGAGAACAAAGTGTTTGTTGCTCGGAACTGCGTTTTTCTTGAGAGAGAGTTTCTTTCCAAGAGAAACAGTGGGAGTAAAGTACAACTTGAAGAAGTTCGAGAACCACAGGAAACCGCTCAGCCAGTTGAGGAGGAGCAACAGTTGGATCTACAAAGAGTTGTAGAACCCACGCCTGTAGAGCCTGAAATTCGCAGATCCGAAAGGATCCGTCACGAGCCTGAGAGATATGGATTTCTCGTAACCAATTGTCATGACTTGTTGATCATTGACAGTGACGAGCCCGCGAATTTTGAAGAAGCAATGATGTGCCCTGACTCCGAAAAGTGGTTGAAAGCCGCTGAATCCGAAATGGGATCCATGTCACAGAACAAAGTATGGACTTTGGTCGATTTACCCAATGCTGCAAAAGCCATTGAGTGTAAATGGATTTTCAAGAAGAAAATTGATGTGGATGGAAATATTCAGATATATAAAGCAAGGTTTGTGGCAAAATGTTTCAAACAAATTCATGGTATTGACTATGATGAAACCTATTCCCCTGTCGCTATGCTTAAGTCCATTCGGATTCTCCTAGCAACAGCCGCTCATTATGATTATGAGATCTGGCAGATGGATGTGAAAACAGCTTTCCTTAATGGAATTCTGGAAGAGGATGTGTACATGACACAGCCTGAAGGTTTTATTGATCCTAATGCTGCTAGGAAGGTAGGCAAGCTTCATCGATCCATTTATGGGTTGAAGCAAGCATCACGGAGTTGGAATCTTCGTTTTGATGAAGCAATGGCTCGGAAGTTGTTTTTCAATGAAAGACATGGGAGAAGCCGCGTACATTCTTGGAATAAGAATCTATAGAGATAGATTGAACAAGTTAATTGGATTGTGTCAAGATACTTATATCGATAAGGTCTTACACGGATTCAGTATGCATGATTCCAAGAAGGGCTTCATACCAATGTCTTATGGCATAGGTCTCAGCAAGAAGCAGTGTCTGCGACACCTGCTGAGCGAGAACGCATGGGTCGGATCCCTTATGCTTCGGCTTTGGGATCCATCATGTATGTCATGCTCTGTACTCGTCCAGATGTTGCTTGTGCTTTAAGCATGACGAGTAGATACCAATCTGACCCAGGTGAATGTCACTGGACAGCTGTCAAGAACATTCTGAAGTATTTGAGAAATACTAAGGATAAATTCTTGGTGTACGGAGGAAGTGATGAGCTGGTAGTAAGTGGTTACACAGACGCTAGTTTTCACACGGACAAAGACGATTTTCGATCACAATCTGGTTACGTCTTTTGTCTGAACGGCGGTGCAGTTAGTTGGAAGAGTTCCAAGCAAGACACTGTAGCAGATTCCACAACTGAAGCTGAGTACCTCGCTGCTTCTGAAGCGGCAAAGGAGGCTGTTTGGATCAGGAAGTTCATCACCGAACTTGGTGTGGTTCCTAGTATTTCTGAGCCAGTGGCTTTGTATTCTGACAACAATGGAGCCATTGCGCAAGCAAAGGAACCTAGATCACACCAGAAGTACAAACACATAGAGAGGAGATATCACCTTATCTGTGATATCGTTAACAGAGGAGATGTGAAGATCAGCAGAGTCCCGACGGATGACAATGTTGCTGATCCTCTGACCAAGCCTCAAGGCCTAAGCATGAGAGTCATACTGCAGCTATAGGCATTAGATTTCTTAAGATATGATCTTAATTTCAGTGGGAGTTGTATTTGTTTTTTAGTTATGACATGATGTTCGTAAAACATAATTTGGTTATGTTATGAAATTGTTTCAGTATTATTTAATTGTGTTATTAAATAAGTGTTCCAAAGTAATTTATGACATTTTATAGGTCATCAAGTATGTGACTTGATCATGAAACCCTATAAGTTATAAATGACATAAATTATAAAGGTCCCTGGTCAAGGTTGTTAAAGTGGGACATTAACAACCACGTGAGACTAGTATGTGAGGTGACTGATGACTAAGTTTCATGGAGTCATTAATAAGAGTATTAAAGTCAATCACATAGATATGTGTTGAAGAACACAGGATCGGACTTGACCCATTGATGAGAACCCTACAAGATGGTTATATGAGTGTCATAAGAGTTTCTCATTACGACTATAGAGTATAGTCCTTAGACCTGAGTTCATCATGATTTCTTACATATGAATTGGTCCGTCTTGACTTTGTCAAACGTCAGCCGTAACTGGTGACTATAAAGACACTGATTGGGCGTATCATGAAATATGAAAGGGACATGGATGAAACAAGAAGGGATTTGTACCTCCTATATAACAGGAGATAAATATCTCAGGGCCTATCGAAGATTTGATACTGGAAATACGTGGCCACGCTCAAACGAGGTGAATGTCAGTCGTTTGTCTCATCAGTATGAATCGGAATTCGATAAACATGATCTAGCTTAATAAGGATGACACAGTTCTTGCCTTATGCCAGATCGAGATATAGATACAACGGGATTATGGGAATAGATGATTCCAGTACAAGTGGGAGATTGTTGGGAATGTCCTGAAATCTATTGTACTTACTCTGAGTAAGAGTTGTATTGTCGAGATGAGACAGTCAGATAATACTAGGCAATCATAATGCTTTGCTAGAAGCCACTTATGATCAATGAGTTTAGAACCCATTGCTAGTGTTATATGATCCTACAGGGTCACACACCTAAGCAAACTAAACAATAGAATGTGAGGTTGATCATTAATGTAATGATCTGATAAATGCATATTTGATATGCATTCAATATCGAGTTTCTGAGGCAGTGTCGATCGACACGGTATGTGCATCGATCGACACAGATCGCGAATGGACAGATTAACTTCGGTTTAATCATTGGTTATTCGGGTCGTGGTATAAGTCAACATATATAAGATATATGGTCGACTTTTACACATAATCGAACCTAATTCACAGCCACCAAAAGAAACTAGAAACCTCTCAAGAGATCTGATCTCTATAGGCACTAGCATCCCTGCTGTTCGGTTCGTGTGCGTGTGCATACCAGTAGAGGCGCAGCAATTGAGGCGCTAAGAATCTCGAGTACTTGCAAAACCCTTCCGCTGCTAATCACCAGGTAACTTCGAGATCTGTAGATTCAATTTACATGAACCCTAGATCCTAGGCTTCGGAATTCAGACTAGGGTTGCTAATCTGATTAGAACTGCTAGAAATTCCTAAAAAAGCAACCCCAATAAAAAATCTACAATCAACAAAAAGTTACTATGTTTGTGGATCTCCCGTTAAGAAACTTGACGGTTGCTAAAACACCATACCTTGTAACAAAAAACTATAAAATAACCTGATGATACCATTTGCGGATCAATAGGACTATCTTCCACGTTCAAAATTTGCGGATCAATAGGACTATATTCCAAGGACCCAAAGTTTAATCTAATTAAATAAAGTTTATGACAAAAAAAACATTCTTCTACATTCTATGTGTGTTTGGTGAAGCTTGAATATGTGTACTTTGTCTGATCGATATATTTTTTAGGTAATCTATATTTTATGAAACAATTTTATCAATAAGTCCATTGATGAGATCTTCAACAAAATTTTCTTCGTTAATTAATATGTTGTAATCTGATGATATAATATGATGATCTCATTTTTCTCATATGTTTTTTTGTATTGTGGAATTGACTTGCATCCATCGATTTTGTTATGACTATCTTACACCATCTTGCACCAAAATTTAACTAATTAAAGAATCTACAATCAACAAAAATTTACTTTGTTTGTGGATACCCGATTAAGAAACTTGACAATTGCTAAAACACCATACCTTCTGACTAAAAACCTATAAACAACCTGATGATATCATTTGCGGATCAATAAGACTAGCATCCACATTCAAATTTTAAATACTAACTTTCATTAAGTTAAAAAAATAATATGCACAAAACAGTATATATTGAAAAAAAGATAAATGTGAAAAAAAAATCTGACTTCTGGTAGAAATATCTTAACAAATCAATAATTCGATCTCCTAGATATGGTGTTGGCTCTTCAAACGAATATCTCTGCTTCTGAACTTATCGGTGGTCCAGCCTTATGTCGGATGTAGAATTCCAAATGAACTTGATCTACAAATGTGTTGATCGTAGCATGGAACACATCATATTCCATATCGGTTATCGTACAAACCACATCGAATAAGATCTTAGTTCGGTCCCGATGCATGCATCGTAATTTCATCAATTTATTTTAAATAACATTGAATATTTTTACTTAGTTCAAGAAATAATACAATAATATGTTATATAGTTTATGGATGAAATTACATTTAAAAATGTGGTCTCTAAAAACAATGGGGTCTCTAAAAATAAATTGATAAAGTAAATTAAAAATCACATATAACAGGTTTTACGAGGTTTTGCTCTAATACGAAAATGGTTTTTACTCTAAAAATCCAAACTATGAGACCTAGCTGCATTTGTGACAAAAATTTGAATCGATAACGCAGAAAATATCGTATTATTTACTTTGAATTTGGTGATAGATTCGAAGACAACACACCGTATCCAAATGAATGATTTTCTATGGAACTGATAACCAGTTTAACAATGATTTTTCAGAATGTTGTCTTGGTTCAGTGACGAAAAAACAAAGGGGGATAAAATCAAAATCAAGAACATAATTGGAGATGATATCGTCGACCTTTAGAATCGTCTTAACGACTTGAGTTGTTAGCAATATCTGCTGCTGCTTCCCAATCAATGTTTCAAACACATTTTTCTCCCTCATATCGTTTGTTCCCACGACATTGCAATATATCCTATAGAATGGAATATTCTCATGTTCATCATAATACACCCACTAATTCTAAGTTTGGTTCAGTCACCGAAGAAACAAATCAATGGAAAAATAGCTAACCAAGTCACTCACCTTAAGTTGCTTAGATTTTAACCACATAGAGTGTCTTAAGTTGCTGAGATTCTAACCAAATTCTCAAGTTTGGTCCTAAATTGATCCTTTCTCTCTAATAAACACAGGGCAACCTGTATTTGCTTCCACACGTTTCAACCAGTTCCCTCTAGGACCCAAAAGCCTTCCAACAAAATTGAACTAACATTTAAAAAGCAATAGACTTATCAATTGATGGAACATCATTACTTCTCAAGTGCTTTTTATTGTGAAAACCTAGTTTTTATTTGAGAGCATGATTCAATGATTTGAAAACTGAAAGAAAACAGCAAAAACCAAACCGAAAAGAGGAGCCATTAATTAAAAACTTGGACATATTGAATTTAATACAAGTTGAAATTCAATAACGAATTCAAGGATAAATTCTGGGAGAATCGTAGGAAATATAGAAATAAAACCTATACGGCAAGTAATTCGTCGTCTTTATCCCCAAATCTATATACATTTTGTAAACTTTATCCTGCAATCACGAGATAGAGCAATGAATATCTAATATGAAACAATGGTGTTTTTCGTGCAAAATAAGAAACAATCATTGAGCAAGAGACTAAGAAAGAACTCGAGAAGGAGTTTTCAGTATGAACGAAAATTGATCAGAGATGCAGTTTGCCCAGAAAAAAAAACAAAGAAAATGAAATAGAACAAATAATGTAAGTTGAGAGGAGGCTTTGGTAAGCAGGCGAACTAACGGAGTTCAACACACAAACTTTACATAAAAATATCAATTAATTTCAGAACAATCGAGCGGAGGCGTGAATGAAATTAAAGAACTTGTGGATGTGATTATTGATTTTGACTAATGAAAAAATTCTGTAGTTTTTTTGTCGATTTCAGAGATGTGGAGAAAGAAGAGATCGTGGATAGTGGTGAAAGAGAAAAGGGATCGTCGGTTGTCCTTTTTTTTGGTCAACAGAAATATTTCATTACTTCAAGAGTTAAAAGATTACAACAGGTGAGATCTCATATTGCTTAAGAGCAGCCTTAGCTAGCTCATCCGCTTTCTTGTTCTCATCCCTCGGTACAAATAAGAATGTGCACCTAGAAAAGAGTTTTGACAAATTGATTATGTAGATGATGATTCCAAAGCAGTCCGGTAGAGGCTTTCTCCATTTGATTGCTTCAATTAGGTTCTTTGAGTCTGAGGCAAATCTGATCTTCTTGTAATTTCTTCTAATTGCATCTAGCATCGCCTCTTTAACATAAGCAGCTTTGGCCATGGTTGCAGTAGCTGTGAGCTCCCGGGCATCGCTCTGAGATCCTAATTCAGCTCCAGCTTTGTCTTCAAACCACCATCCTAGACCTGCTTTGAAGCTTCTTTCCTCCAATCCGCATATACTCTGCAACTTATCTCATCAGATTCCAACGATTGCAGTGGTTCGGGGTTGGGGTTTAAATTGGTAAGATCTTCTTTTATCTCCTGTGCATCGGCCCATTCCTTTGATGCGCATATTGCTGCTGTTAGTGTAGCCATAGCTTGCTTTCCTCTTTTCTCAAAAATTAGTTTGTTTCGTGCTACCCACAGTTCCCAGCATATCTATGGGAATAGGGAAATCTGAACTCCGCTCGGTGGAAGTTTAGTTGTTTTCTTTGCTCTCTTCAGAATTTCCTTAAATTATTCCTCCTCTGAGTTGGTCTGGATATGGTTTGATAGTGGCGCTAGCTTCCAGACTTCCTTCGCATACTCGCAGTCAAAGAGTACATGATTAGTTGTCTCAGGTTTATTGCATCTCTTGCAGTTACCTTCGGTTATGATTCTTCTCTTCATCAGGTTGATACCAGTAGCCAGAGCGTCCCTTGCTGATTTCCATAGAAATAGCTTTAGTTTTGGTGCTGTCTTAGTGTTCCAAATGTGTTCAACCCAGTTGAAACTCCCTAATTCTTTGACATTTGCGTTTTGTACTTCAAGTCCGGTGTGATAACCTGATCTTGTCGAGTAAACACCATCCTTAGTTCCCATCCATATTATTTCATCTTCTGCGTTTGTGGAGCTTGGTTCAATGCACATAATGTTCATCCACACATCCGGGAACAATCCTCTGACTTTGTCCTTATCCCATTTTAGTGCATTGTCCTCCATTAAGTTGGCAACAGTCCAACTCTCTGTGTTCTCCGTTGTCGGGCCCATTATAAGACTGCCTTCTTCTCCCATCAGCCATCTGTCTCTCCATAAACTCGTTGTTTTCCATAACCAATAGCTTTTCCCAATTTATTCAATAGCAGATTCCTTCCCACTAGAACACTTTTCCAGCCATGGGAGGCGTTTTCAGCAGCTTCGACTTCTAGCAAGCTCTGGTTCAAGCAGTATTTTCCTTGTAAGATTCTTGCTAGCAGGCTCGTTGGGTTCTTTATCATTCTCCAGAAAACCTTTGCTAAGAGTGCTTCATTGAAAGATTGAACTTCCCTGAATCCTAGCCCACCTTCCTTCTTTGATTTTGTAAAATCCGACCATGCTACCCAACTGGTTTTCCTTTTGTCTGCCTCTGCGTCCCACCAAAACCTTGTCAACGCAGACTGTATTCGATTGCATAAGTTAGCTGGTAGCTTAAAGCTAGTCATAGAGTATGAAGGAATAGCTTGGAGTACTGATTTTAGCATCACCATCTTCCCAGCTGTTGATAATCTAGCTGAGGACCAGCTAGCTGCCTTTAGTTTTATTCTGTCCACAATAGCCGCAAATAAGTCTCTCTTTTTTCGGCCAAAGAGCTCCGGCAGACCCAAGTATTTGCCTTTTCCTCCTTCTTTCTCAATTCCCAATTGTTCTTTCACTCTATCCTTTATAGCATCACTTGTCTTAGATGAGTAGCTGATAGAGGACTTTTCCTTGTTTATTTTCTGCCCAGAGACTTTCTCATATTCTTCCAAAATCTTCTTGAGTTCTAGGAAGCTTTTCTCTTCAGTCTTAAGGAAAAACATCGTATCATCAGCAAACAGTAGGTAGTTCAATCTCGGGCTCTTATTTGCCACTCTTATTCCACTCAATTTTCCTTCTCTTTCTGCTTTTTGGCACAAACCACTCAACACCTCACTACACATGATGAATAGGAAGGGGGAGAGGGGGGTCACCTTGACGGATTCCTCTACATGGAATGACTCTCCCAGCAGCTCCACCATTGATTAGGAAAGAGTAACTCACTGTAGAAACACACTGCATGATCCAGTTCACCATTTTGGGATGAAAATCCATCCTGACCAAGACTGATTCTATGAATCTCCATTCTAAGCGGTCATAGGCCTTGCTCATGTCCGTTTTAATGGCCATTGTGCATCTCTTTGTTGCCTTAGAGTTTTTCAAGTAGTGTAGCACTTCATGTGTTATAAGAACGTTGTCTGTTATGATCCGCTTTGGGACAAACGCAGTTTGGTTCTCCGAAATTATGGTCTCTAGGAGTGGTTGTATTCTTTTGTGATGATTTTTGAGTAGACCTTGTAGTAGACGTTACACATTGCAAGAGGGCGGTATTCCTTGATCGTCTTTGGGCTATGGACTTTTGGTATCAGCCTTATGTGTGTCTGATTTATTGCTTCAGGTAGGGATCCTTTCCTGAAGTAAGATTGTATCTCCTTTATCAAGTCCTCTTTTATGTGTTGCCAATTAGACCGAAAGAAGCATGCCGAGAATCCATCAGGTCTGGGGGCTTTGTCCTTGTGGATTGAAAATAAAGCACATCTTATTTCCTCTGGACTTGGAATTTTAACCAGCTTTTCATTCATTTCCTTTGAAATTACAGGTTTGATCGCTTTGTTGACAGTGGCTTCCGGGCTTGCATTTTCAGAGGAGAACATTTCCTCAAAGTAGTTACTAATCAGGCTTGTGATCTGGTCATCCTCATATACTGCATTGCCCTCATCATCCTCCAAAACAGATATTCTGTTACCAGCTCGCCTGTTTCTTGTTGTGGCGAAAAAGAAGCTCGTATTTCGGTCTCCCAGTGCCACCCAGTTTTGGCGGCTTCTCTGTCTCCAGTAGGCTTCCTCGGCTTGGTAAGCTTCCTTAAGTTTGTCAATTAGTTCTTTGGTCACATCTTCATCACGAGTTAGGTTTGACATAGCTGAATCAACCAATTCTTTCAGCTTGTCGATATTTTTCCTGCAGTTTTGGTGGTTTTTCCTGTTCCATTTCTCTATAGCCCTTCTGCATCTTTCTGTTCTTTCCGAGATCGAGCCACTGCCATTGCCTTTCCAAGCATTTCTGATTAATACAATCATCTCTTTGTTGTTGCGCAAATTTCTGTCATACCGGAATAGCCGCTTCTTTCTCTTCAGTCTTGGTGAGAAGTACGTCATCAAAGGTCTGTGATCTGAGCCGGAGAAGGCCAGGTAGTCACTTCTTGCATTAGGTAAATCATCAGACCAGGCGTTATTGGCCATACTCCTGTCTAATCTACAGTAAACCAGGTTGTCTCCTCTTTTTCCTATCCATGAGAATATATTGCCCGAGTGCTTAAGATCAAAGAGGTCGCATTCCGCCATGAAAGTTCTAAAGTCAGAGAAAGATGCTTCCGGTCTTGCTTTTCCCCCTTGTTTCTCATTCTCATTTAGTATTTCGTTGAAATCTCCTGCTAGAAACCATGCTACTTCTCTTGTGCTCTCTATCTCTTTTAACTTAGACCACACTGCTCTTCTCAACTCTTGTTCTGGTGCTCCATAAACAAAAGTAGCATAGAACCTGTCCCTTTTGAACTGTATCTGTGTATCGATGAAATTCCTATTCTTCTGCAGTATCTCAATCTTTACGTCTTGGATGCTAAGGCTAGTCCTCTATTAGCATTATCTTGGGGTGTTACACAACAAATATCTTCATATCCCAACTCCTCCAGTTTATCTTCCATGTAACTGTCCTGGTTTTTTGTTTCAGTCAAGAACAGAATGTTTGGGGAGAGTTTCCTTTTGATTTCTTTCAGCCTCTGGAACGTATATGTGCCCCTTTGTCCACAGACGTTCCAAGCTGCTACGGCTAAGGAACGGATTTTCCGTGTGCGTGAAAATCCCCTGAGCCTGATCCTGAAGCATTTCCATCCCTTCTTTGGACGTCTAGCCGGTTTTGAGTCATTGCATTTTGATTTTCGATTTCTTCATGATCTGGTTCAGGACTGTTTCTTATCACTAGGTTAGATCTCCTTTTGCTTCTTAGTGGTGTGAGTCTCTTCTTGGTGGCTCCATGGAAATTTTGCTTCTTCATGTTTAGGCTTTTTAGTTGGAGTGGGTTATAGGGAACTAGTTTCCGTTGAGTCAACCTAGTTCTGTCCCTTTGAGCTATGCTTCTGGTTGATTCACCTTCATCATTACTGGGTTACTCTGTTGTGGTGATAAATCCAGGTTAATCACAGGCTCTTCTTCATCCCTGAGTTGATAGGTTGGAGTCTCCACTCTTGCTTTAGCCTTTGCAGTTTCCACTATTGCCATTGTTGTATCTTTCATGAGGTCCCTTTCCTCTCCATACTGCACCCTTTGTATTCTAGCAGCTCTTTCCACGGGGTCTTTGCAGCTAATATATTTCAGCGTGACCTCATTCAGGTCTTCTATTACCTCTTCAAAGGAAGGTACATTTTTCTCCATTAGGTAGTCTGTGGTAGCTAGGTTTTTGGATAGTGTATTTAGCCTCTCTGTTATATTCGGAGGTGATGTTCCAGAAGTGTAAATCGGGGATCTCCCAAATTGGCCTTGGATTTTCAAGATGCTAGATTGTCTAGGAGTTTGGTCAATCCCTCTGTGTTGCGGCTCTTCAAGGGTTTCATCTCGTTCATAGGCTCTCCCAATGTGCTCAGAGGCGATATTTCTTTCAATGATGTTCCCCGTTGGTCTCCATGTTAGAGTCTTGCTTCGGTTTTCTTTTGGCCTAACTGGGTTTGCAGCTCTCTGCACTGGTATTTCCAATCCAGTGTTTCTTCTATCAGTTGTTCTGTCGCCAAAGCTTACTCCATAGCGGTCTCTTCTTTGTCGATAATCACCCTCATCTCTTCTTGTCGAGAGGACATCATGGTTTCTTGGATCTCTTCTTGGTGAGTGGTTCCTGTCACTGGAATTTCCAGCACCTCTTTGGTTGCTTGAAGCTTGATTGGTCATCACAAGGTTTGAGGGGCAGTTGTTTTCCTCATGGGTCAGCATGAAGCATTTCTTGCAGTATTTCCCTAGTCTTTCATACTCTAAGTTGATAACCGACTCATCTCCATTTGGGTATTCTATAACAGACTCCATTATTAAGGGTTGGAGTCCATCGATTGTTACTCTGACTCTGGCCACAGTTGGAGAAATCTCAACATCTTCATACTGTCCTAGCTCGTTCCCTATGTTTTTAATCAGCTCTTTTTGCCAGTAGTGGAGGGGAAGTCCCCTAATTCTTATCCAGAAAGGGATCAGAGATGGGAAGGAGGGGGCAAAGCTAGGTTCCCATTTCTGGATGATAACCATCCATCTTGCAAATTGGTAGGGTCTGTTCTCCAGAACTTGCCTCATGTCTTCTTCATATTCGAATCTGAACTGGAAACAGCCTCTTCCCAGATCAGAACCATTAGCTCTTCCTCTGAGGTTCCATCTTCTGGAGAGGTGGGGAATCATCTCCCAAACGTTTTGAGCCTCTGTGTCAGCCTTCCTATTAAGGTGAGCCTATTTTCATGCATCTGAGGAGTGGTATCTAGTTCTGGTGCTCGGATTCTGATTCTCCGAGGGCCAGGGGCAGTGGATTCAGCCATTTTTCCTTTCTCAGCGTAAGTAAACCTTCTTGCCATGCTTTTACTATCTATCCTTGTGTGAGGTAAAGCTTGAGCGGTGGGAGAGTTTGTTTTGTGAGGTATCAGACTGTTAGGTTGTCCAATAGGGTTTTTTAACAAAAAAAATACTGAAAATTGAAAATGATAAACAATTTTTTTTTAAGGCCAAAAATTGTAATACTAACACATCAACAAAATTCTATGTATCAAACGGAGAAACATCCTTTTTCTCTCTCATGACTTCTGAAGTATGTATATAGGATATGTACCCAAAAAATGAGATGAAATCACCTTAAGAAAACTAAAACATTGAAATATGAAATCATAATTAAGTTTGACATCCGACCCATATTAGACCAACTTTGCACAAAGACTAAACCGGAAAACACCAAAATCGTTGATCTTGTCATATATGTGTGTGTGTGTTCAAACATGGTATAACTCTATCCCTGCACAAATATAAGTTTTCGATTTTCTTCTAACTACTGTAATTTGTAAAAAAAATGTCTGTTGACCAGATATTTTCTCAAAATTTCTCGACATATTTGATACAGACAAAAAAGGATATGATTATGAAATGGGGGAATTGATTCAACTAATTTTCCGAGTAAATCTTATGTGTATCCCTGATATACAATTTATGAAACATGCATGTATGGATCACTTATTAGCTGACTAAACGATATGCGTTATATGCATCCATATCGCTTCTTGTAAATTGGTTTTGAAACAAAAGTATTAAAGTAGATTCATAGTAGTGAAGCTCAAATATGGGACACACAGACACACAACCACCTAAGTGGTTTTTATTCTAAGTATTACGTCTTATTACTTTATACAGTAATCTCTTAGAAGCTTTTAGGCTTATGAAAGCATTTAGTCGCTTTCACTACCACTGCTGCCTCCACTCTCATTGCCACTGCCATCCCCATCCTTCTTCTTCTTCTTCTTGTGCTCATTTTGCTTCTTATGTTTCTTCTCTCCATTGTTAGTAAACATTCCTAGGCCATTAGTACCTTTATTTGTCTCATGAGTTTTCATCTGGTGTTGTCCTAAGACCTTCCCATGTCCATGGCCCTTGTTAGCCTCGTGGCTCTTGTGTTGCCCTAGGAACGTCCCTAAGCCGTTCTGACCCTTGAAGAGCCCATCAAGAAACCCACCGTGGCTACGGTGGTTCAGTGTTGGGCTCTGCCCATATACTGGACGACTCTGGCTCTGTCCATTTCCCTGGTGGTTCTGGCCATAGCTCTGGCGGCTCTGGCCTTGAGTCCCGTCGTAGTATTCTTTCTCACGGGTTTCGTAGTACTGCATCGTGGTATAGAAAAGGTGAGTTTATGATTTATATTTGTGTTGTGTGTGGGTTTTGTAACGAGCTGTCGATGTCTATATATACAATGAGAATTTCTTATGACTTATTGAATTCGAACAAACTCTATTTGTTAGTGCCTGTCTTAATCTTGAATTTATTCTTAGTTTAAAGTTATCTATAATTGAATCGATTCGAATGGCATTTTCTTTTTGCCTAATTTTGATGTCTATTTCAGAATTGGTTCTCAGATATAGTTGTGTAAGATTCATATTCTTTGATTCATATTGATCTCATTGCGATCTACTACTTGTATAATTGTGATATTTGTCCCATTTTTTTTTAATATTGTAATGTTAGAGCATAAATGTTCATTTAGAGAGAACGAAACAGACGCAGACATGGAGAAAATCCTATCCCAGCAGAAGCTATTGTTGCAAATCCGGAATCGGCTCAATTCACTGAGCAGAATGGACGTTGAGCAATACAAAGAAGGCATGGCAAAGTGGTTCGAATACTCAGCACCAAATTAGATGGAAAATCTGATAATCTGAAAGTCTGTTAAGTTTTTTCAAAATTACTGTTTACAATTCTTGTAAAAAGAAAACATTTTTTGGATTTGAATACAATTTTACATTCGATTAAATGTTCATTTAGAGCATAAATGTAACAATATCGTTTCGAATAATATAATTAAGTAAGTTATATGTAAAATTATTATTCCATTAGTTGCTTTGCAAAGAAACCGCATGATATTGATATCAATGGGATTTATCTCATCAATGATATTTACATGATGCATCCTTGGATTCTTATTTATTACATTTATACATTCTACATAATTTATATGAGCCTTTAACTAATGGGCCTATCTGCATCTCTCCCTTTTTACGTAGCCCAACACATCTGTCCATCTGGAAAAAAATCAGAAATAAATAAGATAAAGAGGAGTAATACAATTTTAATTCAAGAATCTTAATCTTAAGTTTGAAATTGGAACCTTTATATATACATATATGCTTAGTGACGCGGGTAATTTTCGCCAGTGTAGCGATTGCCATGGCTAGTTTTCTTGACCCTCGTAGGCCCACGATGGCGTCGGATATCCGATCCGAAACTGGAACCGCTGGGTTTAAACAATGCTTCAGTTGACATGGTGGTTCCTTCGTTATCAGAGTCGGACTTCTCCTGGGCTCTCATGTCTTTTGACATCATTTTCTCAATATCGTTTTCACTTTCAAAGTGTTCTTTTTCTTCTTCTCTTGTTTTTGTGCCTAGGTGAATTCAAGAGCCAAGGCTCCCTATTTATAGATGAATTTGTTATGTATGAGTGTATAACATTGTATGTATGCGCATTGTAATTGGATTCCTCAAGCTTTTGTAACATCAAACAATGAATTAGATTCATTTCAAGTGGTTATAAGTTTTCTGTCCTTCACTATTAATAAACCACTCGTAAGAAAACGAAACAAGTGAAACACAAATTCTTTATATAGTTTCTTAAATCTTAATGAAAAACAGACGTCAACTAAAACGTATCATTAACATTTTTTACTCTAAATAATTAATAAGTTATTATTAGAGCGATAGTAAAATTATTTGTTGATAGAATTGTCAATGTAATAGTTCTGGTAAACTATAGTAGTGTTAAAAAAAAAATAAGAGTATATATATATACCTTTTTTGATGCAATATCAAGGTCTTCAATACATGAGTTTATTATGAGAATCTCAACTTCATAACTTTATAAAAAATCAAGGATTCTCATTCAATGGCAATGGCTGAATTGGTGGTAAGAAGACTAATATTTAATTTAGCTAATTTTTTTCTTTTTTGTTTAAATGTAAATCATTTTTTAATGTTTTTTATTGTAAAAATCATCTTGTAAGAGCTATAAAAAGCTCAATTGTTCTATTGTAAATAACATAAAATTTTTTTTGGAAAATAAAAGAGATTTCTCTAAAGCTTAGGCTTTGTTTTGTTTGGATCTATGTCTTTTGTGTGGATTCACTAAAGTCTAGATTTGTGATCTTATCACAAAGGTTTTCACACCTTTGAGTGGCGATCTTCAATCCATCATCAACTCCATCTAACCATCCATTGAGAAGCCTTGATAGCGTCTTCGGCCAGCAAGCTTTTCCCATTCGACCACCGACCAACGTCCATCGACCATCAACCACGGATCAACCAGAGAGCGTCTCCGACCAGCTAGGCGACCCAAATAACTATCCACCTCCAATCTTATATCACTTTTACTTATGGAGAAGTATGTATGATTAGTGAGTTAATCAACAAGCTAAATAATGATTTGGCACTCTTAATCGTGGCAACATCTAACGGCACACACATGCATGCTGATCACTACCAACTGAAAACATGTGATGCAACAACAACAAGATTACTTGGATGGAAGCGTTATTGTTGACGGTTCTACAAATTTTCAACTTCCAAGCAACGTTTCATTCAGTACGAAAAACATAGCCATCAGCGGATTCAACGCAGTTTCATCGAGTGGATGAAGTTGATATAGACAAAAATAAATATTGTATGTTGCTAGAGTGGCAGTGGTAATGTTTAGATTGAGAGAAATATTGTTCCTCTTCTACGAGTCTCTTGAGTCGTTTTATTCTCCAGCATATTGATAAGTCACTTTTCCCTCACGATTTATCATAATGATAAAATGCTTTATGTTTTGGATTCCTCGAAATCAAATCACACAAGTAAGTGCATTCTTACTGGCTGTTGAGATTTCAACTTGTATTCTAAGACTTAAGACAGATTCAATACTAAGCTATGTTCGTTTGTTTGCGGAATATAAACGACACAAAGAATTGTTCACCCTGTGTTTACCAATTGCCTACGTCACAGGGGTGGGAACGGTATCCCACAACTGATTCACTATATTCATTTGAATGTAACTAGTTTTAGCACAAACTCTTTAATCAAAGAATATCTCCTTGTGAATCAATAAGCACTCTAGATATCCTTAGCTCTTAGAACAGGTCTCTTTAGCTCTCAAGATCTCTTAGTGCCTCTGTTAATATTGTTGTGTTGCTCTCGTTAAACCTGTGTATGTCTCATTGACGTCTTTATATAGTCCCAACGATTTAACCTAATTAACTCTCGTTGTCTTGCTGGTTACAGATTGGTTTCTCATACCAATCACATGGGCTTCAACTTTACTTAAGCCCACAAGTATATTCAGCTGACCAAGATGTAGCAGATTAGAGACTTCCATATTTGGCCCAAGTGCAGAGTATCAGCTAAATTTATTCTTCTTGGCCCAGTAGGCCCATTAGGTTTTAGTCTGATTTTCCACAAACTCCACCTTCAGACAACAAACCCTAATATTTCGGATTCAGCTGCTCTCTCACTCTCGGTTTGCGATAGCCATGGCGATTTTCTGAAAAAACGATCTTGAGCTTGTCTCCTTCATACCACGAGCTGAAACCACTCAGGTAAAGCTTCGATCTCCTCTTTCTTTAGGTTTCTCAGTCATGTATAGATCGATTTGCGTTTCTGATTTTGACTGACCCTCTTCTCTAGGTCCGATTTCTTCATGCATGTGCTTCTGAGACCTCAGATCTTCGTTTCTACAAGCGATTTCGAAAGGTAAGTCCTTGAAACCTTGTCTTTCAAAACGATTCATCTTTCTTAGAAGACCTTGTTCTTCAATTTTTATGTCTGAAAAAATTCTCCTTTCTTGCAGATCGATTCCGAGTCTGAGACGAATCCTTGGCTGTTCGATTTTAACTCTTCACTCACTGAGGTAAGCTTCTGACTCTGAGTCTCATCTGCTTTTGATTTTGATTTGTCTCCTTTTCTCAAAGACTGACAAAACGCTTTCATACAGATACATGTTCGATATGGACATGCATCAAGTCTGGGAATGATTTCTCATACGATTTTCAGAGGTAAGTGTTTGACCGTTAGTTCTTTCAACCTTTCTTAAGACGATTTATGTTCCTCTGTGAAGATTTTGTTCACCGGTTTAATGTCTGACACTTCTTCTCTCTTGTAGGTCTGTTTCAAGTCTATGGCGAGCTTAGATCTTCAACACGTGAGTTTATGATCTCTTAATCTGTCAAGTCACGTTTTATCTTCTCTTTAAAGACTCTGATAAAATGTCTTAATGCAAATTTCTTCTAGGTCTTGTTTGAACAGACCTGTTCATGTGAAGGATTCGTTTAGGGTTAATCCTGATTCAATTCTTCAGATTAAACTCACCTAAACATGCCAGATCTAGGTTCTCTTGCAGAATCATAAAGGATCTCACCTGTTACCTTGTTATGCAGCGGAAAGAGGAGGTACGGGTCAGAGATCAGCAGAACCACCAAGAGATAGCTCCTCCAAAGGCTCACACACGCACGCACAGAAAATTGGCTGCTAGACCGAAGAGGAGGGAGGCCGCAGAGAGAGAGAGAGTTGGCGCAGAGGCTTTAGAAAAATAAGAGCTAGGGCAAGTTTTATTTATTAAAACCCTTGTCCAGTTCTTATGGGCTTTTGGGCCCAAATCTCAGTCTGATTAAATCTCATAGATTTAATCAAGCCCTTTAATCTCTCTAAGTACAGTAAATGCCTAGCACTTTTACCGTACTTCTGCTAAACCGTTCCTACACATTTTCCTGTTAGCTTAGGCGTGTGACCCATATGGGATCATATAATAAAGGCAATAAATCCAAGATTTATAGATCATGAGCGGACTCTAGCAAGCCATCATGACCCCCAGTATTATATGACTTATGTCTGATCATTGACATACTCTTACTTTCTAGAGACAGTACAGAGATTACTGGACATAATTCCAACAATCTCCCACTTGAACTGGAATCTCTGTATTCATAATCCTTTTGTCCCAATATCTCGATTAGTCATAAGGCAAGATTAGTGTCATCCTTATAAAGCCTAATCTTGTTCATCGGACTCTGATTTGATACTGACAATCCAAACGACTCGGGACAGTCCGTTTGAGCATGGTCATGCATTTTCCAGTATTCAAATCTCCGATTGGCCTAGAGATATTCACTCCATTTATATTTGGAGGGACAAATCCCGTCTTGTTCCATCACTGTGAACTACTTATTTCATAATACACCCAAACAAGGTCCTTATAACTATCGCTTAACGACAACGTTAGACAATGATCAAAGTGCATCAGTTCATGTGCAGTCACATGCATGCGAACTCAGGTCTAAGGACTATACTCTATAGTCGTAGTAAGAATCTCTTATGACACAGATATAAATATCCTGAAGAGTTCTTATAAGCGGGTCTTGTCCGGTCGTATGTACCCCAACATACACCTATGTACTGACTTTGATGCCGTGCATCTATGACATCCTGAGACTTTGTCATAAGTCACATACCAATCTAGTCTCACGCGGTTGTTGGTGTTCCAATTTCAACAACCTTCGACTAGGGACAGGATGATATAAGCCATCTATCAAATATAGGGTCTCATGATCAAGCTAAATGACTTTGATAACTCAAGATCAAATCACTTACTTCGATGACCTATAAAATGGTTCATATCACTTTGGAACGATTACTTCATCACAGTTAAAATAATCTTGAAATAATAATTTCATTAAACATAAAAATGTTTTACTAGAACATATCAAATAACTAAATAAAGCCCTCAAACTCCCACTCAAATTTAGATTACATTTCAATGTCTCTAATGCCTACAGCTTCAGTTAGGAACTCGAGCTTAGGTCTTGGGAGTGGCTTTGTCAATGGATCAGCGACGTTATCATCTGTCTGAACTCGGCTGATCTTGACTTCCTTTCTATTAATGATGTCACGAATCAAGTGAAATCTTCTTAGCACATGTTTGGATTTCTGGTGTGATCTTGGTTCCTTTGCCTGAGCAATAGCACTATTGTTATCACAAAACAGTGCCAGAGGCTCAGCCGCATTTGGTATCACACCTAGTTCAATAACGAACTTTCGTATCCAAACAGCTTCCTTCGCTGCTTCTGAAGCGGCGATATATTCAGCTTCTGTAGTGGAATCAGCAACGGTGTCTTGCTTGGAGCTTCTCCAACTGATTGCACCGCCATTCAGACAAAAGATATAACCGGACTGTGACCGGAAATCATCTTGGTCTGTCTGGAAACTTGCGTCCGTGAATCCACTGACTTCAAGCACATTACTTCCGCCGTACACCAAGAACTTATCCTTAGTATGTCTTAGATACTTCAGGATATTCTTGACGGCAATCCAGTGGCTTTCACCTGGATTTGACTGGTATCTACTCGTCATGCTCAATGCATAAGCAACATCAGGACGAGTACAGATCATGGCATACATGATAGATCCTATTGCAGATGCATAAGGAATATTCTTCATGCGCTCAAGCTCAGCAGCCGACGTAGGGCTCTGCTTCTTGCTTAGCGTTGTGCCATGTACCATTGGCGTGAAGCCCTTCTTGGAATCTGCCATGCTGAATCTATGCAGGACTTTGTCAATGTATGAGTCTTGACACAAGCCTATCAGCCTTTTAGATCTATCCCGGTAGATCCTTATTCCAAGAACGTATGCGGCTTCACCCATGTCTTTCATGGAAAAACAACTTCCAAGCCAGTCCTTTACCGACTCCAGCATTGGAACGTCGTTTCCGAGAAGCAGTATGTCATCGACATACATAATAAGAAATACTATCTTGCTCCCACTAGTTTTCTTATACACACATTGTTCTTCTTCGTTTCTGATGAAGTCAAATTGCTTGATCGCTTCATCAAAACGAAGATTCCAGCTCCTCGATGCTTGCTTCAATCCATAAATGGATTTATGAAGCTTGCATACTTTCCCAGCATTCTTTGGATCTATGTAACCGTCAGGTTGTGTCATATACACATCCTCTTCCAGAATTCCATTCAGGAAGGCGGTTTTCACGTCCATCTGCCAAATTTCATAATCATGAAAAGCTGCAGTTGCTAGTAGAATCCGAATAGATTTCATCATAGCCACTGGGGAATAGGTTTCATCATAATCCACACCGTGAACTTGTCTGAAACCTTTTGCCACCAACCTGGCTTTATAAATCTGGACATTTCCATCCACGTCAATCTTCTTCTTGAAGATCCATTTGCACTCGATGGCTTTTACACCAGCGGGTAAATCAACCAACGAAAACACTTGGTTGACCGACATGGAGTCCATTTCGGAATCTGTGGCCTTACGCCACTTAGAGGAATCTGGGCCCATCATGGCTTGATTGAAGTTCGATGGTTCATCACCATCAATGATCAGAAGATCATGACAGTTAGTCACGAGGAATCCTTGATATCTCTCGGGTTCGTGACGGATCCTCCCGGATCTTCGAACTTCAGGTACCACAGGTTCAGGCTCTACAATTTCTTGTAGGTCCTCCTGCTTCTCTTCCTCATTAGGTTGAGCAGTATCCTGTTCATCTTGAATTTCTTCAAGCAGTACCTTACTCCCACTGTCTTTCTTAGAGAGAAACTCCCTCTCAAGAAAGCTACAATCCCGGGCAACAAAAATCTTGTTCTCGGAACGCAGGTAGAAGTAATAAGCCTTGGTTTCCTTCGGATAACCAATGAAGTAGCATTTATCAGACTTTGGTGTAAGCTTGTCAGAGATCAACCTCTTGACATAAGCTTCACAACCCCAAATTCTAAGATAAGACAGCACTGGAGCTACTCCAGTCCATAATTCATATGGCGTCTTTGCTGCTGCTTTTGATGGCGCTCTATTTAGAGTGAACACTGCTGTTAGCAGAGCATATCCCCAAAGGGATATTGGAAGGTCTGTGTGACTCATCATAGACCGAACCATATCCAATAAGGTCCGATTTCTCCTCTCAGACACACCATTCCATTGAGGTGTTCCAGGAGGAGTGAGTTGAGATACGATCCCACACTCTCTCAGATGATCACTGAATTCTTGGCTTAAGTATTCTCCTCCTCGGTCGGACCGAAGAGCCTTAATGCTTTTGCCAAGTTGGTTCTGTACTTCATTTTGGAATTCTCTGAATTTCTCAAACGATTCAGACTTATGTTTCATCAAATAAACATATCCATACCTACTGAAATCATCAGTGAAGGTAATGAAGTACTGGTAGTTTCCTCTTGCATTTGTGGACATTGGGCCACACACATCAGTGTGTATCAGGACCAATAAGTCACTGGCCCTCTCGTTAGGTTTATTAAAGGGGGCCCGCGTCATTTTGCCCATTATGCAGGATTCGCATTTCTCACATGACTCAAAGTCAAACGAGCCAAGAAGTCCATTCGTATGGAGCCTCTTAATGCGTTTCTCGCTGATGTGCCCTAAACGACAATGCCATAGAAACGTTCGGTTCTCCTCATTAGGTTTGAACCGTTTGGTATTAATGTTATAAATTAGCGCGGATTGATCAAGTATGTAAAGCCCATTCGTAAGAGGGGCACAACCATAGAACAAATTGTTGCGATTGAAGGAACATAATTTATTCTTAACTGAAAAATCATAACCTTCAAAATCCAACAAAGAAATTGAAATAATATTTCTGCTTATCGCAGGTACAAAATAACAATTATTGAGTTCTAAAACCAATCCTGAAGGTAAAGAAAACAAGTATGTGCCTACAGCTAGTGCAGGAACTTTCGCTCCATTCCCAACTCGTAGCTCCACTTGTCCTTGCTTCAGCCTCCTACTGTTGCTGAGTGCCTGCATATTAGTACAAATATGAGCCCCACAACCAGTATCCATAACCCATGAGGTATTATCAGAAGTAGTTGTATTAACTTCTATAACAAAAATACCTGATGAAGAAGTCTCGAGAGTCTTCTTCTTCAATTCCTTTAGACCTTCCAGGAATTTCTTACATTCTCTCCTCCAATGCCCTGGTTCTTTACAGAACCTGCAGATGTCAGTAGGCCCAACCTTGGACTTGGGCTTGGGCTTTGGCGTGTCCTTGTCCGAGACTTGAACAGCCTTAGCCTTTCCCTTATCCTTAGCAGAGGATTTCTTAAAGCCCTTGCCCTTTTGCACCATAAGCACATTGGGGTCCTTAGCTTTCCTCAAGTTGGGCTCTGCAGTCTTGAGCATTCCGTGAAGCTCAGGCAATGTCTTACTCAAGCCATGCATATTGAAGTTCAGGATGAACTGATCATAGCTTGCAGGTAAAGACTGCAGAACGATGTCGCAGGCAAGTTCCTGGCTGATAGGGCAGTCGAGTTTCTGAAGATGATCGAGATAACCCATCATCTTCAAGACATGAGGACTCACTGCCGCATTTGCAGCCAACTTACAGTCTAAGAGGTTCTTAACTGTCTGGAAACTCTCAGTCCTTGCCTGCTCCTGAAAAAGCGATTTCAGGCTTGCCATTATCTCGATGGGCGACAACACACTCTCGAACTGCATTTCCAGCTCAGCAGTCATGGTCGCCAACATCAGGCAATAGACATCATTTTCATCTGACGAATGCTTTTCCCAAGCATTATGCAGAGTCCTGGCAGCATTGTTAGGAGGCCTCTCGGGGAGGGGATCACGAAGGACGTAATCCTTCTTCTCCTGCTTGAGGACCAGCCTCAAGTTCCTTGACCACGTCAGGAAGTTCGTTCCAGTCAGCTTCTCCTTGTCGAGAACAGACCGGATTGAGAATGTGTTTTGTGTGCTTGTAGTAGTCATAGCTGTAATATAAGATAAAAGGATTTTAGTTAATATGTTCAATATGATTAATCTCGTATTATACTTAATATGATTAATCTCGCATTATATTCCATAACATCAGTTACCCTCAATAGAATATAATGATTCCAAGATCCACATATAACTAAGATCAAAGTGGGCCACTGGCCGTCACCCAACCTTAGCTTATATCGGTAAGCCCTATCTCGGCTAATTATATCCGTGATATAACTCTTGGTTGTGAATCTGGGCCCGAGGCCCAATCCACTCTGATGTCTCAAGGCCCGGGACTCCCGATGGCCTAGTCAAGAAAACCAGACTATACAGTCATGTAATCACCAATGTCTGGGACTCCCAATGACATTTATGAATCACAAACCGTCTTACCCACGCAAAAGATAGACACCCTCACACTGTAAGGCCGTGTGTACGATTGAATGGGCTTCAACAGCTGACATAGACTGGACAAGACATCCAACGCTTGATATTATTTGAGGTTTGTAGGTTTATTAAAATTTCATCCCAAAATAGAAGATTACTATTTTGGAAACTTTCCTTTTTCGGAAACCTACTAATTTTGGAAACTTTCTAAAATTGGAAACTTCCTAAAATGGAAACTTTCTAATAATGGAAATTTCCTAAATATCCAAAACATGCAAATCTAGAAACTTCTATTCTAAGAAACTTTCTAATTTCAGAAATTTTGGAAACTGATTAATTTAAAATTAAATTTTAAAAATAAAATAAATTTTTAAATTAATCTGAAGAATAAGACTCAAATAATTGGCCCAATTGTTTTAACTTCTTGGCCCGAGGCCCAAGAATTGGTCCATGTCCAAGACATAACCCAATTGCCCAATTAAATGACATAACCGGTCTGGTTCATTAAAATTGGTCTAACCAAAATTAATTACTACGATGACCACAATTGTCAACCGGTTATTTACTAAACCGGATTTTCTCAATTTATTTGGTCCAACCAAATCAAATTAGAAAACCACTGGTTTAGGCACTAAATCCAATTTTACGACATTGGATTTCTTATCCCGGTTTAACCAGAACTTAATAAATTTTATTAAGTCTGTTTATTAAACCGTGACGTTTAAGTTTTAATCAAGTTTTAAACCGAACCATTAACCGAACCGAACCGAATGCGATCATCAGCCGAAGCTTCACGCGACGCACGGACGGGACACGATCCGGGATCGGCCCATCTCTCGATCGCGGACGATAGCGGGACGGAAGCAGGATGGTGTGGGCTTGGCCGAGACGCGATCGGTCCATCCGTTGATCGTGCGTCTCTCGGCTGATCGGATCGACCACGCGACGCGATCCTTGATCCGTCCGTGCGTCATGTCCGATCCGGTCGATCGATCACGCGATCGTGCGATCGTCCGATCCGATCCGTTCGATCGATCCGCCCGCCGCTCGCCCATGCCGACGATCGTATCGACGACACAACCCGATCCATGATCGGTTCGTTCGTCAAAACGATCCGGACGTGTGGTCCGAAACCGATCAACACTCCGACGCATACCAATTCATATAGATCGGATCATGCGATTTCTAGTTAGTTTAGGTTTTAATTCTTTGTTTCTTAAGTGTTTTTCTTATCAGTAGATTGATTCAAACACTTCTAAACAACCTAAACATGATTCTAAACAAGAAAATCTAACAGAACCAATGGCTCTGATACCACTGAAGGATTCGTTTAGGGTTAATCCTGATTCAATTCTTCAGATTAAACTCACCTAAACATGCCAGATCTAGGTTCTCTTGCAGAATCATAAAGGATCTCACCTGTTACCTTGTTATGCAGCGGAAAGAGGAGGTACGGGTCAGAGATCAGCAGAACCACCAAGAGATAGCTCCTCCAAAGGCTCACACACGCACGCACAGGAAATTGGCTGCTAGACCGAAGAGGAGGGAGGCCGCAGAGAGAGAGAGAGTTGGCGCAGAGGCTTTAGAAAAATAAGAGCTAGGGCAAGTTTTATTTATTAAAACCCTTGTCCAGTTCTTATGGGCTTTTGGGCCCAAATCTCAGTCTGATTAAATCCCATGGATTTAATCAAGCCCTTTAATCTCTCTAAGTACAGTAAATGCCTAGCACTTTTACCGTACTTCTGCTAAACCGTTCCTACACATTTTCCTGTTAGCTTAGGCGTGTGACCCATATGGGATCATATAATAAAGGCAATAAATCCAAGATTTATAGATCATGAGCGGACTCTAGCAAGCCATCATGACCCCCAGTATTATATGACTTATGTCTGATCATTGACATACTCTTACTTTCTAGAGACAGTACAGAGATTACTGGACATAATTCCAACATCATGCTCACCTTTGATGGAATGATCTCTTATCCCATCGTAAGTGCATTGTAGATAAGTTTCTTCTTATCTCTTTACTTATCTCTGTTACTCCTTATTCAGCTAACTAATCACTTTGTTTGCTTTCAGATACTTCTGGTAATCAAGAAAGAATTTTACTGCGCATTACACCTCCCCCTATGATTGGGCTCCGGAAACACATGTTAGTTCTTTTCTGATTATCCTTTATCTGATGCTGCAAAACATAAGTGATAGTTAGTCTGAATTTATCACCTTTATTGCATACCTTTGAATGTGTGTCTTCTTTTGGTATTGCAGATTTACTTCAGGTATGTTTTGTCCTCTTTGTTCCTGTCAAGTATCTTGGCCATCGACAACCTGTCCTTAAGATAAGTAGCGATCTTATCCTTTATTGGTTCAGCTTCTGTTCCATGGATAAACTGAATTTCCAATTGACTTGTGGTATATCCTTGATGGTCATGATATTGCTTGAGAACTGCTTGTATTCCTTTTGAACTTGCTTTAAGTACCTCAGTCATACCATGTTGACTTTAAGACCTGACCCTGATGATCTGTGAATAATCCAACTCTGTTATGATCCTTAATTCCTAGATGAATTATGTTGATCATAATGTGTGCTTGACTTGTACTCTTTTCCTCGCAGGTACTTTCCGTGTTTCATCTAAGGTTGATATTGCTTGTGTCAACTTATTACTCCACCTGGAACTGAAGTCTCTTCTACCTCAGAACCATTAGTACTCGCAGGTAACATACTTCTTTCATGTATCAGTTTTTCTTTGTCAAGAGGCTCATTAATAATAGTAACTGACCAAACTTTCTTCTTATTCTTTGTGAAAGGTTTCTCTTGACTTTCTGTGTTATCTGAAGTTGTTAGCCTTTCTAGACTGAACCTGATGGTGAATGAGTTCCATCCTGTCCCTTTCTTGACCATGATAACTTCACTAATCTTATCCTTGGTAAGCTCATGTGCCTTTCTAAATCATTTTGTCATATGATTTCTAAAGTCTGAGCCGTAAACTCCCATATACTCTTCTAAGTTACCTCTGACTTGTAATTTCTAAGATGTATTTGAGTTGTGACGATAATTTTCAGCTTTCGCATTTCTTTTGTTTGACAGGGCAATGTGTCAAACAAGGCTCCACCTGAAACAAGTACTTCATTACTGCAATTCCAGCTGCCTCCAGGTAACTCCTTTTAACCTATCAGATCAGTCTGATTTTATCTTATCGACATAAGAACATTTCTGAATTGATCAGTTTCTATGTTCTTCTTCCTGCAAGGTGCCATGTCGATACTGGAGTTACTTGGAGTTCTTCCCTTCTTAGGTGATGTTGCAATGCACCTGAAGCTCATGTTCAGGTACTGCATTACTTTCGCTTGTGTGGATCTTAGATAGTCTTGCATTTTCCTTAGCTCTATCTCCGTAGATCCCTATTCTTAGTATCTTGGAAACATTACCCAAGCCTTCTAGCTTAGGTTCTCTGTTCATCTCCCCTTCTACTGTAGCATTCATCCGATACTGTCTTTTCCCAGCCTCTCCTTTAGGCTCTTTTCTGCCAATATCTTCTGCAGTAGCTAAAGCATAGGTCTCAGGATCAGAATCTCTTATTCCTTCTTGAATTTCAAATCCTTTCGAATTTTCTGATTTTATGTTGAAGAAGAATCTTCCCCTTTAGCTGTTGAACCTCTTGATTCAAACCCATATGGAGTTGGTCCTTGAATTAGGTTCTCTCTGAAACTCACCTTCTTAGATTTCCTATCACTTGCTTCTTTTCCATCCTTAGAAGCGATTTCTGCACTCTTAGCAACTCTGCCTTGTAGATAATAAAGCCCTCCATGATATTTTCCAGTTATCACTTTCTTATTACCCTTATAGAAGTGAACCTTAAAGTTACCTCCTTCATATCTGCAACCTGACCTCTCTAACATCCCGTATGAAATCAGATTCTTTTTTACTTCTGGCATGTATTTCACATCCTTAAGTATCACTTCAGAACCGTTTGAATTCTGAATCTGAATCTTTCCCATTCCTCTGATGTTTCCATAAGTGTTGTTAGCCATAAGAACCTTTCCCTTATCATACTCCTTGAAATCAAATAAGACTTCCTTGTCTGATGTACTGTGGTATGAAGAACCTAAGTCCATCACCTATTCTTCATTGTGTCTTGACTACTCACACTCAACACTATAGGTTGTATAGGTGCTGATGCAATATTTGTAGAATCTTTGCTTTTATTTCTCTCAGGACATTCTCTTTTCCAGTGTCCTTCATCTCCACATATGAAACGCTCACTCTGATTTTTCTTGTTAAATCTTGGCTTTGACTTAGACATGTTTTCTTTTGACTTTGATCTCGCTCTTCCATTACTCTTCTGAGATCTGTCATTTGGATTCAACATATAATCCTTCAGAGTTAGATCCAGATTTGTTCAAAAGCCTTTTCTGCTTCAGCTTAATCTCCTTAGAATATGCAGAAGTGACTACTTCATGAACTGTTAGGGTCTCTTTTCATGTGCCATACTTGAGAGTATGTACTAGAGGCTCATACAGTGGAGGCAAGCTGGTAAGAAGCTGTATAGCCTGATCCTCATCACTCACATTGATGTTTAGGCTAGCTATATCTGCAATAAGCTTAAGAAAATCGTCCAAGTTCTCTTCTATACTTCTGCCTTCATCCATCTTGTAACTAGCAAATTGTTGCTTAAGATAAATCCTGTTAGGAAGTGACTTGGTATGATAATCCCTTTCTAGAGCCTTCCACATTAGCAAAGTTGTAGGCTCATGCATCACCTTCCTAAGAATCATGTCACTTAGACATGTACCAAGCAGATTCTTTACTTTAGTGTCTCTTGCAACCTTTAAAGAATCAACTTTGGGTTTCTCACCTTCTTCTTGTTTTGCAGAATCGTCCAGCAGTGTTGCGCCCTCCTCTAAAACTGACGCTAAGCTCTGAATCTCCAACCGCCCAAGAAGCTTATATTTCCACATTCCGAAATCTCCCTTCCCATCAAACTTGTCCATCTCAAACTTTCCTTGGGTAGGTTCCATAACTTGCGGTTTTGTGGCTGTCTTAGATTGATCTATCTCTCTAACACCTTAAGCATGAAGCTCTGATACCACTTGTTGAGATTTCAACTTGTGTTCTAAGACTTAAGACATATTCAATACTAAGTTATGTTCGTTTGTTTGCGGAATATAAACAACACAAAGAATTGTTCATTCTGTGTTCACCAATTGGCTACGTCACATGGGTGAGAACGGTATCCCACAACTGATTCACTTGAATGCAACTAGTTTTAGCACAAAAACTTTAATCAAAGAATATCTCCTTGCGAATCAATAAGCACTCTAGATCTCCTTAGCTCTTAGAACATGTCTCTTTAGCTCTCAAGATCTCTTAGTGCCTCTGTTAATATTGATATGTTGCTCTCGTTAAACATGCGCATGTCTCATTGACGTCTTTATATAGTCCCAACGATTTAACCTAATTAACTCTCGTTGTCTTGCAGGTTACGGATTGGTTTCTCATACCAATCATATGGGCTTCAACTTTACTTAAGCCCACAAGTATATTCAGCTGACCAAGATGTAGCAGATTAGACTTCCATATTAGGTTTTAGCAGTGTTCTAAAAATCGGTCTAGGCGGCCGCCTAGGCGGGGCCTAGGCGCTAGGCGGTCTTTGATCGTGGCGATTTCCTCCTAGGCGTTTGAATTAGGCGTTTATGTTATTAAGCGGATTTAGGCGGGTCTAGGCGGTCCTAGGCGGGTCTAGGCGGTCCTAGGCGGGTCTAGGCGGTCCTAGGCGGCTACACACAATCTTTAACCAATTATCATTTGATTTTTAATTTTCATGTTTGTTTCGGTATAATTTTAAAATTTTATTACATATAACTAAATTTATAAGTTCTTACTTCATAAATTAATGGTTATCAATAAAAAAATATTGTAAATTTAACAGATTTGATAGTAAATGTCGTGTGCTGATAAATTTAGCTAATATTCTTTTTGTTATTTCGATGTACTTTGAGTTTTAATCTATTTTTTAGACTAAGAATATTTGAATTATATAACATATATTATATAATATATCTAATATATATTGTTTTCTTTTATAAATGCATATACCGCCTAGGCGCCGATTAGGCCCCGACTAGGCTCCGACTAGGCGTTCTAGGCGCTAGGCGGTGGGTCACCGCCCGACTAGTGCCTAACGCTTTCTTGAACATTGGGTTTTAGTCTGATTTTCCACACTGGCGTTGGTCTCACACGTCTACATGGACTATAAGCTCCCCATTGTCCACCATATATTATCGTCCAAAATAGGTATTAGATGCCACTCGGTTCTATCATTTATGACCTAATGAAGGTGAAAAAGAGAGTAAAATTCGGATAAAATAAAATTACACAATTCCATATTTTACTACAGTGAAGATTTTTCTTGTTCTTGTTGTTGAGTTGTTGGAGTTTCTTTATCACTATCTTCAGACTTCCTCAAAGCTTGTCTGAGACCCAACACAATGAACAAATTTGTAAGAGCTAGAAGTGATTCAGCTCCTCCATGCAACCAATCAACATTTGACAACGAGGTTCCATAATGCACCTTAGCTTCATTTTCATCCAAACAAAAAATGAAAAAATCATAGAAAAATCAATCAATTTTCAAGATATACCCCCATAAAAAAATCTCTATAATGTCCAAGAAAATTACCATATATCCCAGCAGGAACTGCACCCCAAATTTCATTTGATCAAATCACCAAAGCCACCAAGATAAAAAGAGAGAGAGGATTAAGATCGCTAAGAAACGCCAACGCTATTATCAGAGCAAGCCACAAATGTTAAAACAAACTACTTACTTGTAGCTCCAACGAAGGCAAGCAAGAAGTAGAATCCGAAAAGTGTGAGTTTTGGAGCAGACTTGGATTTAGTGAGGAAGTAGAGGAAACCTATGTATGGAAACAGAGATACAGCGAAGAGCTGTGATGCTATGCTCTGTGAATCAATGGTTGGAGCCCATGGGTCCACCGGAAACATCCCACCTGCGTCACACACGATCGATACTCTCCCATCTTCTCTTCTTGTTTTCTCTTTTGTCTCTGTCGTCAAGTGTCGTAAGAAACAGCTTTTGTTTGTAAAGATTGAGACAGTAGGCTGAGAAAGTCCCCGAGTGTTGAACGGAGACAAACCGTGAAATCTAACGGCTGAAATTATCGCCGGGGAGTAAGAGTGCATCAGAATCATCTCTCTTTCTCTTTACTCTCACCGTGAGAGAATAGAAAAATGTTGTGGATGAGAGTAGAAGAGAAAAGAAGATAACGAGGAACATTCGTCCCGTTTTGGGTCTGTGTAAACTACATGTGTGCCGTTTCTACATTTATGTTATTACTGGTTTAGTACCGGTTTAACGTGATTTACATTATGAAAATCGGCTTGATTTGGGTATAAAATAAACCATCCTCGTAAAATTTTCACATGCGATTCCAATTTGTTCAAGCCTAAATGCATTTGGTTTTACACGAATCATCGAACAAAACTCTAAATAAGTGAGAGCCCGGAACATGTTTGCAGGACTTAAGAGGGAACTGGTTCGAGCATGGCCTGTTCGTGCCACTCACCGTTTAAGTTTGACTGCCACAATCTGACCACACCATCGCTTCCAGTGGTAGCTAAAGTCGTGCCACTCATGTCCCATTCCATCTGCCAAACCTGACCAGGATAAAAGGAAATACAAGTTTAGTTTCATTCTCAGGATATAATCACCACAAGAGTGTGGAAAGGTAAAGAGCTACCTCGCCTTGATGACCAGAAAGCGAGGCAGCCTTCTTCACTGGAAGCCTTCCTTCAAGGTCAGGAGCTAGACCAACTTGCCATATTCCTATACCTTTATGAGTTGCAACAGCAACAACCTCGTATGGTCTGTATCAAGAGATGATTAGTTTGAGCGTTTCAAGCCAATATTAATGAAAGAGGACCAAGATTGTTTGAAATTACCGGCCAATATTTGGAGCCCATGACACAGCATAAACTGGATCACCTTTGTCTTCTGGTGAGGCTAATTCTGCTACTGCCAACCATCTGTTATGAGCTTCGTCAAACTCCCAGATCTGCCACAACAATTCTATCAATATTATAATTATTAGCAAGGAAAGTAAAATAAGGTCTTGATCCAAATATAACCTTGGAAGAATTAAGATGTGGAGAATGAGAGTTGAAAGCTACAACAAAGCTGGGTTCTTGCTCTTCACTCTTCACTGGATTCCAAGAAACAGATGCAGATAAGCTCGAAGGCTTGCCGAGAGTCGACAGAGAATCAATAACATTCTGAAACTCCGCCTGCACAAAATGTTGAGAAATAAGACAGTGTAGATGATAGAAGACTTAAGCAACTAATGTATACGGTCAGTAGAAGTAATAACAACCTGAAGTTGCCAATTCTTTAATTCCAATGGATTCAACAGCTCAAAAACCCTAAGGTACCCATCTGAATATGCTGCAACCTGAAAATGAATCAAAAAAAAAAGAGCTTGATAAATGTTAAATGGTCGCAGAAAAGCTTGCTAAAGAGAATTCAGAAGCTCACCATCTTTAGACTCTTTCTCGAAGCCCCAAATTGAACATCGAGCACTTGGCTAGACTTGTTCTTCATACTCTTACACAATTTCCACTCAAGAACATGTGTGTCTGACAAACAAAGTAAAGTCTATGTATAAGACACATGGATTCTTGACGAAACAACTCAAAATTGATGTTCAAACAACAGTCCATTGTATCTGAAAAACATAGAGTGAGTTACCTTCAGACACCTCCTCCCATATTGATAAGCTCCCGTCTTCGCCAATGCAGGCTACTGCATCGCCGTATTCCGAAGGTAACCAGACGATCTTTGCAACACTCGCTTCACTAGCCCTAACTTTGGAAGTGCAAGTGAAAGAAGAAGAAGACGAAGCAGAGGGAACAGGAGAGTCGTAAATAGATAGGATTCCGTCAATGGATCCGGCGGCTAATCGGTGGCCGGAGTAATTCCAGGAGGAACACGTGGTGCCAGAATCAAGCGTCGCCATCGATTTCGCCATTTCTCTCTCAGAGCCGCCCACTAGACTTGACTCGAGAGAATCTCCGGTGAGATTTCTAAGTAGCAGAAACTGGCCCAATATCAGTTGGGCGTTTTAAACTTAATTGGCCCGTTTTTTTTTTAAACTTAATTTGTGACCCCACGTACAATATACATACGCACAAGTTTTTTCTTTTTGGTCAATGCATACGCGCTAGTTATAACCGCAATTTTTTTTTGGCAAAAGGATAAACAGTCATGTGGATTCTAAATCTTACACTCAAGTTTTGGAATGTTAGACCACCTCCATTGGGGTTTCTTAGGATAGTTTCTTAAGTAAAAAATTATAAAATATTTATGGACCCCACGTGAATAGTTAAGAGACAGGTTCTTAAAATCCTTAGTTAAGAACCCGTCTCTTAACTATTCACATGACGTGGCGCACCCTCATTGGTTCTTTTTTTTGAATTTTTTTTTTTCATCTGCAAAAAAAAAAATTAAAATAATAATAAATTTTTTTTTAAGAACCCAAGAGGATAACACCAATGTACATACTCTTAGATGAGCTGGTTTATAAAAGGAGAGGGCTAGATTCTTGAGTAAACTTAATCGAACGAGCTAAGACCATCTCCAATGGGACTCTATTTTTCACTCTAAAATAGAGTTTGGAGTAAATCTTCTCCAATGGGACTCCATTTTCCACTATAAAATGGAGTAAAAAATGGGATTACTCCACTCCAAATATGGAGTAATCTCATTTTTGTTTGTTCATGACTCCATTTTTTACTCCAAAATAGAGTATCATTGGAGTAAAACTCAACTCCATTTTGGAGTGACTCTATTTTAGAGTAAAAAATAGAGTAGTTCATTGGAGATGCCCTAACAACAGTGGAAAAGTGGATTTATATTGATTTGAGTGTATGGACACTAAGAACTCGAGCTATGAAGCGATTACAAAATATTAATGCTAGACCTAAAAGTGAATCAAAGATCGGATCCCTTTGCGAGTCGTCGGAGCCCTCCATTTATAGCCTTTCTCCGTCTCAACCGTTTTTCTTTCATCTCGGAAGCTGCTCCAACGTCTAGCGCATTCTATGGGATCTTCTTGTTGCACAATCTCGGGCTGACCACGTCCTCATCTTATCGGGTCTCGCCTTACGAGACCACAATAGCTTTCCAGCCAGATTCCGGCGAGCTCCGGCGACAGCGACGGCAAGAGAGAGGTGGCAGTTGTAGAGGAGAGTGAGAGGAAGCTATAGCACTTTGCAGAAGTTAATTTGGGTTTATAGATCAAAAGATATGGGATTTCTTGTTCAAGAAGGTATGAAGAACAAACTAGGGTTCTTGAGGTTTATTTGAAGATTCAAAGAGTTTGGATGAGTTTCTGGGTAAGTGTTTGCATGTGTTTGAGTGAGAGAGAGAGAGAGTGTCGATAGAGAGCTAGAGAGATTAGAGTGTTTGGTGAGGTTAATTGAATTTTGATTAGACTTGAACTTGCATGCATGAAGAGTTCAATGAATTTTCCCATGCATGCACTCCACCCTTGAGAAGTGGAGACCTGGGGTGAAGACAGCCGTCCATCTGGGTATTTTTGTTTCCAAATCATTCCTTAAACCAGCCTTAACCAAACATCAAAACTCCATTTCTTCCGTTGCTCGGTTTAGATAGTTTTTGCGTTTAATATTTTAGAACCACTTTGGATGATCCCATAAATCCTTAAATCTCCACAATCAGATTCTACATGCCATTTTATGAATTTAGCATTTTGAATCACTCCGTTCGGACTTACGCAGCTCCGGTTATGAATTTTTGAAGTTTCTTCGGGTTTGTCGGTTTCCATTCCCGACAAGCCGTAAAACACATTTCCGCTCCGTTTCTTCCATTCCTAGTCTTCTAAATGTTCTTTATGTTTTTAAACATGAACATTTGGCCCGTTATAGCTTCCGTCTCAAACTTTGGCAAAATTACCATTTTGCCCTTCACTTGGCAAAAATGACAATTTTGCCCCTGGTTGACTTTCTGCTGTCCGTTGACCGTATTTTGGATACGGGGTATCACAGAAAGTAACAGACAAAGCGGGCATCGACTGCATCATAAAAGCTTGCCAAATTAGGAATCAAAGAGGATTTGGATTTCAGAATCTTCCAGGTTGATGTTATTAAAGCGATAACGCTCATCTTCTTGTATGTGTTGACTCTTTCGCCGTTGGGTTCATGTCCATAAGCGATCAATCGGTTGGGAAGAGGCAGTGTGGACATCTTCAATTTTGTGGGAATTTTACTAAGAAAGACAACATTTATGAAGATTTTGACTCACTAGTTGCTTCCCCCTTAACTTAAAACCCTAAATCGGACAAATCCCTTCATTTTCACCCCTAACAATTATTCTTTTAAAATTTAATCGATGAGCCAACTTTATTGGGTTATCGTTTGCGTGTGGCAGTTACAATAATAGTAAATAGACCCCTATAATTTACTCTAACACTTTTAGAGAACTGTAGCTTAACGGTAACTCATCGAATTGTGCTTATGGGCACAATTGTCTTTTCCTAGGCATACATGAGACGTGTTGCAGAGTCAATTTCAAAAAACTAATATGACGGTTATTGAGGGTTATTACTTCACAATTCTCATAAATATATATTACTAAATCAAAATTGAGTAGATTGATTCAAGTTATATATTTTAAAATTGCATCATATACAATAACTACTGATTTTAATAATTTTTAATAGTAAAATTATAGATAACTAGGTTTCTGGCCCGTGCATATGCACGGACTAATTCTTGAGCTAAATTATTTGTGACTTAAAATAATGACATAAATTAATTATACATTACTTAGGAAAACTTAGAGTATAATAATTAATTCATTTTGAGATAGGTACGTATAACACAAGTAATGTCCACGTGTGAAATCAGTTGAGAAAAATACTTTTGAGGATGCTGGGTTTGAGGTAAAAAAAAAAAAAGAGAATCAGCTCATATGTTTAACCTCGCAAACATCGACGATCAAATCAAATGCATAATCTTCAACTCAAATTGTCGATTAAACCTACTCGAAATCATGCAGGTAGTATCAAACCTTTCATAATTGTATTTTTCAAAGCTTGGACTTCTTCTAGTTTTCCATGTTTGTGGATGAAGTTCATGTCCAATATTTGCCTTGCTATGTTTTTATCGATCTAATTTGACAACGATGGGTTGCTCTGTCATTGAACCAATTCTCTGTAAAATATGCAGGATCCCCCCATCAAAGTCAAACATAGTTTTAACTGTTATAATTCACAAAAACTAATGTGTGCAAGTGTAACCGTTTACATCCAACATGTCTATTCAAGATAGCAAAAACCAATTGAACTTTCTTTTTATTGATGATCGTACATATCACCCCTAAAACTTCTTTACAATAACGATAAAGTAAAATCTACTAATTTTCTTTTGTCGGAAAAAACATCTACTAATTTTCTAAATGAATTTGTTAAGCAAACCCAAAATCCCTAACCTTTCTTCATCATATTTGTTTTTGCACCCATAAAAAGTGAATTATCAACATTTGACACCTCATCGATAAGTGGCTTCTTCCTATCACTCAATTATCTTCTTCTCCGTTGTAGAAATTCTTTTCAAGCTACTCTCTTCATGCTCTTAATTTAATTCTCCTTGTGTTTAATCTTTGATATGATTAAAGCAAATAATGATATTCCAACACTTCTCTTTAAAGCGAGATAACGATTTTTTTTTTCTGTTCACGGTGGCTTTAATAGCAGCTTCCTTGTTGACATCAATATCCATATGAATCATATGTTTGCCCGGCTGCGACACTTTCCCGTTCACCTGTAACCCTTCTTGATTCATACACTGCAACATTTCCCCCCAAGTTTCATGATACATATCCATGTGAATCATATGTTTATTTGTTTAGGAATATATTAATTAAGCTTACATATGTAACACAGAGTATATTTTCTGTAGCTGACAATCGTTTTTCATGCTTAAAAATCCAAAAAATACAATCATCATAATGGTGTTTGTTACAAACGAACGTTTATACATAACCGAACTTTACGAAAATATGTTAAAGCACAAGTCACCTGTAACCATTCTTGATTCATAAACTGCAACACTTTCCCCCAAGTTTCTCTCTCGTTTACATTTTTACCCCAAAAAAAAAAGTTTCTCTCTCGTAGCTCTTATGGTACCGTCTAAGCTCTGTTGATCTTTACCTTGTCAATGATTGTCCCATCAAGTCCCTTATTTATGTAGACCCTTTGATCTTTTGCAGAATGTATCTCCCGTTGTTCATGAGGAATATGGATCGCAGTGATGGGTCTCTGTACAGTCTCGATTTAATCTCTAGATTTGCGTCAAGCAATTCCATCACTCTTATCATTTGTTTAGTTATCTCTTCTCGTTAGTTTCATTTGGTCTCTGGTTCGTGTTTGGTCTTTGTTTGATCCGATTGAGCCTTCTCGTAGTGTTTGAACACTTGGTCTAGAGTGTCTTTGTACTCGCATGCGTATTTGAGGTAGTTCATGGTGTATCGGGTTAATGGGTGGACCGCTCCGTTTGGAACCGCTGTTCTACCATTATCGCTCAGGATCGAGTTCTCTAACTCTCCGAATATGGTCACTGCTGCTTCTCCTAGCCTCGTCTGAGCCAATTTAATTTCGTGGATCAGATCTGAGTCTGATTGTTCAACTGCCGGGATCAAGTCGCGGAGCGTCTCGTACATGTCTAGGAACTTGAAAAGTTTCTCCGATGACCGTTACGTGAGCACCACCGCACCAGAGAAATCTAGGAACCAGATTGTCACGCGAAGACTAAGCCGGTGAAGAGGAGTTTACGAATAGGGGCGTGATCATGATCAGAGATGACGTTATTGCAGAGAGAAAGCTCCCCGGGGAAAAGCACTGTGGAGCAACGGCGAACAATTTAGATCCAGGAAGCGATTTCTCCTTCGAGAGAGTCCCAAGCTATTCTCTGCACGTCTTCTACATTGATCCCTTAGAATCCAACCTCGCTCAGCTCCTCCTTGAACGTGTTCCGTCTCAACATCTCGTAAGACATACAACACTCTTGCTTCGTAACCGGCGAAGATCATCGATCCGGCGATCTTGTTCAACGTGGAGATTGATTCCGGTGGAAAATCCGGGAAACTGTCTTCCTCCACCGGTGGATCATTGTCCTGTAAGACGAATCGATCCGATTCATCGTTGAATTGAAAGATGGAGGTTTCTGATTGGGATAATTCTTGTCGCAGTCCTTTTTTTTCCAGCTTCTTTTCTCTCAATACCGTTTTAATTTCCTCTGTGAGAACCTTGTAAAAAATAAAATGAATCGATAACTGCATGGGTAAGAGAGCTTTATCAGGAGCATCGCTGCGCAAGAAGAAGTGGGAGAAGTTAATCTGAAATGTAGAGATCGTGGGTGAGAGAGGGGAGGTGGATTTGCAGAGAATTTTAGGATTTTTTTTGGAAAATTAGAAAATCAGAAAAAGATAACTTTCGAAGGAAAATATATAAAAGCCAAAAAAATTTAGAAAAATGGAGAAGAGGACACATCAGAAAAAGCATACGTGTCAACAGGAGAAAGTAGCAGTTATCTAAGTTTTTGCTAGTGCTTTATAGAAAAAAGGATTAAGTTATAATCAACTTAAATTAACAAATGTTTTTTTTTAAATATAAGTGTTTTTATAGGGTGCCGATCAAAATCTTGTGAGGCTTAAAAGAGAGCAAAAGAGAGCAAAGGGAGTGGGAGAAGTGATTAGTCCACTTGACAAAAAACGTGATTGGTCAATAATGGAAGCGGCGACGAAACAGAGTGTTGCAAATCGGCTTCTCGCCGTGAAGTCAGCCTCCGGCAAGACTTACAGCCAATTAGCGGGAGAGACAGGTCTCACCAACGTATACGTGGCTCAGCTGCTCCGTCGTCAGGCCCAGCTCAAACCCGACACAGTTCCGAAGCTCCGAGAAGCTTTGCCAGCTCTAAACGACGAACTCATCGGGGCGATGATGTCTCCTCCGTGGAGATCATATGATCCCAACCTCATCCAAGAACCCACCATCTACAGGTCTTCTATTCTTTTTCCTTTGCCACGAATTTGTTAATTTTGGGGGGTTTTCTTTTTAATCTGTTTGCTTTTTTTTTTTTCCAGGTTGAATGAAGCAGTGATGCATTTCGGTGAGAGTATAAAGGAGATCATCAACGAAGATTTCGGCGACGGCATGTAAGAGTTTAATATTGTTGTATTGGTATGAATGGAATCACTAAGGTTCTTATGGTCACTGAAAAAGGATCATGATTTAGTATAGAATCATTTGCTCTATTTTGTTCATATGCTAAGAATTGAAGTGAAAAAGTTTCTTGATTTGTCGACATGTCTGTTCCTTCTCTTGTGTTATGATCATATACACTGTAAATTATAGAGAATCTGCATACAAACTGTTTGCTAATAGCTACAGGCAATCAATCATCTTCCACACTTTCCTTTTGTTTCTCTGCATTCATTTTTGGTCCATTGTTTCCTGGGTTGCTTCTCCATAGGCCAAAACTTTGTCCTATAGGCCACTGCTGGCTCATATTATGTTAGTAGATTATTCCTTGTAAAGAAGTTAGAAGGTAATATATGTTTAGTAGTTTCCTCTTAGATTGCTACTAGCTCTTTTCTTAAAAGAAGTAGTGTGTATATAACAAAAGAGCTGGTGCAGAATGATCCACCAAGAAACCTTTGAGTCTGTTAATGGTATATATCTTAATAACTCACCCTTTTATTACATTTAGCATGTCTGCGATAGACTTGTATTGCTCTGAGGACAAAGTTAAAGGAGTGGATGGTAATAATCGTGACACTTGATGGGAAGTATCTTTCCCATTCTGAACAGGTTAGTGTTTCATTTGTAATCCATATAGTCACAAATGTTTTGAATAATTTGGATTGCAGAGGACGGAGAATATGGTCTCAAGGCTTAACCTCAAGGGAAGTAGAAGCGAATGATATGAATGAATGTAAGAAGAAAGCCTTTACATATATATATATATATATATATATATATATATATATATATATATTCATGAATAAGGCCTTATCTCTAAGGCTATAACATTGTAATATTTATGTACTCTTGAGCTCTTTGTGTATTTCATCAACACTCTTCTCCAGCTTTCTGATCTTCTATTACATCGCGTTGATCAAACTATTCACAATCGCAGCAGATTGAAGTATGATTGTAAATGGATTCAATTCCACAATATCACAATGTATGAATGATGATTTACAAATCCAGAAGTAGCACTCAAGAATTACCAAAATCTCACAAACGAGATAATCGAATAACTCTCGTACAATTCTCGAAAATGGAATCACCTCAAGACCGAGTTCAAAGCTGAAATCCAGGAAATGAAATCTAAAAACTTTTGAAACAATAACAATTAAACTGTAAACGGCAAAGCCTTGGTCTTTTGTTTAATCCAGATATTCAATGTGAGCCAATCCTTCTGCCACATCACTCTGAATCAAGGAAGGAATCATTTGGCACCAACGCAGCAAAGTTCCCACGTGAAAAAACCACCTTCAATTTTAAGAAACCCATAACATTATTTGAATCATTGTTCTCTTTCTGGTCAATCAATTCTATGAGTTGTGTTGTATTTAATACCTGATAGTTTCTAATGGTAAGAGTCTTGTAACCAGCTGCACAATAGTCGAAATAATATTCCCACGTCCTTATGAATTTATCGTCAAATCCAAGTTCCATGATTTGTCTGTACAAATAATAATAATAGCTAGTTTTATTGGACAAACATATTGATAAGGAAATAATGTTTTGTAATATTTGTCTTACTCTTGTCTCTCCAAGAAGTTCTTTCTCCAGCATCTAAGTGTTTGGTAGTAATGAATCCCAATGTTCTCAACGCTTTCAATGCTGTACTTTTTGTTGTTGGTGTTAGATAGATGAACGCATCAAAATTAAAGCTCATAAAGAAATGAAAAGAATTTAATTACCATAGCTTAGAGGAAGAGGAGACTCTAGCTAAAGAAAGAAGACATGTACCACGGAATATATATTCCGTTATGAAACCTGAAGTTAGTCTGCTCTCATCATAATGCTCTTCAGGTATCGCTGTGAACTGTTATTTATTATAACATTAAAACAGTCAAATGGTTGTGGTTGTGCATGCATGGATGAGGGAAGAAACAAGTGTTACCTGTAGGACAAAAATACCGTCTGTTGCAAGCGCAGCTTCACAGCAACTGAAAAACGTCTCATGAAACTCATGGCCAACTGATTCTACCATCTCGCTACTCAAAAGCATTTCGTCATAAGATAGATTAGGTTACGAATGTATTTGAATAAAGAGAGAGAGAGAGGAAAAGGGTTTTACACAGATATAATTCTGTCATATTTGTGAGCATCAGATATCTGGCGATAATCACAGAGCTTAAACGTAATCCGGTCCTATCAATTCAAAAGTTGTATCTATCATTAGGCCTTGGAAATCAGAAACAAGATAGTGTGCTGCATGCAAAACCTCAAGTCCAGCTTCTTTCACTTTTGCTTCTGCATATTTAAGTTGTTCAATAGATAGTGAAATGCCGGTGTATCTGCATCCAGTTCTTCTCACAACTTCTATGGCCAAGGCTCCCCATCCACATCCAATCTCTAAAACCTCATGCTTCTTCTCTACCCTTGCCTGATATTTCCCACTTTCGGTTTGTAAACAATGTTTTTTTTTTCTTTTTTTTTTTATAAATCAAGAAAATGCTCTCTCATCTTACCTTTTCAATTAAAAGATTTATTTTTCTCATCTGTGCAATTTTTAGGTCCTCATTCTCTGACTATAAACGTGAAAATGGTGAAAGGTTGAAGTCAGAATCATATATAGTAAACTAACCAAAACAAAAGATAAACTTGTAAAATTGTTTCATGGTCACCTTGAATATTGCACACGAGTATGTCATGGTTTCATCCAAGAAGTAACCAAATAGCTCGTTGCTCTGTGAACATTAAAGAATAAACTCAAAAGATCGAGAAATTCATTAAGATGTAAAGACAAGTAGAGATTCAAGCAATATACAAGATCATAGTGATGAGAACTGTTCCTTCGAGCTTGAGCCAAAGTGTTTCTCCTTAAGACATGCTTTAGAAAGTACGTAGCAGATGATAAACCGGCAGTAAGAAACATCGGTGTCCACCATCCCCTGTAAGATAACAAAAGCCTAGGCGATAAAGATTGCATGCCAAGTCATCTTTTGTGTAGAACAGCTTTTTACCTTCTTTTAGCAAAATTTGACTTTGTTGAGCTCAGATCTCTGTTAGCAATGAGAATCTGTGGAAAGTTGTTATCAACTAATTAAGCAGCTAAACAATAATTATCTGATATTTAGAAGAAAAAACAAACATGGTCTAAGCTGTATCTATGATTGTACAAGAGGATATTATATACGTACCATAATGAGATTCAAAAGTCCTGCGTCTGTATCAACAAAAGAAAAATCTCCGTTGATAAAAGCATCTGCAAGTCCTAAATCCGCTTGCGTCATAACCTGAGAGAAGATAAGATAATCAAGAATCAGTTGAGTTTTGATAAAGATATTCTAACTTTCTCTCCATCTACCTTCCAGTAAAACTGAGGACTGTGAATCTTGAGGATAGAACTCAAAGAACAATTAGAATCTTTTCCCTTGAACACGAACGTAGTTCCTCCGTCTTCTGTTATTCTGTTACGTTCACAGCGGTAGGTAAGGTATAAAATAATATATAAATCTAAATTGTGAAGAAGATAGGATGAGACTCACGTTACACAACCGATGGATATGAATTGCCCCAAGAATCTAGTAACGAAAATCCGAGCCACTTTTTCGGATAAGGAAAAGAACACCATCGTCGGAGATACTCAGTTATGTGACAAGTAGGAGCTCAGATACTCAGAGAAAAACACTTGAGTGAGCGTTTGGTGTGAGTTGTATGATTAGAGGCAAGAGAAGTGTGTGTAAATATAATGGAGAGAGAGGAAGATGTGAGGAAATGAGAGGATACAGATGAACTTATCCACTCCTTTTCATTTGCTTAGGGGAGCCTCGTGACGTTTGCTCCAGTGACGGGCTGCTGATCACGTCACACTCCTCCCTTAATGAGAACCAGATAGGGCTTTGGAATCCGAACCAAATTCGTATTTATCACTATTATTAATATAAAAATACAGCATATCAAAACTAAAAACAAAACTTTTCAACTTATCTTCAAATATAAGTGGATAAAATGAACTAAAACTTTAGGCTCCATTTTATCTATTTTTTTTACGTTCCTTTAGTTCATTTTAGTGGCCACCAATTAGAGCTTAAATCTTCCTAATTTTTTTTATATGATTTAGTTTGTGGAAAAATGCATTTTAGTAAAATTAGTGAATTGTCACACTTACATACTCATAAATTAGTAAAATTGTATGTTGATACAACTATCAATGTAATAATAATTTCCATAATATATAAAAATAAATTATTGTTTAACAAAAGAATTCACACCTTTTCTACCTTGCTTCTCTATAAACTATTTTATATTACTTAATTTTCTCACCTCTTATTGAAAAATATGTTCTTTTGTGAAAAGGTATAACTATTTAGCATGTTTTTATATTTATTTAGTTTAGTTTTTTCGTCTTCATATCATACAAACTATTTTAAGTGGTGATAATGGTCCACCCTCCCCCTATCTTAATGCATTACCATACATGGATAGGTTCTCTTCGCTTAGAGATGTCTAGTTGGTCTCGTCTCCCCCTCCTACAAACGAAACAAGTTTGATTGGTAAATATGATAACGAATCAACAGAAACTATTTGTCTGGTGCCTGAGATTTTTGCACCTCACTTAAGGTCGGAGATAACCATATGCCAAATTCAAAACCTCAGAAAGACTTGTTGTATTTTGTAAAGCATATATGGTTCTTCCCGGCAAGAAAAATTCCCCAATAACGTCTCTTTGAGATTTTGGTGTGTTTACACAACATATTTTGAGATTTGCGGGCTCACCTTCCCAATTTCCCAACTCTTTCTTGAATTATTGTTGCAATTTTTCTTCGCTTTTCCGTATGTGTCCAAACTTTGTCCGCCAGGTGATCATGATGATTGATGTTTCGGCAGAAGAAGTGATATTGTTCAAGGCTGGCGATATTCTGCTTATCTATTCGAAGAAATACACTTCCAAGACGCCCATGACTTATTATCTCTTGCCTCGCCATGGGAGGATCTTATATGATATTCCGTCGCGGGATGTGTGGTGGGGTCGATGGTTCTTTTTGACAACAATGAATCATTTGTTGGAGACTTTGATTCCTCAGAGATTTTGACTCGCTGGGTAACGAGCATCGGTCAGAATATGATGTCGATAGATTTCAACTCGTTCAACGTCTTAGTTTCGCTAACGATAATTTTTTGTTCATAGAATTCGTTTTTTCTAACAATTCTTATCTCGTGTGAAAAATTGAACCTTGTCAGCTACACGTTCGAATGCTAGCACTCCTCCGCACGAGTAGATGTCGATAAGAGAGAGCTCCCGCCATGCCGGAGAGGTACCTTTAGACTTACTTACAAAATTAAATCTGGGAAGTAGGCGGAAACTCTTGCCCGGGATCTCGGGATGATGACACCGTCTATGGCCGCTCGAATTGAAGAGGTAAACCAAAGGGATATCTCTTATGTCGGTTTGCCTCCATAGAAGAGCGCGATCGTTCATGCAGGAGGTTAGTCGAAAATATCTCGTGGTTCTAACAGTCAAAGCCGCAATGATACTAACCCCTAACAAAAACCAAAAGGTCCAAAGGAATATGAGACATACCCACGTGGGTGGGGTAGGAGGTTGTCAAATTATCGAGATGAGGCAAGCTTCGTCTAGGTCCGTCCAGAGCAGTTTTTTCAATTGGTGCTTTAAACATAAGAAGGATTGGCTGATTGCAGATGATTCCAAGGGGATCACCTATCTATTGAGGTTCTTTAAGCATGAGAGTATTCAGATCCTAACAATCAAGAAAATGACTGAAAAACATGCGTAAATCGAGATGATAGCTGCTCAAGAAAAAAATACGCTAATTAGCATATTTATTCGCAAATCATGATATTTTGCGGAGTTGTTCGTCCCATTTTACTTCTATACATTTAAAATATAAAATTTTACTAAACAAATGAGTTGATGTATATCATTTTATTTTATTTTTAATCTTAAATTGTAAATCTGTACTTTAAAAAAATTATTTATTAGATTTTTCAGAATTTTTGAATTGTTTATGATATTTTAAATTTTTATAGTTTTTAATTTTAATATAATTTATTTATTTATATATTAGATACGAAAACATGCATATGTATTGGTTTTGGTTTTTATTTCAAACTCTTCTTTTACTTATATTCACTCTCAAGATGGTTGATTACTAAGTTTTAATTAATAAAATTAGATTAATTATTGTGTTAACTTTAATTTATATTGGTAATTTTATTATATTTTTAATAGTATAAAAGTAAGATGATAAATACGAAAATACAATGAATATTTTTAAAATTATGTTAGAGATATACATAATCTTGAATAAAAAATAAAAAAGAAGATGAGATGATAAATATGAAAATATTTATGAAATTTTTTAATTTTATTTTAATTATATACATAGCTTCAATAAAAAATAAAAATAATATGATAAATATGAAAACATTTATGGAAATTTTAAAATATTAATAAATACTATTTTGAATTTTATATAGTAAATTCATATTATTTATAAAAAATAATTATATAAATGATAAAATATTTTAAATAAGATATTTATGTATTGGTTTTTATACATTAAAATATATATAATTACATTTTATTTTACTACTAATTTTATATAGTAAGTTATACAATATTTTATTAAATGTAATAGTGTATGTATGTTTAATTATAAATAATCTCATAAATTCTTTTATAATATTATTAAATTTGTTTGATATTTTTATTTTTATAAAATTTACGTTTAATAAAATTTATGCTCGTACATGGTGCGGACGAATCATACTAGTTTTATATAAAAAGATAAATTTCAGATCATGCCAAAATATCAATAATTACTTTATATTTTTAAATTATAATATTGTTAAAAGCATTTTAAAAAAATCTTTAGTTTTCTGATTAAATTTTTATTCAATAATTTTGTACTATTTTTTAATAATATGTATATAAATAATTTTAATAATTTGCCACCAAATCAAACTTATTTATAGATCCGCTACTAGATAGATATGTAGAGATATGGAAAGAAAAGAGGAAGTATTTTTGCCTATTTTTCTGATAATTCTTGATATTTTTCGTCAATGTGGAATTAATAAGAAAATCAAAACCGAAATAAAAAAATGAAGACATCAGAGAGAAAGCGAATGTATTTGATACAACAAGGAAACACTTGGGCCAAGGAGAGAAGCCAGCCACAGTGTGTTTGTTCACGTCAAATCCAACTTGTGTTTGTTCACGTCAAATCCAACTTGCCCAACTTATCCACCCCTTTCAGCTGCTTAGAAACAAAGACAAGAGAGAATACAGATGAACTTATCCGCCCCTTTCAGCTGCTTAGGGGAGCTTCGTGACGTTTGCTCGAGTGACGGGCTGATCACGTCACACTCCTCGCTTAATGAGAACGGAATAAAGAGTTTTGCTTAGTTAGGGTGCTGGTCAGTCAATCTTTCTACAACCAGATAGGCTTTGGTATCGGAACCAAATTCTTATTTATCACTCTTATTAGTATAGAAATAGGGCATATCAAAACTAAAAACAAAACTTTTCAACTTATCCTCAAATATAAATCTTCCTCATTTTTTTTTATAATATGATTTAGTCTTGTGAAAAAAAAAGTTCACTACTAGAACATTTTAGTGCATTTTTATCAAAACTAACAGGATTAAACGATAAAATTTATTCAAAAAAGTAGATAGAATTATCAGATTTGCATACTCATAAATTAGTAAAATTGTACGTTGATACAACTATCAATGTATATAATAACAATTTTTCATAATCTATAGAAATAATAAATTGTTGTTAAACAAAAAATTTCACACTTTTTCTACCTTGCTTCTCTAAAAATTATTTTATATTACTTAATTTTCTCATCTCTTATTGAAAAGTATGTTTTTTTTTGTGAAAAGGTATACCTATTTAGCATGTTTTTATATTTATTTAGTTTACTTTTTTCGTCTTCACATCATAGAAACTATTTTAAGTGGTGTTGATGGTCGACCCACTGGTCCCCCACTTTCTTAATGCATTATCATACATGGGTGAGTTCTCTTCGCTTAGAGATGTCTAGTTGGTCTAGTCTCTCTCCCCCCCCCCCCCCCCCCACACGCACTACAAAAAAACAAGTTCGATCCGTAAATATGATAACGAATCAGCAGAAACTATTGGTCTGGTGCCTGAGATCTTTGCAACTCACTTAAGGTCGGAGATCACCATACGCCATATCCAAAACCTCAGAGAGATTTTTGTATTTTGTAAAGCATATATATGGTTCTTCCCGACAAGAAAAATTCCCCAATAACGTCTCTCTGAGATTTTGGTGTGTTTACTCAACATATTTTGAGATTTGCGGGCTCGCGTTCTCAATTTCCCAACTCTTTCTTGAATTACTGTCGCAACTTTTCCTCACTTTTCCGTATGTATCCAAACTTCGTCCGCCATGTGATCATTATGATCAGATTTTTTTTTGGCAGAAGAAGTGATATTGTTTGAGGCTGACGATATTCTGCTTCTCTGCTCGAAGAAATACAAATCCAAGGCGCCCATGACTTATTATCTCTTGCCTCGCCATGGGAGGGTCTTGCATGATATTCCGCCGAGGGATGTGTGGTGGGATCGATGGTTCTTTTTGACAACAATGAAGCCTTTGTTGGAGACTTTTATCCCTGGATATTTCGACTCGCTGGGTGACGAGCATCGGTCAGAATATGATGCCGATAGATTTGCAACTCGTTCAACGTCTAATTAGTTTTGCTAACGATATTTTTTTCCATAGACTTCGTTTTTTTCTAACGATTCTTATCTCGTGTGATAGATCGAACCTTGTCAACTACACGTTCAAATGATAGCACTCCTCCACACGAGTAGATGTCGAGAAGAGAGGGAACCCGCCGTGCCAGAGAGGCACCTTTATACTTACTTGCAAAATTAAATCCGAGAAGTAAGCGGAAACTCTAGTCTGGGATCTCGGGATGACGACACCATCTGTGGACGCTCGAATTGAGGAGGTAAACCAAAGGGATATTTCTTATGACGATCTGCCTCCATAGAAGAGCGCGATCATTCATGCAGGAGGTCAGTCGAAAAATCTTGTGGTTCTAACGGTCAAAGCCGCAATGGTACTCGCCCCCAACAACAAATCAAGGTCCAAAGGAATATGAGACATACCCGCGTGGGTGGGGAGGGGGGAGGTTCTGGTAGACTTATTGTTAAGTTGATTTGTTTTGTTATACTTTGCTTCGATGGTAGATTTTTGCTTTATTATTTTTTATATGGTAGAATTTTGTTTGTGTTTATTTGATAGATTTGTTTAAATCTATAGGTAGATTTATTTTGCTATATGATTATGTTATTCGCATATTCTTCTATCTTATATTTCATCGTAGATTTTTATAGATCAATATCGTAGACTTGTGTGGTTATTATGTTATTTTGTGGTAGACTTAATATCTTTAAAACAAATTAAATAATATAATAATAAAAAGAAGATAACTTTCAATAATTGTGGTTTCGTCTTCACTTTTACAGAAAACGGGAAAAAGGTGAAAGCTTTGGCGATTGGCGACGAAGAAGGGAGAAGGTTGGTATTTTTGAGGACGAATCCGGCGTGATCTTGGCAAGTTCCGGTAGGTTTTCTACTTCCTTGCCGTCATAATCTGCTTACCTTTAACCATTTTTCTTTTTGAATCGCGCCTAGTATACTTCTTCTCTCCTCATGCGACTGTGACTTTGCAAATCGGCGACTTTTGGCGACATTTCCGGCGACGTTGGTAAGTTTTCTTCCCTTCCATTTCTCAATCGTAACTCTTTCTTCATTTAATCCATATTACTCTAAATTTTTCCTCATCTAATGTGGCAGTGACTCTTAAAAAATAGAACGGAGGCGATGTTAGCGATTTTTAGTGAAACTGTGGTGGTGATAAGTGATTCCGACGAAGAAACATATACTTCCGGCGATATTAGTATTTTTTTGAATTTCATGGTGGACATATTTTATGGTAGATTTATGTATTGATATGATGGTTGAATTTCATTTTTACTTGAAATAACAATCGTTTGATAGTAGACTTATGTTATATTATTGTAGACTTTATTTCATGTTTACGGAATTAATTTTTGGTTTCAGTTTAGTGATTGTAGACTTGTTTAGAGGTTTCATTTGAATGGTTGTAGACTTGTTTGTGTGTCGAGTTAGTTATCGTAGGATTGATTTAGTATTCATTTGAATGATTGTAGACTATTTGGGAAGGAGATTGCTTAATTGATTTATTCTCTCTATATACTTTACTTTTATATCTTCATTATGGATCCGAGATATAGTGATGCAAAGAGGAACAATATGCTAATCGACAAGCTTTATGCCATAGCCGATGGGGATTTTGGCATTCCAAAAAGATGTCCATGTGGTGGAAAAATCATTGAGGAGACCTCTCAAACCGAAACTGAAGCCGAGCTAGAAATGCGATACTTTATCTGCAATGTGTTTGAGGTGAGAAGAGGAGACCACATTTAGAAATTTAATGGAAATATTGGATAAATGTGTATATATATATTTATATGCAGAATGATGGCTACTACATTCGGAAAAATGGGTTCATGCAGTCGAAGAAGAGATGACTAAATTAAGGATGGAAGTTAAAGAGCAGCCTGAAAGGATTCAAAGCTTATCACACCATGAATTTCTATACAAGAAATGCATATGGAGATGAAAAACAACGTTGAAGAGATTGCAAAGCTGAAAGAGTTAGTGACATGTGTTGTTGGTCGAATTGGTGTTTAACTTATCTTTGATTTATAAGACTCGTCTTTGGACTATTTGTGTCTTTGTTTTGTAAGAGTTATCTCTATTTTGTAAGACTTATCTACGATCTTATCAACGAAAAACGTTGACAACATTAAGTCTACCAACTAAGTATAAGTCTGCAATAATGTTTCATATAAATATATTTGCATTACAAAACAAATGTTAACACAAACCATTTATAAAAGAGAAGTCCCCTAATCACTTCTTTTATTAAACGCTTGGCCACGAGCCAAATTTACTTCGAGCTAATCTGAAAAATAAAAGACATTCTAATGTCCAGAAGCATCCATTGCACATTGTTGGTTGCTTCCACCCTTCATCCCAATACTGTAGCCATAGATTTATTATAGCACATTTGCAGTTTATGATGTTGTTGACATCTACTTCTCTTTCCTTCTCCAACCATAACTTAAATGGATTATCTGGCCATGGATGTACATCTCGAGTGGTTATTTGCATTCGCACCCTCCTCGCTAATTCTCGAGTTAGCATAAGCCCACATTTTTCCAGTTCTTCGTGCTCGTAAATTAGCCGCACAAACATGTAGTATATGTATTTCCCTGTTTCCCAACTTCCTTCCGACGATCGTTTTATCATAGATTCTCCTTCAGTCTGTTTAGTTGTTGTACACGCAACTAGACATACCTTTTAAGAGTAGGACTGTAGGATTATTGTGCGTAATGCAGTTGTCAACGAATGTGTTTGTTGCCTCCAGTGGAAATAAAGGTATATGATGGTAGAAGAAATCAATATTTCTGTAGAATTCTTCAGTTTCAGCCAAGTCATGCAACATCGTGCATGTTGCTTTTGTACGAATAAATTCACCGAATCCACACCGAAGCGAGTTTTCGAGAACTTTTTGTAAGAGGTTACCGTGTAGCCTCCACATGTCTAATATCAATATCTCTCGAACAAATTTGTTATTTTTCCGGTTACTTATAGGGATCTCTCCATGCATGGGCGAACAGACACCAACATTTTAAAGGCACCTCTTTATGCAGTGACGGTTACACTAGTTTAACAAGGCAATATTAATGTTTCGTGCAATTACACGGACTAACATAGGTAACCACTCATTACGTCTACGAACTACACTTGATTAGTAACTTATTTATACTTTACATTATACAATTCTACCAAAACAAGTCTACCAAAAACGATAAAAGTCTACTAAACGAGAGAAACTCTACGAAAAAGACATAAAGTCTGCAATAACGCTTTACAAATCTACTATGATGACAACACTCTCGTCTTCCATATAAAATCTGCTATAACGTAAAGAAAGTCTACCAGGAGAAAATTAAGTCTACGAAGTCCAAAAAAGTCTACAAGTCAATATAAATCTACGGTTACATATGATATATCTACAACCACGTCGATTCATCCAAGTCCCCGTAAAAATCTACGACAACTTGGTGAAAGTCTACGAACCCAAACAAAAAGTCTGTAGCGGAAAATTTAATCTACTGCTGAATAATTTAACTCTACCAAAAGAAAAACAAATCGACAAAAAAAATCTAGGAATCTGCAAAACAAATCTACAAATCGGAAACAAATCTGCTGTAACGTCAAATAACTCTGCAAGATGTAAGACAAGTCTATAAAATCCCAAAAGTCTACGGCTTCAGTGGAATAAATCTACGACAACTAATCAAAATAAATCTACCAAATTTTGAATAAATCTACAAATCACCATTGAAAAGTCTACAATTTGAAAAACAAATCTACAATTTTGACAACAAGTTTACAATCTCCAGAACAAGTCTACAACAACAAAAACAAATCTACAAATTCAAAAACAAATCTACAGAACAAAACAAGTCTACCACTAAAGAACGGTAGACTTGTTTTGGTAGATTTATACGAAAATCTTGTAGGTTTATTCACGGATTCCTGAAAACTTAACATTTCATTAATGGCAGTTTCGTAAATACATTTTTTGTCATAACGCTAGAAAAGGGTAAATCCGTCCAATAAAGTTATTTCAGTAATTCGAACTTTCCAAGATTCATTCAATAATTAAGATACTTTCCAAGGTTGTTTCAGTAAACTTCCCTATTTTTGATACCCTAGATCTAAAGAGATTCACGGCTGCTTACTTTCTCTCCTCTTATTTTATTTTTGGAAAAACTCTTCTCTTCTTTTATATGCTCTTCTTCTTCTCTCTTCTTATCTTCTTCTTCCTCGAATCTGATTCTTCTTTTTTCTTGAACCATCACCATCAAATATTCTAATTCATCACCGGATCTTCATTTGTTACTTAACAACATCAGATTTTCAGATTCATCACTGGATCCTCCACGCTTTATCGCTTCTTCTTGACCCAAAAACCGTCTTCAGTTCTTCTTCTTCATTTTTTTCACATTACCTTTTTTCCTCGTCAACATGTTGAAGAAAGAAAAAACCAAACCGACCGATTTAAACCAAAATAACCGATTTAAACCAAAATTTTAATTAAAAATCAAAAATTTTGGTTCAATCTGTAGTAAACTTAATTATCAAACTAACCGATAATCGAACCGAACTGAACCATAATTAATTTCGGTAATTTTAGTAGAATTTTCAATAGCCGAATTAACCAAAATAACCGGCCGATTCAGTTCGGTAAACGCGAATTCCCAGGCCTCCTTTCTACAACCAGATAGGCTTTGGAATCAGAACCAAACTCATATTTATCACTATTATTAATATAAAAATACAGCACATCAAAACTAAAAGCTAAACTTTTCAACTTATCGTCAAATATAAATCTTCCTAATTTTAAATGATAGAATTTATTCAAAAAGTAGATAGAATTGTCAGACTTGCATACTCATAAATTAGTAAAAATGTACATTGATACAACAATTAATGTAATAATAACTTTCATAATCAATAAAAATAATAAATTATTGTTAAACAAAAGAGTTCACACCTTTTCTACCTTGCTTCTCTAGAAACTACTTTATATTACTTATCGACATAATTCTTCGACGTTCCTCCACTTATTTTACGTTCACATCTTTTCTCTCTTGCTTTTCCAGTTAGTCTCCAAGGAGAGGTATATATCGTGCGGCGGTATATCTGTTTTCCTGAAATTTCCTCTTTTCTTCGTTACTTTCAACCGTATGCCGACTTACAAATGTCTCCTAGAGAAAAAAGCAGAAACTATTGGTCCGGTGCCTGAGATTTTTGCACCTCACTTAAGGTCGGAGATCACCATACGCCATATTTAAAACCTCAGAGAAACTTGTTATACTTTGTAAAGCATATATATGCTTCTTCCCGGCAAGACAAATCCCCAGTAACGTCCCTCTGAAAGTTTGGTGCGTTTATGATATACAATGGATTTTAGGGATTTTAGCCATGATATATGTCTTATTTATCGAATCTTTTATTATGTTTTGGAGTCTTTTTAGTATGTTTACATGTCTAGATGCGTTTGGAGTGGATTTGGTGATTATGGCACATTCTGGAGCTATTTGGAGCATTTGGCCGAGAGAATGAGTTCACTGTCGATATTTAAGAGATGTGTCGATTGACACACCTTTGGTGTCGATCGATGCACATGCGTGATGGGCCTTTCTCGCGAGAGTTAATGAAGAATATGGAATTTGCAACAAGGCCCATAAGTTTCTCATAATTACAAAGAAGCCCCAGCCGACTTTAGATCATTATATTAGGGTTTTAAGCCATTGTTTAGGCTACGCTTTACGAACGCTTTCAGTTCTAAGTTTTATTTTTATTTCAGAGAGAGTTAGGGGCTGATCTTGTTCTTGAAAAGAGGATTTTGAACCCCAGTTCTTTATTCTGTTTTATGATATTTGGTTTTCTATTCATGATGTCTTCTGTTTCGATGAACATGTCTGTGTAGTTTACCAGTTAGGTTTAGGGATTCTCATTAGGGATTTCATGGAATTATAGGTTGATTAATCTGTAGGGATTCATATTTGTTAGTTCTTCATCTAGGATTGTTCTTAATGCTTAATCTGAATTGACCACTTAGATTATTGATGTTAGGTTGATTGATACAACGACAGTTGGTTAATTAGCTAGAAAGAACCTAGATGAGCAATTTGATCCACTTGCAAAGAAATTTGTTTTAGAGGAATTGTGAACGACTCATGATTAATGCTTGTTTAGAACTCTAGAATTCACAACGAAAGTTGGCTTGCTAGGTTGTTAGACATAGATAGGATTCACAACGAAAGTTGGTTTCTTATACTTCCGTGATTCCAGTTCTAGAACAGATTTATGATATTAGATCCCGATTGATTGATTAGCTTATGTTCCTGATTTCCTGAGAACTCCCTAGACTTAACGCTTCGCCTTCTGATTTACAAACTCGCTTGATTTACTTTCTTGCATTGCTTTTAGTTTCTCAATACATTTACTTTCTCCTAGTTTAATCTTGACCGTTCTAAATCTATCGTTGCCCAGAGTCCTTGTGGATTTCGATACCCTAAGTACTACATTCACATCACTGTGCACTTGCAGTTAGTATAGGGATTAAAACTTTAGACCTATCAGCTTACACAACATATTTTGAGATTTTCAGGCTCACGTTCCGGATTTCCCAACTCTTTCATGAAATATTGTCGCAGCTTTTCCTTGCTTTTTCGTATGTGTCCAAACTTCGTCTGCAAGGTGATCGTGATCAGATTTATTTTGCGGCGGAATATGGGATATTGTTTGAGGCTGGCGATACTCTGCTTCTCTATTCTAAGAAATAAAAATCCAAGGCGCCCATGACTTATTATCTCTTGCCTCGCCATGGGAGGGTCTTAGATGATATTCCGCCGAGGGATATGTGGTGAGGTCGATGGTTCTTTTTGATAACAGTGAAGTCTCTGTTGGAGACTTTGATCTCTCAGAGATTTCAACTCGCTGGGTGATGAGCATTAGTCAGAAAATGACAACAATAGATTTTCAACTCGCTCAACGTCTAATTAGTTTTGCTAACGATAAATTTTTGTTCATAAAATTCATTTTTTCTAACGATTCTTATCTCTTGTGATAAATCAAACCTTGTCAACTACACTTTCGAATGGTAGCACTCCCTGCACTAGTAGATGTTGAGAAGAGTGAGTTCCCGCTATGCCTGAGAGGCACCTTTAGACTTTAATTGCAAAATTAAATCGATGAAGTAGGTGGAATCTCTAACCCGAGATCACACGATGATGACATTGTTTGTGGCCGCCCAAATCCCAAATTAAGGAGGTGAACCAAAGGGATATCTTATGTTGATCTTCTTCCATATAAGAGCGCGATCGTTCATGCAGGAGGTCCGTCGAACAACTATCGTGGTTCTACCGGTCAAAGCCGCAATGATACAAGCTCCAAAGGATATGAGACATTCCCGCGGGGGGGGGGGGGGGGGTTGTCAAATAATTGAGATTAGGTAGGCTTCGTCTGGTTCCGCCGGGAGCAGATCCTTCAGTTGGTGCTTTAAACATAAGAAGAATTGGTTGATTGTGGACGAGTCCAAGGGGATCACCTATCTATTGATATTCTTTAAGCATGCGGATATTCAACTCCTGACAATCAAGAAAATGACTGAAAATATGCGTAAATCGAGATGATAGCCTCTCAAGGAAAGGTACGCTAATTAGCATACTTATTCACAAATCATGATTTTTTGTAGAGTTTTTCATCCCATTTTCCTTGGAGAGGAGAGGGATGACTCGATATGGGGGAGGGGCAACATAAGCTGGAAAGAGAGATTTGAATGAGAAGTATCTCGCGATCCTCAAGGATGTCAAGGTAAAATGGGACAATAAGAAAACATAAGTCCATATCGAGATTGCTCTTTAAGAAGCGATAGCAAACCTTGATCTTCTAGCTGATATTTACAAGGGAAGTTTCAATACAGTTTCAGAGAGCGACAAATCACTGCGAAGAAAGAAAACAAGGAAGTAGAGGTGATGACTGCTACTGTTTCTGACTTCTCGATCAGAAAAATCGTCTTCCTATAGTCTTCGAGGATTCCATGATGCTAATCAACCCCGCCACTCATCCCCCAACTAATCAGAAACAGTTCGGCTCAAATCAACCGAAAGGTCTCGGAAGGGGTTGACTGATATATCATGGTTTTTAGGACTTTCAACCATGGTATATGTCTTTGTTATAGAGTCTTTTAGAGTCTTTTGGAGTCCTTTTATGTGTGTTTACATGTATAGGTATGTTTGGAGCGGATTTGGACATTATGGCGCATTCTGGAGTTATTTGGAGCATTTGCTGAGAGGAAGAGTTCACTGTCGATATCAGACTTTTGTGTCGATCGATACACTTCTGGCATCGATCGACACACATGCGAGATGGAAAATTCTCGGCGGTTTAATGAAGATTTATGGAAATTGCAACTTGACCCAGAAGTTTCTCATAATTATAAAGATGCCCCAGCCGAGTTTAGATCATTATATTAGGATTTTTAAGCCATTATTTAGGCTACGCTTTACTTACGCATTCTTTTATTTAGAGAGAGAGATTTGGAACTCATATTCATTGTTTCTATTTTATGATATTTGGTTTTTATTCATCATGTCTTTTGTTTCAATTGCCATGTCTGAGTAGTTTACCTGTTGGGTTTAGGGATTCTCACAAGTGATTTCATGGAATTATAGGTTGATCAATCTGTAGGGATTCATATCTTTCTAGTTCTTTGTCTAGGGTTGTTCTTAATGCTTGATCTGAATTGGCCACTTAGATTATTGATGTTAGGTTCACTACAGGAAATTGAGGTATTGATTGCACATTAACATAGCGTTTTTAAGTTTTAGGCAATAATAGAGTTTGACACAACTTTTTCATAGTGTTTAGAATTTTGTTGTGCTATTAAAAATATGAGCGCGTTAAAAGTGAGATTTTTAATTTAAATCCCCTTTATTTAGATTGCACTTACATTAAATAAACGCTTTGTTATGTTTAAGCCGGATGTTTTGAGCGGGATATTTTTGTTTGTCCGCGTGTTAAATTTTTTAGACCATAAAAAAATATTCTTTTTAATCCGAAACATAAAAACACCACTTATCATTTTCTTGTTTCTCTCTAACCCTAGTGGCCGTCTCCCCATCTCCACTACACAGATCTGACCTCGCTTTGCTCATAGTTGGACGACTACCTTCTCTTTTGCTCGTTGATGTTATCGTTTCGTTTTATGGCTTGGAACTTCGTTGGTTTTGAGGACTGATCTGTGGAAACACGAAACCCTTGTGAGTCTATTATTTCTTTTGTCTTCGATGATTTTGGTATCCTTGAGAATAATGTTTATTTTAGTTAGTTACAGTGATGTTCATGAAGTTTGAAACGAATTTTTGATGGCTAGATTGTGACGGGAGACGAGAACCCGCCGATTGTGATGGCCAATCGAGAAAGAGATCGAGAGCTTTTATTTCCCGTCGCTGATTCCAGTGAAAAATATGTAGGTTCTACTTCGAAGCCGTCTGATATCCTCGGATTCTTGTGTATATCCCTTAATGGAAATGTTTGATTGATATATATCAAGCTAGTATGATTTCACAGAGAAAACGTTTACATGTTCAGTCCTTTGTCTCTCAACTATGAGGGATTCAGTTGATTTCTATCATTAATTTTGGTATCTAGTAGTATAATTTTGTCATTTATTGTTTCAGATTTCTATCATAAACTCCATGGTTCTATTGCTCTCTAATTGTCATTAGTTTGGTAGCTGAATATTGCTTTAATCCTTGTGTATATGTACGACAAAAATCGACGAGCTGAAGTCAAAGAAGTTCATGAAAGGCTGGTAAGCAAGAGTTGAAATAAGACATTTGATGAAGTTTTCACAGATTCAAATCTCGTGTTGGTGTTGTTCGTATCAGGTTTGATATTTGTGTTTGCATGGATTGAGTTGATACTAAGCACATATCTCGCTGCCAAGAGTCTTGTCAGTGCAGCTGGGGATGTCTTCAAATATCAGACTCATATAATTGCAACTTGTCTGAAGAGGCCTTAGACAAGGTTCGCACTGTGTTGGGTACGACTTCGTCTTTAAGTTTCTTCCATCTCCATCATGTTCGTTGTTTTCTTGCTCTTCATGTCACTGGTATTTTGGGTTTTTCTCCACTCTGTTATGTCGTTAGACTACAATCTAGTACTTGCAGCCGTATGTGGTACTTGTAATTCTTTTTATTTCAGAGAAAATCAAGCCCTCTGATGTTGGTCTCGAACATGAAGCTCAGTTGGTGTGCAACTGGTCTGCTCATGGGAACGAGCGTAATGGAAACCATAATTCGCTACCAGCGATTAAATACCTTCATTTACACGAGTGTGACAGCTTCTCGGTTCAGATTGCTGGCAATACTCAAATAGGTGCACAATTCATTGCTATGAAACCTTGACAGAAGTGATATCTGCCTAGAAATGTATCTCGAGTCTGTACTTCTTTTCTACTTATGTATTTTGTATTGGAGGATCTTTATACTTTAGGTTTATTGTATCATGATTTCATATATAAAAAATAATACTTTTTAGTATGTTTGTTTAATAATCCATTTAGTATGTTTGTTTAATAATCCAAATAAAATAGAGAAAATAAAGCATGCCAGATCGGATAAATTGAATGTTATAGTAGATATACAGTAAACATATATAACATAAATAAACTGCTATTATAAAATGTTTTATTGCATAAACAAAAAATGCTATATTAAATACGCGTTATTATTGCATTTTGAAAAAGCGCTATAGAAAGTGCGATACTTTTTATGACGGGAGCATATACATCGTTCGTTAAAACGCTATGGTTTATCTATTATAGCGGATATCGAGTGCTATAGATATCCACTTTTCTTGTAGTGGTTGATTTCTGAAACGACAGTTGATTAATTAACTAGAAAGAACCTAGATGAGCAATTTGACTATTCGCAAAGAAATTTGGCTTAGGAGAATTGTGAACGAAAGAACCTGAGATTAATGCTTGTTTAGAACTCTAGGAATCGCAACGAAAGTTGGCTTGCTAGGTTGCTAGACATAGATAATATTCGCAACGAAAGTTGGTCTGTTATAATTATGTGATTATAGTTCTAAAACAGTTCTTAACTAGATTCCGATTGATTGATTAACCTATGTTCCTGATTTCCTGAGAACAACCTTGACCTGACGCTTTGTCTTCTTGCTTACAACCGTTTACTTCACTTTCTGCTCTTATTTACTGCTTTCTGATTTGCATCGCCTAGCTTAACTTGACGTTCTATAATCTATCGTAAGAGTCTTGAGTCTCTGTGGTTCGACCCCTACTAGCTACAATTGTCATGTGCACTTGCAGTTTACATTAGGGAATTAAACTCTTAGCTTATCAAGTTTTTGGCACCGTTGCCGGAGACTTTTTTGAGTCTTCGATAGATTTGAACTTAGGGTTTAGACTAGGTTTTTCGTTTTTGTTTTTGGTTACTAATTTTTCTTTCTTCTTGCGTTTCAGGTACGCCTAGAAGCGCACTGCATCGATTGACACGGTCCTCTGTGTCGATCGACTTCGTTTCACGATAAGCATCGATCAACGCTCTCCTTGCATTGGTCGACTGATATATCATGGTTTTTACCGGTTTTATGCCATGATATAGTTGTGTTTTTAGTGTCTTTTGTGTTCTTTTAGAGTCTTTTACAGGTATAATCAGGTTTGGAGCTGAATTGGAGATATGGAGCATTTTGGAGATTTTTGGAGTGTTTGGCCGAGAGATAGAGTTCACTGTCCGAAACAGAGAAAGGTGTCGATCGTTGCATACCTAGCATCGATCGATGCACCAGCGAGATGGGCCAAAACTCGGCGGTTTATGAAGAGTCAAGAATTTGCACTTTGATCCAAAAGTTCCTGATATTTACAAAGAAGCCCCTGGCCGAGATTAGACCTATATAATAGAGTTTTTAGTGTTTTAATTAGATACGCTTTACAATACGCTTTCATAATTAAGAGCAGAGGATTTTTAGAGCTTTTGGGGCTGATCTGAACCTGTTACATCATCTGTATTTGGAGAAGATTTCGAACCCCTTTAATCTTTTATCTTTTATGCAATCTATTATTTCTATGATTATGTTTTCATCAATCATGTCTGAGTAGATTCCTTGTTAGGTTTAGGGTTTCTCACATAGGATTTCATGACCTACTAGACTTGTTCAATTTCAGTTAAGGATTCAAACTATATCTGTTCTTCAATTTAATTGTGCTTAAAGCTAGTTATAACCTGATCAATTAGAATCTAGATCTTAGGTTGCTAAATACGTCACGGAAGTGGGGTTTAGGAATCTGAACTAATTAAATTGGGCAATTAAACTATTCGCAAACGGAAGTTTGGTTTAGGATAATTGTGAACATATCAAACTTGGAATTAATGCTAGTTTAATCTGTTAGTTCTCGCAAACGAAAGTTTGGTTTGCTGCACTTAGACTTAGAGAATTATCGCAAAGGAATTTGGTTAATTCTTGCTGAATGAACTGTCTGCTTGTCTGATTTCCTGAGAACGCCCTAGACCTAGCGCTTTTAATAACTTGCTTTCACAACCGTTAATCTCTGCTACTGATTTACTTTCTTGCATTGCTTTTAATTCAATTACATTGCTTTCTTCCTAGTTAAATTCCTGTTCTTGAGCTATTGAACACCGGAGTCTCTGTGGATTTCGATACCATATATACTACATTGATATTGCTGTGCACTTGCAGTTTAGTATAGGGATTAATTCTTGACCTATCAAGTTTTTGGCGCCGTTGCCGGGGACTCTTAGAGTCTTCGATAGCTTCGAGCCTAGGGTTTTTACTAGGATTTTTTCGTTTTTTTTTCTTTTATTTTTATTTTTATTTTTATTTTTGCTGATTTATTTTTCTGTTTTCTCTGATTTCGCATTGCATCGATCGGCGCCCTTCTTGCATCGATCGACACACTTCGCTGAATCGCCAAGAACACTAAGAGATCATCAGGACGATGTGTCGGAATGATATTTTCAGCTCAGAGGTTGACAGTTCACAAATAGTTGGAACTGGATTCTATAGTCATGGATCTGCTTTTCAGAAACCCTTTACAAGGAACTGGGGTATTTCTTCTTACCAAGCACCGCCTGCACCTACAGCTCATGAGAGCAGAATGGAAATCATGATGGAGCAGTATCTTGAGAGACAACAACAGATTGATATGTCCTTCAACTCAAAGATGGATGCGTTGTATGAAGACTTGAATGAGAAGTTCGAATCTTTGAGCACACATATGGAAGAGCTGGATACAGCGATAGAGAGGCAAAATGAAGCTAAGAGAGCTGAACGGAAGCTGCACATCAATGCTATGAACATAAAGGATGAGATTGACTTGCTAGGTGAAGAAGAGAGCATATCTCGGATTTTCTGGATGAATATTGTCTGCCTGATACATGCACCGATCGACACCCCCTTAGTGACGATCGACACGCCATTCTGACGGCAATTTCGAGTTCTTTCGAGAAACCGAATCGCTCTGCATCGATCGACACACATCACGCAACGATCGACACAGAACGCAGACATGTCCAGAAACCTGCAACAGTACCAGAACGAGTCTACAAGCCCCCAGTGCCATATCCTAAGGTTCCCAAACCCTCTAAACAAGAGCTAGAAGTGGCTAACTGCATAAAAGTGATGGATAAGAAGGTGGTCTCCACTGATGGTCATCTGAAAGAAGAAGTTCAGATTGATGGAACTGCAGTATCTGATAGTGGAGAGAAGAAGATGGCGGTTCCTCTTGAACCTGCTCTAACATCTTCAGTACCTGCAACTGCTCATAAGCAGAAAGCTCCAGACATCAGATATACGTCAAAGGTAAGGTCCAAATCACCAAAGCTCAAACCTCCTAATCCATTGACTTTGAATGCAGGAAAACAAAGAATCCCGCCGAAGCTACACTCCCACCCTGACCCTTCTCATTCGTTCCTTGGAAGATCTCATGATCTGAATGCTTATACGCCACCTTGGATGAGGAGACATTCACAGAGACACTCAAAGTCTCTGTTGAGACCGCCATGAGTCCGATCTCTTTCCGTCCGGTCAAGCTATTGACCTTAAACAAGCGCTGGGTGGGAGGCAACCCACCATTAGGTACTGGTGTTTATCTACTTAATTTTTGGTATTTTTGTTAGGATTTTACGTTTGTTTTTGCTTTTGGTGCAGTTATGTTTGCAGGTCTCTGACAAAATCGCAGTGCAACGATCGACTCACTTCTGTGTCGATCGTCACAACACGAAAGGAATCGCATTGCAGCGATCGTTGCAGTCCTGAGCAACGATCGACCATACACGAAAATCGCCAAGTAACGGTCGATGCACTTAGTGCAACGATCGATGCCTGAGCGACAGAGGTAACCCGACAGACATAATTTCATCTTTTCAATTTTTAATTTTCTTTTTACCAATCCTTCGCTGGACACTACTGGGGACAGTGTGTTTTAAGTGTGGGGGAGGTGCTTCTGACTTTTGTTTTCTGTTTTCTTAAGAGTCAGTTTTCAAAAAAAAAAATTTGTTTTATTGAGTCAAAATTGTTTAAGTAAGAAACTATGATTTTCTGAGATGATTTACAAGACTTGCAGGAACTTAAGTAACCATTGGGATGAAGTTGCAGGATCTATCTCTGACTATTAGAAAACCCCATCACAGATCAACCTACTGGGAACACCCACATCACTTCAGGTATCAGAGGATCCTTTTACTGACTTCAATTTAATACTGACTTAGATTTCTCACCTAAGGGCTTGGTATACTTTGTGTCGGATTCCCTTGTTAGTTCTGACACAGCCTGTCAACCTATCCTATTTAGTTCCCTTCTCCCCTTCTATAAAGTAAAAAATAAATAAATAATAAACTGAGGATGAGTTAGTAACTCCGAAGTGGTCATGGGAATGGTAGCAAACACTATTTTCTCTCATGTGATCCATGGAATGTGTCCAAAGTACACCCCATAACGGGAAGAACACTGATAAAAAAAACAAAATGATACCCAATGGGGAAAAATCAGTTGTTAAAGAAGGGAAAGAGAAGAAAGGGACTAGAGAAAGATAGTATGGTGGTCTAGAGCTGATAAGGTAAGAATCCATGTGCCCTTTGATCGATACTCCTTAGGTGAGACCGCACTTAAATACTTGCAGAAGTCAGTAGGGAGAATTTGAATGCTTGAATGTGATTGTGGAGTTTACCTAGGACAGTTGCTAAGTGTGGGGGAAGTACATGTTGGTCTTGATATCCTGTGATTGATTCTTGCAGTGGTTTACTAAGGGGAATCTGAGTATTGTAGCTTCTAAGATGAAATGAGTTTCTGAAGAGTTTTCAAACCTCTTCACCATGTTTTAGTTCTATGTTTTGCTTGAGGGCAAGCAAAGGCTAAGTGTGGGGGAGTTGATATATCATGGTTTTTACCGGTTTTATGCCATGATATAGTTGTGTTTTTAGTGTCTTTTGTGTTCTTTTAGAGTCTTTTACAGGTATAATCAGGTTTGGAGCTGAATTGGAGATAATGAAGCATTTTGGAGATTTTTGGAGTGTTTGGCCGAGAGATAGAGTTCACTGTCCGAAACAGAGAAAGGTGTCGATCGTTGCATGCCTAGCATCGATCGATGCACCAGCGAGATGGGCCAAAACTCGGCGGTTTATGAAGAGTCAAGAATTTGCACTTTGATCCAGAAGTTCCTGATATTTACAAAGAAGCCCCTGGCCGAGATTAGACCTATATAATAGAGTTTTTAGTGTTTTAATTAGATACGCTTTACAATACGCTTTCATAATTAAGAGCAGAGGATTTTTAGAGCTTTTGGGGCTGATCTGAACCTGTTACATCATCTGTATTTGGAGAAGATTTCGAACCCCTTTAATCTTTTATCTTTTATTCAATCTATTATTTCTATGATTATGTTTTCATCAATCATGTCTGAGTAGATTCCTTGTTAGGTTTAGGGTTTCTCACATAGGATTTCATGACCTGCTAGACTTGTTCAATTTCAGTTAAGGATTCAAACTATATCTGTTCTTCAATTTAATTGTGCTTAAAGCTAGTTCTAACCTGATCAATTAAAATCTAGATCTTAGGTTGCTAAATACGTCACGGAAGTGGGGTTTAGGAATCTGAACTAATTAAATTGGGCAATTAAACTATTCGCAAACGGAAGTTTGGTTTAGGATAATTGTGAACATATCAAACTTGGAATTAATGCTAGTTTAATCTGTTAGTTCTCGCAAACGAAAGTTTGGTTTGCTGCACTTAGACTTAGAGAATTATCGCAAAGGAATTTGGTTAATTCTACATCTGTGTTTTGAGTTCTAGAACTGTGCTTAATTAGATCCTTGCTGAATGAACTGTCTGCTTGTCTGATTTCCTGAGAACGCCCTAGACCTAGCGCTTTTAATAACTTGCTTTCACAACCGTTAATCTCTGCTACTGATTTACTTTCTTGCATTGCTTTTAATTCAATTACATTGCTTTCTTCCTAGTTAAATTCCTGTTCTTGAGCTATTGAACACCGGAGTCTCTGTGGATTTCGATACCCTATATACTACATTAATATTGCTGTACACTTGCAGTTTAGTATATGGATTAATTCTTGACCTATCATCGACACAAAGCGAAAACCGAACTGAATCGATCATTGCGGTCCTGTGCATCGATCGACGATTACCGACGGTTTACGCCTGATCGCGAAACCATAAGTAATCTTGAGAAGGAACTTGTGAAACTTTAACTTGATGAGCTCGCAAAGCTAGAGAGAGAATATAAAAGCTCAGAAGACATCTAAGATGGCAGACGTGGCTGCACATTTGATTTTGGTACGAGACGCTGAAGGTGTTCTGAGAGATGTAGAGAACAATCCTTACAATGCTCAAGGGCAGAGGATTGATGCTGAAGGGAATGTGAGTGAACAACAGATTTTTCAACCTGATGAAGAGCCTCCTAGAGCACCCGATCCACCTCCTAATCCTCCTGCTAGGAGGACACTAGCTGATTACAACAGACCTGATGAATTCTACGCTGACAGGTCTGCGATTGTACCTCCTGCATTCCCACGAAGTGACTTTGAGCTGAAGACATCTTACTACACACTGGTGGGACATCACCTCTTTCATGGACTCCCACATGAGCATCCGATGGATCACATAGAGGACTTTGAGTCCTTAGTCACTAGGATTAAGCACAATGAAGAGACCTATGAATACTTACACATCAAGCTTTTTCCTCACTCTCTTGGAGGAGAAGCTGCTAATTGGCTGAAGCAGATTCCACCTGGGACTCTGACTACTTGGGATGCAGTGAAGAAGAAGTTTATGAGGCACTTCTACGATGATGCTAGATCTGATCAGCTTAGACATGATCTCTTGACCTTCAAGCAAGGATCCACAGAGCTCTTAAAAGCAGCTTGGGTAAGATTTAAAATATACCAAAGAGACTTCCCTCATCATGGTTTCACTGAGGTTCTGCTGCTAGGCATCTTCTTCAGAGGAGTTGACTTATGGTATCAGATGGCTTTAGATGCTGCAAGTAATGGGAACTTCAACACCACCAGAAGAAGCTAATGAGCTTATTGAGAACTTGATAACTAGCAATAGTGTCAAAATGCTGATAAGGAGAGGCAGAAAATTTGGTGGCAAAGCAGATAGCTCATAGATAGCTGATATGAAGAACAAGATTGATTCTGTTCATAGTATCTTACTTGGGAAGAAGCAGGTCCAATCTGATGCAGGTGCTGATGAGTCTGAGGAAGTGAATTACATAGCTGGAGCTGGTTATCAAAGTCAGATATTTGGAAATCAGAACGGACAAACTTCTGGTTTAACACCAAAGTCTGCATTTCAGAGACCTTTTCAGCAGAACACCTCATTCACTAGAGACTTTGGTGCTTCATCATATCAGACGGTTCCTCCTCCAAATGAGCAGAATGATAAGATGATGGGTATGCTGGAGCAGCTGTTGGCTGGTTAGGAGAAGAGCACAGTGGACTTCAATGGGAAAATAGATGCTCTGTACTAGGATTTGAATGGAAAGATTGAGTCTTTAAGCACTCATGTGAAGAAGCTAGATGTTCAAATTCAACAGATTGCTGGAGCAATGCAAAGGCGAATGGAGCTGGGAAAGCTGAAAAAAATCAGTACGTCAATGCTGTGATCATAGGAGATGAGATTGACTTGCTAGGAGAAGAAGAGAGCATCATCTCAGATATTCTGGATGAATTATGTATGTCTGAGACGAGCATCGATCGAAGCACTCTCGATGTCGATCGATGCATGCCCGATACGTCTGATGAAATTGCTAATAATCGCCTTGTGTTGATCGACACATCTTTCGCATCGATCGACACAGATCGCAGACGCGAGATACCTGCAACAATCTCTGAACGAGTTTCCAAGTCGTCCATACCACATTCTAAGGCTCGTAAGTTGTCCAAACAAGAGCTAGCCGAAGCCAATTGCATGAAAGTGATGAAAAAGCAATTTATTCAGATTTCAGAGAAGCTTCCAGACCCAAGAGTCTTTGTGCTTGACTGTTCCATCTCTAAAGACAGATTCAAGCATTCGCTGTGTGATTTAGGATCTGGTGTGAATCTCATGCCATACTCTGTGGTTGTGAGATTAGGGTTGGTGGATTTTCAGCCTATTAGGATCTCTCTTATCCTAGATGATCGATCAAAGAGGTATCCAGAAGGAGTTCTTGAGGACATACCTATCAGAGTTGGAAACTACTTGATTCCAACGGACTTTGTGGTGCTGAAGTATAATGTTGAGCCAGATGATCTTATTCTGCTTGGAAGATCATTCTTAGCTACTGCTGGAGCTGTGATTGATGTGAGACGCAGTCTGATTGATCTCCACTGGGAGATAAGCCATTGCACTTCAAGATGGACAGGAAGCAGAGAGCCACTATTGATGGACAGAACTTCAGATTCCTATTGGAGAAGAGAAGATGGCAGTTCATTCTGAACTTTCTCTAACATCTTCAGAGGCTGCAACTGCTCTTAAGCAGAAAGCTCCAGACCTCTCCCATCCACAAAAGCAAAGGTATGACTCTTCTAAACTTAGATCTCCTAATCTCAGCTGTGAATGCAGGAAAACACAGTATCCCACCCACGCTTCGCTCCCACCCTGATTCCTTTCACTTCTTATTCACCACCTTGGATGAAGAGACATTCACAGAGACACTCCAAGTATCTGTTGAATCCCCCATAAGTCTGATCTCCTTTCCATAGTCAAGCTACTGACTTTAAACAAGCGCTGAGTGGGAGACAACCCACTAGTAGGTTTGTTTTTCTTATCTTTTTTCGTTTTGATTTTGTGTTCTTTGATTTTTCTGTTTTGGTGGGTTCAAAGGCGTGAGAACATGCAGAATCGCTCAGCATCGATCGACACATCCTCTGTGTCGGTCGACACTTATGCGATTTATGGTTTGCCGATTCAATTTCGGTTCAGACGCCGGTTATGTACAAAACCGTGAGCGTTCACGATCAGCATCGATCGACGCAATACGATGACATGTAAGCGTTCTGACCTTTTTCGGATTCTCTTAATTCCGATTTTTCTTCTCACCAATCCTGAGCTTGACACCACTGGGGACATGTTTCAAGTGTGGGGGAGGTAGCTACTGACGCACCACTTTTGTTTTCTTAGAGTCAGTCAAAACTGTTTTATTGAGTCAAATTGAGTAGGAAACAAGTACTTTTTGAGGAGATTACCACACTTGCAGGAACTTAAGTGATCATTGGATGAGTTACAGATGATATATGACTATTAGAAAACCCAGCACATACCAGCCTACTGAGGACACCCATATCACTTCAGGTATTCATAGAATCTATTACTTGACTTCACCTTTAACTTGACTTAATTTTCTCACCTATGGGCTTGGTATACTTTGGATCGGATTCCTCTGTTGGTTCTAACACAACTTGTAAACCTGTCTAATTATGGTTCCCTTCTCCCCTGCCTTGAAAGTAAAAAAAAAGAGATAAACTGAGGATAAGCTAGTAGCTTCGAAGTGGTCACGAGAGTGATAAAGACCCCTATTATCTCATGTGCATCCATGGAAACATGTCCAAAGCGTCTTTTCCCTTGAGGAATTTTTTTTTTATTTTTCCTTAGGGGATGTCCATGAGGAAGAAACCTCCTGTGGCAATCAAACCAACAAGTCTTCCTCCCATTTGGCAGCTGAAACGCCTTCGTATCGTCCATGCAAATTGGACAAGACAATCTACCATGTGTCATCCATCTTGATAGCATTCCATATGCCGGGAAGTCACTTATCATCCACAAAAGCATTGCTTTTAAAGTGAATATTTCATTCAAGGAAACATCGAATGCCTGGACTCCAGTAGACCACAATTCTTTTAACTCGTCAATCAACAGACGGAGGAAGACATCTAGGGCAGCTTTCGGCTGATTTGGCCCATAATTAAAAATGGTAAGAAACAAGTACTCTGTCTTCATATACATGCCAGGTGGAAGATTATATGGAGTCATGATCACAGGCCATAACGAATAGTTATTAGACATACCAAATGGATTGAACCAATCTGTTTATAAACCCAGATAAACGTTACGAGACTCTTGGGCAAACAGAGGATATTGTTGTTGAAAATTACTCCACTCTGCCGCATCAGATGGATGACTCATTTGTCCTTTCTCAACTGTGTGCTCTGCATGCCACCTCATCAACGCTGCAGTCCTCTCGCTCTGATACATTCTCTTCAGTCTGTCAGCAATAGGTAAATACCACATTCGACTATAACGTATTTTGTTCCTTCGAACTCGTCCCTCGTCAGGATGATATCTCGGATGATTACAAAATTGACACTCATCCCACGTTTCATCTTCTTTCCAGAAGATCATACAATTGTTAAGACACACATCAATTGTATAAAATGGGAGACCTAAATTCCGCATCAATTTTCCTGTCTCATAATATGAACCAGTGGTGTTGTTTGCCTCAGGGAAATAGTGTGTGAAAAATTCAGCCCACCTGTTCACACACTTTTCACTCATATTATGATCCGCCTTAATGTTCATGAATTCATAAGCTAAAGATAATTGGGAGTGATCTTCATGACAACCATCATATAATGGCATTTTCGCAGCTTCTAACATGTCGTTAAAACTACCCCCTCATGGCAATATCTATCTACATTTTGATAACTACCTTCCTGGTGATAATTATCAAAATTAGTCGGGTCAGGAAATGCATCATTCACCATATCTACAAATCTATCTTCAACAACATTATCCACTTCTTCTCGACTCCCACTTATATGATGACTTGTATTTACATCACTCGTGCCTAAATCCATATTAAATTCTTTGCCATGTTTATACCAAACATAATAATCCGTCATAAATCCTCTGCTATAAATATGATCCCAAACTTTCTTTCCCGGGAGAGTCTTATTGTTTACGCAATTACTATAAGGGCAGAAAAGAATTTTTTCTCTCTGATTTTTTTTCGTTCTTAATTTATAGAAATTCTGCTATTGGAATTAGTTCAGGTTGATGGTTATATGTAAAAAAAATGCCATTAATTTACCACCAATTTAAAATTATAGTGCGATTTATTTTGTGACTATATATTTTAGTGGCAAAATTTCGGTATACCTAACAAAAATGTGGAAAATACGGTTTTTACTTTGTAACGGTAAAATACAACTAAATTGCCACTATTTATTCACTACACAAAGTGGTGGCAACTTAGTCGCACATTTTGCCACTAAATAGTGACTACATTATATTGACATTATTTTGCGACTAATATTTTTGCGATTACATCTTTTAGTGGCAAGATAGTGGTTATGTTTGTCACCATTTTGCAATTAAAAGACTTACTTATAAGACAATCACAATTTTGTCGTAAAAATACGATTAAACTGGCACAACATATATTAGTTGCATTATTGTCACTAAGTTGCAACTTTATATAATTAGTAGGTATTTAGTTGCAAATTAGTCACCATTTAGTCGCTCAATTTTGCCACTTTTTTCGCAGTTGCAAATGATAGTGGCAAAAGTGATATTTTCTTGTAGTGCTCCCATTAGTTACTAAGTCAATGTCTACTCATGCTACCAACCCCTTCTCGAAATGATAAGAAAATGTTTTGAGACATGGACTTCGAAATCTCTTTCCTATGCTGGTAGGCTGGAGCTAATTACATCGGTCATTTGGAGTATCACGAACTTCTGGATGGGAGATTTTAGATTACCGAAAGCCTGCATCAAGGAGATCGAAACCCTTTGTTCTGATTTTTATGGTCTAGTTCAGACCTACATTCAAGAAGGGCAAAGGTAGCTTGGACCGAAGTATGTCTCCCAAAGGACGAAGGAGGATGGGGTCTTCGATCTCTTAGTCATATGAAAAAGGTTAGTTCGCTAAAGCTACTATGGAGAATTGCATCAAAACAAGATTCTATATGGGTAAAGTGGGTATACTCATACCTTATAAAAAAAGAAAGCTTCTGATATGGGGATATGAGGTCTTGAAACATTGGTAGATGCATATCTTGTTCGTCGAAGGCGATATTGCTCAGTCACGCTCGCTGAAATAGTCAGAAAGTTGCAGGCTACCCGCGATTGGGGTCGGGGAATAAGGACACAAGATTATGGAAAGGAAAAAAATGATGCTTACATACCAGTTTTTCTTATGAAGGAGATATGGAATTACATTTGTCCTCCTTCAAACAAAGTATCCTGGGCTAAGTGGTTTGGTTTTGTCATGCGACACCTTAATTCGCTTTATGTACTTGGCTTGGGATTAAGGATCGAATGCCTACAGAGAATTGAATGTTGGCCTAGAACGTTGGAGCAGACCCTACCTGTGTGTTGTGCGATAGGATGATAGAGAAAAAATAATTTGTTCTTTGCATGTAGCTACACTTCTGAAATTTGGAAGTCGCTTGCAGGGAATATCATGCAATCACGCTATTCTAACCATTGGGAAGCTAGAGTTTACTGTTTACAGGGCCAGAGTTTTGACCGCCCGAGGCCGTTCATAGCTCGATACATTTTTCAGTCAACACTCCACACCATTTGGAGAGAAAGAAATCAAAGACGACAAGGCGGAAAACCAAGGACTCAAACTGCTTTAATCAAGCAATTAGATCATCAAATGAGGGCGAGACTTTTATCTATCCGATCCATGGGTGAACAAGTTTCAGAGAAGGACTGCAACTATGGCTAGGTTCAAGATGACTTACGATATTAGTCCACTCGAAAATATTTCTATATCATACTCTGTTGTTTAATTTTGTTTTTCTCTCTCAATTTTAGTTTTCAAATAGCTCAGAAAAAAACTGCACTTAGTGTACAAAAAACACTTGAAACTAATTTGTCTTTTGAATATAATTTCCGGCTCGATTGGTAGCTCTTATACAACTTGTTACGGCTTCTAAACTAACTACGAGCTAACCCTAGCTGATCTTGTATCTGAAGGTTTGGACTGCACAAGAAAATCGAACGAAAGGAATTCAAGACATGATGCGATTTTAAGTTCTCCGCGAAGTAATCACGAGTACATCTCAGTGAAAAATCTCACATCGCGCTATGATCGAGATTCTAGAGAAAGTTGCAATGAAAAAGAATAATAAAAAAGAAAGAGATTCAATAAAGAAGAACCTTGAAGCCTTTTCCAGATTAGCCCAAAGAACCGGCTTATTAGAGCATATGCATTGCTAGACTCAATGAATCTCTCAAAAATAATACTATTTTAATAAATTTTAGGTATTCAATTTTTTTTTTAAATTTAGAACAATAATTGAACAAATCAGAAGAAGTCATGTGGCTTTAGAGTTTTTCATTGGGTTCTCAAATGAGAGACTTACCTCATTTTCTCTCATACTTTTAAGATGTTCTTCTTCTTTTTTTTTGATCAAACAACTATTGCATTAGGGTAAAGAGTTTACACTCCAAAAGAGGAGGGAGATGCTAAAGTGAGGGCTAAGGCTGATTTTGCCATAGAATCAGCAGCCTCATTACATAAATGAGGAGTAAAAACGAAATCGATGAACTCGAAAGAGTTACAAAAGTGATAGATATCTGATAAGATGCTTACTAGCTCCCCTCTACTCTCTTTGGATCTCAAAAGTCTCACAAGCGTTTTAGAATCGGAAAGAACAATGAGCGAGCGTGTATTATAAGCAGACGCCGTCATGACGGCTTTCCGAATGGCGAGCGCTTCTTAAATGAGAAAAAATGAAGGGTCTTGAAAACATAATATCCGGGAACTAATGAATCTCAGTGAAGGAGAAGACACCACCTATACCACAGACTCCTGAAGAAACATCCCAAGCCGCGTCGACATGAATGTGAACTGTGTTTGGTCTGGCGGGTAGATGCGGCGGGTCGCGATTAGGGACTGATGGTCGGGAATGGGCAGAAGTGTTGACAGACTGAGCATTCTGCCATTCCCTAGCTGCAGTGATAGCTCTGAGTAGTACATCCGATGCTTCAAGTTTGCGGTCCTATATGTTGGAATTGTGTCCAGTAATCTCGGTACTGTCTCTAGAAAGTAAGAGTATGTCAATGATCAGACATAAGTCATATAATACTGGGGGTCATGATGGCTTGCTAGAGTCCGCTCATGATCTATAAGTCTTGGACTTATTGCCTTTATTATATGATCCCATATGGGTCACACGCCTAAGCTAACGGGAAAATGTGTAGGAACGGTTTAGCAGAAGTACGGTAAAAGTGCTAGGCATTTACTGTGCTTGGAGAGACAGAAGGGCCTGATTAAATCCAAGGGATTTAATCAGACTGAGAATTGGGCCCAAAAGCCCATGAGAACTAAAAGGAGTTTTAATGAATAAAACTTGACCTAAGCTCTCTAATTCTTCCAACCCTCTGCGCCGCCAACTCTCTCTCTCTGCGCCTCCCTTCTTGCTCGGTCTAGCAGCCACTTTCCTGTGCGTGCGTGTGTGAGCCTTTGGAGGATCCATCTCTTGGTGGTTCTGCTGATCTCTGACCCGTACCTTCCATTCCGCTGCATAAACAAGGTAACAGGTGAGATCTATTATGTTTCTAATCAAGAGAACCTAGATCTGCATGTTTAGTAGGATGAATCAATCTGAGAATTGAATCAGGAGACACTAAACGATCCAACAGTGGTATCAGAGCTATTGGTTCTGTGGTTTTTCTTGTTTAGAATCATGTTTAGGATTGTTTAAAGAGGTGTTTTTGAATCAATCTACTGATAAGAGAAAACACTTAAGAAACAAAGAATTAAAACCTAAACAAACATGAAATCGCATGATCCAATCTATATGAATTGGTATGCGTCGGAATGATGATCGCCAAAGGATCACCATGTCCGGATCGAGCGACGCGAGGTGAACCGATCGCATGGATCGATCGATCGCATGGATCGAACCGCTCGCGTCCCGTCTCGATCACAACCCGAGCTCGTCCTGCATCTCTCGGCCACAATCGCTTGATCATGGGCCGACCGATCGCATGGATCGCGTCTCGTCCCGACGCACGGCCCGGCTGTCCCGATCGCTCGGCGATCGCGTGAAGCACCGTTCTGCGTCCCGAGCCATCCCGAACGATCGTCCCGTCCAGCAGCCGTCCCGATCGTGGATCGAACGCGTGCTGGCTTGCGGCTATCGTGATCGCGTGAAGCTCACGGCTAGGTCGTGATCGGTTCACGTGATCAATCGTTTCGGTTCGGTTTAAGGCTCGGTTTAATTTTAATAAAATTAATCGTCACGGTTTAATAAACAGACTTAATAAATTTATTAAGTTCTGGTTAAACCGGGATAAGAAATCCAAAGTCGAAAAAATTGGATTTTGTGCCTAAACCAGTGATTTTCTAATTTGATTTGGTTGGACCAAATAAATTGAGAAAATCCGGTTTAGTAAATAACCGGTTGACAATTGTGGTCATCGTAGTAATTAATTTTGGTTAAGACCAATTTTAATGAACCAGACCGGTTATGTCATTTAATTGGGCAATTGGGTTATGTCTTGGACATGAACCAATTCTTGGGCCTCGGGCCAAGAAGTTAAAACAATTGGGCCAATTATTTGAGTCTTTTCTTCAGAATTAATTTAAAATTTATTTTTATAAAATTATAAAATCGTTTTTTTTTTAAATTAATAAGTTTCCAAAATTTTGAAATTAGAAAGTTTCTTAAATTAGAAGTTTCTAGATTTGCATGTTTTGGATTTTAGGAAATTTCTATAATTAAAAGTTTCTAATTTTAGAAAGTTTCCAAAATTAGTAGGTTTCCCAAAAAGGAAAGTTTCCCAAAATAGTAATCTTCTATTTTGGGATGAAATTTTAATAAACCTACGAACCTCAAATAATATCAAGCGTTGGATGTCTTGTCCAGTCTATGTCAGCTGTTGAAGCCCATTCAATCGTACACACGGCCTTACAGTGTGAGGGTGTCTATCTTTTGCGTGGGTAAAACAGTTTGTGATTCATAAATGTCATTGGGAGTCCCAGACATTAGTGATTACATGACTGTATAGTCTGGTTTTCTTGACTAGGCCATCGGGAGTCCCGGGCCTTGAGACATCAGAGTGGATTGGGCCTCGGGCCCAGATTCACAACCAAGAGTTATATCACGGATATAATTAGCCGAGATAGGGCTTACCGATATAAGCTAAGGTTGGGTGACGGCCAGTGGCCCACTTTGATCTTAGTTATATGTGGATCTTGGAATCATTATATTCCATTGAGGGTAACTGATGTTATTGAATATAATGCGAGATTAATCATATTAAGTATAATGCGAGATTAATCATATTGAACATATTAACTAAAATCCTTTTATCTTAAATTTCAGTTATGACTAGCACAAACAATCAAAACACTTTCTCGATCCGGTCTGTCCTTGAGATGGACAAACTGAACGGATCAAATTTCTTGACTTGGTCGCGGAACCTGAGGCTAGTCCTCAGGCAGGAGAGAAAGGACTATGTCCTTGAGAGAGCTCTCCCCGTGAGGATCGGGTCCAATGCCTCCCATGCAGTATATGATGCTTGGAATAAGCATTATAATGATGCGGTAGATGTGCGTGGTCTGATATTGGCTACCATGGACTCAGACTTGCGGAAGCAATATGAGAACATGGAGTCGCCAATAGAGATGATCAGCAGCCTGAAATTGAAATTTCAGGAGCAGGTAAGGGTGGAGAGATACCAGTTGGTTAAGTCTCTCACTAGCTGCAAGCTACCAAATGATCATCCAGTGAGTCCTCATGTCAGTAAAATGATGGGTTACATTGATAACCTGAGGAAACTGGATTATTCAGTTAGCCAAGAATTGGCAACTGAGATCATTCTGCAGTCACTGCCGTCAAGCTATGATAAGTTCAGAAGGAACTATATCAAGAAAGGCTTAACGAAGACGCTGACTGAACTGCATGATATGCCCAAGACAGTTGAGCCAAACGTGAAGAGTACCCTGTACAATCTCATGAATGAGAAGGGTAGGTTTACTAAACCTAATGCTGACAAGGGTGAAGACAAAGTTGTCCAGATTTTGAATCATGGCAAGCGTGTGTCTTCTGAGCCCGAGTCAGATACCTCTTACGTTGGTAAATGCTGCTACTGTAAAGAGACTGGGCATTGGAAGAGAAATTGCATTAAATTCATGGAAGATTATGAGGAGTTAAAGTTGATGTATGAGACTACTTCCTCAGGTATTCATGTTATTACTTCAAGTTATACCTTATAGGTATTGGATACTGGTTGTGGCACTGATATTTGTTATAATATGCAGAGCCTGGGCAACAGTAGAACTTTGAAGGAAGGGCAAGTGAAACTGCGTGTCTGGAAGGAGCTTGGGATGCTGCCTCAGCCGTAGGGTTTTCACTTATAGATCCCTTTGAGGCTTGGTTTTGTATTAAGTAATTGTTACAATGTACCTGCGTTAAGCAGAGTTGTTTTTCATTTTCTTGTAAGAATTTGAATGTTTTTCATTTTGATAAAAGACAAGTTTTGTTCTTTTGATCTTAATGAAATATTAATTGTAGCACCCTATTCAAGGAATGGGTTTTATATCTTAAACCAAAGAGTGCCTAAATGTAACATAAATACCGAATTGGTTTAAATCTGATGAATTAAACCTGATTTTTCTTGGCATAAATGTTTTGGTCACATAGAGTAAGTCGGATTCAGAAATCCCATAGTTATGCACTATTGGGCTCATTTGATCGGATATCTTATGAGACTTGAATTCTGTTTACTGGACCAAAAGACAAAGGGGCCTATCTTAGCCGAGCTAGAGAAAGGCCCAAAGGCTTATTGGAGATTGAACATACTCATGTATGTGGTCCGATGAGCAGTAATGCCAGAGAAAATTTCCTGTACTTCATTGTCTCTACTGATTAATTCAGTGAGTAAGACTGTGTTCATTTGATGAGACACAAGTCGGAATTCTTTGACATGGTCGAAAGAGTTCCAGAATGAGGTATAGAATCTGAGTGACAGAAGTATTAAGACTCTGAATTAAATCACGAGTGAGAATACTTGAGTCATTAATGGTGTGATCATCTGAATGAGTGTGAAGTCGTTTCACAGCTCAATTCTCCTGAAAACCTTGAGGTTTTTCTGTGAGAAAGAATAAGATCTTATAAGAAATGATTAAAGATGAGTCACACGAATCTTCCATGATATTCTTGAAGAATAACGCTCTAGAAATATCTAAGTTTACGCTGAAATAGTTCCACCAATATCAGTTGAAAGACACCACGTAAATGTGGATTGGAATCGATCCAAATTCGTCTTTACTGAGTATTTGTAGTTGAGCTACTTCGCTGGTTGTCCTAGGGAAACCAAGGCTTGTTATCTTTTACGTCCATTCTGTTTTCAAGAAGGTAACTTACTTTCCAGGAAGAACAGTGGGAGTAAAAGTATGACTCGAAGAAATTCGACAAATACAGGTGGCTGCTCAACCTGTTGAGGGAGAGCAACGGATGGATTTACAGATTTCTGTAGAATCTACACCTGTAAAGCCTGAAGTTCGCATATATGAATGAATCAGTCACTAATCCGAGAGTAATTTCTCGTCATTAGTTGAACCTGATGATCATTGAAAGTTCGCATGATCTAATGATCATTGAAAGCGACGAATCTGCGAAATTCAAAGAAGCGAAAGTGAGCTCGGACTCCGAAAAATTACATTTTGTGTAAAGTTAGCTTCATCGATCCATTCATGGATGGAAGCAAACATATCGGAGTTGGAATCTTCGTTCTGTTGAAGTAGTCAAGGTTTTGACTTGAACAGGAACGAAATGGAACTGTGCGTTTACTAATAGATAAGTGGGAGCAATGTTGCATTTCTCATATTGTATGTCGATGACATACTGATTCTCGGAAATAACGTCCCAATGCTGCAGTCGGTAAAGGACTGGCTTGGGAGTTGGTTTTAATGATTGACATGGGTAAAGCCACGTATGTTCTTGGATTTTGGATCTAAAGATAGAGATCCAAAAGAGCTGGTAGGACAATGTCAGGATTCTTAAATTGACAAAGTCCTACACGTTTTCAGCAATCCAAGAAGGGTTTTATGCCAATGTCACATGGCATTACGTTAAGCAAGAAACAGTATCCTACGATATCTGCTGAGCTTGAATGCATGGATGAGATTCCATATGCGTCGGCAATTGGATCTATCATATATGCCATGACACGTACTTGTTTTGATGTTGCTTTAATGTTAAGCAAGACAAGTAAAAGACCAGTCAAATCCAGCAAAGAATCACTGAATAGACGTAATGAATATTCTCAAGTATTTGGAAAATACTTAGGATACGTTCTTGATTTACGGAGAAAGTGAGGTGCTACGAGTCGGTGGAGTCTGAAAGGCAAGTTTCCAACGGACATAGATGATTTCCGGTCACAGTCCGGTTATATCTTGTGTCTGCCTGGCGGTGCAAGGCTCTGTTGCTGACTCCATGACTTAAGCTGAACATTTCGCAGTTTGAAAGCGGCGAAAGAGGTTGTTTGGAAAGAAGAGTTCGTCACTGAACTTGATGTGATTCCCAGCATAGATGAGACTAGCAGCACATCAGAGGTCCAAACACCTTGAGGGTAGGTATAACCTATTCCGTGAGATAAATGAAAGAGATGTTAAGTAGATCAGCAAGTTTCAACGAAAGAGAACGTTGCTAATCTATTAACGAAGCCACTCCTTAGGCCTAAGCACGAGTCACGGACTGTTGCTGTAGGATAAGTGAAATTAAGATGTAGTCTAAATTTCAGTGGGAGTTTGTAAAGGGCTTTATTTAGTTATTTGATATGTTCTTGTAAAACATTTAAGATGTTTAATGAAATTATTATTTCAAGATTATTTTAACTGTGATGAAATAATCGTTCCAAAATGATATGAACCATTTTATAGGTCATCGAAGTAAGTGACTTGATCTTGAGTTATCAAAGTCATTTAGCTTGATCATGAGACCCTATATTTGATAGATGGCTTATATCATCCTGTCCCTAGTCGAAGGTTGTTGAAATTGGAACACCAACAACCGTGTGAGACTAGATTGGTATGTGACTTATGACAAAGTCTCAGTGTGTCATAGATGCGCGGCATCAAAGTCAGTACATAGGTGTATGTTGGGTACATACGACCGGACATGACCCGATTATAAGAACTCTTCAGGATATTTATATCTGTGTCATAAGAGATTCTTACTACAACTATAGAGTATAGTCCTTAGACCTGAGTTCGCATGCATGTGACTGCACATGAACTAATGCACTTTGATCATTGTCTAATGCTGTCGTTAAGCGATAGTTATAAGGACCTTGTTTGGGTGTATTATGAAGTGAGTAGTTTACAGTGATGGAACAAGACGGGATTTGTCCCTCCAATATAAATGGAGTGAATATCTCTAGGCCAATCGGAGATTTGAATACTGGAAAATGCATGGCCATGCTCAAACGGACTGTCCCGAGTCGTTTGGATTGTCAGTATCAAATCAGAGTCCGATGAACAAGATTAGGCTTTATAAGGATGACACTAATCTTGCCTTATGACTAATCGAGATATTGAGACAAAAGGATTATGAATACAGAGATTCCAGTACAAGTGGGAGATTGTTGGAATTGTGTCCAGTAATCTCGGTACTGTCTCTAGAAAGTAAGAGTATGTCAATGATCAGACATAAGTCATATAATACTGGGGGTCATGATGGCTTGCTAGAGTCCGCTCATGATCTATAAGTCTTGGACTTATTGCCTTTATTATATGATCCCATATGGGTCACACGCCTAAGCTAACGGGAAAATGTGTAGGAACGGTTTAGCAGAAGTACGGTAAAAGTGCTAGGCATTTACTGTGCTTGGAGAGACAGAAGGGCCTGATTAAATCCAAGGGATTTAATCAGACTGAGAATTGGGCCCAAAAGCCCATGAGAACTAAAAGGAGTTTTAATGAATAAAACTTGACCTAAGCTCTCTAATTCTTCCAACCCTCTGCGCCGCCAACTCTCTCTCTCTGCGCCTCCCTTCTTGCTCGGTCTAGCAGCCACTTTCCTGTGCGTGCGTGTGTGAGCCTTTGGAGGATCCATCTCTTGGTGGTTCTGCTGATCTCTGACCCGTACCTTCCATTCCGCTGCATAAACAAGGTAACAGGTGAGATCTATTATGTTTCTAATCAAGAGAACCTAGATCTGCATGTTTAGTAGGATGAATCAATCTGAGAATTGAATCAGGAGACACTAAACGATCCAACACTATAAGCATAGCAGATTCCTGTCTTCCACAATGAGCACAAAAGCCACGACCATAAGGGAATATAAACTCCCGTTGGAGGAAGAGTACGGCTAGAAGCACATGCTTGCAGAAGCATCATCACGGACTGATGCTCCGGATGGATCATAGCCAACAGTGAAGACGTGACTGGAGTTAGATTCCACACAAAATCTGCAAAAGGACAAGAGAACAGTACATGGATATCATCCTCAACACCACCACATATCTTACAAGCAAAAGCACTCATTCCTTGGGTTACTAAGTTGCTGCTGACGGGAATAGATTTTTTGGCTGCTTTCCAAAGAAAGTCCTTGACCCTTGGACTGGTTCAAAGATTCCAAATGTTTTTGAGCCAGGAGAAATCAGACCCGCCCACTTGGGATATGTCAGTGATACTCACACCATAACCAGTCCGAGTGCTGTAAACCACAGATTTCTCATGACACCAAATTAGTGAGTCTTCAAGAGGAGTCACACTTGTAATAATCTGTCTTATAGAGCCCTCATACTGAGGTAATAAAAGTCTGATCCTGAAAAATATCCCAATTATTAGAGATGGGGCAGAGGAGTTCAGACACTTTCATATCGGTTTGGTCATGGCGAATTGGACCAATAGGTGTAGGAAAAGGGAGTCCTTGTAACCAGGGATCCTTCCAAATGCAAATGGATTCACCGTTACCGACATACCAGCACAGTCCCCGACAGAGGATCTCTCTCCCTGCCAAAACTCTGCGCCAACCATGTAAGGCTGAGTTGGTAGCTGCAACATCCATAAAGGTCGAGAAGCGACAGTATTTTCCGAGCAAAACCGACACTAAAAGAGAGGTAGGGTTCTTTAACAAACGCCAGCCAAGCTTGGCCAAGAGAGAATCATTAAACACTTCAATATCTCTGAAACTGAGTCCTCCTACATACTTAGGAAGGTCAAGTGTTGACCAAGCGACCCAACACATCTTCTAATTTTTTGGATTTGCATTCCACCAAAACCGGGTAAGCAAAGATTAGATTTACTTACAAAGAGAGTGGGAGATTTTGAAGCACGACATATCATAAGCGGGAATGGCATTTAGAACCGCCTTGAGAAGAATTTGTTTACCGGCTCCCGAAAGAAAGCGAGAGGACCAAATAAAGTATTTTTGACGAATCATATCCAAGATGGCCGCAAAGATATCTATCTTTCTTCTCCAAAAGTGCTCCGGGAGACCAAGGTATTTTCCCATTCCACCCTCTACATCAATACCAAGGGAGGCCTTTAACCTTTGCTTAACATCCGACAGGGTCTTTGCAGAGAAAGTAATTGCCGACTTAGAAAAGTTTATTTTCTGCCCCAAAACCGCTTCATACTGCTCTAGGATAGCCTTCAAAGATAACACTGAGCTAGCATTGGATTTCCCAAAAAACATCGTGTCATCAACGAATAAGAGATGGTTGATGGCTGGGCAACCCCGGGCACCTTAATACCAGTAAAATACCCTTTCCGCTGAGCTATAATAGACAGAGCAGAAAGCACCTTAGTGCACAGTATAAACATATAAGGAGAGATCGGGTCTCCCGTTGATGCCACGATGGGTCTTACTAAACCCATTGGAGTCCCGTTGATGAGGAAGGAGTAGGACACCGACTCTCCACGCAGATCATGACCCAAGCTATCCAATGGCTAGGAAAACCCAACTTGGAGACAACAGCTCAAATAAAACCCCATTCAATGCGATCATAAGCTTTGCTCATGCCGGTTTTAACCGCCATAGAGCAGAACTTTTTAGCCTCAGAAGTACAGAGGTAGTGAAGAGTCTCATGGGTAATAAGAATGTTGTCTGAGATAGCCCGACCCGATAAAAAATCCGTTTGATTCTTAGAGATCAGAACCGGGAGGAGGGGCTTTAGCCTACGAGTCAAAATCTTCTCAATTATCTTGTAATGAGTTGAACACAAGGTGATAGGGCGATAATCAGCAACTTTCCTTGGGCTAGGGATCTTAGAAATCAATCTAATGTGGGTTTATCAATCTAATTTTGCGGGTGAAGCACACTAGAAGAAAAGAAGTCTCGTATATCTCTGCAAACATCTGGCCCAATGAGATGCCAATAAGACTGGTAAAGTTGAGCGGATAAACCATTTGGACCAGGTGCTTTGTTGCCGTAAATGGAGAATACCGCAGCTTTTATCTCTGAATCGATGGGAATACCACCAAATTATCATTCATCTCCGGCGACACCCTTCTCTCCATAAACTTATCAACCATATCAAAGGAAGAGTTTCCGTTAGAAGAGAAGATATCCTTAAAATACTGAACAATGACCTCCGCAATGCCCTTTTCTTCAAAGACCTCTTCTCCAGCTGAATTTTCCATAAACGAGAGAGTGTTCTGGAGTCGTCTGTTCCGTGTAACGGCATGGAATAACCCGGTGTTTCTGTCACCATTTTTTAGCCATTGGATCCTACTCTGTTACCTCCAAAAAATTTCTTCTTCCTATAGCAGCCCCTAACTTAGAGGTAAGGTCTTCAATGTGCAATGCCTTGGGGAGAGGTGAAGATAAAGCTGCATCCAGTTATTCCTGCAGGGAATTGATAAGCCGATTACTCTGAATATTCTTTTCCTTGGTCCATCGGATGATGTCCCGGCGGTACTTATTGAGCTTCACAATCACCGAGTCAAGTGGTATGGAATTCCAAGCTGCATCAACCACGGTGGTGACCTCTTCATTTTCAGTGAGAGACCTATTAAACCTGAAGATTCCCTTCTTCTTCATCCATGAGTAACATGTCACAGTCTATGATCAGCGCCCTCAAATCTGAGGTAGCGGGACCGTCCCATGGGAAATTTCTCTGACCAAGAAACATTGACCATTGAGCGATCCAGTCGAGCACAAATAAAATGGTCATACCTCGTACTTCTCCACGAGAGCTGATCACCAGAGTGGCGAAGGTCCCGAAGACCATGTTGGGAGACGAAAGAGCGAAAATTTATAAAGGAGCCTTCCCATCTAGGAGGGCCACCGACCTTTTACGAATTATCCAAAATCTCATTGAAGTCGCCGATCAATAACCATGAAGCATCTCTATTACTTCCCATATTTGATATCATCTCCCAAAAGTAGCTCTATTAGAAACTGCCGGTTCACCATTGATAAAGGAAATGAACAAGGAGGTGCCCTTGAAAGAAACCGATGTACCAATAACATTCTCAGATGAAAACAAGATGCTGATATGTATGCCCTCTTCCCACAAAATAGTAAGACCTTCGCTAAGCCTGATCGGAGGCACTAAGAAAGAGTGGGGATTTTGTATATCATAAAGAGATTTCGTAACAAAATCATCTTGTTGCTTCGTTTCCATAAGAAAAAGAATATCTGGAGATGTGCAACGATGGATATCCTTTAGACGGCGAACTGACAGAGTACCACCCAAACACTGGCAGTTCCAAGAGCAAACCACTAAGGAAGATGCGGACGAGGGGGCCAAAAATCCCCCGAGTTGGTCCGCTGTTCCGGTAATCCCGCCGATGAGTGATCAAATACACGTAAAGCCTCTCCACTTGAGCCCGCTTTGTTACTTTTTTCAACACAAAGATTTTTCCGGGGGGGGGGGGGGGAGTTGAGACCGGGCTATTACTGCCTTCTTGAGTCTTGCTCCTTGTAACGGGCTTCTAACGATGCACTTCTTAATACTAGGCTTGGTTATCTTACGCTTGACCAAAGTCTTGGTGGTAGATGGTTTGCTTACACGACCTTTACCCTTTGGGGGTAGGAGCAGAGGATGAACCTCCTAGTCGCAAAGTCGGGTGGATTCTGGCTATGTCAAGATCATCCTCGAGCTCAAATTATCATCTGGCTGTTCTGAACGTAAATTTGTCTGTCTCAGAGTACGAGAATGACTTTTGATGAATTGTTCTTGACTAGCCTCTTCCATAAATTGTACCTCCACCCCTTGTAGTCTGCCTGAATCCAAGCTAATTCCCAACCGAGCTAAAGCCGATTCTCTGATAACAGGCTGAGAAAACCGTTCCAGGGCTGATCGACGCTCTTCCAAGGTACCACTAAGACGCCCAGAATCCAAAATATGCGTGGCTGAGGTCCTTAAAGAGTGGTTAGGAGGCGTTACTGTAACTTGGGAATCGATGAATCTCCTTGGTGTGGATATGATCTCCCCATTAACCCGAGGGAATCTGTTGATCGATCAATCTAACGTTCCTGGAGATTTGTCTGTGAAGTTCATCCCAATTTATGGGAGTTTGAAACACTTGTATCCTTCTGAGATACCGGATGGTATTCATAGTTCTCCCTTCGATGTTGACCTGAGTGAGTCTCCAAACGCGGTATTTCGGTCAAGTACTCACGAGCATCTCTGTGCTTAGAGAAGCGAGAACGATTGGTCCTCTCAAAATGATGATGTCGCGATCTTTGTGAATCACGTCCAGTGTTCATTCTCGCATAGTCCTTGCAATCATCAGTACGTTGTTTATCCTCTTCAATGCGACTTAAAGTTTTGCGTTTATTAATACTAAGAGGCCGAGCTTGTTCGGAAGTAGTAGATTGGAGGTTTGGGCAATCCTTGCTCTCATGGAAGAGTGAGTAACATGAGAAACATTGCTTCTCTAGCCTGATGTATTGAAACTCAACCTGAGTAACTTCGTCCGTTGGGAGTCTAATTTCCATCTTCATATCCAACGGTTTCAGGACATTAATGTCCACTCTGACCCGTCCTTCCTCCATATCATGGTCAGAAACATATATGAGTTCCTTCCCAATAGCCCGGAAGGTTTCCACTGTCCAAAAGTGAAGAGGGACTCCAATGACTCGAACCCAAAAGGTGATTTTGGACGGGAAGTTGGGGGAGACCACTGGTTCCCAACGCTGCATTATTAGCATCCACTTCTTATAGTGGAAGGGAGACTTATTAAGGACCATGAGAAGGTCATTTTCTAGCTCAAACCGGAATTAAAACGTATCTAGACCTAAGTCCCTTCCGGTGACCCCTCGCTCAAGATTCCAGAACTGAGGAAGAACATCAAGAATAGCATTGGTTTTATGATAATATGGGTTCGTCAGACGCCCTATGAGAGTGAACTTGTTCGCCTTAATTAGAGTCGTATTGTCCGAGCTGGGAATGCGTAAGGGTGATCGACGAACTGGGGATTTCGAACCCATATCCCCCTTCTCCTTTCCTGCCTCGGGAAGTTTTTAGCCATTGAGATAGTCCGATTTTTAGGATACACCATAATTTAGAGCCCTCAAACTGAGGTAAAACAGAGTAAAACGATTGAATAGCTTGCACACAACAGTAATTTAACCCAGAATTCAGACGAAGACGGGAGAAACTTAAATCTGAGTGGTCATAAGACGTAGAGACGCTCGAACCAGAGTAGAACTCAGAAAGGTTGATAAACATGTTGGATCCCGAAGGATCTAGGGTTTGTTATATTGAAATTTAGAACCAACCTCGTTCTTACCTTTGGCAGCGGAAGAAGATGGTGAACGAGATCAGTGGAGCAACGCAACGCTTTGCCTCTACCAGATACACACGCACGCTCGCTGGAAACGGGATGCTAGTGCCGGATCAATGGGATCGATAGGTTCTGGTGTGTCTAGTGTTTCTGTCAAGAAAACTGGACGGCTCTCTTGTTTAGGTCGAACTAAACACGTTTTTATTCGACCTAAACGTGCTTAACGGGCCAGACTCAATTAAGCCATAACCCGAAAAGCCTGTTCGGAAAATCCGAACTGTGTCGACCGACACACAAGCTGTGTCGATCGACACAACACCTTTATATCGATTCTTATGTGTATTTTAATACACATAATATGATCATTGCCACAATGATCATTCCCATGTCGTAGCTTCCAATTCGCTTAGGTGTGTGACCCTATAGGATCATATAATACTGGCAGTAAGTCCACGACCTACAGATTGCAAGAGGCTTCTAGCAAAGCATTGCAAACGCCCAGTATTATACGAATGTCAGATCTCGACACACAACTATCACAGGAGTGAGTACAGGTGTGATTTCAGGACATTATCCCAACAATCTCCCACTTGTACTGGAATCATCAATTCCTATAATCCTTTTGTCTCTATATCTCGATTTGGCATAAGGCAAGATTTGTGTCATCCTTATTAAGCCAACATCGTGTTTATCGAACTCCTGATCTCATAATGAACATTACAAACAACTGAACTACAGTTCGTTTGAGTGCGGCCACACATTCTCTCAGCATTCAATCTTCGATAGGCCCTGAGATATTTATCTCCCGTTTTTCAGGAGGGACAAATTCCATCTTGTTCCATCCCTGTTTCAACGCACACTTTATGATAAACTTGAACAGTGTCGTTATAGCCGCCAGTTACGGATCGACGTTTGACAAAGTCAAAATGTACCAATTCATATGCAAGAAAGCATGATGAACTCAGGTCTTAGGACTATACTCTATAGTCGTAATGAGAACCTCTTATGACACATATATTACTATCTTGTAGACTTCTCATTAGCGGGTCATGTCCGATCATATGTCCACTGACATATATCTATGTGACTGACTGCGATAATCATATCATTGGCTCCATGAAACTTAGCCAACAGTCACCTCACAATCTAGTCTCTAACGGTTGTCAGTGTCCCGATTCTACAACCTTGACTAGGGACAAAATAATTTATTAACTTATAGGGTTTCATGATCAAGTTCTCAACTTGATGACCTATAATATGTCATAAACTTATTTTGGGACCATTATTTAGATCACAATAAATAATGCTGAAATCAAATTTCATTAAATACTTCTAAAAGAATGTTTACAATAGCGTCTTATTATAACTAAAACAAAACCCAAAACTCCCACTAGAATCAAGATTACATCTTAAGATCTCTAATGCCTACAACAGTCGTATGACTCTCATGCTTAGGCCTTGGGAGTGACTTGGTTAGAGGATCAGCGACATTCTCGTTTGTCGGAACTCGGCTGATCTTCACATCACCTCTATTGACAATATCACGAATCAGATGATATTTCCTCTCAACGTGTTTGGACTTCTGGTGTGACCTGGGTTCTTTCGCCTGAGCAATGGCTCCATTGTTATCGCAGAACAAAGCCACTGGCTCCAAGATACTAGGAACCACACCAAGTTCAGTCATGAACTTCTTGATCCAAACAGCTTCCTTTGCCGCTTCTGAAGCAGCAACATATTCAGCTTCCGTTGTGGAGTCAGCTACGGTATTCTGCTTAGAGCTCTTCCAGCTCACCGCACCGCCATTTAGACAGAAGACATATCCAGACTGTGATCGGAAATCGTCTCTGTCCGTCTGAAAACTCGCATCGGTGAATCCATTCACCACAAGTTCATCACTATCTCCATACACAAGGAACTTGTCCTTAGTATGTCTCAAATACTTGAGAATATTCTTGACAGCTGTCCAGTGAGCTTCACCTGGATCAGATTGGTATCTACTCGTCATGCTTAACGCGTAAGCTACATCTGGACGAGTGCAGAGCATGGCATACATAATAGATCCTATTGCAGAGGCATAAGGAATCCTATTCATGCGTTCTCGCTCAGCAGGTGTCGCCGGACACTGCTTCTTGCAGAGACTCTTGCCATGAGACATTGGTATGAAGCCCTTCTTGGAATCGTGCATCCTGAATCTGTGCAACACCTTATCTATATAAGTGTCTTGGCACAATCCAATCAGCTTGTTAGTTCTATCTCTGTAGATTCTGATTCCAAGAATGTATGCGGCTTCTCCCATGTCTTTCATGGAAAAACAACTTCCTAGCCAAGTCTTAATAGACTGAAGCAACGGAACGTCATTACCGAGGAGGAGTATGTCATCGACATACAGTACAAGAAATGCAATTTTGCTCCCACTTGTCTTCTTGTATACACATGATTCTTCTTCGTTCTTGATGAAACCGAATTGTTTTACTGCTTCATCAAAACGAAGATTCCAACTCCGTGATGCTTGCTTCAACCCATAAATGGATTTATGAAGCTTGCATACCTTCCCAGCGTTTTTAGGATCGACAAAACCTTCAGGCTGTGTCATGTACACATCCTCTTCCAGAATACCATTCAGGAATGCGGTTTTGACATCCATCTGCCAAATCTCATAATCATAATGAGCAGCAATCGCTAGAAGAATCCGAATAGATTTAAGCATAGCTACTGGGGAATAGGTTTCATCATAGTCAATACCATGAATTTGTTTGAAACCTTTAGCCACCAATCTCGCTTTGTAAATCTGTACATTGCCATCCACGTCAATATTCTTCTTGAAGATCCATTTACACTCAATGGCTTTTACACCACTAGGTAAATCGACCAAGGACCATACTTGGTTTTCTGACATGGATGTCATTTCGGATTTAGAGGCTCCAAGCCACTTTTCGGAGTCCGGGCCCATCATTGCTTCCGCAAAGGTCGCTGGTTTGTCAACTTCAATGACCATCAGATCATTTGAATTGGTTACGAGAAATCCATAGTATCTCTCGGGTTCGTGACGGATCCTTCCGGATCTGCGAACTTCAGGCTCCACAGGCGCCGGTTCCACAGAACTTTGTGGATCCAACTGCTGCTCTTCCTCAATAGGTTGGGCAGTCTCCTGTGCATCTTGAATTTCTTCGAGATGTACTTTACTCCCACTGGTTTTCTTAGAGAGAAACTCCCTCTCAAGAAAATAACAGTCCCGAGCAACAAATACTTTGTTCTCAGATTGGTTGTAAAAGTAGTATGCCTTGGTTTCCCTAGGATAACCAACGAAATAGCATTTATCTGATTTGGGTGCAAGCTTGTCGGAGATTAAACGTTTGACATAAGCCTCGCAACCCCAAATCCTTAGGAAAGACAGACTAGGAACGTTCCCAGTCCACAGTTCATGTGGTGTCTTTTCTACTGATTTAGATGGCACTCTATTCAGTGTAAACGCAGACGTTTCTAGAGCATATCCCCAAAAGGATAGTGGAAGATTAGAATGACTCATCATAGACCGAACCATATCCAATAAAGTTCGATTTCTCCTCTCCGACACTCCATTCCATTGGGGTGTACCAGGAGGAGTGAGTTGTGAAACGATTCCACACTCGCTCAGATAGTCGCTGAATTCTTGGCTCAAGTATTCTCCTCCGCGATCCGATCGCAGAATCTTAATACTCTTGCCAAGTTGATTCTGTACTTCATTCTTGAATTCCTTGAATCTATCAAAAGATTCTGACTTGTTTCTCATCAAATAGACATAGCCATACCTACTGAAATCATCAGTAAAGGTAATGAAGTACTTAAAGTTTCCTCTGGCAGCAGTACTCATTGGCCCACATACATCAGTATGAACAAGGCCCAATAAATCACTGGCCCTTTCATTTGGTTTGTTGAAAGGGGCTCTAGCCATTTTGCCCACCAAACAAGACTCGCATTTCTCACATGATTCAAAATCAAATGAGCCCAGAAGCCCATTTCGATGGAGCCTCTGGATGCGTTTCTCATTGATATGGCCCAAACGACAATGCCATAAGAAAGTCGGGTTTTCGTCATTGGACTTAAACCTCTTTGTATTTATGTTAAAGACAGGCATTTCTTGGTTTAACAGATATAACCCATTATCTAATGGGGCGCTACCATAATAATTACCATCACGATTAAAAGAACAAACTTTATTCTTAACAGCAAAATCAAAACCTTCCAAATCCAAAACGGAAACTGAAATTATGTTTCTGCTAATCGCAGGTACATAGTAGCAATTATTCAAAATTAAAACCATGCCCGAAGGTAAAGACAACTCGTAGGTGCCTACGGCCAGTGCAGCAACCTTAGCTCCATTCCCGACTCGTAGCTCTACTTGTCCTTTCTTCAGCATCCTACTGTTTCTTAGTGCCTGCACATCAGTACAAATATGAGCACCGCAGCCGGTATCCAATACCCACGAAGTAGAACGAGAAGATATAACACCAAGTTCGATAACATAAATACCTGAATCAGACGCGTTATACGTCTTCTTCAGTTTCTTGTAATCTTCCATGAACTTCTTGTAGTCTTTCTTCCAATGCCCCAACTGCTTGCAGTAGTTGCACTTATCCTCAGGAGAAGGCCCGGATTTGGGTTTCGGCTTGGGCTTGTCCTGACTTTCAGCCTGGACAACCTGGGCCTTACCCTTACCCTTCTTAGGTTTCTTAAACCTCTTATTCCCTTGTACCATCAGGACACTGGGAGTAGCCTTCTTGAGATTTGGTTCTGCTGTCTTCAGCATACCGTGCAACTCAGTCAATGTCTTAGTCATGTTTTGCATGTTGTAGTTCATAATGAACTGATCAAAACACGACGGCAATGACTGCAGAATCATGTCAGTGGCTAGCTCCTGGCTAATGGCACAGTCCAGTTTCCCCAGGTTATCAATGTAACCCATCATTTTAAGGACATGAGGACTTACTGGACTGTCCTTAGCCAGCTTGCAATCCATGAGAGATTTAACCGTCTGGTATCTCTCTGTGCGAGCTTGCTCCTGAAACAAAGCTTTCAGGCTGTTAATCATCTCAATGGGTGACAACACGTTCTCATATTGCTTCTGCAGCTCAGAGTTCATAGTCACCAGCATTAGACAATTAACATCTTTGACATCCGCTGAATGCTTATCCCAAGCATTCTTTTCTGTCTGCGGAGCATTGGAACGTGGCCTCTCGGTGAGAACTCTTTCAAGGACATATTCCTTGTTCTCTTGCCTGAGAACTATTCTCAGGTTCCGATACCATTCCAAGAAATTAGATCCATTTAACTTGTCCTTCTCAAGGACGGATCTTAGTGAGAAAGTGTTGATGTGATTTGAGACAGACATAGCTGTAATTCAAAAGGTAGATTTTAGTTATAAAGCACAAGAAATGAGAATTCTTATCTAATAAGAAAACTCGCACTGTATTCAAACTATGTTTCCTCATATGAATACAATGCACCAAGATCCTCAGATTACTAAAATTCGAGTGGGCGACTCGCCGTTACTCAAGCTTTAGTTATCTAGGTAAGCAAATCATTGCTAATTGTACTCAGTACAACTCTTGGTCGTGAATAAGACAAACTATGTCCAATCCACTCTGATGTCTCTGGGCCCAGAACTTCTGACAGCCCAGTCAAGTATAACCAATCTTTTATCTGTCTTGTGATCACTGACAGTTGCACTGCAAGTCTGTCACTGACCACCTGCCTTACTCATTTTACTGTGGATACCAAGGACTCCAAGGATACCCAACAACATCAGGAGTTTTTGACAGTAGACAAGATCGGGCAAGACATCAAGATCACTTGATATTTAGTTGAGGAAAAGAACTAATCTTATCTTGATTTATATTCACTATATATATCAAAATAATAACTTTTAATTAAAACATTCAGTTTTGTTAAGTTTAGATTCATCTAATACTTTTAGGATTAAATTATTCTGGTTCATGCAAATTTGTGGTCAAACCAACATGTCTGCGGACGTTGTGTCGATCGACGCCAACCATTGGTATCGATCGACGCAACTCTATTTAAACCGTTCTTCGATAACCGGTCAAACCGGATCGAATTTACTTAACCGATTCAATTCAATTGAACCAGTTCGGTTTAATGGTCCATGTCGATCGTCACACACTGTGTGTCGATCGATATGACCAAACCAGAATCAATTTGGTTAATAAAATTAACCGAGCTAGATAACCGGTCCAATCCAATTGAACCGATCTATCTGATCGCATTGCCTGTATCGACCGACACACCCAGTGTATCGATCGACGCAACACGATTACGGGTACTCGATCTCAGATCGAAACCCTAGAATTATTTACGGATTTTCGCTTTGTATCGACCGACACACGCTTTGTGTCGATCGATACTGTGCGATAAACCCTAAATTTTATTCGCGAGTTTTCGCTCTGTGTCGACCGACACACGCTTTGTGTCGATCGACACCCTGCGACAAACCCTAAAATTTTAAATTTTGCGCCGCGGCGTGTCGACCGACACACGCTTTGTGTCGATCGACACAGTGCGATTTCAACAGTTCATCGTTTTTCAACAGAGACAAAATCCGAGATTTATTCTATGAAAACACGATTCAGCAAGCAATATACAGATCAACAACATCAAGTTTCGATTTTATATTACCAGTTTCAATAGCTAAACCCTAAGCATGCTCTGATACCACTGTTGGATCCCGAAGGATCTAGGGTTTGTTATATTGAAATTTAGAACCAACCTCGTTCTTACCTTTGGCAGCGGAAGAAGATGGTGAACGAGATCAGTGGAGCAACGCAACGCTTTGCCTCTACCAGATACACACGCACGCTCGCTGGAAACGGGATGCTAGTGCCGGATCAATGGGATCGATAGGTTCTGGTGTGTCTAGTGTTTCTGTCAAGAAAACTGGACGGCTCTCTTGTTTAGGTCGAACTAAACACGTTTTTATTCGACCTAAACGTGCTTAACGGGCCAGACTCAATTAAGCCATAACCCGAAAAGCCTGTTCGGAAAATCAGAACTGTGTCGACCGACACACAAGCTGTGTCGATCGACACAACACCTTTATATCGATTCTTATGTGTATTTCAATACACATAATATGATCATTGCCACAATGATCATTCCCATGTCGTAGCTTCCAGTTCGCTTAGGTGTGTGACCCTATAGGATCATATAATACTGGCAGTAAGTCCACGACCTACAGATTGCAAGAGGCTTCTAGCAAAGCATTGCAAACGCCCAGTATTATACGAATGTCAGATCTCGACACACAACTATCACAGGAGTGAGTACAGGTGTGATTTCAGGACACTATCCCAACAAAACAACCATCTCAGAAGACCCTCGACTCTCTAAGAAACCTGAACGCGCTAGCACCACCATGAGAAGCAGAGAGATTTCGGGGGTTGAACCCAGGAAAAAGAAACCACTTCGGAGAGGTAAGGCTGAAACACTAGCTTTGAATAGGACCGCATAGAAAGAATCCGGAGCTGAGGGAGCAAGATTGTAAAGTGTAAGAGATTCAGAGTCCGAAGAGAAGAGGCTTAGATCTAGCTCGGGAAGAGGAGAATCAGTGAGAGATCTTCAGGGAGCTATCTAATGGACGAAAGAGGGTTCCAAATATGTGTGAATTGCCGTAAAAAAGCCTCCCGGACGGCGGAGCTGTACAGAGTTCGTACGCGGGTAGGAGCTTCAAACGGAGATCGCCAAAATATGGCCTTGCCACGTCACCGAATGATTTACCTATTCAGAGCTGGCAATTTGGAATCAAGGGAGAGTGTTGAAAAGTTATTCAAAATGGGATTAAATGGTTCCAATTACGTTTGCTAGTTTTTATTTCTAATCAATTGGGTGATTTCAATTTTCTTCTTAAATATAGGACATAATGAGTTCCTTGGTTAATGGGTGCCATTACTTTTCGGGCAAATCGCAAAAATAGCACAAAAACATGTCTTGTCATAAATATAACAACAAAGAAAAAAAATCATAAAAAAGCACAAAAACATGTTTTGTCACTAAATTAGCCATAACCCTTAACCTTAAATACAAATAAACCCTAAATTCTAAACCCTAAACCCTTAAATAATAAACCCTAAACTCTAAATACTAAACCTTAAACCCTAAATAATAAACTCTAAACCCTAAATAATTAACTCTAAACCCTAAGTTATATAATGCTATAAAAGTCTTCGTAATTAAAATAATGCTAAAAATATGAAATATTTCCCTTCATGCTATATTTATGACAAGGTATGTTTTTGTGCTATTTTATGCTTTTTCTCTTATTTTTTTGTTTCTTATATATTCATGTAGTCTCTTTCAATTTTATCATCTCAGAATAAAATTATTATTCAACAAATTACTCTCTTTGTTCTTTGATCTTTTCTTTCTCTGTTTTTCACATTGTTTGTCTTGTTCCAACAAGCTGCACAAGTAATCAACACAGTCCAGTCTCTTTTCAATAGACACTCATAGTTTCACAGGTTGACAAAAGTATACCTTTGACCGGGGAGGTCAGTTTCGTTTTACGGATAGGCATTGGTCTTCGAACTACAGGAGCAGGAACAACTGCAGGGAGAACAACAATAACAAAAAAAAACATTTTGAGTTCCAATGTTCTTCTTGGGGATATATAGGAATGTTTTGAATCTCAAACACAAACCTGGAAGGAGCTGGCTTTAACCGGAATGTCTACTGCTGAGACGAGCAAGTACACCCAGAAGTGGTGCATTGTTACAAGTAGCAGGCTCAGTCTGCTCATAGTTATCTCTTCTGTCAGCAAGGTTGTCGTAAGAATCGGGTCCTCCGACAATAGCACCAGTGAGAAGGTTAGGATCGCTGCCTTTACGGCTGAACCAGGTGGCATAACCACTTCGGCAAGTGACGAATGTGCGATCAACCTCGGTGGTGAACTCTATGAGGGAAATTGTTAATGTATCCAACCATATAGCTAGTAGCTCTTGGATTATCTTCAAATTCAAACGCGGGTTTTACATCGACTCTTTACCTGAGATTTAGCAAAGGAGCGACATTTCCAGCAGCACATCTCAAGTTGCTTCGAGAGGAAGTTGGGTAATCAGAGTAAATAGTGGTCAAGAAGGAAGCACTAGTGACAAACTGCATGTTGTTCCAACGTTGTCTGAAAATCAAACCACCTGGTGTCTTCTGAATGTTCCTCGAGCCTATACCCAACAACGAACGCATAAAGAAATCAGCTTTCTGTTGAAACTTCTGAAACACAGGCGTGTGACGTCCTGCTTTGCCTTGTATCAAGAACTGTCCCACGAAGAATATAAACCTGTTTAGAATGAAACCAATATTATTTCTAGTTTGATAAGTTCACCACTGTCTCAAGGATTCATGCTCAATGACTCATCTATGGTTTTACAGGAATCCAATTACGGTTACGTTTCAAGGATCATCTAGACTCACAGATCAGTTGATCAGGTCGATCTAAGCTTTTACAGTACTCATAGATCTGAGCTGGCATGTCTGCTCTAATGAATGATGTGAGTGCCGACTTCAGACTAGGGAAGAAAAACAATTTCGAAAAAGGTACAATCGCATCCAATATGCTTTTTTAATCTATATTTGATCAGAGGGCACCTACAAGATAAGATAGATAATTTATATTTAAAATATTATTATTATTTTTTAATTATTTTTGTAGATCTTGATTGGTAAGCTGCGGAATGATCCACAAAAAATTTGCCAACCATGAAAATTCGTGAAACAAGAAAAAACACGAAAACATAAAGTCCGCAATTTCACTTAAAAAGAATACAACGGAAAGTTCAATAAGTAAAAAAGTGATTTTTATCTAATACAAAGAAAAATTTGTGTTATTTTTATGTTCTGTCATTCTGTAAAACATATCAAATACATTATATTTATTTTACAATTTTTATTCAACAAGTTTTCTATTATTTCTACAGCTTAATTTTATTTTTCTCAATTCCGTGATTCCACAAGTGTTACTAATTGAAGCCATAATTTTACTTAAACTAAAATTAAGAAAAAATACTTTTATTTTTTTTAGTTTATAAATCCGAAATGTTGATGCAACGTTTTTCAATTTTGATTATCCCAAGGGAAACATTCTTTTTGACCCGTTAATCTACATGGACCAGTAGATAATATACTCCAAACACACGGACGATGTTCACATATATGTCTATCTCGGTTAGCCACAAGAATATTATGGCTTGGTCATTGTACTCCAAACATTCTTTTACTGTACACTCTTTGGTGTATATTAATGCCAAACTTGCCCTTCAATTGAGTCATTATTGTCACATGTTTGCTTAACTAGAAGAGAAGCGATTTGGTTACGTGAGTGTAATCTGGGCCGTTCTTTTTTAATAATCTTGTGGCTGGAGATGAAAGTAAAAATAGGGAGAAATTAAAGTCTTGAATCAACATTGACCGTTAGATGCTTTACAATCGGATGGCTGGAAAGGAGAATATTTTAAAAAGCGCGTGATTAAATCGCGTCCATTGGATATAGTTATTTTTTTGTCAGATACTCTGAGATTAAGACACGTATATGCTCATTAAATAGGTGGAAGATTTTTTTTTTTTTCTATTTCTCTTTCTCTTTCTCTCCTTCACGTTTTTTTTTGTTTTTCTTAAATCAATTTTTAGTTTATTTTTTTCCCACCCCTTTCATCTTTATTTAAGTTTATAAACTTTTCTAAAAACGTAAATTATATTATTTTCATACTAAAAATTATAAAAAAAATTTCTCTACATTTTGATATCCATTTTGATATATTTTAATTAATTTTAATTTTAGGTCAAAATTTTGTGGACGTTGTTACTATAAAAGCTACATTAAAACATTGTGCATAAACAAATGTACACATAAACATGTTAATATGGATGGTGAAAAAAATTTAAATACACTCAGCAACCATGTTATCGTCCACGGTAAAACATGTCAACACTCTCATGAAAACAATTAATATTCATATAGACTAAAGGACATATCTTATGTCCACCAAACGTTGTCCACGGTTTTAGTATCATATGATTTCTTTTTAAAAATCAATCAAATGATTGTCCACGAAAGATCGAATTGTTGTAACATTTGAATAATTAGGTTTGTAGATATTGTTTTGTGGACATTAACTTTGAGAAGTCATACAACTGTACAACGAAAGAGTGTTTAATGAATATAGCAGTGACAACATTAACTTTGAGATATTGTGGACGATAGTGCTTGGACATGAGTTAATGGTTTGTGAACACTATTATAAACACATAATCTAAACAATCGTCTTAACATGATAAAGTAGTTCAGAGTCTTCAATATCATGTCCATACATGTCATATCCATAGAAAAAAAAAACTAAGCTTGAGAAACATAACAATATAGGTACAAAACTATTACAAATGATAGAGTTTTTATACATAATAGTATGAACATGATTTAATGTACACAAAACAACATCCACAAACTCTATTATACAACAATGTATCAATAATGACATATCCAAACATTATAGTACACAAATAAAAATATATATTTAAAATGAAAGAAACACTAAAACACATGTCCACAAAGAAGTGGTAATCACAGGAAATCATAAATCAAGAATCAAAATCATGCACTGTTAATTCTCTTGAACCACCAAGATCATAAGCTCAAGCAAGACCACAAACTACTCCACAAGGACCTCGCTTCACGTTCAAAATCTGTGAATCCCAAAACAAATAAAAACCATCGATAAGCTGTTACAAAAGGCACCTTTATATCCACATCAAGTTCACTACTTTTAATTGATTCAGACATTCCATCGAACATTTATCCTGCAGCTTAGACTAGAACCGCAATTAAATTCTCCAATAGCCAAATAATGAACACGTGAACTTAGAAACTGATGAGACCCAGAACACTGAAGAGAAAGTACACGGATTGGATCGTTACCTTTTCGTCTTTTCTGCAGGTTTATGAAGGTAGTCACAGAAGTCAGAATGTTCTCGCCTAGTTGAGGAGCTCTTTGGCGTCTCCGATGACCAACTGAGTGTCAGAGAAGAGATTTAACTTGGACGACGAACCAGTAGGAACAGCGCAGAAAGAGGCGTATCTGTGGAGAAGGAGACGACGAGCGGATCTGTAGAGAAGAGAGAGCCGACGACTTGACGGCAAGATGGAGAGGAGCGGAGAAATCAGATACCACATCAGAGTCGGACTCCCGAAAGGCTGCGGAGAAGAGATGAGAGGCAGAGGCGGCAGATCCGGAGGTTCAAAGAGCTCGGACACCGGAGGGACACCGCAGTACATGGCTAGAGAAGGAATCAAAAGGCAGGCTACTCGGAAGACTGTAGAATGCCGGAGAGAAGCCAGCGCCTCGTCGTTGATGTCGTAACACTGATTGAGATTCGAGTGGATGATTCAAAATTTAAAGTCTCTCTCTTTCTCTGTCTATAAACCCAAGATGAAACTAAAAACAAATCAGGAATATAAGAATTGAAATGAAATAGTTAAGAGTTAAGACTCATCTAGTTAGATAGTTAAAAGTGAGAAGGTTAATAGGGTAAAATCATGGCGTTAAAGTGCCTCAAAACATGAAGGTGCCTTTTTGAGTAAATAAAGCACATGAAGGTGTCTTCTAGAGTAAATAAATCGAATATCAAACGATTTAGACTCCTTTCCCCATTCAAACTGACAATAAAACACAGTCGTGCCCCAAAAATTAAGATGTGCTCTAATCCCCAGTGTTGCCTGTAATACCATGTATCGAGAAATGGTTAACGGGCACCAGAAAAGTTGACAGGGGCATTTCTGTAAATTCCAAGAGTTAAGGGGTATTTTGATAATTTTACCAAAATACGAGACAAAAATTAAGACGGACCAAATGTTATTTTTTAAATAAAGAAAACATTTAGAAGACCAAGAATGGTGGAAACGGACGATCGATGAGTTTTTCGGATTATCGGCAATGGAAACCGATAAAACCGACAAAACTTGTAAAATTCATAACGGGAGGTACGGGTATCCGTTTGAGGTGATTCAAATTGCTAAATTCATCTAAGAGCATTTAGAATTTGAACATGCGGCTTGGTGTATTTATAGAAGCAGCTACGAAGTTTATGAAATATGTCTGGTTAGCATGGAAAAGAAAAGAAAAAAAAAGAAAAAAAGGACTTGCTCTCCAAGTCTAAGCTGATGGCGTGGCATTAGGAGAAGAAGATAAGAGTGATTCATGCAGGGCTGCAAACGTGGAGTGGCACAAAGGGAGGACACTTGTCTTCATTTTATTAACAATAGTTCACTATAAAAGGAGAGCTTAACTCTTCACTTATTCATCAGTAAACACAAAGAAAAAACAAAAAGAGAAGATAAAGAAGCGTGAGAATGATAGAAGAAGAAGAAGAAGAAGGAGGAAGAGAAGAAGAAGACCGGAGGAAGAGGAAGAGAGAGTGAGAGAAAGAGGAGAGAGAAAGTAGAAAAGAGAAAGAAGAGAGACAGAAAGTGGAGAGAGAAAAAGAGAGAGAATCGAAGAAAAGAGTAAACCGGAGGAGAGAGAGAAGGAGAGAATGAGGAGAGAGAAGATGGTCCGGAGACTCGATTAGTTACATTCGGACAACGTTACGGTCAAGTGAGGGTCAAGGTCGGGTCAAAGCAACTGTTCGGAGAAGGTTCGGGTTAGCGTCGGGTTCGTGCCGGGTCTCGTTGTTCCGCTAATCCGTCAATCCGTCCGTCCGTCGTCATAATAACACAGTAAGTCGGCTCAAACACCGTAGATAGAAGCATATAGAACGGGAAATGAGAAACCATAGCATTAAGTAAATGCATACCCGAGTTGATACTAATTGATGATTGAGCTGATTGAATATCGGTAAATTGGTTAGGGTTCAAGACGCATGTTAAGAGTATAAGATGAAACAGATTAAACCTGTTGTATGTCGCTAGGTTGCTAGTAACTTTGATTGGTGCATTCATATAATCGATATATGATAAGACAAGATATGCATATATACGTATTAAAGGAACAATATTGAATGAACGTATATACGGGAAGTAAGACGGAATTAAAAGACGGGCGGAAACCTAACAAATGTACATATTATGAATTGGTATCGAGAATAAGTATATTTAAGGTTAAATAGAAATAAAGGAATTGAGTAAGTAAACTATGAGATGTCGGGAAGCTTGGCAAGCTGCTAGCTCTAAACCGACGGATCGAGGAGTGGCTAAAAGACATATAAGAAATGAGTAAGAGATGAGGTGTAAAGCGAGTGATGGGTGTGCCGTCTATGGGTTAGCAATCCGTTAATCCAAAGTGGCGGACGTTGACGAGATGTGGGCCGTCTACGGATTAGCAAGCCACTAATCCAAGGTAGCGGACGTAAATTGATTAAAAGACTTTAGAAACCCTAATAGGCCCGGGGGATGTGGTGATGATACTATTGTGCGATTGTGTGGTTGTTGCTATTGAGCTTTCTGTGCAGGACTATTAGATCGTTTCGGTGTTGGGCCGAGCGATCCATGTGATTACTTAACTTGGTCATGGGACCGGTTAAATCGTGGCGACTGACTCGGTGTGGTACCGGGTCAGAGCGGTGGTGTTGGTGTTTGTGCGTGTAGACTTGTGGGATGTAGTGTTGAGATTGTTACTGATTCTTGGTTGAGAATGCTTGCTAGAGTCCAAGCGAGTCTGCTTGTTTACATTTCTGCACTAGGACTCTAAGGTGCGTCAGATCCCGTAAGTCTAGGTATTTGGATACGTTCCGGTACTTCCGACCCGATTGGATCCTCGGGTAGTTTCCTAATCGAATCATGGTAATTCCGGTTATGGCGTTAACCTAATGAGTGACGCCGGTAGGTGTGTGGTCCGGAGAATACGGGGTCGCGTCCTAGGGCCGGACATCATGGAAACTTGGGTTGCCGGGGGTAACTTGAGTCACCACGTATCGATGGATGGAGAACGGTGTCTTAGAAGTGAGACTTCGTGTTTACGTCTAGGAGTCGTGGGTTAGTTACCATGTCAGTGACGATGAGAACCCGCGGAAGTTACCGAGATCGTAGGGGCCCAGTGTTGTATTTGAATTGTTGGTGTTGCGCGATAGATATATCGAGTTTCAATCGATAGCATGTGCTGCAGTGCCTTCGATTTACTTTAATCGTTTCCTCTTTCTTTTGGCAGGTGCTTGTGTGTTGTGGGTTCGACACGACGTGGTAGTGCATGATTGACCGTTCGTTTTGTGGTTTGTTATTTTGGGGTTTTGGGGACGAGAATCTATAGATTCTAGATAGATCAGCAGCCGTAGTGGGGAGCCGTCTCACTGGTTTATCTTAGATTGCTCATTAGACTCTTTTTGTGTTTTCAGGTTTAGCAGCGACGGACACGGGAGGTCCTCAGTGTAGTCTTGGGATTGCTAGTGGTGGGATTTTGATTCGATGACTTTTGGGATTTTATTTCGGTTCGGCTTTTGGCGCCATTTTGTATTGAAACACGTGGATTGTTTTTATTAATGGCAATTGTTTTGTAAAGATTGTTAAACGTTGTAGGTAACGTTTGATTACTCAGAAATGAATATGCTTCCCTGATATTGTGTTTAGTCCGAACCGACACAACTCACGGAAATGATACAAGTTGAAAAGCTTTGTATCATGGAAGTGAGGATAGCGGGGTCAAAGACGGGTTAGTGCGAGCCTCTGTCTCAAACCGATCTATCTCTGGATTCGTCTTGTGACAAACCTTTTCTGTTTGACTTGCTCGGGTTCGACTTGGTCCTGTTTTTGTTTGATTGTTGACCGGCCAGCTCGACGGTCAGCGGATAATGGGAAATGGGCGTTACAAAAGGTGGTATCAGAGCATGGTTCGTCATGGGTTTTGAAGCTGTTCATTTCTGAGTGTTTTCCTTTTTTTACCGAGTCAAAATTGTGTCTTACCTAAGCATCCATTAGAAAACCGAGCCGCGTCTGTAAATTTGGGGTTGGGATGGCGTAGGAAATTGTATTATCTGTGCTAATGTTTATTCACATGTTTATTTACATTCAGCAGCAGAGTGTCCCCGGACGGATTGTGTGTGGGTGTGTGCATGGTGTGAGATTTGGGTGTGTGCATGGTGTGAGATTTCAGCGAGCAGTATGAGTCATCGTTGGATGACAGCGGCACAGTATCGAGCTCTGTTCGAGCAGCAGCCGAGGGTCAGAGGGCACAGTCTCAGCCGTGACGAGGTTCACAAACATCTGACCGACCCCCAATTCCTCCTCACAGACCGCAGGGTGCGAGAGCCGCTGCAGTAGATTGGAGGCCATTGTCTAACCCGTTACCTCCAGCGATGCAGGATGATGCGTGGTTACTTGGATATGCTGATGGGGGTTTGCCACCTCTACTGCCACAGTTTCCAGAGCCAGTAGTACCACCGTAGCCCGTGGTACCACCAGTATTCAAGTCGCCAATGTTTGAGGCACCGAATGTACCATTCTCTAGTTTGCATGCGTCGGACTTCATTCCGCTCAAGGGGACAGATTTTAGGGTGGACGCATTGCTTGAAGCCGTAGACATGGACATGGAGCTCGTCGATCCCGGCCAGCATACACACTGGGAGCAGCGTGTGGAGGGGAAGATGGCGATACTTGGGGATGTGCTGGAGCAGAAGATTGGTTCGTATCATCAGCAAGACCCATATTCGGGTTCGCCTCGGTACCATTCGACCGATCCGCGTCACCACCGTCTGATCCTACCGAGCCATTCACGGAGGCTGAGCCGATGTCTGAGTCGGAAACGCGATTTGAGCCAGTGACACCGCCGGGTACTCCACCGTCTGAGCTAGTTGTACCATCGGAGACCACACCAGCGGATACGTCGGAGACGCTACCAGCAATGCCTGCATCTCGGATGTATAACGCATGCGGAGTTCAGGGTCATCGTGCGTCCGAGTGTCTTCAGGATCCTTCTTCGGAGTCTGTTTCCTCTTGTCAGTTGTATGGCGCCTCAGATCACCAGGCACCAGCTTGTTACTGTGGGCCACGCCCAGCGCCCGTTACCGTCTGTCAGCTTTGTGGTCACGGGGAAACATGTTGCACGTTTATGTCCGACGGCCGAGCTACATCGAGTTGGAGCACCGTCAAGAGATGCACACTCACCGCATCCTCCCGGCACACCTGCCAGTGGTTACCATCGCGAGCCGAGATGCGGCCTGTGTTGGGCATTCCGGTTGTGTTGGGGATGTTAGGGTTAAAATAGTTAGGCCCAGGTAAGTAAGGGCTATAACTCGTTGTTTGATGTGTGTAGATCGGCTTGCGATCGTCTCTGACGATTCGATTGCGTTTAGTGGTGTTTCTTGTGGGACGGATTGGTAACCGCTAGTATGGAAACTCCGACGGACCTATGCATTTAAAACTCTATGTGGTGAATAGAAGTTTTATTTACATAGTAGCTGTGGAGTATTTCAGTTGTCGTTTTAAGTAGCGGAGTTGTTATATTGCATATTCATGATGGTTGTGAATGCAATATAGTGACGATGAGAAAATAGATGATGGTCGGAACTGACGGTTTCCATCAGAACCCTAAGAGACAACTGCAATCGCCGATTTGCTTGATTGATTGTGTGTGATTGAATTGCTTTGCTAGGTTGGTAGTTGTTGATTTTGAATCGCTGCATTTTGTTATATCGCTAGGTTGCTAGCATTGTGTTTGGTTAAATCGAAGTTTGTCAGTAACGGAGAATTCGGAGACCGAATTCCTGTAAGTGGGGAAAATGTAATACCCTGTATCGAGAAATGGTCAACGGACAGCAGAAAAGTTAACAGGGGCGTTTCTGTAAGTTCCAAGAGTTAGGGGGCATTTTGATAATTTTACCAAAATGCGAGACGAAAGTTAAGACAGACCAAATGTTATTATTTTTAAATAAAGAAAACATTTAGAAACCAAGAATGGTGGAAACGGACGGTCGATGAGTTTTTCAGATTATTGGCAATGGAAACCGATAAAACCGACCAAACTTGTAAAATTCATACAGGAGGTACGGGTGTCCGTTTGAGGTGATTCAAATTGCTAAATTCATCTAAGAGCATCTAGAATATGAAAATGCGGCTTGATGTATTTATAGAAGCAGCTACGGAGTTTATGAAATATGTTTGATTAGTATGGAAAAGAAAGGAAAGAAAAAAAGAAAAGAAAAAAATGACTTGCTCTCCAAGTCTGAGCTGATGGCGTGGCATTAGGAGAACAAGAGAAGAGTGATTCATGCAGGGCTGCAAACGTGGAGTGGCACAAAGGGAGGACACTTGTCTTCATTTTATTAACAATAGTTCACTATATAAGGAGAGCTTAAGTCTTCACTTATTCATCAGCAAACACAAAGAAGAAGAAGACCGGAGAAAGAGGAAGAGAGAGAGAAAGAGGAGAGAGAAAGTAGAGAGAAAGAAAAGAGAGAGAAAGTGGAGAGAGAAAAAAGAGGAAACCGGAGGAGAGAGAGAAGGAGGGAATGAGGAGAGAGAAGATGGTCCGGAGGCTCAATTAGAATCATTCGGGCAACGTTACGGTCAAGTGCGGGTCAAGGTCAGGTCAAAGAAACTGTTCGGGAAACGTTCGGGTTAGCGTCGGGTTCTTGCCGGGTCTCGTTGTTCCGCTAATCTGTCAATCCGTCCGTCCGTCGTCATAATAACACAGTGAGTCGGCTCAAACACTATAGATAGAAGCATATAGAGCGGGAAATTAGAAACCATATCATTAAGTAAATGCATACCCGAGTTGATACTAATTGATGATTGAGCTGATTGAATATCGGTAAATTTGTTAGGGTTCAAGACGCATGTTAAGAGTATAAGATGAAACGGATTAAACCTGTTATGTGCCGCTAGGTTGCTAGTAACGTTGATTGATGCATTCATATAATCGATATATGATAAGACGAGATATGCATATATACGTATTAAAGGAACAATATTGAATGAACGTATATACGGGAAGTAAGACGGGATTAAAAGACGGGCGGAAACCTAACAAATGTATAGAGTATGAATTGGTATCGGAAATAAGTATATTTAAGTTTAAAGAGAAGTAAAGGAATTGAGTAAGTAAACTATGAGATGTCGGGAAGCTTAGCAAGCTGCTAGCTCTAAAATGACGGATCGAGGAGTGGCTAAAAGACATATAAAAAATGAGTAAGAGATGAGGTGTAAAGCGTATGATGGGTGTGCCATCTACGGGTTAGCAATCCGCTAATCTAAAGTAGAGGACGTTGACGAGATGTGGGCCGTCTACGGATTAGCAAGCCGCTATTCCAAGGTAGCGGACGTAAATTGATTAAAAAACTTTAGAAACCCTAATAGGCCTAGGGGATGTGGTGATGGTACTATTGTGTGATTGTGTGGTTGTTTCTATTGAGATTTCTGTGCAGGCCTATTCGATCGTCTCGATGTTGTGCCGAGCGATCCGTGTGGTTATTTAACTTAGTCATGGGACCGGTTAAGTCGTGGCGGCTGACTTGCTGCGGTGCCGGGTCAGAGCGGTGGTGTTGGTGTTTGTGCATGTAGACTTGTGGGACGTAGTGTTGAGATTGTTACTGATTCTTGGTTGAGAATGCTTGCTAGAGTCCAAGCGAGTCTGCGTGTTTACATTTCTGCACTAAGACTCTAAGGTGCATTAGATCCCGTAAGTCTAGGTGTTTGGATACGTTCCGGTACTTCCGACCCGATTGGATCCTCGGGTAGTTTCCTAATCGGATCATGGTGATTCCGGTTATGGAGTTAACCTACTGAGTGACGCCGGTAGGTGTGTGGTCCGGAGAATACGGGGTCGCGTCCTAGGGCTGGACTGCATGGAAACTTGGGTTGCCGGGGGTAACTTGAGTCACCGCGTATCGATGGATGGGGAACGGTGTCCTTGCCATGAGACTTCGTGTTTACGTCTAGGAGTCGTGGGTTAGTTACCATGTCGGTGACGATGAGAACCCGCAGAAGTTACCGAGATCGTAGGGGCCCAGTGTTGTATTTGAATTGTTGGTGTTGCGCGATAGATATATCGAGTTTCAATCGAGAGCATGTGCTGTAGTGCCTTCGATTTACTTTAATCGTTTCCTCTTTCTTTTGGCAAGTGCTTGTGTGTTGTGGGTTCGACACGACGTGGTAGTGCATGATCGACCGTTCGTTTTGTGGTTTGTTATTTTGGGGTTTTGGGGACGAGAATCTATAGATTCTAGATAGATCAACAGCCGTAGTGGGGAGCCGTCTCACTGGTTTATCTTAGATTGCTCATTAGACTCTTTTTGTGTTTTCAGGTTTAGCAGCGACGGACACGGGAGGTCCTCAGTGTAGTCTTGGGATTGCTAGTGGTGGGATTTTGATTCGATGACTTTTGGGATTTTATTTCGGTTCGGCTTTTGGCGCCATTTTGTATTGAAACACGTGGATTGTTTTTATTAATGGCAATTGTTTTGTAAAGATTGTTAAACGTTGTAGGTAACGTTTGATTACTCAGAAATGAATATGCTTCCCTGATATTGTGTTTAGTCCGAACCGACACAACTCACGGAAATGATACAAGTTGAAAAGCTTTGTATCATGGAAGTGAGGATAGCGGGGTCAAAGACGGGTTAGTGCGAGCCTCTGTCTCAAACCGATCTGTCTCTGGCTTCGTCTTGTGACAAACCTTTTCTGTTTGACTTGCTCGGGTTCGACTTGGTCCTGTTTTTGTTTGATTGTTGACCGGTCAGCTCGACGGTCAGCGGATAATGGGAAATGGGCGTTACAAAAGGTGGTATCAGAGCATGGTTCGTCATGGGTTTTGAAGCTGTCCATTTCTGAGTGTTTTCCTTTTTTTACCGAGTCAAAATTGTGTCTTACCTAAGCATCCATTAGGAAACCGAGCCGCGTCTGTAAATTTGGGGTTGGGATGGCGTAGGAAATTGTATTATCTGTGCTAATGTTTATTCACGTGTTTATTTACATTCAGCAGCAGAGTGTCCCCGGACGGATTGTGTGTGGGTGTGTGCATGGTGTGAGATTTCAGCGAGCAGTATGAGTCATCGTTGGATGACAGCGGCACAGTATCGAGCTCTGTTCGAGCAGCAGCCAAGGGTCAGAGGGCACAGTCTGAGCCGTGACGAGGTTCACAGACATCTGACCGACCCCCAATTCCTCCTCACAGACCGCAGGGTGCGAGAGCCGCTGCAGTAGATTGGAGGCCATTGTCTAACCCGTTACCTCCAGCGATACAGGATGATGCGTGGTTACTTGGATATGCTGATGGGGGTTTGCCACCTCTACTGCCACAGTTGCCAGAGCCAGTAGTACCACCTCTACTTGGACATGACGTGGTAGTGCATGATCGAACGTTCATTTTGTGGTTTGTTATTTTAGGGTTTTGGGGATGGGAATCTATAGATTCTGGATAGATCAGCAGCCGTAGTGGGGAGCCGTCTCACTGGGTTATCTTAGATTGCTCATTAGACTCTTTTTGTGTTTTCAGGTTTAGCAGCGACGGACTCGGGAGGTCCTCGGTGTAGTCTCAGGATTGCTTGTGGCGGGATTTTGATTCGATGACTTTTGGGATTTTATTTCGGTTCGGCTTTTGGCGCCATTTTGTATTGAAACACGTGGATTGTTTTTATTAATGGCAATTGTTTTGTAAAGACTGTTAAACGTTGTACGTAACGTTTGATTACTCAGAAATGAATATGCTTCCCTGATATTGTGTTTAGTCCGAACCGACACAACTCACGGAAATGATACAAGTTGAAAAGCTTTGTATCATGGAAGTGAGGATAGTGGGGTCAATGACGGGTTAGTGCGAGCCTCTGTCTCAAACCGATATGTCTCTGGCTTCGTCTTGTGACAAACCTTTTCTATTTGACTTGCTCGGGTTCGACTTGGTCATGTTCTTGTTTGATTGTTGACCGGTCAGCTCGACGGTCAGCAGATATTGGGAAAGGGGCGTTACAAAAGGTGGTATCAGAGCATGGGTCGTCGTGGGTTTTGAAGCTGTTCATTTCTGAGTGTTTTCCGTGTTTTATCGAGTCATAATTGTGTCTTACCCAAGCAGCCATTAGGAAACCGAGCCGCGTCTGTAAATTCGGGGTTCGGATGGCGTAGGAATTTGTATTATATGTGCTAATGTTTATTCGCTTGTTTATTTACAGTCAGCAGCAGAGTGTCCCCGGACGGATTGTGTGTGGGTGTGTACATGGTGTGAGATTTTGGTGTGTGCATGGTGTGAGATTTCAGCGAGCAGTATGAGTCATCGTCGAATTACAGCGACACATTATCGAGCTCTGTTCGAGCAGCAGCCAGAGGGTCAGAGGGCACAGTCTGAGCCGTGACGAGGTTCACAGACATCTGACCGACCCCCAATTCCTCCTCGCAGACCGCAGGGTGCGAGAGCCGCTGCAGTAGATTGGAGGCCGTTGTCTGACCTGTTACCTCCAGCGATGCAGGATGATGCGGGTACCCGAGACCCGTTCGCAGGGATGATGGGTTACTTGGATATGCTGATGGGGGTTTGCCACCTCTACTGCCACAGTTTCCAGAGCCAGTAGTACCACCGTAGCCTGTGGTACCACCAGTATTCCAGTCCCCAATGTTTGAGGCACCGAATGTACCATTCTCTAGTTTGTATGCGTCAGACTTCATTCCGATCAAGGGGACATATTTTAGGGTGGACCCATTGCTCGAAGCCGTAGACATGGACATGGAGCTCGTCGATCCCGGCCAGCATACACACTGGGAGCAGCGTATGGAGGGGCAGATGGCGATACTTGGGGATGTGCTGGAGCAGCAGATTGGTTCGTATCATCAGCAGGACCCATATCCGGGTTCACCTCGGACACCATTCGACCGATCCGCGTCACCACCGTCTGATCCTACCGAGCCATTCACGGAGGCTGAGCCGATGTCTGAGTCGGACACGCGATTTGAGTCAGTGACATCGCCGGGTACTCCACCGTCAGAGCTAGTTGTACCATCGGAGACAAGACCAGCGGATACGTCAGAGACGCCACCAGCAATGCCTGCATACCGGATGTGTAACCCATGCAGAGTTCAGGGTCATCGTGCGTCCGAGTGTCTTCAGGATCATTCTTCGGAGTCTGTTTCCTCTTGTCACTTGTATGGCGCCTCAGATCACCAGGCACCAGCTTATTATTGTGGGCCACGCCCAGCGCCCGTTACCGTCTGTCAGCTTTGTTGTCACGGGGAAACACGTTGCACGTTTATGTCCGACGGTAGAGCCGCAGCGAGTTGGAGCACCGTCCAGAGATGCACACTCACTGCATCCTCCCAGCACACCTGCCAGTGGTTACCATCGCGAGCCGAGATGCCGCCTATGTTGGGCATTCCAGTCGTGTTGGGGCTGTTAGGGTTAAAATAGTTAGGCCCAGGTAAGTAACGGCTCTTACTCATTGTTTGATGTTTGTAGATCGGCTTGTGATCGTCTCTGACGATTCGGTTGCGTGTAGTGATGTTTCTTGTGGGACGGATTGGTAACCGCTAGTATGTAGACTCCGACGGAACTATGCATTTAAAACTCTATATGGTAAATAGAAGTTTTATTTACGTAGTAGATTATTTCAGTTGTGGAGTATTTCAGTTGTCGTTTTAAATAGCGGAGTGGTTATATTGCATACTCATGATGGTTGTGAATGCAATATAGTGACGATGTGAAAATAGATGATGGTCGGAACCGACGGTTTCCATCAGAACCCTAAGAGACAACTGCAATCGCCGATTTTCTTGATTGATTGTGTATGATTGAATTGCCTTGTTAGATTGGTAGTTTTTGATTTTGAATCGCTGCATTTTGTTAAATCGCTAGGTTGCTAGCATTGCGTTTGGTTGATCGCTAAGGTGTTAGCCTAATTGATGCATTGCATTGTTCGCTAGGTTGATAGATTTTAATTGCATCATTCTTTTGATGGATATGATGGTAGCATGACATTCGCATGATCTTTAGGTTGTTTAGAATTTCCGTGTTGCATTGCGAATGTTTGCTAAAAAGGCCTTTATAGAGAACTTATTCGAGATTGAGCGGAATGATAGGATATTGTTATTTAGCCAAGGGGGAGTTGATATATCATGGTTTTTACCGGTTTTATGCCATGATATAGTTGTGTTTTTAGTGTCTTTTGTGTTCTTTTAGAGTCTTTTACAGGTATAATCAGGTTTGGAGCTGAATTGGAGATAATGGAGCATTTTGGAGATTTTTGGAGTGATTGGCCGAGAGATAGAGTTCACTGTCCGAAACAGAGAAAGGTGTCGATCGTTGCACACCTGCAACGGTCGTTTCACCAGCGAGATGGGCCAAAACTCGGCGGTTTAGAAGAATCAAGATATTGCACTTTGATCCAGAAGTTCCTGATATTTACAAAGAAGCCCCTGGCCGAGATTATACCTATATATTAGAGTTTTTGGTGTTTTAATTAGATACGCTTTACATTACGCTTTCATAATTAAGAGCAGAGGATTTTTAGAGCTTTTGGGGCTGATCTGAACCTGTTACATCATCTGTATTTGGAGAAGATTTCGAACCCCTTTTATCTTTTATCTTTTATGCAATCTATTATTTCTATGATTATGTTTTCATCAATCATGTCTGAGTAGATTCCTTGTTAGGTTTAGGGTCTCTCACATAGGATTTCATGACTTGCTAGACTTGTTCAATTTCAGTTAAGGATTCAAACTATATCTGTTCTTCAATTTAATTGTGCTTAAAGCTAGTTCTAACCTGATCAATTAGAATCTAGATCTTAGGTTGCTAAATACGTCACGGAAGTGGGGTTTAGGAATCTGAACTAATTAAATTGGGCAATTAAACTTTGCGCAAACGGAAGTTTGGTTTAGGATAATTGTGAACATATCAAACTTGAAATTAAAGCTGGTTTAATCTGTTAGTTCTCGCAAACGAAAGTTTGGTTTGCTGCACTTAGACTTAGAGAATTATCGCAAAGGAATTTGGTTAATTCTACATCTGTGTTTTGAGTTCTAGAACTGTGCTTAATTAGATCCTTGCTGAATGAACTGTCTGCCTGTCTGATTTCCTGAGAACGCCCTAGACCTAGCGCTCTTAATTACTTGCTTTCACAACCGTTAATCTCTGCTACTGATTTACTTTCTTGCATTACTTTTAATTCAATTACATTGCTTTCTTCCTAGTTAAATTCCTGTTCTTGAGCTATTGAACACCGGAGTCTCTGTGGATTTCGATACCCTATATACTACATTGATATTGCTGTGCACTTGCAGTTTAGTATAGGGATTAATTCTTGACCTATCAAGTTTTTGGCGCCGTTGCCGGGGACTCTTTGAGTCTTCGATAGCTTCGAGCCTAGGGTTTTACTAGGATTTTTCTTTTTCTTTTCGTTTTTGTTTTTATTTTTTTTATTTTTGCTGATTTATTTTTATGTTTTTTCTGATTTCGCATTGCATCGATCGACGCCCTTCTTGCATCGATCGACACACTTCGCTGAATCACCAAGAACACTAAGAGATCATCAGGACGATGTGTCGGAATGATATTTTCAGTTCAGGGATTGACAGTTCACAGATAGCTGGGTTGAAGAACCAAGTTGACTCTCTGCATAGTCTTCTACTTGGAAAGTATGCACAAGAAGCTAACCATTGCGTTGAAGGAACTGGATTCTATAGTCACGGATCTGCTTTTCAGAAACCCTTTACAAGGAGTTGTAGTGTTTCTTCTTACCAAGTACCTCCTGCACCTACAGCTCATGAGAGCAGAATGGAAATCATGATGGAGCAGTACCTTGAGAGACAACAACAGATTGATAGGTCCTTCAACTCAAAGATGGATGCTTTGTATGAAGACTTGAATGAGAAGTTTGAATCTTTGAGCACGCATATGGAAGAGCTGGATATCAAAATTGAATGAAGAGATGTAGCAATAGAGAGGCAGAATGAAGCTAAGAGAGCTGAACGGAAGCTGCACATCAATGCTGTGAACATAAGGGATGAGATTGAGTTGCTAGGTGAAGAAGAGAGCATAATCTCGGATTTTCTGGATGAATATTGTCTGCCTGATACATGCACCGATCGACACCCCCTCAGTGACGATCGACACGCCATTTTGACGGCAATTTCGAGTTCTTTCGAGAAACAGAATCGCCTTGCATCGATCGACACACATCATGCAACGATCGACACAGAACGCAGACATGTCCAGAAACCTGCAACAGTGCCAGAACGAGCCTACAAGCCCCCAGTGCCATATCCTAAGGTTCCTAAACCTTCCAGACAAGAGCTAGAAGTGGCTAACTGCATGAAAGTGATGGATAAGAAGGTGAATGAAATACCACCAGTTGAAATTTCGCGAGTTCATGAAAAGAAGGTGATCTCCACTGATGGTCATCTGAAAGAAGAAGTTCAGATTGGTGGAACTACAGTATCTGATAGTGGAGAAAAGATGGCGGTTCCTCTTGAACCTGCTCTAATATCTTCAGTACCTGCAACTGCTCATAAGCAGAAAGCTCCAGACATCAGATATACATCAAAGGTAAGGTACAAATCACATAAGCTTAAACCTTATGACCACATTATTTTGAATGCAGGAAAACGCAGTAGACCGCCCAAGCTTCACTCCCGCCCTGATTCTGATTACTCATTCCTTGGAAGATCTCATGATCTGAATGCTTATACGCCACCTTGGATGAGGAGACATTCACAGAGACACTCAAAGTCTCTGTTGAAACCGCCATGAGTCCGATCTCTTTCTGATAGGTCAAGCTATTGACCTTAAACAAGCGCTGGGTGGGAGGCAACCCACCATTAGGTACTGGTGTTTTTCTACTTAATTTTTGGTGTTTTTGTTAGGATTTTACGTTTGTTTTTGTTTTTGGTGCAGTTATGTTTGCAGGTCTCGGACAAAATCGCAGTGCAACGATCGACTCACTTCTGTGTCGATCGTCACAACACGAAAGGAATTGCATTGCAGCGATCGTTGCGGTCCTGAGCAACGATCGACCATACACGAAAATCGCCAAGTAACGGTCGGTGCACTTAGTGCAACGATCGATGAGAGCGACAGAGGTAACCCGACAGACATAATTTCATCTTTTCAAATTTTTATTTTCTTTTTACCGATCCTTCGCTGGACACTACTGGGGACAGTGTGTCTTAAGTGTGGGTGAGGTGCTACTGACTTTTGCTTTCTGTTTTCTTAAGAGTCAGTCCGTTTTTCAAATTTTTTTTGTTTTATTGAGTCAAAATTGTTTAAGTAAGAAACTATGATTTTCTGAGAAGATTTACAAGACTTGCAGGAACTTAAGTAACCATTGGGATGAAGTTGCAGGATCTATCTCTGACTATTAGAAAACCCCATCACAGATCAACCTACTGGGAACACCCACATCACTTCAGGTATCAGAGGATCCTTTTACTGACTTCAACTTAATACTGACTTAGATTTCTCACCTAAGGGCTTGGTATACTTTGTGTCGGATTCCCTTGTTAGTTCTGACACAGCCTGTCAACCTATCCTATTTAGTTCCCTTCTCCCCTTCTATAAAGTAAAAAAAAATAATAATAAACTGAGGATGAGTTAGTAACTCCGAAGTGGTCATGGGAATGGTAGCAAACACTATTATCTCTCATGTGATCCATGGAATGTGTCCAAAGTACACCCCATAACGGGAAGAACACTGATAAAAAAAATAAAATGATACCCAGTGGGGAAAAATCAGTTGTTAAAGAAGGGAAAGAGAAGAAAGGGACTAGAGAAAGATAGTATGGTGGTCTAGAGCTGATAAGGTAAGAATCCATGTGCCCTTTGATCGATACTCCTTAGGTGAGACCGCACTTAAATACTTGCAGAAGTCAGTAGGGAGAATTTGAATGCTTGAATGTGATTGTGTAGTTTACCTAGGACAGTTGCTAAGTGTGGGGGAAGTACATGTTGGTCTTGATATCCTGTGATTGATTCTTTCAGTGGTTTACTAAGGGGAATCTGAGTATTGTAGCTTCTAGGATGAAATGAGTTTCTGAAGAGTTTTCAAACCTCTTCACCAAGCTTTAGTTCTATGTTTTGCTTGAGGGCAAGCAAAGGCTAAGTGTGGGGGAGTTGATATATCATGGTTTTTACCGGTTTTATGCCATGATATAGTTGTGTTTTTAGTGTCTTTTGTGTTCTTTTAGAGTCTTTTACAGGTATAATCAGGTTTGGAGCTGAATTGGAGATAATGGAGCATTTTGGAGATTTTTGGAGTGATTGGCCGAGAGATAGAGTTCACTATCCGAAACAGAGAAAGGTGTCGATCGTTGCACACCTGCAACGGTCGTTGCACCAGCGAGATGGGCCAAAACTCGGCGGTTTAGAAGAATCAAGATATTGCACTTTGATCCAGAAGTTCCTGATATTTACAAAGAAGCCCCTGGCCGAGATTATACCTATATATTAGAGTTTTTGGTGTTTTAATTAGATACGCTTTACATTACGCTTTCATAATTAAGAGCAGAGGATTTTTAGAGCTTTTGGGGCTGATCTGAACCTGTTACATCATCTGTATTTGGAGAAGATTTCGAACCCCTTTTATCTTTTATCTTTTATGCAATCTATTATTTCTATGATTATGTTTTCATCAATCATGTCTGAGTAGATTCCTTGTTAGGTTTAGGGTCTCTCACATAGGATTTCATGACTTGCTAGACTTGTTCAATTTCAGTTAAGGATTCAAACTATATCTGTTCTTCAATTTAATTGTGCTTAAAGCTAGTTCTAACCTGATCAATTAGAATCTAGATCTTAGGTTGCTAAATACGTCACGAAAGTGGGGTTTAGGAATCTGAACTAATTAAATTGGGCAATTAAACTTTGCGCAAACGGAAGTTTGGTTTAGGATAATTGTGAACATATCAAACTTGGAATTAAAGCTGGTTTAATCTGTTAGTTCTCGCAAACGAAAGTTTGGTTTGCTGCACTTAGACTTAGAGAATTATCGCAAAGGAATTTGGTTAATTCTATATCTGTGTTTTGAGTTCTAGAACTGTGCTTAATTAGATCCTTGCTGAATGAACTGTCTGCCTGTCTGATTTCCTGAGAACGCCCTAGACCTAGCGCTCTTAATTACTTGCTTTCACAACCGTTAATCTCTGCTACTGATTTACTTTCTTGCATTACTTTTAATTCAATTACATTGCTTTCTTCCTAGTTAAATTCATGTTCTTGAGCTATTGAACACCGGAGTCTCTGTGGATTTCGATACCCTATATACTACATTGATATTGCTGTGCACTTGCAGTTTAGTATAGGGATTAATTCTTGACCTATCAGTGACCGTAAGATACATGACTAAGTAACAATATTTCTATGAGGAAGTGATATCGGGATTAAGTTAAAAGGATCTAACCATGCCAGTGTTGTTGAGGTTGTGGTTGTAGGACGTTATGGACGATTTGACGAGGACACGAGACCGAACCCGAACCCGAAAGACGAGATGTTATTTCGGGAAGCAGTTTTGACCCGAGCCTGCAAGAAAGTCAGTGTTGGATTCAGAAATGAGTTTGGGTATTAGCGGCAGAAGAAATCAAGACGGATGAGTTTAATGAGTTAACGAAGAGATTCAGAAGCATCAAATTCCGTGGGGGAGTCTGTTCGAGGATATCAGTGGGAAGAAAAGTTTTGGAGTCAATGAAGAGTGGAAATCAGTGATCGAGGAAGTTCAAGGCATGGCGGTTTAGATGGAAAGAGGAGCATCAATCTTATTAGAATAGCTATGGGGAGCGATAAGCAGTAAAGACGGAACAAGTATCGGGGATGGAGGACGAGTCAGTGTCGCGTGATCGGGAAAATCGAATTAAAGTGGGGAAGTCAAAATATAGGTTGAGAAGATCGCCAGATGACGTAGATGGATTCAGAAATCAGACTAGAGCAGAAGTTCAATAAAGAAATCAGACGGGAAACCAGGAAGCGATCGGGAGTGAAGTTTCAGCATGAAAAGTTCAAGCATCAATATGTTAGGATTTTGTACAAGACCGTATTTTCAGAAGACAATAAGCATTGGAAGAGCGGGTTCACTTCGAGATCAGGATGTGAGCAGCGAAGCAGAGTTGGATTGGAATCAAAAACCCGAGTGAAGCGGTTCAATCAAGATCATCGTTTTTGGAATCAAGATTGGAGCTAGTGACGCAAACAGATGGAGAACCAAGAAGTGAGCGTGAGTCAAGTTCTCAGCGTGGGAAGTTCAAGACGCCGGTATTTTTGTTTCCGTGCATGACGATGTTTCAAAGGTCTTTGAGCATCGGGAGTGTAGTTCAGTTGGTTCAGAATTCAAGCATCGAGCAGTTGGATTAGTTTCAGAGTGGCAACTTACATGGTACTGTCCCGATTCGAAGTTTGTCAGTAACGGAGAATTCGGGGACCGAATTTCTGTAAGTGGGGAAGAATGTAACACCCTGTATCGAGAAATGGTCAATGGGCAGCAAAAAAGTTAACAGGGGCATTTCTGTAAGTTCCAAGATTTAGGGGCATTTTGGTAATTTTACCAAAATACGAGACGAAAGTTAAGACGGAGAAAATGTTATTCTTTTTAAATAAAGAAAACATTTAGAATACCAAGATTGGTGGAAACAGACGGTCGATGAGTTTTTCGGATTATCGGCAATGGAAACCAATAAAACCGACAAAACTTGTAAAATTCATAACGGGAGGTACGGGTGTCTGTTTGAGGTAATTCAAATTGCTAAAATCATCTAAGAGCATTTAAAATCTGAATATGCGGCTTGGTGTATTTATAGAAGCAGCTACGGATTTTATGAAATATGTTTGGTTAGTACGAAAAAGAAAAGAAAAAAAAAGAAAAAAGAAAAAAAGGACTTGCTCTCCAAGTCTGAGCTGATGGTGTGGCATTAGGAGAAGAAGAGAAGAGTGATTCATGCAGGGCTGCAAACGTGGAGTGGCACAAAGGGAGGACACTTGTCTTCATTTTATTAAAAATAGTTCACTATATAAGGAGAGCTTAACTCTTCGCTTATTCATTAGCAAACAGAAAGAAAAAACAAAAGGAGAAGAGAAAGAAGCGTGAGAAAGAGAGAAGAAGAAGAAGAATAAGAAAAAGACCGGAGGAAGAGGAGAGAGAAAGTAGAGAGAGAAAGAAGAGAGAGAGAAAGTGGAGAGAGAAAAAAGAGAACCGAAGAAGAGAGAAAACCGGAAGAGGGAGAGAAGGAGGGAATGAGGAGAGAGAAGATGGTCCGGAGGTTCGATTAGAATCATTCGGGCAACGTTACGGTCAAGTGCGGGTCAAGGTCGGGTCAAAGCAAATGTTCGGGGAAGGTTCGGGTTAGCGTCGGGTTCTTGCCGGGTCTCGGTGTTCCACTAATCCGTCAATCCGTCCGTCCGTCGTCATAATAACACAGTGAGTCGGCTCAAACACCATAGATAGAAGCATATAGAGCGGGAAATGAGAAACCATATCATTAAGTAAATGCATACCCGAGTTGATACTAATTGATGATTGAGCTGATTGAATATCGGTAAATTGGTTAGGGTTCAAGACGCATGTTAAGAGTATAAGATGAAACGGATTAAACCTGCTGTGTGCAGCTAGATTGCTAGTAACGTTGATTGGTGCAATCAGATAATCGATATATGATAAGACGAGATATGCATATATACGTATTAAAGTGATGTAAGCTCCAAGGATTTGAAGCCACAACGAACCGGGCAGAGGTGCAAAGGCTGGACTGAAGTCTCTCTCCTTTGAACCACGAACAAGATAGAGCAATGGAACAAGAACAGCTGGACTGAAGTCACTTTCTGCTGATGCTAGTAGATGAATCGACGAGAAGATGTAACAGGAACTGATTTGGTCTTGAGTTGCAAGGGGAATCCTCACAAGACAACTCACGGCCGTTGGAACAAAACAAGTAGCTAGGTTTTTCTTTGATTAAAACGTGACTAAAAAATATAAGGAGTTTGGCTTAAATAGCCTTAGTTTTCGAAAACCCTAGGTAAAATAATAGAGAATGGGCCTTAAGGCCTTACAGGAAATAAAACATAAAATAAAGACTAGTAAAATCCCCTTAGGCATGTGGGATGATCTTGGCTTCATGAGCCGTGCTATCTGTCAGATGAAACGGGCCTCGGGTTACCTCATTAAAAACCTTACAAGGAAAACCCAGTGGGATAAAACCTTGCAAGGGAAAAAGAGTATAACCTTTGGTCCAAAGAGACGACACGGGCTAAGGATCAACGGCTCCTATGGTGAAGATCACTGATGCGTCGTCGATCCTAAGTAATGGCCAGACAGACGATCCTGGTGTGAACGGATGGTCGTGGTCGGACATCCTTCGGGCTAGCTGGTTCAAGACGGGCTGATCATGATCCAAATGGTCCAAGTGCTCTGTGATATCGTCTATGCTGCTCCTCGTGATCAGATGTTCCATGGATCGGTTGAATTTCTCCATGAGTCTCTTTTTCCCGGCTCGGGCCCGGGGTGTGCTCACCATGGTCGGGAATGGTTCATCTTGGTCGGTCTGGTCAGGTTCAGTTGAACTGATGTCCTCATCATTCCCACCCTCTTGAGAAGGTTCTGTCTTCAGAACCGCATCACCTGCACAAAAAGGAGATAAATCAGAAACATTAAAGCTCGACGAAATGTTCATCTCACCTGGAAGTTCGAGTTTGTAGGCGTTGTCGTTGATTTTCTCCGGGACTCTGGACGGGCCATCTCCTCGTGGTGATAGCTTTGATTTCCGTTGGTTTGGAAACCTCTCGGGTCGCATGTGTAACCAAACCCAATCTCCGGGCTCGAAGGTAATCTCCTTCCTCTTCTTATCGGCTTGTCATTTGTACTGGGCCGTCTTCTTCTCCAGATTTTCCTTGACCTTTTGGTGCAACCTCTTGATGGCCTCAGCCTTGCGTTCTCCATCTTGATTGGCAAAATCCATTGGTGGTAATGGCTTGAGATCTATGGGCGTCTCTGGCATAAATCCATACACAATCTCAAAAGGCGAAAGCTTAGTAGCAGAGTGGTTAGCATTATTATAAGCAAATTCAACGTACGAAATACAATCTAACCAGTTACTTAAGTTTTTACCATCCGTGGCCCGTAAGAGGGCTGATAGTGTGCGGTTGACGACCTCGGTCTGGCCGTTCGTCTGCGGATGACAAGTCGTAGAGAACATCAACTTAGTCCCGAGTTTCCTCCAAAGTGTCCTCCAGAAATGGCTCAGAAACTTCGTATCTCGATCAGATACAATGGTCCGGGGTAGGCCGTGCAGTCGCACTACTTCTCGGAAGAATAGGTCGGCCGTCTGAGTCGCGTCATTCGTCTTGGCGCATGGTATGAAATGGGCCATCTTTGAGAATCGGTCGACCACCACGAATATAAAATCCTTGTTCCTGATCTTAGGTAAACCTAACACGAAATCCATAGAAATATCTACCCAAGGCATGTTAGGAATCGGTAAGGGCATATAAAGACTGTAAGGATGTGACCTGGACTTTGTTTTTAGGCATGTGATGCACTTAGAACAGAAACGCTCCACGTCTCTTTTCAAGTGCGGCCAGAAGAAGTGGTCGGATAGAACACTCATTGTCTTATCCACGCCGAAATGTCCCATCAAACCGCCTCCATGGGATTCACGGATCAGTAGGTCTCGCATCGATCCTTGTGGGATACATAATCGCCGGTCTCGGAAAAGGAAGCCGTCGTGCAAGTAGAATGGTTCTTTAGCTCCTTTATTGCATTCCTGAAAAATCGCACCGAAATCAGGGTCAGCTTCGTAATGTTCTTTAAGTTGCTCAAACCCCAAAACTTTGGCCTCCATTGTAACATCCCGGAACCGGGAGTCTGACCACACCCTATACGTTTGGACAATCTATGGAACCAGAAAACGAACTTATGATCAAGAGTGATCAAAGAGAGTGTTCCGTAGACAGAGAAGAGCTCAAGCTCAGCTGGAAAGGGAGCTTGGGTTAAAGGAATCAGCTGGTAAGGAGTGTTTAGCTGGTCAGTAAGCTCAGCACAAGCTAGCTAGAGTGTCCAAGTGCGAAATCAGCTGGTCAGCTAGTGACACTAGCTGACCATAAGCGAATGGGCACAAGTGGGGGATGTGCCTTTTCGGCCCAAAAGAAGCATCTCTTCCCAAGGGAAGTTACATGCGATTTCATGGCCTATAAATAGACCATGAAGGGGCCATTTTTCGCACACAATCTTCATGGGAGAAAAGCCCAGAAATTCTCTAAGGCACAGGCCATGAAAAACCGAGAGTTTAAGAGAGGGAAAGAGAGGCCGGCCGCTTGAAGAAGTCGCCGGTGAGAAGAGGATTAAGTGGCGGATTAGTTGGTGGTCCATGGCGTGAACAAGAGGAGCAACGGCTTCAAACACTGCTAAGGACCAGGGCAAAACCGCTGCTTATCTAAGGTTAGAATCTGAGTCTTTCTCTCTCGGCCACGGACAAGGCATTGGGCCGATGGCCGGTTACGTCATGACCGGATACAACCTCTCTTTTCTACGTTTCGGGAAAAGTGGACCGGGATGTAAGGAGGAATGTTTGGCTTAGAACCGGACGGGCTATAAGGATCATGATCGGCCAAAGGCCATGATCGTGTCCGACTGACGGGAGGAATGGGTCGTCTGGGTGCATGGACAGAAAGGGCTGGACGGTTAAGCATGGGTAAATGTCGCGCCCGTTAGGACGGACGTGAACAACCCGGCAGGCCGATCACGGACAGACCGTGCGACAGTCGGACATCACCTCGTGGATCGGACGCGTCACGGCAGAAGGCTCGGGTCGATAAACTGGTCAAACGCGGCAGACTGCACACGGCCCAGCGTATGGTCGCGACTGTTCACGGGCAGTCGCGTCTGTTCGCGAAAGGTCGCGTCTGTCCGTGGTCTGGCATAACCAACCGTTGGGCGATCGCGGGACGTCTCGGGACGACAGCGCGTATCCGCAGGACGTGCGCAACAACCGCAGGACGGTTAAGCGCGTCCGCAGGATGGATTGCGTGCGTCCGCAAGCCGTTCGCCACGCCCGCAGGATGAACATGGACGTCCGCAGGACGTGTACGTGCATCCGCGGTTGATACTCATCGCCGCGGGTTGATTGGTTACGAAGGTAGGACGACCGCGCATGGACGGACGGTACGCGGTAACGACCACGGCCGGTTCATGATGCGGGACGGTCCATAAGTCTTAAGCCGGTTAAAATGGATTGGGTTTCGCGGTACATGGCCCGGCAATGCGGATGATCGTCTGGTCCATACGGACGCGCGGACGGATCGTACGCGGATGGGCCATAGTATGCAAGCGATCAGTACACGGACGGTCGCGGCAACTGATCGCGGTAAAAATGACCGCGGCAGATTGATCGCGGGAGACGATCGCGACAGGATGATCGCGGCGGGACGGTCACGGCAGACTGTTCGTGATCCATGCGGATGGTCGCGACTGTTCGCGGACAGTCGTGCCCTTTCGCGGAAGGTTGTGTTTAATTGCGGTTTGACGTAACCGACTGTCGGTTGATCGCGGACAAGTACGCGGTACACGGGATGGACGGTTCGGTCGCGCGGACAGTCGCGGATCATCTCCGGATGGTCGCGCCTGTTGACTGATCGTCGCACCCATACGCGAACAGTCGCGTCTCTTCGCGGACTGACGCAACGGTTCAAAGATCGCCAATGATCAGAACGTGCGGCCAGTTCGGTTGGACAGCGATCGCGGCAGGACGCGAATGGCCTGACGAACAGGAAAGCGCGAGTATTGCTGAGTACGCTTGGCGATGCTGCCGCATCCTTGTTACGTCAAGCCGTTGCGCTAATGGACTGACGATCACGGTACGATCGAGAGACACTCGGTACGACCCAAGTGACCGCGTAAAGTCATGGCAATTGACGGGTTCCTCAGACTTGACGGATCCATGTCCAATATAACCGTTTGGATTGATCAGAAGATCAACCGCGGTTAAGTCTCGGCTGACGAGAAGACATGAGTTGGACCGTGGGTTGGATCGGGGAGATCGTGTGGTCGAAACGCGTGCGGACCGGTTGATCAGTCAAAAGAACTGGGTCGACGGCCGACGGTACGAACCAAGGATCAGACCATCCACGGAATTGATCGAGAGGACCATTCCAACCTTGTACCGATCGTTGGGCTGGCAATACCAAGGGAAACCGGTTCATGAACGGATTATACCTAAAGGACTTGGATCGGTCGAAGAGTAAAAGATGCAGGAAGCAAAACGTGGTTAGGTCAAGGCAACAAATGATAAAGGGAAAACGAGCTAAGGAATGATGGAGACGGGAAGGTGGTCAAAGGAAGAACTAGAAGACCTCTCTTGCGCCTTGTCATGTGGGGATGGTTGGTTGAATGACTTGGTTCAAGGGAGGTATGTTCTAAGAGTTCGAGGATCAAACGAGTTAAGCTGGACGCCAAGCTAGTTTCACACCGACTTCACCTAAAAAGCTAAGGTACGAGTTTAAGTACTCGAATGATCTAAAGTATGGATAGAATGAAATAGGTGAACGGAACAATCTAAGTAAGACTTAGGTTGTTAGAAAGAATAGATAGTAATGGAACCTCGAAAGAGTTTTAAAGGAAACTAAATAAGATCATAAGAGGTTCTTTAACGGGTGAATCGTTCCTGAGAAGGACGATATAGATGGTTAAGTAGTATTTCCGCTGCGTATTGATTAAGTATGAAGGATCTAGGACTAGAAGTCCATAAGAGATCCGAGGAATACTTAATCTTAAAGAAAATTTTAACAAGAACGTATTTTCGGACTGGGTTCGATAGTGGCAATCCGTCCCGGCCCTATGGCCGGGATAGGCCTTGTCAAGTTGGTATCAGAGCGGAGTTGTTTCTAGGACGATGCTCTTTTAATTGGTGACTTGCAGAGACAAGTGCACCAAGGACACACTTATTCTTGGGCAGGCTTTGAGATCAAGTCCAATGGGAAGTACTTTTCAGCTGATTATGGGGTCAGTTGAAGGGTCGTATGTTCTAGCCGAGTATGGGCTCGGTTGGGAGATTTGTTCCCGGATTTGGATCAAGGTCGCAAGACGGTGTCGGGGTGAACCGGTAGGCGCAATCACGGGAAGTGGTTGGCCGAACCGGGAGGGACCTGGGGTGAACCGGAGGGCGCAATCACGAGAAGTGTTTGGCCTAACCGGGAGGGACCTGGAGGAGAACCGCGTTGGCTCAAAAGACAAGGTGTCCTGCCAACCTGGGAAGGACCTAAAGGGGATGGAATCAGTTGGGGCTGACAACCAATTCTCTAGGGAATCGCACCAAAAGTACCACTTGCAGAAACAATGGAAGCGCACTTTGGAAGTGTAGAAAGCAAGTAAGGTATGTGCGAAGTGCAACGGCGGGGACATAGGAGCCTAAAACTGTTTGCAAGATGAGGGGAAGGAAAGTGACAATGAAAGACCAATTAATTGCTTCCAATGTAAAGCAGTAATCAGAAGTAAAACGTGGAAGTGAAAGTCGAACGGTAAAGGCTAAGCGCTAACCGAAGACGCCACGGGTTTACGAACTGGTTAGGGACATTGGCGTGGCCGAGTCCTATAGTGCAATCTGGTCAGTCACTGAACCCCACTTCTTCGAATGTATTCTGGGAATTACATTTGGGGAAAAGGGTTAGGTTGCTTGCATTTGGAATGCGTAAGGACCTTAACCGAGGTCGAGTCCTGGAGGGAACAAAGGCCTGAGGTCGAGTCCTACATGGAACAAAAGACCTGATTATGATCTAGTAAGAGATTTACTAAGATCGGGAAACTGAGATCAAGTCCTTGGAGGGCGAGGATCAAGTTTCGGATCACATCCGGAAGGATTGTGATCGGGGATTGACTAAGTCTAAGACAAGACAAAAATCAGGGAAATGATTAAGTCTTGACGGACCAAGGTCAACGGGAAGTGGGAAGGTTCCTAAAGTTCGAACGGGATAAACGCCTTAAGTCGGATTCGGGGACGAATCCCTTTTAAGGGAGGTAGAACTTGTAACATCCCGGAACCGGGAGTCTGAACACACCCTATACGTTTGGACAATCTATGGAACCAGAAAACGAACTTATGATCAAGAGTGATCAAAGAGAGTGTTCCGTAGACAGAGAAGAGCTCAAGCTCAGCTGGAAAGGGAGCTTGGGTTAAAGGAATCAGCTGGTAAGGAGTGTTTAGCTGGTCAGTAAGCTCAGCACAAGCTAGCTAGAGTGTCCAAGTGCGAAATCAGCTGGTCAGCTAGTGACACTAGCTGACCATAAGCGAATGGGCACAAGTGGGGGATGTGCCTTTTCGGCCCAAAAGAAGCATCTCTTCCCAAGGGAAGTTACATGCGATTTCATGGCCTATAAATAGACCATGAAGGGGCCATTTTTCGCACACAATCTTCATGGGAGAAAAGCCCAGAAATTCTCTAAGGCACATGCCATGAAAAACCGAGAGTTTAAGAGAGGGAAAGAGAGGCCGGCCGCTTGAAGAAGTCGCCGGTGAGAAGAGGATTAAGTGGCGGATTAGTTGGTGGTCCATGGCGTGAACAAGAGGAGCAACGGCTTCAAACACTGCTAAGGACCAGGGCAAAACCGCTGCTTATCTAAGGTTAGAATCTGAGTCTTTCTCTCTCGGCCACGGACAAGGCATTGGGCCGATGGCCGGTTACGTCATGACCGGATACAACCTCTCTTTTCTACGTTTCGGGAAAAGTGGACCGGGATGTAAGGAGGAATGTTTGGCTTAGAACCGGACGGGCTATAAGGATCACGATCGGCCAAAGGCCATGATCGTGTCCGACTGACGGGAGGAATGGGTCGTCTGGGCGCATGGACGGAAAGGGCTGGACGGTTAAGCATGGGTAAATGTCGCGCCCGTTAGGACGGACGTGAACAACCCGGCAGGCCGATCACGGACAGACCGTGCGACAGTCGGACATCACCTCGTGGATCGGACGCGTCACGGCAGAAGGCTCGGGTCGATAGACTGGTCAAACGCGGCAGACTGCACACGGCCCAGCGTATGGTCGCGACTGTTCACGGGCAGTCGCGTCTGTTCGCGAAAGGTCGCGTCTGTCCGTGGTCTGGCATAACCAAACGTTGGGCGATCGCGGGACGTCTCGGGATGACAGCGCGTATCCGCAGGACATGCGCAACAACCGCAGGACGGTTAAGCGTGTCCGCAGGATGAATTGCGTGCGTCCGCAAGCCGTTCGCCACGCCCGCAGGATGAACATGGACGTCCGCAGGACGTGTACGTGCATCCGCGGTTGATACTCAGCGCCGCGGGTTGATTGGTTACGAAGGTAGGACGACCGCGCATGGACGGACGGTACGCGGTAACGACCACGGCCGGTTCATGATGCGGGACGGTCCATAAGTCTTAAGCAAGTTAAAATGGATTGGGTTTCGCGGTACATGGCGCGTCAATGCGGATGATCGTCTGGTCCATACGGACGCGCGGACGGATCGTACGCGGATGGGCCATAGTATGCAAGCGATCAGTACACGGACGGTCGCGGCAACTGATCGCGGTAAAAATGACCGCGGCAGATTGATCGCGGGAGACGATCGCGACAGGATGATCGCGGCGGGACGGTCGCGGCAGACTGTTCGTGATCCAGGCGGATGGTCGCGACTGTTCGCGGACAGTCGTGCCCTTTCGCGGAAGCTTGCGTTTAATTGCGGTTTGACGTAACCGACTGTCGGTTGATCGCGGACAAGTTCGCGGTACACGGGATGGACGGTTCGGTCGCGCGGACAGTCGCGGATCATCTCCGGATGGTCGCGCCTGTTGACTGATCGTCGCACCCATACGCGAACAGTCGCGTCTCTTCGCTGACTGACGCAACGGTTCAAAGATCGCCAATGATCAGAACGTGCGGCCAGTTCGGTTGGACAGCGATCGCGGCAGGACGCGAATGGCCTGACGAACAGGAAAGCGCGAGTATTGCTGAGTACGCTTGGCGATGCTGCCGAATCCTTGTTACGTCAAGCCGTTGCGCTAATGGACTGACGATCACGGTACGACCGAGAGACACTCGGTACGACCCAAGTGACCGCGTAAAGTCATGGCACTTGACGGGTTCCTTAGACTTGACGGATCCATGTCCAATATAACCGTTTGGATTGATCAGTAGATCAACCGCGGTTAAGTCTGGGCTGACGAGAAGACATGAGTTGGACCATGGGTTGGATCGGGGAGATCGTGTGGTCGAAACGCGTGCGGACCGGTTGATCAGTCAAAAGAACTGGGTCGACGGCCGACGGTACGAACCAAGGATCAGACCATCCACGGAATTGATCGAGAGGACCATTCCAACCTTGTACCGATCGTTGGGCTGGCAATACCAAGGGAAACCGGTTCATGAACGGATTATACCTAAAGGACTTGGATCGGTCGAAGAGTAAAAGATGCAGGAAGCAAAACGTGGTTAGGTCAAGGCAACAAATGATAAAGGGAAAACGAGCTAAGGAATGATGGAGACGGGAAGGTGGTCAAAGGAAGAACTAGAAGACCTCTCTTGTGCCTTGTCATGTGGGGATGGTTGGTTGAATGACTTGGTTCAAGGGAGTTATGTTCTAAGAGTTCGAGGATCAAACGAGTTAAGCTGGACGCCAATCCGTCCCGGCCCTATGGCCGGGATAAGCCTTGTCGTCCATGGTGCTGATCAATGTGTATCTACGGGATAGGGCGTCGGCCACGATGTTATCCTTTCCCTTCTTGTACTTGATGATGTATGGAAATGTCTCCACGAATTCGAGCTATTTCGCGTGCCTCCTCTTAAGCGTCGTCTGTCCCCTCAGATGCTTTAATGTCTCATGATCGATGTGGATCACGAACTCCTTGGCCAGAAGATAGTGCTGCCATGTCTCCAATGACCTCACCAAGGCGTACAGATCCTTATCGTAGGTCGGATAGTTGAGTGTGGCTCCGTTGAGTTTCTCGCTGAAGTAGGCCACTAGTCGTCCTCCCTGTGTGAGTACAGCTCCGATCCCTAAACCTGAAGCATCACATTCAATCTCAAAAGTCTTGTCAAAGTTAGGCAAAACAAGAATGGGAGGGTTAGTCAAAAGATCCTTGAGCTTCTGGAATGCGTTCTCCTGCGCGGGTCCCCATTTGAACGGAACGTCTTTCTTGATCACGGCTGTGAGTGGTGCAGCTACGGTGCTGAAATCCTTGACAAACCTCTGGTAGAAACTAGCCAATCCATGAAAGCTTCGGACATGGCCAATGCTGGTCGGTGTTGGCCATTCCTGGATAGCCTTAACCTTCTCTTGATCCACTTGTAGTCCCTGCGAGCTTACAATAAAGCCTAGAAAAACAAGCTGGTCAGTGCAGAACGTGCACTTCTTGAGGTTCGCATAAAGGCCTTCTTGACGAAGAGTCTCTATTACTTGCTCAAGGTGCACGAGGTGGTCGGAGAAACACTTACTGTAAATGAGAATATCATCAAAGTAAACAACCACAAACTTACTGATGTAGGCTCGTAAGACTTGGTTCATAAGCCTCATGAAAGTGCTGGGAGCGTTGGTAAGACCAAACGGCATGACGATCCATTCATATAGTCCCTGCTTGGTTTTAAACGCCGTCTTCCATTCATCTCCTTCTTTCATCCTTACCTAATGGTAGCCCCTTCGTAGATCGATCATAGAAAAGACAGATGCTCCGTGCAGCTCGTCTAACATGTCGTCTAGACGCGGTATCGGGTGCCGATACTTAATGGTGATGTTGTTGATCGCTCTGCAGTCGACGCACATCCTCCAAGATCCGTCTTTCTTCGGTACTAACAAGGCGGGAACGACACATGGGCTGAGACTCTCGCGGATATAGCCCTTAGACATGAGGTCCTGAATATGCTTTTCTAACTCCTTGGAATTCGTCGGGTTCATTCGGTACGCCGGTCGGTTTGGTAGAGCGGCTCCAGGTACAATATCGATCTGGTGTTCAATGCCTCGGATGGGTGGCAAACCGGCTGGGATCTCCTCCGGGAACACGTCCTTAAACCTGTCCAACAAAGAAACCACTTCTCGGGGCAGCTCTATGTCGTTAGAACACGAGTGTAATGCCTCCTTAAAGATCATCAGTAGCACCAGCGTGTTTTGTCTAATAGCCTTGGATACAGAACTTGAAGTAATAAGCAGGTTGGTCTTACTGATCTTGCTGTCCTTGGCGAGTTTTAACTGCATCTCGTGGACCTCCAATGGTGTAAGCGGGGCGAGCTGGTACTTGCGCTTATCGTGGCTGAACGAGTATTGGTTGGTGCGTCCGTTGTGCATCGCCTCTTTATCAAACTGCCATGGACGGCCTAGAAGTAAATGTCCAACTTGCATGGGCACGACTGTAGTATCCCCCAACCGGCCTAAGGAAGATGGGACGGCCATGGGACCAGAAACATGAACGGGAAAGTCCGGAGAGACTAAACCAAGTGTCCCATAGGCGTTTTGGAGCTGAGACTCAGCTGGAAGGAGCTCAGCTAAGTGTAGGAGTGAGGAAGTCAGCTCAGCTGAGCTGAACAGTCCAGCTGGCTAGTTAGGTCAGCTGGCAACCAGCTCAACTCAGCTGGCCGGAGTGTTAAGCTCTTGGGCCAGCTAGGTCAGCTAGTGACACTAGCTGACTAGCGGTTACCAAGCGAATGGGTACCACCAAGTGTTGCACCCATTCGGCCAACAACTCCCACCCTTTCTCCCAAGGGAAGTTGGCGCCAACATAGCCTATAAATAGGCCCTCACTTGGCCATTTTCGCCCACGCCCACAAGAGGGAAAAACGCTCACAATTCTCCAAAGGCATAGGCCAATAAACCGAGAGTTTTGAGAGAGTTCTAGAGAGAGAGAGAAGACGGATTTCAAGGAGAAAGGCCGGTGGTTTGAAGAAGGATTTGGTGGTGGAATAAGCGGTTGAGAAGAGTGCAATGATGGCCGGTGAAGCGTCCACAACTCATGGCAAAGCCACGACCACATCTAAGGTTAGAGACCGGACCATCTCTTCTCGGCCTTGGCCCAAAACCCTAGCGGTCACGGCCGGTTGTTCTATGGCCGGAAAACTCTTTCTTCTCCTTTGTTCTGAACTCGCCCGTATGCTTGTTACACGACCGGCCATAAGGCCTTGGTCGTGGTGATTTGGCTTGACGGATAGTCGCGGTTTTCCAGCGCCCATATGGCCCAAAGGATCGTACCGCATCGGACGGTTTTACGGCCCGTCGAGAGGACGGTAAGCCGAGAACCGAGAGGCCAAGGTATGATCGGCCTAAAGGCGTGAAACGGTTCAGGGAAATGACCGTGGAAACACTCGGCATAACCGCACGTCAATTCATCGGTACATGGTGCATGCGATCGCGGATGGTCCACGGACTGTCGCAAGCGATCGTTGGCCGCGGTGTATCATGCGGACCGAAGGAACGGTCGTAACCGTCCGCGGTAATGATCGCGTCCGTTCGCATGAAGAGTCGCGTCCGTTCGCGGTTACGCGACCACACCGCAAGACCGACCGTGTTAGACCGAGGATCGCCTCCCGTTGACGCAGCGTATGGACGCTCGATCGTTACGTCAAGCCGGCAGTACGCGCACGTACCGATCCATCCGCGTGACCGTAAGGTCTATCGCGCGTTGGACTGATGCGTCCGTCCCGGTACGCGTCATGACCGAGTATCCAACCGCGCGCCAACATCCGGATGATCGCGGTATAACACCACGGCCGTAAGTCCAACCATCCGACCATGGGACCGTACGCCGAGAATGCGCGTCCACACGCTCACGTCCGTGGGCCGAGTGTGTATGCGGTTTGCGGTTGGTGTAACGGGAACTATAACGGCCAATGTTTAGAACTTAGGATTATTATAGAAATGTTAGACTGATTGTATAATATAAAGTTTGTGGGATCATATAGAATATAAATGCTAGGATGCATGAAAAATGAATATAAACGAATATGGAAATCTCATGAACTTGTTTTGTTTTTCAGGAGATCATGATGATGATCAAATCTAGGCGCGGACAAGACTTGGGGACGAGTGGTGTTAGTTTGGTAGACATTGTTTTAGGACCGAATACTTTAGCATAATGCGAATTGAACCACAGTTGTATTTGGTACCTTTTACTTATTAATAAAATGTCTATTTTGCCTTAGTCTATATTGTGAATCGAAATTGTTGAATGAATGAAATGGAAAACGTTTAAGTATGACAAAAAAATGGACTTGAGGTTCTTATGAAACTTCAAGATGAAATAGGTTAAGTAGTGGCAATCCAAACCGGCCCTATGGCCGGGAGGGGTCTTGTCAACGACATCGCACACCACTTGGTCTTTGTACTTGCCAATGCTGAACGGAACGGTAACTTGATCGGCGATCCGTATCTCTGTATCGTCGTTGAGCCATCTAAGCCGGTACGGTCGCGGGTGCTTTGAGACTTGAAGACCGAGCTTGTCGACCATATATCTGCTTGCTACATTGGCACACGGTCCTCCGTCGATGATAAGGCTGCATACCTTGTTGTTCACCGTGCACCGGGTATGAAAGATGTTCTCCCGTTGGACCGCCTCGGGATCTACTAAGGAGCTAAGAGCTCTCTGTATCACCAACATCTCTCCGGTATCTGGATATTCAATGGGCGTTCCGGGGTCGGTCATCTCTTCTTCCTCTACTTTCTCGTCTTGCGACTCATACTCGCCAGCCTCCGTAAGGATCATTACCCGTCGGTTCGGACATTCTCGGGACATATGACCTTTTCCTTGACACTTAAAACATGTAATATCTCTAGCTTGAGAGGTACTAGGAAACTTACCTGCTTCTGGGCGGTTGAACTTGGTAGCCTCGGTGTTCGACCTTTTGAACCGCGACTCAACCTCAACGGCTTTGCCTTTGTCAACGGATTTAGGTGCGGGTAGCGTCCATGTGGAATTGCTCCAAGCTCGGTTCGTCATCGCCGCCTTCCGCTTGTTGTGCTGCTCCACCTGGATACTCATGTGCAGTAGCTCGGACATATCGTGGTATGGCTGGAGCTCGACCTTCCGGGCGATGCGGTCATGTAGTCCGTCAATGAACTGAGCCATGAGGGTCTCCTCCGAGTCGTCTAACTCAAGCCGGTTCCGTAGTTGCTCGAACTCCTCGAAGTATTCTTCTACAGACCTACTTCCCTGCACCAACTTACGAAATCTCTTCTGTAAGTCTCTATGAAAGTGTGGAGGTACGTACCTTCACCTTAAGTTGTATTTCATGTTGGCCCACGTGGTGATCTGATCGTGGCGGTGTCGTCTACGTTCGGAAACATCTCGATCCCACCAGGACAAGGCGTGGTCCGTGAGCTGGGCTGCTGCCAACGCTACTTTTCTCCGGTCATTGTAGGCGTATTAGTCGAAGATATACTCCATGCGTCATTCCCATTCGAGATAGGCTTCAGGGTCGACCTTACCTGCAAAAGTAGGAGGTTTTAGTTTCACGTCATTGAAATTTGGACGTTGTACCTCATTGTCGCGTATGCGACCCCGGTAGTTCGGGTCGCGTCGGTCAGGTGGTCGACGGTGTCGGTCGTGCTGATCTTCGTCGAGGTCGGGCATTTCGTCGTTAGTATCGTCTAGTTGGACGTCTCGGTTGTGAGCCGCTCGTCCTGCCCATCTGTTCTGTGGTTCGCGTCGAGGCCGTGGTCCGTCAAATCGAGGTTGCTGGTCAACAGGTTGTTCCAGACGGTCGAGTCGGACGCCTATGGCTTGTATCGTGGTCATGAGCTGAGTTAGGTCAGGTGGAGCAGCCGGGTTGCCTTGGTTGACTTAATTGTTCTCCATTTTGATAGTACTACACACTTAGCACACAAATAAAACGCAACAAAAAAATAATAAAGTAGTAAAATAGAAATAAACTAAAAGGGAAAATTGCAAGCAAGATAATGGAAGAAAAGAAATGCAAATGCCGTGTATAACTTTTTTTTTTTTAATTATAATGACCAATATGGAAGAATAATAAATGATGGATGCAACAAAAGGAAATGCAATAACTTAGACAACTAAACCAAACGTGATTAATCAAACCATAAGCAATGGCAAACCAATTAAATCAAACCGTAAGCAATGGCAAACCAATTAAGCAAACCCTAATGTTGTTCTCTAAATGCGGCCGCCAAAGTTAACAACCTAGCTAATTTTTTTTTATTTTTTATTAATGTGAATGCAGACAGTAATGAACAAGGAAGAACAGTGAGTAAGCACAGCTAGCAATAATCGTTCTAACCTCTTCTTTTTTTTTTTTAAAATAATATGATGCAAGCAAAATAACAGCACGAGTAATGATGCAAAGATCAGAAACAAACACAAGACGACAGTTACAAATCGCAAATAGTAGTAAAGGCTGATTCCAATTCTTCAAGCAAGCTAACACGATGTTTTTTTTTTTTGATTTTCGAAAATAATGCTAGAAAGATGAAACTGCAAACAAGAAAGATAAAGAGATGATAGAGTTTAGAATGGACCGGATGGTTTCAAGAGCCTAAGCTCTGATACCAAATGATGTAAGCTCCAAGGATTTGAAGCCACAACGAACCGGGCAGAGGTGCAAAGGCTGGACTGAAGTCTCTCTCCTTTAAACCACGAACAAGATAGAACAATGGAACACGAGCAGCTGGACTGAAGTTACTTTCTGCTGATGCGAGTAGATGAATCGACGAGAAGCTGTAACAGGAACTGATTTGGTCTTGAGTTGCAAGGGGAATCCTCACAAGACAACTCACAGCCGTTGGAACAAAACAAGTAGCTAGGTTTTTCTTTGATTAAAACGTGACTAAAAATATAAGGAGTTTGGCTTAAATAGCCTTAGTTTTCGAAAATCCTAGGTAAAATAAAAGAGAATGGGCCTTAAGGCCTTACAGGAAATAAAACATAAAATATAGACTAGTAAAATCCCCTTATGCATGTGGGATGATCTTGGCTTCATGAGCCGTGCGTTCTGTCAGATGAAACGGGCTTCGGGTTACCTCATTAAAAACCTTACAAGGAAAACCCAGTGGGATAAAACCTTGCAAGGGAAAAAGGGTATAACCTTTGGTCCACAGAGACGACACGGGCTAAGGATCAACGGCTCCTATGGTGAAGATCACTGATGCGTCTTCGATCCTAAGTAATGGCCAGACAGACGATCCTGGTGTGAACGGATGGTCGTGGTCGGAATCGGTCGTCTCGGACATCCTTCGGGCTAGCTGGTTCAAGACGGGCTGATCATGATCCAAATGGTCCAAGTGCTCTGTGATATCGTCTATGCTGCTCCTCGTGATCAAATATTCCATGGCTCGGTTAAATTTTTCCATGAGTCTCTTTTTCCCGGCTCGGGTCCGGGGTGCGCTCACCATAGTCGAGAATGGTTCATCTTGGTCGGTCTGGCCAGGTTCGGTTGAACTGATGTCCTCATCATAAAGGAACAATATTGAATGAACGTATATACGGGAAGTAAGACGGAATTAAAAGACGGGCGGAAACCTAAAAAATGTATAGAGTATGAGTTGGTATCAGGAATAAGTATATTTAAGGTTAAAGAGAAGTAAAGGAATTGAGTAAGTAAACTATGAGATGTCGGGAAGCTTGGAGACTTGCTAGCTCTAAACCGACGGATCGAGGAGTGGCTAAAAGACATATAAGAAATGAGTAAGAGATGAGGTGTAAAGCGTGTGATGGGTGTGCCGTCTACGGGTTAGCAATCCGCTAATCCAAAGTAGCGGACGTTGATGAGATGTGGGCCATCTATGGATTAGCAAGCCGCTAATCTAAGGTAGCGGACTTAAATTGATTAAAAGACTTTAGAAACCCTAATAGGCATGGGGTATGTGGTGATGGTACTATTGTGTGATTGTGTGGTTGTTGCTATTGAGCTTTCTGTGCAGGCCTATTAGATCGTCTCGGTGTTGGGCCGAGCGATCCGTGTGGTTACTTAACTTGGTCATGGGACCGGTTAAGTCGTGGCAGCTGACTCGGTGCGGGGCCGGGTTAGAGCGGTGGTGTTGGTGTTTGTGCGTGTAGACTTGCGGGACGTAGTGTTGAGATTATTACTGCTACTTGGTTGAGAATGCTTACTAGAGTCCAAGCGAGCCTGCGTGTTTATATTTTGCACTAGGACTCTAAGGTGCGTTAGATCCCGTAAATCTAGGTGTTTGGATACGTTCCGGTACTTCCGACCCGATTATATCCTCGGGTAGTTGCCTAATCGGATCATGGTGATTCCGCTTATGGCGTTAACCTACTGAGTGACGCCGGTAGGTGTTTGGTCCGGAGAATACGGGGTTGCGTCCTAGGGCTGGACTGCATGGAAACTTGGGTTGCCGGGGGTAACTTGAGTCACCGCGTATCGATGGATGGAGAACGATGTCCTAGCCGTGAGAATTCGTGTTTACGTCTCGGAGTCGTGGGTTAGTTACCACGTCGGTGACGATGAGAACCCGCGGAAGTTACCGAGATCGTAGGGGCCCAGTGTTGTATTTGAATTGTTGGTGTTGCGCGATAGATAGATCGAGTTTCAATCGAGAACATGTGCCGCAGTGCCTTCGATTTCCTTTAATTGTTTCCTCTTTCTTTTGGCAAGTGCTTGTGTGTTGTGGGTTCGACACGACGTGGTAGTGCATGATCGACCGTTCATTTTGTGGTTTGTTATTTTGGGGTTTTGGGGACGGGAATCTATAGATTCTGGATAGATCAGCAACCATAGTGGGGAGCCGTCTCACTGGGTAATCTTAGATTGCTCATTAGACTCTTTTGTTTTTCAGGTTTAGCAGCGACGGACGCGAGAGGTCCTCGGTGTAGTCTCGAGATTGCTTGTGGCGGGATTTTGATTCGATGACTTTTGGGATTTTATTTCGGTTCGGCTTTTGGCGCTATTTTGTATTGAAACACGTGGATTGTTTTTATTAATGGCAATTGTTTTGTAAAGACTGTTAAACGTTGTACGTAACGTTTGATTACTCAGAAATGAATATGCTTCCCTGATATTGTGTTTAGTCCGAACCAACACAACTCACGGAAATGATACAAGTTGAAAAGCTTTGTATCATGGAAGTGGGGATAGCGGGGTCAAAAACGGGTTAGTGCGAGCCTCTGTCTCAAACCGATCTGTTTCTGGCTTCGTCTTGTGACAAACCTTTTTTGTTTGACTTGCTCGAATTCGACTTAATCATGATCTTGTTTAATTATTGACCGGTCAGCTCCACGGTCAGCCGATAATAAAAAAGGGACGTTACATTGCCGATATGTTAAACTTTGTCTTCCAAGATCGTCCCCCTTTTGTTGGCAATGTAGCGACAGTTGAACACCTGGATCAATATCATTAGCGATGTCCACACTTACATGTCCGAAAGCCTCTGAAAAACCACCAAAAAGAAGAAACATGAAAATAACACTAAATATTATTGGAAAAACGATGAGCCATACATTATGAATATCTTGTGAATATGAAGTTAAGTCTTATTATCTCCTGTACTTATACGCAATTATTTCAAGAAGTTTAGAATGTCATTGATGAGAAAATAGTATTTTTCTCATATATGCTATGCTTTTATTGTATGTGTAGAATATTGACTTTGGATATAAGCAACACAAGAAAAAGGAAAAAAATCTTATAGATATGCATCAAGTGAAAATTTAGATTAGAACAAATCTTATTAAAAATATTGTTGTACTAAGGATGGTTTCATGCGTTGTGTGGAGTTTGATTTTATCTAGTTAAATATATTGTAATATTAATTTTATTAATCTTAAACTTTTATTTTTATTTAATTAAATTTATTTAGTATTATGTTTTTAAAATGTAAATATATAATTTTATCGTTAATAAAAACACTAACTTAATAAAAATTGTTTACCAAAAATAGAATAATATATGGTTTTATTAGTCTCATTATTTTAATAAATTTAAAATATGTTCAAATGAGTTTATTTTACTTTTTTGAATTAATATAAAGAGTTCTATTATTAATAATTGAAATCTTTTTTGTTTTTCTAATATTAAAATTTAAATATAAATTAATAATTTATTTTCTTCATACAATAAAATTTTTTTTTTTACTCGTTGAAAGCTATTCAAAATATCAGATCAGTTTTTTTCTCTAATAAAGATTACTTGTGTTTTAATAGAACTTGACGAATGCAGACCTTTGGTGGAACAATTTTGGAAGAATACTGAACAAAATTTTGAATCAACCTTTTCATTATTTCTCTTCTCCAAAAATATCAAGGCCTTAACGCCTATTATCTGCAAGCTTGCAAAAGATAAGATGGGAAACTTGGATAAAAAAGCTAGGGAGGCTTACAAGGATCTATGTGCAAAACAGGAGAAAAACCTGAAAAACCCGGCTCAAACAAATATGGAAGAAGAGAAAGTTGCAGCTAAAAAATGAGAGTTTGTGGCAGGTTTAGAGGAAAATTTCTCAAAGCAGAGATCCAAATTGCATTGGATTGGCTGAAGGTGGGAGATCGAAACAACAAACCTTACCATATAGAAGTTACGGTGAGGCAGCCAAGAATTCAATAGGAGAAAGAATGTGCTAGGATAGAAGAGTAGTTTCAGATGAAGAAGGAATCAAGTAAGAGGCTGAGAGATATTTTAGAGATTTTCCTGCAACACTCTCTGGATGGTTATGAGGGACTGTCGATTGAAGGAATTAAAGATCTCATACCCTTTCGATGTTTAGAAGAGGATTCTCAATTGTTCTCAAGTTGGTACATGAGGAGGAGATAAAAGGATTCCTATTCTCTATGCAAATGACAAGTCTTCGGGACCGGATATATTCACAGTGGAATTCTAGAAATCAGTTTCGGACATCGTTGGTTCAGATTTCACTATTCCGATCCAAGCATTTTTTACGAAGGGTTTTCTACCAAAGGGTGGGAACACAACGATTCTAGCTCCCATTCCAAAAATATGGAAGGAAAAGAAATGAAAGATTATGGACCCATATTTTGTTGCAATGTTATCTACTAAGTGATCTCTTAGATCATTGCAAACTGTCTGAAACGAGTCCTCCCGAAATTCATTGCAGCCAATAAGCGCTTTTTTCAAGACCAACTATTAATTTAGAACCTACTTCTCGCGTTGGAGATAGTAAAAGACTATTATAAAGCAACAACATCAACAAGATGCACTATTAGAATCGACATTTCAAAGGCTTTGACTCGATGCAATGGTCGTTTTGGTAAACACGCTGAAGGAAATGGATTTTCCGGCTATTTTCATTCATTGTATCTCTCTATGCATATCTACTTTATCTTCTTCAGTTCAAATAAATGGCGAGTTGGCAGGATATGTCTAAAGCGGGAGAGGCCTAAGACAAGGCTGCTTTTTGTCTTCATTCTCTTCGTCATTGTCATGGACGTACTCTCAAAGAAGCTCGACAAAGCTGCAAGTGCTCAAGTATTTTGGTCCCTTCCTAGGTGTAAAGCCATATGCTTAACTCACTTGAGTTTTGCTGATGACATTATGGTTTTGAGAGATGGAAAATTAAGACTGGTGGAGGGGATTGTAAATGTTTTTGACAATTTCGCAAGGATGTCAGGGCTTTGTATCAGTCTGGAAAAAATATCAATATACTCTGCAGGAATTGAAGAAGAGGCTACGCAAAATATAGTCAACCAGTTCAGATTCACAACATGACATCTCCTTGTGATGTATCTCGGACTCCCATTAGTTACTATGTCAATGTATACTCAACTCATGACTACCAACCTCTTCTCGAAATGATAAGAAAACATTTTGATACATGACCTTCAAAAGATCTTTCCTATGCTGGTAGGCTTGAGCTAATTACATCGGTAATTTGGAGTATCGCGAACTTCTGGATGGGAGCTTTTAGATTACCGAAAGCCTGCATCAAGGAGATTGAAATCCTTTTTTAACTTTTTATGGTCTGGTGCAGACTTAAATGCAAGAAGGGCGAAGGTAGCTTAGACCGAAGTATGTCTCCCAAAGGACGGAGGAGGATGGGGTCTTCGATATCTTAGCCATATGAACGAGGTTAGTTCGCTAAAGCTTCTATGGAGAATTGCATCAAACCAAGATTATTTATGGGTAAAGTGGGTATACCCATACCATATAAAAAGAAAGCTTCTGGTCTTTGCGAGAAAACACTCAATTAGGGTTGTGGGTATGGGGGAAAATACTAAAACTCAAATAAAATACAGGGAACTTTTCAAAAAAAGAAATAAACAATGGCTCAGATACTCTTCTGGTATAAAAATTGGTCAGGAATGGGAAAAATATTGGATATCATTAGATGTCGGGGAGTAATTGATATGGGGATAGGACGTGTAGAAACTTGATTTCGGATTCGTTCAAGAATGTTAACACGATGAACACAAGAACACAATTTGTTTGCCTAGTTCACCATCGGTGATCGCTACGTCTAGGGAGAGGCGGCACTCTAACAGTCCACTAATCAGCCGAAAAGCCTCCGGCGTGGCGGAACAAAGCTTCGTTCGATCTCTTCTTCGCTTATACACAATATACTCGATTACAAGTCAAACGAGTAAAGAACAATTACAAGCAAAGTGAAAAACCTAGAGATCGATTGTAATTGGAGCTATCTACCGATCTCAGCTCTAATGGAACTTCGGTGACGACTCTCTCTCTAACGGCTAATAACAAACTCAGTTATCCGTTGAGAATCAATCAAGACGGACGATGACTTGGAAGACTTAAGTAGCTGACTTCCAGCTCACCATAAACGTCACCCTTCAAGAACCAGACTGAGACCCAATTATGAAAGACTGAGACAAGGCCCAATGTAGGCCCAATCCCGTTTTCATTGTGGTTGCTTGACCTTGAAGGTATTTCACAATCTCCACCTTGCCTTCAATGGTCTAGAAAGATCAAACTTGATGTCTTGATCTGAGCTACCACAAGCTGCATAATAGAAGTGATCTATTCGCAACTTATACTGCCACGTACCGCCTCTCATCATCTTCGTTAGATGATCCATGTTTCAAGGTTAAACCTCTGAACCTGAAACGCCTGCAACTTCTCCTGATGAAGAACTGCAGAAACCAGCTATGAATCTTACTCTTGACGATGAAGACTCGAGCTGCTAGGCCTCCATGAATACACCTTTGCATTCTGAAGAAGAACACCGTGACCTCAGATAACCCACTGAAACCTGAAGACAACAACCCTTTGATGATTTTCCTTTACTGAACTCTGGGCTGAAGAAGACCAAAACCACCAAACTCCTTCAACCAGATTACCTCACTTAGACTTATTCCATGACCTTGATAGACACTAGACTCCGTTTAAGTGTCTTACTAGGGACGCTCTTTGTTAGAATGTCAGCCAAATTCAGAGATGTGTGAACCTTAAGCACTGTTGTGTGATAGGCTAAGAGTTTATCCCTATTCTAAACTGCAAGTGAACACCAATGTCAAAGTAGTATATAGGGTTATCGAATCCACAGGGACACTTGGTCTCAATAGATCAGAACAGTAGAGATTATTACTAGAAGTAAGCAATGTGATTGAATTGAAAGCGGTGCGAGAAAGTAAATCAGTAGCAGAGATTAACGGTTGTGAAAACAAGTAATTAAAAGCGTCAAGCCTAGGGTATTCTCAGGAAATCAGACAAGCAGACAGTTCATTCAGTAAGGATCTAATTAAGCACAGTTCTAGAACTCAAAACACAGATATAGAATTAACCAAATTCCTTTGCGATAATTCTCTAAGTCTAAGTGCAGCAAACCAAACTTTCGTTTGCGAGAACTAACAGATTAAACTAGCATTAATCCCAAGTTTGATATGTTCACAATTATCCTAAACCAAACTTCCGTTTGCGCAAAGTTTAATTGCCCAATTTAATTAGTTCAGATTCCTAAACCCCACTTCCGTGACGTATTTAGCAACCTAAGATCTAGATTCTAATTGATCAGGTTAGAACTAGCTTTAAGCACAATTAAATTGAAGAACAGATATAGTTTGAATCCTTAACTGAAATTGAACAAGTCTAGCAAGTCATGAAATCCTATGTGAGAAACCCTAAACCTAACTAGGAATCTACTCAGACATAGATAATGAAAACATAATCATATGATGAATAAATTGCATAAAAGAATAAGAGTAAAAGGGGATCGAAATCTTCTCCAAATACAGATGAAGTAATAGGTTCAGATCAGCCCCAAAAGCTCTAAAAATCCTCTGCTCTTAATTATGAAAGCGTTAGTAAAATAAACACCAAAATCCTCTATATATAGGCCTAATCTCGGCTGGGGCTTCTGTGTAAATACTGGAACTATCTTGGGCTTCTTTGCAAATCTTCATAACTTCATTAAACCGACGCGTACGGCCCATCTCGCTAGTGTGTCGACCGATGCACAAGGTGTGTCGGTCGATGCATGATCAATAAATCGGACAGTGAGTTAAGCTCTCGGCCAAAACGTCCCAAAAGTCCCAAAATGCTCCAAATATCTCCAATTAGCTCCAAACCTGATTAAACCTGTAAAAGACTCTAAACAAAGACAAAAGACACTAAAAACACATCTATATCATGGTCTAAAATGGGTAAAAACCATGATATATCAACTCCCCCACACTTAGCCTTTGCTTGCCCTCAAGCAAAACATAGAACTAAAACATGGTGAAGAGGTTTGAAAACTCTTCAGAAACTCATTTCATCCTAGAAGCTACAATACTCAGATTCCCCTTAGTAAACCACTGAAAGAATCAATCACAGGATATCAAGACCAACATGTACTTCCCCCACACTTAGCAACTGTCCTAGGTAAACTCCACAATCACATTCAAGCATTCAAATTCTCCCTACTGACTTCTGCAAGTATTTAAGTGCGGTCTCACCTAAGGAGTATCGATCAAAGGGCACATGGATTCTTACCTTATCAGCTCTAGACCACCATACTATCTTTCTCTAGTCCCTTTCTTCTCTTTCCCTTCTTTAACAACTGGTTTTTCCCCACTGGGTATCATTTTATTTTTTTATCAGTGTTCTTCCCATTATGGGGTGCACTTTGGACACATTCCATGGATCACATGAGAGATAATAGTGTTTGCTACCATTCTCATGACCACTTCGGAGTTACTAACTCATCCTCAGTTTATTATCTTTTTTTTTTTTTACTTTACAGAAGGGGAGAAGGGAACTAAATAGGATAGGTTGACAGGCTGTGTCAGAACTAACAAGGGAATCCGACACAAAGTATACCAAGCCCTTAGGTGAGAAATCTAAGTCAGTATTAAGTTGAAGTCAGTAAAAGGATCCTCTGATACCTGAAGTGATGTGGGTGTTCCCAGTAGGTTGATATGTGATGGGGTTTTCTAATAGTCAGAGATAGATCCTGCAACTTCATCCCAATGGTTACTTAAGTTCCTGCAAGTCTTGTAAATCTTCTCAGAAAATCATAGTTTCTTACTTAAACAATTTTGACTCAATAAAACAAATTTTTTTTTTGAAAAACGGACTGACCCTTAAGAAAACAGAAAACAAAAGTCAGTAGCACCTCCCCCACACTTAAGACACACTGTCCCCAGTAGTGTCCAGCGAAGGATCGGTAAAAAGAAAATAAAAAATCGAAAAGGTGAAATTATGTCTGTCGGGTTACCTCTGTCGCTCAGGCATAGACCGATGCACTAAGTGCATCGACCGTTACTTGGCGATTTTCGTGTATAGTCGATCATTGCTCAGGACCGCAACGATCGCTGCAATGCGATTCCTTTCGTGTTGTGACGATCGACACAGAAGTGCGTCGATCGTTGCACTGCGATTTATCCGAGACCTGCAAACATAAACTCACCAGAAACAAAAACAAACGTAAAATCCTAACAAAAACACCAAAAATTAAGTAGAAAAAACACCAGTACCTAATGGTGGGTTGCCTCCCACCCAGCGCTTGTTTAAGGTCAATAGCTTGACCGGACGGAAAGAGATCGGACTCATGGCAGTTTCAACAGAGACTTTGAGTGTCTCTGTGAATGTCTCCTCATCCAAGGTGGCGTATAAGCATTCAGATCATGAGATCTTCCAAGGAACGAATGAGAAGGGTCAGGGTGGGAGTGTAGCTTCGGCGGGATTCTTTGTTTTCTTGCATTCAAAGTCAATGGATTAGGAGGTTTGAGCTTTGGTGATTTGGACCTTACCTTTGACGTATATCTGATGTCTGGAGCTTTCTGCTTATGAGCAGTTGCAGGTACTGAAGATGTTAGAGCAGGTTCAAGAGGAACCGCCATCTTCTTCTCTCCACTATCAGATACTGCAGTTCCACCAATCTGAACTTCTTCTTTCAGATGACCATCGGTGGAGATCATCTTCTTTTCATGAACTCGCGAAGTTTCAACTGATGGTGTTTTATTCACCTTCTTATCCATCACTTTTATGCAGTTAGCCACTTTTAGCTCTTGTTTGGAAGGTTTGGGAACCTTAGGATATGGCACTGGGGGCTTGTAGGCTCGTTCTGGCACTGTTGCAGGTTTCTGGACATGTCTGCGTTCTGTGTCGATCGTTGCGTGATGTGTGTCGATCGATGCAAGGCGATTCGGTTTCTCGAAAGAACTCGAAATTGCCGTCAGAATGGCGTGTCGATCGTCACTAAGGGGGTGTCGATCGGTGCATGTATCAGGCAGACAATATTCATCCAGAAAATCCGAGATTATGCTCTCTTCTTCACCTAGCAAGTCAATCTCATCCCTTATGTTCACAGCATTGATGTGCAGCTTCCGTTCAGCTCTCTTAGCTTCATTTTGCCTCTCTATCGCTGCATCCAGCTCCTCCATATGTGTGCTCAAAGATTCGAACTTCTCATTCAAGTCTTCATACAACGCATCCATCTTTGAGTTGAAGGACATATCAATCTGTTGTTGTCTCTCAAGATACTGCTCCATCATGATTTCCATTATGCTCTCATGAGTTGTAGGTGCAGGTGGTACTTGGTAAGAAGAAACACTACAACTCCTTGTAAAGGGTTTCTGAAAAGCAGATCCGTGACTATAGAATCCAGTTCCTTCAACGCAATGGTTAGCTTCTTGTGCATACTTTCCAAGTAGAAGACTATGCAGAGAGTCAACTTGGTTCTTCAACCCAGCTATCTGTGAACTGTCAATCCCTGAGCTGAAAATATCATTCCGACACATCGTCCTGATGATCTCTTAGTGTTCTTGGTGATTCAGCGAAGTGTGTCGATCGATGCAAGAAGGGCGTCGATCGATGCAATGCGAAATCAGAGAAAACAGAAAAATAAATCAGCAAAAAAAAAAAAAAAAAAAAAACAAAAACGAAAAGAAAAAGAAAAATCCTAGTAAAACCCGAAGTTCTAAGCTATTGAAGACTCAAAGAGTCCCCGGCAACGGCGCCAAAAACTTGATAGGCTCAGAGTTTATCCCTATTCTAAACTGCAAGTGAACAGCAATGTCAAAGTAGTATATAGGGTTATCGAATCCACAGGGACACTTGGTCTCAATAGATCAGAACAGTAGAGATTATTACTAGAAGTAAGCAATGTGATTGAATTGAAAGCGGTGCGAGAAAGTAAATCAGTAGCAGAGATTAACGGTTGTGAAAACAAGTAATTAAAAGCGTCAAGCCTAGGGTATTCTCAGGAAATCAGACAAGCAGACAGTTCATTCAGTAAGGATCTAATTAAGCACAGTTCTAGAACTCAAAACACAGATATAGAATTAACCAAATTCCTTTGCGATAATTCTCTAAGTCTAAGTGCAGCAAACCAAACTTTCGTTTGCGAGAACTAACAGATTAAACTAGCATTAATCCCAAGTTTGATATGTTCACAATTATCCTAAACCAAACTTCCGTTTGCGCAAAGTTTAATTGCCCAATTTAATTAGTTCAGATTCCTAAACCCCACTTCCGTGACGTATTTAGCAACCTAAGATCTAGATTCTAATTGATCAGGTTAGAACTAGCTTTAAGCACAATTAAATTGAAGAACAGATATAGTTTGAATCCTTAACTGAAACTGAACAAGTCTAGCAAGTCATGAAATCCTATGTGAGAAACCCTAAACCTAACTAGGAATCTACTCAGACATAGATAATGAAAACATAATCATATGATGAATAAATTGCATAAAAGAATAAGAGTAAAAGGGGTTCGAAATCTTCTCCAAATACAGATGAAGTAATAGGTTCAGATCAGCCCCAAAAGCTCTAAAAATCCTCTGCTCTTAATTATGAAAGCGTTAGTAAAATAAACACCAAAATCCTCTATATATAGGCCTAATCTCGGCTGGGGCTTCTGTGTAAATACTGGAACTATCTTGGGCTTCTTTGCAAATCTTCATAACTTCATTAAACCGACGCGTACGGCCCATCTCGCTAGTGTGTCGACCGATGCACAAGGTGTGTCGGTCGATGCATGATCAATAAATCGGACAGTGAGTTAAGCTCTCGGCCAAAACGTCCCAAAAGTCCCAAAATGCTCCAAATATCTCCAATTAGCTCCAAACCTGATTAAACCTGTAAAAGACTCTAAAGAAAGACAAAAGACACTAAAAACACATCTATATCATGGTCTAAAATGGGTAAAAACCATGATATATCATTGTGCTCCCTTCAGCAATAACATCACAAATGAAGTTATATCTTGTGTGGATGTGTTTGGTTCTCTCGTGGAAGCCTCCATTTTTGGCCAAACATATTGCAAATCGAGAATCACAGAAAACCTTTATTGCACCTTGATCATATCCCAAATTTTCACACATTCCCTTAAGCCACAAAGCCTCTTTTGTTGCTTCAGCTAGAGCCATATACTCAGACTCAGTGGTGGAGAGAGCTACTATTGGTTGAAGTCCTGACCTCCAGCTTACTGTGTTGCCTCCAACTTGGAAGATATAACCTGTGACTAACCTTCTACGATCTAAATCAGTGGCATAGTCAGCATCGCAGTAGCCCTGAACCTTGGAGTCCTCTTCCTTTGTGAAGGCCAGACTACACCCTGTGGTTCCTTGAATGTATCTCATGATCCATCTTACTGCTTGCCAGTGTTATCGACCAGGATTACCCATGAACCTACTGACAACTCCTACAGCATAAGCAATGTCAGGCCGAGATCCCACCATTGCATACATCAGACTCCCAACGGCGCTAGTGTAAGGTACATCTGACATAAACTCTCTTTCAATATCTGTGTCTTTTTCATTTAAGTTTTTCAACTTAAAATGAGAACCTAGAGGAGTTGAAACAGATTTACTGTCTGTCATGTTGAAAGTCCTGAGAACTTGCTTCAAGTATTCTCCCTGTGAAAGCTTGAGAATCCCCTTCTTTATGTCTCTTATTATATCCATACCAAGAATCCTGGTTGCAGTTCCCAAGTCTTTCATTTCAAATTCTTTGAATAACCCATCCTTCAGCTTCTTTATGATTGACAGTTCCTTAGAAATCAGCAACATATTATCCACATATATGAGCAGATAAACTCTATCTGAACTCCTTTTACCTTTGATGTATACACATGGATCATATGGACTTCTCCTGAACTTTTGTTCTTTCATAAAGCAATCAAACCTTTTGTCCATTGCCTTGGTGATTGTTTAAGTCCATAAAGGGATTTCTTCAAGAAACAGACCTTTTGTTCTTGTCCCATGACCTTGAAACCTTCAGGCTGATCCATATATATCTTCCTCTAAAGTGCCATTTAGAAAAGCTGTTTTGACATCAAGCTGTTCCAGCTCTAAGTCCTCATTCACCACCAGAGAGAGCATTAATCTTATAGACACATGTTTCACTACAGGAGCAAACACCTCATTGTAGTCTATACCTTCTACTTGAGAGAATCCCTTTGCAACAAGTATAGCTTTGAATCTAGGTTGCTCTACTCCAGGAATACCTGGTTCCCTTTTGTAGACCCATTTACAACCTATTACTTTATTCCCTGCTGGTTTGCTTACTATTTCCCATGTTTCATTCTTTTCTAAAGAATTCATTTCTTCAATGCTTGCACCCTTCCAGCCTTCCTTGTCCTTGCACCTCATAGCTTCATAGTAAGTCTTTGATTCATCCATGTTTCTCTTCAGCAGCTGACAAGGCATAAGATGAAACATACTTTGATGGGAACTTAGACTATCTTCTTTGTCTATCTCTGATCAAGATGTAGCTCTTTGGACTGCCCTGCTCTTCCTGTTGATCTACTGTACTTCTCACTGCTGAATCCTCTTCAATGATTTCTTGTGTAGATACCTGCTCTGATTCGGATTCTGAATATGACTCTGAATCTGATTCAGAACTCTCACTGAATCCACCTGAAACTGATGACCCTGATGCTTCTGTTTCTGAGTCATTAACCCTTCCTGTAGGTCCTTTGATTAAATCACTGCTAAAGGTAATCCTCTTTCCTTTAGTTTTGTTTACTTCCTTGCTTCCTTCTACTTGCATTACTTCAGTTCCTTTTTCAGTCTCTGAAACTGAATCCTTGAAGACATGTTCCTCATGGAATATCACGTTCCTGCTTATAGTACATTTTCCCTCACTAGGAAGCCATACTCTGAATCCCTTGGTTCCCTGTGGATAGCCTATAAAGTATCCTTTAACAGCTCTGGGACTTGTCTTTGCATGTACTGTGTGAACGTAGGCAGAACAACCAAACCTTCTTAGATGAGTCAGACTAGGCTTTGAGCCAGACCATAACTCCTATGGAAGCTTGAAATTTACAGAGGAGCTTGGTGATCTGTTTATCAAGTAAACAGTTGTTGAAGCAGCGTCTGCCCAGAAGGTTTCTCCCATACCACTCTCAGAAAGCATGCACCTGACCTTTTCCATTATGGTCCTATTCATTCTCTCTGAAACCCCATTTTGTTGGGGGGGGGGGGGGGGGGTGGGGGGTATACACACAAGTCATGTGCCTCTTTATTCCTGCTTCTTTACATAGCCGATGAAACTTGTTGTTACAATATTCAAGTCCATTGTCTGTTCTCAGACACTTGATTCTTTTACCAGTTTGATTCTCAACTTGAGCTTTCCATTCCTTGAATTTTGAGAAGGCCTCATCTTTTGTCTTTAAGAAATAGATCCAGACTTTTCATGAGAAGTCATCTATGAATGTGATAAAATATTGCTTACCAGCCAGACTTGGTACCACAGTTGGTGACCCCCACAAATCCGAATGAACATACTCTAAAACCTATGTAGATGTATGCTTACCTTTCTTGAAACTTTGTTTATGGGATTTAACAAAAACACAGTTTTCACAGAACTTCCTCATATCTTTTATGGTTAAGTAACCTTCTTTGACCAAGATTTCCAATCTCTTCTGACTGATATATCCCAACCTTGAATGTCATTTCTGAGTTGAGTCAACTTTTGTTTCAGTAGTACAGACTTCACCTTTTAAAACTTCCCCTTCTAAGTAGTAAACACCATCATTATACAGTCCTGTTAAAACTTCTTTTCCATCCTTAAAGAACTTAATCCTGAAGTCCTCACCTCTATAGTTGCATCCTGATTTCTCTAAGCATCCAAAAGAAATCAAATTCCTTCCCATAGTTGGCATGTACTTGACTTCTGAAAGAACAACTGTAGAACCATCTGGCTTCCTGATCTTTATTTTTCCCATGCCTTTTATTTCACTGTAGGTGTTGTTACCCATCAAGACTTACCTCCAGTGTACGCTTGAAGATCAAACAAGACATTCTTATTTGGTGTGATATGAAAACTACTTCCAGAATCCATCACCCACTCACTCTTAGTATCTTGCAGACTTGCAGTTAGAATCAGTGGCTCACACTATGATGAGGCTACATTTACTGAGTCCTTATTCTTGTTCTTTCCTTTGTATGGACATTCCCTCTTCCAGTGACCTTCTTTACCACAGATGAAGCACGCTTTCCCAGCTTTACTAAACCTTTGTTTTAATTTACCTCTGCCTTTACTCTTAGACCTGCCCTTTGAAGATTGTCCTTCTCTCTTCTCTGACCTGCCTCTGTCACCAACAAATAAGCCTTCAACTTCTATCTTTGGCTTGGTTTAGAAAGCCTTTCTCCCTTAGCTCAGTCTCCTTTTCATATGCAGATGTTATCACCTCACGTACAATGAGAGTTTATTTTCCACTACCATACTTTGAAGTATGTACCAATGGCTCAAACTTGGGTGGTAGACCAGTCAAGATCTGTATGGCCTGGTCCTCATTTGAGATATTAATATTGAGACTCTCAAGATCATTGACCAATTTTAGAAAATCATCAACATTCTGCTCAATACTCCTATGCTCATCCATTTTGTAACTTGCAAACCATTGCTTTAAGTAGATCCTATTTGGTAGCGACTTAGTGATATACCATGGATTTTAGGGTTTTTAACCATGGTATATGTGTTATTTATCGAGTCTTTTACTCTGTTTTGGAGTCTTTTAGTTATGTTTACAGGTCTAGACACGTTTGGAGCGGAATTGGAGTTGTTGGAGCATTCTGGAGCATTTTGGAGATTTAACCCGAGAGATGGACTTCACTGTCGAATTCACAAACCTTCATCGATCGATACACTTGTGGCAACGATCGATGCAAGGTCGACGCAGACATTCTCGCGAGCGTTTAATGAGAAGAATTGGATATTGCAACTTTGCCCATAAGTTTCCATAATTACAAAGAAGCCCCAGCCGACTTTAGACCATTATATAAGAGTTTTTAAGCCATTGTTTAGGCAACGCTTTTCTTAAGTTTTATTTTATTTCAGAGAGCCTTAGGGGCTGATCTTGTTCTCGAAAGAGACTTGATTTCGAACCCCTGTTGATTATTCTGTTTAATGATATTTGGTTTTCTACTTATGATATTTTCTGTCTCGATGAACATGTCTGAGTAGTTTACCTGTTAGGTTGAAGGATTCTCATTAGGGATTTCATGGAACTATAGTTTAAATCAATCTGTAGGGATTCATATCTGCTAGTTCTTTGTTTAGGTTGTTCTTAATGCTTAATCTGAAGTAGCTAATCAGAATTATGATGTTAGGCTGATTAATGCAGCGAAAGTTGGTTAATTTAGCTAGAAAGAACCTAGATGAGCAATTAAACTTCTCGCAAACAAAAGTTTGGTTTAGGTTAATTGTGAACATATCAAACTTGAAATTAATGCTGGTTCAATCTGTTAGTTCTCGCAAACGAAAGTTTGGTTTGCTGCACTTAGACTTAGAGAATTCTCGCAAAGAAATTTGGTTAATTCTATATCTGTGTTTGAGTTCTAGAAACAGTTATTGATTAGATCCTGATTGACTGATTGCTTATTTTCCTGATTTCCTGAGAACTCCTGAAACCTAACGCTTCGCTTCCTTGCTCACAAACCACTCCTGCTACTGATTTACTTTTCTGCTCTGCTTTTAGTTTAATCACCTTTGCTTTCTCCTAGTTTAATCTTTTCTGTTCTTAATCTATCGTTGACCGGAGTCCCTGTGGATTCGATACCCTAAGTACTACAACTACATCACTGTGCACTTGCAGTTAGAATAGGGATTAATTCTTGACCTATCAAGTTTTTGGCGCCGTTGCCGGAGACTCTTTTGAGTCCTCGATAGATTTGAACTTAGGGTTTAGACTAGGATTTTCGTTTTTAATTTTTGTTACTATTTTTTTTTTTTCTGTTCTTGCGTTTCAGGTACGCCTGTAATCGCCTTGCATCGATCGACACGGTCCTGTGTGTCGATCGTTGCATTCTCGAGCTTGCATCGATCGACGCTACCCTGCATCGATCGACACAGTGCGAAAGAATGATGGGAATGATGGAACGGATGTTGAAAAATCAGCAGAATAACTCGTTCTGCAGAGGCTATGGTTCCAATTCATTCACCAGAGACTATGAATCTCCATCATATCAGCCTGTTCCTCCTCACAATACACAGTCTAATAAGCTGATGAGCATGATGGAGCAGTTACTGGAAAGACAGGAAGAGGAGAGGAACTACATAAATGGTTCTGGGTTTCAAGGAAACAGGTATGGAAACCAGCAAGGTAATTCCTATCAAAAGACTTATGGATCACCCTCCTATCATGCATCTCCTGCTTCTAATGCTTGTAAGAGCAAGATGGAATCCATGATGGAGCAGTTCCTAGAGGATCAGGCTAAGACCGCTGCAAACTTCGATAGGAAGCTGGAAGCTATACATGAAAATCTGAATGGGAAGTTTGAATACTTGAGCACACATTTGAAGAAGCTAGATGTCCAAGTTCAACAAACAGCTGGAGCAATACAAAGGCATAATGAAGCTAGGAAAGCTGAACAGTACAAATCCATCAAAGCTGTGACCTTAGGGGATGAGATTGAGTTGCTAGGTGAAGAAGAGAGCATAATCTCGGATTTTCTCGATGGATATTGTCTGTCTAAGACATGCATCGATCGACACCCTCTTAGTGTCGATCGACACGCCGTTCTGACGGCAATTTCTAGTTCTTACGACAAACAGAATCGCCTTGCATCGATCGACACACATCATGCAACGATCGACACAAAACGCAGACATGACCAGAAACCTGCAACAGTACCAGAACAAGTCTACAAGCCCATTGTGCCATATCCTAAGGTTCCTAAACCCTCTAAACAGGAGCTAGAAGTGGCTAACTGCATGAAAGTGATGGATAAGAAGGTGAATAAAACACCACCAGTTGAAACTTCGCGAGTTCATGCAAAGAAGATGATCTCCACTGATGGTCACCTGAAAGAAGAAGTTCAGATTGGTGGAACTACAGTATCTGATAGTGGAAAGAAGAAGATGGCGGTTCCTCTTGAACCTGCTCTAACATCTTCAGTACCTGCAACTGCTCATAAGCAGAAAGCTCCAGACATCAGATATACATCAAAGGTAAGGTACAAATCACCTAAGCTTAAACCTTCTGATCACATTGTTTTGAAAGCAGGAAACGCAGTAGACCGCCCAAGCTTCGCTCCCGCCCTGATTCTGATTACTCCTTCCTTGGAAAACCTCATGATCTGAAAGCCTATACACCTCCTTGGATGAAGAGATATTCACAGAGACACTCAAAGTCTCTGTTGAAACCGCCTTGAGTCAAATCTCTTCCAATAGTCAAGCTAATGACTAAAAACAAGCGCTGAGTGGGAGGCAACCCACTGTTAGGTTCGTTTTTGTTTTTGTTTTTTCATTTTGATTTGGTATTTTTAATTTTTCTGTTTAAGTGTGTTCAGAGCTGAGGGAAACAGGAATAATCGCATTGCATCGATCGACACACCTAGTGCATCGGTCGATGCAGTTGCGATTTACGGTTTACCGATTCAATTGCGGTCCAAACATCGGTTATTCACATAACCGCGAGCAAAATTCGCCTTGCATCGATCGACACCCTTGTGGAATCGATCGACACAAGGCGACGATAGGTACGTAATCTGCAACTTTTCGGTTTGTTTCAATTTGATTATTATTCTCACCGAGCTCATGCTTTGATTACACTGGGGACAGTGTAGTTTAAGTGTGGGGGAGGTCGCTACTGACGCACGCTTTTGTTTTCTTAGAGTCAGTCCTTTGTTTTCAAAAACATTGTTTTATTGAAGTCAAAATTTGTATGAAACTATGATTTTTCGAGGAAAATTTTCGCTTGAACAGGAACTAAGTGACCATTGGACAGACTTGCAGAGCCTCTATGACTATTAGAAAACTCAGACATGGATCAACCTACTGGGAACACCCACATCACTTCAGGTATCAGAGGATCCTTTTACTGACTTCACCTTAATACTAACTTAGATTTCTCACCTAAGGGTTTGGTATACTTTGTGTCGGATTCCCTTGTTAGTTCTGACACAGCCTGTCAACCTATCCTATTTAGTTCCCTTCTCCCCTTCCATAAAAAAAAAAGATAATTAACTGAGGATGAGTTAGTAACTCCGAAGTGGTCACAGGAGTGGTAGAGACCCCTATTATCTCCTGTGCGATCCATGGAATGTGTCCAAAGTACACCCCATAACGGGAAGAACACTGATAAAAAAATAAAATGATACCCAATGTGGGAAAGATCAGTTGTTAAGGAAGGGAAAGAGAAGAAAGGGACTAGAGAAAGATAGTATGGTGGTATAGAGCTGATAAGGTAAGAATCCATGTGCCTTTGATCGATACTCCTTAGGTGAGACCGCACTTAAATACTTGCAGAAGTCAGTAGGGTGAATTTGAATGCTTGAATGTGATTGTGGAGTTTACTTAGGACAGTTGCTAAGTGTGGGGGAAGTACATTGTGGTCTTGAGTTCCGTAGGAAAGTTTTCAGTGGCTTACTAAGTGAATGTGATTGTGAAAGTTCCTAGGACGAAATGAGTTTCTGTGTTTTCAAACTTCTTTTCTTATGCTTTGGTTCTTTACTTGCTTGAGGACAAGCAAGAGCTAAGTGTGGGGGAGTTGATATACCATGGATTTTAGGGTTTTTAACCATGGTATATGTGTTATTTATCGAGTCTTTTACTATGTTTTGGAGTCTTTTAGTTATGTTTACAGGTCTAGACACGTTTGGAGCGGAATTGGAGTTGTTGGAGCATTCTGGAGCATTTTGGAGATTTAACCCGAGAGATGGACTTCACTGTCGAATTCACAGACCTGCATCGATCGATACACTTGTGGCAACGATCGATGCAAGGTCGACGCAGATATTCTCGCGAGCGTTTAATGAGAAGAATTGGATATTGCAACTTTGCCCAGAAGTTTCCATAATTACAAAGAAGCCCCAGCCGACGTTAGACCATTATATAAGAGTTTTTAAGCCATTGTTTAGGCAACGCTTTTCTTAAGTTTTATTTTATTTCAGAGAGCCTTAGGGGCTGATCTTGTTCTCGAAAGAGACTTGATTTCGAAACCCTGTTGATTATTCTGTTTAATGATATTTGGTTTTCTACTTATGATATTTTCTGTCTCGATGAACATGTCTGAGTAGTTTACCTGTTAGGTTGAAGGATTCTCATTAGGGATTTCATGGAACTATAGTTTAAATCAATCTGTAGGGATTCATATCTGCTAGTTCTTTGTTTAGGTTATTCTTAATGCTTAATCTGAAGTAGCTAATCAGAATTATGATGTTAGGCTGATTAATGCAGCGAAAGTTGGTTAATTTAGCTAGAAAGAACCTAGATGAGCAATTAAACTTCTCGCAAACGAAAGTTTGGTTTAGGTTAATTGTGAACATATCAAACTTGGAATTAATGCTGGTTTAATCTGTTAGTTCTCGCAAACGAAAGTTTGGTTTGCTGCACTTAGACTTAGAGAATTCTCGCAAAGAAATTTGGTTAATTCTATATCTGTGTTTGAGTTCTAGAAACAGTTATTGATTAGATCCTGATTGACTGATTGCTTATGTTCCTGATTTCCTGAGAACTCCTGAAACCTAACACTTCGCTTCCTTGCTCACAAACCACTCCTGCTACTGATTTACTTTTCTGCTCTGCTTTTAGTTTAATCACCTTTGCTTTCTCCTAGTTTAATCTTTTCTGTTCTTAATCTATCGTTGACCGGAGTCCCTGTGGATTCGATACCCTAAGTACTACAACTACATCACTGTGCACTTGCAGTTAGAATATGGATTAATTCTTGATCTATCACTTAGTCTGATAGTCCCTCTCTAATGCTTTCCAAATACCCAAAGCAGTCGTTTCTTTCATCACCTTCCTGATGATCTGATCGCTAAGACTCATCTTTATGAGACTTCTCACTCGTTTATCTTTGTCAGGTTTCTTAGGATCAGCTTTTTCATCCTTGATATTGCAACCTTTCTCAACATCTCCCTCTGTAGTTGAGTCTCCCTGCAAGATTGTATCCAATCCCAGAAGTTCCAGAGCACACAACATCTTGTGCTTCCAGATGCTGAAATCTCCTTGTCCATCAAATTTGTCAACATCGAAACGCCCCTTGATAGGTTCCATCTCACTTTTGTATCAATTTTTCTTTGATTTCAGGATACAGTCTGAAATCTTAGCAATCACAGAACCTAAAGTCTAACCGAGAACAATCGTAACACTCCGAAAGAATACCACAGCCAAGAAGCTTCCACAATACAATCAATAGATGAATCAGATAAGTTTCGAACCTTGCCTGATTTTCTTCGCTCGTGGAATCCAAGACTTAATTCGATTTCAACCGATCTTCTCTAACGATCTTGATCTTAAAGATCAAGGACTCTTTCTCCAATATGAGCGATTCGCGACTAACCAGCGCTCTGATACCACTTGTAGAAACTTGATTTCGGATTCGTTCAAGAATGTTAACGCGGTGAACACAAGAACACAATTTGTTTGCCCAGTTGACGATTGGTGATCGCTACGTCTGGGGAGAGGCGGCACTCTCAACAGTCCACTAATCAGCCGGAAAAAGCCTCCGGCGTGGAGGTACAAAGCTCCGTTCGATCTCTTCTTCATTTATACACAAAATACTCGATTACAAGTCAAACGAGTAAAGAACAATTACAAGCGAAGTGAAAAACCTAGAGATCAATTGTAATCGGAGCTATCTACCAATCTCAGCTCTAATGGAACTTCGGTGACGACTCTCTCTCTAATGGCTAATAACAAACTCTGTTATCCGTTGAGAATCGATCAAGACGATGACTGTAACGCCCCTTTCCCGTTATCCGCTGACCGACGAGCTGACCGGTCAACAATCAAACAAGAACATGACCAAGTCGAACCCGAGCAAGTCAAACAAAAAAGGTTTGTCACAAGACGAAGCCAGAGACAGATCGGTTTGAGACAAAGGCTCGCAGTAACCCGTCTTTGACCCCGCTATCCTCACTTCCATGATACAAAGCTTTTCAACTCGTACCATTTCCGTGAGTTGTGTCGGTTCAGAATAAACACAATATCAGGGAAGCGTATTCATTTCAAAGTGATCAAACGTTACGTATAACGTTTAACAATTTTTACAAAACCATTGCCATCAACACAAAAAACAATCACCGTGTTGCAACACAAAATGGTACTAAATGGTTCCAAAAGCCGAACTGAAATAAAATCCCAAAATTGTCTTATCGAAATCCTGCCACAAGCAATCCCGAGACTACACCGAGGATATCCCGCGTCCGTCGCTGCTAAACCTGAAAAACACAAAAAGATTCTAATGAGTGATCTAAGATCACCCAGCGAGATGGCTCCCCACTACGGCTGCTAGTCTATCTAGCATATACAAATATCCGTCCCCAAAATCCCAAAATAACAATTAATACAATAATCGGTTGATCACGCACTACCACGTCGTGTCAATCCCACAAAACACAATCATTCAAATAACAACACCATCACCAACATAAGAGTAACCAAGAGAATCGAGAACACTGCGGTACTTGCTCTCGATTGGAACTCGATCTATCTATCGCGTAACACCAACAATGTAAACACAACACATGGCCCTTACGATCTCGGTAACTTCCACGGGTTCTCATCGTCACCGACATGGTAACTAACCCACGACCCCTAGTCGTAAACACAAAGTCTCACGACTAGGACACCGTTCTCCGTCCATCGATACGCGGTGACTCAAGTTACCCGCAACAACCCAAGTTTCCATGGAGTCTGGCACGCGACCCCGTATTCTCCGGAGCACACACCTACCGGCGTCACTCATTAGGTTAACGCCATAACCGGAATCACCATGATCCGTTACTCACACACAACAACACCATCGCTCTGACCCGTCATCGCAATGAGTCAGCCGCCATGACTTAACCGGTCCCATGACCAAGTTAAGTAACTACACGGATCGCTCGGCCCAACACCGAGACGATCCAACAGGCCTGCACAGAAAGCTCAACGGCAATAACCACACAACCGCACAATAACATCATCACCACCTAATCGGGCCTATTAGGGTTTCTAGAGTCTTTTAACCAATTTACGTCCGCTACCTCGGATTAGTGAATTGCTAATCTGTAGACGGCCCACATCTCATTAACGTCCGCTACTTTGGATTAGCGGATTGCTAATCCGTAGACGTCACACCAATCGCATCATTTTCCCCTTTTCTTACTTTTCCAAGTATCTTTTATCACATCCCCGATCCGTCGGTTTAGAGCTAATAGCTTATTAAACTCCCCGACGTCTCATCATTCATTTACTCGATTCAATAATTTCTTTAATTTTATTAAGCTCATGCCCGATATCGATTCATACACCTTACGTTTATTAGATTTAACTCCATCTTTTAACACCGTCTTAATTCCCGTACTTAGATCCAATCGATATCGTTGTTTATATACGTATATATGCATATACGGCCCTATCATGTCACGACTATATGCATGCAAAAATCAACGTTACTAACAACCTAACGGCACACAACAGGTTTAATCCATTTAATTCTCACGATCCTAACATGCGTTTTAAACCTTAACCGGTTTATCGTTAATCAGTCAATTCGATTCTCAAGCCCAATCAAATCACATCCAGGTATGCAAAACCTAATTTACGGTTTCTCATTTCCCGATCTACATGCTTCTAATTTCGGTGTTTGAGCCGACTCAGAGTGATTGGTCGGAATGAACGGCACATATGCGGATACGACTTCCCGAGACATCGAACTAAACCTGAACCTCCCGAACACCCAAATACGAACTCTGAAGCTTCCCGAACACCCGTACACAAACCACAAATCACAATCTGGCCAAAGTCAACGCGTTGATCGGCGTTGACCATGGCGTTGACCGATGTTGACTTTCATCTTGACCATTGACCGTTGACTTTGACTTTGACTTTGACCTATCTTGAACCGGTTGACCACTCTGAACCATCTGAACCACTTCAATCGAACTAAACCAACTGAACCGGTCTAAATCGAACCGGTTAGGTTAAACCGGTTTAGGTCAAATCTTTGACCGGTTTAACCCACCGTTGACCAAGGCTTGACCAAGCCTAAACCAACCCAAATTATTGAACCAAACTGATGCTAAACCACCCATAGTGAACCGGCGGAGGAGAGAGATGGCGGAGGAAGGATTTTGGCGACTTCTCTAGCGTTGACCGGCGGTGGTCCGGCGTTGACCGGTCGGTTCATCCCTTTTTCCGATGACTCAGACGATGATCCACCTATCAAACTGGTAGGAAAGAGGAAATCTATGCATCTATGGCTTCAAAACGTCCAGATCTGATGAAGGAAGAGAGAGATCCGCCAAAACCCTAACTGTAGCAGATCTCCGGCCAGTTTCTGGCGAGCTCCGGCGACGGCAGTCATGAATTTCTGGCTGGAGATTGTAGAGGAGGGAGAGAGGAGTTCACTGGGCTTTGCAGAAGTGGATTAGGGTTTATATTGAAAGAGTTATGGGATTTTTAGATTTGGAGGTATTATGAACACTATGGTGTTCTTGAGGTTTTTGTTGAATCTTCAAGAGGAAGGGATGAATTTCTGGGTTTTCCAGATGATTCTAGAGAGAAGGGAGAGCTTGTGGTCGTGAGTTGTGTTTAGAGAGAGAGAGAGAGAGAGAGAGATACACCAAAAATCAGTTTGTGGTGAGATGGGATGAATAATTCTTTGCTTCATATGGGTGTGACACCTCAAGAAGAAAGGCTGGCGACCTGTTGGTGAGACACCTGTCTCTAAAGCTTCTTCTTATCCACAAAATCAAGCCCAAAACCTGCCCAATTCAGTTACAAACCAATCTTGCAATTTCTTCTCGGTTTCCTCGGTTTCACGGTTATTGTTTTAGAAAATACTCCACTATTCCTATAAATCTCAAAACCTCCAAATCTGATTCTACCTTATTTTATATGAATTTATCAACTTTAATCATCTCATTTGGAGTTTCCTAGCTCCGGTTATGAATTTCCAAAGTTTTCTCGGTTTTCTCGGTTTTCACTCGGATAAGCCGAAAACCCCGTTTCTCCTCCGTTTCTTCCAATTCTGGTCTTGTAAATGTTCTTTATGCTTTAAAACCATAACATTTGGCACGTCTCGGCTTCCGTCTTGAACTTTGGCAAAATTATGATTTTACCCCTAGGTTTGGCAAAATTACAACTTTGCCCCTGTTGACTTTTCTTCTGCCCGTTGACCATATTTTTGCATACATGGTATTACATTCTTCCCTACTTATAGTAATTCGGTCCCCGAATTCTCCGTCACGAACAGACTTTGAATCGGCACCAAACTCCGTAAGTTGCTTCACCACGTCCCTTTGCTGCTCCTTTCTCATATACCAATGGTTCGTTCCTTGACCTTTGACACTCAGAATCTACTTCCAATATTCTCTGGTGGTTCACTAACCCATCCCAAACTTTCCATTGTCCTCCGTACTTCTCACTCGTCTGCCATTTCATTACCCGATTCCTAATCTTGACGACACTTCTTCACTTGCTTTTTATTTCTCCCACTTAATTATAGCTTCGTTTCTCGACCTCTGGTCCTGCTTTACTGTGTCACTTCTCTCTCTAACTGATCTTCCTTGAACCTCGATCTTCCACAAGTATTTATCTTTCTCTGATTCTCACTCCTGCCTTCCCCACTTTGTTTCGACTTCCACACCTTTCCCGATATTGGTTTGTCTCCCCGAGACACTCTTCAAGAATCTGTATTTCAAAACCTGACCTCTATATAGCTCCAACTCCATCCGTATCAATAACCCCATTCTGTTTCTGCTACTGATTCTTCCTTCCCGAAGGCTCCCCAAGAATTTTTGATCTCTGAATCCAACCTTCTCCAACTTAATTCAATGCACATTTATCGCTTTGCTCTGATTTCCACACTGTCGCTGGCGTTCCCTCAAATCTTTTTGTTAACTCATCATACCAACAGCTTCGTTCTTCCAGTTGCCTTATATTGATACATTTTCCACTAACCATCTATACCAACTTCTTCACTTCCCGGGTCAACTTGTTTTGCGGCCTCTTTACACTCCATCTCGCTTTCGGGTTCGGGTTCGGTCTCGTATTCGTATCGCATCGTCCATTCCGTCCTACATTCAATTCAACAACTTTCACTGAAGCGGTGAAATTCAAACCAATTCATTCCTCAATATCACTTCCTCATAGAGATATAGTTAGTTAATCATGTACCCAACGGTTACCCATGATTAAGTAACGACATTCTGTAATTTCGCTCTCTTGCGAACTGACGGTCGAATACAACCATTCTCGAGTTAGCTCAAACTCTTAAATAACCCAAGCTTTCTAGCAACCTAACGAATCAAACAATGCATAAATCAGGCTAACACCTTAGCGATAAAATAAACGCAATGCTAGCAACCTAACGGTTTAACAAGATGCAGCGAATCAAAATCAACAACTACCATCCTAGCGAGAAATCACAACAATTCACAATTCTAACAACCTAGCAAGGCAATCAATTACACACAATCAATCAAGCAGATGGGCGATTGCAGTTGTCTCTCAGGTTTCGGACGGAAACCGTTTGCTCGGACCATCATCTATTTTCACATCGTAACTATATTGCATTCACAACCATCATGAGTATGCAATATAACCACTCCGCTACTCAAAAAGACAACTGAAATACTCCACATCCACTACGTAAATAAAGCATATATTCACCACATAGAGTTTTAGATACGTAGGTCCGTTGAAGTCTACATATTAACGGTTACCAATCCGTCCCACAAGAAACACCACTACACACAACCGAATCGTCAGAGACGATCACAAGCCGATCTACACACACATCAAACAACGAGTTAGAGCCCTTACTTACCTGGGCCTAACTATCTTAACCCTAACAGCCCCAACACGACCGGAATGACCAACACAAGCGGCATCTCGGCTCGCGGTGGTAACCACTGGCAGGTGTGCCGGGAGGATGTGGTGGGTGTGCATCTCTAGCCAGTGCTCCAACTCGCTGCGGCTCTGCCGTCGGACATAAACGTGCAACGTGTTCCCCGTGACCACAAAGCTGACAGACGGTAACGGGCGCCAGGCGTAGCCCACGGTAACAAGCTGGTGCCTGGTGTTCCGAAGCGCCACACAACTGACAAGAGGAAATAGACTCTGAAGAAGGATTCTGAAAACACTCGGACGCACGATGACCCTGCACTTCACATATTTGGAAAACTACTGCGCTGAGCGAGACCTACGGGAACAGACAGATGCTCGATGTCCCCCGTCTCCATACCTCCTTCAAGTCCTCGATGGTCTCAGCGGCTGCACTGGTGGCTGCGCTACGGGTAACTGGGCGACTGGTGGCTGACTGACAGGCTCCGGAATGAGCTCCGCGTCAGACATACATGGTCCTGGTCCCGCAATCGGACAAATCGGTGCGAGGTGACCGTCCATGCCATACACCTGACAATAATAAGGTACTGGTACCGGCTGGTACGGCTCACGATAGTACCAATCGACTGGTCGAGGACACCAGTGTAACAGGAAACCCTGAACTCCGCATGCGCTACACGCCCGGTATGCAGGCATCGCTGGTAGCGAGCCCGTCGTGTCTGCTGATGGGATCTCTGACGGCACAATTGGCTCGGTCGGCGGTGTACGTGGCGGTGTAACAGGCTCAAACTGTGTATCCGACTCCGACATCGATATCGGCTCATCCACAGATAATGTCTCCGTCGCAGAGAGTGGCTCGGTAGAGCCAAGTGATGATGATGCCGACCTATCAAGTGGTGCACAAAGCAACCCTGGCTGTGGATCCGGCTGATGGTGCAGTCCAATATGCTGCTCTATAACGTCTCCAAATATTGCCATCTGCTCATCAACGTGCTGCTCCCAGTACGGGTGCTGCTCTAACTGAGCCTGATACAGTGCCACACTCATCCAATGATGACTCATACTGCTCGCTGATATCCCACACGCTGCACACACACCTACACACAATCCGTCCAGGACACTCTGCTGCTGACTGCAAACAAAAACGTAGATAAACATTAGTACAGATAATACAAATTCCTACGCCATCCCAACCCCGAATTTACGGACGCGGCTCGGTTTTCTAGTGGATGCTTGGGTAAACACAATTTTTGACTCGATAAACACGGAAAACACTCAGAAATGAACAACTTCGAAACCCATGACGAACCATGCTCTGATACCACCTTTTTGTAACGCCCCTTTCCCATTATCCGCTGACCGACGAGCTGACCGGTCAACAATCAAACAAGAACATGACCAAGTCGAACCCGAGCAAGTCAAACATAAAAGGTTTGTCACAAGACGAAGCCAGAGACAGATCGGTTTGAGACAAAGGCTCGTACTAACCCGTCTTTGACCCCGCTATCCTCACTTCCATGATACAAAGCTTTTCAACTCGTACCATTTCCATGAGTTGTGTCGGTTCGGACTAAACACAATATCAGGGAAGCATATTCATTTATGAGTGATCAAACGGTACGTATAACGTTTAACAGTTTTTACAAAACCATTGCCATTAATAAAAAACCAATCATCGTGTTGCAAAAAACAAGCAAAAGCCGAATCGAAATAAAATCCCAAAATCGTCGAATCAAAATCCCGCCACAAGCAATCCCGAGACTACACCGAGGATATCCCGCGTCCGTCGCTGCTAAACCTGAAAAAACACAAAAAAATTCTAATGAGTGATCTAAGATCACCCAGCGAGACGGCTCCCCACTACGGCTGCTAGTCTATCTAGCATCTACAAATATCCATCCCCAAAATCCCAAAATAACAATTAATACAATAATCGGTTGATCACGCACTACCACGTCGTGTCAAACCCACAACACACAATCATTCAAATAAAAACCCCATCACCAAAACAAGAGTAACCAAGGGAATCGAGAACACTGCGTCACATGCTCTCGATTGGAACTCGATCTAGCTATCGCGCAACACCAACTATGTAAACACAACACATGGCCCTTATGATCTCGGTAACTTCCGCGGGTTCTCATCGTCACCGACATGGTAACTAACCCACGACTCCTAGTCGTAACACACAAAGTCTCACGACTAGGACACCGTTCTCCGTCCATCGATACACATCGACTCAAGTTATCCCCGGCAACCCAAGTTTCCATGCAGTCCGACCCTAGGACGTGACCCCGTATTCTTCGGACTACACATCTACCGGCGTCACTCAGTAGGTTAACGCCATAACCAGAATCATCATGATCCGATTAGGCAACTACCCGAGGATCCAATCGGGTCAGAAGTACCGGAACGTATCCAAACACCTAGACTTGCGGGATCTAACGCACCCTAGAGTCCTAGTGCATAAAAGTAAACACACAGACTAGCTCGGACTCTAGCAATCATTCACAAACAATACTCAACAACAATCTCAACACCATATCCCGCAAGTCTACTCACATACACCCTGAAAATGTAAGGCTATATGTTTTTCAGAATAACGAAACACAACACACACTTTGGTTCTGAAAAACTTGCTTTATATTAGATTGATCTTATGACCTTACAAGAACACTATGCTCAATCTAATCTCTCAAACTCAATGATATATACTTGATCACTTGAGCTCTCACAAATTCTCTCTATTAAAATGCTTGACATATACACGGCGCAAGCTATCCTATTTATACAAGATAGGATGGCTAACCTAGTTAGCTCAAAACCCTTAAGACGATAAACCTTATCTCTTAAGATATCTTTGTAGAATTCTAACAACCTTAACTACTTTAAGATCTAGGAAACTCTTTTAATCTTCATTGAATATTTATCTCAAATATTCTCCAAGATGTATGTCCAGCTCGCCACACATCTCGGATAGTCCACCTCAGCTCCAGGTCTCGGTTTAAGTCGATCCACTAAGTCCTCAACCGTGCTTCACAAGGTGCTCGTCTGTGTCACTCTTTGAGCTACTCCTTGACTGATACATGAAGTGACTCAGCTACATCTTCAATCTCCCCCTTTTTAGGATTGTGTGTCTCTCAAGTACCTGTAAAAGATTAAGAATACTAGACAAGAGCCAAACAAGTCGCATTCTGAAAACTTGTATTTTTTATTAGATTTCTCATATCATAAATACTTGTTTCATGAACACAAAAGTGAATTTCAACAAGAGAGTGTTTGTAATCCAAAACATAACCGAGATATATCATCATCATATTACTACAAACCAAAACAAAATAACTCCCCCAGAATTCTAGACTTGTTCCAAAGTGAACCGATAACAAAAAAACTGCACTAAATCGGCTTCACTCCCCCATAATCCTGTGCTCATAACTTAGCCACTATCCTCATCTCCCCCTGCTTGGGAGCACACAATGTTAAAAACATATTGTTAGTAGATAAAGAGCTTACGTTGGAGAGAGATTCTTACTTGGCATGGCTCGGAGAAGATGATGAACCACTTCAGAGAAGGTTTGGAGTACTTTGGCAGTGTCTGCAACTGCTTCTCTAGCCGCACGAGGGCTACAGTTTCCAACCGGTACACGAACTGATCCAAGACTTACTATCTCCTGCATTGTTTGAGTCGAGGATCGTGGAGCAGATGCACTGGAGCTGGCACGAAGTGGTGCATACTTCTTTGGACTAGCCCTGACAACCTCTTTCTTCTTCTCATGCTTAGCCTCCTCAGTTTTGATGAATGTTTCCCCAGATCGTGAGTTCTTCTTGTAGTAGACGGGACCGATCACCTTTTCTCCTTTAAGCAAAGCAGTGGCATGTTGAACCTTCATGAGACCAGTGATGATCCTTGGAAACACCAGCCAACGAGACTCTGACTCTTTCACCACTCCTAGAGACAATATTTGCTTAAAGATCATCTTATCAACATTAGCTCTGATTCCCTGAGTTATCTTGTAGAGTAGCCTCGCTCTTTGTTCTGACATATGATGCTTATGGGTAGTTGGGATCCAGTTATAGGCAGTGAGAACACTCAATGCTGCGTAGCAAGGTGGAAGACCTGTGGCAGTGAGCTCCTTCCATCCTTTCTTTCCTTCACTGAGATACATGGCTATTGTTTCCATGCTCTCTGATTCAGCTTCAGTGTCAACCTGAATCTCTTTATCAGTCAGCTCTTGAAGACCCAAAGATTCATTAATCGCAGCTGGAGAAATTTCATACACGAATCCCCTGAACCAAACTTCCACCTTTTCAACAGAGTCTTCAATTTTTACACTCGGTAGACCAGTGTAGAATTCACTGATATGCTCTTTGACGTACCCAGCTAGTCCGGTCACAGTTGTTACCAGATTCCCATCCTTAATCAGTTCAAGATAACCCCATTCATCTTCTTCTTCCATATCTACCAATCTATCAGGCAGGATTCCACGAGTTTGAAAAAGTTTGTACCTTTCTTTATCCAAGGATCAAGCTATCTTTGGCTTTTTAGTCAGTGTTGGTCTCCCAAAAGATATCTTTACTTTGGAATCTTTCTTCTCTGGTTCTTGCTTCCTCTTCCTTGACTGCAGTCGTGTTGCTCTCTCTGACTGTTTGTGCACTGAGATTTTAGTAGCCGACTCATACCCATCAGATTCAGTCTCTTCATCAGAGATTTCTATCGGCTTCTTCTTTTTCTTGTTCTTTGATTCTTCAACTGTCGTCAGATCACTCTTCTTCGACTTATTCTTGCTCTTCGATTTTGTGGATCTAGGAGGATTGGTCATCTTTTCTTTCTTTGACACAAGCTCATGAGTCAGCTCCAACTTCCGTTGATGTTCTCTTTCTTCGATAGTCGCTCTGGCTTCGATTTCAACAGCTCCAACTTCCGTTGATGGTCTTTCTTGCTCCGATGTTTCTCGGATTTCAGTCGTGGCTTCGCTTCCATTGAAGAGACTCCATTCCTTGTACACGACAATTGCAAGCGGGTTGACCTCCTCTTGAGTTGCAATTTGAGTTGATTGTGCTTCATCCCTGGTTGCATGTTCCATTTGAGACCCAATTTGAGTTGGATTGATCTTCTCGGAACTCATGGTAGCTCGGATGAATTTCGCTCTTAGTCTCTTCTTATCGGAGATGAGCAGGAGAGAGTAGTGCTTTTTGCCGCGAACATTTGGCTCTTTAATTCCCCATTTTTTGTTTTCTAGCGCTCCTTTTGGTTTAGTTTTGGACCGTCTCGGTTTATCTGAAATTGATTCCCTGTTACCATTGGTTTACTGCAACAGACCATATCATTCTTTCACAAGACACATTAATCTAACACATACCAATTTAACTGCAACCACTGCCAGCTCCAAAGTTAAAGTGGGAATTCTCACAGATTATGATGATCACTGTTTTCACAAGAATCAACTGGCTTTAAAAATAGTGTTTGACAAACTTTTCAGAGTTATTTTGTACCTTTTTTTTGATACAGTGCTTGTGCTAGGATGTACTCTCAGTTTTTCTTGATTCATGCATTTGGCTATCCACATTTCCATGGCTAGCTTTCACACTCCTATTCCTTTATCTTGTCTTGCCAGTTTTTAACCTTTATCCAGTAGGAGAGAGCAGATCTTTTTTTTTTTTTTTTTTTGTATTACTTTGTTGAGCTAGTTTTTCATTACTTGACTAGCTCAGTCTGCTGCTTGCTGATCTTTTTGCTCTCTCTTTCTACGAAACATGTACTGGATTTTGACAAGACGGAATAGTATGTAGCTCTTTTCCACTTCATCGTATGACTCCAAACTAAATCTGAGCTAGTTGTACATCCTGCGTTGCTACCTGTACTAGTTTTGCATACTTTCACAAACCATCACATTTCGCAAATACCAAGTGCATTTCTTAAAGTGATAAAACGAGTAAAATCAAGTGGTATTGTGAAGAAATCAGCCTGTTGAGACTCAGTGACAATGTGTTCTATCATTACCTGTTTTTCCTCCACTAGCTCACGAATGAAGTGGTGCCTTATGTCAATGTGTTTGGTTCTAGAGTGTTGTACTGGATTCTTTGAAATACTTATGGCACTTTTGTTGTCACAATAAACCAGTAGTATTCCTGAATCCATTCCAAAATCTGCAGACATTTGTTTCATCCACAAGAGTTGTGCACAACAGCTTCCCATTGAGATGTATTATGCTTCAGCTGTAGATAGAGATACTGAGTTCTGCTTCTTGCTCATCCATGCAATAAGATTATTCCCCAAAAAGAAACAACCACCACTTGTGCTCTTCCTGTCATCAACACTCCCAGCCCAGTCAGCATCACAATAACCCACCAGACTCTTGTTTGATCCTTTAGAATACCAGATTCCCAAGCCAACCGATCCTTTGACATATCTGATGATACGCTTGACAGCTTCTAGGTGTGACTTCTTGGGCTTGGCTTGATACCGAGCACACACTCCAACACTAAATGTTAGGTCTGGCCTGCTTGCAGTTAGGTAGAGCAGACTTCCTATCATTCCTCGGTAAGTTCTGACGTCCACATCCTTTCCTTCATCATCCTTTTCCATCTTGACCGTAGTACTCATGGGTGTTTTTTCTTCCTTGCAGTGTTCCATCTTGAACTTAGTGAGAAGATTCCTTGCATAGGTTGTCTGTGATATGAATATACCTTCCTTTGATTGCGTGATCTGTAGTCCGAGGAAGTATTTCAACTCACCAACCATGCTCATCTCGAACTCCTTTGTCATGCTTGAAACAAAATCATCAACTAGTTTATGTGATGTGCTACCAAAGATGATATCATCTACATATATTTGCACCATCAAGATCTCCTTGCTTTGCTCAAGAATAAACAAAGTTTTTTCTACACTTCCCCTATTGTAGCCTTGATCCAGCAGAAAACTGGTTAGTCTTTCATACCATGCTCTAGGTGCTTGTTTAAGACCATAGAGAGCTTTGTTCAACTTGTACACATGCTTAGGATTCAATGCATCTTCAAATCCTTTCGGTTGCTCAACATACACTTCTTCCTGAAGAAAGCCATTAAGAAAGGCACTTTTTACGTCCATCTGGTACACAGTGAAATTCATGATGCAAGCCATTCCTAAAAACAGCCTCATTGATTCAAGCCTTGCGACAGGAGCAAAGGTTTCTTCAAAATCCACTCCTTCGATTTGAGAGTATCCTTGAGCAACCAGTCTAGCTTTGTTCCTGATCACAACTCCTTCTTCATCAATCTTATTTTTGAAGATCCACTTGGTTCCCACGATGTTCCCATGTTATGGCCTTGGAACTAGTTCCTAGACGTCATTGAGGATGAATTACTCCAGCTCTTGTTGCATAGCCACGATCCAAAATTCATCATCGATTGCCTGCACATGAGTTTTAGGTTCAATAGTTGAAACAAAACAAGCAAACCTTACCATTTCTTTAAAGTCAAGTTTGACTCCTCTGGTCTTTCTTTCTTCTTATGCTTCTCCGATTATGTCCTTAACAGAATGGTTGCGAGGAACATGCAATTCTTTGCTCATTTTTATTGGCTCTGGGGCTTGTTCTTTGACTTCCTCAGGTGTCTTTGACTTGTTCTTGAGTTTCATTAGAGCTCCTCGTGTCCTTCTTTCCTCTCCTGCTTCTCCAATAATGTATTTGGCAGAGTGATTTCGAGGAACTTGGAACTCTTTCTTGGGTTGAGTCACGTTCTGCTTCAGATCAGTCTGAGTCCAATGTCTCATCTCTTTAGACGTTTCAATCCTTCCCTCATTATCAGAGTCTCCCTCATAGTTTCCCTCTTCTCACTGTGTGAATGAGTAGTCATCAAATACAACATTCACTGATTCCATTATGAGACACGTTCTGTTGTTTTATACCCTGAATGCTGTACTATTTCCTGAGTAACCCAGAAATATCCCTTCATCGCTTTTTGAGTCAAACTTCCCGAGATGATCTTTATCGTTTAGGATGTAACACTTACATCCAAATACATGGAAATAGCTCAGATTTGGTGTTTTTCCTTTCCACAGTTCATACGGTGTTTTTGTGGACCCTTTCCGAACATACACCCTGTTGATGATGTAACATGCAGTGTTGATTGCTTCAGCCCAGAATCTGGTTGGTATACTATTCCCATGCAGCATTGCTCTTGCCATTTCTTATAGTGTCCTGTTCTTCCTTTCTACCACACCATTCTGTTGTGGTGTTCTTGGTGCTGAGAACTGATGACTTATCCCATGGTTCTCACAAAACATCCTCATTGTATCATTTTGGAATTCTCCTCCATAATCACTCCTAATTCGTTTCACACCTCCTCTCTCATTGATCAGCTGAAGTGCCCAGATCCTGAAGCTGCTCGCCGTATCTGACTTCTCTCTGATGAACATTACCCATGTAAACCTTGTGTAGTCATCTACCAATACAAACACATATCTCTTTCCAGCTACACTCTCGGTTTGCATTGGTCCCATTAGATCCATGTGCACCAATTCAAGGGCTGCCTTAGATTGAATGTCAGGGACCTTCTTGTGTTGCACCTTAACCTGCTTCCCTTGATTGCATGGACCACACACCATCTTGTCACAACCTTTTATGTGAGGAACTCCACGAACCATCTCTTTGTTTACAAGAGTAGTCAGATTTCGAACATTCATATGTCCAAGTCTTTGATGCCACAGATTCAGCTCATCCCTTGCATTAAAACACTTCATTGTACTTCTCCACATATAGCAATTGTTACCGGTTCTAACTCCTTGAATGACGATCTCCTGATGTTCATTGATTCCTTTGCACTCAGTGCGTGTAAACATCACCATCAATCCTTCATCACATAGCTGGCTGACACTTATGAGATTTGCTTTGAGTCCCTGCACCAAATAGACATTCATCAGCTGTGGTGCCTCACTTTCACTGGTTTGTCCTTTTTCCAGAATGTTTCCATGACCTCCATCTCCAAAGGTAACCTTCCCTCCTTTAATTGACTTGACTTTTAGCAGGTTCTTCTGATCTCCAGTCATGTGTCTGGAGCATCCACTGTCAAAATACCATGGAATGGTTTCTTCATGTTCATCTGAGACAAACGCCATATTGCATCTGAATCCAAGTCCAGCTTTTGTCCTCACAGATGTACTCCTTGTTGTTTGATGTAGATCGGATCTCTTGATCCAGATTTGATTCCTGTAACCATTCCAGTAATACATTCCTTGTCTCCTCAGCCAACTCACTTTTTCCCTGAACCTTCTGCAATATGCTTTGATATGTCTGTGATTTCCACAATACCAGCAACCATCTGTTTTGTTGTGAGAATCTTTGAAATTTTGATTCACAAATCCTCCCGAAACAAAGTTGATATTCTCAGCTTTCTTTATTCCCTTACCTGTGTATCCGAGACCTCTATACCCTCTTTCAGTTCTTCCTTCACTTAAGATTTTATCTAGTTGTTTACTTCATGTGAGCATGTGAATCTTCTTGTGATACTGAGTTAGTTCAGCTTGCAGTTGAGCTGATGTTTCTTTTTCTTCCTTTAACTCTTGTTCGTGTTTATCAGCCTTCACAACGAGATTCAGTTTTTCCTTCATCAATGTTACACTCTCATCACTTAGCCTCTTTATGGTCATGAGTTCAAGATTTAGAGACTCAACAATGGCTTCAAGACGTAACTTCTCTTTAATCAATTCCATATTTTCCTTTCCTATCTTGATTAGAGTATCTCTTACCTCTTCCAGATCTATGTCAGGTTCTGATTCAGATCCTGACTCATCTTCTTCTCCATCAAACTCAGTGATTCCAACAAAGGCCACAAAGTTGTTCAATTCATCTTCACTTTCGGTACTGTCTTCATCAGTATCTTCTTCAGCCAGTGTGAGATCTGAGATTCACACCAAGAATTTGTAATCGTGGATCTGGACTTTTAGGTATAGAAATGGTATAGTTTCCTATGAATCAAAGACTTTATTGAGATTGATCTTCGAGATAGAACAAACACAATCGAAAAGAGAGTACAAAGAATAATGGTCGAGCTATCTAGTCGAAGTGTTCTGAGCTAGGGTTGGAATATCTTGAACGGATCGCCACTTCTTCCTTAAATAGTCTCGACTTTGACCTTCTTGTTCCGATATTTCGGCCTCGCCGTCATAACGATCTCCGAGATTCGCGTGGATCAGTTGAACTGACGAAGACCGAGTTGCTCTATCTCCACGTCATCTTCTGTCGAGCTCGAGCTCGATTGTCTCCGGCTTCGGCATCGTCCGAGCCTTGTCAGGGCGTTATTTGTTTGGGCCCAACAAGGGAGTCGGCTCTTCTCTTTGTCTCTGATTCTGGAACGGGCTCGTAATTACGGGCCTTTGTTTTGTCTGTTAATGGGCCGGATTTCCTAGAGGGAAATCCAGTACCAACAATAGCCCCCCAACCCATTAATTTCGAGAAGTCGAGGTTAATGGGCGGTGGACGTTCTCGGGAAGACGCGCGCGTGTCTTGGGCATCGAAAACTTAATGGTTGCTTTTCATCCCATCTGTGGATCTTATTTCAATCCGACGGTTATGGGTGGCCAAGATTTGGCGCGTGGGTTGGATCAGCCCGTTCATGGCGCGTCCGTTACCACGGTGAGCATGATTCGACCGTCAATCACTCGCTCCTGCCCCTAGATCTTATATCAACGGTTGAGATCGCAAAGACCCGAAGGATCACAACTGTCTCGATCTTTTTCGCAATCATTTACAAATTTTGAATTGAGCGGTTGGGATTGTGGGATACCAAAAATCCCACGGATCTCGAGCACGAGATAGTTTAAAAAAGGGGAAGTTACCTAGCACGATTCCCATTACTGCTCGTACTACGAATCGTCAAGGTAACTTCTTCTCCCCCATTATATCCTCTTTTTGCCTCTCGCTCGTATTCTCTTTTCCGTTGTTCTGAGACTTTCTTTCTCTAGAGATTTCGTTTTTCCTCTTTCCTCGAAAGAAATTTCCGATACATCGAACTATCATGGTTCGAAAGAGTGCGGTCAAGGCAAGTTCAACCACGGCAGTGGGGCCGATTGGTCCCCATCCACCGTCCAGGTAACTGTTGACCACATACAGAAGTTACGGGTGAAATGCCGGATTCCGCCGGAGGTGGAGATACTTATCCCATCGCCGGGAATGTCCCCAGAAACCGTCGTCGAGGGCCATTGCTGTGCCTCTTATACCTCTTTTGATAAATGCGGATTGTTTTTCCCAATCCCTCGCATTATCTCATGGGTTTTGGCCCAGCTCAGCTGGCCTTTCATTAGATGACCCCGAACTTCGTTCGGTACGTCATCGGGCTCGGGGTCAGAGCCGTCGAGGAGGGTATCAACTTCGGGGTCGAGGAGTTGATGAGGGTTTGCTCGGTAAAACAGGATACTCGTTTTCCCGGGACCTACTACCTCTCTCCTCGCCATGGAAAAATCCTTGATGAGATCCCGATGAGGGATGTGTGGAAGAGTAAATATTTTTACTTCAGGATCAATCATCACTCGGTTGAGGATTTCGATTATTCGGTTATCCCGACAAGATGGGCAGCCAGCGTTGGTTAGCTTATAGGGTTTATTGGTTTCTCTGGTTGCTTCGACGTTCTTTATCGACATCGAGCCGTTTGCTAATAACCTTTTTGGTTTCTTTGCAGAGGCTCTTGAGTCACCATCTTTGAACCCAGATACATCGAGTTTGATAGCTCGCCTTCGGAAAGGAGATATCCTCTGGTGTAACTTTACGGACCAGCGAATCCGAGCTGCTTTAGGTCATGCGGCCCGACAACCTCCTTCATACCGACCTCGTCTTTCGCGAGACGAATCACGCCTCCCTCGCCAGCCCACTTCGACTCAAATCGTTCAGGCTCCGCTTCAGATTGTCGAGCGGACTGGAGAGAGTAAGTGTTCTGGTTAGTCTGTACGAGGGTCATCGCTCCATATGCCCTTCGTTTGCTGGGCTGACCCGAATCTGTTTTGTTTGCAGATCGACCTGTTTCGGACGACAGTTCTACTGCAAGCACCCCTTCCCTTGAAAAGATGTCGCGAAGATCTAGCAGCAGTCGGAACGGGAATGATCCCGTTGATCTGGCAAAGAAATGAAGGCTGGCGACTTGAGCAACACCCTCCTTTTTGCCATGGGCGAGGGGCCTCCTCCTCCTCCTTCGATCCCTCCTCCTAACCCTGTTCGGGTTTCTCTTCCCGTGGTCGCAGTTCTGGAGAGGCAAATGTGGGGGTGGAGAATTTACTTCCTATTTCGGCCTGTCAGGAACCGGTTCGGGTCCCGTCTGAAGAGCCTGCCTTGCGCAACTCTCGGTCTAATGGTTCGAGGGGGTCGAACGGTCGGAGCCGAGGTGGTCCTCCTCTCCGACGGCGAAGCGTCGAAGAACTGACGCGGAAGTGAGCTCGAGAAGATCGGGCCAGAAACTTGAGGTGAGGCCTGCTTCTTATGGGTCCTCGGGGTCTTTCAACTGGCGCTTCAGGCACCAGAAGGAATGCCCGATTGCGGACGACCCGACAGGTGTTGCTTATCTGCTAAGGCATTTTAAGCCCGCAGGTGTTCAGCTCCCGGCTGTCGGGGATATGGCTCTTGGTGATACTTACACCGAGATGATGGCGGCTTCTGGGAAGGTAACGATTTCTATCCTTCGCTTTTTCGGTTTGTTTCGTGCTTAATTTTCATCACATTTTTTTTTGGTAGACCTTGGAAGCTGTGAACAGGTTTGCGGCTAGGGCCGAGCGTGAGCTGCGAGAGATACCGCAGGCGAGTGAGCTCGACACCGTCGAGAAAACGGTCAGCGACCTGAGAGCGCAGTTGCAGGGGGCCCTGGCTCAGGAAGAGGAACTAAGGAAGAAGGCGAGCGACCTGGATGAGCAATTGCAGGGTGCCTTGGCTCGGGTTTCGGTTGCGGAGGAAGCGAGCCGAACCGCCATTGAGGCAGGTTGGGTTGCGGACGTGCGGGCTGCACAATGTCAGGCTGGTCTGGACAAGGTTCTCGCCGACCGAGAGTTTGATGTTAAGGTGGAAGCCCACGAGGCGAGGAAAGGGATAAACGGTGAATACCTCAAGATTCTCGAGGGGATCGCGGCGAAGAAGAGCCAGAGGAAAGTCGCCGTGAGCGCTGAGATGAGGCTCCAGGAGGCGTTGGCTAATATCGTGCTTATTACCGAGTGCGCCTATGGCGAACTGGACCTGACCAAAGAGGTGATGGACTTGGCCGAGAAGAAGAGATTGGCCACGGAGGAGATGAACGCTGCGGCGGTGTCGGACTTCAGTATCAGCAAGCTTAATTTTCCGGTGATGTCGGACGATTCCGTGATCCTTGCGCGCCCTCTAAACCAGGCGGCTACTCGTCTTGATCAGTATGGGTCAAACATCCCGACCGGAGTTAGCTCGCGAGTTAGCGATGAGGTCGAGGGTCAACTCGAGGAGGACAGGGCGACCGATGGCCAGACGGAGAATCAAGACGAAGCTTCCTCTCCGTCCAAGCAGTTTTAGTCCTTTTTATTTGTTGCTGCCCAAGAGGGCTTTTAGTTCAGACTTTCGTTGCCCGAGGGGGCTTTTAATTTCTTTTCAGACTTTTGTTGCCCGAGGGGGCTTTTAGATTTTGAACTTCGAGGACGTCGTGTCCTCTCTTTTTTTTTATGAATTGCTTTTTAAATCTTTCATGCCTTAGCATAGATTTTATCGTTTTTATGTCTTAACATAAAATTTGAGCCGTTGTGGCGATTCGAACCTCTCCAGAGGAATCGAGCAGATAACTTATTTTGAGTTGCCTTAGAGAGTTCTTTGCGAACTTCTAGGTCGATTGCATTTGAGCTCGAATCTTTATATTATGAAGAACGGTTTGAGGCGCGATTACTTCGTAATATATGATTCGGGCTCAGTTGCTGAATTGAAAAGAGAAATATTAAGTATGAGAACGAATCGAAGTAGGCTTACAAGATCCGATTCGGAGTGTGTGTAGAGGTTGTCTGCTTGAATAGCTGTCTCGACCTCGTTATTTTGCTTGGGGGAGGGGGTAGCCCCCCGATTCTTTTAATCCGTATAAGGTTTAGAAGAATTGTGTTTTTTTTTTGAAGGATCATCGCGGATCTCTTACTTTGGGATGATCATTTCAGCTCGTTTAGTTTGGGATGACCATTTTGGGTCCATCTTTATTGGGACGATCATTTCAGCTCGTTCGATATGGGGGACCGTTTTGGGTCGCTCGTTTTTGGGACGATCATTTCAGCTCGTACAGTTTGGGAGGACCGTTTTAGGTCGTTTAATGTTGAAGGGGTAATTTTATACCGCTTTAGCTTTTGAAGAGATAATTTCATATCTTTCGCTATTTGAAGGGATAATTTCATATCACTTGATTTTGGGAGAGGCCATTTCAGGTCACTCGGGAAGGATAAATCAATATCGTTTGTTTTTGAAGAGATAATTTCATATCTTTCGTTATTTGAAGAGATAATTTCATATCGCCTTAGTTTTTGAAGAGATAATTTCATATTACTTTGCATAACGTGACGGCTCTAACTTTTGCGACAGAAAGAGACGTTTGATTGGGAGCCTTATTTTGATTTCGCAAATATAAGCTAGTATGACTTTGTCAGAAGTCGTTGAGCTCGATAGGAGCTTGTGTTGGGGGGGGGGGGGGGACGGCTGCGCTCGAAGTCGAGCTGCCTACGTACCCTTTTAAGGGGATCAAGCCATTTCGTAGTTCGATTATGTTGATGTACTCTTAGTGGAAGTATTTTTTGAGGTTGATGATGTTCCAAGGTCGTAGTTCAGGCTTCTGGGTTTCTACCGATTTGAGTCGGTAGACCCCGTCCTTCACAACATCGGTGACCTGCTAAGGACCTTCCCACTTTGCTCCTAATTTTCCAGCGTGTTCTTCCTTTTTATGGTCGAACACTTTCCGTAAGACAAGCTCTCCTACTTGAAACCTTCGAGTTTTGATCATAGCAGCGAGCTGCGGCTTGTTGGTAATTCTGGAGCCGAGCTAATGCGAGGTTCCTTCTTTCGTCGAAGAGGTCGAGCTCGTCAGTTATCATCTTGTTGTTAAGTTCCTTTTGTCGTGGGCATTCCTCCTTGCGTATGCTTGACACGAGGATTTCAGCTGGTACTACCGCCTCGATCCCATAAGCCAGTGAGAACGGAGTCTCACTGGTGGATTTGCGGGGGGGGGGGGGGGGGGGGGGGTAGTCCGATAAGCCCATAGTACGGCCGGGAGCTCGTCGCTCCAGGTTATTTTGCACTCATTGAGCCTTTTCTTGAGACCGTTCATAATCGCTTTGTTAGCTGCTTCTGCCAGCCCGTTCCCTTGGGGATAGCGTGGCGTTGAGTAAGTCAGTTTTATGTTCCAAGTTCTGCAGAACTCTTTGAACGTGTTTGATATGAACTGAGATCCGTTATAGGTGACGATCTCGTGGGGTAGTCCATGTCGGAAAACGATGTTTCGCCAGACGAACTCCTTAACGTGAACGTCTTTAACTTTTTGGTATGACTCTGCTTCAATCCACTTGGTGAAGTAGTCCGTCATCACCAATAGGTGTGTAGCTTTCTTTTTGCCAGATGCGACTAGCGGTCCCACGATGTCCATTCCCCATCGCATGAATGGGTATGGCGACGAGATAGAGGAGAGCTTCTCCGACGCTTGGTGGATAATTGGAGCATGCTTTTGGCATTTATCGCACTTTTTGGAGAAGGACTCGCATTCGGTGGCCATTGTCGGCCAAATAGGAACCTTTCCTTTTGATTCGCACGGCCAATGCTCGTCCTCCGGAATGGCTTCCGCAGGGTCCGTCATGTGTTTGTGTAATCACGGCTAGGGATTGCTTTTTGTCAAGGCATTTAAGGTAAGGTCCGGATATACTCCTTTTAAAGAGCTCTCCTTGCGTGACGCAGTACCTTGCGCTCTGTGTTTTGAGTTTCCGTGCCTCCCATTTGTCGTCGGGAACTTTGCCATTTGTAATGTATCGAATGATCGGGGTTCTCCAATCTTCGTCATTGTTAGGCTCGGGTCCCTGACTAGTGGATGCGGCTCGGATTGGTCCGTAGGGGACGTTCGCGACACACACGGCATTTCTAGGGTCGAGGTCATCATCGATCTCGATGATGTCGCTACTGGTGTCCTCGGGACATTCTTTGTGCTTGACATCGTCCTTCGTGGCTGGTCCGTCTTCTTTTAAGGACAGAGCTTTGAGGGCTATGTTGAAGGAATGTTTGGATCAATCCTGATTCAATTCTCAGATTCAGATTATCCTAAACATGTTGATCTAGGTTCTCTTGAATAGAAACAATTGATGATCTCACCTTATACCTGTTTATGCAGCGGAAAGGGATGGTATGGTCAGAGATCAGAGAGCCACCGAGTGATAACTCCTCCAGAGGTTCACACACGCACACCAAGCAGGAAGAGAGGCTGCTAGACCATACGTGAATCGGCGCAGGAGAGAGAGAGAGTTGGCGGCTGGCTAGGGTTACCTAGGAAAACAGACTCGAGTTTTATTTATAAAACTCGTCCGGTTCCTCTTGGGCCATTTGGCCCAAATACCAAATAACTCGAAAGCGTTCGCGCACTGTGTCGATCGACACACCATGTGCATCGATCGACACACAGTGGCTAAACCCTTTTATTCTCTCTAAGTACAGTAAATGCCTAGCACTTTTACCGTACTTCTGCTAAACCGTTCCTACACTTTTTCCTGTTAGCTTAGGCGTGTGACCCATATGGGATCATATAATAGAGGCAATAAGTCCAAGACTTATAGATCATGAGCGGACTCTAGCAAGCCATCATGACCCCCAGTATTATATGACTTATGTCTGATCATTGACATACTCTTACTTTCTAGAGACAGTACCGAGATTACTGGACACAATTCCAACAATCTCCCACTTGTACTGGAATCTCTGTATTCATAATCCTTCTGTCACAATATCTCGATTAGTCATAAGGCAAGATTAGTGTCATCCTTATAAAGCCTAATCTTGTTCATCGGACTCTGATTTGATACTGACAATCCAAACGACTCGGGACAGTCCGTTTGAGCATGGCCATGCATTTTCCAGTATTCAGATCTCCGATTGGCCTAGAGATATTCACTCCATTTATATTGGAGGGACAAATTCCGTCTTGTTCCATCACTGTATACTACTCATTTCATAATGTACCCAAACAAGGTCCTTATAACTATCGCAGAACGACAGCGTTAGACAATGATCAAAGTGCATTAGTCCATGTGCAGTCACATGCATGCGAACTCAGGTCTAAGGACTATACTCTATAGTCGTAGTAAGAATCTCTTATGACACAGATATAAATATCCTGAAGAGTTCTTATAAGCGGGTCTTGTCCGGTCGTATGTTCCCCAACATACACCTATGTACTGACTTTGATGCCGCGCATCTATGACACACTGAGACTTTGTCATAAGTCACGTACCAATCCAGTCTCACACGGTTGTTGGTGTTCCAATTTCAACAACCTTCGACTAGGGACATAATGATATAAGTCATTTATCAAATATAGGGTCTCATGATCAAGCTAAATGACTTTGATAACTCAAGATCAAGTCATTTACTTCGATGACCTATAAAATGGTTTATATCACTTTGGAACGATTATTTCATCACAGTTAAAATAATCTTGAAATAATAATTTCATTAAACATCTTAAATGTTATTTCAAGAACATATCCAATAACTAAATAAAGCCCTTTAATAACTCCCACTGAAATTAAGACTACATCTTAATTTCACTTATCCTACAGCAACAGTCCGCGACTCGTGCTTAGGCCTAAGGAGTGGCTTTGTTAATAGATTAGCAACATTCTCATTCGTTGAAACTTGCTGATCTACTTAACATCTCTGTCATTTATCTCACGGAATAGGTTATACCTATCCTCAAGGTGTTTGGACCTCTGATGTGCAGCTAGTCTCATCTATGCTGGGAATCACATCAAGTTCAGTGACGAACTCTTCTTTCCAAACAACCTCTTTCGCCGCTTTCCAAGCTGCGAAATGTTCAGCTTAAGTCATGGAGTCAGCAACAGTGCCTTGCACCGCCAGACAGACACAAGATATAACCGGACTGTGACCGGAAATCATCTTTGTCCGTTGGAAACTTGCCTTTCAGACTCTACCGACTCGTAGCACCTCACTTTCTCCGTAACTCAAGAATTTATCCTTAGTATTCCTCAAATACTTTAGGATATTCTTTACGGCAATCCAGTGATTCTTTGCTGGATTTGACTGGTCTTTACTTGTCTTGCTTAACATTAAAGCAACATCAAACAAGTACGTTTCATGGCATACATAATAGATCCAATTGCCGACGCATATGGAATCTTATCCATGCATTTAAGCTCAGCAGTTATCGTAGGACACTGTGTCTTGCTTAACGTAATGCCATGTGACATTTGCATAAAACCCTTCTTGGAATGCTGAAAACGTGTAGGACTTTGTCGGGATGAGAATCCTGACTTTGTCTTACCAGCTCTTTCGGATCTCTATCTTTAGATCCAAAATCCAAGAACATACGTGGCTTTACCCATGTCAATCATTAGAACCAACTCCCAAGCCAGTCCTTTACTGACTGCAGCATTGGGACGTCATTTTCGAGAATCCGTATGTCATCGACATACAATATGAGAAATGCAATATCGCTCCCACTAATCTATTAGTAAACACACAGTTCCGCTTCGTTCCTGTTCAAGTCAAAACCTTGACTACTTCAACAGAACGAAGATTCCAACTCCGATTTGTTTGCTTCCATCCATGAATGGATCGATGAAGCTAACTTACATAAAATGTAATTTTTCGGAGAGTTCGGGCTCACTATCGCTTCTTTGAATTTCGCAGATTCGTCGCTTTCAATGATCATCAGATCATGCGAACTTTCAATAATTATCAGGTTCAACTAATGACGAGAAATCACTCTCGGATTAGTAACTGATTCATTCATATCTGCGAACTTCAGGCTCCACAGGTGCAGATTTCAATGATTATCAGGTTCAACTAATGACAAGAAATCACTCTCGGATTAGTAACTGATTCATTCATATCTGCGAACTTCAGGCTCCACAGGTGTAGATTCTACAGAAAACTGTAAATCCATCTGTTGCTCTCCCTCAACAGGTTGAGCGGCCTCCTGTATGTCTCGAATTTCTTCGAGTTATACTTTTACTCCCACTGTTCTTCTTGGAAAGTAACTTCCCTTCTTAGAAAACAGAATGGACGTAAAAGTAACAAGCCTTAGTTTCCCTAGGACAACCAGCGAAGTAGCTCAACTACAAATATTCAGTAAAGACGAATTTGGATCGATTCCAATCCACTTTTACGTGGTGTCTTTCAACTGATATTGGTGGAACCTATTCAGCGTAAACTTAGATATTTCTAGAGCGTTATTCTTAAATAATATCATGGAAGATTCGTGTGACTCATCTTTAATCATTTCTTATAAGATCTGATTCTTTCTCACAGAAAAAACCTTCAGGTTTTCAGGAGAAATGAGCTGTGAAACGATTTCACACTCATTCAGATGATCACACAATCAATGACTTAAGTATTCTCACTCGTGATCTGATCCAGAGTCTTAATACTTCTGTCATTCAGATCCTATACTTCATTCTGGAACTCTTTCGACCATGTCAAAGAATTCCGACTTGTGTCTCATCAAATGAACACAGTCACCCTCACTGAAGTAATCAGTAGAGACAATGAAGTACAGGAAATTTTCTCTGGCATTACTGCTCATTGGGCCACATACATGAGTATGTTCCAGGTCCAATAAGCCTTTGGGCCTTTCTCTAGCTCGGCTAAGATAGGCCCTTTACCTTTTGGTCTAGTAAACAGAATTCAAGTCTCATAAGATATTTTATCAAATGAGCCCAACAGTCCATGACTATGGGATTTCTGAATCCGACTTACTCTATGTGACCAATACTTTATGCCAAGAAAAATCAGGTTTAATTCATCAGATTTAAACCAATTCGGTATTTATGTTACATTTAGGCACTCTTTGGTTTAAGATATAAAACCCATTCCATGAATAGGGTGCTACAATTAATATTTCATTAAGATCAAAAGAACAAAACTTGTCTTTTATCAAAATGAAAAACATTCAAATTCTTACAAGAAAATGAAAGACAACTCTGCTTAAAGCAGGTACATTGTAGCAATTACTTAATACAAAACCAAGTCTCAAAGGGATCTATGAGTGAAAAACCCTACGGCTGAGGCAGCATCCCAAGCTCCTTCCAGACATGTAGTTTCACTTGCCCTTCCTTCAACGTTCTACTGTTGCTTAGGCTCTGCATATTATCACAAATATCAGTGCCACAACCAGTATCCAATACCTTTAAGGTAGAACTTGAAGTAATAACATGAATACCTGAGGAAGTAGTCGCATACATCAACTTCAACTCCTCATCATCTTCCATGAATTTAATGCAATCTCTCTTCCAATGCCCTGTCTCCTTACAGTAGCAGCACTTACCAACGTAAGAGGTATCTGACTCGGGCTCAGAAGACACACGCTTGCCATGATTCAAAATCTGGACAACTTTGTCTTCACCCTTGTCAGCATTAGGTTTAGTAAACCTACCCTTCTCATTCATGAGATTGTACAGGGTACTCTTCACGTTTGGCTCAACTGTCTTGAGCATATCATTCAGTTCAGTCAGCGTCTTCGTTAAGCCTTTCTTGATATAGTTCCTTCTGAACTTATCATAGCTTGACGGCAGTGACTGCAGAATGATCTCAGTTGCCAATTCTTGGCTAACTGGATAATCCAGTTTCCTCAGGTTATCAATGTAACCCATCATTTTACTGACATGAGGACTCACTGGATGATCATTTGGTAGCTTGCAGCTAGTGAGAGACTTAACCAACTGGTATCTCTCCACTCTTACCTGCTCCTGAAATTTCAATTTCAGGCTGCTGATCATCTCTATTGGCGACTCCATGTTCTCATATTGCTTCCGCAAATCTGAGTCCATGGTAGCCAACATCAGACCACGCACATCTACCGCATCATTATAATGCTTATTCCAAGCATCATATACTGCATGGGAGGCATTGGACCCGATCCTCACGGGGAGAGCTCTCTCAAGAACATAGTCCTTTCTCTCCTGTCTGAGGACTAGCCTCAGGTTCCGCGACCAAGTCAAGAAATTTGATCCATTCAGCTTGTCCATCTTAAGGACAGACCGGATCGAGAAAGTGTTTTGATTGTTTGTGCTAGTCATAACTGAAAATTAAGATAAAAGGATTTTAGTTAATATGTTCAATATGATTAATCTCGTATTAAATTTAATATGATTAATCACGCATTATATTCAATAACATAAGTTACCCTCAATAGAATATAATGATTCCAAGATCCACATATAACTAAGATCAAAGTGGGCCACTGGCCATCACCCAACCTTAGCTTATATCGGTAAGCCCTATATCGGCTAATTATATCCGTGATATAACTCTTGGTTGTGAATCTGGGCCCGAGGCCCAATCCACTCTGATGTCTCAAGGCCCGGGACTCCCGATGGCCCAGTCAAGAAAACCAGACTATACAGTCATGTAATCATTAATGTCTGGGACTCCCAATGACATTTATGAATCACAAACCGTCTTATCCACGCAAAAGCAGACACCCTCACACTGTAAGGCCATGAATACAATTGAATGGGCTTCGACAGCTGACATAGAATGGACAAGACATCCAACGCTTGATATTATTTGAGGTTCGTAGGTTTATTTAAAAATTCATTCCCAAAATAGAAGATTACTATTTCGGGAAACTTTCCATTTTTGGAAACCTACTATTTTTGGAAACTTTCTAAAATTGGAAACTTTCTAAAAACGGAAACTTTCTAACTTTAGAAATTTCTTTAAAATCCAAAACCCGCAAATCTAGAAACTTCTAATTTTAAGAAACTTTCTAATTTCAAAATTTCGGAAACTTTTAATTTAAAATCGACTTTATAATTTTATAAAATAAATTCTAAATTAATCTGAAGAAAGACTCAAATAATTGGCCCAATTGTTTTAACTTCTTGGCCCGAGGCCCAAGAATTGGTCCATGTCCAAGACATGACCCAATTGTCCAATTAAATGACATAACCGGTCTGGTTCATCAAAATTGGTCTAACCAAATTTTAATTACTACGATGACCACAATTGTCAACCGGTTATTTACTAAACCGGATTTTCTCAATTTATTTGGTCCAACCAAATCAAATTAGAAAATCCTGGTTTAGGCACAAAATCCAATTTTTCGACTTTGGATTTCTTATCCCGGTTTAACCAGAACTTAATAAATTTATTAAGTCTGTTTATTAAACCGTGACGTTTATAATTTTAATAAAATCATTAAACCGAGCCTTAAACCAACCATATCGGTCGATGAACCAACCGCATCGATCGATCCATCAACCGCATCGGTCGATGCTCTAAGCATCAATCCTGCATCGATCGTGCATCGATCCTGTATCGATCGATGCTCTCACGCATGCACGGACGGTTATCAGGTTTGGCCGAGATATTCTCGGATTGTGTCGACCGATCCATGCGATCGTATCGATCGATCCATGCGATCACAGCCGATTCTCACTTTTGAAAAATCGCATTCCAAATCAATATAGTTTGGTTTTTGCGATTTCAAATGTGTTTAGGTTTCAATTCCTTGTTGCTTAAGTGATTTCTCTTATCAGTAGTTGATTCAAAACACTTCTTAAACAAGAAAACAATCCTAAACTTGAATCTAAACAAGAAAAACCAGAACCAATAGCTCTGATACCACTGAAGGAATGTTTGGATCAATCCTGATTCAATTCTCAGATTCAGATTATCCTAAACATGTTGATCTAGGTTCTCTTGAATAGAAACAATTGATGATCTCACCTTATACCTGTTTATGCAGCGGAAAGGGATGGTATGGTCAGAGATCAGAGAGCCACCGAGTGATAACTCCTCCAGAGGTTCACACACGCACACCAAGCAGGAAGAGAGGCTGCTAGACCATACGGGAATCGGCGCAGGAGAGAGAGAGAGTTGGCGGCTGGCTAGGGTTACCTAGGAAAACAGACTCGAGTTTTATTTATAAAACTCGTCCGGTTCCTCTTGGGCCATTTGGCCCAAATACCAAATAACTCGAAAGCGTTCGCGCACTGTGTCGATCGACACACCATGTGCATCGATCGACACACAGTGGCTAAACCCTTTTATTCTCTCTAAGTACAGTAAATGCCTAGCACTTTTACCGTACTTCTGCTAAACCGTTCCTACACTTTTTCCTGTTAGCTTAGGCGTGTGACCCATATGGGATCATATAATAGAGGCAATAAGTCCAAGACTTATAGATCATGAGCGGACTCTAGCAAGCCATCATGACCCCCAGTATTATATGACTTATGTCTGATCATTGACATACTCTTACTTTCTAGAGACAGTACCGAGATTACTGGACACAATTCCAACATATGTCGATGCTTGGTTTTTTGATCCCCTCGACTGGTATGATCCTTTTGAGGTTAGGATCTGATGTCGATGCTAATGTGGCTAGGGCATCGGCTGCGGTGTTTTCCCCTCGTGGGATTCGCGTTAGATCAAAGAATTCGATCTGTTCGGCCAGTGTATGGACTACCCGTAGGTATGCTTCTATCCGTTCTTCTTTGGCCTCGTAGTCGCCATGATATTGGCTCGTGACAAATTGGGAATCGCTGAAGGCGTTTACTTCCCGGGCTCCTATTGCTATCGCTATTCTGAGCCCGGCTATTAACGCTTCGTATTCTGCTTCGTTATTTGATGCGGCGAAGCCCAGTCTGAACGATTGTTCTAATACTTCGCCCGTTGGGGAGACTAGCTTTACTCCGACTCCGGATCCTTGCCTCGAGGAAGCTCCATCGACGTAGACTTTCCTTTTTTGGGCCGAGGTCGGGTCGAGTTTTATAGTCGGAGGGAGCTCGATTACGAAATCCGCCAGTACTTGTGCTTTTAGGCACGTTCGAGCTTTGTATTCTATGTCGTACTCGCTAAGTTCGATAGCCCATTTGACCAATCGACCTGACTGGCTTGGACTGTGAAGGATGGTTCTCAGCGGCTGAGAGGTCATCACTATGATCGAGTGCGATTGAAAGTACGGTCGGAGTTTCCGAGCCGATTTCACCAGCGCTAAGGCGAGTTTTTCCATGGCGGGGTATCTGGTTTCAGCATCGATCAAGGTCTTACTGATGTAATACACCGGCCGTTTCTCGTTTTGATCCTCACGAACCAGGACTCCACTTACTGCTGCCGTCGAGACAGCTAGGTAGAGGTAGAGGGGTTCCCCTTCTACTGGTTTCGCCAGTATGGGTGGTTCTCTTAAGTAAGCTTTAAGCTGAGTGAACGCTTCTTTGCACTTTTCGTCCCAGAGGAACTTTTTGTTTGCTTTGAGCAAGTGATAGAAGGGTAGACATTTATCAGTCGACCTTGAGATGAAGCGATTCAGAGCAGCTATTTTGCCAGTCAGGCGTTGGACTTCTCGCGTTGTTCTGGGAGATTTCATCTCTATGAACGTCGCGATCTGTTTGGGGTTCGCTTTGATCCCTCTTTCGGTCACTAGGTAACCAAGGAATTCTCCTGAGGGAACCCCGAAGGTACACTTCGCTGGGTTGAGTTTCATCCCGTATTTATTGAGAATGGTAAAACATTCTTTTAGTTGGGGGATGTGATCCTCATACCTGGAGGATTTGACCAGCATATCGTCGATGTAGACCTCCATGGTTTTGCCTAGGAGTCCTTAAAACATCTTGTTGACGAGGCGTTGGTAAGTTGCTCCTGCGTTTTTTAGTCCGAAGGGCATGACTTTATAGCAGTACGTGCCTCGATCAGTTATGAACGAAGTCTTTTCTTGGTCCTCGGGATTCATCAATATTTGATTGTACCCTGAGAACGCGTTCATAAAAGATAGTTGCTGATGTCCAGCGGTAGCTTCGACCAGTCGGTCGATGTGCGGGAGTGGGAAGTTGTCCTTTGGACATGCTTTGTTGAGATCCGTGAAATCTACACAGACTCTCCACTTTCCGTTCTTTTTCTTAACCACTACGGGATTCGCAAGCCAGTCAGGGTACTTGACCTCTCTGATCGATCCGATTTTTAATAACCGATCGACCTCATCGTTGACGGCTTTGGCCCGCTCAGGCCTAGTTTTGACGCTTTTGTCTTACCGGTTTGTAGGTTGGGTCGACATTCAGCTTGTGGCTGGTTTCGTCAATATTTGATCCCTTTCATGTCTGCTGAAGACCAGGCGAAGGAGTCGACGTTCTGTTTGAGAAAAGAGACCAGTTCATTTTTAACTGGCTCCGATAGGTCGATTCCGATGCCAACGAGTCTTTCGGGATGAGCATCGTCTATGCAGACCTGAGTCGTGAGGTCCTTTGGGGGTCCTATTTGACTTGGCTCGTTCGACCTTTTGGTTTGCATGGTGGCGAGCTCCTCCTCTTTCTGTAATTGCTACGCAGGGGATTTCTCGATTTGCTTGTATCCATTCATGTAGCAATGACGGGAAATCTTTTGACTTCCGTAAATGGTTTTGACCCCTTTGGGAGTTGGGAACTTTACGCATTGATGGTAGGTCGATGGTACCGCTTTCATGTCGTATATCCATGGTCGACCTAGAATCGCGTTATAGGGAGCTGGCCGATCCACTATGACGAACTCCGTCATTCTTCGAACTCCTCCAGCGGTTACTGGGGCGAAGACAGAGCCCATCGAGTACGTCGTTTCGCCAGCGAAACCTACTACTGGTGTCTTTTCTTCCACGATCTCGGAGTCGTTGAAGTCCATCTTTTTGAACGCGTTGTAAAAGAGGACATCTGCCGAACTTCCGGTGACAATCATTATCCTTGAGAGTTAGACATCTCCCACTACTAGACAAACGAGGAGGGCGTCGTCGTGTGGTTTGTCTAGATTACTTGTCTCGCTTTCGTAGAAAATGATTTCGTGGTCTGGACCTAACATTGGGATTTTCCCCCCTCTGTCGGTCTCGACTCTTCTTTGAAGGGCTTTGATCGAATTGACCAAGTCTCGGCAAAGCTTGGAGCCACCGAAGATGAAGTCGATTCGTTTAGGAGGTATAGCCCGCACCCCCCCCCCCCCCCCGCAGAGACGAGGGAGATTGATTCGTGAGCGTAAACTCTTAACGGGAGCCGGAGGCGGGGGTAGTGCTGAACCTCCCGGAGTGCCGCTCAGGCTGAGCTCTCCGAGGATGAACTCGACTCGCTTTCGCGATCCTTGAGGGAGTGTTTCGGGGGATTCCGGCTCCTTTGACTGTTCTCGTTTGTTCTGAGAAGGCTTTTTGGAGTTCGACTCCTTGGCCTGTTTGTTTTCTTTTTGGTCGGGCAGAGTTTTCTCCTCGACTTCGGAGTCTTGTTTGCTTTCGGATTCTCGCTTTTGAACCTCGGCTTTAGCTCGAGTATAGCAATCTTCGGTCGAGTGTCCTCTTTTGTTGTGAAAATCACAGAAAATTTCCTTGTCGAACTCGAATTTCTTCGAGCTCTTCGGGCTCTCGACCGCGTTAACGTTCCCTGATTTACGGGAATCCTTTTTCGAGTTCTAATTCTGCGAGCCCGGCGGGTTCTTTTCTTTTCGGTGCTTTTCTCTGAGGGCCGTGGTTTCGTCCTCGAGGCGAGCAAAGGCCGATGCGCGATGGAGGGCGTCATCGAGCGTTTGAGGTTCGCAGACTGTTATTTCCTCGTGGAATCTGGTCGAATACCATAGTCCTCGTCTCAATGCTTCTATAGCTACTTCGTCTCGTGGGTTCGCGATTTTGGATTTTATTTCCTTAAATCGGTCGATGTACGAGCGAAGTGTTTCGTCAGGTTTTGAGAGACGCCAAATAGGGCTGCCTCAGTAGTCTTTTCCTCGATAAAGACGGAATATTGTTTGAGGAAAGCCGTCATGAACTGGGTGAAGTTGTCAATGGACCTTTCTTCCAGTCCGTCAAACCATTCTAGGGCAGAGCCCGATAGGTTTTCCGCGAAGAGCATGCAGAAGGCCGGCTCTCTCTCCTCATCGGTAAGGTATACCATTGCCATCGCTAGTCGGAATGCCCTGATGTGGGCTTTCGGGTCCGATTTCCCAGAGAATTCCGGAAACTTAGTTTTCTTGATTTCTCGGATCCTTGCAAATGCGATCCGATATGTGAACGGCGTTTGTTGCGTTTCTTCGATCACTCGATCGATGTCAGGAGACGCGCTCGTTGCCATGTGAACTTTCGAGCTTAGACTGTTGAACTGGGCCTTGGCCTGTTCAATGTATTGTCTAAGCATATCGTGTTCATCGCCCGCTGCGGATGCGAACTGAGCTTGTGCCTGATTTGACGTTTGTTCCGGAAAAATGGGGTCGAGGAGATCGATCGGTGGGACCGACCTCGTCTGGTCGACCTGGGGCGTTCGGAACTGTACCGTATTTGACCCGTTAAGGAGTCCCGAACTCGAGGCGAAAGCAGAGCCTCCTAGTTGCCTCGGTCGGATATTAGAGTTATTCGGGAAAGGTGGTGGCCCGGGTAATGGTCGGTTTCCTGATCCGGTTGGATCTGTGACCATTGAACTCGAACTGAATTGGGTCGGTATCGCGATAGGGGTTATTGTAGGGCGGAAGCCGCTACTTGACGTATTATCGAAATTTCCCGACGCTCCCGGAGGAGTTACTACCTGGGAGAAGTCCAAGCGGGTACGCGGTGGAGGACTTATGGGGGTTTGCGTTGGTCTACCCCTTTGGTTTTGGCTGGCGAGCTCTTCAAGACGGGTGTTAAGGCGCCGCTCTTGTTCGTCGAGCTGCGCGGCCAGAGAACGGTTTGCGATCTCTTGGGCCCTTGTGCTTGCCTCGTTATTCCTCGTTCGATCTACCGGATCTCGGCAAGATCACTTGGCCCTTGTCTCTGTGGAGCAGAAGGTAGTGGTGAATTAGGTCTAGTTAATCCAGATCCACCTCCTGGGGTGGATATCGAATCGTTTCTCATCCATACCTAGTTTCTGCTCGGATCATTAGTTCCTGACAAAACATTTATCGGAGTCTGGCTCGTCGCGATTGTTTGAGCGACAGAGCCGGCTGGTTCCGAGGTCGTGGAGACTGAGGCAGAGCTCGTCAACGCGCCGTCGGTCTGACCCATGTTTCTTACCCCGGTGGTGTTCTGAGGAACGTTGTCGACCGTTTGAGGGAGGTCAACTGGTGGTGTGGCGCTGGGAGAGCCAGTTTGGTCGGGATTCATCTCGATCTATCGGATCTAGGATCTGATTCTTAAGATAGGAAAAGCTATAGATAGTCCCCACAGTCGGCGCCAAATGTGAGATCTGAGATTCACACCAAGAATTTGTAATCGTGAATCTAGACTTTTAGGTATAGAAATGGTATAGTTTCCTATGAATCAAAGACTTTATTGAGATTGATCGTCGAGATAGAACAAACACAATCGAAAAGAGAGTACAAAGAATAATGGTCGAGCTATCTAGTCGAAGTGTTCTGAGCTAGGGTTAGAATATCTTGAACGGATCGCCACTTCTTCCTTAAATAGTCTCGACTTTGACCTTCTTGTTCCGATATTATGGCCTCGCCGTCATAACGATCTCCGAGATTCGCGTGGATCAGTTGAACTGACGAAGACCGAGTTGCTCTATCTCCACGTCATCTTCTGTCGAGCTCGAGCTCGATTGTCTCCGGCTTCGGCATCGTCCGAGCCTTGTCAGGGCGTTATTTGTTTGGGCCCAACAAGGGAGTCGGCTCTTCTCTTTGTCTCTGATTCTGGAACGGGCTCGTAATTACGGGCCTTTGTTTTGTCTGTTAATGGGCCGGATTTCCTAGAGGGAAATCCAGTACCAACAGCCAGTAGAGATTTTTCTTGCCTTTTCTTTTGATCATTTACACACTCCAGTTGAGTATGTCTGAGACCTTGACACCCAAAGCACTTGATTTCTCTCCTCTTGAGTGTTGGACATTCAGTTCGATAGTGTCCAAATACCTTGCATTCATGGCACTGGATTTCAGCACGCCTAGCAGACTTATCTCCTTCGGTTTATTTTCTGAAGGTGTTGGACTTCTTTTGAGATGCTCCTTGTCCTTGTTCTATTCATTTCAAAGCACGATCAAACCTTCTAACCAACAAGCTCAGTGGATCTTCTTCATTAATAGCATGCTTGCTTGTTTCACTGACCACTAGAGCTAAGGTGCGTGGTTTCTTAATGCCTTCTAGTTCCAACTCATGTGCGTGCAACAGACCTACTACTTCTCCAAAGGTAAGTTCTTCTGTGTTTTGAGACACGCTTAGAGCTGACTTGTATGGCATGTATTTCGCTGGGAGACATCTTAGAAACTTTTTGAAAAGTTTCTTGTCCTTGTATTTCTTCCCAAGAGTTGCAGCTTCTTGAGCGAGTGAGCTTAGCTTAGCACTGAAGTCAGCAATAGATTCATGCCCATCCATCTTTAGATTTTCAAACCGTGAGGCAAGAAGATCTTTTCTTTAGTTCTGCACTTTTTGAGTTCCCTCAAAGTGCGTTTGTAGGATGTCCCATGCATCTTTAGCAGTTTCACAGCATTGAATTAGCTCAAAGGTCTTTTTAGAGACACTGCAATGGATTGCACTCAGAGCTTTGGAGTTGTACTTGGATCTCTTTATTTCTTCTTCATTCCAACTTTCTTCTGGTTTGGGTGTCTCCACGCCTTTTTCATCTTTGATCATGGGCTCCTTCCAAGTTTCCATAACTGCCTTCCATGCCAATGGATTGATTCCCCTGATCTGTGACCTCATCCTTGATTTCCAAAACCCATATACACTACAGGAAAAACAGGTATTAATAACATAAGAAAAACGCTATAATACGGTTTTGATAGCGGAAAGGTAAGCGCTATGTCATGTCCCGCGATAATAGGTCTGACACTTTTGATAGCGTTTTTCATTAATGCTATATTTTAATGTCTACGATAGCGCTTTCTTTAATGCAATATTATTTAATACAATAGCGGAAAGTTTTAGTTATAAAAGTAGCTGTTATTATAGCATTTTATCTTTTTATAATAGCGATATCAAATTGTAATGATTAATCTGGTTTTATAGCGTTATAATTTTGCAAGATTTTTTTTATAGCATTTGATCCATTGGTTTTGTTATAGCAGTTTAAACATTACGTTGATTATTTGATAGCACATTTGACATGCTATTATTTGTAGACCTTTTTCATTTCTATTTTTTATAGCAGTTACCAATTCTTAATATAGCATTCAGAGAATGCTGTAATTAACTAAAATTTATCACAAAAAAAAATCAGTGAGACAAAAAACAAAGACGATCCTTATTTATAGTTCAATTCAAACAACTTATCTAATATATTCTGGAGTACATAGGTTTAGTGTTACAAAACTTAGAGAATACTTCTTATAGTTCAACATGAAAACAACTTATATATAACAAACAGAAACTAGAGTACATATGTTCAGACAAAACTAAGAGAATCCTTATAGTTCAACATGAAATAAAACTTCAATAGTTATCTAATCAGGCTGATGATTCCATTTGTCAAAATGCCGAAGATGCTTGTTTTGCTAATGGTTCCTGCAAACAAAAAGAAAAATAGATAAACACAATCATCTTACTCGTTATATTTCTTTTGAATCATTGACAAATCAGAAAGCCAAATACAGGAAGTTGTTCGACCTCAATATCATATCTCAGAAAAAAATGCAGTTGAAAATGAAAGTACCAAACCGAAAAGTAAATTCAAATATACCTTTGGCACTGCTCCTTAGTCTCGACGATGACCCTT